>OY804595.1:20012641-21427916 GCA_963680895.1 Fragum sueziense | reverse complement strand
CAACATTTTTTCCAGGAGGACTCGTCCACAATCGATAAGTGGTTATAGAAACTGTACGACTGATTCCAAATGTTAGATTACAATGAGCTATGTTGATATATAACTGTTTTTACCATGATCCTACCAATATTTGGCTATGACATTTTTAAATCAAGATTCATTTGGAAATAATTCAGAACAACAGTTGCCTTGGGACAGCCAAGAGCGACTATCAAGTGCTGGATAGTTAAAAGTTCTAAGTACAAAAACGATAAAAAATCCATAAATTCAATACCAGAGTAACGAATCTTTGTCTAATATAATGGTCACAAAAGCATGCGCAAAGTTTGAAATCAATAGCTGTTACAGAAAAAAAGTTATCACAGATATGTAGGAGGACCGATACATAGAAGTTGCTGGTAAAACAAAACAAAAAAAATTAAATCGAAAAGGGTAAAAGATCCACATAATTACATGTTAGAGAGATGAATCTTTGCCTAGATGCTGATATTATAAGGTCACAGAGGCATGTGCAAAGTTTCACAGTAATATCATTAGAAGAAACAGAGATTTGACAAACTTTACCAAAGCATTACTCCGACGCCTACGCCGATGCCGATGCCCGTGTGACTAGCATAGCCCCCCCCATTCTACGAGTAGTTGCGGATATAGTAACATACAATTTTTCATGTTTTATATAGCTCACGATAGTTGACCTGCCAGAGTATTTCATGTTTTAGCCAGAGTTGCTCTACCGGGTCATTTATCGTGAGCTATACATCTGTGATGGAACATAAACATTTTGTGCTTTTGATATCATAGTCTGGATTTCATTTCAAATTGGAATGATCAAACATTTCGCTTTCGGACAATGAATAACTGCTTTCATAACAAAGTCATGTTTGTGGAAGGGCTATATGTTCAAATAAGCAAAAGCCATACAAAAAAAAACGCACGCGCAATACACCGCTATACAAACGCTCACTTCAACGCTATCAATCGTTACGCTCCGCTTTAGAACCGTTTTAGCAACGCCAGCTTCCGCGAAGCACCGCTAAAGCAACGCTCGTCTTCTTTGATCTTTTTTCCCAGTTTGTGAGCGGTGACGAGCGTTTTAGTATTTTCTTAACCGTTCCAGCACCGCTATAGCACCGCTCGGTCGGTGTGACCGGGCCTCTAGATTTCAACATTTACCTATGAATGGTTTCCAAATCCTTTTTAGACTAGGGTCTTCTTGTAAAAGTCTATGGTCTGGGGAAAGGGCGTTGTTGGTAATGATGTCAAATTTAATCCAGATCAGGCTGTGTATTAACCCTTTCCCAAACAAGACCTAGTTTTGACGTCCCTAATAGAAAATGCTTGGGAAAACATTGAAACAAAAGAAGAAACTGCTGATAATCAACAGTTTCTCCTTTCGTCTCAATGTTTTCTATGATATATGATACATAAATTGCATCATTATCAACATCCATGTTGCTGTCTTCAGCACCTTATGAATTGGAACACCTAAAGATTTGTTGTTCGGGGAAGGGTTAATGAAATCTAATCATGACAAATGTTTCACTCTTACAGTTCCTACAGGAAATGGTCGCAGTCATAGCGCAGTTGGAAGCGCACTTTTCACACTCACTCAAGAAATCCCGGGTTCGATCTCTAGATGCACACAAAATCATTTCTTGCCTCCGACCAATTTTTATCGTAAATCTATGTGGCTGAATGGCCGAGCAGCCGGAGGCTCGGTAAGGGTTGTGTGGTAGTACTGGCGAGGGTAACAAACCACAATTAGGTGCTACTGCCGCCGTGATATGACCATATCAGTTGTAAGAAAACCCAAATCTATCAGTAAATCCTACGGATAACGTAGGAAGTTTTAGAGAATCTGAATCTTGATCAGACTGCATATTTGTATAGGCTGATCGGGATCCATGTTCAACCCAACTTTTAGATGGACTGCATTTACCGATCCCAGCCTATTTGTGGCTGGACCCAAAGATATTATAAGCCGGATTCTGCAAAAGGGGCCCTTAGTGCATTTGAGATTAAAATGTTTCCAGATCAACCCGTGCCGTTATGCAGTATGAATAGTGTCTATGATGTTATGGTACTTTTGATGCACGTCGGGGGCTTAATAAAACTGCGTATATACGCAGGCTGACCTTGATGCATTTTGCTCTAAAATGACTGAAGGACCATTTTTATATGCCGCCAGAGGCGGTCGTATATTGGTGTCATCTTTTCCGTATGTCCGTTCGTCCATCCGTCCGTACGTACGTTTAGGCCTACTTTTCTTGTGAGCGCAACTCCTCCTAAGTTTCAGGCTGGATCTCTTTGAAACTTGGTCAATGTTATCACCACAATTGGTATGTGTGCTTGAAGGAAGGTTTTAATAGTTCATTGATTTTGCCTGAGTTATGCCACCTTAAAACTTAGTCTCTGCGAGTGGCGGCGTATATTCTGACCATAGCACTCTTGTTCCAGATTCAGGCTTATTTACATCGTTTTACCCTTTCCCAAATGAAATTTTAGGGTAGCTCAATTTGAAAACAACTACAGACGACAAAATTAATTCGTGTTTCTCATAGTAAAATCGGAGAATAATATAGCACAAAAAATATTCAGGCAAAAGGAGAAAATGCTGATTATCACCATTTCCTTCTTTTGTCTCGAAATATTCCCAAGCCTATTCTAGCAGGGACGCCAAAGCCTTGGTCTTGTTTGAGAAAGGTAAAAACATACAAAACAACATTTATGCTAGAGATTATAATTTCAAATACAAAACCTATACTCTATCAAATAATATTGAGTTGAAAATGAAGTGAGCACAGGTCTCGATAAATGACCTGGCAGAGCATCTTTAGCTATTCGCTAAAAATGCACCGTCTGGTCATTTGTCAGTACCTATAGATGTGTTATATTAGTTACTAATCACGCAAAAAGATCATTCTGTGAAATTCGATAATTCAATATGAGAGTTAAAGACGCGCAGTTTGGCTACGATCGAACCTTTTAACACATTATTGCCTAAAATGTGTGTTTTCAGTCTGTTATTGGCATTGGATAACGAGCAAAAATCAGTCCGATATCGTCAAAAACCGGTCGTTATTCAGTAAATTCACGTGCATTATCGGACTGGTTTTGCATTCACATATCCTCGATCGGGGATTTGTTGTGAGTGCTTCAGAAAATTGAAAATAAAGCCAAAATTTTGTCATTTCCCTTTTCCGCGATGTAAATTCTTATAAGACCCTATTTCCAGTTTACACCCCCAATAAATAGTAAACTAGGTCTCCCAGTGTAATCATATCTGATGACGTAATATAGTGACGTAGGTTTAATTCTTGGAATCAAAAGGAAAACAAACGGGCAGCTGACAGATTTTGAACTAAAAGTGGATTTCGTGGACATAGAAGAATATAAATTAGAATTGAGTGGTTGTGGTCTAGGTCAAATGTGATGGTAAGCCTATGTGTTTCTTGTTCTTCTTAATATTTTAGTTACTGCAATTTTTTCTTTACAACTTTGTTTTTTATCGAAATGAACGAATGTCTGAAACGAACCAGAGATCTACCTCGGAAGTTCCGACCTTTTGTTTTATTACTCGCACTGAAATGAACGTTACAATATCCAGAGTATGTTTCCAAAAGAAAACTTAGTCGAAAATTGTTACGATTTCGCCAACCCAAATGAAGATTATGTCAGTAAAATGCGATGAAACTTGACTACATAGCTACACGATGACGGCCCGTCTAGTGGATATCGTACTTACTCGATATATGTCGAGTCGAGTGCCGGAAAACTCTGGTGTCTGTCGGTGTAAATGTGGCTAAATTTTCACACAGTTTTTTAGTTATTCGTCTTATTTTATTACATTTCTTTGCAAATTCTTCATATTTTATGCAATAATAGCGTCAATTCACGTTTTTTAGTCGTTAACATTCTCCAAGGCCCACAAAATGGGTTATCGCCTTCGACCTTCGGTCTCAGGCGATAACGCATTTTTGGGCCTCTGAGAATGTTAACGACCTCAAAAACGTGAATTAACCCTATAATAGCGTCAATTCACGTTTTTTGGTCGTTAACGTTCTCAGAGGCCCACAAAATGGGTTATCGCCTTCGACCTTCGGTCTCAGGCGATAACGCATTTTTTGGGCCTCTGAGAATGTTAACGACCTCAAAAACGTGAATTAACCCTATATTCTCACACATTGCTTTATGACGCCTAACAAGACGAAGTCATTTTGAAAACATTATGGAACCTGACGAAATTGCTCGTGACAAACAATTTCTTCATTTCCCACGATGCTTTCTACCCAAAAAGACAAAAACAGTTAAATTTCATTCACATGAAATTGCCGCCTGCAATATCCTTGAATTTGGACCAGTTGAAAAAATGAATCTGTCAATGGGTTAAGGGATCATCGAGCATGAAGAATAATCTCACACCTTCACTACTTTTTATCAAAAACCTCGTTACTTGACCTACATCTTTGTACAAGCTGCAGCTTCGAAGTGTTTGATTTAAGGAAAAACAACAATATTCTTAATCATAAAAGACCGAGATATATGGTATACACATAAAAGGATCAAGCGCATAGTAATCCCATGTTAAAACAATGAGAATACCCTAAAGGTATGTGGGTGTCATGTATTTAATTCAAAATATAATATATTTAAGCCAGGATCTGGAAAAACGTCCCTTAAGGCTTTTGAGCCCAACAAAGATTCAGATCAGCCTGTGCATACGCACAGTCTGATCAGGATCCATGTTGTTCTCTAATAGCTTCTTTGGGACATGTAATAACTTAAAGAGAGTAAGATGGATGCATATTGGACTGTATTCGACAACAGGCTGATCTTCAAACTCAATTTTTAAAAATGCTTTAAGGGACGTTTTTCCAGATCCCGGCTCAAATTTATTTCAATCTACACCAAACCCTATGTCATTAGTACTCATTGAAATCATGTCTTCAAGACGATTTAAAAGAGTACACATAACACAGGGTCTGGAATTGAAATGATACTTTTTTGATATCTTTTCCCTGCCTTAGTTGTTTCTATGAAATTAAAATGCATCGAATTTTCGGAATTTCATTTCACATCTCATAACTATGGCTTGAATCAATCCATAGTTACGAGATGTTATAACAACACTGGTGTTTTATCAATACATAACGGTAAACCTTTTAGCAGAAAATTCGTTGCTATTCACCCAGTCCCCGGTCTATTGCCTGAGCGTTCTTTTCACTGGTGGTGAACTCGGCCAAAGCGAGGTACGTTTTTCGCTGTAACAAGGTATAGATATTTTGCGTTTAAATATGAGTTTAAAGATTAGTTTTCTATTGGCAATGAATTTGGTCTAAAATTAGACCGGGGTTACGGTTATGTATTGACAAACCGTCGGTATTGTTATAAAATCTCATAACTACGGCTTTATCGAAGCCGTAGTTTCGATATGTTATAACAACACCAACGGAATACATTGATCGTGAAAAAAACGTCCCTCGCTTTGGCCGAGTTCACCACCAGTGCTTTTATTCAGTTTATCAGCAGACCTGTGATACTTCATTGAACAACTCAGCATCCAGGCCGTTCTGTTCTATGACCCGGTTAACTTTTCTTGTGGATAATGAATCGAGTCCATTCACGCTGCGGGATAGAATCCAAGCCCTTTCTGAAATGGACAAACAAGAGCCGTCATAGACGGATTATGCTCCCGCATAAGTGTTTGTCACAAAATAAAAACTATTATATATTAAGCCCCCTTTTCCTATAACAGATTTTTGTACACACATTTTTTTTATATAGAATATGCTTTAGAACATCCTATTAATCACATACGTGCAAAATTTCATTAAATTCGGTCCACTAGATGAAGAGAAATTTTAGAAAAACTAATTTTTACACTGAGGCCCCTGTTTACACGACACAGCCTCAAATTAAGAAACGAAGAAAAAGGTCCCTAGGGATTTTCCTAGGGAGTTGTGAAGTTTCATTGAATTTAGTCAAAGGGTTGCTGAGATCTGACTGTGGACGGACGGACAGCGTGGCGACTATATGCTCCCTGATTTTTTTTCGGGGAGAATAATAAAAGCTGGTAATAAATGGGTCAATGCTATGTTTTTCAGGAAGTTCCGCGAACGTGTACCGATCAGCCATGCTCAACTAGACCTCGTGTAATGCCTGTAAAACAAGATAATTCCTCACGTCAACGTCATGTTCGTGTCAGTTTTGTAATGTTGGGATCCACGTTGGTTCAAGTAGTCGGTTACTGTGTTGGTCAAGTAAGTCATTTCATGGTAGCTGTTGTTGTTGTTGTTGTTGTTGCAAGTAACATTTCAAACAGGCAAATTGTTCGAAATACTTTAAATTAGCTATTTTCGAATACGGAAACCTCCATAACAAGCCGTCGGACGTTTAAAGGCATTGTACTGCGTTATTAGAATCTTTGTCGACGAGTTAAGAGTTACAGGAACATTTGCTAATCGGCCAACGTCAGAAAGATCTTGTGCATACAGCCTGTGATACAAGACGATTTCTCACCTCTTAAAACGTCTTATAAATGCGTTCGAGGTTTTTGACGTCTGGATTGACGTCGCGCTAAGTACCGGTATTCATTAACTGTGGTCGCCAAATAAGGCGTTTTACGGTACCTAGTTGTTGTCGCAAGTAAAGATTGAACCATGGCCGCTGATTTTTAAATGGAATTTCTGCCACCACTCTGTTCAAATGTGCTATTTTCCTAAACTGTAAAAATTCGATAAATTACTTTAACACCATTTTTTGGCACTTTTCAAATTTCACCTCTGGCGCTTTGGGGCTAATGATGGGTTGTATACGTTAAAGGGCATATGTGTTTCACAAACATCTCTTGTTTACTTTGTCCTTTATTGGTATAATTACGGTACTTACGCGTTGTTGCTTTAACAAGTGGAATTTCGTCACACCAGTAAATCACTGCGTATTTCAAATAGTCAGTAGCTAGTACCTGAAACTCCACCACTCCTAAGAGACCTGCAAATGTATAACCATTCATACCTGGCAATTAAAATATCGATTAATCCTTTCACAAACAAGACCTGGTTTGACGTCCGTAAGAGAATAGGCTTGGGAAAACATTAAGACAACGGAAGAAAATGCTGATAATCAGCATTTTCTCCTTTGGCCTCAATATTTTTTGTGCTCTATCATATACAAATTAGCCAGGATCTGGAAAAAAACGTCCCTTATAGCATTTTAGACAGTCAGATTTCAAGGTCAGACTGTGCCTATGTGCAGTCTAGCCAGCATCCACGTTACTCTCAAATGGTTGCTTCACACCATGATAAAGTTATTGAAGAACAACATGGTTCCTGGTCAGACTGCGTATATACACAGGCTGATCTGGAACCATGTTGGACTCAAAAGCCTTGAGGGACTTTTTTTGCCTCAAATACCTTCTTTTGCAACATTTCGTCATATGTAGCAGCTTTCAAATTGTATCACCCTAAAATTCTGCCATTTGGTAATGGGTTTACCAAACATAAGAATCATATAGTGGTCCAATTTGTTATATGTTGATTTTTATACATGGATAAGTTTTTTTAAAACAAAAAAAAAAAACAAATTGTGACCAAAGTGTTCATGACTTCATATATGTTGAAAATTACTCCTTTTTATGCAAAATGACATCTGGATTTCTTAAACGGGAAGACTTATGACTGTTTTTATTGGTTAAGCAGTATCTAAATTATATTTCAAATTCATGTTAACTAATTTGAGCTAAATTTATGTTTCCCATTTTGTAAAGTACTGACAAAAAAGACGTTTCAGTCCTGACAGCATATACATAGCGCAATGTGAGAAATTGTAATCCATTGAATCACTAAAAATCGGTCTTCAGGAGTTTTGACCAGATCCGACACAAATGAGGCTGTACAGCCGCAGAAAGTGATTAGAGTCACGAAATTTCGTACATGGGAAGAAGAAGAACTAAACTTTCTCAGCAGCGAAAACACAGACGCTGATCAGATTCGCGGTTACCGCGAAGCTGATCTGCGTCTTTGTTTTCGCTTATGCTAAATTCCGCTTTTTTCGCGTCGCGGCTCAAATAGTAGAGGGTAAAATGCTTACAAGGTGGATGCCTACCTAAAAAGCGAATAGTAGATTTCTAGTAGAATAGACAAAAAGTGGTAACATAATTATTAAAAGTACAGAGTTTCTTTGGTTATTGGATAAAACCATTTTCAAATCCTAAACCAGACTAATTGGTGATGCAAGTATCATGTTCGGCGCCGAATTGATTTGCCAGAATGTAGGCTTTTGATCTGGTTGAAAATCAAATCAGCTTAAAATGTTTTACGAAGTGAGAAAAAAGTACAAGCTATCAATAAAGTTGAAAATTTGAGAAACCCATCTGTTCCACCAGCAATACACGAGCCTGATCAGTTTGAGACGACCTCTTGAAATTATTTAATTTGATCAACCGAAATCGTTTGTGTAATAATATAATCGCCATACTTTGGTGTATTTTACTGGGAAATGTAAAGACGACACCGATTCCTACCAAAATGTATGCTATACCAACGTTTTGTAAACGATAAATGCTGTAGCAGACGCTCATTGAACAAATATACGTCATTACTGATATAGTTTTACATAATGAATTTGTATATTTTACCTTTCTAGCTGTGATATAATATTATACTAAGGGAAAAAAGAAACACAACAACAAATTAATTTGATCATACGTTTTGTTTCTGTTTTTTCTCAAAATCAACCTCATTCGAGTACCTTTTTCAATGCATAGTAAAACTTCATCCTTTGACTTTCTAATGTCATAATTTCAGTTATGTAACAGGTTGTACGTGTCATAAATATGCGTTTCAATGAGATCGGTTTGGCGTCAACGTTAAATGCGTTCTCGCACGCAATCCAAACTTACATTAACGATTATTGACTAAAATTTGATTGCTGTACTGTCAATGACTAGCATAAACAGTTTTTCTCGATAAGGGAATTTTTTCTGCAGGTGAAATAAGCGAACGTTATGGTCATGACGTCGTGGCGTTAGAAGTTGACGACCGCTTTTCGGGCGACCGTCAGTTAATCCGTTCGTTCTAAGACGTTATCTCAAGCAAAATTTTGCTACCCGATGTACACCAAAGTCAGCAGCAATTGCGCGTGGAGATGTTCCATTCGTAAACACCACAATAACTATCGGACGACGTCTTTGAATAAGTCGCAAATTTTTTCAAGTCGACGTGCGTCTACACAAATCAAAAGATTTTTATGTAAGGGTTGGATATTTAAAGGTTTGCACGTGAGAAACGTTTAAACGTCTGTTTTGACATTATCTCACAGCTGAGATAGGTTCTAACGTAGATACAAAGATTAATATCAAGATACAGTTCCCTGTAACAATCAGAAATAACTATGACTCAATAACTTTAAAAAAAAATAAGAGAAATAACAAAAAGAATAGTTGTTGCGTTTCTTGTTTCCGCTAGTATATGTTGAATTTTGACTGTTCGTCTATTCTTTCCAACAACGTTTGATATGCAGTAGATATGTACATAAATCTGAGACATTTTTATATACATGAAACTGTTCATTACCACGTGTTCACATGAAACTATTCATTCTCTTGCATGTACAAACTAATGGCTTAATTCATGAAGCTTACTCTTACTTATTTGAAGTTACCTCAAATAGAATTGCACGAGTTTCTTACATTTTATCGTGCAGCCAGCACGATGTTTTCATGAGAGTTTGCTCTTGAGGACAGGTTGGTATTCAAAGACATAAGGAGGGTTCGAAGCGACTTAACTAAGTAAGAATTTCTCGAGGCAAGAAGGTCGGACCTTGAGCTTAACTCATGCTTATTTTCTCCTACATTTTACGGATTTTTGAAAGAAAATTTGCTGGAATTCATGTTTTTGAAACATATTCTTCCATTATATCAAGTTTTTTGTGATATGAAAGTAAAATTTACAATTTTTGAAAATGCCAAAAACGCTTCTTCTTTTGACACATTTTTAATTTTTATTCTAATTGTTTAATTTAGACAAGTCCTATTTCAAATGTGCGGCAACTAACATTATGAATAAGACAAAAACGATATCGGAAAACTTTAAGAGAAAAGAGGAAATTGTTGATGATCAGGAGTTTCTCCTTTTCATCGATATTTTCTATGCTAGATCTATAACCCAATCATTTCCTTTTTATGCATCAAATATCTTGTCATCTGTAACAGCTATCAACATTCAATTGAATGATTCTAACGTTATCAGTGGAGTTGTGATATTCGGCTATTTTGTGAAAACATTATAAGAAAAGACGCGTATTTTAAAACCGCATAATAATTCTTTTCCATTGAAGTTTTCAGAAGCATTGGTCAGAGGATTAAAATTTCGTATTTTGCCCAACGGATTTATCTATGATGACATGAACAACATTTCCAAAAAAAATAGTTTATCAATGAAAATCACTTGAATCAAGCGATGTTTCGACGAAACGGGTATGAAGGGTTGTATAAGATTATAACAAATTAAGAAAAGGGTCAAGAAACATTTCCTCTATAAAGAAAAGAAAGATTTTGACTGTGAATACTACTTTGTTATTGAGTCTTTCTGGTCCGGGGATCCCGTGCTAATGGCGTAATCAGTAACTTCAGGCGTCCTTTGTTGAGTTTGACTGAAGTTTGAGTCAAGTAAATGTTCATGAATTAAGCCATAACTCTCCAGTAGCTAACTTGAATTTGTATACCAAAATATGCTCGACGCTACAGGCGCCGAGTAATAACGCACATCTTGTTAAATGAATTACAAGTGCTTCTTGTATAAATAAACCATGACCTCTGGACAGACAAGTCCAATTAAGTAGGTAAAACAGGTTTTCGGAATACCTTTGTTTAAATTTCACCGTTGGTAAAAACCTTTACTTTAAAAACAACGTATGCCATCCCAGCAAACAGACCTATATCGGGCCGATATCGGTTGCGTATCGGAATATCGGTAAATTTTGCCGATGACGGGCCGGTATCGGGCCGATAAGATTTGACGATTTTAAAATTATTTCATTGTGGCATCTCAGTATTTCATTTTATATTTTGTAGTGGTACTATAGACATGTACGTTAATATTAATGTAGTCTCGCCTTGATTCTATGTATGTACATAGCCTATACCTTAAAACATGTGAACTATGATTGACGTTTATAACTTCTTAATTACTATTAGATATAGAGAAACGCAGAAGCCTTGGTGTATATAAATGGAAGTTAAAATTGTATCGGTTGTTGTTGGGAGATGGGTTGTTGTTAAGAGTTAGTGACTAGGAATGCTATCTCTCGTATATTAAAACTATAATCTTTTACACTTGTTGTTGTTGTCCATGACGTCCAACTGGTTCCACGACATACGTTTATTTGGTGCCGAGACCAGCGAGCCTGAGAAGATGGGTTCGAGGTGAGTGAACTTTACTAAACTCATATTTCTTTCTCTAATTACCATGTCTTTGGGTTGTATTGGTACAAAAATAATAGAAAGATAGGAAATTTAGATGTTGTCTCGATTTATTTCGTGTTTGTTTGAATACCACGCATACTAAATTTCAAACAATTAATAAATTATGGACAGTTTTAGACTACAAAATACACAAACTTAATTTAGAAAAACTTTATAATTACAGACATGGACAGGTTTAGACCCGGAAATAACGATTTCGACAAAATGACAGGCAAATTACCCTACGGCTTTCACAAAATCAATTTAACTCTTCGCGAAATGAAATAAGTCATGGAGGTAGGGTAGGTCTATCTGTTAGGGACAAATCGACCATGAGATGTTGGCTCTGTAAAAATTTAGGACATTTCAAATATGAATGTAAGAAACAAACAAACTACCCATTCCTTAACGATCTTTCAAAAAACGCGTAAGTTCTAATACGGGACGGGTTGACGTATTAGACAATACAACTTTTGGACACGAATCATGCTTACATCTAAAAGAAAAATCAAAACCATCTTCTTTTCTGATAGAATTACAAAATATTTTAGTAAGAACAATAATCAATAAGGGTTCAACGGTTAGTTTGATTAATAAACGAATTTACAAAAATCTAAATCCAAAACCAAAATTAACACATTGTGACTTTTTACTAAGAAACGCATCAGGGCATCAGATTCGTATTTTAGGTTGTGCAGACATTCGTATCAAGATCAAACATCTTTTGCTAACTCATACTTTTTATATAGTAGACAAACTAGATAGAAATTGTGTATTAGGTAGAGATTTCTTATCAAAAAATGCATGTCAGATAAATTACCAATCAAAGACACTAAGAATTAAAGATTGCTTGATAAGTTTACAAGATGACGCAGAAATTGCTTCGTTAATCCGTTTATCAAGGGACGTCATTCTAAAACCCCGTACAGAATACATTTCACCAGCCAAATTAAAACAAAACCCCTCTCTGCAAGTAAACAAACATTATGAAATTTCGGAAGTCCGGAAAGGGTTTATTAGCACCCAAGGGCATAATCGCATATCTTCTGCTCTAATTCATCTAGGTAACAGTAGAAAAATTCCTATAGCACTAACAAATTTGTCGAATGACATAGTCAAACTAAAAAGAGGTTGTATTTTAGGTCAGCTGAAAGAATTGAGGAATTACTGTATTGAGAGTGTTACATCTGGGCGGATAGCTAAATGTAATGACAATTCAGTTGATTTCCTTAACTCTAAAGCTATATTCAATGACAATCCAGTTGATTTTCTTAACTCTAGAACTGCTTGCAAACATGACAATAACCGGCCGTCAGTCCTACTGATTTCTACAAAAGATCACTCTAGGAAATCAGTTTTTGATCTACGTCGTTGTAATGCTAAGAAAGAGAAAAGAACGACAAAATTTTGTCCAAAATGTTTGCTGTACTATAAGGGTCCGTATGTTAAAAGGGTAAATACCTTACATTCACCAATATACAAACAATTACGCAAAAAAATTAAACTGTAATTAGATTGACAGTTTGACAAATTTTTCTCCCAATACGTCGGACACCGATGTTAGATATAGGTCACATGGTAAAAATTGTGGTGTTTCTACACTTACAAATTTGCGTAAAAGGCCCGAGGTCATTCAATTTAAGCAACCTCGACCTAGAGCATCAGTTCATGTTGATGATGAATTACAGTTGTGTAATGAAGAATTGAGATATCAGAAACAATTGATATGGTCATTTCTGAAGGCAGTGTTAGCCATAATCCTATTGAAAGGCGTTTATTTCTTATTTACTGGTAGTAGGCTAAGTGTTTATTAAAAGCATGTTGAAATGCTATGAATGTTTAATTCAACATCACTGGTTATGTAAGATCCGTGTCCAAATGTTACAATTAATGACCCATGTATTATGTGTAATAAGTGGTCTTAACATTCTGATATAAGAATTATGAATGTTTGGGATGTGTTAATCATCCTTAATGAAAAGTGCATACTGTGCATTTCGAGTTATGCTAGGTGTTTACTAGCTATGTTTTTGACTTTTTGTAATGCGTCAAAAGTTAAAGACCGTCAAAGTTAGGATGGTTTAATGAACCGAAAGTTAATGACTTAAAGTGACAAGTATGTATGACAAATTCTCGAACGTTCGAGATGCCTTCAGGGCATTGTTACATTGACTTGACATCACATGTTATTTATGACGTTTGTGTATTAAGGGACTTTTTATTCTGTACATAATTCGTAACAAATGTATAATAAATGTTGTATTGAATTTTTGTACCAAAATCTATAGACGTGGGAAAGGGGTTAAAATGTGATATAGGTAAAGTTTCACAAGCTTAGGAGCTCAGCTGCAGAACGAAACTGTACCAAGGATTCAACCAATCATTAGGTAAAGTTTCACAAGCTTAGGAGCTCAGCTGCAGAACGAAACTGTACCAAGGATTCAACCAATCACCTCAGCTGCAGAAAGGACTCACGTTGTCACAAAACGGTCTACACACATGGCGACTGTACAAGATATTCGGCCATTCATCAATATCACATCACACAATCCGTTATCATGTAGCTACCACAAGGCCTGTCTTATATAGTCACATTACTTACTGTTCCTGGGTCCTCACAGATAAGGCTAACTCGAGTCACTATGAATACTATATGAACATTTCGACTACATCAAATATCAACATTTCGATTTCAATCAGGGACAAATAATTAGAGACTTTTGATCGACTTCTACATAATTCCATTCCGATTAAAGAGAGACATTCCTGTCAATCCCAGAGGAACGTCGTTCTTCGTTCCTATCATCAAAAGTATGTGTTAAATGGACTATGTGTGCCAGAGAAAACCCAGCAAAAGACTACCTACACCAGAGAAAACTCCGCCCTTCGTTCCATCAGCTGTAAATGGATTACCAACCCAGAACATTACCAGGCAAACAGTGAACATTTCTCCACAGTGACACATCTTTACAACGACGAATGACAAAACCAAACAGGGCTCATCTTCACAACGCCGAATGACGTCATCTACCGTTTTCCTTTGCTTAATTCATTGCATGAATAAGAATTCTATTATTTCCTAGTGCATGTTGTATGTCATTTCATTTCCACTTTCCCTCAATGTATTTGTAAATCGTGGTAGTAGGTATCTAAATGCTATAATTAGGTTAAAAACAAATCAACAATAGGTTAAAAATAAAGCAGCAATTTTGAGTCAAAATTGAAGCTATATTCTGCCTGTTAAACTAAGATTATAAGATCTCTTCTTGCAAAACAGAAAGTTCATTTATTAGGAAAGGTTAAAAGTTAGAAAATTAATTACTGCCGAAATTACTAGATTTAAATACATAAATTAATGTCCATTAATTAGGTTATCGAATATATGAAGTACTTTCGTACCTGGAGGCTTTCAGATTTACAGATTTTGACAAGACTGTCATAATTACTCAAATCAACAAGTTATAGTAATCACGAATCTCGTGTTATATGTAGATTTCTTTCATATTGATATGATGTGTTGCGATTAGTTGGGTAGTCACTTATGTATGATAATTCATAATTATCGTTGTATCTTATAATGATACTGAATAGCCTATGATAATAATAGTACATGTAAGACTTTTAGACCGATCGTATTCAAGCATTGTTGTTGAATCTTATAAGGAGCTATGTGTATCTTTCTACTAAATAGTCTTGAGTTAAGATTTAAATGAGATGTACACTGAGAATTGCTGTTATAAATGTACACTGAGAATTGCTGTTATAAAATTGAAACTCGTTAAGATTGTTATGACCAGTTAACTTATACATTGCTTTGATTACTTGACCTGAGAACACAGAATGTATGTCGATAATCATGATTGAGAGAATGATTACTTCATATATATTGTGTTTGATTGCCATAACTGAGAAACGCTGGCTATTCTTGGTAAAAAAAAAACGTTGTATTTGTTGTGATAGTAACGATAAGATCTGGAAACCATTGGAAGCAACGTACAAATCAAAGCAATGTGTAGAATTACTTGATTTAGATTGGATAATTACTGTTAATTCATTCAAATTCATTGTTTAGTTCCCCAGGAAAGGGTTAAGATAGATAAAGTTCAATAACTGTTATGATTCATTTGACATGTCGCGCCTGTGGCATCAATAACAGTTACTGCTTACTATCAAACACATGTACGTTAATATTAATGTAGTCTCGCCTTGATTCTATGTATGTACATAGCCTATACCTTAAAACATGTGAACTATGATTGACGTTTATAACTTCTTAATTACTATTAGATATAGAGAAACGCAGAAGCCTTGGTGTATATAAATGGAAGTTAAAATTGTATCGGTTGTTGTTGGGAGATGGGTTGTTGTTAAGAGTTAGTGACTAGGAATGCTATCTCTCGTATATTAAAACTATAATCTTTTACACTTGTTGTTGTTGTCCATGACGTCTAACTGGTTCCACGACAATTCTTAATGACAAATCTTCGTTAAACTTCAATTCAGTAATACATTGGGAACAAAAAATCCATTCTAGACATTAAATATTGGCCATATGTCGGCCCGACATCGGCCCGACGTTGACTTGGCTTGACAACCCGTTTACGTTTCTTATCGTTCAAAAGTGTGTTTTTCTGAAATAAAACACTATTGCGTTGAAAAAAACACACCCAAAATTAGATAAGAAGCCTAGTATTCAATTGATATCAGTATTATTGAATTATCAACATCGGCCCGCAGTGCCGGATCCAGGATTTCTGTGAGGGGGGTTCGTTTTTACAAAAAGGGGGGTTCGTTTTACAAGTATTACACAATTTTGACTGAATTCTGCATGAAAATGGAATAATCAGGCCATCAAGGGGGGTTCGTTTGAACCCCCCGAACCCCCTCTGGATCCGCCACTGGCCCGACATCGGCCCGACATCAGCTGTAAGTACCCTCAAGTCAATATCTACGTATCTGCCTTAGAGCGGACATTATTTTTCTTCTCTTTGTTGATACACACTTTTTATTATAAGAAGGTAAATGGTGAGTTTTAACAAAAGTTTGTCATTTATTATTGGAATAGTTTTTGTTTGGGACTTTGATTATTTAGGGACTGCGAGTACTTTGATTATGTATAGTATTTTTCATGACTTAGTTAGTCTAATGCCTAGTTTGAAAAAAAAATGGCTTCAAAATTTGTTTAATAACTCCAAGTTTAGCCTTGAGTTTTTGTTTAATCCCTCAAGATATTACATTTTCTGCTGACGAGGATGAGTATTAGCAAGATCGGGGAGTTCCTGGAGGGGAAAGAGTCCGTTGACAACGAAGTAGAGTGAGTGGAGCTGTATTTTCGTGGCTAACTAAATTGACAACGACAAGAAGGTTGCTGTTTTCCTATGAATGATTGAGAAATTTGGTGCAGCCAGCGTTACCAAAGGACAAAACGTTCATTTAGATTAAGGACATCCTTAAGAGTCATTACAACCCAAAGCCTTTGATCATTCCTGAGCGTTTTAAGTTTCATAAAAGGGAACAAAGAGAGGATGAATCGGTTTCGGTTGGTGGAAATTAAGGAACTTTCTGTCAATTGTTACTATATACGGTGCAATTTTACCACAAGCGTTAAGGGACCAACTGGTGTGCGGCTTATGGTCTGAGCAAATTCTGTGAAAAGTACTGGCCGAGGCTGATTTGACTTTTGACGCAATCAAAATAGCGGTTGCGGTGGCGAACATTATGCCGACAACAAATGCAAATTCAAAAACAGTAAATGTTTTTTATGCAGCGAAATTGGTCACATTTCAAGGTGGTGTAAACCAAAACCTACAAATCATATTACGGAATCTGACGGAGAGGAGATCGTAATCCTGTGGTTATTTTCCTTGAGTGTGTACATTGGTGAGAGTGAGAAGTATACGGTGCAGCTCGGGTTGGACAACCATAATGTCACGATGGAGATCGATACTGGTAGTGCCTGTGCTATCATAAATGAACACGTTGATTGTGCAAAATTCAGCAAGTATAAACTGGAGACACCGTCTGTCAATTAAACCCATTACCAAACAGCAAACTTTTAGGGCGGTCCAATGTGAATGCTGCTGCAGACGACAAAATCAATGTTACTATTTACTAAGTGCGGGAAATGTGAATATCATAGCAAAGAAAATATTGAGGCAAAAGGAGAAAATGCTGATTATCAGCAAAAGGAGAAATTGCTGATTATCAGCATTTTCTTCTTTTGTCTCAATGTTTTCCTAAGCCAATTTTCTCAGGGACATCAAAATCCGGTCTTGTTTGGGAAAGGGTTAAAGTCATATTCAGGTCAAAAACTGATGCTCAAATTATTGCCTTGTACACTGGATGAATACTTCAAATGGACGCCTCAGTGCAAAACTATTGTAACTACATATTTTTCAGAAATTCACTTTTTGCATTTTTTTTAATCTTTAGGAAGGAATACATCGTGTACTTTAATATTGGGTTTCAAATCTGTATAATTAAAAAGATATATAGAATGACAAAAATATTTTATCTCTTTATATTTGAGAAAGTTATTGAGTTTTTTCCCTCTCCTGTAAAATTTTACAAAATGTAGGTTACAATAGTTTTGCACTTACCCCTCGGAATGACAACATTGTAGATACTAGTTAGGTGATATTCGGTTGTTTGAACTTAAGGTGGCATCAATTAGTCTTGTGATAACTGGCTGTCATCACACCTAAGTGTCCTCCGACAGCAAGTTGTCACCAGACTATCTTTCTCGTTGGAGGCACTTGTCAGCAAAGCGGAGACCTTGTTATTATTTGTAAACGCTTGGGAAAAGATTGAGTAAAAAACAGAAAATGCTGATTATCAGCATTTTCTCCTTTTGTCCCAATATGTTCTAGGTTTTATACAAAAATCTGAACTTTATCAACATTTTTCTGTTATCTGCAGCAGCTTTTAAATTTTATAACCCTAAAATTCTGTTGTTTGGGAAAGGGAAATGATGCCCATCTAGTCACTACTTTATGAGCTTTAAATTATATGTGAAGTTTAAACTAGTGATAATATCTTTAATCTTTTGCATTTTGTCTCTTTGCTTAGCCCATTTGTTACAAAACAATAATTTCTAGACTGGTCCAAAAAGCATATTTTTTGCAGGCGACAAAATAAAGGTGACTGAAAATATGAATTTTATTTGGTGAAGGGTGGAATACATAGTGGGAAAAGAAGAAAACTGGTTACCAGCATTCTCTCATTTTCCCATAATATTTTCTAAAGTCTCCTTTCTCGGGGGCATCAAAAGTAGGGATTGTGTGGTAATGGGTTAAAAACTTTAAACTATGGAATGGACCTCATGGATAACAGGCAGTGCTGTGATACAATTGTAATGACATTGAAAATAGCTGAAAACAGCTTAAAAATCTGTCATTTGTACTTTATATTAAAATGTTAAATTAAGGTAATGCTACGAAAGGGCAATTTTAACCCTTTCCCAAACAACAAAATATAAAGGTGTTCCAGTTTGAAAGCTGCTGCCGAGGACAAAATTTATGTTCATAAAGATAAGATTTATGTATAATAATGCACAGTCTCAGAAAATACTGAGACAAAAGGAGAAAATGCTGATTATCATCATTTTTTCTTTGATCTCAATGTTTTTCCATTTCAATTCTGCAAGGGACGTCAAAAACCAGATCTTGTTTGGGAAAGGGTTTGTAAATATGGGTGAAAATATTCTTTAAGGGCAACCTTACATATCATTTCTTTTAAAATAAACAGTTGAGGTGATAGCTGATTCTAGTCAAATATTTCCACTACCAATGTTTAAAGATTATCAAGTCACTTTGAGGTGCATGTATAAATATTTGTTTATCAATAAGATTCATTGCTTAGATTTGGGGTTCTTTTTGCTGTACATATCAATGATGTACTTTGACACACTGTAATTTTAAAAATGGGTTATAGTTTAAAATCTCTGATATGATTTATTATATCCCTTTAGTATAATTTATTTGAAACTGGTCCTTATAGAAAGTAAACAGTTTGTAACAGTGCAAAAATTTCTTTCTTTTTGACCAGAGATATGCTGTGCACTCAACTTTGCATATCATATGACTGTCCGTGAAATGATCTAATAAATACAAATGTACATAGAATATCTATTTCGGTCCCTGTAAATTTCTATTTCTATTTGTTGTTTGAATGCAAAAGTTGACATTCTTGCAGGTTTTCAATGTATGAATATATATATTTTTTCTTAATAAATGATTATATATTGTTAATATGCCTTTGTGTCTTTGTGGTTGAGCTTTCCCTTGAAGATAAAATTATATAAATAATAAAATCAATCGCGTCATAATATGAAAATTACCAAAACACTGGCCCTGCGTTTTGGTAATTTTCATGTTATGACAGGATAAGTTGTATAAAAAACAGACCTTTGAGTCATTATCATTGTTGTAAACTTGGATTTTTAATATGGAGAAGGGTTGTTTACATTATTGAAGAAACTGATTTTAGGAAAGGATTAGACTGTTCCAAAATCGAAGGCTTGCTTGACACTTGTGTATCTGTCATCATTGCTTTCATGACATTATGTTACATAACAGTTGAAGAACTTGGCAGAACTGCCCTCTTTGACTGCCAATGTGAACTGGTACAGTGAGGAAAATGTTACATAATCGCAGCTGTGCTCATGTTTGATCCCTGAGGATGACTAAATTCTGCACTGCAGATGGCCTGAGTCAGTGGAAAATTACCAGACTCTTTAACCCTTTTCTTGACCATAATCCATTTTCTTATTTTGTCTTGTTTATCTTGTTTTAACTGTATTATTGCTGTTTTATTGCATTTGATAATTGTTTAGAGGCTAAATTCTGTAAAATCTGCTTATTTCAGTATTATGGTGTCCAATTGACCCGGTCGGCACAATTCTTTCAGCCAATCAAAAACGTCGTCAGCGGACCTGCACTCATTCGGTGGAGGTGAAAGCTTCGGTCTTTTTCGTTGAAGCATAACCAACTTTCAGCATTAATATCTCGACGACTACGCCTGATTATTAAAAATGCGTTGGTAGTTAGAAAGTTTAAATCACATTCTTTAAAGAAAGAGTTTTGTTTATGAATTTTAACGATGGATTTTTGAAATAATCTGCCTCAAAGTTGGTATCCCGTAACGATAAAGACCGAGGTTGTACCCTCGATGAAAAAATGAAAGTGAGGCTATGACGTCATCCCGACTGATTCTATGTATGCTTGAAGCAATTTCGCATACTTTGAACCCTTGTTATCTGAGATTTCACATTTCTCCTTTTCTCATGATAGTTTGCAATTTGGGGAGTTAGACTGAGCAGACTGTTCTGTCTAAAACTGACAATTTGCAGAATATCCTATTGGATTGCTGCTACAATTTTGTATCCATTTGTTAGTTACAAAGACCAGTCTAGCATATTCATCTTTGCCTGCATTATTTAAGATCAGTCTAAATATATAGCCTTCTAATAAACATTTTTAAGTCCATGTTCCATTTTGCTTGTATTGCATTATTTTGTATGGAATAAGTTGTTTCAAATGCATTGTACTAAGTCAGGCTGCACAGGCATTCACAAGCAAATACTGTAGGAATGCTTTCCTACAGTGATTTGCAAGTTAATGTGTTTGCTACCTGGCAATTAATTAAAGTAACTGTTTATAGATTAGTAAGGTGTTATTATCAAACTGTTGTTAACAGGTCCTTAATAGTCACTTAACCCTTGCCCTAATTGTGATTGCTAATTGGTGACAAGAATAAAGTTTTGTCAATTTATTAACTACTGGCACACTTTTGGGAGATTGTCTTTATAAGGCATTTCAGAGATTTTGATGATACCGGGGAGTGATTTTGCAGTTTGATAACTATGTTCTTTGTGAGTGAAGATGGAATTTTGCCTACACTGTTTTACAAGGTTTTGTGAACATTGTGGGAAAAGAGGCATCTTGGTTAATCTTAATATAGTAATGCAAATGCATAATTATTTGCTATATTGTTCCTCTGGCTTATCCTTATTCTGGAATGTATTTGACTCTTTCACAGATTAAGTATATTGTCTCATAGAGTAAATGCACTCCGTGACCTCTCACTAAGTGACTATTTTATGTGACAAAATACAACTTTCTTAATACTTGGAGTAAAGTGACCATGTTTGGGCTCATTTTAATGTAAATGTTATGTACATTTCAAATATGTTATTACTTTGAAGATTGGATTTGTTCTTATGCCATTTTATTAATATTGTCAAATTTGGTCCATTTCTGCAAAAGTGACAAAACCAGACAGGTAGGCGGGGCTTATCAGTCTAAAAGGCTGTCAGTCATGTGGAGTCTGGTCAATTTGACAAACTGACCAATCAGGGCATAGGGCCAGAATTTGCATGAAGTTGGATTCGGGCTTATCAGCCAATCAAACTTCATGAACATTCTGGGGCCCAGATCAGGCCGTATAAAAAGTGGCGCAAGGCCCCAAATTTTGACTCTGTAACTCTGAGATTTGGATACTTAGGAAGGAAATCTGTAGTAAGAAATTTAGCTAATTAATTAATTTATTAATTATTTTGTATTTATTTTTTAGACTTAGGAAATCTTTGGACTGAATCATTATTTTCTCTATTTTGGGCAACTTAGTTTTTGGCACTATTTTAGCATAAATTATTTTGATGTCTCTTGTTTAGACAAAATGTTGACATTGATCTTAATTGCCTGGATCATTAATGTTATATTAAGCCTGGGCATATTTTGTATCAATTTAGTAGTTATTGCATTGGTTGTCTATTCCTATTACTTTTATGAACAGTGCCCAAGCATTACTTCCTGCAGAGTCATTTGCTCTTTGTAAATCTTAGGGATCTCAAATTATTTGACATTCAAAGAGCATCTTAGTTGAATTTATTTGATTAAGCATTTTGTTGTATTGCTGATGGTTGTCTGACTTGATATAAATGCTTTAACTTAGATCTTCCTAAGAACTATTACATTTGATGTTGATGTAATTTTAAGGCTGAATTTTGATCTTGAAAAGACTCATAATTTCTGAGTCTAGATTACATTTATTTAGTTTTAGAGAGTCTTTGTTTATTCTTTCACCCAATTTAAGGCTCCGGCTTGCCTATATAAATTTGCGCCTTGAAAAGTCAGGTCATCCTGACGTTGAATCTAAATCACTATTGCACTTGATCCCCCTATACGAACCGCGTAACCTTGATCTTTTGTGGAGTTCGGAAAAGAGGCAAAACCTTTTTCCGAATCTATGTCCATGGAGACCTAGGTTTACGACATCATTACAAACATATGATCAAAACCTACGTTTGGTTTCTCTAGGTTGCTGATGTTGGGCTGATGATGTCAGCCGATATCGACAGCCGATGTCGGCCCGATGTACTAGCCAATATCGGCCCGTCATCGAAAGCGGTTGCAAATCGATATCAGCCCGATGTCGGCGCCGATATCGGACCGATATAGAAGTCGATATCGGCCCGATATCGACAGCCGATGTCGGCCCGATGTACTAGCCGATGTCGGCCCGATGTAATAGCCGATATCGGCCCCTCATCGAAAGTGGTTGCAAATCGATATCGGCCCGATGTCGGCGCCGATATCGGCCCGATATAGAAGGCAATATCGGCCCGATATCGATAGCCGATGTCGGCCCGATGTACTGGCCGATGTCGGCCCGTCATCGAAAGTGGTTGCAAATCGATATCGGCCCGATGTCGGCGCCGATATCGGGCCGATATAGAAGGCGATATCGGCCCGATATCGGCCCGATATAAAATGCTTGCTGGGATCGATAGTCTTTGGGGCAATGTGGGTAAGGCAATGGTCTTCTAAACCAGTAAATTTTTTCAGCCGAGGTTCGTATGATACCAGCAAATTACAATTTCTTTTTTCTTTCCATATTTTGTATTAATATATCTATTTTCTTATATCTTTTTGGTGTTTTTTTCATATATCGTCCATAAAAAATATGTATACATTGAACTTTTTTTTCTTGCATCAGGGCTATATTTTCACACGTCAGGCATGTTTGACATGTATGACTTACCGAATTACTATTTCTTTAAGTGAATTATTCTCAAAAGCTGAGATTTGCATGCAAATCTATAATTTAGAACGTTATTTTTTTTTCAAATGATGCAAAAAATAAAATAAAATAAAAATATACATGGTAGATAAAGGGAGACTACGTGAGGTTCGAACCCACACCCTCCAAGTTGTAATTTAATTTACTTTGATTAATTTAATTATATAATATATAATGTGGTTTTACCCCCACTTGACCACGGTTACTTTATGTTGACGTCATGGTAATACATTGTTTTAACAAAAACATGCTGTACCATATAAACATGCAACCCCTCTCACGTGGATTAGTCAACATTTTAAAAGTACAAATATATATTTGACAGTGGTGGCACTATAGTATCCGGTCATTGTCTTTTATTTGCTATAGCTTAGAAATCTGGAATAAATAAAAATGTAGGCCCTAACACAAAAAGCGTTTCGCTCCTGACATTTTAACCTGTTATAATAATCTTTTTCAGTAATGAAGCAATTTTCAATAAACTTGGTACCAAGTATATGGACATAACAACACATCTTTTTAGTATTAAATGGATTGGATATAAACCTCTTTAGCGATAGAAAACGTAAAATGGTCCTATTTTTTTAAAACTTGCCTACATGTATAATATCTACTAATAAACATGGTTTTTATACCTTGCGAAATCCCCAAATAGAAGAAAATATGTCGAATTGCATCTTCAATTTCCCACCTTTAATTATGAAGAACGTAATTCTGAATCTTACAGATCCAGTAGTTTTCAAGAACGCATATGAATTGGTGAATGTGTCACAATGATAGGAAAAAAAGACCACAAAATAATGGGGTTTTATCTATTTTAGATAGAAGTAACAGGCCCCGGTTTCTCGAAAAAACTTAAGTATGTTCTCATGCTCAAATCTGAGGACCGTGCTCAAATCGCAAGAAATCCACGTGAACTTGAATCGAATACCCTTCAACGTTGATGAGTATCCCTTTGAACTTGAGCATGTTCTCATGAGAATATACCAAAGTTTTTTTCGAGAAACCGGGGCCAGGTGTATTTATAAACGTCTTAATCCGCAGACGTGAATGATCTAAACCTTTTTAGAAACAGATATTGTGTTTGGGAAGCAAATTTCGCAAAATTTGTAATTCGAATGGTGATGGGTATATTGCACCCTAATCCGGGACAACTTTATTTTCATCGAAAAGGTCCCGAAAGTTGAGAATCTTAGGAAAACAATTACGAAGTGGGGTTATTACATATGTAGATGTTTTTGGTTAATGTTTGTGCGCTATTTTCACTTAAAAAATCAATATATCTTTGAATCTATAGAATTTTCTTAAAATCTATACTGAACAAAAATGGAAACGTTGCCTTAATTGCTTGTCATATTTTCTCTAAATAAAACAAGAAAAAAAAATTAAAAAGAAAGTGCTTCGCATTGTTTACTGACTTGATTGTACACAATTTTTAAACCTTCACAAATCCAAACAGAAGATGCAAAGGGACTTTAACAACATTGTTTGATCGTTTAGAACATGATGTTTTTAAAAACAGGATTTTTGTTATGCTACAAAGCTTGAAAATTTGACAATGTCACCCCCATAGGAAAGTAAAAGTGGCATTTCATGGACATTCGAGAACAGTCCTAGTCTAGGAAAATTTATAATAAAAAATCACCTGTAAGGCTTGCATGATGTCGCTAAAAATCCAACCCAAAACCGTGATGAAATTGTGAATATCAAAAATTTAAATTGCCCTATGTGTTTACGTCAAAGAGTGATAATTCACAAATTGACTGATTTGACGTTTGTTTTAGAGCTTGCTACAAAAGATAAGTGAGTTTTTTGTGTGTTTTATTGCAAATCGGACATGACCAATAGGGAACGATTTTATCAACTTGACCGTGCCTTGATTTCGGAAAAACAATAGTATTTCCGTAGGTTTTGCTATCAAATCTCTTAGCTACAGCCGTAGTTACGAGATTTTCTAACAACTCCGACGGTTTATCAAAACATAAACATAATTTAAGTCTATTTTTAGCACAAAATTCATTGCTGTTCTGAAAAGGTAATGAATCGTTTTCGGAGCATGCGCATATACGACATTAGATGAAAATAGTTCTAAATTCACTAAGGGCTGTAACTCTGGCGTCAACAAAGGAGACAAAGCAATGGAATTTCGACAGAACGGTTGTTTTTAGAAATGCCTGGAAAATAACGTCAAAACAAATTTCAGGCTATTAGTTCGATACTTCACCAGAAAAAAAAACAGTCTTGCAGTGTAGCGTTTTCACTTTTCTCCAGTATATAACTATACTAATGGTGCTTTGTATTTGTGGATGTCACCGACTATATCTTACCTGTATCATATGTAAGGATTGCCCTGTTGCTACGGTCCGTCTGGAAGGTGTAACTTTGGTCAGTGTTCCGACCTAACCTAGAAATAAATCACGATTGTTTAAACCCAACTCCCACCTAATGACGCCTTTGGACGCCAAGAAGATAAAGACATTGAAACACATTGTGGAAAATAAAGATATTGCTTGGAATATCTTCACTTTCCACGATGTCTTTACCTATAACAGGCCAAAAGGCTTGAAAATCCATTCACTTGAAATAGTTGTCTGAAACAACTTTGAATTAGAATTGTCTGAAACAACTTTGAATTAGAACGAGGACAATTTTGTGCCTGGTCCAAAATCAAACCATTATCAGCCGCCTGATAATGGTTCGATTTTGGATCAGGCACAGATTTGTGTTGTCCAATTCAAGGGCAGATAACTTAATATGAACTGATAGAACCATGTCAAAGTTTCCATCTATACAAGTTCGTTTGCCCTGACATCAACAATTTGTTTTGTTTTGATTTATAAATGTCAGCGGGTGGTATAGCGGACGAGAATTGACCTGCCAGAGCTTTCCATTCGATTAGCATGGGCTGCTCTGCCAGGTCATTTCTCGCGAGGTATAGAGTCAAAATAATCTCAAATAGGGCAATTTTGTCAAAGCAAGCACAGATAGGCCTAACTCGGGGTATGCAAATTGGATCTGGATGAAAATCACTTTCATTCAAGAAATTGAACGTACAATTTACACACATTTTGATAAGGTTTTTATTTTGCTCTTTGACAGTGAAAGGACACATAGCTCGACGATTTCCAAAACAATTTCGCCAAATATCAAATCGAGAACTTAGCATTCGAGAACTTAGCACCATACTCATTTTAATTAAGTATGGTGAAGCACGACCTTTATTTGTGGATGCTAATATTTTTCAGGATTAGTAAATTTAAAACAAAATGAAGTAAAAATAAGAAACAAGAGGACCATGATGGTTCTATATCGCTCACCTGAACTAAAATGATATGAGCAACACTTTTGTTCAATTCAATAAATATTTATGACTTTAAGACTGAAAACGAACTTATGGTCAATAACGTTGTGAAAATCGAACTCATCGACGATCTTATGGTACCCAACATTGTGTCCAAGATTTGCCTTGTTTGATAAATAATTGTAGATTCTGGAGTATAAACAAGGTCAAAAACAGCCGAAGCAATTTAAAAAATTCAAGGGCACATAACTCTCGACTGTTTGATCAGATCAGACTGAAAATCAAACTCATCCGAGATGATCTTATGATCCCCAACATTGTGTCCAAGTTTTGTCTTGATTGATCAATAATTGTAGATTATAGAGTATAAACAAGGTCGAAAACAGCCAAAAACGGCAATTTTATCAAATTCAAGGGCACATAAACTCTCGACTTTTTGATCAGATCGGACTGAAAATCGAACTTATCCAAGATCTTATGGTCTCAACATTGTGTTCAAATTTTGTCTTAATTGATAAATAATTGTAGATTCTAGAGTGTAAACAATGTAAAAAACAGCCGAAAAGGGCAATTTTATCAAACTCAAGGGCACAGAACTCTCATCTTTCTAGTCAGATCAGACTGAAGATCAAACTCATTTGAGATCTTAAAGTCCCCAAACTTGTGTCCAAGATTTGTCTTGATTGGTCAAAAATTGTAGATTCTAGAGTGTAAGTAAGGTAGAAAACAGTCAAAAACGGCAATTTTGTCAAATTCAAGGGCTCATAACTCTCGACTTTCTGATCAGATTAGACTGAAAATCTAACTCAAATGAGATCTTATGATCCCCAACATTTTGATAAAGTTGTGTCTTGATTGATCAATAATTGTACATTCTAGAGTATAAACAAGGTCGAAAACAGCCGAAAATGGCAATTTTGTCAAATTCAAGGGCACATAACTCTTTCTGGTCAAATCTCACTGAAAATCGAACTAATCCGAGATCTTATGGTCACCAATATTATGTCCAAGATTTGTCTTGATTGATTAATAATTTTAGATGCTAGAGTGTAAACAATGTCAAAACTAGGTATTTTTCGCATTCAAGGGCAGATAACTCCTGACTTTCTAATTCGATCTGACCCATCATCGAACTCATCCGACATCTTATGGCCATATATGTTTTGACCAAGTTTGGTCAACATTGGCTTAGCCTATATTGGTAGATGCTAGAGTGTAAACACGAAATTGTGGACGGACAGACGGACGGACAGACGACGGACAAAAAGTGACCACAATAGCTCACCTTGAGCACTTTGTGCTCAGGTGAGCTAAAAACAAATGAGCGGAAAAAGTAACCCCCAGTCCACGGTCACCTTAAACAGTTTTTAGAACGATTAAGTTAAGGGGGAATGCTCCAGTTTTTCGGAACACTCGGTCATTACTGTAGTAAATTAAATGTTTCGTACCAATATGTTTCGCTACCATATTTTCAATAATATAACACATCATTACAACTTACCATTTTCAACGTTAAAAGTGTATTTATTATGCGAAACTGATTTCCTCAAGATGGAAATCGATTATTAGAGCAAGACAGTCGTAAGTGAGTATGCAGTTACCACTGTTTTGCGTCATTTTATTCACGTGTAGCTGATAAAAATTGCTGTAAATCACTAATGAGTGCGCTGACCTATACATTTTCTTTTTGATTTATTACCAGGACATGTTGCTTAATACAACGAGGGAGTTTTATCAAATTCTATTATGTAGAACTTGAAATATTTCCAAAAATATGCAAATTTTGACATAAAACACTCCACCTTCGTTGATCTAACCGAACATGTGAGCATGCTGTTTTATACATTTACGCGTTTAAAATAGCACATGTTTTGGGGTTTCTGTTCTTATTAAATGTAAGACGTTGCTCTAAATCCGTTTTCGGGACTAAACGATGAATATACAGCAGTTTATTAACATTTTAGTGACCTTGGACAGGTGCAAGAAATTGTGCATTTTTTCGATGTAGGGGTATGTGATACGAATGCCTATAAAATTCAAACAAGATCGCTGACCATCCATTTTTATTTTATTTTTCAATTGGTAATAACATGTAATTTCAACATACAAAATATAAATAAATTCTATTATTGGGAAAAAATTTAGGAAACTGGAGCATTCCCCCTTAATTGAGCAATTCTTAAGCATTTCCAAAAATACATGAAATTTCAAGGTTACTGACAACAATGATACTCACAAAGAGATCCCCTGGACGCGTAGTTCTACAGACCCGTCGCCATTATTCATCCATTCCCACGTGCTGCACGAATTCCCAATCTGAGGCGCGAATGGGTACCTCTTTACCTCAAACCATTTACCTTTCATCTGTAGAGTATAAAAAGGACTAACAGTAATATCCCAATGGCATCAATGAGGGGTCATCTTCTATGAACTTGGAAAAGATAAAATCGGATATATTTACTCTAACAAATCAAATCTCTCGTTTGGAGCAGAGGTGGTCTAGTGGTAACGCGCTAGACTTGTAACACAGGGGTCGCTGGTTCGATCCACCGCTTCTCCGGTCTTTCGGATGAGACTTTAAACCGAAGTCCCGTCTCCATATGACCTTAGCTGTTGAGTGGGACGTAAAACTCCATACAATCCAATCCAATCAAATCTCTTGTTTAATATATAATCACGTGCAAACACATATATAGTTCTGAGAATTTAGGAACTTGGAAGATAGTTTACTCGTATTTCCGACCAAAACGGATCTTGTATACGCATAATCCGAGTTTTCTCTGATGAAAATCGCTCTTTGATATGTTGATGTCGTTCATTTAAATGAGCGACATCAACATATCAAAGAGCGAATTTCATCAGAGAAAACTCGGATTAGTATACGTACAGTCATCCATTTTGTTCTCTAAAAGCTTCTTAATCACTGGTGGTGAACTCGGCCAAAGCGAGGGACGTTTTTTCGCGATCAATGTATTCCATCGGTGTTGTTATAAAATATCGTAACTACGGCTTTATCGAAGCCGTAGTTACGAGGTAATGCCGTAGTTACGAGATTTCATAACAACACCGACAGTTTGTCAATACAAAGCGGTAAACCCGGTCTGTTTTTTGGAACAATTTCATTGTCATTAGAAAAAAATCTATACACTCACGTTTAAACGCAAAATATCTATACCTTGTTGTAGCGAAAATTGTTTTAATTCACCACCAGTTTAATCTCAATTAAATCATCAAAAATGATTCCCATCTTTTGAAAAGATTTGCAGACAATTAAACGATTGAAATCAAAATAAGAAAATGATTGTGTGATAGCATTGAAAATATTGAGGGAAAAGGAAAAATGCTGATTATAAGCATTTTCTCCTTTTCCCTCAATGTTTTCTAAAGCCTTCTCCATTCGGGCCGTCACAATCAGGCCTTGTTTGATAAAGGTTTAATTACATATAATAGCAGCACTGTTATTGTAGAGTCAAGTACCATGATCAGACTTCTAATCTGATCAAGATCGATGGAGATTTGTGAGTATTTTTCCCGATTTCGACGCCCAGTCGGTAACGTCGGAGTCTGTCAATCCAGGGGTCGGGGAGTTCGAAACCAGGCTCGACCAGTATCAATTCTGACTTCTGATACATGTAAAAGTCATTTGTCTCTATCAAATGGGTGTGGATTGCCTATATAAGAGAGCAGCTGAGGCGACATGAGATTATTTCTTTTTTTTAAGAAAAAGGAAAAACGCAAAAAAATGCTGGTGAGCGTTTTTTTTTTTTTCTAAGAAAAACGCGAAAACAATATTGTTTTTGCGTTCGATATTGTGGTAGTATCACTGGTGGTGAACTCGGCCAAAGCGATTGGCGTTTTTCGCTACAACAAGGTACAGATATTTTGCGTTTAAATGTGAGTTTAAAGATCTGATTGGATATTTTTTCTAATAACAACGAATTTGTTCTAAAAATAGACCGAGTTTACCGATATGTTTTGACAAACCGTCGGTGTTGTTATAAATACTCGTAACTACGGCTTTATTGAAGCCGTAGTTACGATATTTTATAACAACACCCACGGAATACAATGATTGAGAAAAAGGTCCCACACTTTGGTCGAGTTCACCACCAGTGAGGACTGGTGAAAGAAATATCAGGAATCCACAGTTAGGTGCCCAGGCCGCCCCAATATGACCATACCAGTCCATAAACGGCGTTAAACGCCAATAAATCAATAAATCAAAACAGATCTCGACACTTTCGATATAACACGGTGGGGAATCATGTGACACAAAAATTTCAATAAGTTTCAATGATTAGGTTATATTAGTACATTACCAAACGACAAAATTTTATACTGCTCCAAATACAAAGATGATGCAGACGACAATTTCAAGTGAATGAAATTAAATAAAAATGGTCATTTTGTGTAGAAAAAATTGTGGGAAATGAAGAAATTGCTTGTAATAAGCAATTTCTTCATTTTCCACAATGTTTTCCAAAGCCATTATTTTTCATGAAGTCAAAAAAGTCACTGTGGGGTTAATACATGACCGATTTAGAAAAAAGGGGTTGAAACAGAGAAGGCGGAAAAAACACTCGGGGTTCGCTAAACGTGAATGATCTTTTAAATAATGACATAACAAAATTGTGTCGCCAATTACTTTTTTACCGTGTGTTGTTTTAAGATTTCCATCATATCTAACAGGTCTTTGACATTTGAACACGTTCTCTGCTTCAAATCAAATTCAAAACATACTAATATTAGTGCGATGATGTTTTATAGAGGAAAATAATTGACCCGGCAGAGTAACCATAACTGTATAGAAAAGTAGACAAGTATATTGTCCAGTTTAGATGGGAACGGTCCGTCGTTAATTTACGTAAAGGCGTGCTCTGTATCCGTTATACAACATTGTGCCGCCATGTGAAAATAAGATTTTATCTATTCTAGTCAAATAAAAAATGGTAAGCTATCGTGGTCAATTTGGATTTTCGGTAAAGTTAATCGTTAAAATAGGCGTAATCTTCAAGAAAAATAAATATCTAAAATACAGTTCACATCCTGGTCATACCATACAGATGGCACAGGCTGACCAGTATCGGCATTTTTGCATATTCAGTTTACCAATTACCATTTTAAGATGACGCGATAAATGTATGCACGTGAAAATACTGTTAAGTTGTCGAATAATATGATTATTAGCTTTTAATAGCGAAGCATGCGAAATGTTCGGCAAATCACGAGAACCTATCACCCCTGGACGATAAGTGTGTTGACCTTTCCGCTTGGTCCGCTCTGCCGGGTCAAATCTCGCCGTCTATACTTATACTTAAATAATGCAAACTTTTTCAGCAAATCGGTATTTTTTCACCGATTTCTATGGGTCAGTATGCCTTTAAACCTAGAGCCACAACTCCGCACCATACACAGTGTCCGTTGTTTCAATGGATTTGAACGGCCCGAAATTACTGATACGTACATCCGCACAGTTTCTGACCGTTAAAGATGCAAATCAGTAAGAGTCCGAAAGTATACACTATAAACTGTACACTTAAAGACATTTCTAACGCAACACTTACCTTGGTAATAACTTAAAATTTAATGAACCATTTTTCATCAAATTTTCAACAAATTTGATTTATTCGCATTTGCATAATACCTGTAATTTTCATAAAGAAACATTGAGTAGAAATGATAAAAATTGCAGTTCATATAATATGACTAGAAAACAAAAAGTCGCAAAAAGGCTGTGCGAGCTGATAACGTAAATTCAGGTTATTCATGTAAGAGCAGTAAAGTTACTGACATTCTGCTAACATTCTGTGTCCGTCATATACCTAAATGACACGAAGACACCCCACCTCATTGATAAAGCATAATTGATGATGAATCTTTGCGGGTTCATTCTTAACTCGTCCCTTTTAAGTTCCTGTTCCAGTTGTTGAAAATTTCGTGGAGCAAAAGGGCGAAAAACTAATGTCTGGTAACAAATTTGATAATTTTGTGCAATGCTGACACCTACAAAACATCATTTCTAAAACAAAATTTGTGCAACTGAATTCTAGTATTGCTGCGCATATGAAAGCATGTTATCAAATCTTATGAAGCAGTGGTATGAGATATAAGCATAATTTGGTGACGATACTTTGATGCTATTGAATTATGCAATTGCCTGGGGTTTTGTGACTTCATTTTTTAGTCTTCGTGAAAAATCTTAATATTTTTTATGTTAGGATCAATCGATTTTGATAAAATTTACAGAAAACATGTAAACGTTGTTGATATATATTTGCTGAAAATTTCATAAAATAAACTGCATCATTTATTTAATTATGATGAAAAATGTAAGTGTTGCGTTGGAAGTGTCTTTAAGTGTATAATAATATTGTATGCCACACTTACCAGAAACGTGCTAAAGAATCTCTGTGTTGAGGTAGCAGGACATTCAGCCTCTTTGACGATAGCAGCTTGAGTCCCGACTATCAGGAGCGCCGTGGCTAGTAGAAGCTTGAACATTCTTGGGTTTGTGCTCGGTGGCGTAGATCCTTACCAACAAAACTGGTTGACTCGTCCTAGAGGTCCCGTTGGTAGTGTGAGGCAATCGTTGACACCAGCCGGTATTTATAGCCGTTGTATCTGTATCTCACTTGGGCAATTTGTCATCGTAAATAGGAGCATCTGATTTAGGCTACTTGTCACCACAAAAAGGATCATATCGTCGGTGTAAATGCAAAACCTCGTATGTCGATTCATGCTATTTTCAAAGTACAATCTTGTGTGCCCAGTTTAGACGATCCTCGCAGGTTTTGAGATAGTTTTACTAATCAGTATCAATGACAAATTATGTGTGAACAGTACGTCAAAATTTCAAGTAAAACATTCTAGTTTGGGAAAAGTTATAACACTTTTTCCCCTCCCCTTTAACATTTTCCAAAAACGAGATACGAGGTTTTTCATTTCCAACAACGATATGTGAATTCTCCAACACGAAACGTAAAAATGCAAGATTGACTGCAGGTTAGATATTGTTAATTTATAATTTAGAAAAAATAACCCTATCCAAAACACGACCTGGTTTTGACGTCCAGAAAAGGGTTATAACACATAGCGACAAAAGAAGAAAAAGTTGATAACCAACATGTTCTCATTTTGCACTACTACCTTCGGAGTATCCATTCTATCCTTGTCACGGTGGGGATTGTGCATGATGGGATGGATAACGAATACGAAGTATACGGAAAAATTTTGCCTCGCTTCAGGTAAGACATTGTGCAATAATTTTCTTATTTCTGCTCCAATTTTCAAGCGGTTTAGTGCATGTACCCTGCATTAGTGAGCTCTTTCCTCGGATATATAACTTGTTTGTCGAATCTTGGTACTTTGTCCAAAAATTGATCCCAACCGACCAGAAAAACGACAAAAAATTCAGGCCCTTTTTCTAGTCGGTTGGGATCGGTTTTTGAGAAAAGTACAGGGAAGTTCCAGATAAATAATACATCTGAGAAAAAGGCTCAGTAAGACGGAGTACATGCAACAAATCGCATGAAAATTGATGAACCAATAAGAAAGTTATTGCAAAAATTCTTACCTGAAGCGTGGTTAATTTGGCCGTAGTCGTTACCATTTCGCTTTCTGGTCGGTTGGGACAATATTTCGGAAAAAGTATCATGAGTTATCTAATATGTCATACATCCGATGAAAGAGCTCGATAAGGCGGGGTACATGCAGCAAACCGCTTGAAAATTGATACAGAAATAACAGAGTTATTGCAAAATGTCTTACCTGAAGCGAGGCGAGTTGGCATCAAATTTTGTGCAAAAAATAGACTGAGTTTACCGTTATGTTTTGATAAACCGTCGGTGTTGTTATAACTTCTCGTAACTACGGTTTGATTCAAGCCGTAGTTACGAGATTTTATAACAACACCAACGAAATACTATTTATTTGTCCGAAATTACGTCACGGTTTACTTGGTTTACACGGTTTTATAAAATCGTTCCCTATTGTCGGTAGTCGTTATCCTTCCCATCATGCACAATCCCCACCGTGCTTGTGCTAGATTAAAGTCATTGTGGACAAATTTGCCCCGCTTCAGGTAAAAAATTGTACAATAACTTTCTGTGTCAATTTTAAGCGTTTTGTTGCATGTATCCCGCCTCATTGAGATTTTTTCTCAGATACGAGATTGAAATATGTTCTCGTATATGACTTGTTTGTGGGATCAGTGAACTTCTTTTTCCAAATGATTATGCCAACTTACCTGAAAAAATGACGAAAAAGATCGATCGTTTTTGTGGTCGGTTGGGATCAATTTTTGAGAAAGGTAAAGGGCTTGCCAAATAAGTCATACATCTGAGGAAAGAGTTCAGTAAGGCGGGGTACATGCAACAAACCGCTCGACGATTGTCGCAGAACTTAGAGCGTTATTGCAAAAGTCCTTACCTAAGGCGGGGCTATTTTGGTCGTGACTGTTATCATTCCGCTTTCTGGTCGGTTGGGACAATATTTTCGGAAAAGTACCGACATTTTTCAAAAAGTCATATCTCCGATGAAAGAGCTAAATAGGGCAAGGTACATGCAACAAATGTTTGGTAAATTGATGTAGAAATAAGAAAGTTATTGCAAAATACCTGACCAGAATCGAGAATATTCTGTCCACAGTCGTTATCTATTCCATGATGCACAGTCTCCATCGTGATTACACTCAATCTGATCTTAAAAGCATTCCACTGTCTTTCAAATAAAAAAAAATCGTAACTGTAGCTTGTATTAAGCTACAGTTAAATGTACGAGGTTTTCGTTGAAAAGCGACGATTCTCTTAGCTACATAAACGAACCGAATTTGGTCAATTTTGTTGGTATTTACCATAAGGGCTCAAACGGTGGCCATGGCGCAGTGGGTAGCGCATTCCACTCTTGCTAGTGAGGTACCAGGTCCTATTCCCGGTCGCAGCTAATATCCGTTTAGAATAATAAAATTGTATCTCACCAATTGAGCGAGCATGTGGATGCTCAGTATGGGTATTGTGGTAGTTCTTGTATGAGAAACGTCATGGGGTCCATTGTTAGGTGCTTCAGCCGCCGCAACATGACCATGGCAGTTGAAAGAAACGTTATCCCCTCTCCCATTAGTAGATTTATTGATTGAAATACATTTGATAATCGGCATTTATGAATTTACGCATGTATGGCAACAGAAGATCACTTCAGTGATATTGATTTTGATGTAATGCGCTTCTTAAATCAACAAGAATAAATCATGATCCAGAAGCATAAGGACAGTCTGATCAGAATCAATGTGGTACTTTAACAGTTCCTATATAGTGGTGTAAATATTAGAGATCAGCATCGATCGAAACTTATTCTATGGTTGTCTCAAGTTTCATGAAGAAGGACGCCCTCACCCCTTTTTCACGTTGAAATGTTCGTAAATCAAATTCGTCTCAACATACGATAACTATCTTTAACAAAGGCGCCCAAATAGTCCTTGAACGACGCGTGACCTGCCAGGCTTGTCAAAATTTGGATGATTCCAAAGCTGAATTCCCTTTGGTGATTTTTAAAGTAGGTTAGTGGAGGAAAAGGCCTATCGATTTCTAGGTAATGCCATTATGTAAAGACAAAATTACATTAAAGTGACATTTCACAATTATTTTTACACAAATTTTACTTTTATTCTATCTGAAAGAGCATCTTTTCTTATGAAAATTCTGAAAATTTCAAGCCAAAATATTGAACCGTTTACGAGAAATATATATTTTTGGGCTAAAATCAAACAAATTGTTGTGGACAACAGTTCAGATTTATATAGAATTTATCATTTCTGTATCAACTTTAAAGGTGTATTTTTCGCTTATAAATAACAACTCCAAAAAACTGATAGCATTTATACGCATTACAATAAACAATCTTTGCATGAAGACATACTTTTAAAAAATGAAATAAATGTGAAATGTCACTTTAATATGATTGTAGAAAATATGTAGATGTGTGACAGAAAAGTTTGAGCTCTGACATTAATCGATAATAAAATATTTTGCAAAAAATATTTTCTGGTCATTCTTTTTTCTATTTTTGCTGCAATTGTTTTCGTGTTATATCGGACATAGATATATTTTATTTTACAAACAATACATAATTTATCTTTAGCATATTATATAATATTGTGGTTTCACTGAAATAGCGACATTTTGTAACATATTTTGATGCATTTGGACAATTTTGATAGATGGTGAAATGGTAAATTGGGGGTAAAACGCCCCCTTCCCTACCCCGGTTTGGAATTTTTTGGGCGTTATCGTAGACGTTCGGTGGTATCAGATCTATATTTTCAACTAACGAAGAGAAAAAAAATCTGCACTCTCTGCCACCGAATGATTACACCGTATGAGTTTCTGTCAAAGGTAGCCTATCCTTTTAAACATTTTAATCTTGATACGCATTTGCATGCCTTTACTTTATTTCTATATGTGTTCATTATTTTGTTTATTGAGCGATTAGCATTGAAAAATGTTAGTCGCTTGATCAAAAGGTTCAGAGTAAAAACTTCGTGTCTAAATAGACTATCTTCGTTATCCCATGTACTCGACTGGATAAGTTAAAATTGACCATAAACACCGTCTATCAACGTACAGCGGATATAGCGATTGTTCAAGCGAGGCGAAAGTTGGCCCGGTGCACTACACGGTATGTATTTCTTCTAATTTACTATTTTCTTTATATTATCATAGTCATCTTGTTACATATAAAAGTAACATCGTTGATACAACGATCTTGATCTATAACTATGTGACAGAGTGGGGTAATGCTTCTTATTGTTAAATATATATGAAAAACAAAACCTCAATGGTGTACGGTCGATATCAGACTGTTATGTATCACTGTATCAACGTATTCAGGATACAGCAATCGAGGGAAAGTTGACGCCATGCGCTTCAAGCAAGTATTTCTTCTAATAGCTTTCATATACAATTAAATTCGACTTGTCAAACATATGATACAATGATCTTTACCTGTGACAATGTGAAACGGTTAGGAAATGTGTGTGTAAGACATAATCGAGTAAAAATCATCAGCCCAATCGCTATTACTTTTCATGATCATTACCGGCCTGACTCGAATCTGCTTCTTTAACAGCTATACTATTTATTATCACCACAATTTGGTATAGAAGTATGTGTACCACATATTGCCATTAGAGTTCCGGAACCTTAACAAAAATATTAATGATTTTCTGAAATTCTAAGTCACGATATTAACCACCGTGTTGTCGAAGTTGCACTAATTGTTTGCATCATTAGATAACAAATACACGTCGTAGAATCACTCGAGACCACGTTTATCTCCTTTTTCAATAATTCTCTTAAAAATGGCAGATTTGAAAAAACGGGTCTAATGCCGAGAAGGAGCGTTAACGTCAAGGGCTATATACCAGATTGTGTAATTATACAAACTGAATTCACTGAAAAGGTTTTGTGCAGGTCGCAAATTTTGTAAGTTTTAAAGAAAGTTTCAATTTAATACTTGATTGTTAGATCACCATTATGTCTCTCCAAGATAATTGTCAGCATTTGCTTTCGACAAATGTTGGTTTCCATTAAATTTCATAGTAAATTTTCAGGGTGATTGACGAGCAAACAAAATATTCACGCACTCTTAAAAATGTCCAGGACATGCAAAAATACCTACCTATTTTACACCTCTGCTTTAAAACAAATTCAAATCGACTACGCACGTTATATTCCCCATCATGTTATAGTTTGGGAAAACGTTCATTTGAATTTATTCTCTGACGTAACCCTTCTCGTGCTGTCACATCAAATTACTGTTGTGACCACACCTTTGACAGCCAGTATAGACTAAGGTCAGCCTGCACAGACGTGCAGTCTGATCTTAGCCTACACTGCATGCCTGCTTTCTACTGCATTATTGTGAAAAACACATGGCCAAATCTTATGGAAATGTTTCTAAAATTAGTAGTTTGTTTTAATCAAAGGTTAAAATCAGCAGGACAAGGGTTAACTGTGACCTGACCTGGATAACAATTAACCCTTTCCCAAACGGCAAAATTTTAAGGTAACCCTCTTCAAAAACTGCCACAAATGATAAAATGGAAGTTATCAAAGATAGACTTTGTGTAAAATATAGCATAAAAATATTGAGACAAAATGAGAAACTGCTGGTTATCAGCAGTTTCTCCTTTTGTTTCAATGTTTTCCCAAGCCTTTTCTATTAGGGACGTCAAAACCAGGTCTTGTTTGGGAAAGGATAAAAGGTTCAATATTTACTGTGTCTAATAAAGATATGCTTCTAAGGCTACATTTGAAGAAATAAATTATTGAATTGACAAGTTAAAGTGTTAACCTTTTCCTAAAACAAGACCCAGTGTTGACGTCTTTAATTATACTGAAAGACAAAAGAGACTTTACACCTGACTTTCATTCAAATTCATTAAACATAAGAAATATTGGACACCTGAAAAGTAAATGGGGCGGACATGGGGGTCAAGTCACGACGACAGCGATCCTGTGAAAACGCAACCGATTTTGAAACCGAATTTGAAACCCACAGAATTAATAGTGGGGCGCACAACTCCGAAAATTTGGCCTAATCGTTCACTTTGTGATACAAGCATGAATTTTGGTATGGTCAGTCATTGAGGGTCCCTGAATCAGAAAAAAGTGCTAGCCACTTGAAATTCGCATCCGGTGGCCATTTTCCAAGATGGCCGCCATTCAGATAAATGTAGTCTATATATCAGATAGAAAGACATTCCAAATGCTGAAATCCGCCGAGATTTTTCTAATAAATCGTCCCAATATAGTCAATTTTGTAATTAATTGATAAATTAGCATGGCTTTTTTACAAAATTGCAGTCGTTTATCCGAGATGGCCGCCAAAATATTCCAAAAATGGCCGTTTCTTCAATTAGATATTATTTTTTAATAAGATATTATCAATCCTTGTCATAAAATTTCAACCAGCATAATAGAATGAAACACAAACCGATTTAGCCACATGAAAATTGCATCCGGTGGCCATCTTTCAAAATAGCCGCCATTCTCATGTATTTATTAGGCCTATATATGAAAATATCAAATAGAAATGAATCCCGAGTGATGAATTTCGTCGGGGTTTATATATACCTTTCCTGCATAGTCTTTTTGTAACCAATATAAACTAACTCGATTTCTTTATAACATGACTGCCTTTTTCGAAGATGGCCGCCAATATATTCAAACGTTCATAGTTTCTTCAAGGAAATCTTATTACTTTTAACAAAAAAGATATCAATCCCTCTCTTTAAGTATCAGCTAATAAAATGAATGAGATACAAACAAAATTGTTCTCAGAGAATATATATTTTGCCATTGAAATGGCGACCATAATTAAATACCGATTATCGTCGATTACAAAAAAAACCAGCAGCTTAATTAACATGGTTTAAAGCACTTTCGTGTGATTAGTCGCTTTGCGCTAAGTAAGTCAAAACCTAGTGTTCAAATCATCATTGGAATCGTCCACACCAAATATCAGAAAACTCATGCATTCTAAACCAGATAGTGTAAAAGGAAGTCTTTCTTACATTAAAAATGGATGACTGTAAAACAAATCAACAAAAATATGTAAAGTAAATGTTATCCCTGCCAAGAGGACAAATCTAATGATTTGCTCATTTCTCTTCTGAGTAATTTACAGAAAGAGCAAGATCTTAGTGGATACAAATGTACAATAATACTGCAACAGATATTCCTTTATACATTGCCTTCAATGATATACCAATTTCGTTCAATCTAGCTCTATTAGATGATAATGAGGGCAAAGAGAAAACTTTGACACTGCATAAGCCAAGTATCATAATAGATACCATCTTTTATCTACAATATAAAGCTCAAACGGGCACAGAAACAAGGTTCCATTACAGATGGAGACAGCTGTAAAAGGTCTATAGAATCTGATTTGCAAAATATGTCACGTTTCTTATGCATTCGTAGCACGATTCGCAAAATTTGAGACAAGCTTAATCAATGCGTTTAAACTATGGACAATGGGAAGTGGCTTGTAAAACTCAGCGCAGTTGTACGTGTTGTCGTTCAAGAGTTAAAGTATCACTCAAACAGCTTAGTAGAGTTGTTTAACTCGACGAGGTCTTAACAAAATATGATACAACAATAGTTTTGTAAAAGATTTACAAGTATCATGTGGCCTTTTTAACTTGTTATATACCGGTATATCATGGAATTCGTGGCTTCTGAGAAAGTCCAGTTTTCAAACTTTATGACATAGTCCTATTGTATAAGGACCATATCAATGCGCAAAACAGGCTGCATACAAAGCTGGCCATATTTAGAGACTGTGTAATTTTCAGCAACCGAATTATTAATGCCGGTCGAAATGGGGATTGCCAAAAGAAAATGACTGGTGGAGAGTTGTTTGGACCCAGTTTCGTAATGCTTCAGAGAGATGGCTACAAATGGGTGCAAAAGCTTGAAGTGGACGGTGTAAGTTCAAGAAAGCCGGGCTTTTCTGCACTTCACTCTATATCTGCGTCTGTGAAAATCACACGAAAGTTAAAATCATAAATAAGCAGTGGCGGCCATCTATGTTGTACAGCTTCTTCAGTGTTGATATGACTATGTTCACAAGCACTAAACCTTGTTTGTTTTCGACATACCATCTCTTGTTGTCGAGGGACCCCATATGGGGTGAGGGCTACTTTTCTTGTAAAGGCTGTTGATTAACAGAACTATTCTGGCCAAATAACGAATACACCGGACACATGGATGTTGAAAATAGAAATCAACTGAGACGGCGTTAAAACAATAATTAGCCTAAGTGGGTTTGGCTGCCATCTCTTGTAGGCATATTGTCAAAATTGAAAATCGTCTGCTACATTTTTTAGAGAACTTCTTTGAAAAAAGCCGGTTGACTGCCATCTCTCATGGGGATCTTATCAAATTTGAAAACTATATCACTGGGGATTTGTTCCAGATGATTGCCATCTCGGGTCCACAAACACTATATCTCACTTGTATTCTACATACCATTTCTCTTTGTTGAGGGACCCAATCTTGTAGTCTACTTGTTACGGTAGGTTCTGTGGCTCTAAATTAATTGTCTCACCAAACTGATATACACTACATATTTCATTTGCAGATATCTATGGCAATCGATTAAAAGAGTAAGAAAATAATGATTACACAGACTTGGCTGGCTGCCATCTGTTATCAAGTCAGTCGAATTTTATATAATTCGTCAATGAAATAAGCCAGTTGGGCTTATAAGTCGAAAAAGCAAATCAAAGATTTTTTCCAGTGGTAAAATCGCAATTTTCATATAAAAAACGAAGAACTTTATATTGTATGGCAGCCGTATGAGATTTTGGTTGCCATCTCAAGCACAAATATTGTCTTGTTACATCTGGCATTTATGGCTGAGTGTTTGAATTATATACTTATTATAGTAGGTTCTGTGGCTCTAAATTAATTGTCTCACCAAACTGATATACACTACATATTACATTTGCAGATATCTATGGCAATCGATTAAAAGAGTAAGAAAATAATGATTACACGGGCTTTGTTGGCTGCCATCTGTTATCAAGTTAGTTGATTTTTTTTAAATTTATTAATGAAATTAGCCAGTAGAGCTTATAAGTCGAAAAAGCAAATCAAAGATTTTTTTCCAGCAGTAAATTCGCAATTTTCATATGGAAATGAAGGACTTTATATTGTATGGCTGCCATATGAGATTTTGGTTGCCATCTCACGCACAAATATTGTCTTTTTTACATTTGGCATTTATGTCTGAGTGTTTGAAATGAAAAATGCAAGTTTCTATTAGTTTAAGTGCGTCATATCATTGCACAGGGAATCTCTATAATGCTCAGATGGCGGCCATCTCAGAAAATGGCCGCCATATTGAAATTCAAGTGGCTAGCACTTTTTTCTGAAAATATACACTTGAAACTATATGTATGCCAAATTTCATGCTTGTATCACAAACTGAACGATTATATGAGTTATGCGCCCCACTATAAGACAGATAAATTGTTGTAGCGGAGCATGCCTGTACGAAAATTACGCCCGTTAAAGATGCGGAATGAGACGGAATTATTAGGCGAAATCCGCCTCATTTTCCGCTAGTAAGCTCGTTTAAAGAAATAAAAGAATTAGGCGGAAACAAAGTGGAAACCAAGCGGAATTTAGAGGCGTAAAATGTTAATTCAGCGGTACTTTTAGAGGCGGAATATGCAAATGAAGCAGATTTTTTACAGGCGTAATTGCTAGGAGTCAAAACTAGATGGAATTATGAGACGGATTCCGCTTTGAATTTTTGAGAAATTACGGGCGGAATCCGCCTCATAATTCCGCCTCGTTAGGCCTCCTAGATATTTACTACATAATATGTGGGTGGGGAATGGTAAAACTGAACATTTAAATTTGTTTAAGTTAGTCAAAAGAACACTCACCAATGTTGCCTCACTTCCTTTTACCGTTTAGTGAGCCCCTTCGTTTTGGTATTTAGGTTTGAATAAGAAATGGACTGATAAATTACAAATTGTGCAAAATAAAATGATAAGGTCTGTTCTAGAGTTGCCCAACAGATCCCGTATTTTAGATAAACATTTCAAAATTTCTAACTGGTTGCCTGTTTCCAAAAGGGTAGAAGAGATAACGCTTATGCATGTGTTCAAAATCAAAAACGGAAAATCACCTGCTTATGTATATGAAAGAGCACTTTAATTGCAGCTCCGGCATCTTCAAGTAATTATAATACGTGATTTCATAGCAGTGGCTGTTTGCGCTTCCCAAGGTTGGATACTATCCATATGGAAGGAAGTAATTTTCTTTCACGGGTTGCAGTCTTTGGAATCGTTTACCGGCCGATATCAAAGCTTTAGAGTCTGTCACTCAGTTCAAAGCAAAAATAAAAGCTCATTTAGGCAAAACATTGTAGAACGTACTTGCTCGTATGTTACTGTGATAATAATGATGTGACATTGCTGTGATATTGATATATTTTATGTAATTTAATATTCAACTATGTTAATCACCATGTCCCTTTATGTCGGTTACACCCGTACTTAGGACCGCAATGGAAATAAGAGATCGCTTTTCTCTTTTTTGCGTTATCCTATAGTCCATGAGCCAGGACCCGAATTTTGGCCGATTGGTACCACTCGGAGGGAGTAATTCTTTTTGCACTTTTTGATTAGTCTGATATCTATACTTCATGTTTAAGTATGATAGCAATCTCAGATTGGTAGCTTATGCCCCGAAAAACGCTTCTTTTCAAGGGTACCCTTTACACACAAAACTTTCATTGGTTTTCTAGTGAAACAACACATACATTTTTCCAACCCTTAAACTCATTCAAATACAAAAGTCTTTGTGCATAATCGAGATACAGTACAGAGTAGCATATTGTAAGGTTTTGTGTTAGTCTGAAATGACATCTGTAGGATGATTTTAGTGTACACAGAGAACTATCCATAGATGATACAAATTACAAGAAAAATGAAAATTATAGTGTTTGTGGACACATAAAGTCTGCTTTCTGATGTAAATGAACTGTAATTGGTACTTTGATATCAGGTGATACTAAATAAATATACATATAACAAACTAGCATGGATAGCAATGCCGACGTTATAGTCCTCATTATACTACCAGAAAGTCAAAAAAGCATAAATGCTTATCATTTACATTTTCATTCATTTTAAAATGTACCGGTAAAACTAATTCGAACTACGAATACTTCAAATGGATAATGCTTACAAACACTTCTATAATGATAAACATGAAGAAAACTAGGCCTGGTTCGAAAGTGTACGCAGAGAAGCTAATTTCTCACAAGATAAAAAATGGGTGGGGTTATAAGCCGGATATACTGTATCTATGTTTCTGGTTCGAGAGGATGACACAAAGTCATTGTTTTAATGTTATTCTTCTGTCGGCCAGTCATTAGAATACATGTCCAGACAAATGTACACCCACAAAGCGTACATGTACATCTATAAAGCGTTGTTGTGCAACAGAATTACCATTAACCCAGGATATCTGAATATGTAATGACCCTACTTCCGCTATGTTTTCTTAAGACGCTCAACTAACGGACGAAGATGCAGTTGTCCCGGTATCACTTTAGTGCACTATACTCTGTAGCGTGGACATATCACTACAGCAGTATAGTCCTTTAGAATACAAGATATAATGCTGTACAAAAGAAATATTTACGAGTAAAAATAAAGCAAAGTGTTAAATAAACGATGAGACTAGAGATAAAATTGATTACATCGATACAAAGCTGTTGAAAAAACTCACACTACGTTTATGAAAAAAGAAAAACTATAATTCCAATGTCAAATCAACATAGCAAAGTTCAGTTGGAATCTTTCGTGAATGATGCACACTGTAAGTAAAATGGGCTAGAAAGGAAGAAAGAATCACTACATGGACTGGTATACAATGTACATAGACAGCCACAATTTATTTATGTAAAATAAAACAATGATTACACAGAGAGTAATATGCAAATGTAAGTATTTAGGCACCAAAAACAGATGTGTTGAACTGCAATTACAACATAATGCAAGAATTACGACTTGATATTAATCAACTTGTACCCAAAGCTTGGAACTGTCATGAGCAAGGCCATAATTATAACCGAACAATCGAAATCACACTAGCATTTAGCCTTACAGCAATATTAGTATTTCAAATGAAGAAATGCAGACATGTTAATATAAAGAAAAATGTAAGAATGCTGTCTAGTATACATAACAGGGAAATGTGTTTGGTGATTTTTTAGCACTTCATAGTTATGGAGATTAGTCATTTAAAGTTCATTTATTAAATTGTTCAAGCCTGTGATTCATTTATTGTAAATATGCAAATATGAGAGAGAATTGTATCACGATAAAAGTGGGGCGCCATGATCTAGTGGTAGGACGCGGGCTTAGGGATCGAGAGGTCCTGGGTTCAAATCCCGCCGAGGTCACCGGATTTTTTCTGAGCAAAAAACTAACCCCACGTTGCTCCTCTTCACCCAGGTGTATAAATGGGTACACGGGAGAGTTGAAAGCCGATGTGCTGTGGCTGCCGCAGGCGCCGACTGTAAACAGCCGACTCGAAGCTCAATGATCGTGGAGTAAAGTGTGAAAGTCGCGCGAATATGGACCTAGTTCGTAAATTTGAGACTATAAACCACCTTTACTTTTACTTTACTTTATGAATATATGAGATTTTCCATGTATCGAAGTCGTATCGAAGTCGTCAGCAAATTTGTCAGTTGGTGCTTTAGCCAGACATAATAAAACATTTAAAAACGATCCAAAGTTATTTTGCTCTGTTCATTGATAAATTAAGTACCTATTTAATTAGCATCAATATTTTTTTCAATGATTTAGGTGTTAATGTAAGAAAAGGTGTATAAAGCGGTGATGGAAATGCGAACTGTTGGAGCAGAATGAAATTTAATTTCTCCGCATTACGGACATTATCAACTTACAAACAAATTGTAGTATTTTAATCTTAGTCAGATAAATACCATCATTACTGAATCATAAGCAAAATGTGATTTGTGTCGTTGAAGAATGTCATATATCTCCAGTTGGTATAAGTCCAATTACCCACGAGAATGACAATTTCGAAATTATAAAGTTATGTAGAAAATGAATTTGTTCGGCACTTTAAAGTACGCTGGTGCATTTTCGTAACTAATCAAGTTCAGGCATTTCATTAACGTACCATGAATGGGGTGATATCAAAACAGTTTTGAGCTTCTGGTATTTACTACTCCTTTGAGGTAGTAAAGGTTTTAACACTTCGCGTAAATGAATGTTTTAAATACACTTTGCATGTAGGATAATATGGCTAGCTGCTACGAGCTTGCCCGAAACTTTTAAACCGACTTACCCCTCCCAGTTTTATTGGCAAAAATGGATAATGCTAAGAACACGGTTGCACATGGTAATGTTTCTAGTCCTGGAGGCTTAAAGTGCTAAACAAGATTGCCTAAGTTTATGGGGAGTCTACCCCTTCTTTATATTGGGAAAAGGAATTCCAGTGACACTGAGACAGTTAAGAAGATTACTTGACTGCTGCCGAGGAGACTGGTTAGGGTGGTAACAAGACGTTGATTCCTAAACATCGGATATCAGTGAACTGTTAACAAGGTGGAAGGAGTGTGTGGGGTTGGAAAGGCTACGGGAATATTATATGAAAAATACAGCAGGTGTGAGAATAAAAAAAACCTTTGATATACCCTCATAAATGACTTGTTTTGAAACATGGGATCATAAACGAAACCGCTAAACAACCACAAACTTGCATTCTCTCCTACACAGACGAAAGTCACACCAGTAGTGACAAGGTATGGTAATCATTTAGAGGATTATTAAATCGAGTTTTCAATTTATATTGATCTGATGAATCTGTTGCTCACAACGCAGATTCTATGAAACGTTTGCATTTGTCTAAAAAAAGGGTGAATGAGATACGTTTGATTAGAAATTACGCCACTGTAATTATAAAGACAGGGGTGCCGTTTTTGCTTTTGTTACCACAACTTCAATCAATTCAGACTCTTACAAAATGAAAACAAAGATTTACCCAACCATTTGATGATGTATCATAATGTTTTTTGTTATGATTTATGCCAAATAAACTAGAATACATATACATCTGATTCACATTTTAATGCATATGTTCGACAGAAGTTTAAATCTCTGTCAAATGATTATTTAAAGTATATAAGCATATTTTTATCTATATGTTTATCATTTCTCCAAGTGAGCTGGACACATATATTACCTAAAGTGATTTTCAGTGACAAAAAGCATTACACTAACAACAGTTATGTCAGGAACCATTAACTGAATCAAAATCATGAATACCAGAATCAGAATCACATGTATACAATATGATTATATATAGCAGAAATTTTAGAAATATTGCTATTGCAACTGTAGTAACAATACGTACATACAGACAAGGAGACTTGGAAATGGGAAAAGGACGACGCACATGTTATACAATCACCTGACTTATAAAATTACATTGTTTTTGATAAATCTATTCTGTAGGTATGAAATGTACATCTACGGACTTCGCTGTCGAAGTACATATTATAGAATTTGTCTTTTAGGAGGCCAGGGGGAGCATTCATTCATGGACACTACAATAACGAAATAAAATTGCAAAGGTACTACATGTATCTAATTTCTATTTCAGCATAGAAATAAGTTCCCTCCGTACACTTTGATTATCATTTTTTGCATAAGTAATCTTTGTCTAATCATCATAGTTTATACAAACTATGTTTAGGAAATGAGAATGCTATAATCCCACTTAATAGCAGAAACAAATGTATTCACTCAACCTTACATAACTGAGCTCGAATCTGGAAAAGGGTCCCTTATAGCATTTGAGTCAGTCACATTTCAAGATCAGTGCATGCTTTTAGTGAAGACAGGCAGACACCCATACTGCTATATTACAATTGCAACAGGTCATTAAGGATGTAGAGGAGAACAGCAATAGTTCTTGATCAGACTGCGTGTATACGCAGGCTGATTTGATTTTGTAACCATATTTGGTTCAAGGGCCTTAAGAGACCTTTTTTCCGTATCCTGACACATTATATTGTACATGCAGATCTATCATATTGAGTTATGATCGGATATATATGAAGACCAATATGTCCGTCGAAGAGAGTTTTTGTACTATATTTGACAAAAGCAGCAAATTATTTTGTATATCCATTGTATCATTGAATAGGGGACTCTCATGTTTTACTTTGGTTGCTACATGATGTACATTATATATATGGTATGTCGTATAATCGTATATTGGTATTGGGCTATATTTTGTTGCGTAAAGTGTGGCTTCATTTTTTTCATCTGGTCATTCAATTCAGTTACGAACCGTCGAATATTGTCCAATTGTATATATTTCCAGTAATTATTTTCTAATTTGCATTGATTGGACATTCAACTGAACATATAAGGCCCTTCATTATTTTTAAAGGTGAAAATGCTATTGAGTTCAGCATTCTGTCAGTAGGCCTAACGTAAAATTCTCTATTTCATATTCATTTAACATAATTATATATGCATGAAATAGTCACCTAAGAGGTAATCCAATTGTGTTGGATAAAAACACAGTGCTGTCAATAGATTAGCAACAGCTAGAAGCCTTAAAACACTCATAATATGCGTTTTAGTTTTTAGGTACGAACATTTCAGGGCCGAATCGACTAAATGTTTTTGCCTTATACAGCTTTTTCCAAGTGTTTTGTGTAACGAAACTGGCCTGAATCGATCAATATGCATTTGAAAATATATTTTAGTGTATAAATATGTAGCCACTTGCATTTCTGCTTCAAAGAATTGAAAAATTCACTTGAAAAAAGTGTGCATTTCGTTCGGTGTAGAGGCCGACAAATTGTCTTTTATTTCACAGCCTACAGATGCCTCAAACCTGGGAACCGATTAAATAGTACTCAAAAATAGTGTTTTAAGAATGTTTTGGCAGAGAAAATAATCACGACGAGCCTTTTGATACATCACACACTTCCAAAAGAAATCGCACCTACTGTCCCATTTGTGGACATGTGAAAATGGGGTAGGTTTAGAAAACGGCGATTTTCTCAGCATAAGCTACCAATTTCAGACTGCTATCATATCAATTAGTTAACTACATATATCAAGCTGTTCAGAAAGTGCAATAAGAATTACTCCCTCCGAGTGGTACCAAAAAAGTGTCTGGCTCATGGACTACTAGACCTGTAGGGATTTGGCAGACATGGTACCTAGTATATAACTGTGATCATGTGTTTTATATTTTATTTGCTTGCTACACATGGAGTTGACCTACTTTTAAAAAAAACTTTAACCTGGCCTATATATCATGCCCTTTTACACACACAGCCTTTATATTTCTCGTATAGACACCTCTCAACAACACCTTTCACATTTCACCATGACCCTGGACCTTATGTCCTTGACCTTGGCATTTGACCTACTTTTATAAAACTTCAACCGAGCCTTTATCTCATGTTCTTTTACACATACATTCTTGATAATGCACACATGGACACCTCCTACCAAGTCCGTTCACATTTGACCATGACCTTGGACCTTGTGACCTTGACCTTGGACTTTCACCTACTTTTTTTAAAACTTTAACCTGGCCTCTATCTTATGTCCTTTTCCATGTACAGCCTTGATATCTCACATATGGACATCTCCTACCAAGACCGTTTGCATTTGACTATGACCTTGGCGCTTGACCCGCTTTAAAAAACTTTAACCTGGCCTATATTCCATGTGCTTTTACACATACAGACTTGATAATTTGTACATGGACACCTCCAACCAAGATATTTCACTTTTGAGCATGACCTTGGACTTAATCTTGGAGTTTGACCTTTTAAAAAGCTTTTACCTGGTCTATATATCATGTCCTATTACCTATACAACCTTGATATTTCACACATGGACATCTCCTACCAAGACCTTTCACAGTTGACCATGACCTTGGATCCTGTGACTTTTACCTTGGAGTTTGACCTACTTTTAAAAGTTTGTAACCTAGCTTATATCTCATGTCCTATAACACTTACAGCATTGATATTCCACACATGGACACCTCCTACCAAAACCGTTCACATTTGACCATGACCTTAGACCTTGTGACCTTGACCTTGTAGTTTGACCTACTTTTAAAAACTTTCACCTGACCTCTATCTCATGTCCTATTACACATACAGCCTTGACATTGACCTACATGTACTTTTAAAAAACTTTAACCTGGCCTTTGTATCATGATGTCATATTACATATACATACTTAATATTTCACACATGGACACCTCCTACTAAGACCTTTCACATTTGACCATGACCTTGGACATTGACCTTGAATTTTGACCTACTTTTAAAAAGCTTTGACCTGGCCTATATCTCATGTCCTGTTACACATATAGCCTTGATATTTCACACATGGACAACTCTGACCAAGGCATTTCAATTTTGACCTTGACCTTTGACCTTGACCTACTTTTGAAACCTTTAACCTGGCCTATATCTCAAGCCATATTACACATACAGCCTTAATATTTCACACACGGACACCTCCTACCAACATCGTTCACATTTGACCATGACCTTGTGACCTTGACCTTGGAACCTGACCTATATGTTAGTACATTTTCAAAATTTTGATCATCGGGTTGCTGCTAGTAGGAACCATAGCAATACTCGGAGTACCTTAAATTAAAGAACATTTATTCACACACACAGACATAATTTTAAAATGGCATGAATCCTTTTCTCTATGACTTCTGACCCCATTTTTTAGATCACCCTTTATGCGGAGCTAGTGTCACATGCAATTCAGAGAAAGATAGGCCTACCCATCTATTAAAGCGTCAAAAAATTAACGAAAATGTTTCAAAATCATTCTTTTGTGGCTTTCAAAGTGAAAAAAGAATAGAATTAGTCGCAAATAAATAAATAATGTTCAATACCAGTTAAAACAACAGCTTCGCAGAGCGGCGCATATACGCCCGAGAGGGGCTTGTGAGTAAAATTGGCATTTTTTTTTCAATTCAAGGGCAGATAATTCAAACATGAAAAGTTATCAAAATTTTGTTTGCGCAACCATACACCATAGAGATTAATTGTGACTAGTTTGATTAAATTCTGGTTGAAACTGTAGAAGTAGCACACAGGAGAGAATGGGCATTTTCCCTTAAATTCAAGGGCAGATAATTCAAGAACAAAAACAGTTATCTAAATTCCGTAAGTGATGTGCACAACCAGACACCATGGAGATTCATTGTGGCAAGTTTGATCAAATTCTGATAAAAACAGTAGGAGAAGTTGCGCACACAAGAAAAGGGGCATTTTTCAAATTCAAGGGCAGATAATTCAAGAACGAAAGGGGTTATCTGAATTCCGTAAGCGAGGTGCACAACTAGGCACCATAGAGATTCATTGTAGCAAGTTTGGTCAAATTCCGATCAAAACTGTAGGAGGAGTTGCGCACACAAGAAATTGCTAACGAACGGACAGACGGACGGACAGACAGACGGACGAGCGGGGCCATAACATTATACGACCCTTCGGGCGTATAAAAATGTCCAATCACGGGTTACCTTTACCTTAATAATTATTATGCATGGGATCTTCCCTATACTTTTTGTCACGTGTCACGACAACAGATTTACTTCCCTTAGATAGGTCTAAGGGAAGTAAATCTGTTTGTCGTGACACGTGACAAATATATAGGGAAGGTCCCTGTACATAATTAAGGTAACTTTAGGTGACCTGTGATTGGACATTTTTTTTTTTCACTGGAATTGAACATGATTTATTCATTTGTGACTGATTATATTCTATTTTCAAGTTAAAAGCAAAATATCAATGATTTTGAAACATTTTGGCAATTTCTTGGCCATTTTAAAAGATGGGTATTATACTCTGAAATGCTTCTGAGACTAACTCCGCAGTTAGGGTGATCTCAAAAATGGGGTAAAAGGTCATAGAGAAAAGGATTCATGCCATACTAAAATTCATTTTTTTCGGGTGTATGAATGGATCTTCTAGAATTTAAGGTTTGTCGGATCATTGCTGCAAACTCATGGACTGAGCTATAAGCCAAAATGTTATAATGGTCGCCTATGTAAAACTATTTACTTCCCTTAGACCTAGACCTAAATATCTGAGTTCCCCACCTGTGAATATGAGTGTACTGCCACCACAATGCAAATTAAGAAAATTAACTCTGTCTAGCTTCGTTTTATACTGACGGATTGAGCTCCCTTTGGTACTCAAACATAACAGAATAAATCAAAGCAACGAGGTAAATTCCGAGTTTTCTTTAAAATATTTTGTACAGATACAAAATTTTATTAATTCTATTTTTAATATATTAATATATGTATACGTTATATAACATATTCAGGCGGTTGCTAGCTTGCAGTCACATCGTACCCGGGCTGGTTCGTACCCAAGTGTGGGCGTGTCATTGGTTATCAAATCACAGACATGGTGAAAACCGTCAGACAATCAGACATATCTGATAAAATTTCCGGAACACATCTAGTATACCGGCCCCTATTTACTAGGAAGTCTTTTCTAGGGCTGCCGCCCCCACATCACTGCTCATTTTCTTCTTTATTGATGAAAAATTACTCAATTTTGTCACTTTACTTGCAACCATTTAGTTTGGGGACCTGTTAACTTGAAACTTCCCAAATTTCCCTTGGTCTGATGATTTTTTTGCTACTGTCAGTTAGTGTTGTGTCGTTAGTCGCCAGCTATCGAAAGCTATCGGATTGAGCCCAAAATCGGCGACAATCGATTGCAATTTTCAACTATCGATAGTTGCACTTTTTCTTTTACAGTTAATTTTCCGGACATTTGGTTCTAATAATCAAAAGAGAAAATTGATGAATGAAAGTTCCAGGCTATTTCCTTACTCTCCCCCAATCTCTTGCAATGACTTTTACGAAGTGAAAGTAGAAGTTTATTGATCCCGAAGTTTATGCAAAGTAAACAGAAAGAATGACTTGATTGGTAGTCTGCTATTTACCAAAATTAATTGAACATTAAAAATGACTTTTGATGGATAGATTCCAGGGGTCTCGTTTGCCAAAATTTGGGGCCGTTATTGGGCCCCATTCCCAATGGTAAAAAGTATCTTTTTTTCCCAATTCTCTGGTGAAAATTCCCAATGAGGACCCAGAATGTCCCATGTTAAGACCTCATCTTCATTTACAAACATTTTGAAGACAGTTTTAGGATAGATTCTTTAACAAGAGTATGTACAAATGCATTTTACATCACTACAATCTAATTTGCAGCTGAAACTGAGTGACAGTATGCATACAAACTTGTTTTAAGTTTTTCCCAATTGAGGATAAACATCGCTATTTTTCCCAATTTCACTGGCCCCTGGCCCCAAACAAAAATTGGTAGCAAGACCCCTGGATTCCAGCATTTAAAGCTATAATTAAGTAATGAAAATTGCTTAATAGTTTAATCAGTTATTATTTATCATGCAAGTGCTTTAAAAAGTGTTAACGATCGAAATATTTTATTCATAGCATTTCAAAGAACATAATTCCAAAAAGCAAATCTAGTAAGGGGGTACCACTTGATTCGTAGTCTGTTATTTCAGTAAAATTAATCGAACAAGAACAATGTCTTTTGATGGATATACAGTATTAAAGCATATGAGGTGCATTTTAGTAATGAATATTGTTCAATCAGTTGTAATTAATTAATCAGGTGCTTTAGATCGTATAAACGATCGGAATATATTATAATCATAGCATTTCAAAGAACATAATTCTCGTCCTAGACTGACATACTCATCTGCAAACAATAAAGCACACCATCAATAAAAGAAGTCTAATTGGAAAACGACAACAATAATGTCTCCAAATTGATTCACTGACAAAATTTAGCTTAGTTTGTTGACATGTTTTGGGAAGTCATGCTATCACATTGGCAGTGAGAAAACAGAAAAGTCTGTCTGAAGCTGGTAAAGAAATGGATTAACGGCGATGATTCCTACCTGTCCTGGAACTTCATCTGTTCATCACACAGACATCATGTATGATGAATAGAGTTATATAGGTAGATACATAAGCATCAAAAGCAACCAAGGGCAGAAAGATAAAATTTAAATTAATTTTCCCCTAGTTGCAATAATGTAACCGAAACCTTTTTGAATTTTGATCTGGGTTTCGGTTACAATTCCTTCCTATTCGTTGCAATGGAGCAGGTGCTGGAATGATTCATTCCAGCAAGTTTAGCATGGTCAAACTTCAAAATAAAGCCATGGAATGTAGTAAGAATGTTACTTGACAACAGATTAACTATTTTTCTATCAATCCAGCATAGTTTTATGTTGAAATCACTTTCAAATAAAGTTCAGTTCAATTTTGAAGCGGAGTACCCACCCATTTTATTCTACTGTGACTTGAATTTTCCGTTGGAAGACTATAATTGGTAAAAATTCTTGTTGATACTTTTTAACCGAATTTGTGCCATGGATTATCTTTTTATGGGATACACATCTGATAAGATATGTTAGTATTCAAAAATTTATGCAAGAAAAGGTGTTTTCCACCCTTTTGTCTTGCTCCACAAGAAGGAATAGGGTGGATTCGTAGCCACAAACCAATACCCATCATCAAGTTTGTGGCTACGATATCGCAGCTAATTTTCCCCAATTTAACAAGTTTTCATGCATAGGCTAAATTTTACAAGATGAAAGGCTATTTATTGCTTTTCTACCAATCTCAAATATATGATACTGAGTTTGATCTACATATTTAGGCTATGAAAAAAAAAACTTGCTCAAAAAATGAAAAAGCCACCGTTATATACATTCAAAGACAATTAGCCTCAGAAGCAACTCCTCAAGACCTTGTTAGATTGTACAATCGATAATCAATCGGTTGTGACTTTCCGATTATCGATAGTGATTTTGCTGTCCGATATACAACACTACTGTCAGTCCAAATGTTTGACACTCCTTTCAGGGCTTTTTCTCCTTCTTTAGTAGAGGCCGATCTTCGGTGACTTCACAATCGCGAAAAGCCTAGTTTTTTCACAACTGTGGCAAGAAAATTTCACAAAAATCGGTACAAAAATCCCAATCAAAAGTCTGAACTGATCATCATAATGTCGATTTACAGACCCAGGTCTCGAAGTCAGCGATTTGTAAAATACAGCGGCCGTTGCGAATTGAAAGTAGAAGTTGTTTACATTTTTAGCTCGACTTTTCGAAGAAATGAGAGCTTATACTGTCACCTGAGCGTCGGCGTTGGCGTTGGCGTTGCAACCAAGGTTAAAGTTTTTTCAAACATCAATAACTTCCATACTATCAAAGGGATTCAACTTGGTATACTTATTCCCCATCACACCCTCTACCTTACTATCAGGGCCCATGACCCTGGGACCACTCTATTTGGAGTTATGCCCCCTTTATACTAAGCAACTTAGAAAGTCGAGCGCGCTGTCTTCGAACAGCTCTTGTCATGTCAAGTCCCGGCAAAAATGAGGGGTGGCGAGATAGATTGGATCCCGTTTCTAATCGCACTACGTTGTTATACATCGTTATGTGACGGGTACTAGTCTTGTCGCGTTTGATTGGAATTTTGCGGATTAATTAATCGAACACTAACTCTGTTTTTCACATTATTATGACGTTTTGCGAATTTATTTTTTCAGACGTGAGTTAAGTTTAATTCGTTTTACTTTATCACATGATATACCAGTAATGTTAAAGGTGAAAACGAATGGAAATCAAGAATGTTGTAATAGCGCAATTACAAAGAACATTATTCTCTTCGTATATTGATGCATCATATGAAAATAATAAGACACCGCATAAACAAAACCATGACGTCTAGAAATTGGAATTATTACGCGAAATCAATTCAAAAAGCTGCAACTGACAAATCACAAAAGTTTGTTAGCTTTTGTAAAAATGCCATGCTATCTTCTTGATAATTCTAATTAGAACGATGACGAGGCTGAAATTGATAACTGCGCCCAACCTGGGACTTAGGCCCCAGATGACAGTGTTGAACCCATCCCAACCCCAGACCCAGTGTAACAGTCATGTCACTAATCTGATAGTGACAACTTCCACCAATGAAGCAGAGAGAGAGCATTTTCTTTTCTATGTACAATGCTTTCTACCATTTAACCTTTTCCCAAACAACAAAATTTATGGATGCTAAGTATCATATGACTAAATAAATATGTCTTATAATACAATTATAGGATCTATAAATTTCAAAGGTAAAATTTTGTTAAATATTATAGTAGAATACTAGATATACTCCGAGAACATAGATCTACAGAGCAAAAGGAGCAAATGTTGGTATCAGGCTACAGTTTCTTCATTTACAAATGTTTTCCCAGGCTTTTCTTATTAATGACCAGGTATTGTTTTAGAAAGAATTATTAACACAGTAAGTTATTTAGATTTAACATCAGGATTAATTTGTTATCTGCTGCCAACTTCTTGGTGTTTACCTGTCAAATCAATCTGAAAGTATGTTGTATTAGATAGATAAACCTTTTTAAGTATATTTTTCACAATTTTGCCAAATTTCACGCGTAATTTCACAAAACGACAGGCTAGGGCCTCTTCACAATTTCTGGAAAAAAAGCCCTGCCTTTTGATCTGTCAAGATAGTGAATGGGAGTTCTGTCTGACAAAATTTCATTCGGTCTGACAGATTATTTGGTACTGTCAGACGGAATGTCTGACAAAGATTTCTGTTTTTTGCCAAGTCTGAAATCATTCGTATGTGTGTAAATGTTTTCTCCCTTTCTTGTTAGGAGAAATTTTATGAATACAATAGTTAAACATTTTCCTAAATTTATTATATGTCAATATCGTGGATCACTACTTTTAAAGGTGTGATAATTGGGGCTAAAATGAGTCACCTCAGAGGACAGTAATACCCGAACGGGGAGTTAGGCAATATAAAAGAGAATTGACCAAGTTGTTCAGAATGCTCTATCATTCATAAACTGTGGTGTTCCAAATGCTCCATACTTCAAACAAATGATATCATCATGACGTCATTTGTATGAAGAATGGAGCTTTCGGAACACCTCGGTCAGAATCTAGGTCATAAAAATGCTAAATATAGAATACAATTTAAGGAATCTTTAAAAATCTCCAAGGGCGGATCCAGGTTTTTTTTCCTGGGGGGGGGGGGGGGGGGGGGGGGGGGTCAAAGCCCTAATGCTGGCTTTTATTAAGAAGTTAGATTAGTCAAAATTCAATTTTCAGCCAATTCCAGGGGGGGGGGGGGTCATGACCCTCTGACCCCCCCTCTGGATCCGCGCATTATCTCCTCTAAAGAACATGCCTCAAGTTTTTGCTTTACTAATAATTAAAGCTTGGGAAAATATTGAGGCAAAGGAAGAAAATGTTGATAATCTTCTTTTGCCTCATTCAATGTTTTCATGGCAATGGAAAAGATTGTAAAAAATGAAGAAATTGCCTTGTGAGTTGTGACAAGCAATTTCTTAACTTCCGACAAAGTTTTCAACCCCAAATGACAAAAATGAATGTAAAATAATTTCAATCAACTGAAATTACTTTCTGCTTCATCATTGACTTGGGAAAATTTGAAATATATGCTGTCTGGCAATGGGTAAAGGAGGTCAAATTAGCCAATATTTTTACTTTTAGAGAGATCATTTTATCATATCATGCCTCTTTTGTAAATTTCAGAGTACAGCAATGCAGCGTTTGCTGATATCCTGCCTGCGATTATTCTTAACAATTTTGAGTGCAATCCTGACTCCAGTCCTGAATGCCATATATGGGTTTATACACGATTCACCTGCAACCAAAGTGGCCCCAGTTAAAGATGAACTTCTTCTGCAGAGTGCTCTATCCCTAGCCAGGAAAATTAGATCTAGAGAGGTAATTATGCCAATGAAAGTATTTTGTTCTTTTCTTTCTATGTTTTTGAAAACTCTATCAGACAGCTTGAACGTCAAAGGAGATATTGCTTCATGTCTTAGCCTCTCAGGTTAATACAGCCTGGGCTATATTGTTGAATTCAGATTTGTCTTTTCTTTGTCTTTACGGGATTCTGAAAGGCTCCTATTGGATTATTTCTGGAAAAATGTTTCAATTCAATGCAGAAACATAGTAAAAAAATCTGATTTAGAAGCTTTCATGTTTTAATAAAAAAATGACTGTGAGAAAGTTGCGCCATTTGTACGAAAGCTTTGCTCTGATGGGATCATTTTGAATTTTACCTTTAAGAGGGTCTTTAAACCATGGCCCACCCTAGAATGAATGTTTGGCATATTGTTTTTAGCTCACCTGAGCAAGAAGTGCTCAAGGTGAGCTAATGTGGTCGCTTTTTGTCCGTCATCTGTCCGTCCATCTGTCCATCCGTCCGTTCACAATTTCTTTCAACATCTTCTCCTCCTAATCCATTGGACCAATTTTGACCAAACTTGGCAGAAATGTTCCTTGTGTGACACTTTCCAAAACTTGTTCATGAATTTTTGATTTGTCAAAAAATGTGGGCGTGGCTGGGCGGGGCTTCATCAGACTTAGAGAGATCATAAGAAAATTCTTTAAAAATCAACCATTAGGCCAATTTGAAACAAACTTGGCAGAAATGTTCCTTGAGTCGCTCTTTTCAAAATTTGTTCACAAATTTTTATATTTGTCAAAAAATGTGGGCGTGGCAGGGAGAAAGGGGCTTATCAGACTTGGAGAAATCATAAGAAAATTGTTTAAAAATCAACCATTGGGCCCAATTGAACCAAACTCGGCAGGAATGTTCCTTTAATCACTCTTTTCAAAATTTGTTCACAAATTTTTGTATTTGTCAAAAAATGTGGGCGTGGCAGGAAGAAAGGGGCTTATCGGACTTAGAGGAATCATAAGAAAATTGTTTAAAAATCAACCATTGGGCCCAATTGAACCAAACTCGGTAGGAAAGTTCCTTGAGTGACTCTTCTCAAAAATTGTTCACAAATTTTTATATTTGTCAAAAAATGTGGGCGTGGCAGGGAGAAGGGGCTTATCGGACTAAAAGAAATCATAAGAAAATTCTTTAGAAATCAACCATTGGGCCCAATTAAACCAGACTTTGCAGGAATATTCCTTGAGTCATTCTTTTCAATATTTGCTCACAATTTTTTACATTTGTTTAAAAAATGTGGGCGTGGCAGGGAGGAAGGGGCTTTTCAGACTTAGAGAAATCACAAGAAAATTCTTTGAAAATTAACCGTTTGGCCAATTTAAATCAAACGTAGCAGGAAAGTTCCTTGAGTGACTCTTCTCAAAATTTGTTCACAAATTTTTACATTTGTCAAAAAATGTGGGTGTGATAGGGAGGAAGGGGCTTATTGGACCTAGAGAAATCATAAGAAAATTCTTTAAAAATCAACCAATAGGCCAATTTGAACCAAAACTGGCTGGAAAGGTCCTTAAGTGACTCATTTCAAAATGTTGCCTTGAATTTCTGATTGTATAAAATATATATGGGTGTGGCAGGGTTGGGGAAATTTTGTGCATTGAAAATTATACTTTACTGCGGGTTGTCACAGAGATACTTAGTTTTCTTCTAAACTGTTTGGCCTAGAACCTTGAAACTTTGTGTAAGACCTCGTGTCATGAATGGCTTTCAGAATACAAGAAATGATCACTTTACATGGAAACTAAGCCCTATATTGTTGGTTCTACATTTACAAGCCAATTTTTAACCATTTAATTTGGGAATCATACAAGATGCAGATAAGTGGAGATGATAGCTTTTCAAAAATCAACATTTTGTTTCAATATTCATCAAACCCTATGTAATTGGTGATCATTTCAATCATCTGCTTGAAAAGATCAATACATTCTACATAGTGTTTGGATATGAATAATAAATTTAGAGTACTATTTCTATTATCTGTTGCTCTGGCTGTCCCTATGTTTATCTTATGTAAACAAATAAGAAAGGATTAGGTTAACTTATCAGATGTTGATCTTTTGCTATATTTTTTAAATAACAGACCAAATCTTGTAAATTTTGCTTATAATTTGTTATAATGATATATCATAAATGATTAATCTCTAACAGATCAGTATGCTTTGAAAACTAGCCATATGTTGTATATTGGGAAATCAAAAAATAACCTCAACTATTGTGCTAATTCATACCCAACTTTACAGGATCGATTCGAATAAAATTATTCCCTAATTGTTTCCAAACAGAAAGCCCTTAGTTTGATGCCTTTGAATTTAACCTAATTGCCATTTTCACTCTTGTCATCTTGATTCAGGTGAGCAATTTAGGACCATCATGGTCCTCTTGCTTTTCATGTTAAGACATATTCATTTTATAGCTTTAGAAAAGACCTTAATTAAATTTTCTTTTGTGTTTCATTTAGAATACACAATCATTCAATATGAAAAAAGAACTTTGTTTCTGAATTAAGATCAGGGCAGAAGATGTAATGAAGACGTTTATAGACCGTGCCATGCATGTCCATGACCAAGTAAAAGCCATTGTAAAGGACCGGTACACTGAGGCTCTCGTGGAGGCCAAACTACTGGACGAAGAGTTGGATAAAAACCCGCAGGATGAGAAATATTCAGAGAAAAATCAACCATTCCTGGGTGTACCTGTGTCTGTGAAAGAGGCATTTGCTTTGACAGGTAACAGTTCTCAACTTATTCCCAGAGTAACATATGAGAGAGGGTGAAGACATCTTGGAAGTATTATTTCAAATACAAACCCTATGTTGTGGGTACTCATTGGAATCGTCTCCACAACATAGGGTTTTGATAAATGATTTGTGAAATATTGCATTTTGATAAGCCGATACTCCTGTTATTTGTAGCGCTGCAGTCTTAACCCTTTCCCAAACAAGACCTGATTTTGACGTCCCTGGTGGAAAAGGCTTGGGAAAACATTGAAACAAAAGAAGAAACTGCTGATAACCAGCAGTTTCTCCTTTTGTCTCAATATTTTCTGTGCCATATTTTACCTAAATCTTATCTTTGATAACACCCATTTTGTCATTTGTGGCAGTTTTTGAAGTGGATCACCCTGAAATTTTGCCGTTTGGGAAAGGGTTAAATTCATCTTTATCCACCCCAATCTAGGAGATAGAGGGAGTATATATTATAATCGTTTAAACATGTATGTCTGTCTGTCTATCAATCTATCCATACACTTTTTGGTTTCCGTGCTCAAGAACTGAAGACAATTTGACATATGAACATGAAATAACTGCTTTTTAACTGTGCAAATGCTTTTTTTGACAATATTTTTAGGTGCCAGCAACTTACATTGTGGAGAAGTTAAGCCTTTTAAAACCATGTCCATTATCTTCCTTTGTTTTAGTACTATACTTTAAAATTCAGGGACATGACCCTTGAGTGTATGTAATGTACTCACTTATGACAACTTTATGTTTTTTCAATCAGGAATGCCTAACTCAGGAGGTCTAGTGTCTAGGAGGGGTGTTCTAGCCAAGACAGACTGTCCTGTTGTTCAGCGTGTGAGACAATCTGGAGCTATACCGTTCTGTGTCACAAATACAAGTGAACTGTGCATGTGGTACGAGGGGGCCAACAAACTATATGGACAATCTAAAAACCCATACAATACAGCTAGAATAGTGGGAGGTAGTTCAGGTAGGAAAACCAATAGTTTGGTTTATTGTAGTTTATTGGGTTTTTAGGCCATTTTCAATCGCTATGGTCATATCGCTGTGGCTGGAGCACCTAACCATGGAATGCTGACAAGACTTGAAACCAAGTTACTGAACTTTCTATGCTTTACATTGAGCACATTTTAAAATTAATCAGGCTAGGCTTAACCCATTCCCAAACAACAAATTTTAGACTTGTCCAATTTGAAACCAGGTGGCAAAATGGGTGTTGATAAAGATTGGATTTGTGAAAAATATAGGATAGAAAATATTGAGGCAAAAGGAGAAAATTCTAAGAGATATTCCAGAAATCCACAACTAGGTGCTCCGATCTCTGCGATATGACCCATAGCAGTTGAAAGAGGGGTTAAAGCCCAAGCAATTAATCAATCAATCAATTAACTTCTGTGGGAATCACGAAGGTTGGGTAAGTTAATCAAGTACTGATAAATTAACAGAATTTAACAAATGGATTCTTTTCTATGGGCTATAACCCTCCAAAAGCTCAGTCATTAACTTGATTAAGTATTAAAACCTTTTCCCAAACAAAATCTGTTGTTAATGTCATTGTGTCTATACTCTAATCAAAAAGTCTTGGGAAAACATTAAGATAAAAGAGAATGTTGTTATGCACAATGTTATCACTATTTTCATATTTTGCCTCATTATTTTACTGAGCCATTTCCAATAGGGGCATCAAAACCAGGTCTTGTTTGGTAAATGGTTAAATAAGCCCTTTTTTTAAACAAGACTTAGTTTTGACTTTCCTAGTAGAAAATGCATAGGAAAACATTGAGACAAAAGAAGAAAATGCTGATAATCAGCATTTTCTCCTTTTGCCTCTATGTTTTCTGAGTTGACATATTTTACCTTTAGTAGCATCCATATTGTAACTTGCAGCAGCTTTCAATTTGGACTAGCCTAAGATTTTGTTGTTTTAGAAAGGGTTAAACATGGTCTAGTTCGGTAAATGGTTAATTCTATCATTCTATCATGTTTCAGGAGGTGAAGGGTGTAATATCGCATCAGGATCAGCTGTGTTTGGTATAGGATCAGACATCGGTGGGAGTATACGAATGCCAGCTTTCTTCTGTGGTATATTTGGGCATAGACCATCTAGAGGTAGGAATTTTTTAAAAATCGTTACTTGAAACCTTTGCCAAGAAGCAGAATTTTAAAGCTGCAGCAAAAGAAAAAATGAAAGTTGATTCATATTGATTAACACTTATCCAAATGGCAAAAATTAAAGTTGGTCCAATATGATAGCTGCTGCAGATGACAAGGGTTGAGAAAGGATTTGTAAGGATGATATATCAGAATTCATGTATGTTTATGAAAAAGGAGAAATAGTTTTTATCAGCATTATCTTATTTTGTCCTAATGTTTTTCCAATGTCTAAAGCAGTTTTGAAATTTGAATATTGCTAAATTTGATATTTGAGAAAGCTTAAACATATTTATTTTACATAAATCAGGATGAATGCTAGTCTTTCTTAATCCTTTTAAATTAATCCATTGCCAGACTGAAAAACTTTAGACTGATACATGTTTAAAGATGATGCTGGCGATAATTTTAAATAAATGAAATTCTTCATCTTTGCTTGTCAAACTATTTCTTCATTTTCCACAATATTTTCATAAGCCTTTGTCTGATTGGGCATCAAAAAGTGTCAACATGTGTGTATGGTTCAAGTTGAATTTGCAACTTGAATTGTGTGTATTTCTTTCCCCACCAATGGGCGGATAAATGAAAACTTATGTGGGAGAGCAGCTGATGGCTAGGAAAGGAGGTTGTGGTAGTACTGTTGAGACAACAGGAATCAACGGCCACACCCAATGTGACTGTGATACTGTTAAAAGAGGCAATAAACACCATTTAGTTATTGTATATTTTAGATTTGGTACCAAATGAAGGGCAGTTTCCTATAGCCACTGGTTCAGAGATAGCATTGTTAAGTACAGGACCAATGTGTAGGTACGCAGAGGACATCAGACCCATGCTCAAAGTTATGGCTGGACCAAGTCAACAAGTAGACTTGGATAAAAAGGTATTTAGGATAGTAGTATTTTAAGTCTAATCCTTTTAAAAGGTCCTGATAAATGAATTTTTGTCCATTTTTCGTCTGTCTGAAACTTAACTTGAGAACTTCACGCGGAAAGTTAACATAATTTTAGGGGCATTGATGTTTCAGAACACATCTTGATAGAACCTTATACATTTTTAGCTCACCTGAGCACGAAGTGCTCAAGGTGAGTTATTGTGGTCACTCAATGTCCGTCGTCTGTTCGTCAGTTTGTTAACAATTTGGTGTTTACACTCTAGCATCCACAAATATTGGCCAATCTTGATCAAACTTGGTCAAACAAGTATGGGCATAAGTTCTCGGATGTGTTCGATTATGGGCCTGATCGGACCAGAATGTGCTGAGTTATCTGCCCTTGAATGTCAAAAAATGCTGTTTTTAACTTTATTTACACTCTAGCATCTACAATTATTGATCAATCAAGACAAAATTTGGACATAATGTGGGAGACCATAATCTCGGATGAGTTTGATTTTCAGTGATTTGACCAGAAAAAAGAGAGTTATGTTCCTATGAATTTGACAAAATTGCCGTTTTCGGCCTTGTTTACGCTTTAGAATCTACAGTTATTGATTAAACAAGACAAAACTTGGACACATCGTTGGGGACCATAAGATTTCCGATGAGTTCGATTTTCGATCTGTTCAGAAAGTCTAGAGTTATGTGTCCTTGAAATTGACAAAATTGCCGCTTTTGACTGTTTTCAACCTTGTTTACACTATATAGAATCTACAATTATTGATCAATCAAGACAAAACTTGGACACATTGATGGGGACTATTAGGTTTCGGATGAGTTTGAATTTCAGTCTGATCTCTTCAGAAAGTTGAGAATTATGTGCCCTTGAAATTGACAAAATTGCCGTTTTCACTGTTTTCAATCTTGTTTACACTCTAGAATCTACAATTATTGATCAACCAAGACAAAACTTTTACACTATGCTGCTGATTATAAGACCTTGCATGCATTTGAATTTTACTCCAATCAAATGAGAAAGTGGTCAGTCATGCATGTGCTCTTGAATCTGATAAAATTGCTGTTTCGACTCTAACAACCACAAATTATGAACAATCAAGACTAAACTTGGATTATGATGTTAATAACGATAAGATCTTGGATTAATGAATTTTAGAATAATCAGAATAGCATTTGCTCAGTTATCTGCCTTTCAAATTTTACTCTAACAACCTTAAATAGTGACTAATCAAGACAAAACTTGACACAATGTTATTGACCATAAGTTTGTTTTCAGTCTTAAAGTCCTAAATATCAATTGAATTGAACAAAACAGTGGCTCATATCATTTTGATTCAGGTGAGCATTATAGGACCATCATGGTCCTCTTGTTGTATTTTACATGTATAGAAAATTTAGATTTTCTTTCTGTCTTGTCTAATTTTCTATTTCGGAAATTTATAATTTGATAATGACACTGATTTCTAAAAAGCCTTTCATTTTGGAACATTGTAACAGTTGACTAATCCTATAATTTCTCCTACACTTCAGATTGATGTTTCCACCCTAACTGTTTACAATGTTGTGGATGATGGAGGGAGTCTGTTGGTGTCTGATGTGGACCCACAACTTAGGCAAACACAGACACAGGTATGATTACTTACAATAACCCATTCCCACACAGTGATGATTTTTGACACCCACAAGATAAAAGCTTGGGAAATATTGTGAAAAATGAAGAAATTGCTTGTGACAAGCAATTTCTTCATTTTCCACAATATTTTCTAACCCAATAAGGAAAGATTTTTGAAATTTCATCAACTTCAAATTATTATCCGCAGCATTTTTCAAATTTGACCTGCTTTGAGTATTGGCGTTAAAGAAAGGATTAAACCCTCAGTCTCCACTCTAACTGTTTACAATGTTGTGGATGATTGAGGGAGTCTGTTGGTGTCTGATGTGGACCCACAGCTCAGACAAATACAGACACAGGTAAAATTGATAAAGATAAACCCTTTAACCCTTTCCCAAACGGCAAAATTTTAGGGTGACCCACTTAAAAAATGACAAAAATGACAAATGGAAGGTATTTAAGATAGAATTTGTGTAAAATATGGCAAATAAAATATTGAGACAAAAGGAGAAACTGCTGGTTATCAGCAGTTTCTTCTTTTGTTTCAATGTTTTTCCCAAGCCTTTTCTAATAGGGACGTCAAAACCAGGTCTTGTTTGGGATAGGGTTAAATGTCCATGCCACTACAATACAAATGCTATTCCATATATCGACAAATTTATTGATTTGCCCATTTCTCTCAATGTATCTGTGTGCGATAACTCTAACCATACACAAAACGTCATGACAACATGACATCATAGGACGTCAGTATTCCTCGGTGATTTTCTTATGACATGACCTTTAAAATGCTGTGTACATGTCAACTTTTGAACCAAAAACGGCATATTGCACATAAAAAAGATCTACTAAGGGAAAAGGAGAAAGTTCTGATTATCAACAAAAATTAATTTCTATTTTCTCTCAATATTTTCCAAAACTATTTCTACTAAGGACATCAAATCAAGGTGTTGTTTTGAAAAGCATTATTTTTTTTCAGGTGATCTCATGTTTAGAATCAATGGGGGCAACAATCAAAACAGTGACCATTCCAAAACTGAAGTACAGTGTGGACTTTTGGTCAGCCAAGATGACCGTTGACAAGACAAGCAAAAGTTTCTGTGATTACATGGCTGATGGAAACAAAGATTTCAACATCTACAAAGAATTCCTGAAAGCTTTGATCAGACAATCCAACCATACTCTACCTGCTATAGCACTTGGTCTATTCGAAAAACTGGATTCTTTATTATCAAACATGACAACAAAGGCTCTGAATGAATTTGACAAGTTTGAGAGAGAGATGGGTGCAATGTTAGATGAGAATTCCATAATGATTTATCCGTCCCATCCGAAAATAGCTCCATACCATAATCAAACTTTGTTTTATCCATTCAATTGGTCGTATACAGGAGTTTTTAATACTCTAGGTTTGCCTGTGACCCAGGTTCCGACTGGTTTGAGTAAAGAAGGACTTCCACTAGGGGTTCAAGTGATTGGTGGAATGAACAAAGATTATTTGACTATCTCTGTAGCTGAAGCTTTGTCTGATAAAGGGTTATGTAGATGGTCCAATTTCTAACTTGTGTTTCATTCTAGGGGTAGAGCTGCAGATAATAGGGTCACTTGTGAAGGCTTTTCAAATGCAATATTTCGATTATTGGTCATCAAACCCTATGTTATTGGTACTCATCGGAATCATCTCATCAAGGCTTTTCAATTGAGTACCCAGGCCGCGACCATAGCATAGTTGGTAGCACATCTGCCTCTCCCATGAGAGGCCCCAGGTTTGATCCCAGGCTGTGGCAAATATCCTGTCTAAAAAGTCACCCACCTATGGTTTGCTATCTTTAACATATGTGTGCGAGCAGCTGGAGGCTCAGAGTGTTGTGGTAGTACTGGTATGAGAAACAACGGAAATCCATGGTTAGGTGCTCCAGCTGCCACAATACGACCATAGCAGTTGAAAATGGCCAAATAAATGGCCAATAAACCAAACCAAATGAGTACCCACAATATAGGGTTTAGAAGTGAAATAATGAAATAATAATTATGTCTTCACCTCACTTATCTGTAGCTCTGTCTGGATAAATGTAAAACTATTGGAAGGTAGATTTAACCCTTCTTCTTCCTGATACTGGCCACAATCAACTGGCTGATTATTTCGCCATGGGTTGCGATAGAAAAATTAAAAGATAAAAGGTGAAAGAAATATACAGTGAAGGTTAAAGGAATCAAGGCAGAGTTAGAAAAAGTGTTTGGCCAGTTGAGCCTTGAAGCCTTTCCCAAATGGCAAACATTTAGATTATTCGAATTCATAAGCTGCTGCAGATTATTAAATGGATGTTGGCAAAGATAGAATTATGTACAATATTGGGAAACAATGAAGCAAAAGGAGAAAATGCTGATGATCAGCATTTTCTTCTTTTGCTTCAATAATTTCCAACGCCTATTTAGTTAAGAATATCAAAATGCAATACATGTAATCCTTCATAATAACACACAGAATGGACAATTTAACTGTTTCCGAAACAAGGCAATTTTAGGGTGATTCAATTTCAAAGCCGCCGTAGACCACAAAATGGTTGTTGATTAAGAAAGGAATTGTGTACAATGTAGCACAGTACAATATAGCATAGAAAATATTTAGGCAAAAAGAGAAAATGCTGATCATCAGCATTTTCTCCATTTGCGTCAATGCTTTCCCAAGCCTATTTACTTAAGGATGTCAAAACCAGTTAGGGAAAGGGTTAATTCTAGATTTGCTCACAATTTGTTTTACAAATCATGTCGGAGCAACAGATAAGGGGGTGGGGCGAGGACATCCTAACTTTGTTATTTCAAATCCAATCCCTATGTTGTGCGTACTCATTTGAATCGCCTCAACATAGGGTTTAAAGAAAAAAAAATAGATTTTTTGCATTTTGAAAAGCCAAAACCCCTCTTACCCCTCTGACATGTAATCCCCATGATGTCTCACAAATGGACAATTTTAGAATTTTCCTAATGGGAAGGCACTACGGGACAGACAACCAGACAACAAACCATATGTGACCTGTCACGCTAAAAGGGACCTTATCGGGTGTGTTAAAACTATCGACCCTAGTCAGTCTGCGCAGTCTGCACAGCCAGACTACGGCCGACACTTTTCACTTGTATGTATTTTTTATATCTTGAATGTTTTCCATATCTTACTTTACGTTCAGTTTTCGAATATAGTATACGTTGACCTATGCTGAGTCTGAAAAGTTTGTCAAAAGTTGGATTTTTGGTATTCGGATAAGGTCCCTTTTAGCGTGACGGGTCACATATATATCCTAAAGTATAATGTATTTATAAACAGTTTAGAAGAAGATGCTAATTGTAATTGGTCATCAGTATTTTTTTTCCTTTCACAGGTATTTTTTCCAATGTATTTTGTTGTTTGATGTAATACATTGTATAAAAAAAAAGTTACTTTACTTTCAAGCGCATGTTATTTAGGGAAATTTTCCTGTTACCCTTGGCAATTTTTTAGATTGCTCAGTTTTGAATGCTGATCCAGGCAACAGAATTCAATTGATGAAAAGAGAGATTGGATTATTGTACAATAACAATGAGAAAATATTGGGGGAAAAGGAGAAAAAAGTGATTATCAGCATTTATTCATTTGCATAAATATTTTCCCAAGCCTTTTCAAATATAGACAACAAAACCATGTCTTGTCTGGGAAAGGATTTAGATCTAGATAACTTTTACATATTTTGTATAAAATCTGTGATAATTTAATTATGGACACAAATCAATTTAATATTTACATGTAATTCAATTAAGGTATTGTTATGTTATTTGTATTTTTTTTTATCAAATGGGTCGAGCTAGGATAGCTCAGTTCGTAACATTGGAGTCTTGTGATGTTGTCAATGCAGAGGTCATAGGTTTGAAGCCTTTTTCAAATATCATAATTTGTATACAGTGTACTGTGTAAAAGTAAGTTAAGTCATGCAGTCTGTATTTTGCCATGTTGCCGAAATGTTAACCCTGCTCATGATGTCATGATCCTGTTTTGTCCATAGCTTTAGCAGGCAGTGTAGACTAAGATCAGACTGCACAGACATTCAGTCTGATCTTAGTCTGCACTGCCTGTTTCTACTCAATTACAGAGGACAAAAAATCAGACAAACTGATTGATATTACTCTTAACCATTTCCCAAACAAGATATTAACCCTTTTCCAGACAAGACATGGTTTTGACATCGTGAATAGAAAAGGCTTGGGAAAACATTGGGACAAAAAGAAGAAAATGCTGATGATCAGCATTTTCTTCTTTTGCCTCAATATTTTCTGTGCCTTCTTGTACAAAAATCCTATCTCTGTCAACATCCATTTTGTTGTATGTAAGGTCTTTTGAATTGGAAGAGTCCAAAATTTTGTTGTTTGGTATTGGGTTAAATCCACAATTAGTTTGAGACAATATCAAGTTCAATAGGACAAGGGTTAATAGATCAGCAGGATAAGAATAGCTATTTTAATGTTTGAGAAATCCACCTTTAAAGTGTTTGATTTTAAGTATTTGTTTATTACTTATCACATTCTTTCTTCCTAAACGTTGTAACTATAACTCAAAGTTTATAACTCCAGACTTGTATACAGACACTGAAAACCAATGCATTGTATTGAAATTTACGATACCATTTATCTTGAGCTATATGAGCAAATTAATATCCTAACCTGCTTATTCTTGAAAGAGAAATGGTTTGTGTTGGGTCATTTTCAACAACAATTAATCTAGTGTTTGTACACAATTCCAGAGTTATAAACTTTGAGTACTGCTTCACATGTGCTGTATTCAGGGTGGATAATCACGTGACCGGGAAGGATACACTGTATTAGAAAATGGCGGCTTGAACTCCCGCCTGGGATCAGTTTTCAGGTAATTTACCTCGTTTTACCAAGTTTCTGGTGAAGAGACATAGCCTATCATATGCGCATTTTCATTATTCGAGTTCCGCCACCAACAACTACACACAAAAACATGCATTTTTGTCAAACATCGTGCCAGTTTGCGTTCACTCGCAACCGGCTACTTGTTTTTGGGTGAATACAACGGACGAGTTTAAGCCTATTTTGGACAAAATTACCTTTAAATGCCATATACTTCAACAAATTCCGTATGAAATCGTAGGCTTTAGTAGTCAAACACACTCAGTGGCTAAGTAAAATCTACAGGGAATGATGCACTTTTCTAAAAATCAAGGTTTTGGCTGATGGATACCTCGCATCATTCATCTTGTTTGGGATACATCGTACTCTGTCATAATATACGCTTCATATGGAATGTACAATTGAGCTCTAGATAGTAAATACAGCGAAAACAACTTTGTATTGTATGTCAATTATCTCACTGTAATGACGTAAATCGAGCACACAAATATATATAAGTTGAATATTTTAAACTCATGGAGTGCCCCCAACATAAACACGGGACATCTGCATCGAGACAAACACACACACAACATAATCTCATTTTATAATCAATGTCTATGAAGGTTGAAATCTGTAGAAATACGGACTTAAATTTAGCAGAAGACATTGTTTTGGATTGACCAATTCCAAAATGAAAAACTATTAGATCAACCGAAAGTTTAATAATTTGCACGCTACCAATTGAAATTTAAAAGACAATTTGTTAAAATGACCAAAAAGGTAGATATGGGAAATTTTCTATCTTGTAATCTTGTGAAAGTACGCTACATGTATGCATGGCTTGATTGTGTTCCCTCTATGGATGAAGTGGTATAGTCTGCATGAATGCATAATCAATCGCCACTTTATCCAGAGGTTATGGTAAGGACGATAATTGAAAGAAGCTAAAAAAAAGAAACAACTTGTTGAATTGTGAAGAATTTTAACAGACAAATTAGATGTTAATTCATTCCCACAGGTTAACTCTTTTTGACTCATCGAAAGATAAAGCCTTAGGAAAACATTGTGGAAAATGAAGAAATTGCTTGTGACAAGACATGTTTTCATTTCCCATAACGTTTTCTACCAGAAAACTTTTTTAATCCTTTCCCAAATGACATCTAGTTTGAAAGATGCTGTAGTCTACAAATTTGTGTTTAAAACTAAAAGTAAGGGATTTGTATAAAATGTGCACAAAATTTGTAAATATTGAGGAAAAGGAAGATGATGTTAATTTCTTTCTCCCTTTCCTTCGATATTTACTGGAGGTTTAAGGTTTTGTTGCGTCAACATTTTACTTGTATCATTAATTGTTTGGAAAATGGTAATACTCATTAATATCATCCTTACATGTACAATGCTGTTTGTTTGAATAAATCTTGTATGTATTTTTCAGGTGGTGTTAATCTTCTCTAATAAGACACTTGAACAAAGCAGGTAGATCAGTATTCTTGGTCCAGGTGAATTCATATAAAGAGCGGACATGTCTGTATTCATGGAGGGCCACATGCCAGAAATATATCAATATGATTGCATGATTGAAGACTTCATCAACATGATAAAATGGCATAAAAGAAGTGTCAAAATATTTCGGTCACATCTATCATTCTGAACATTTCTATGCATGTTTGAACTCTGTAAACATGGATGGTGTTGATTTAGTGATGTTTCGTACTGATGTGTATACAACATATATAGGCGGAGGTGTGGAAGCCTAGGCTTCAACATAATTATTTTTGAAATTGTGCCCATTCCAAGACAATTTGTGGAAACAGAACACTAGATGCACCGGAACCCCTACAACCCATAATACAATGTAACATATTACAATAATTTTGACTCTTCCAAAATCAATCATGTTAATACAGATGACAATTTTAAGTGAACGTAATTTTATATTTGTGGTTTCCCTGGGTAGAAACCATTAGTGGGAATGAGGAAATTTCAGCAATTTCCACAATATTTTCCGAAGCTTTTCTGTTTTGGGGCGTCAAAATGCGTCAAATGGACTAGACTATAGATCTACACCTTGGACTTCTGTCAACATAACAAAATTCCTGGCTACGCCCCCGTCATACATGATGATGAAGACCACAGTCAAGCTTCAAGTTGTTTTCATGGATAATGATCTTGCCATGACCAGACCTACAGCTTTTAAAATTGTTCAATCGTTGTGAATTTGATACTACTTGGTATTCTTATATAGAATAAAGTATTGCCATTTGTACAATGTGATATTATTTTACCCTTTGTAAAACAACAAAATTTTAGTTTGGTCCAAATTCAAAGATGTTGCAGACGACAATTTCAAGTGAATGATATTTTATGTTTTGGTCTTTCAAAAATTTCTTGATTGAAAATATCATTGTGGAAGATGAAAATATTGCGTGCTTGTCACAGGCAATTTCTTCATTTTTTCACAATGCTATCATAACTTATATTCATAATCCTTTATCTTGTGGGTCATCAATTTCAAAGTATCATGATGTGGTCATGGATTAATCCTTTCAGCTAGACTGGTCAAAGTTGAAAATGGTTGTTGACACTAATGCAAACCAGGAGTATGATATTAAATCTTCATTTGATATGGTAGAAAATAAAAAGGTGAAAGGGGTAAATAACTGACGGACGGATGGAAGTATGGACAGACAGCCGGAACGACAGCGTGGCGACTTGAATATAAAAATGGCAGTTCCAGTCACAGGATAATTTCTTTGTTGACTTAACCCTTTACCAAAAAGCAAACGTTTGGTGTTGTCTTATTTCAAATGCTGATGCAGTCCACAAAATGGATGTTGATAAATATAAAATTTGTATGCAATGTAGCCTGGAAAATATTGAGGAAAAAGGAGAAAATGCTGAATGTGCTGAATATCAGCATTTTCTTCTTTTGTCTCAATGTTTTCCCAAGCCTTTTCTATTGGGGAGTCAAAACAAGGTTTTGTGTGGGAAAGAGTTAAGCCATTATCAAACGGCAAAAGTTGGACTGATCCAAATCCAAAGATATTGCAGGCAACAATATTAATGAATGAATGAAATTTGACATAATTTTGGTCGTTCTGTGTAGAAAACATTGTGGTAAATGCTTTATTTGCTTGTCACTGGCATTTTCTTCGTTTCCCACAATGTTTTTAAAGCCATTATCTTTTAGTAGGGAGTCAAATAGAGTCATTGTGTGGCAATTGGTTAAATTTTACTACAGATTTTCCATAGAAATATGTCAAATAGAGTCTAAAATATCATCAGAAATACCGCAGTGGGAAAAGGAGGCACCATTGACCCGTTGGGTATCCAAGAAAAAAGCCTTTGAAAGCATCGATTTGGAAAAGGATGCATAAACAGTTTCATCTTTTTCCACCAAGTTATAGATGCAAGTCTGATTTAATAATTGCGCCAGCCGCCATGCATAAAGGGGTATAAATAATGTTTCATATAGAAAAAGTCAGATAGTCAGATTAAACTACTTTATTTTCAAACATAGCCATCATCCAATTCAAAACACTTATTCCATAAACCCTTTCCCAAACAACAAAATTTCAGGGTTTTCCAATTAGAAAGGGGCTTCAGATGACAAAATTTGTGTAAATTAAGACAGGATCTGTGAACAAAACAACAGAAAATAATGAGGCAACAGGAGAAAATGCAGATTATCAGCATTTTCTTCTATTACCTCAAAGTTGTCCCAAACCTCTTCTATTACATACATCAAAACAAGATCTTGTTTTGGAAAGGGTTAAGTTTGCCAATTACTGATGCTCGATCTATAGCAATCAACGTCTTTGTATCCTAACCAGCCTTCCTCAGCAGCATTAGCCTACATCATCATTGTCATCTTTTTTCCCTCTCTTTGCCTCACGTTTAAAAAAAGTTCCTTCAACCTATGTTCCACAGATGAAAACACCAATAAAACATCATGATTTTGTATTCAGCTGTTTTGTTAATGGCCCAATTCAGCCATTCCCTGAAAATACAGATACAACAAATCAAGTTTGTTTTTGTAGATAAAGTCTGCTTTTATGGAGTTAGGGCTGCAATAGCTTGTCATCTTACAATGTGTTCCCTGGTTTAATTTTTACACTCAATACAATTATACTAAAACAACCAATCCTAGCCATCTGACAGCCTTTCATGCCAAAAGAAAAAAAACCTCAATGGTCTTGCCAAACAGTATCGAGGAAAAGAGAGAAAACGCTGGCTATTAGAATTTTCTTCTTTTGTCGCAATGTTTTCCCAAGCCTAAATAGTAGGGACATCAAAACTTGGTCTTGTTTGGGAAATGGTCATTTTATTTCAAAATTCGCAGCACCTAATAGTGTGTTCTCTGCAATTCTTTCTTTATTAAAACACGGCATACCATTTGAATCAAACACTGTTCGGCAAATATAAAATTCATAATTCTATTGGACAAAAAATAGTCAGTGATTCAATGAAACTTTAGCACGGCGGCTGCGTTCAACATTTTTTCCAGTCATATAGTGTGACTTGTTCACCTAACCATGTGTTTCTAGTATTTCTTGAACCTATACCAACAATTAACACAATGAAAATACAATCTGAACAACCACCTGTTCATCCCATTTAGTGATGAAGATATAAATTTTGTCAAATGTTAGCAAGGATATTGGCAGCGCCAGGGTTTGAACCTACTTTCGTTGAATTGATGGTATCCGCAGTTACCCACTAACTAAAATATCCCGACTCAGCCAGAAAAGAGATTGACCCTGGAATTCTAGCACGTTTGTGGAACCAGATCATTAGAGCCGAGCGAAGGTTTGAAAAATAATGCAAAACTTGTCATTAACCAGTGTTTACTGTTGTTGTAGGATCTATCTATGCCTTGACATGTTTGATCCGTTTAGATTAGTTGTCTCTGCCAGTCGGGGTTCCGGTCATGTGGGAGAAATACTGAAATGCAAAGGCTTAGATTAGAATGAATAATGTAAACCCTTTACAAACCTATGCTGAGGTGGGTGGGGTAAGATTTTTTTAAAAAAAATATTTCGATTGACAGCTACAAGAAAAACTCGCAAATGGAGGTCGTCATCGCTGGTATGAGATGTTAAAGTTATCAATGTGTAGGAATTTTATCAGTGAATAGATAAATTAACTATCGCTTTCATGGAAAAGTACATTAGCTTTCAATATTTGATATTTCATTTGTCAACTACAAACGGCTTAAACAAGGTATTTGGCACAGAAGTGTCTCACTAGGTTAACCCACCCTTCTAGCTTTCTTTGCATGGAATACGATTCCAATATCAAGAATTCATTACTTGAATCATTAAAAATTATGTGTGAATGGCCATTAGTGAAAAAAAATCTAAGCTTGCGTTAAATACAAAATTGATCTGAATTTTTAATCAGATATTTGGCTGCATTTTTATTTGTGCAGTGTCCGTAACACTTTACAGTGCAATAAAAAGTTCTGAGCTTATGTTAACATGAAACAGATTATTTCATTTAGGCTACCATATTGAAAGCTGTGATATTCAGACTATTGAAACTTTGTTGTAAATGGATCCTTAGATCTACTTGGTCTACTTGGTTGGAATTACGATGGACGAGTGGTTTCGTTTTCAAATACCATTGAGACAATTTAACTTTAATTTAGTTTAAACAGTGTACTATTGATGAATCTTTCGCCCTAAAATCGAAATACAGAGTGACCAAAACTGATTTGTAGGCGAAATGACAGTAGCTGCGATATCGTAGCCACAAACTTGATGACGGGTATTGGTTTGTGGCTACGAGTCCACCCTCTTCCTTCTTTGGAGAAAGACAAAAACTGGGAAAACATATTTTCTTGCATAAATTTCTAAATACCAACATATCTATTCAATTGTAAATTCCACAAAAACATATAGTATATTCCATGTCACAAATTCGGTTGAAAAGTATCAACAAGAATTGTTTTTATTTTATTTTCTTCCAACGGAAAATTCAAGTCTCAGTAGAATAAAATGGGTGGGTACTCCGCTATAAAATTAAATTGAACTTTACTTGAAAGTGATTTCAACATAAGACTATGCTGGATTGACAGAAATATAAATATATTTGCGTGCTCGATTTACGTCATTACAGTGAGATAATTCAATTATTTATTATTGACATACAACACAAAGTTGTTTTCGCTGTATTTACTATCTAGAGCTCAATTGTGCATTCCATATGAAACGTATATTATGCCAGAGTACGATGTATCCCAAACAAGATGAATGATGCGAGGTATCCATCAGCCAAAACCTTGATTTTTAGAAAAGAGCATCATTCCCAGTAGTTCTTACTTAGCCACTGAGTGTGTTTGACAAAAGCCTGCGATTTCATACGGAATTTGTCGAAGTATATGACATTTAAAGGTAATTTAGTCCAAAATAGTCTTGAACTCGTCCGTTGTATCCACCCAAAAACATGTGGCCGGATGCGAGTGGACGCAAACTGCCACGATGTTTGACAAAAATGCATGTTTTTGTGTGTAGTTGTTGGTGGTGGAGCTCGAATAATGAAAATGCGCATATGATAGGCTATGTCTCTTCAAGAGAAAATTGGTAAAACATGAATAATTACCTGAAAACTTATCCCAGGCGGGAGTTTAAGCCGCCATTTTCTAATACAGTGTATCCTTCCCGGTCACGTGATTATCCACCCTGGTATTTACAAGTTATGTGCACAAATGTGGCGTTATTTTCATTCTTCGAATTATCTTTATGTAGTATTAGAATCTAACGAATCCATTCTGTAGAATAAGATCAGACTGTACTGGTGCTGATCTTGTTCTGTGTTTCCTGACTAAATTGACAAAGGATCAGTCAGCGCGGCAAATGTTAACCCTTCCACAAAAACAAAAAAATAGGGTGCTCCAGATTGGTTTTATTTGCAAGCTTCTTCAGATGGAAAAATAACACCCAAATTGTTGAGGCAAGAGGATACAATGCTGATCATCAACATGTTTCTCTTTTGTCTCAATGTTTCCAAACACACCTTGTACTAGGGATGTGAAAACCTAGTCTTGTTTTGACAGGGGTTTTGCTTCTTTTACACTCTTAAAAGTATATACGTATAGTATTTGTTTATTTTCACATGCATTTTGTTGTTAGCTAAACATGTTCGTGATCGATTATGTAATAAATCTATTCTCAGCAATAAGACACAAAACATTGTATGTATTGAAGCTACAATTTATCAGTTTTCATCAAAAGTACAAAATTTGATAGCCCATTTATGTTGTGTTTTGTTTTACCCAATGTATAAGCCTCAAGGGAACCCCTTTCCAGATTCCGGATGATTATTATAATATAGTCAAGAAAGAATTTAGGACTATTCAACAAAGTAATGTTTATTCTTATTAGCATGTAAATCATTCAAACAAGTGTACACATGTGTATGAAGTGAATTAATAAACATATATGAGCAAAGATATATGATATGGCAGCGGGCCATTATAAACCGTATTTGAGACCAAAATGCACACAAATCATCCTCTCGGCGACTAACAGACTGATCAATATCCGTGCTGCTCACTACTAGCTCCTTCATCACGTCTGATTACTGTCAGTGGGCAGTGCCTGATTATCCTAGAACAAACTCATATTATTTCAGTCGGCATCTGGTAAGAAAAGTCATTTAGCTCTTTCCAAAAAAAAAAGAACTGGTTTTGACGTACCTGAGAGAATAGGCTTAGGAAAATGTCAAGACAAAGAAGAAACTGATTGTAACCAGCAGTTTCTCCTTTTGCCTCAACATTTTCTTGATTACGTTATACACGAGTTCAATCTTTGTTGACTTCCATTTCGTCATGTTCAGCAGATTTTGAGTTTGACTACCCTCAAATTTTGCTGTTTGGGAAAGGGTTAAGCATTTGAGACCAATATTGGTCCAGATTAGGATCCATATTGTTCTCTTATTGCTTCTTCATGACCAGCGGAAACTTTATGATAACAAGGTGGATCCCAATCAGACTTCATTTCGACAAATGCTGATCTGTAAACACGAAAGTATCAAAATGTTGTAAGGGCTCTTTTATATGCTGATCATGGGGCGTTATATCAATGTACTTTTGTATTACCAGTGTCCAACATATAGCTTAGAATATAATCGCGGTACCCATGTGCGATTCGTGCACGAAACGTGTCGTAAAAGATCGGCAAGACATAAATACACATGAAACGTTTTGATGAAAATACCCAAGGTTTCTGTTGTTGAAATGCCTTCTATAAGTCTAGTAAGCAGCCAAAACACATACCGAACCTGAACAAAATTGTAATTACAGACCTACCGGTACCCAGATTATTTACATTGGAATGTTGAATCAAAATGAACAGACAATGTAGACTAAGATCAGACTACACATGTGCAGGCTGATCTTAGTCTATGTAGCCTACAAGAGCCCCGTAAAATAAGGGATTTTAGGAATAATTATAATATTTTCAGCCTTACCAAAAGCACACCAGGCCCTGGTTTCTCGAAAAAACTTAAGTAAATTCTCATGAGAACATGCTCAACTTCAGAGGGATACTCCCCAACGTTGAAGGGTATTCGATTGAAGTTCACGTGGATTTCGTGCGATTTGAGCACGGTGCTCAGATTTGAGCATGAGAACGTACTTAAGTTTTTTTCGAGAAACCGGGGCCTGGTGTTGAAGTTCCATGTAGAAACTGTTAGTTGAAAATATTTAGAGAAATGTGAAATATCTGGTTATACATGTATAAGCAATTTTCCCCCTCTCTCTCTCAATTATTTTCTAGGCTTAAGTGCAACAAAAATTCAAATCCTAGGAAAGCCATTTGCTGCTCTCAGGTTTCGAATCATGGCAATCTAAGAATCGTTTGGGATAGGGTCAAGCATTAAAAGAGTTCAAGTTCTTAAATCATTGATGATAATTTTGATTAGCTACTTATGCAAGGGTTAAAATATTTCCAATCAGCACTGCGGGAAATCGGATGAAACACAAACAGATGGTAAAGTCTTCAATAAATGTGTGACTGCATGACCGTCATGTCAAGAATGTGGGTGTGATAGACTCTTTAACCCTTTCCCAAACGGCAAAATTTTAGGATGTTCCTATTTGACAGCCATTGCAGATGATAAAATGAATGTTGATAGAAATGAGATTTGTGTATGATATAGCTCAGAAAGTATTGACACAAAAGGAGAAACTGCTGATTATCAGCAGTTTCTTCTTTTGTCTCAATGTTTTCCCAAGTATTTTAATTAAGAACGTCAAAACTAGGTCTTGTTTGGGAAAGGGTTAAACAACACTTGATAAAAAGATATTGACGATCAAACAAACTTTAGTTTGCTTGTCACTAACTTTTTCATCAGGTAGGCATAATGATTAAAAGATCCACCAAATCTAAAGAATTGCTAGCGCTTTCCCATCGTCTTCTATTCTTCAAATCGTTTTCAAATTGGTCAAGTATTAACGTATTCAATGGCAAAGAATTTTGTGCTAAAAATATACTGGGTTTACTGTTATATTTTGATAAATCGTCGGTGTTGTTATAAAATCTCAAAACTACGGCTTGAATCAAGCCGTAGTTACGAGATTTTATAACAACACCTGTGAAATATGATTTGTTTGTCCGAATTTACGTCACGATTAACTGGATAAAATCGTTCCCTATTGGTCAAGTATTAACGTATTCAATGGTGAATTTTCTGCAAATGCTGTTGCGTCATGTCATTCCCCGCCTTTATCAATGGCAGAACTCATTAGTGAAATATAATGGAGAACTCATTAGTGGAATATAATGGAGAAAGTGAGAAATTACTCAGTGTTCTCCCCAGCTCAATAAGCTGTATCGGCCCCACTACAGCTTCATGTTAATCAGTGTAATGCCCCTACAGCTTCAAAACTACCTCACAGCTTAATTTCTTCAAAATGGTTACCAAATAGAGGCATTTTGAGGTATTTCATGCCAAACACTGTGTGATAATACATTTTTGTCATTGTAAATGTAATAATTATGAGTAAAAATATTATGGGTAAAGAAGAAATTGCTCAAGATGAGCAATTTCTTCTTTTTCCATAATGTTTTCACTCACAATTATATGCTTTCAAAGTTTACCAATTCTCATATAATTTGCCACTACAGCTTCCAAATATTCTGCGGAGAACCCTGATTACTATAAATATCATGATAATGCAAAATCAAATGTCAGAATCATTTCAGTAAACAACAACCCAGATAACAAGAAAAAAGTAACATAGACTTTGGATATGTCGAACAATTACAACCCCGATTAAGTTAACAACCCCGTTCCCTCCGAAGAATAGCTCTATACTGTTGAACCTATTCCCATACAAAATCTGGTATTGATTTCACTAACAGAAATAGATTGGAAAACACCGAAGCAAAAAAGTAAATGCTGATAATCTTCATTTTCTCATCTTGTCTCATTTTTTCTGTAATATATTGTGCAATATATCAATGTAAATATCAACATTCATTGTGTAGTCGGCCGCACTCTTCATATTGGACAACTATAGTTTATTGTCTGGGAAAGAGCTAAAGTGCTGTATTTTCTGTTTCGTTCAGTTTTGTAGCACTGTGTGTCTTGTGGTATTGTCCAACAATTTGAACGCCTTCCTGAATGGGTGGGACAATGACGACGAAAAATGTACCAATCAAGCACCAGTATTGACAGGCGGAAATCCAGAAATCAAGTTGGCGCATGCTCAATACATCCTGCGTCAGCGCTACGACGGGAACCACCCCAATAAAAACAACGGCACCAACAGCCGCGCTGACCCACGAAATTCTCCTGGCGGTCTTAAAAATGGATTCCATGTGTTTTGAAGTGAGGACTGACCCAATATTATGATGTTCGATTTCTTTTGTGTACAGATTTCTGTACGAATTCAAAGGATTGTCAATCGACATTGTCTTCTGCCATTCCATGAGATCCCAATCGATATCATCCGCCATTTTGAAATTTGGATTCTGTATGGATCCGTTAACAGCATGGTGTGTTTGAGCAGTGTTACGTCTCGTGATTAGAGACACGACGACAGAGACAATGGTACTGACTGTCACACCCGATAGCAGACCGGTCAGGATGCTCCAGTCCTGAGCTGTGTTCTCGTAGAAGTTTGACAGCCCGCCCTCATAACGGGTTGCATACGCAAACATGCCAGTAATGGACGCAATAAGTCCCATAATGCTGCCTGAAATACAGATACAATGAGTTTAAACAAGGCATGTCTTTTTATGAACTTCAAAACAATGATTGCAATAAGGTACATGATAAAAATTAAACCGATGCACGAGCCGGAACTTGTACGCTTATAACATCTAACTGCAGCTTGTCTTCTAGTTATAATAAGGTAAAATTCAATAAAGATAATGCAAATTACAACTCTTCTCTGACTATGGGCAAACGGGTTCAAATTAAAAGCAAATTCAATAATATATGCGTCAGTCTTAGATTCATGTATACGTAAACTTAAACTCAAAAATCAAATTCGACTGTTAAACACCTATAGACTTTGCAAACAAATATAGTTGGTATAAAATTGAAATTGATTTCGACGGAAGGTCATCCATGTGCGGATCCAGACAGTATTTTTTACGATTCGAGGGGGTGGGCCCCATCTGAATCAGCATATGATTTACAATTTAAAAATCAGTGAAATCTTATAGCAAACTATGCGAATAAGTTTAAGACGGCATTTAAGTTCAAGAACTTGTCTAGCATGTTACATGGCACTTCTAGAACAGTTCTAGAACTGTTCTAGAATTGCCGTTTAACGTTCCAGAACAGTTCTTGAACTTTTTTCGCAGGGGAATAACCGTTCAATTTTATATAAATTTTTACCGGACTATAAGACTTCCAGATGTCTTTTGGCACATGTTGCGCTATTTAAAACTTGCTATCGCTTCTGATACTCTGTGCTTAATAATGACCAATCTTCGTTAACCCTTTCCCAAACAAGACCTTGTTTTGACGTCCTCTATAGATGAGGCTTGGGAACACATTGAGGCAAAAGAAGAAAGTGCTGATAACAGCACTTTCTCCTTTTGCCTCAATGCTTTCTTAGCTATCTTGTACACATATCTTAACTTGATTAACATCCATTTTGTTGTCTGCAGCACCTTTTAAATTGGACAGCCTTAAAATTTGTTGTTTGGGAAAGGGTTAATTTACCTGATAACAGTCCCTGTGCCGATGCTCGTGACCATCCAATGGTGAAGTAGAGCGGCACCAAGAACGGAGCAATGAACACTTGTGAAGCCAGGAAGGCCCAGTTGAGATTCATACCGGACTCTATGATGAGGAGGCCGTACGGTACCAGACATATAACCACCCAGATCATGCACCACGTCTTCACGCGCATCAGCTCGTCCTCGTAATGACGGTACTGGATAAATATACGAATAATGGATTTAGAGCTAAACATTTGTTACTGTACAAGTATTAAAATGACATTTCACATATGTTTTTCGTAAATTTTACTTTCATTTTTATCTGAAAGAGCACATTTTCTTATGAACATTCTGAAAATTTTCTGCCAATTTGTTGCGCCGTTTACAAGAAATATATTATGTTTTTGTGCTAAAATTAAACAAATTGATGTTGACAGCAGTTCAGATTTTTATGGAATTTGTAACTTACAGGCGTGTTATTCGCTTATAAGCAAAAACTGATATCGTTTATACGCATTAGAGAAATCAATCTTTTTCATCAAGGCATACTTTGAAAAATGAAATTGGTATGGTATTTTCCTTTAAGTTTGAAAGGATAAATGTAGTCCACACCTTAACCAACCATGAGTTGATAAAACTAAAGTCTTGCACAAAATCAAAACTGTCGCAAAGTACTATTTTTTAAGTACGAATATGTCATGTAAACGTTAAAGTGCTACAAACGGGAATGAATACGAGTTAGTATCACCTGCTCTTTCGTTCTAGACAATTCAATCATTCGGTTAGAGACGTCACATTGGTGACATGAAACGAAATTAAATGAAATCTGATAAATATCTAAACTATTTAGTGTTTCAAGTTCATGTATATACGTGCGTGACTTATGATACGTTTGATTATTGTAACAAGTTCCTCTAAAGTTTTGTCACAAACAGAAATTAAAACTTGTTCATATTATAGATATCTACGGAGGCTTATCCAGGCAAAGTAACGAAAGTATGGCGAGTTTCACTTCATACGTAAGTGTATCAAAACATTAAAGGTCTCTCCCCCCCCCCCCCCCCCAAAAAAAAAATGACATTGCAGGGTGCTAATTTTGAGACAGATAATTACCATTTTCTGCTTTTCTTTCCATGCTAGAACTTGTAAATGTTCTGCTTTTTGTAATCTTTATTTTGTCGTCCGATACACCTTGTAATTTGGACAACATCAAAACTGCATTTTGCTAAATGGCTAAAGAATCGCCAAAATGACCACTCAGAATGTCGGATATGAATTGGGTTTACTAACCAATCCGTGTATAGGACATTTGTTCACAATTTCGTAGCTCTGTTTTCCAGACAGCCGGGTCTCAATATCCGTCCTACACGCCTCACAGTCGGTGGACGAGGGGCACGTGCATATATCCAAATCCAGTTTGATCGTAGACGTGACCTTCACCTTGTTCTTACCACATAACACACAGTCGGTCGGGGCTAGATTCTTTCTGTAGAGCAATGTAATGGTTTAACCCTTTCCCAAACAAGACCTGGTTTTGGCGTCCTTAATAGAATAGGCTTGGGAAAACATTGAAACAAAAGAAGAAACTGCTGATAACCAGCAGTTTCTCCTTTTGTCTCAATATTTTCTGTGCCATACTAGTATTTTAAACAAATCATATATTTAATAACATCCATTTTGTCATGTGTGGCTGTTTTTGAAGTGACCACCTTCAAAATTATGTCGTTTGTGAAAGGGTAAAGGACTACAAGCCATCATTAAGTACGACACACTTCGTTCATATTCGGGCGTCATCATTTTGTAGCAACGGACAGTGATGATTATCGGTGTCACGGATGACGCACGGAAATCGACGAGTTTTAAAATTCTGTTGTCTCGGATGACGCCCAAAAATACTAGAATTGTTTTGTAGTTAATGATGGGTTGTAGTTCTTAATAGAATAAATTTGGGATTCTTGTCTTTCATGTAAATATTCAAATGGTCATCCTTTCCAATGAGAGAAATTCTTACCCATCATATTATTGTAACCATTTCAAAAAGGAAAAATTCCAACTGGCCGGTTATATGTTTTGACTAGTATACATGTATCTATAGGTAGCATAGCTACACGACGTCCGCAATTTTAGAGAGACGTCGTAATCATTCGGCAGCTGAAAGTTCAAAATTTCCCTTTTCGTAACTTATCATTATAGTTCAGATACCGCCGAACGTGTACGACGACACCCGAAAATATCCGACGTTGTATTGATCTCAAATGGGTCACATTACCGGTTTTCTACCAAAAGGTAGCTAGTCCACCCCAAATGACATTCACGCGACGCCAATCGAATGATTCCGGCGTCGCGTGAATGTCATTTGGGATGGACTACCTAATTAACATTTAATTTTGTTATCTGCGTAACTTCCTGAACTCTAATAATGCAATATATTTTCTGTTGAGCATAAAGAATCTCCATTGGCTTAAATCGTTGAACATTCTAGAATTTCAAGACTATATATTTGTGATCAATTAGGGTCGATTTACACGCAATGATAAACCTCGTTTCCGGATAACAAATTAATGGGCTAGAACGAAATGGGATTAACCTATTATGGAGACATCAAACTCGAAGAAACAAGAAAACATTAAGTAACATTAAGTGTATATATAGTGGAAAATACTGATTTCAGTCATCTTTTTCTTTACAAATCCCTTTTTTACTTTGGGGGACTGATTTTTATTTTCAATTTTAATACTAACATTTTCTATCGCCTATCAAACGAAATCCCTAAACATTCATGACGGGGAATCACGTGATTCGACACCAACAATATGATAATAGGCCAAGCGAAGGATATTCAATAACTTTTAATATTATGTGACATGTTTTAAAACGGTTTTAAGCAGAGTAGCTTTGGTGTAAAAATGGGGTGTTGTGGCGTTTTGTAAACAACACATGATAAAAAGTCATTGACAAGCAAACAATATTTTGTTTCCTCGCCAATAAGCTGAATTTTCTTGATCAGGTTTTATTTAAAAGATACACGACATCCATATATTATCTGACATGTTTATGTTTTCTCTGTTTCAAACCAGTTCCAAATCGGTCAAGTGATAAGAAATATATTGGAGATTATCTTCAATTGTTGTCGTTTCACCTGATTCCTCACATTGTAATTGGTAAGGCACTGTAATACGGAACATTGTCTTACCTAAATGGTTTGACGTAAGTCTTGAAGATGTCGTACACAATAATGGATGAAATCGACATGACCTCTCCTGACCCCGTTGACATCAAGGTCATGGTCATCAAGGTCAACAGTAGATACACGCCCTCTTTACCGAGTAATGTCTGAACAACAAATGGTGTGATGTAGCCTAGTAGAGAAAATAAAGTATTATTAAACCGAAATTAATGCATAAAATGTGTGTTTTCAGGCCGTTATCAGCATTGACAAACGAGAAGAAACCGGGCGGATATCCTGAAAAATCGTGCATTAATCGGTAGATTCACGTGCGATATCGGACCTGCTTTGCACTCAGTTATCCTCGATTTAAAAATTCAAAATAAACAACTCCCCTTTTCCTGCAAAATTCTCAACCTCTTATGTTGAATAAGAGACGTTCGCCCTTGGCGCCAAATAATGACGCAATGTCGTTTTGCTGACGTAACGCATAACAAAAACATTTCGGAAGATTTATCAGAACAAAACCACAATGGCGGACATTTTTGCTCTCACATCGGTTCATTTTTCGCACGTATCAATAGGTTTTGGGTAAGTAACCATTAAAATTTTATGTTTTTTATGCATTAATAGCGTCAATTTACGTATTTTTCGGTTGTTAACATTCGCAGAGGCCCTCAAAATACGAAAACGACCCTCGTGCTTCGCACTCGGGCGTTAACGTATTTCTCGGGCCTCTGCGAATGTTAACGGCCTCAAAAACGTGAATTAACCCTATTTTTAGTGTAATAGTACTAGTAACACGTTAAATGGGTAACGCTGTTCTCGATTTGTTGTAACCCTGAATTCAAGCTGTAGTTCCGAAGTTTTCGAATGAGTCGACGATGTACTTTTATTTCTTATGTGGAATTCTTGTGAAAGCAACTTTAAGCTTTTGATCTTTGTCGCAAAAATAAAACACCATAATTAGTCTACAGTCTAGTCACGATAACACACCATATGATTACAAAATTCAAATATGTACAAAACACAATATCGAACTACTGTATAACCAAGCTGGTCTCGATCTATGCTGGTCTCAAATGCTCTAGATCCCGAGTTAGTTGCTGTAAAGGAAAGGTTAAAACAAAGTCACACATATTTACGTATTTTGACGCCCAACTAGATAAAAGTATTTGTGGAAAATGTAGAAATTGCCTGTGACAAGCAATTTCTTCATTTCCCACAAAGCTTCCTATCCAGAAAGACACAATAAAAATTATGTCAAATGTCATTCACCTAAGACACTATCGTCTCCAACATCTTTGAATTTGGTCCGTGGCGTAATTTCGGACAAGGAATAGTATTTCGTAGGAGTTATGAAAAATCTCGTAACAACGGCCTGATTAAAGCTTCAAGCTGATTCAAGATTTTATACCACTGGCGATTTATCAATACATAACGTTAAACGTAGTCTTATTTTTAACTCAAAATTCATTGCCATTATACCAACCTTCGTCTATTTCCGCGTCTGTGAGTAGATTTGTACCATTCATAAAACTCATGGCCTTGTACGTCATAGAGTTGACAAACGACAGTGATGTGGGGATAGCAAACCACAGAAACCCGGCTATGATAAATCCCACCATGCCCTGTGTCGGCTTGGCAGCGATCCTACTCTGCCAGTTAGCCTGGTCACAAAATATGATGGCCACTGTCATAAATAAAGTCACCACGCCGTAGATAAGCCCGGATTCTGTGCGAAATGTGAGGAAAGATTCGTCCCTATTGCCATCTGGTCCTTTCAGGCAATTCATGGCATTGTACATAGACTCAATGGATGTGTAGCGCTCCACTTCTTCCGTCGGGAAGAATTTGATCTTCAGAATAAACAGTGAGGTGGAAATGAAGATCAGCGATGTGTTGAAGTAAGACATATAGAATGTAGTCCCCAGTCCACCGATCAGGCAGTAGGATCCAAACAACACGGCCAATACGATCAACGTGAATTCCTGGGAGGAGTCTTTCGCCATTACATCTATAGCAGCTTTTCCTGTGTACAATGAATAAATTATTCAAAAAATTATTAAAATTAAATTAAAATGAGCTAGGATCTGGAAAAATGTCCCTCCATGCTTTTGAGACTAACATGGTTCAAAATCAGCCTGCGTATACACACAGACTGTTCAGGAACCATGTTGGTCTAGTTTGTTCGTGGCCTGTAGTTTTTCCAGATTCTTGCTAATTTATTTAGTCAGTTATAACTATCTGAATGTTAGAAAGAGCCTTTGAAGAGCCTCGCAATTTAAAACGACTTGAATCAAAATCAGACAGTAGGAACTAAACAATATGGTCGAAAATAGAAATAGAAAGTCGTTAAACTATTTCTTAATTGATTGATTGATTTGTCAATATAAGGGAGGAAAACTTCCGACTGAAGTAACGCTGCATAACACACATAACATAAGCATGAACATTCTTGAGACTACTTAAGCATTTTTTCTTAAATGAGAAAGTGTAGTAAGCATTCTTACAATTGAATAAAATCAGTTTTAAGAATGCTTATTTATCCAAAAATGCTTACAACATAAATCCATATAATACATGTAAATGTAGTGAAAGTATCCCCGGTACGTTTGACATATGTTGTGGAAAGTAACTTTTATCAGTGCTGTTCTTGTTCTTGTCAGTATTTCTCAAGTGATCTTCCTATAACCCTGTTCCGAACCAGAAATTTTCGTCTATGGCAAGACTGATTCATCTAAAATGCTGTTGTTTTTCAGAACTTTCTCAATTCAAAAAGTCATTTTCACCAGACGTTGTATTGGGCAGAGTTAAAGTGGTAAAAGAATTGCAGTGTAGGATGCTGGGTCAGCCTTCGTGGTATGTGTAGACTAACTAGGACCGATACTTTCATACTTCCCATATGGTCCCTTTTTGCGAGACGGGTCACATTTTACCCTTTCCCAAACGACAAAATTTTAGGGTGATCCACTTCAAAAACTTCCACAAATGACAAAATGGATGTTATTAAAGATAGGATTAATGTAAAATATGGCACAGAAAATATTGAGACAAAAGGAGAAACTGCTGGTCATCAGCAGTTTCTTCTTTTGTCTCAATGTTTTCCCAGGCAATATCTATTAGGGACGTCAAAACCAGGTCTTGTTTGGGAGAGGGTTAATGTAACTTACCAGCCAGTATGAGGTTTGCCGTGATAACCAAGTTTGTGAACAAGGCAACGATACAAAACATGATGTGTGTAGGCTTTCCGAATCTGGCGTAGGCTATCTGAAAGTCAACAGAAAAGGAATATTTCGTTGCTTTTCAACAAAAGCCTTGTAACTGCAGCTTGTTTTAAGCTGCAGTTACGAGGTTTTTGTTGATAAGCAGCGATCTATGACAAACGATACAACTGTATCTGAAAGTTTCTAGAAAAAAGCATGGCGTGTGTCGGCTTTCCGAATCTGGCATACGCTATCTGCAAATCGACAGAAAAGGATGGTAATTTATGACGATCGATACATGCAAGTTGATAGAAAAGGAATAAATCATTTTCGCAAGCAATGAATTTTACCTCCACTTTGTTCTTTATGTTCATAAGAAACAACGTGACTTTAGATAGAATCCTTGGTTTGCGAAGACGGAAATGTTTACTAGTATACATGTAACAGCGATATATGCAACTTGAAAGAAAAATAAATCATAGATATCTCAGACGAGATAAATTAAGTTACATGAACGTAGAGAGGGTGAAAGTAGGCCTAAATCTTTTTAAACAGTTTCGTAAGTATTTAGAATAAAGATAAATAAACTTGCTGTCAACAGAATCACTGGTGGTGAACTAAAACAATTTTCGCTACAACAAGGTATAGATATTTTGCGTTTAACTGTGAGTTTATAGATTTTTTTCTAATGACAATGAACTTGTTCTAAAATCAGACCGGGTTTACCGTTTTGTATTGACAAACTCTCGGAGTTGTTATAAAATCTTGTAACTACGGCTTCGATAAAGAACACCGACGGAATACAATGATCGCGAAAAAACGTCCCTCGCTTTGGCCGATTTCACCACGGTCCACCAGTGAGAATACATGTAATTCCATAGACGTGTTTAAGCTACTTGTATATCATTCTTTGTGCAAACCAGTTCGTACGTTAAAGTTTAATCTGTAATACCAAAAGGAGAATATAGTTCTTATACGAGCACGGTGGATAATCGCGTGATGCAATAATCACTGAATAGCTTCAATAACTTTGGTAATACGGGACCGATTTGAATTCGGTTTGAAGCATAGAATGTGGACAGACGTCACGCATTAGATGGACGTGGTTGGTTCTTGAAAAATCAACTGATAAAAAAGTTATTGAAGATAAACCAAAACGTTGGTTTATCCTCAATAACTTTTTTATCAGTTGATTTTTAAAACTCAACTACAACCATGTTATTTCTGGCATTTATCCACATTATCTGCTTCAAACCGAATTCAAATTGGTCAAGTATTGACAAAGTTATTGAAGATTATCGGAAATTCGAAGTCACGTGATTATACACCGTGACGAGGGCTGTTAAAAAATTCGTAAACATTATAATTTGGTGTTGATAAGTCAACGAATGAAAAATGTGTTTTAGGGCCTACATTATTTTCATATATCAAATACCATATCATAAAATACACAGCTGATAACAATCAGCATAAAATCAAGCTATAGTTGTAAGATTTTTTTAATAATCTATGTATTGGTACAGAACAATTTCTTTGGTCACCGTGATGGAACAGTGAATAGGTCGTTGTTGTCAATGCAATAAGATCGTACCTTCGGATAGCCTGTAAAGGAACTTACAGGCTTTAGCAGTGACACCATCACTATATGATTATTTTGTCCTATATTTTTTGTCCTACAATTCGTTTCTTAATAATTGTACTATAATATAACCTGTAGTAAGGAAGGCACGTGGATGAAAGTCAATGCGCCTTTATTATTACATTGACATTGACACACTAAACTAGAATATAGTAGCTTTTCAACAAAACTTCGTAACTGCAGCTTGTTTTAAACTGCAATTACGAATTTTTTTTATTGAAAAGCAGTGATATATCAATTAGCCAAAGCTTGTGAAAAAATGACAGTAGGGCTTGCTGATTACCATTTTCTTTTCCTTTTTGTCTCATCATTATATCTGGCCTATTTTGTATATAAATCCTATTTCTATCAACATCTATTTTGCCGACTGCATCAATTTTCAAATTCCTTGAAGCCTGACAAGGGAAGGGAATTTCAAATATAATACAATTTATTCCCTTCGACCATAGGCGCTAGATTAAAATATCAACACGTTTTATTATATATCTATTTTTGTCACATTGAACAAAACTACGAGGTTTGAATTACTTTAATGTTGCCCCTGACATAGTTCATCACGAATCACGACAGTTTAACGTGACGTTAAAAAGTTGACCTTTAAATACGATACTTTTTTCTATATAATATATAATCACTGCTCAAAACAAATTCAGAAATAACATTTCTCCTTTTCTTCATTTCACGGTACGTGTTCCTGTAAATGACATAATATCGCAGATTTTGTTTTGCTCTAATCTTGAATTTTTCTCAACTCTATCCAAACTTCAGGCCCGTAGGAACAGGGGGGGGCTAAGGGGGGCTAAGGGGGGCTTAGCCCCCTCCCCCAAAGTTGGCCAAAAATGCCGAATTTTCTTAATTTTACACTGAAAATTTTGGGAAAATCCAAATTAGTCCCCCAATATTCAGGACAATGGCTTTAGCCTCCCCGATATGAAATTGCTTCCTACGGGCCTGAACTTAGTTTGTTTATAACAACAGAACTTTTGCAGAAGCTGTGTTGGTTTTTCCGCAAAAGCCACATTCTTACAGTGACACGTGATTTTCCGTGGCAGCAGAAATTGGAGTCTTTATCAATAAATTTTCTGTTTTATGGTTTTTACAATGATTAACACTTTCCCAAACGGCAAATTTTATGGTAGTAAACCTCCAAAGCTGCCACAAATGACAAAATGGATGTTATCAAAGATATGATTTTTGCAAAATATGGCACAGAAAATATTGAGACAAAAGGAGAAACTGCTGATTATCAGCAGTTTCTTCTTTTGTTTCAATGTTTTCCCAAGCCTTTCCTATTAGGGGCGTCAAAACCAGGTCTTGTTTGGGAAAGGGTTAAGGGAAAGAATCTACACTTTTAAAGAAGATATTACGGATAGTTGTAGTCGTAAGTTTCGACACAAATGTGGCCTTTCGGCTCAAAAAACCTACATGCAGATCTGTATTTGTGGTTTTCTGCATCTTACTTGGTTGGCAAATAACTATTTGCTATAAAAGTATTAGAACAAAAAGCTAAGATGTCTTAGATCTTTTATTTGCCTGATCCTTTAATTTTTTGAGTAATATATTATTAAAAGGTGATATTCAACAACCAAGGTTGTTGTTTGGCAAAGGCTTCACGTTACCCATGAGCTGTTTCATCATTCTGTGTCGTTTAACGGATGACAATGAAACAGAATACCGTCGCTTTTCAACAAAAACCTCGTAACTGCAGGTTGTTTCAACCTGCAGTTACGAAGTTTTTGTTGAAAATCAGCGATGTGTAGACCTATATAATTTGGCTGATTATGTCTTCACACGTACAAATGGTAGCCCTATTTCACAATTTAAAGGTACTGTTTAACAGCTTAAAATCTCTTAGCTTCTGTGAACTCTTGGTATATTTGTATCCCTAGAGGCTGGTGGCAATACCACAACACTTTGCTATGATAAATTGTCGGATGTTTGCCTTTTCCTGTAAACAAACACTCGGTGACAGTTAGAAATATACAATTACAAATTCACGTGATTAGCGCCGGTACATGTACTACATGCAGAAAGTATTTGGAAAAAGGAGAGGATGCAGATGGACTGCATTCTCTCTTTTCTTCGATGTTCTCACAAATCGTCTGTGTTGGAAGTCGTAAAATCATGGTTTGTTGGAGAAAAGATTAACGAACAAATCGCAAAATTCATTTGGATATTTTCATACCCAAAGTATTTGTATTCATCATGTGCAATATGATCATACTATAATTAGAAACTTTCACAAACGCGCCGTGTCTTTTTTTTCAAACGACCCACTTACGTGAATTTATTTAAAGTATGGGTTGCGGTAGGTGCCTTGAGGGGAACCTCGTTATTTACTGATTATATTTAAATCTTATTATCACGGTGGGGATTGTGCATGCTGGGATGGATAACGAATACGGACAAAAATAATCTCGAATCTTGTCAAATATTTTGCAATAACTCCTTTATTTCTTTGTCGATTTTCAAAAGGTCTGTTGCATGTACCCCACCTTGAAAATCTCTTTCCTCGGATACATGGATTATTTGTGGTATCCTTTTAATTTTTCCAAAAATTGATCCCAACTGACCAGAAAACGAAATGATAACGACTACGGCAAAATAAGCCACGCTTCAGGTAGGAAATTGTGCAATAATTTTCTTATTTCTGTGTCAATTTTCAGACGGTTTGTTGCATGTACCCCGCCTTACTGAGCGCTTTCCTCAGGTGTATTACTTATTTGAAAACTCCCCATATTTTTCCCAAAAATTGATCCCAACTGACCTGAAAAACGATCAGATTTTTTGTCGTTTTTCTGGTCGGTTGGGATCACTTTTCGCAAAAAGTACAAAAAGGTTTCGTGTAAAGCATACATCGGAGGAAAGAGCTCAGTAAGGTGGGGTACATGCAACAAACCGTTTTTTTTTTTTTTTTTTTTGAATTGACGCAGAAATAAGGAAGGTATTGCAAAATGTCTTACCGTAAGCGAGGCAAATTTGTCCGTAGATTTACCCATCCCAGCATGCACAATCCCCACCGTGATTATATAAGGTCGCTATTCGACAGAAACGTAAGGTTTTTGTGAAAAGCATCGATAACATCTGTATAAGATTGTCTTGGCTGATTTCGGAGAAATTGGCTGAGAGTTGGTGGGGTAAATTGACGCAAGTGTCTCATTTACTTAATTTGGGCAGAGAACAGGCTATTATAGGAATAATTGTTTTTTTTTTTTTTTTTTTTTTTTTTTTTAAATCTTTGCTATTCTGTATTCACTCTTATCGCAGTCTGAAACTCTGTTTATTTATAATGTATTAAATTAATGAAAAGAAATTACTTCATGGGAATCTCTATGTGACTTCGAAAGTTCATGTAAGTAAGTTTTCATAAAAAATCCATCCAACCGTTTAGCCAAATTCCAAACGAAAAAAAAAAAAAAAAAAAAAAAAAAAACAGACTGGCATTTCAAAAGACGACAATATCAAGCGAATGAAATTTTACATTTTTTGTCTTTCTATGTTATGTAGAAAACATTGTGAGAAATAAAGAAATTGCTTGTCACGAGCAATTTCTTCATTTTCCACAATGTTTTATAAAGACATTATTTTGCAAGGAGTCAAAAGGAGCCATGTGTGTACCTATAAACTAATGGTTTAATAGGGGTTACGCTTACAAATGTCGAATTATCTTCCTCAACAGTTACTTACTGATCTCGGAAAATGAAACGCCATGTATTGTTCATTATTCATTTACACCACCAAGCTTTTGAGAGGATTTGCATTTACGAGAAATGTGGACAGACAGATGGACTAGACGGACGGAAGGAAAGAGTGATTCCTATATAGCCAACTTTGTTTGCGGGCAGATACAAAACAAAAGGTCCATGATGGCCCAGTATCGCTCCACTGGCTTTTTGACTTAAAACTTTTAGACTACGAAATTCGTCAATTGATGAACACAATAGAGGTCTATCCAAAAACATCCATACTACATTACAGTGAAATCCAATAAGCGATTATGGAAAAGACACTTTTTTCTGCTTTTTACTGTTGTTGTTGTTGTTGTTGTTGTTGTTGTTGTTGTTGTTGTTGTTGTTGTTGTTGTTGTTGTTGTTGTTGTTGTTGTTGTTGTTGTTGTTTTATCACACTATGTTACATTATGCGAAAAAGACGCTCCGCCCACAGCGGCCATGCCTTTCATCCGATCAAAATGTTTTCAAATAAGCTTACAGATAATGATACTTTGAACATTCCTGCTAAATTGAAATGAAATTCTAATAGAAAAACATTTTCATTTTTTTATTTCACTATCTTTTCTATGGCAAAAAAATAAGCCCTGCTTACAACGGTCATCTTTTCAATCCAATTAAATTTTCTTCAAGGAATCTGATAGAGGTAGATATCTTAAATATTCATGCTAAATTACAATGAGATCCAACATGCGGTTTTACAGAAGAACATTTTTATTTTTTCTTAAAATTACACTATATTTCATATAGCGAAAAATAAGTTTTTCACTGAATCATTTTTATGCCCCCGTATCGAGAGATCGGGGGCATATTGTTTTACTCGTGTCCGTCCGTCTGTTTGTCTGTCTATCTGTCCGTCTGTCTGTCCGCCCGTCTGTCCGAAAACTTAACCTTTGCCTTTTCTCCAAAAGTATTTGACATAGGCTACAAAGCTCAAACTTGGTATGCAACTTCCTTTCAATTATATCTATCTGTTTCATGCAATTTGACCTTCCTCAAAGTCATCCCTTAACCCGTAATAATCCTTTACTCCACGAAAACTTCAAAACATTTTTGAAAAAATGGCCATTTCGGGGGCATTTGTGTTTCACAAACACATCTTGTTTAAAAAGGAATCTAACAAAGAACTAGTCTATACAGAGTGTCCCCCAAAAAAACCCGGAACCCATTTTTGAAAGTGCATTCCTCATGTATCAAGTAATATATCTCCGCCAAATTTACATATGCCATAACAACGACAGTTTTCTATAATCAGTTAAGATTTGGTTGAAAAATAACGATTACTTTTGAAAATATATGCATTCAAATGAATGCACTCTGAAAACCATTTTAACACGATATCGATTTTTTCGTTTTGCAGCTCGCGCCTACACTCGTTGAATTAATTAACGCTTCACAATTGGTTAATAATTCAATACAATACAAAAGTGATTTTGAAACATTGTATTCACAAAAGTGATTTTTTGCTAATAAATATAATAAATAAACTGATAAAAAGAGCTGCGATGTAACTAAAATGAATATAAACAAAATATCCAAGTGCATCACAGACTCATAAATAATAATCATAGGCACTTGTTTTATTTCTGACCAACATGCCGGTCAGCGCTCAAATGAAAAGTATTACGGGTTGCATTTGACATGACACTGCCCTTCATGCAAAACATGTTCATATAAGACAAATAACACCAAATTCACCAAAAAGAATTAAATCGCAGTCCACAGAAATGTATACTATACAAGAAAGTTATGACTGGACTAATTTTAGTAAACACCTCAAGCTTTCAATTTATGAAAATAAAAGTTAAAACTGCGCCATGTGAAATGAATCAAATGATAATTTGAAATTAATTCAAACAACCACCCTATGGACTCAATGTGCACGTACAGCACGTGTACACATTAATTTTTGAGAAAATGGGTACAACATGTACAACTGTACAGAATTCAACAGCTGACCGTTAGTGCGCTTTCACGAACGAACAAGACGCAAAAATCAATATCATGTCAGATCGGCGTTTTGGTGTCATTATTAATTTCCTTATAACTTTTGAACCAATAAATATTTTTAAGTGAATTTTGGAACACAAATGCAAAAATAATGTATCTTCAGTACTGCAAATTCAAAAATTAAATTCTTTGTTAACGCTTTAAAATATTTGACTTTGAATTAGGATTCCGTTTTTTTTTTTTTTTTTTTTTGGGGGGGGGGGGGGGGCACTCTGTACATTGAACATACATCCTAATTGATTCAATGTGACATATGCTTATATGAGACGATTTTAAAGATTCTTCAAATATTTAAATTAATCAATTTAATCAAAATTCAAGTCTGCACGGAACTTATTTTCTAAAGAATTTTGAAAAGGTTCAAACAAGAAAGTTTCCTGTGAAGTTTGGTTTAAAAAGGTCCAGTAATTTTGGAGACTACAGGGCCATGTAATGAGCTGACATTCGGCCAGTGGTTCTTAAAATCGTTTTAGAGATTAATGAATACTGTAAAGTCGCATATCAACAAAATTCGCCATGCTCCCCCTACCCCTTTGTTCCATCCACTGACTTTTTTCATTCTTATTTTCAAATTACACAAAAATCAAACATAATTGGCCAAGACATGCGGCTCGTCTTAAAAAGACCAATCAGATTGCATATAATGTAATTGTAAATTAGAATCAGAAATCGTAGTCAAGAAATTTGACAAGTTACCTGAGGAAACGTCTTTGCACCTGGAGCACGAGTCTTGAGTTTGATACAGAGCAGCGGAAATGCCAGGACAGACAGCACAATTGCCATGGTATACCACAGTGAGCCTCCTATACCAACCTGTAAACAAATGATCTAGGAAAAGGGCCCCTATAGTATTTTACAAAAAATGAGTTTCCAGATCAGCCAGAGATCAAATGCCGGCCAATAACGATCTTTAAGCTACTGCCGATTAGGAAGAAGCTATAAGAGAACAACATGGATTCTGATCAGACTGTGCATATGCACAGGCTGATCGGAATTCATGTTGTTGTCAAATGTCTTAAGGGACCTTTTTCTATATCCTGGCTCAAATATGAATTAATTTAAACATTCAAAATTATGTAAACACAATTTAGTTTGTAGAAGGATCTGGAAAAATTGGGCCAAAATTGTATTTGAGACCAACATAGATCCAGATCAGCCTGCGTATACACAAAGTTTGATGAAGATCTACGCAGGCATTTGTATGTTTCCTTTGTTGTGAATACGTCTTAAGAGTGAAGAATGGGTATTTATCAGATTGTGAGTATGTAATGGTTCATCGAGATCCATGTTCAGCTAAAATGAGAAATTTTATAATATTTTTCTACGGTCAGGCTCAAATGATTCTTTTATGTTTTGAAATGACATTACCCTCAACCCTTTCCGACGCAAGAATTAGTTTTTATTGCTCAAATAGTAAAGGGTGGAAACGTTGAGATAAAAGAGGAATATTATGCTGATAACCTTCAATTCGTCCGTTGCTTAATTTGTTTCTGTGCTTTATTGTTCATCTGTGCCAAAACCGATTTCGTCGTTTGATCAGCTTTCAAATTGGAACTGTCTAACTTTTTACAGTGTGGGAAAGATTAAATAGTTCGCTCTACTTTTTAAGATCCGGTTGAACTCTGAATAACCAGCTGTGTTAGGTTTTATTACTAATAAAAAGTGAATCGACCTATTACACAATATTAACCCATCGAATAACAAATGTTTTGAATAACTTAAATGTAGAACATGTCAGTTCTTCAACGATGACAAGCTGAAGCGGTTAAAAAGAGGTTTCAACCGACGGTGAAAAAGATTGTTGGTTTTGAATGCAATTTCTAAAATATATTGCAGAATAAGAAAGAGTAAATTCCAAATAAAACAATTGCCAATACATGACCATCGGAATACCGGGATCACCGGTAGGCCTATGCTACTTGCATAATTATAAGATTTGGGAAAACATTTGGGAAGAAAAAGAAACGATTTTTATGACCAGTATAGGATTTCTAATGACAAGTAGGCCTAAGGCTATTTCCTCATTTATCTTATGTTTGTATGAAACAAATAAAAAATAAATCTAACCTTTACCTTTCAATATGGACGTTTATCGTTAATACTTTCCAAAACAATACATAATTTTGATGTCCCTGAAGGCAAATGGGTCATAAAATATTGACAATAAGAGAGAAGAAATGAGTATCAGCATTTGCTAGTTTTCCTTCAATATTTTCTGTGTTACAATCTCCACAAATTCCCTATATATTCATCAACAACTAACTCATCGTCTGTGGCTTCGGTAAATTTGAAACATTCCAAAATTTTTCGTTTGTGAGATGGTTAAAAGCGGGATAGCGACGGGTCAGCATTGCCCATACCTTGCTGGCGATTGTCGGAGATTGTAGAAAGTCAGCCGGCCACAGTAACTGGGAGGTAGCTGTAACAGCCGTGAGACTTAAACTCACGCGACCTCCAGCGTCAAATACAAGGTCAAGGTTAAAGTAATCTTTAAACACGTAGTGTCTGAAATGCAACAAAAATAACAGGGAGTGGCTGTAACAGCCGTGAGACGAATGCCAACTTCGAATGGGACTATAGCTAAATAGATAGGCTATAGCATTTGGAACCCCTCGGAAATTCTAAATAGAGGTATTCCAAATGGAGCTATTGTAGCTATCGCTCCAATTAAAATAAAAGAAAAAAAAACAATAGTGCGAGCTATTTTACGTCTTTTCCACAGCAATAGCTTGACCGCCGATAAAAGTGTGGTCCAGCCATTCGAGCCATTATGCCATTTGGAACTCCTCGAATAATAGCGGATCAATCAGTGTTCAGGTAAACAAAGATTTTGATTGGCTGACAGGGCACGGGGAAGAATCCAATAGATAGAACAGTGCTGGTTCCCAATGATGATTCCCAATAGCTTGAGCTATAGTTCCATCCGAAGTCAGCCTTAGTTGTATGAAGCAGCCTACAAATAATTTACAACAGACCCTGAAACCCGTGACATTAAGTACAACGCCGTTAAGTATGAATATGAATGTTAAATAATTTCGTTTTCTATACAAATCGCTACCAGGCTGCATCATACAACTGAGTAATTTCTTACAGTATCGGAGGGAGATAATGTTATGTGCGTTCGCTTTTCACGATCTAAATAAGGGAGGCGTCCGCTTAGTTCACGTACACTACATCTTGGTACATAATAATTATACTGCAGTAGATGCTGCATAAATAGATGCAAAATCAACAGTCTAGAATTTCATCACACAGGTATCAGAATAAACCCTTTCCCAAACAAGACATGATTTATGTCCCTATTAGAAAAAAACATGTGAAAATATTGAGGAAAAAAAGAGAAACGGTTAATTACATCATTATTGTCTCAATATTTTCCGTGTCGTAGGCCATTGTTCACAAAGCACATCATTATCAACATCCATTTTTGTATTCTCCTCTCTCTCTTTTTAAAATTAAAGCAGTCAAACTTTCTTAGCCCTCTTTGGAAAATTGTTCAAAAAACTTTATCAATATCATTATCTATATCATAGTTGTCGTACCGCAGCAAAAAATGGTCTAAAACAAGATCAGTTTTGCTGAACTTTAGCATACGTGCATCTGAATCTAAACAACCTAAATAATGTAGCCCTATTAAATCGGTCAGCTTGCTTCTCTTGTGGTATTTTATCAAAACGTGTCATAGAAGTAAAAAGACAAAATTTCATTAAGACATTAAGTAAAATCGATTACAACACAATACACTGCTAAAAATAATGAAAGAAATACAAAGTCTTTTTTTATTGCACATTATTTGTGTCCATACTTGCTAGATTGCAACAATTATATTTATGGTCGAATTGAGAATAAGTATCTCCTGTAGCAATGTTCGATTTATTTCGAATATGTATTATGAACGTATATCGGCTTTTTAACCCTTTCCCAAACAAGACCTGGTTTTGACGTCCCTAATAGAAATAGCTTGGGAAAATATTGAAACAAAAGAAGAAACTACTGATAACCAGCAGTTTCTCCTTTTGTCTCAATATTTTCTATGCCATATTTTACACAAATCCTATCTTTAATATCATATATTTTGTCATTTGTGACAGTTTTTGAAGTGGATCACCCTAAAATTTTGTCGTTTGGGTAAAGGGTTAACAAGGGTCCCAAATTTGTGATGACAAGTGGTCTTCCATGAAGGTTGGTCTTGAAATTTTTATCAATGACTTTTCATGTTTTTATGATGATTTAATGGAAGAATCTACGCTTTTGAAGAAAAACATTGTGGAAAATGGATATCCTTAAATTCATCATTATGGGCTTATCAGTTTAAAAGCACGCAAACACCTCCAGTTTTGTGCTTGGGTATTCAAAACTTGGTAGGCCTAATTGTTGTGGGTTGTTACAGTTTTCATGATACATAAATAATTGAATATACAATAGATATTTTAACTCTTGAATTTAAGTGATCCTTGAATTATGTTGAGCAGTGTATGGTATTAGACCATACATGTAATATTACCATCAATTTATAAATGATTTGAGATACGTTTATGTTTATATATCGACAGCTCTAGATAATCATTATATGATATTATCTATGTTTTTTAACAATCTTACAAGCTATGGACATCTTCTAAACAAGGTTTGATTTTTGACGTCTTTAATGGCAAGAGCTTGGAAAAAAACATTGATAACGAGCATTTGTTTCTTTGGTATCAATGTCATAATTATACATGAATTATTGCCTAAAAAGTGTGTTTTTGGGCCGTTATCGACATTGAATAACGAGAAGAAACCGGGCGGATATCCAGAGAAATCGTGCATTAATCGGCAGATTCACGTGCGATGTCGGACCGGTTTTGCACTCAAATGTCCTCAATTTGATATAATACAATAATCATGTCAACCTAAATTTGACGTGTATAGCAGCTTTCAAATGGGACCGCCCTAAAATGCTTTCGTTTCAATTTTAGAAGAGGGTTAATATCTTTACCAGAGCTTTAAATAAGAGAAAGTGATGACTTTTCAAAATGCAAAAATTCTAAAATTGTTCACCAAATCCTATATAATATGGTTACTCATTGGAATCGTCTTGTCGATACGATTTGAATGAGTACCCGCAACATAGGGTTTTGAATTTAATCACCAAGGATATAATGCCTTCACAACAACATAACTGTTGCTGTTTTACACTTACCTGATGGATTTATACGCTATACCGAGCATGACGGAAAAGCCGGCAAACCCGAGCAGCATGAGCAGGGCCATCTCATGTTTCTCGATCACCGGGTTTAACCTGGAATTGAATAAAAAGATATGTGACCCGTCTCGCTAAAAGGGATCTTATCCGATCTCCAAAAATCCAAGTTTTGACAAACTTGTCAGACTCAGCACATGTCAACCAGATCCCGTATGCAAAAAATGAACATGTAGTAAAACAGGGAAAACGTTCCGGATTTAGAAAATTTAACATATACGTGAAAAGTGTCGGCCCTAGTCTGGCTGTGCGGACTGCGCAGACTGACTAGGATCGATATTTTTCACACTTCCTATAATGTCCCTTTTAGCGTGACGGGTCACATATACATGTAGTGTTTATTAAAACCTGTCCCAAACATTATAAGACCCGTTTTTGACGTCCCTAATAGAAAAGAGTTTGGAAAATATTGAGACAAAAAAGAAGAAAATGCTTATATAACCAGCATGCTTTTATTTGGTCTCAAAATTTTCTATAGGGTAAGGAGGGGCAAAACGCCCAGGTGGGGTCAAACGCCCACCCCTATTATTTCGTCACTCATTATGTCAATTGATATTTGTCTTGATTTTACACTTGAAGTATTCTTTTAGAAAGATGCCCATGAAATTTTTACATCTAAACGTCATTCAATTATCAGTATGCGAATAATTGTTTATTTTGCATATGTTTGATCTAATATTTGGGTAATGGGTTTTCTTGTGTATCTTATATCAGTCCGAGTATTCAATCAACCAAAATGCATTTTATATTTATATGTCTAATACACCCAAACACACTTCCAGTTTGTTACTAAAAGTAGTAACACTTTTTGATGCCAGATCGAGGCTCTGACCCAATACACCCAAACACACTTTGAATTTTTAACCGTGACCTGTGTATGCATGAGAGCAAACAAAAGGTCACGTGGTCGTTTTACTATATAATTCATTGAGCGAGTCGTTATTTTCACGCGAGCATTTTTCAATTATTCTGCCTTAGTACTAAGAATATTTTATACAGTCATTTACGTTAATTATTAGAGTTTTTAGTTACAGAAATATTTTTGCAACTATGATTGAAAAAAATAGATTTTTTGGCTTGTAATCATTCGTACCCTGTCTCCATCGCCCGTTACCACCATGCAAGTTCATGATGAGCTACTGCTTTTGAAAACCAAATAAAATCAATTTCGCAGAAGCATTTGAGCTCCTTAGTACTGTCCAAGTGTGAGCGGTAATATTTTGCATGTGTTTGTGCTCTAGATTAGAGCCAATAATGGACAGGTCACAGGATGTACATGTATTCCCAGCCTCGGAGCGTGGACAATAATTATAAATAAACTTATGGCTGAAATATTGTTGAGAGGTGTTAAATTAAAAAAGAAATGAAAAGAAAATTGTTTCAAACCTTTACCAAACAAGAAATGTTAATGTTTTGACTGTCAAGGGCGGATCCAGGATTTTTTCAGGGGGGGGGGTCTAGCCCATAAGATGGAAGATGGCTTTAAATTTGTGAATTGTGTAACGATACATGTACGAGGGTTGTCCCAGAAAAAGTGGGACAATGTTTGTATTTAATACAATAGTCAACATACATTGATATAGATTTATCATCGTTTTATACAAGATGTTTGTTACTTGTGTGTGAATTTTTGAAAGAATATCTCGAAAATCAACAAAATTATGCAGAAAATTCGGTTGTAAGTGAAGGTGTGGCGGCGCATGGTAACGTAACGTCATGTATAACGTCATGCACATGACGTCACTTTTTCGAAGTACCGTCCTTCGCGTTCAGTATACTTTCTGCGACCCTCAACCTGCTTATTATATTTGTTCTTGAACTAACGTCATTTTAATGTTCTAATCTAATTTCAAAATATCTAAACGAAACTCTAACTCCATCCACAGTTTTCAATATAGTCCAATGTAAATTAGAATTCAAAGTCAGGAAATACGAAGTATTAGGACTTGGAGCCAAACCAGGCGTTTTAATGTCATCTTCATTCAAAAGTCAAGTCACATCTTACAAACATTGTTCAAGGGCGATCCCATCCATTTTCCAAAACGGGCAAGGTGTTCCGAAATGGTAGTTTCCCGGGGGAAAGGGGGTGTCTGACCAAGCTATGCGCATAAACAAATGAAGCAAAACCATTTTGTTACCATCTTTTAGGCTAAATTTCAGGAGAGATGACGCCCACGGGTCCCCAACCTGGATCAGCACATGCTATCTATCTGTTGATTTTCGACATTTGAATGTTAAGCAGCCTTATATACTATTTGTATGTTATTCAGGAAGCTCACATACTGTTTGACGTCAGCCGACGTCGAGAACGTTTTGATTTACATTGTATTTGTAGATTTACTCTTACTGTGTCATGCTCTATTTTCCATCGATGTAAGCAGCAACCCACCAAAATAATGCTTGTGCCGCTGGAACACAAATGTAGGAGGTACTCTAATTCGCTATTCTGCATGTGTCACTTATTATTTTCGTTTATGAAGGTGCCATTTCTTGCTCAACGCAATATTTTTGCTCCGCGGATTTCGTCGACGTCGCAATTTTAAGCGAAGGTGTAGTCACACATTTTTACAAAGTATCAACATTAATGACGTCATCTATATGAAAATGTCAGCAAATTATCATCACATAATTAGCTAAACGAAGGTGTAACTTTGGTGTCATTATTATTGCGAAAACCAGATCATCTATAGAATTTTGGGAACGCTTGTCATGTTAAAATATGACGTGCTCCGGGTACCCTTACCACGTACTCCTTTTCATTCAATATTTTGTAGAATTATCATTGTTTTGACATTGATTGTATATCAAACAATGTTAAAATATTTGAATTACATACTGTATGAATTTGAAATCAATCGGATGTCAGATTTAGAATATATTTCAAAAGTCTCACTTTTTCTGGGACAACCCTCGTATAGGCCTACTGTACTAACTTTGTATAGTCAAAATTCGATTTTCGGTCAATTCAAGGCGAGGTCCGGACCCCCTTCTAGATCCGCCCTTAACTGTGCTACAGAGATTGTTTCGAAAATCATTTCAAGAGACAAATTAATGAAATACTTTTAATCAGCAGTTTCCCCTTTTGCCTCAACGTTTTCTATACTTCTATGTACACACGCAAGGGTGGATCCAGGATTTTTTCGGGGGGGGGGGGGGGTGTCCAAAACCAATTGCCAGGGAGGCGGAGGTCTACGCCCAAATGATGACTTAAATATGTTAAATTATGACGCTTTGATTATAGTCAACATTCAATTTTTGGCTTATTCCAGGGGGCGGGGCGAACATCCCGACCCCCCCCCCCTCTAGATCCGCCCTTGCACATACGAAATCCTACTTTCAAGATGCCCATTCTGTTGACTGCAAGAGCTTCTGAATTGAATCAAGTGACGTTTAATAAAGGGTTTTAAAAGCCGCTGTCAAACTTGAAAAGTCTAAATAATTTGTCGTTTGGGAAATGGGCTTTAAGAGCAATGCTTTTATTATCAAATTGATCTACCATAATGAATTATCTATCTACATAAACCTTTCGGTACTGAGATTGTCATCTTCACACTGAAAATGGCATGACTTGATTGTTTCGTACATTTTTTTTTTTTTTTTTTTTGCTGGGGAAAGGGGGTTAAATACATGAAAATGACAGTTGAACCTGGCGGCTAGGTACTCAAAAGATCCGTGGATACTACGTTTTCGGAGGGTCAAAAATGCCTTAAAAGCCAGTAAAGACCATAATTGGAAGTCAGTCAATGATATCCCGTCGAGATTCACAGAGGAATCATCACAAAACAGAGTGTGATTCCTGTTAAACTTCTTCTTTCCTCCGTTCATTTCCATTGCACGTTGGATGCTTTGCTCTCAATTGGGTCAGAGCCTCGATCTGGCATTAAAAAGTGTTACTATTTTTAGTAACAAATTGGAAGTGTGTTTGGGTGTATTGAGAGCAAAGCTTCCAACGTGTAATGGCAACGAACGGAGGAAAGAAGAAGTTCAAGAGGAACCACATTCCTCTGAGTGAAGATATCTCTGTGAATCTGGACGGGATGTCATTGACTGACTTCCAAATATGATCTTTCCCGGCTTTTAAGGCATTTTTAACCCTCCGATAAATTAGTATCCACGGATCTTTTGAGGACCTAGCCGCCAGGTTCTACTGTCATTTTCACGTATACCCCCCATTCCTCAACAAAAAAAATGTACGAAACATGCCATTTTCAGTGTGAAGATGACAATCTCAGTACCGAAAGGCTGATGTAGATAGATAATTCATTATATGTTAGATCAATTTGATAATAAAAGCATTGGTCTTAAAGCCCATTTCCCAAACGACAAATTATTTAGACTTTTCAAGTTTGACAACGACTTAACCATTTTCTACACGGCACCTGATTCAGTTTTGAAGCTCTTGCAGACAACAGGATGGGCTTGAAAGTAGGATTTTTGTATGTGCCAGAGCGAATCTAGAGGGGGGGGGGGGGGGGTCGGGATGTCCCCCCCCCCCCCCGAATCAGCCGAAAATTGAATGTTGACTATATAATCAAAGCGTCAATATAATGTTTTATATAATTTAACACATTTAAGTCATCATTTGGGCGTCGACACCCCCCCCCCTCCCTGGCAATTGGGCTTGGATCCCCTGAAAAAATCCTGGATCCATCCTTGTGTGTGTACATAGGGGCCTAATAGGATAATTATAGTGCAGAAAACGTTCAGGCAAAAGGATAAAATGCTGATTAAGAGTATTTCATTATTTTGCCTCTTGAGATGATTTTCGAAACAATCTATGTAAGACAGTCAAGGGCGAATCTAGAAGGGGGTCGGGGGTCCGGACCCCGCCTCGAATAGGCCGAAAATAGAATTTTGACTATACAACGTTAGTACAGTATATGATTATATAACGTTACACAATTCACAAGTCAAAGTCATCTTTTGGGCTAGACCCCCCCCCCCCTTCCCCCCTTTGAAAAAAATCCTGGATCCGCCCTTGACAGTCAAAACATTAACAGTTCTTGTTTGGTAAAGGTTTAAAACATTTTTCTTTACATTTCTTTTTTAATTTAACACCTCTCAACAATATTTCAGCCCTAAGTTTGCTTATAATTGTCCACGCTCCGAGGCTGGGAATCCATCCTGTGACCTGTCGGAGGCTGTCCATTATTGGCTCTAATCTAGAGCATAAACACATGCAAAATATTACCGCTCACACTTGGACAGTACTAAGGAGCTCACTTGCTTCTGCGAAATTGATTTTATTTGGTTTTCAAAAGCAGTGGCTCATCCTGAACTTGCATGGTGGTAATGGGCGATGGAGACAGGGTACGAATGATTACAAGCCAAAAAATCTCTTTTTTTCAATCAAAGTTGCAAAAATATTCCTGTGACTTAAAACTCTAATAATTAACGTAAATGACTGTATAAAATATTGTTAGTACTTAGGCAGAATAAATGAAAAATGCTCACGTGAAAATAACGACTCGCCAAATGAATTATATATAGTAAAACGACCACGTGACCTTTTGTTTGCTCTCATGCATACACAGGTCACGGTTAAAAATTCAAAGTGTGTTTGGGTGTATTGGTCGCCTACACAAAAAGATAAAAAGAAAAAAAAATATCAACACATTTTTTTCTTTGGCCAAATTAAATCACCCACCCCCTTTGGGGCAAAACGCCTATGCTGCTTTGGGGCAAAACGCCCAGACTGGGCGTTTTGCCCCTTCCAAGGGATAAATAGTGGACGTTTTGCCCCTTGTATGGATAAGTAAGTATTCAGAAGTACTAAAATCTTCCTTTAAACTCGAAGAATGACTAAGGTTGGTACATATGACGAAATCCATTTACATTTCGTTGTCTACAAAAGAAAAACTGGCAAAAAAGGCCGACTTTTCGCGAATATATCAAACTTTTATGTCACCTGGTGGATCCATGTGGGGCAAAACGCCCATGAAACGTCGATTTTGTGTTAAAATGAGACAATAAGACCTTTTAGTCTACTTTAAAGGGGCCTTATAAAGAACATAACATCAGTATGTTTTAATTTGACTGATATGAAGATGCCGCAGACAAAGGACCGTAACACGTTACACACTTTTATAGACAAGTAAATTATGCCCAAATCTAGCCTTTACGCTTGATAAAAAATGTTGAAAATATGATAAGACCCATCCAAAATATATTTTTCCTAGTATATTAATTACACTCTAATTATATTCCTATTTTCCCCGAAATATTTTCAAAATATTTTTTTCATTTTTCATATGGGGCATAAAGCCCAGTGGTGGGCTTCATGCCCCACCACCAAAGGCGTTTTGCCCCGAGGGTGGGGCAAAAAGGCCAAATTTCGAGAAAAATTGTTTTAACAACAGTAATTTTTTAAATCAAATGACAAAGCTGTTTTGTGTATAGACATTTGGGACAAAGGGCAAAGTTTAATTTCACGTTGAAACATTTACATTATACTTTGTTTGTTTTGTGCTACAGCGCTCTTTCCTTAAGGGGGGCGTTTTGCCCCTCCTTACCCTACTAAATGTATACTTTACACAAACCCTTTTTTTATCAACATCCATTTTGAAATTGTCATCTGCACCAGCTTTCAAATTGAACCACACTAATGTTTTGTCGCTGTGGAAAGTGTTGAGTAACCCTTTCCTTTTAATATTAAAGCTGTGATTTGTCTAATATAACCCTTCCCAAACAGTGGCTCCTTTAAATTACGACCCATGTGAGCATGGCAAGGGTGGACCCAGGATTGTTTTTCCAGGGGGTGGGAGTGGGATGGGGGTCAAAGCCCAAATGTATTAAATATGTAAAGTAATATAGTCAAAATTCAATTTTCGGCCAATTCCAGGGGGGGGGGGGTCATGACCCCCTGATCCCACCCCTAGATCCGCCCTTGCATGGTTTAAGAAAAGTATACAAGGATAGAAGACAATGATGTAGTCAGCATTTTCTTGTCATACTTACCTTTACTTAGCTTTTACCGGTATGTGGAAATGTTATTAAAATAGTTAGTATTAATTTTGTCGCCTGTAACTCTTTAAATAACCTTAAAATTGCTGTTTGGAAAACTTCTTATAATAAATCCTCAATAGCAAATCACGTGATACAAAACAACAACAACAACATGCAGAAAATCATCAATTATTCTCTTAATTCGTGACCGATTTGTAAATGATTTTGGCACAGAGCAGGAGGACACATGCCAGGGATGTGCTGGGGTTTGTGATTGTTCTAAACAGGACCTTTTGAAAAGTTATTGGCGAGCAAAATTTTATACGCTCGTTAATATACGAATTTTTATCAACTGCTTACTAAAAGATGCACAAAATCTAGCAAAATCATGGATTTTTGTATTAATTCCATACATTTATATTTTCATTATAGGTCTATGTCATGTGTACCACGTTGTGCATATAAATAGTCATATGATATTTCAATGTTTTATTCAAATCCCCAAACAATTTACCTAATCATTTATATCAATAATTTTGATGCACCGCCAGTGTTTCATTATAAATCTTTATTTTTTTTCTATTTCGTCAAACTCGGGAAGGGGGGGTCTACTAATTGGTTCCTTTTGACGCGACGGTCCAAATTTATTTCATTTTCATCTTTATCACGATATGCCGAGATCTATATCTATTCAATGCTTTAAAAGATTCCCCGTCATAATTTATATAGATCTACTCATTTATTACATTTAAAAACCCGTCTAGTGATTTACGAGTTTAATAAAAAAAATTCGTTTCGAACGTCGCGTTCAATGAAGATGGTCTGAAAGTGCATACAATCTAGATTTATATTCGTTATCATGACATCACCTACACGTCTTTCTGATTAAATCACTCTCGGACTGTAATAAGGATCTTGCAGGCATAATTATGCATCGTTTTTTGTCCATGCTCAAAAGCATTTATTTCATGAGAAGGCGATATTCAAAGTGTACAAATATTCTTCAGTAAAATAAGGACGTTATAATAGGCCTATTGAGTAGGCCTACGAGTAAATCGCAAGCTACTTTCCGCTTCTGCGAGTAGTTGCGATAATATATCCGAAAACATGTTCAGGTTTTGGTCTTGTTTTTTTTACTATTTTAACGTTGTCAGTCTTTAATAGTTACATTTCGTTGTCGTCGTGAAGTTGACAGCTGCAGCAAGTCGACTTTATAAATGCTAGTCGAAAATTTCACCCGGGTGATGCGATAAGCACAATGATCTGGCTTAGTACTCGCAGTACAGTCAGGTCTTTTAAAAGTCATAGCTGCTCATTTACGGAGGTACTTATCCTGTTATCAGGCCGAAAAGTATATGAAATTAGCGTTCAACAACCCATAGTAGATTGATATTACTGAAGCTGTCCTCTCAACTTGATTCTCTGGTACAACATATTATTACAATGCATCCAATACCCACCCCCGGCTCACTGAGACCGATTTCCAATATTTTCGTAGTGCCTCGACAGAGAGCATTGTCACCGATCTACCCCCGGTCCCACTGAGCCCGATTTGATCCCGATTTCGAAAATTCAACTTTTTATTTATTTATTTATTTTTTTTTTCAAAAGCTACAAAATACAATATGATCGACTTCGATTGGAACTATAACTTTCTAGCTCGAGAGCCAATATTGGAAACCAGAGCTCTTCTGTCCATTTCATTCCCCCCCGTTTCGTGTCAGCCAATTTAAATTTTTGTTTACTTGACACTTATTGGTCCGCTGTTTATCCGATGAGTTCCAAATGTCGTAATGGCTCGGATAAACTGATCATAGTTCTTCTGGTGGTCAGAATAGTCTTGCTGAAATAGCGTCAAACAGCCGGCACTATTGGTGTTCTATGTGGGCGATAGCTACAATGACCCGAGCTATATAGGTGCCACTCCTTTTTACAGGTCCTATCACGCCTAATGTCAATTGATCATCACAAATTCATTATTTACTGTGTCAATATTAGAGATGTTATTTTTTTTATAAGAAAATGTTAATTTATTCATGCGAGCCTATCCGTAATTTGGATCATTTCGTTAGCTTTATGGCTCAGAATCAATTATCTTAACTCGCCGAATTCTCTCCTTTTCGCTTAATATTTTCTAAACAATGGTTCAAATATATTTCCTTTTTTTCAGTATCGACTCTGTCGTCTGCGTTAACTTTTAGTTCAATTATACATGTATTCAAAATCATGTCGTTTGGAAAAGGCAAACTTTATCGAAAAATAAATACATACATGTATTTAAGGATCATAATAACAGCGGATAGCATGCATGCACATTGAAAAGACAAAAATTCTAACGGCCAGTCATCTCCGCTAGCCATGGATTCTTTGTCCACTTTGTTCCTTACCTAAGGCATGAGGCATTATGACAAAATCAAATCTTACAGTGGTTTTTAAACAAGACCTGTTTTGACGTTCCTAATTGAAAAGGCTTAAGAAACAATGAGTCACAACAGGAAAATTCTGATGATCGTCGTTTTCTTCTTTTGTATCATAATTTTTTTGTGCTATATTGTACATAAATTCTACCTTAATCAGCATACATTTTGTCTTCTTCAGCAGCTTTTAATTTGGACCACCCTAAATCTTTGCTATTTTGGAAACGGTTAATATAGGCTACATCAAGTCTTCTCTTGTACAAAAGTGGGACAATCTCCTCTTATAGCCTTCTAGAAGTTTATTTAATAGCGGAATTTCAATGCAGTAGCACGAGGCAAACTTGTCATAAAACAAATTGTAAACATATTGTAACAAGTAAAAACTTGCTGTAATGTACAGCAAAGAAAATTGTGTCGCCCTTAAATGTGTTTTACGATATTTGATTTCTTATCTGTGTTTTTTCAACATTTACTTTTTTGCTGAATGTATATTTTTCCAATCAAGTCTTAAATTTAATCGGAATTCCATTAATGACTCTAATAGAGGCCTTTCCAAGCAACATATTGCTTTAGTACAATTAAATCCAATGAGCAGGTTTATAGCAACCAGAGTTCTGCATGAAATTAGATCTATTATATTTTTTATGAAATTTGAATGGCTCTATGCAAGGAATTTCCTGTATAGGGTATTGTCGTTGAAATTGATCCGGTAGTTTTGTAGAAGAAAATATTTTGGGGAAGAGATTTTCGCACGGACGCACGCCCGAAACTGGACCATGCAGTTTAAAGGGGGCATAAGATTCCAATTCTATTTTTTAAAAGTATGCCTTGATGCAAAGGTTGGTTATTCTAATGCGTAGCAATGCTATCATTTTTTCAAAGTTGTTATTTATAACCGAAAAATACGCCTTTAAAGCTGAGACAGAAATGACAAATTCCATATAAATCTGAACTGTTGTCCACAACAATTTGTTTAATTTTAGCGCAAAAACCTATATTTCTCGTAAACGATTCAATATTTTGGCTTGAAATTTTCGTAAGAATTTGTTTTTTCTTTCAGATAGAAATTAAAGTAAAATTTATGCAAAAATAAATCTGAAATTTTACTTTTGCGTCAGAATTTACGATGGATTTTCATTAACGTAATGTTCACTACCATGACACATTCCCTTCTTTACGGAAGTTAACTCTATGTTACGGTAGTGAAATTGCAAGACGAAAAAATATAATTCTGACTGTGATTGTCAGAGATCTAGGACTTGCTCCGTTATCCTGTGTTGTGATCCAACACGCCATGTGCAAAGTTTCAAAAGAATGAGTTTAGCGGTTGTTGAGGTACTAACTTCGTTACAGAAGTGAAAACATTGTTGCGGTAGTGAAATTGGAAGTAGGAAATGGATGTAACTCTTTTGAAACACTTGTTAGAGTTCTGTGACTTAGTATACAATTTTGTGTTGTCATTTCATACACATTTGCAAAATATGAAAACAAAAGTTCCAGTGGTCAGTGAGAATCTTGCATATAAAGTTTTAGCCATTTGGAATAAAAACGGACAATACCTAAATAAGAAATGGTCTCAGATTCACAGTTTGTGTGTATTGCATCTCTTCAATATGCAGCCTATAAACGAAAGAAATTGCTATCATGTATCATTCAGGATATATGGCTCAACAATTTTAGTGTTAAGATAGGGAATGCATTGTTATGGCAGTGAAAAAGTAGCAACATACATTTTGGCATGTTTAGAAAAAAAAAGAATATGAATAACTTCATTTGCATTTTAACCGTAAACAGGATGTATTCATCTAGATTTTTTCAAAGACCTAGTGGCACAGTCTTTTGAGACTCACTTCCCAGTTTCGTTAACATCTTTGATTTTCGAATTCTGATATCTCATTTCCTACCGTAACACTATCTTCCCTACCGTAACGCTGTTAAAAATTTTCGCATTTAAGCTATCATTAACTTATTGGAGTAAATATTTGCAATGAAAAATGCAAATTGTGCTTAATCAGACTGCAAAATGAGGTTTTATATCTCTGGATGACTCTAAATAAAGTGTATCTCTCAATTATCAATATGGGTTGTATTCACAGATAATGGAAAAACAAAGATTTTTTTTCTATTCGAGAAATACTTAGAAACATTAATTTAGTACATAAACGAAAAAATTTCCAATCTTATGCAAAAGCTACATGTTTTTCGGAGAGCAGAAAGAGTAACTGTGCCTCTTTACGAATTCGTTACGGTAGTGAAAAAATGAACACAGTCGTAAAGTTTAAACTAATTATCTGCGTAATTAAGTGAATGTTATATTTGCAAATCGCAGGAATGGGTTCGAGGACGTTTATAAAAAGTAGTAAGTTAAAATTGATATACTAGGTCAAAATCTGAAAATTGAACTTTTTATGATTTCAATATGCCAAATCTGTAGAAATGCACAAGAATGCTCTGTCATGTCATTTATTGGGACCTATTTTTGTACTTTTTCACACAAATCCTTCAGGCACGGTTAACAAATAGAATGTGAATGTTATATCTGAGCGAGGCTCTGACCAAATTAAGGACACAGTCCCCAAAGTGCTATACATGTATTATGATATATTGCGAAAGTATGATGTAAGAAGAAGTTAAAGAGGGATAAGACCCCGTTTGTCAATGATTTCTTCGTGAAACTAGACGCTATGGTGATAACGAATTTATGCCGTAATATAGACTAAGATCATGTTGCATGTGTAATGATATTGATTTTTGTCTACACTGCCTGTAAACGCAGCCCTGGGTATAGGGGATCCAATTGACTGGACTAAAATAACTTAATCATAACATAACATGATAACACGATGCAGATAGATTTCCTAAACCATTTTCCCGAAACAGGAAAGAATTGAACTGTTCTGATTACAAAGCTGCTTTTCTACTAGGAACATAAAAACCAGATGAGAATCCCCCTAAAAGTCTACTATTTTGAATTAAGCATGTGAAAATATAATGTTCCACTAGCAATGCACATACCTGTTCAGTTAAAACGATCCTTGAAATTATGTAAGTTGATCAGCCCAAATTGTATGCGATGTGTTAATTCAATACTAAAGTACTTGTTGTACTTTGATTATTGTGCATTAATGTGGTCAAATCGGATAGGATTTAGTGGTCGCCAAATCGTATAGAATTTAGATATTGCCCTATTGGGCAAACCGGAAGTAGGGACTTTCCATTGCTACATACAAAAATAGAATAATTAAAATTTTGTTTTCTTGAGCTTTTTGCGTGTTCTTGGATTAGATGAACTTCAAAGTATACTTAATAGTACTGTTTGAAAAATATATCGTGTAAACTGTCTATGGGTAGGTTATATACGATTTTCAAGTACAAACAATTATCGCTCATGACGTAATTTCTAAAATTAGAAGAAGTATATCACAAGTAGTGTCGCCCCATGGGGGCGACACAACAAGCGTGTTTAAAATGCCTACTAGAATCGCCAGGTTACGAAAATGCCATATTGAAGAACGCTGGATACATTCTACGAGACAAACAATGCTATTCAATAGGAAACGATTTTATCCAGCTAACTGTGACGTAATTTCGGACAAACAATTGTATATACGAATGTGCTGTTATAAAATCTCGTAACTACTCATCGGCTATAACTGTAAACTTGTATACAAACACTTTACTTCTTGTTGTTGATAAATGGCCCAACACAAACACTTTCTCTTTTGAGAATAAACGAGTAGGACATCAATTCTCTCGTATACCTCACGATAAATGGTTTGGTAAATGTTAAAACTATGTATTTGTTTTTTAGTGTTCGTATACAAGTCTACAGTTATAACCGATAGACTATAGTTACGTGATTTTATAACAACACCGACGGTTTATCAAAACAGAACAGTGAGCCCAGTCTATTTTTAGCACAAAATTATTCGCCATTAGTCTATTGATAATAAAATGTATAGTCCAGTCACGATAATTATAATGACACATGTTTCCAAATTTCACCTTTGTAAAGAAGGGGTAAAGTGTTCTTGATTTACAATATATTTTGCAGCACCTTGTATTTTCAGTCAAGGAGGCTGTCTAGTTATGTAGAGGAAACACATGCTTTCCCAAATAACGTTTAGATTTACAATAGCAAAAGACAGACTCTAAAGAAACATTATATTGGATATCACAAAAAAGCAGGAAACGCGTAGTTTATGATATATTAGCATTAAAGAGAAAGGAGCAGGTTCTGTAACATATCAGCACATCCTTCATTAATTTGAATTTCCAAACCTTTCTTTGATAAGGACAGGCCCGTAGGAACAGGGGTTGGGGTAGGGCTAGGGGGCTAGGGGGGCTGAGCCCCCCTAAGTTGGCCAAAAATGCCAGCTTTTCTTAATTTTACACTGAAAATTTTGCGAAAATCCAAATTACCCCCCCCCCCCCCCAATATTCAGGAAAAGGGCTTTAGCCCCCCCCCCCCCCCCATATGAAATTGCTTCCTACGAGCGTGAAGGACGTCAAATCCAAGTCTCATTTCGGGAAGAACAACATGCGAAAATACATAAAAGTATAATTATATACATAGATATAGATACTGGTTAGGATGTGATGACATTGTTGGCTTTAGTTACTAGTAGTTAGTTGTTGACCGCGATCTGATTCAAATCCGATTTTAACGTTCAGTGTCATCTGACAAACACCAGTAATAGTCTACCTACCAATTCTGAAAAAGTGGCTAGAAAACATTTTCGTAGGCATTTTTTGAACATGGAGTTTTGATGTATTATTTGCAAAGTATAAGGCTTGCCTGATTTGCTTAGACCGGTAGTCGCCTCCAGTCGGCCGTATTAAGGTCACAAAACAAGGTCAAAGGTCATTGCGTGCAAAATTCACATAAGCCCCCTTTAAATGCGTATAACTCTGTCAATTATATGTCTAAATGCACGGAAACGGTTTTAAATGAAAGCCCAATAAATTGTCTTGCATATACAATATAGTTAATGATACTTTTCTCATTTGCACATTCATTAATATTTGGCAAAATGTAAAAAATGGCAAAAAATGTGCAAAATTTGAACGCTGTGTAAATGGAAATCATGCTGCATGTGAAAAATTATTGCGATTTCAATTACACAAACACGTTCAAAAATGTCTATAAACCCTAAGCAAAAATTTAAAATCAAGATTGGTGGTAAATAGTCACCATTTCTATATGCAGGTACAGCTCAAAGTCAGTTGGGGTCAAGATTTGTAACGATCATTGCTTTTACACAGTGTACACGGCATTTCAACAGTATTGATGGTACTTAAATGATATCATTTCTTTTGTCTGGATATTGACTCTAAATAGATTATATTAGTATCCACCTACAAAAATAACATTTAAAACAATGACTTTCACGGTGTAAATGTTAAAAAAGTGAGTAAGAGTTACCCCACCCACTCAAATAACCTAGGAATTTGGTACAATTTACTTTGGCGACCAAAACATTACAAGTAACGTAATGAATAAACATTTAACAATCTAGAACAATTTGTTTTTTGTATAAAAAAGAAAAAAAACTCACTTGTTCGGAAATGGTTGACATTGTTTCACGAAGAACACATAGGCCTAGGCCTACTACGCCTCGCCACCTATAAATTCTGATGGGTTACTGTACATTAAAAAGCCTCAGATTGGAAAGACTTGATGCATAACTACAATCCATTAGACAAAGAAAATCTTATTCAATAAATAAAAAAGATGATTGGCATAGTAACTTGTACGTTCAGGCCCGTAGGAACAGGGGGCTCGGAGGCTTTGCCCCACCCCCCCCCACCCCCAAATGGCCAAAAATGCAGATTTTTCCTTATTTTACGGGAAATTTTAGAGAAAATCAAATTTAGACCCCCCCCCCCAAATATTTAGACACAAGGGCTTCAGCCCCTCCAATATAAGATTGCTTCCTACGGGCCTGACATGTACATGTATGCAGAAGTAGCAAAAATGGCATTTTCTTTTTTATTGAAAATCGACTTTTGGTCAAATTAAAAGATATTTTTTTGTTTTCATGGGAACTGAAAAAGTTAAGTCAATTTCATCGATGCGATATGCCATTAACTTGTACCTTCATATTTTTTGCTTAACTTCAAAGCATGTTTATAGATTTAAAGAACAGAGTGGGCACCAAAATTCCAAAATATGCAAGATAGATCTTCAATATTTTAGGCAGGTTTCAGCTAAAAGCAGTAGAAAAATGATATATTTTATGAAATCTGTACTGTTAATGATGCATTAAAGCAACATCCGGCATTCAATTCTTTCTAGCAATGTGCGATCTTGAAACAGTAGAATCGGGCACAGGGGAGAAAAATATAGAAACTGATGGATTTTTCTCAATAAGTGTTTTTTAACAAAATTAATTTTGATTGCCTGGTCAAAATATAGATTCAAAACAGCTTTAAAGTAGGTGGGCCCAAGACAATTCTTGTACTAGAAAGTCCCACAATTCAATGACCTAGTTTGATAAGATTCGAGTGGCTAGAACCTTCGTTCAATCATCCTTCCATAGGCCTACACATTTCACAAGTGAAAAAACTTTTAAGTGCAAGCCAGACAATCGTTCTTTTATGATCCAGGCACATCCGACAGCTGTATCCACTATGAGCCATTCTTTTAAAAGCAATATAGTCTGTTTCTACGGACAATTGACAGAAAGTGCGTCCACAAGAACCATTGGAATTATTTCCAAAATGTGTTGAAGAGCAATTGTCTGTAGTTTATGGCGAGTCCTCTTCTTTTTGCTACCATCAAACTCTGGCTAAGACATCCAGAGATGCAGGAATGCGGGAAGTGGGGGTGGCTAAGATGAGAATTGTTTAATGACTGCTACCGTAGAGGACTTCTATAGATCAAGTATTATCGATTGGCAAAGTAGATGGAAAAATAGTATTGTATGGAGTTCGAAGACGTCTAAGTGGAAAAACAAAAACGTTTTAATACAAATATCTGGTCTGTCTGTGCGAGGATCAAAACGTTTTGATCCCCCATTAACACACAATGGCGGAATCACGGTACAGATTTGAGACTAGGCTCCCCAACTAGCACCTTCACGGTGCTCTGTGTTATCAGTCCCACATCGCAGTCAGTATCAGTCAAATGTAGCCTAGTCCATGGACTAGGTATAAACTGTAGGTTAAAGTGCATACCCACTTTTTACATGTTTTTTTGAAAGCTATTGATAACATTGTTTGAATATTTCTATAATACTATAAACGTGATACTGTATCATAAAAACGAGAAAGCAGGAACGCTTTTACTGGACCACCCGTTCTCGAAGTGTGACGAAAATGATTCTTCAGCTAAGTTTGATAAGCCTGGGTCTAGTCATCGGTATACAATGTGAAGAATATGATTCAAAGACATTGATATATGTAAAATTGTGGTACCTGTGAACAGAAATAGAGAAACAGCAAGACATTGTTATACTAGAATCCTGGCTAAGTTGCATGGTGCACAGCATTATCTCGAGAGAATACCCAGAGTCAACTTTAAAGATTTTAGAGATCACGAAACAAAACTGCCATGCGATTCTAGACTTTTATCGTACTCCAACCCTTTCAAAAAACGAGGTCTCCCTGAAAGCGCTGTCAAATCTGGCAGATGATTAAGGTATTCCACCCGTTATTAGATACCAAACACTTTGTGTTATTTTTCCTCCATCTTCAGCATGTCCCGTTACAGTGCAAGTCAATACCTTGTCAATTACCGTTGCCACTGATGACGCCGAAGTATGATATATTTCGCATCTATTGACGTATGAAATATATCATAATAGTTATGCGACGTAAATAGTTATCCAAGAATAAATGATATGATCAATCCTCCATCTTTTTGACCTTCTGAAATAATACCTGTTGTTGAGTCTAGCAGTTAATGGAATAGAAGAGCACGCCCACTTCTTAGGTTCTTTCCCATGGATGCATTCTCAGAAATATTTGAAATAACGTCTCTGATCCTACGAAAATACGTCCAGGTTTTTGTGCCCTTAAACTTCACAAATGGATGTGTATGCTGAGAATCTCTTGTATCGTCGAATGTTAAGATTTCCAAGCAAATGGACTTCGAGTTGTGGTCATAATATAGGATTAAGGTATAATTTTTATATGAAAGAACTCGATTTCTGCACAATTGAAATACAAAAGCCATTTTATTTTACTTTTATTTATTTTGGCATTCACAAATACTGACCAATCAAGTAAAAAACAACACGACCCTGTTCGATTTTCTGAATTAAATCGCATGATCTGAGTTATGATGCAAAAAAATGTCTGAGGTTTTTAACATACGGATTCACTTTTTTCGTATGTTTTATGATAAGACACAACAATACTCGTATACAAATGAAAGATACACATTAATTTTGATTACAACGAAAATTATAATTGAATGAAGAGTTTTAGTTACGTTATAAGTTAGTCAATGCCCAGAGGCTTGTCGGGTATATTCTCGTCAGCATACTAAAAAGCAACCCCAGGTTCATAGATTTTCCTTATTTATGTACAAATAGTTCCTTTGTGCCAACTCCACAACCCATAAGTTGTTAATTAAAATGGTAAGGATTGTGCAGGATGGATTAGCTGGCGATCATTGTGTCTTTATATATTGATATTAACCAGTAACATAATGTAACGTTTTTATTAAAGATCGAGTGATTTGCATAATTAGAGATACATACAGAATCATATTTAGTTCAATTTCTAAAACAATTTAAAGAGTATTGGTAACAAAATCAGATAGACCCAAAGATTGAATCTCCTGTTGTCCCTAATGGAAGCATGTACATATCTAAGTATATACATGTATATATGTCGTAAGCAAACTTGAAACTATGCAGTCTTAAGACTGCATAGATGTTACGGAACTCATTTTATGCAGTTTCGAAACTGCGTAATATAGCGATTATATTGATATTTTGATGTATAACGGCGTTCTCTCGATGCAGAACTCATCTTAAACATATTCCTTTTTAGAAGGAAACTTAACAGATCACAAAACAAACCATATTAGGCTGTTTTTATTTGAAAACATGTTCGGTACCGAACAGCCGAAGTTCTGCACCGAACCGAAAAACAGCTTCCGGTTTACCGAAAATGATTCGTACCCTAGAAATTTCGTACCTTAATTTTACTAGTTCGTCTACATGTACAAAACAATGCATATCGTCCAATTTATAGACAATATTGTCATAATTGTGATATGGTTTCTCGATTCTGATTAATTATATTGGAAAATGATGTAGTGATTCTTACTATTCCATTTCGTAACATTATTTACAGATTGTAAATGTCTGTAGGCCTATTCTGTTTATGAACTACGATTTTATGTATTGTTATGAGCATCCTAACAACCTATCTATTGGATTTTTTTAAAATAAGATGAAATTTATGTAATCAGGTCTAATAGGAAATTTTAGTTGACAAAAGTGGCATTTTGAAAAAAAAAAAAACTCCTTGAAAGTAAGCAAGTTTTATTACGGAACATTTCACCCTTTAAGGGGGAATGCTCCAGATTCCTAAATCTTTTCCCAATAATAGAATTTATTTATATTTTGTGTTTTGAAATTACATGTTATTACCAATTGAAAAAAATCATTCATCCTATAATATTGGTCAGTATACGTGAGCTACCCGGTGAAGCTAAATCATTCATCCTATAATTTCGGTCAGTATACGTGAACTACCCAGTGAAGCTAAATCATTCATCCTATAATGTCGGTCAGTATACGCGAACTACCCGATGGAGTTTTATTTATCATTCATCCTATAATGTCGGCATACCTGTCAACTTTTGGAAATTTCAAAGAGTGAGATTGCGCGCGACGACCTTTAAATGAGGAGTTTTCGCGGGTATTTTTCGCGCGGAGTGATTTAACCTCAACTTTTAGGAGTGAGATTTTTTTGCAGTGTTTCTTCAACTTGAGTCTTTAAACAAAGACAGTAGCTTGTTCTCTAGGTCTTATATTTATCATTTTATTTCTTTGCAAAAGCAGAATAGTTAAATAGCAAAGTTCATAAAGGATAATTATTGTAGGAAACAAGACATCCTTTGTTCCAAACAATTCTCACCAACCAATTTTTTTTTTTTTTTTTTTTTTTTTTTTTTTTTTTTTTTTTTTTTAATTCTTCTGTAACCTGTTCACAGTTTAGCAATTGCCAAGTTCCTTCCCTTTTTTTAAAATTTTCTTTTAGTCTGGTAAATGATGCAAAATAATGCTAACCATATCGCGGTTATTTTGCGTATAAGAAAACCATTAGAATAGAAGAGCAATGTAGATGAATATAAGGTAAACCGCGAAACATAATGGGGCGAAACAACCTACGAGTGCGAAATACCCATTTTCTGGAATGTACAGAATCTTATCGAAGCGGTGGCCCACGATCGATCCGATATTCTCAGTGTAGGCTGTTATACTGGTTGATCATCATCCATTAAATCTTGTTAAATGGTAGAATTGCGAAGATAAACTCGATAATCAAAGTTTGTTTACAACTGATTGGGCAAGCACTAATTGTCATCGACAGATTATCGGAAAACTGCCCCCTCGATAACATATCGCGCATTTTGATTGGTTGACTTGTCGATATTAGCCACGCCTTACACTTACATCATTTGTAATAAGTCGATACCCGAGATCGTCGAGTTAACGCATCGGCGCATTTTGATTGGCATTCAAGGAAGGTGACAATAAACAAGGTAATCGCTAATTGAGCGAGTAAGGGTGTAATTTCACAATGATAAACAATAAAGGCAGGCGGAAATTGCAAGCGTGTGATTGCTGGAAAATCGTGTTTTTTAGCGATTTTAGACCAATGTTGCGTGTGATGAACTCCTTCACTTGAAATCGTGTTAGTCACGATTTATTCGTGAAAGTTGACAGGTATGAATGTCGGTCAGTATACACAAACTAGCCGGTTGAGCTAAATCATTCATCATATAATGTCGGTCAGTATAGGCGAACTACCTGGTGGAGCTAATTCATTCATCCTATAATGTCGGTCAGTATACGCAAACTACCTAATGGAGCTAAATCATTCATCCTATAATGTCGGTCAGTATACGCGAACTACCCGGTTGAGCTAAATCATTCATCCTATAATGTTGGACAGTATACTCGAACCAATCGGTGGAGCTATAGCATTCATCCTATAATGTCGGTCAGTATAAGCGAACTACCCAGTGGAGCTAATTCATTCATCCTATAATGTCGGTCAGTATACGCGAACTACCCGGTGGAGCTAAATCATTCATCCTATAATGTCGGTCAGTATACGCGAACTACCCAATGGAGCTAAATCATTCATCCTATAATGTCGGTAAGTATACGCGAACTACCCGGTGGAGCTAATTCATTCATCCTATATTGTCGGTCAGTATACGTGAACTACCCAATGGAGCTAAATCATTTGTCCTATAATGTCGGTCTGTATACGTGAACTACCCAATGGAGCTAAATCATTCATCCTATAATGTCGGTCAGTATACGCGAACTACCCGGTTGAGCTAAATCATTCATCCTATAATGTCGGTCAGTATACGCGAACTACCCGGTGGAGCTAAATCATTCATCCTATAATGTCGATTAGTATACACGAACTACCCGGTTGAGCTAAATCATTCATCCTATAAGGTCGGTCAGTAAACGCCAACTACCCGTAGGAGCTAAATCATTCATCCTATAATGTCGGTCAGTATACGCGAACTACCCGGTTGAGCTAAATCATTCATCCTATAATGTCGGTCAGTATACGCGAACTACCCGGTGGAGCTAAATCATTCATCCTATAATGTCGGTCAGTATACGCGAACTACCCGGTTGAGCTAAATCATTCATCCTATAATGTCGGTCAGTAAACGCCAACTACCCGTAGGAGCTAAATCATTCATCCTATAATGTCGGTCAGTATACGTGAACCAATCGGTGGAGCTATATCATTCATCCTATAATGTCGGTCTGTATACGCAAACTACCCGTAGGAGCTAAATCATTCATCCTATAATGTCGGTCTGTCTACGCGAACTACCCGGTGGAGCTAAATCATTCATCCTTTAATGTCAGTCTGTATACGTGAACTACCCGGTTGAGCTAAATCATTCATCCTATAATGTCGGTCAGTATACGCGAACTACCCAATGGAGCTAAATCATTCATCCTATAATGTCGGTCAGTATTATGCGAACTACCCGGTTGAGCTAAATCATTCATCCTATAATGTCGGTCAGTATACGCGAACTACCCGGTTGAGCTAAATCATTCATCCTATAATGTCGGTCAGTAAACGCGAACTACCCGGTTGAGCTAAATCATTCATCCTATAATGTCGGTCAGTATACGTGAACCAATCGGTGGAGCTATATCATTCATCCTATAATGTCGGTCTGTATACGCGAACTACCCATAGGAGCTAAATCATTCATCCTATAATGTCTGTCTATCTACGCGAACTACCTGGTTGAGCTAAATCATTCATCCTTTAATGTCAGTCTGTATACGTGAACTACCTGGTTGAGCTAAATCATTCATCCTATAATGTCGGTCAGTATACGCAAACTACTCAATGGAGCTAAATCATTCATCCTATAATGTTGGTCAGTATTATGCGAACTACCCGGTTGAGCTTAATCATTCATCCTATAATGTCGGTCAGTATACGCGAACTACCCGGTTGAGCTAAATCATTCATCCTATAATGTTGGTCAGTATACGCAAACTACCCGGTTGAGCTAAATCATTCATCCTATAATGTCGGTCAGTAAACGCGAACTACCCGGTTGAGCTAAATCATTCATCCTATAATGTCGGTCAGTATACGTGAACCAATCGGTGGAGCTATATCATTCATCCTATAATGTCGGTCTGTATATGCGAACTACCCGTAGGAGCTAAATCATTCATCCTATAATGTCGGTCTGTCTACGCGAACTACCCGGTGGAGCTAAATCATTCATCCTTTAATGTCGGTCAGTATACGCGAACTACCCAATGGAGCTAAATCATTCATCCTATATAATTCATCCAAACTACCCGGTTGAGCTAAATCATTCATCCTATAATGTCGGTCAGTATACATGAACTACCCAATGGAGCTAAATCATTCATCCTATAATGTCGGTCAGTATACGCGAACTACCCAATGGAGCTAAATCATTCATCCTATAATGTCGGTCAGTATACGCAAACTACCCAATGGAGCTAAATCATTCATCCTATAATGTCGGTCAGTATACGCAAACTACCCAATGGAGCTAAATCATTCATCCTATAATGTCGGTCAGTATACATGAACTACCCAATGGAGCTAAAATATTCATCCTATAATGTCAGTCTGTATACGCGAACTACCCGATGGAGCTAAATCATTCATCCTATAATGTCAGTCTGTATACGCGAACTACCCGGTTGAGCTAAATCATTCACCCTATAATGTCGGTCAGTATACGCGAACAAATAGGCCTATGTAGATCTGGGCCCAGCTGCGGATCCAGGGTATCTGTGGACGGGGTTCGAACATATAGGAGGGGAGGTTCGTTTTCCTAAAATCACACAAATTTTACTGAATTTCTACATGAAATTGAAATAAAATGTTCGTCCCCCCCCCCCCCCCCTAACCCACTTTGGATCCATTACTGGGGCCTACAAAATTTCATCTGAATTTTTGTTCCCCGATCCCGCTAATATTGAAATTTGTCAACGTTGGCTAACGTAGATCTAGATCTATCAAAAGTTTGTAACAATTTCTTGTACCGACAATTTTAAGTGAACAAAAATATTGTCTTTTGGGACAAAAATCATCGTGAGAAATAAAGAAAATGCTCATGGTTGGAAGTAATTCCTTCATTATCTACGATGTTTAACTTTTTCCGAGCCATCTCATCAACAAACAATTCTGACTGGGGATCATTGCCTAGCAACGTAACGCCAGGTAGATAGATAAGCAGGTGCGCAATAAAATCTCGGCTTACGAGACTCCACGTTATTTCGCGGAGTTTCCAATCTCTTATGTCTTTGTCAGAAGTGAATCGATCAAAAATCAAAATTTACCCGTAAAAAGTCCTTTCAGGTCGTTGTTTGATTTGAATATCAATAATTCAGTGAAAATTAACAGTCTGAATGGTTCTGCATAACATACAGAACTCATGCATAAGCAGTTTTAAAACTGGATGAGCAGTTTCGAAACTGCTCATGCAGTTTTGAAACTGAATAAAGTTCCGTATATGCAGTTTTAAAACTGCTTAAGTTCTAAAACTGTTCACAACATATATACCTTCATGGGCACTTAAGATCTTCATATCGCATACCATAATCGCATATCAGAACTGCAGTCAGACTTATGATTGTGATTAAAAAATCCATAGAATGGAATGATCCGTTCCTAATTACATGTTTTCAAATTCGTATCACTTATTGGTTCAAATGATAAATGTACTACTAGAAAAACCAGCAAATTTATCCACGAGTCATTCATCTTACGCAATTCTTTGCTGTTAAACAATTCTTAAATTTCCTTACATTTACCATGTTCTTCCTCCAACAAGTAAACGGCATTACTGTTTTGTTTACTTTTTGACTACAAATCAACTTTGTTAATTGTTTTCCTTACGTCAAAATTTCAGGTCGATCTCATTTGAAACATGCAGAGATGACAAAACAAGTTTTTATATTGCAATGGAAAATATTTAGGGGAAAGCATTAAATGCTGGCTACCAACATTTTATTCTTTTGCCTTCATGTTTTCCCAATAAAGTAAATATAACCAGGGAATTCAAAACCAGGTCTTTTGCTCGGAAAACTGTCAGATAATATTGCTAACCTTTCACACGTTTTTCTTTGTTCAATGTATTATTGTTAAATGACCAGAAACTTTGTATAAGTTTGTGTCAATAAAATCTATGTCTATGTCTACATTTTATGTACAAGTTCGAATGTTCTCGTAAGGCTACCAGATGTAATCATCCAAATTGCAATAATGAAATTAAATGCTCGGTTTACAAAGTCAAACTACACAATTAATGAACAAAACATGTTGAAACATAAATACTTACCTTCAATGTCGTATGATCGTATACCTCACGATAAATCACCTGGCAGAGCATCCAGCCTTTTGGCTAGGGCTGCTCTGCCAGGTCTATTATCGCGAGCTATAAGATAGTGAAATGACTACTTTCAGCTGCTGATTATGCTTAATTTCTGTTTTATTTTGAGTCTTTATTTATATTTTATTTAATTGCACTTTTAATGACTATGTATTCGTCAAAAGAGGCAAAGATTTGACTAAGTGATGTTGATATATAAGCTATATATAGTTCTAATGTTGTTTTATTAGAGCAATGTTTTTTGCCCCTAAAATTCTTATTATATTTTAGGAAAATGCATCGAAAGCTATAAAAATTCATGAAAATATTATTTTCAAACAAGAATTTCCAATAAAACATCGTAAAATATCGTAGAATATCATTTATGTGAAGTTCGTATTGCTACACCAATGTTTGGGTTTTTTTGTATTTTTGGGGAAATTTACCCCACCCACTTTTAGCTTTGGCTACAGGGGTAAGCCAAACACTAATTCTGTAAGCAAATATATTTCAGTAAACAACAGGTGTCTAGGCAATTTTTAAGTATAATATCATTCATCCAAACATACCGTTGGTATTTTTTAGGATTTATTTACTTTTCGAAAAAAACTTATTTTTGTGATTCTTTGGCCATCTTTTGTTATATTTATCAAAAATTACAAAAAACACAAATTCGTAAAGTTGCATATTGATGTTTTAAGTGACAGTACAAATCGTCAGCTTTATTTAGGTACCAAAATAATTGTTTTAGCTTAATAAATGGGTAAGTTATGGGGTATTTTAGGGGGCATGTGTGAAAAATGTACCGATTGACCTTTGACCTAGTTTATTTTAACCAATATCGCCTGCTAGAGGCGACTACCGGGCAAGCCGTACGTACCATGCCTTGAAGATATCATTGGGCATGGTAGTCGCCCATGTTCAGAGAATGCCTACGAAAGTCACATTTTTGGACTTTGTAGGCAGACTATAAGGGGTCATCTTCTATGACTAATCAAGTTAACGCTTTCAAGATTCTGAAAGCGATTTAAACAGAAAACTAGGTCATATGGGTATCACATTTCAGTACACAACTATGTGTTTGTCCGTGTTTGTTATGAAAATTTATATGTCACAAGATATTTGGTTAGTTAGATTATATCTAATTTCAGTTTTTTTTTAAGTTCATAGAAGAGCCTAACCAACGCCAGAAAATCGCTTTATTATCTGTTGTCGCAAGTAAAGTTTGACACACATGCTACTAATTTGCGAAATGAAAATTAAATTATCTACCGATCTTTTAAAATTTATTTTTGTTAAATAGTAAAGAATATAAACTTCTTTTCGACCATCGTTTATCAAAATGTGCTAATGAAAGTAAGTTTTTGCAACTCTAAATCACAAACATCTTAGTATAGAATAATATATAATGTTGTTATTATTATAATTAGGTGTATGTATCATTTCTTTTGTCCGTCAGTATATATCGATAATTAATTAAACTCTCAAAACATTTTCTTTTGAATCTATGGATAGTATAGTTCTACTTATTCGTGTTCCACATATCATTACAAGCATATCAAAACTGAAGAATCCAATTTAGTATCAAGCCATCTTGGATAAGAAACGAGTGAAAAAAATCTTGACACATTGAAGGAAAAGGAGTTATAAAATGGCATACCCTGTCGACTGTTCTGTGGATGGTAGGTCATACGGACAAGACCTATTTATCTCCATTTCATTTTATTTTCTCCCGTGCACACAAAGTGAGATGTTCACGTAACGTCAATAATTAGCTAACTGACAGTCAGACGAGACGATATTCCTCGCCAAAACACCGTGACGACTTTCTTAAAAAGATAGTATGGTGGCCTTAAAGTACCATTAATTAAACGAAATAACCCGTAATGTTGTATTGGGCATTACACTGAATAATCCATGCATTTATTTCCTTCCTTCTCAAACGAGCCCTTGTCTTGACATAGAATAAGCCTGGGAAAGCATGGGGGCAAAGGAAGTATTTGTTAATTACCATCATTTTTGTCTTAATATTTTCTTCTAAAATTTTATCTTTATCAACACTTATTTTGCTGTCTGGACTATGTCTATAGGCCTATTTGAAATTGGAACTTTCTAAAGTTTTACCGCTTGCTTGATAAAAAGGTTAGGCCTATACTATACAAACATTACGCTATACATAATTCGTCATTTGCTTGCATATATGCTTGATCAGCTACAAGTTGCATCATATGACAATGCAGTTTTTTGTCGAGCCCGCTTGCGGTGAGCTCGACATAGTTGTCACAATGGCGGTTCGGTGTATGTGCGTTAGTGCGTTAGTGCGTGCGTTAGTGCGTGCGTGCGTTAGTGCGTGCGTGCGTTAGTGCGTGCGTCCGTCCGGATGGAGCTTGTCCGGGCCATAACTTCACCATGGATGGAGGGATTCAGAAATAACTTGGCACAAATGTCAAGCTCAGTAAGGCGGAGTGTCGCGTGCAAGAACCAGATTCCAAGCTCAAAGGTCAAGGTCAAACTTGGAGGTCAAATGTCAAAAATGAGAAGATTTTTGCTTGTCCGGGCCATAACTTCACCATGGATGGAGGGATTCAGAAATAACTTGGCACAAATGTCAAGCTCAGTAAGGCAGAGTGTCGCGTGCAAGAACCAGATTCCAAGCTCAAAGGTCAAGGTCAAACTTGGAGGTCAAATGTCAAAAATGAGATGATTTTTGCTTGTCCGGGCCATAACTTCACCATGGATGGAGGGATTCAGAAATAACTTGGCACAAATGTCAAGCTCAGTAAGGCAGAGTGTCGCGTGCAAGAACCAGATTCCAAGCTCAAAGGTCAAGGTCAAACTTGGAGGTCAAATGTCAAAAATGAGATGATTTTTGCTTGTCCGGGCCATAACTTCACCATGGATGGAGGGATTCAGAAATAACTTGGCACAAATGTCAAGCTCAGTAATGCGGAGTGTCGCGTGCAAAAACCAGATTCCAAGCTCAAAGGTCAAGGTCAAACTTGGAGGTCAAATGTCAAAAATGAGATGATTTTTGCTTGTCCGGGCCATAACTTCACCATGGATGGAGGGATTCAGAAATAACTTGGCACAAATGTCAAGCTCAGTAAGATGGAGTGTCGCGTGCAAGAACCAGATTCCAAGATGAAAGGTCAAGGTCAAACTTTGAGGTCAAATGTAAAAAATGAGTTGATTTTTGCTTGTCCGGGCCATTCCTTAACTTGGCACAAATGTCAAGCTCAGTAAGGCGGAGTGTCGCGTGCAAGAACCAGATTCCAAGCTCAAAGGTCAAGGTCAAACTTTGAGGTCAAATGTAAAAAATGAGTTGATTTTTGTAGAACCAGATTGCTAGCTCAAAAGTAAAGGTATATTTCTCGGAATTTGGTTTTATGGACTTAGCATAAGGTCCCTTTTAGCGTGACGGGTCACATATGTATACTCAAATTAATCCATTCTGGTATCTCGTTATAAATACATAGACATGTAATATTTTGTGAACAATAAACTGTCTCACCATGATCCCCATCATTCCAACTTATTTTGTCCCCACTTTTACAACGCCATTGTAATGACAGCTGTAGACATAGGTATGGTCTTCTTTCTTCAAAATGAGCGGGCTCGACATGTTGCCCTTCGGCATCTAGTCTTAGTCTACATACAGGCAAGGTGATGACCAAACGTTAACGTGAAAAGTTTGGGAAAGAGTTGAGGTAACACAAGACATTGCTGATAAGCAATTTTCTCCTTTTTCTCCTTTCCCCTCTATAGCTCGAATTGTTGTAACCCCATTCATATTCATGTGCACTTACAAATAAAAGACACAACAGTCTTTGAGTTAACCCGTCAAATAATAATGAATGACCTTTGTCTATATTTGAACGAATTATTTAAAAACATTTTCTACCTATAGGTCTAAAGGCAGTGGGATTAGAATTGGACCAAACCAATGTTATTTGAGGTCAAATGTTAACTGAAGGATGTTGACATTTGACGACCACTATACATACATTACGCGAGCATTATATATATCAGAGAAAATAATGAGTCAATTGACACGAGTTGTTAAAATTTAAGTAGGATGAACTCGATTAAACTTTAATCTTTTTCCGAAAACAGTTGTGCCTTTTTGTGCACCTAACAGAAAAGGCATGTGGACACATTGAGACTTAAGAAGAAAATGCTGATAACCAGCATTTTCTTCTTTTGTCCCAATATTTTCTTTGTGGTATTTTTCACAATAATTTCTTTAAGTAGTCAACATCCACATTGTCGTCTGCTGCAACTTTCACATGAGACAACAAGAGTACTTACGTAGAATGGTCAACGAAAGGGTCACAGAGTAGAATCCTTAGCTTGCGAAGGTTATCAGGAAGCGTTTTTTGTTTGTTTCTTAGAAATGTCTCTCGCCAATGGATGATTTCTATGAATCACCAAAGTTTGATAAGCAGCTGGAGGTTCGGAACAGACGGTAGGCCTACGTTTGTACTGATGCGAGATGCTGATAACTAGAAATATTTTTGCTCCATTTGGTGCAATCGCTTGAAGATCTGTGATTTGTTGTGTGTAAATTCTGATGAAACAAAACATCAGTTTTATTATCTTCAGAATATTTGGTATTCAAACAATTTTCGTATGTTGAAAGGGATAATTTAACATCTCATTACAAAAAGTTAATCTGTTTTGTGTGCCTTGACGTTGTAAACGTGCGAGAAATGTTTGATGGTGACATTTTTTTTTAGATTTGTTTGCGTGATAGCGAATTTCACAAACTCAATTATATTATTGACACGCACGTAGCCTACTGTACCTCGCCTTTTCAGTAGGCTCTATTATGGTGGGGAATCGCGTGACACAACAATTCCAGAAAATCGTCAATACTTTTGTTACTACTTGACCAAATTTAATTCGGTTTGAAGAAGAGGAGGTATAACTTTTCCAGGCCTTAAGATGTCTAGAAAAAATAAAATAGGCCCGTATAAGGCCTATAGGATATATAGGATAGATCCTTAAAAAATGAGTCAATGGATTTGAACAAATTCAAAGTTAAAAAGGAAATAAGCTTTGTCCTTCCCATGTATAGCCTATTTTCTGAAATTTTGACATCTTAGCAAAATATTTCTAGAGAAAACATCGCCAAAAATTAATTTTAATCTTTAACACCCAATGTCACAATTTATCCTCTTTTTTTTCTTTAAAATCACCCATATCTGAAATATCTGAAACCACAGTGATAGTTCTATATTTAGGCTATCTATAGATCAAGATCTAGTAGGCTAAGGACTAATTTCTAGTTAGGCTAGCAGCGGCGGATGCAGGATTTCTGTGAGGGGGGTTCGTTTTCACAAAAAGGGGGGGGGTTTCGTTTTACAAGTATTACACCATTTCTGCTGAATTTCTGCATAAAAATAAAATAATTAGGCTACAGAGGGGGGTTCGTTTGAACCCCCCGAACCCCCCCCCCCCCCCCCCCCTGGATCCGCCACTGGCTAGATCTAATCTAGTTCATAAAATATGAATTATTTATTAAACTACTTTCCAAAACTACAAACAAATTCACAAAGTCCAAATAGAAAACGTTCGGAGACATTAAAAAATAAATCGTTATTAAAAAAGCATTAAAAAAACACAAGATAGGAAATAAGCAAATGTTTCTTGGGTTTCATCGCATTTCTATTAGCATGTACTTGACCAATCAGGGAGCGAACTTCGTCTGGAACGAATCAAGATGAATTATACTATTATGAAAAAGTTGCCTCCCCTATATAAAAAGTCGCCATTATTTTTTCTCAGCTGTCTGCTCAAAACTAAAAGACGAGACGAACTAAATACTGATGAAAGGTTAGATTAAGGACAGATCCTCCATTTATTTCCCACGGTAAGAATTTTTTTATTTTTTCTGTACTGATATTTAAATATATGAGAAGTAAAAAAATGACTTAAAAACTATAGGTCACCAAGCGAATTAAGAAGTTATTGAATTTCAAGGGAGACTACTCTTGTCTAAAATTGCAAAAATGAGGTGTCACTTAAATACCCACAAAAATGTGTTCCAAATGACTAGGATTACATAAATAAGTCTTTATTGTGTTCAACATGTTTTATTCTGTCTAAATGAGTATCAATTTGGGAAAATTTAGTGATGATTTTGAAATTTTTAGTAAAACATTCTTTCAAAAGTAGCTGAAATTGCTCTTTTTTCGCAACGTTTCTGATAATAAAAAATATTCCAGCGGTAATATTTTTTTCTTTTTTGGTATAGACATAGTGCTTGGTCATACCTACAAAAACAAAAAAAAGAAAAATATATCAAACCAAGCGTTTTTCTTAGTTATAAGTAAAATTTGGTTTACTTTTTACAGCTCTGTCCGAAATTGTTTCACTATTTTTATCCATTTTCTTCCTTATTACCAGCTTTAGATAATAAAACGTGTCATCTTTTGTGTCCATCTGAAGCGGACTATCTCATAAAGACACCACGTTGCTTTTGTTGCTCCGTTTCCTATCGCTAACGCCACATTTTGAACGCGTAACAAAAAGCGAAATGTACCATCCGAGTACTATTACACTTTAATTGACCAAACAGAGAAAATTGAAATAACCGAAAAGGGTCTTGTCATTTTTCAACCAAACATTCACTAAATGTAAGAAATACATTTGCTGAAAAAGGCCAATTACTGAAACAGCTTTATTTCGTTATTTAGGATATGCGCAGTAAGTTGCGCAGTAACAACTGGAGGATCTGTCCTTAAGTTAGCAATAAACATAATTTTGATTTTCCTCTTTAAAAAGCACCCTTTTCTACAACAATGCTAAGTGAAAAACTTCTGGGAAAGACGACACATGGTGTAAAAAATAAAACAATTTCATTTCTTCTTTGTAAGCATTACTAAGTTACTTAGACATGTTAGACTAAGGACGATTGAGACTATAGCTCGAGCATTTCAATTTATGGCTCCAAACAAACACCAAAAGTGCTAGCCATTTGACGTCATTTCTGCAAATCAATTATGAATGTCGGAAGAATGTTCAGACTATTCAGTTTAAAATAGTTTCATCCAAATTAATTTTGAGGGTCATTGGAAGGCAATTTCATCAGTTATTGGGGGTCCCTGGCTTAGTTTTTGGGGTTCCTCATTGGTTTTGTAAGCAGAAAAACAAGCATAATATTCATGAGTATTTTCAAACGACCTATGTACATGCAACTATACTAACGGAAAAAAGTTACTTTGCACATTTCCTTTCTATGTAACATTTTAAATAAATAAGTTAAATGAATCAAATTTTACAATTTTGGAAAAAGAACATTTAACCTTTAAATTTCCATGAGTGTCAGACTGTCAGTTTGATACCCCACACGTTATCAACGTAACAAGCCTGGAAAGTCAGTAGGGGTAAAATTCAAGTTCACAAGCCATTTTCGAGTTTGAACACTATTGACACCGATAATGCTCTGCAGCAATGAGACAGTTAAACTGTCACAAACAGCTGTTTAAAGGTTTTTCTTGAGATATTGACCAATAACGGAACAAAATAGTCAAGCGCTGATGTCGAATAAAGCAAGAATCCATATGACGTTCCCCAAAACGTTTATGAATGCGAGCTCGAACATTGGACTGTACAGTCGTAATCGAGGCGCGTCAATAAGCAACACCTTGTTGAAATCGACCTTACGAATGGGTAGATGTTGTCTAAGCCACTGTAAACGATGTCATCGACGACGTCGTAACAAGACTAGACGTTTCGGGGTACGTCTAAGACGGATGTAGCGCTCCATTAACCGATCTCTAACAGGCCTTCTGCTGATAGAAATCAACTCTGGAATCAACCTAGCTGTAACTTTCGCCGACAACAATTGATTTCACTGGTGGTTGTTCCAATTATCAGGGTTCGACACTAAGGGGAGTCCGCGAGTCCGAGACTCCCTAAAAATTGGTGGGACTCCCTGATTTTCAATTTAGGGAGTCCGGCTGACTCCTTAAAAATTCTGCCGAAGAATTGTAAGCAAAATGATAAGTAAGCTGGTAGCTCTAGATGGATTTATTTTTAGTATTCTATGCAGACATGAGAATGACATTGACCAGTTAACATGCATGCAACATAAAATATTTGCTTCTTTTTCGGACTCCTTTATTTTCCACTGGACTCCCCAAGTTCTCTTGATGGGAGTCCAGCGGACTCCTTGGTTGGGAAAGTTAGTGTCTAACCCTGATTATGGTTGACTTGTCGGAATGACGTCACACGTCGACGTAACGAATGTGGCAAGTAATGTGTGTTTCTAAATTGTTGAAATTGTCTCAAAAGTGCCTATATGATGTTTCTATGCAAACCAAAACGCTTGGCGACCTATTGCTTTGACATTAGGGGGCTACTGTCTAAAGCATGCATTAACATGCATCTTTGGATAAAAGTATCACATTGTTTTCTGTTCAATTAAACAAATTTGCATGTTTTTCTGAACAACAAGCAAGTTAACGACAGTTTCGCCATAAAAACAAATTTCAACCTCACTTAGGAATAACGCAGTGCAATAAAACATTCAAACAAAAAGGACGTTAACGTCGAACGTCACAGCATGTTTAGTACGTGGCATTCGATATTTCGTTAAAAAGCGTCTCTTATGGACAATTGCGAGAGATGTCTCTTGTCAATAGGTCGTATATTTACATAATGAATTAGAAAATAAGCATGCACAGTTATTTTTTTCCATTAGTACTATATTTTCCTTTACAATACACTGACAGCCATGTGGAAGACCGGCTGACCATCAATGATCATACATCCCAATTGAATTGTGATCATTGTGACATTTTTTAACTTACACAGTGTAGGAGGGGAAGTGTGTGAAAGCTTGTCTTTGAGTGATAGCTTGTGTGTCTGTACATCGAGGAAATGCAACTTGGTAAACATCAGCGGTTGACATAGGTAAGAAAAAGTTTATGATTGATAATTATTTCGACGTATATCTTATATTTTGTTGTAATGTCGTAATCTTGAATAAACATGGAAGGCATCGTCCCATTATGCGCCCGGTCTGAGCTGTGTAAACCATACAAAATGCCTTGATCATTTGGATGGGAAAATTGGAGCATGATTTTCACCACATAAAATTGCCATTTTTATCGCTTTTTATACGCCCGAAGGATCGTATTATGTTATGACCCCGCTCGTCTGTCTGTCCGTCTGTCCGTCTGTCTGTCCGTCCGTCTGTCTGTCTGTCCATCTGTCCGTTAGCAATTTCTTGTGTGCGCAATTCCTCCTACAGTTTTGATCGGAATTTGATCAAACTTGCCACAATAAATCTCCATGGTGTCTAGTTGTGCACCTGGCTTACGGAATTCAGATAACTCTTTTCGTTCTTGAATTATCTGCCCTTGAATTACAAAAATGCCCATTTTCTTGTGTGCGCAACTCCTCCTACAGTTTTGATCAGAATTTGATCAAACTTGCCACAATGAATCTTCATGGTGTCTAGTTGTGCACACCGCTTACGGAATTTAGATAACTGTTTTTGTTCTTGTATTATCTGCCCTTGAATTTAAGGAAAAATGCCCATTTTCTCAAAATTGCCCATTTTCTCCTGTGCGCTACTTCTACAGTTTCAACCAGAATTTAATCAAACTAGCCACAATGAATCTCTATGGTGTCTTGTTGTGCAAACAAAATTTTGATAACTTTTCATGTTTGAATTATCTGCCCTTGAATTGCAAAAATGGCCTTTTTTTACTGACAAGCCCCTCTCGGGCGTATATGCGCCGCTTTGCGAAGCTCTTGTTTAACATTCATCGTATTGTTTATTCCCAAAATTAAATGCCTTTATGTATGTATCTTTTTCACAAAGAACATGATTCAGACGAAATGATGTCCATTCCAATAAAATTCCCTATTTAAGAGTACGCATTTTGACAGTTTTTATGTACAATCGTTTGGCTAATGACAATTCCCTAATGAATTCATTGTACAATCGCTTACAAGCAGTTTGTAATGTCACTTGCCTATATTTCACACGGATTACAATATCAACACAAACACGAAATTTCGGTTTATCTTCTTTAATTTGTTATCCAATGTTCCACAGGATAGGCTTCTTTCTTTACCTATATTTCAAAATTCATTTTAGAGTGATGAATGAGTTTATATAATAGCAACGAATTTTGTGCTAAACGTGCAGACTTGGTTTGCCAAACGTTATGTTTTGATAAACCGTCAGTGCCTTTTTTGAAATTTCTTGACTACGGCTAGAATCAAGTCGTAGTTACGAGATTTTGTAACAACACCTTCGAAATAATATTGTTTGTCCGAAATTATGTCACTGTTTACTAAATATAATTGTGCCCTATTCTACATCGAACCATGTGCCGTGACGAAAGGTTACTGTATATTCCAATATATATAAATTGGCACAGAAGCATAATTCTTACTGAAAGATGGCAAATAATGACACATTTGCTGTCCGCAGTGGCCGTGACAATACAGTAGCTGTCTACAGATGGATAGTATTACGTCGATTTATTTAAGGATAGTGGGTTCGAAACACATATTTCTATAAATCGAAATCCCTCTTTTCCTCGCCAATTTAGACTCGCTATTTTTTTATCATTCACAGGTCGTTGTCATATTTCACCACAAAAGACACTATTAACTCAGCTTGCTGTCCATGAAAAATGTCATGTGACTATACCGCGTGTATACTAAACGGATTTGTTGGGATAAAGTGTACAGTACGCGCATTTGATTGTGCAACTTGCCATGCTACGCACTTTTAAAAACCGTTAGGTATGCCTTGTTGAAATCACATTTCAGTGCAATTTTGTGTGTTTACAATTGTGTTCTGTAAAATTATATACTCGGCAAAAGAGCTAACGCATCACTTTTTAAATTTGCATATCTTCTTTATTGTCAAATATTTAGATTTATGATTTTGCACATGTTTGTCCTACAAGTTTCCGCATTCATCCATAAAACTATTTTTACGTTTTCTCTTTTATGTGACCGCGTCATATGAAAAGGGGACAAAAACAGTTTTTTGGCTCGTGTTACTTGTGATCGCTTTTAATCATTTTTGTTTGAATTGATTTTGAAAGCTAGTTTTTTGTGGGATTGAAGTCGGAAAAAATAATTCCTTATCTAACGTAAAAATGGCTGTTCACGGACAACGTAGCTCGCACAGACGCACCTTTTTTAAAAGAAAAGGTCATTTTTTCAAGGTCAAGATCACAAGGTCAAATTTTATGGTCTCAGGTAAAAGGTCTTGGCAGGACCTATCTATGTGTGAAATATCAAGACTGCATCACACACAGTTCATAACATAGGCCAATGCGTTTTTGTCTACGTAGCTGACGTCGCCGTAGACGCCAAGAATGACACCAACGACACTAGTGATGTAACATTACATCTGCGGGAATAAAGTACGCATCCACTAAAGTGTTAAAGTCGTCGGTTTGTTTAACGAAGGGTAACCTTTCTACACAGGAAAATTTTCAGCCAATACAAAAGGTTTGAAAATTATGCGCGAATTTCCCATTTTTAGCTCCACTGGCCTTCAGGCCAGCGGGCTATTGTCATGGCGTTGTGTCCGTCGTGCGTGCGTGCGTGTGTCCGGTCGTCAACTTTTTCTTTAAAAATCTTCTCCTCAGAAACTACTTGATGGATTTCAATCAAACTTCACAGGAATGATCCTTAGGTGGTCCTCTATCAGATTCCTTCAATTAATTCTGATTGAACCGTAAAGTCTGGAGTTATCTGCCCTTGAATTAAAAAAACAGCTGTTTTCTCTTGTTTTCACTCTAGCCACTACAAATATTGATTAATCAAAACAAAACTTGGTCAGAATGTTGGTGCTGATAAGATCTTGCCTGAGTGCAATTTTAAGCTTGATCTGAATATTACGTCTTGAGTTATGTGCCCTTGAAATTGGCAAAACTACCATTTTTGACCTTATTTTTACTCAAACAACCATAAATATCCACCAATCAACATAAAACTTTCACATTATCTTACTGACCATAAGATCTTGTGTTGGTGTAATTTTCAGCTTCATATGAATCTTAAATCATGATTTATCTGCCCTTGAATTTGACAAAATTGTTGTTTTCGACTTTGATTTTACACTCTTTACACCCACAAATATTGAAAAATCAGGTCAAAACTAAACAAGATGTAGGTGAAGTTAGGATCTTGCTTTAGTGTGATTCTTAGCTAGATAGGAATATAAAATCATCAGTTATATGCCTTTCAATTTGACAAAATTGCTAATTGTGACTTTTTTTTTTCACTCTAACAGCCAAACTCACTCTACTGTCTAATAAAGACTGTTGCAAAGCGTGGTAACTAATAGATTTTATATGAATGTATTTTCAGCTTTCTAGTTACTTTGTAATTGCTTTAAGAGCAACACGTATTGAAAAATCTAGTGAAAACTTGTACTTGATATTACAAGAAATTCAGGTTTGACAGCCATTTGCATTATTTTTGGAAATGGGTTTTTCCCAGAATCTATTTTTAGCTCAAAATCTATTTTTAGAAATATGAAATATTTTGGAGTAATCAATGTTCTGTTAATTTAGATCTGCTGGGAAGAAGGAAAATTTTAATTGCTTTTGACATCCTAAGCTAGAATGTTCTCCCATTTCCTTTTATCCTTTCTCAAATGGCAAACATGTAATTTTACTTTCTTTGCTTCAAGAACCTCACATTTTGAACAGTTTAGTTTTGTTACTTTCTTTTAGCTCTATGAAACACAAGCATTGAACAATCTAATCAAAACTTGGATTAAATATTACATGAAATTCAGGCCTGTGGAGCGACTCAAGACCTTCAGGTCTTCTAGTAATCAAATTTCAGACTTTATGAATTTTAGAATTAAGGGTGTCCTTATTAAAAGTTCATTATTTAAGAACAGACTGTAGCATTTACTATGAAATTGCATAGGCTTCTAATCAAGTGGTGGTAGTCGGAAATATTTTGGAGTAATCAATGTTCTGTTAATTTAGATCTGCTGGGAAGAAGGAAAATTTTAATTGCTTTTGACATCCTAAGCTAGAATGTTCTCCCATTTCCTTTTATCCTTTCTCAAATGGCAAACATGTAATTTTACTTTCTTTGCTTCAAGAACCTCACATTTTGAACAGTTTAGTTTTGTTACTTTCTTTTAGCTCTATGAAACACAAGCATTGAACAATCTAATCAAAACTTGGATTAAATATTACATGAAATTCAGGCCTGTGGAGCGACTCAAGACCTTCAGGTCTTCTAGTAATCAAATTTCAGACTTTATGAATTTTAGAATTAAGGGTGTCCTTATTAAAAGTTCATTATTTAAGAACAGACTGTAGCATTTACTATGAAATTGCATAGGCTTCTAATCAAGTGGTGGTAGTCGGCATAATTATGCAAACTTTGAACGCATTCTGTAGATTCGCTAAATACATATTTACAAAGATCTGAGTGATGTGTTAGCAGTTTTGCCGAGTATATATAACAGGAGATCCAAACAGGAGATCTGTTTGGTTACAGTAAAAACAATCTATTTTGGATTTCCCAGGGTCATGGATGATGACTATTACAGTTGGCGCCACATCGTATGGCACAATGTTTATATTTTGTTCAAATGTAATTGAACGTTAAACAAAACATAAACACTTGCCATACGATGTGGCGCCAACTGTAATTGGTCCCTGTCAAATGTTGATATCGGTTAAAGCCGGATTTTAAATAACAGGTTGACAAAGGTTGAGACTTCAATTATACTTTAGTATAGTATTTCGTCGGTGTAAATCAAATATTAGGTTAGTTATGGAAGATTTTATAAAATTATGTCACGTGATTCTCCATCATGCAAAAATTTCTTATTTTCCCGACATGTTTTCTCTGTATCTTTTATGGGCGAGCATATTATCATGAAACTATCAGTCGAATATAATGCAAAAGAGGTAAAGACGCATTTATTGCAATCAATATGTCACATATGCAATTCAAGCCGTTGTACAAAAGTTAATATTTCTTGTCAGGCTATTGTACAGGACTTGACAAACGATTGTACAAAAAATTAATTTTTTTAAACGGCAAAAATGGGAAGTTTTAGACAGTTTCCTAACCAAATAATTATATAAATCTCAACACACACATATGCATGAGCTGTGAATGAAAATTTTGTCGCGAAATACCCTACAGTATACATCTATTCTAATGAAAACTGCGATTCGTAACAGCTAAATCACCCGTTTTAGTTCATGCCCAGGTGAATCGGACCTAAAATGACTTAAATCTAGAACTAATGGCTCCGATTGCTCTAAAAATATTACAGGGAATAATGAATAAAGAGATTGGTACAATGATCTGACAAAAGTGTTGAATTTATCCAGAAAAAAACATAAATTCTTACCAATGTCAGCAGCTGATGTTTACCAAGTTGCATTTCTTCGATGTACAGACACACAAGTTATCACTCAAAGACAAGTGTTCACACACTTCCGCTCCTACACTGTGCTTATGTCAGTCCCTATGTCTGACATTATTATGAAGTTCATGTCCAGAAAAGATCACCTAATTCAAACAAACAAATTGTAATTAAAATTTGAGAATGAGCACAGCGAGTTGCTAACAATCTACACTTGACACTACTTTTCTCTAGTAGTGTCAAGTGTTACTTCCCTTAGATTAATATAGAGTGTAAAGCAGCTGAAAATGGCAATTTTGTCAAGTTCAAGGGCACGTAACTCTAGACTTTCTGATCGGATCAGACTAAAAATCGAGCTCATCCAAGATCTTATGGTCTCTAATATTATGTCTAAGTTTTGTCTTGATTGATCAATAATTGTAGATGCTAGAGTGTAAATAAGTAGAGTTAGCTAGTTTGATGTAGCTCTCTCCCTGGTTTACACTCTAGAATCTACAATTATCTATAAATCAAGACAAAACTTGGACAAAATGTTGGGGAGCATAAGATCTTCGATGAGTTTGATTTTCAGTCTGATCTGATCAGACAGTCGAGAGTTATGTGCCCTTGAATTTGACAAAATTGCCTTTTTCGGCTGTTTTCGACCTTGTTTACACTCTAGAATCTACAATTATTTAATCAATCAAGACAAAACTTGGACACAATGTTGGGGAGAATAAGATCTCATATGACTTTGATTTTCAGTCTGGTCTGACCAGAAAGATGAGAGTTATGTGCCCTTGAATTGGGCAAAATTGCCATTTTTGGCTGTTTTTGACATTGTTTACACTCTAGAATCTACAATTATTATAAATCAAGACAAAACTTGGACAAAATGTTAGGGAGCTTAAGATCTGAGATGAGTTTGATTTTCAGTCTGATGTGATCAGAAAGTCGAGAGTTAAGTACCTCGAATTTGATAAAATTGCCATTTTTGACTGTTTTCAACCTTGTTTACACTCTAGAATCTACAATTATAGATCAATCAAGACAAATCTTGGACACAATGTTGGAGACCTTAAGATCTCAGATGAGTTTGATTTTCAGTCTGATTTGACCAGAAAAACGAGAGTTATGTGCCCTTGAATTTGATAAAATTGCCATTTTGGGCTGTTGTCAACCTTGTTTACACTCTAGAAAAATACAATTATAAATAAATCAAGACAAATCCTGGACACAATGTTTGAGAATATTAGATCTCAAATGAGGTTGATTTTCAGTCTGATCTGACCAGAAAGACAAGAGTTATGTGCCCTTGAATTTGACAAAATTGCCATTTTTGGCTGTTTTTCTACCTTGTTCACACTCTAGAATCTACAATTAATTAAAAAAAAAAATGTTGGGCACCATAAGAGCTTGGATGAGTTTGATTTTCACAACGTTATTGACCATTAGTTCATATTCAGTCTTAAAGTCATAAATATCAATTGAATTGATCATAAGTGTTGCTCATCATTTTGGTTCAGGTGAGCGATATAGGACCATCATGGCCCTCTTGTTTGTTCTTGTCTGCAGCTGATCTAAGTCATACAGAATTAAAGTTGCGTCCCGTAGGACCATGTGAGGTCTTAAAATTTGACGAGTCCCTCTACCATGTCATGGCATGATTTTGCGTACTAGACCAAGAGCGGATCCCGGTTTTTTCCGATCTTTAACCCCTTTTATTCGCCAAATTCCAGGGGGGGTCAGGACTCCCCTCTGGGTCTGTACATGCAGATACATGTCATACCAAGAAGGACTAAACATATATTACAATGGTTTGTCTTGGCACACAGGGACAAATGCCGCAGCTTATTTGGGACATAACCAGTAATCTTTTTGATAACCCCTTTTTTCGCCAAATTCCAGGGAGTTCACGACCCCCTGACCCCCCTTTGGATCTGCTCATGCAGACGCAAGTTTCCTGCGTCCGTTAAAACCCTGGACTATTTGCTGAGAAATTGACATCAAATAGATCACATTATTGCTATTTGATTGGAGCGATTTGTGTTCCAAATTAATGCAATTATAAGCTCGAGCTATAGTCTCAAAGTTGGCCGATTCAGCCTATGTGTCAACTGCCCAATGTTACTGAATTAAGACATAACTGTTTTTTTTATATTATTTTCTTTTTTTCAGTACATTAATATGGACATGAAAGTCGAGGTGCTGATGAGAATAGAGAATCAATTTTAATGAGCTTCCTTATCTACTTTTGTGTCAGTTATGAGGGTCAAAGTGTTCAAACACTAATAGTGTAAAACAATGGACCACAATTACAGTGTTCTTTCAAGTAAGTGCAGAGCCTTTCTTGAACAAAACCTAGTTTTAGTGCATCTTGTCCCAAATTGTGAAGATCTTGTAAAAATTGTAGAAAATAAAGAAACTGTTTGTGATAAGACAAAACATTAAACATTTCATTATCTTGAAATTGATGTCTACATCATTTTTAAATCTGAACCAGTTCAAAATTTTGCTCTCTAATAATGATTAGAACATTAAAATACTGCTTCAATATCAAAGCTTCTTTAACCCTTTCCCAAACAAGACCTGGTTTTGACGTCTCTAATAGAAAAGGTTTGAGAAAATATAGAGACAAAAGAAGAAACTGCTGATAACCAGCAGTTTCTCCTTTTGCCTCAATATTTTCTGTGTTATATTGTACACAAATCCCTTTCTTTTTAACATCAATTTTGTTATCTACAGTAGCTTTTTAAATAGAACCACCATTAAATTGTGTCGTTTGGGAAAGGCTTAAACAACAAAACTGATGTTCGTAGCTCTAGCACCTGTGTACAGTAAAGCTCAGAAAACATATTAACCCATTACTGCACAGTGACGCCTTTTTGACTCTCTCACAAGAAATGGCTTTGGAAAACATTGTGGAAAATGAAGAAATTGCTTGTGACAAGCAATTTCTTCATTTCCCAAAATATTTTCTATACAAAATGACCAAAAAATGTAAAAAATCACTCTTTTTGAATTGTCGTCTGCAACATCTTTGAATTTGGACCAACCCAAAATTTTGTCGTCTGATAATGGGTTAAGGCAAAAGATAAAGTGTTCATTGTCATCAAGAAATTGTTCGAAACGAGCAATTTCTATCCTTTTCCTACTACATTTTCAATGGCTGTATTTATTTTGAAAGTAGTTCATATGGAATTTTTGATATCCACTGTTGAGAATGGGTCTAGATTTTCACGTTGACTTAAGCAAAAGTTTGACTCATCCGATGTGGACAAAAATAGTGTCAACTGTAATTCTACTAGGGGAGTCAAAACCAGGTCTTGTTAGAGAAAGAGTTAAAATTGCCATGAGATTTCAGGTGATAGCCTTCAAGTTTATTTTGGGTTTGTACTGTAAAGGAAAGTGCCAGGGACACAAAGTTAACCCTTTCCCAAACAACAAAATTTTAAGGCGGTCCTTTTCATAAGCTGAGCTGCAGATGACAAAATTGATGTTAAAAGGAAGGGATTTGTGTATAAAATAGCACAGAAAACATTGAGACAAAAGGAGAAACTGCTGGTTATCAGTAGTTTCTTTTTGCCTCAATGTTTTCCAAAACCTTTTCTATTAAGGACGTCAAAACCAAGTCTAGTTTGGGAAAGTGTTTAGGCACACTTCTTCTTCATTGAAAAAATATTCAACCTCATTTAAATTTAAAAAATTCTTGTGATAGATTATGATTATAAATTACCACTAAAAATATTTAGGCAAAAGGGAAAAAGGTTTATTATCAGAATTATCTTCTTTATTCCTCATTGTTTTGCCAAGCCTTTTCTTGTAGGCAAGAGGTGTCAAAATGTGTAATTATTTAACCCATTACTACAAAGTGACACCTTTTAACTCCCTCATAAGAAAAGGCTTTGGAAACATTTCAGTAAATGAAGAAATTGCTTTTGACAAGAAATTTCTTCATTTTTCACAAGATTTTTTAACCCCAAAAAAGATTTTTAAAATGATATTGTCAACACCTTTCAAATTGGAACAGTCCAAAGTTTTGCTATCTGGTAATGGGTTAACTTAAGAAAGGGTTAATAATTGTGGCATAATTCAATTTCTTCCACAAATTTCAGGTGTTATAGGATCTAATGAACCTTGTCCAAAGTCAATGAAAGAATTCAACCGCATCATATGCGACTTCATGAGAGAACAGAACATACCTGGGGCCTCCCTCTGTATTTACTATAATGGGGAGCCCTGGTATAAACAAGGTTGGTCTTTAATTGCCCCATTTCTGCACAGTGACACCTTTTAACAACCCTCAAGGTACAGGCTTTTATAAATATTGTGAAAAATGAAGAAATTGCTTGTCACAAGCAATTTCTTCATTTTCCGTGATGTTTAGTATCCTAAACCAGAAAGTAAAAAAATATATTATTCCATACACTTGAAACTATTGTCTGCAACAACGTTAAATTTGGACCAGTCGAAAATTATGTCATCTGGTAATATGGGGTGAAATGCACTGCGATCTGCAAAAAAGGATTGTTCTTGCATTTAACATGACTTTTTTAGACTAACATGGATCCAAATTAGCCTGAAAAACACCAAGCTAGATCTATATCATGTTGTTCTTGATTTGTTTCATAACATTTTGCAACTGTGACACAAACTTTATGTACATGTATATATTTTTGGGTATATCATTATACCGAGTTATAACAGAGTTATGGGGGGGGGGGGTATACTGGAATCAGGTTGTCCGTCTGTCTGTCCATGCTTCCGTGCATCCGTGGACATAATTTTGTGTCCTCTTCTCCTCCCACAGTTTTTGACCAATTTTGCTTAATTCTATCAGGTTGTTTGCTATCATATGAAGTTATGCACCTGCAAGTTTCATCTTGATCTAGTCATTAATTTCAGAGTTATGCCACTTTGAACTTTTTAATGGAAGGGGGGGGGGGGGGGGGGGGAGTAGTCGAAATTTGAAATTGCAAAATTCAGTATCCATAAGTCAAGAACCGGTTAACCTAGGATCATGAAACCTTACAAACTTGTTGCCCATGACCCAAGGAGGTGCCCTATTGTTTTTGGGTCACCTAGGTCAAAGGTCAACGTCACAATCAGACTTTGTTTATAATCTGTTTCTGTGCTCTAAGTCAAGAATCGGTTCACCTAGGATCATGAAACTTTACACAGTTGTTGTTGCCTATGACCCAAGGAGGTGCCCTATTGTTTTTGGGTCACTAAGGTCAAAGGTCAAGGTCACAATGGGACCTTTTTAATAATCCATTTCTGTGCTCTAAGCCAAGAACTGGTTAACTTAATAGAGTTGTTGCCCATAACCAAAGGAGGTGCCCTATTGCTTTTGGGTCAGGAAGGCCAAAGGTCAAGGTCACAATGGGACTTTGTTTAAAATCTGTTTCTGTGCTCCAACTAAAGAACCTTTTGAACTATAGCACTTTTTCGGTGACGAGGCGCTGGTGGGGGTTATTTGTCCGCTTTGCAACAGTTCTAGTTAATTTTTATTAAGATTTGGCAAATTTCATTCCTGATCTTTGACAAAAGTAATTTGTCTCTTGTTTGTGATGAATTCCATTTTAATTTTCTATTTAGGACAAGCAGTTTGTAGATGTAGTTTTGTTTTTATACAAGAAATGCCTGGAACATATCTTTAATTGCACCAGCGTTTCCAATATCACTGAAAACTGTTGAATTTGTGTTAAACCCATCAGTATTTTCTTCTTTTGTCTCAATGTTTTCCAAAGCTTCATCTATTAGGGACCCCTAAACCAGGTCTTGTTTTGGGAAAGGGTTAATCTTATATTTTTAGGATATGGAACAGCAAGAGCAGGTCAGTGCATTACTTCTAGTTCATATCTCAGGATTGCCAGCATTAGTAAAGTCTTCACAGCCATTGGTGTGATGAAACTAGTTGAGGAAGGGAAGTTGACATTGCATCAAAAAGTGTTTGACTCTAAAGGTAAATTGATTAAACAGAAAATATTGAGGCAAATGAAGAAATAATGATTATCAGCATTTTCAGCTCACATGAGAATGAAGTTCTCATGGTGACCTTTTGAGATCACTTTTTATCTGTTAAATGTCTGTTCACAATTTGGTGTTAATGCTTTAGCTTCCACGAATACCAATCAATCTTTAACAAACATGGTTAAAACATGTAAAACATAAGGATTAGTTTGATTTTGGGTCAGATTGGATTGTGTGCCCTTGAATGTCAAAAATGGCTAGCTATCATCTTTATACGCCGCTGGAGGCGGTCGTATATTGGCGTCATCTTCTCCGTCTGTATTTCTGTCCATCTGTCCGTCCATCTGTGTGTACGTCCACTTTTCCTTTCAACGTAACTCCTCCTAAGTTTCTAGATGTATCTTTTTGAAACTTGATCAATGTTATCAATTTAATGGGTAGATGTGCATGAAGTAAGGATTTTATGGTTCAGTGATTTTGCCTGAGTTATGCCCCCTTAAAACTTAATCTCTGGGGCTTATTGAAATTGCAGACTTGCGGCGTATATTTTGACTATGGCACTCTTGTTTAAAGGGTAAATGCATTAAGTAGAGATGGTTTATTTAAGAAAAATCACAAATATAACTTGAATATTGTTTATTATCACAGGTATTTTAACAAAGTTCAAATGTCATCACAATAACCAAAGGAAGATTACAGTATTACACTTACTGCAGATTCAGCAGCTAGGTTGGGACAGAGATATGCAGGGTGATCAGGTTACTGGTTTAGTGATCCACAACATGCGGGAATATATTGATGTGTCTTTCTCACAAGTGACTTTTCTTTACTCGCTTATTTTCTACAACTACAGGTATTTTACCAGAGTTCAAATGTCATCACAACAACCAGAGTAAGATTACAGTATTACACTTGCTGCAGCACTCCACGGGCTGGGACAGAGACGTGCAGGGTGATCAGATGTACTGGTTTAGTGATCAGCAACATGCTGTTGTACATATTAACCTATTATCAAGCAAACATACTTAAATAACTTGCAAATTGTCTTTTACCACAGGTATTTTAACAAAGTTCAAATGTCATCACAACAACCAAACGAGGATAACAGTGTTACACTTGTTGCAGCATTCAGCAGGCTGGGATAGAGATGTGCAGGGGGATCAGGTTTACTGGTTTAGTGATCCACTACATGCACAACATATTGATGTGCATGACAATGACTCTCTTGTACAATATGTGCTGAAACATGAACTGGCTTTTGAACCTGGTATGAAATTGTTACAAAGTGTACACAGAGTTACAGATAGGAAGGGATGATGACTTTTTGAAATGAAATATTTTCTTGATTGATCACCAAAGTTCAAACACTATGTTGTGGGTTCTTGTTACCTTCTTATCAGCATAGCTCTTGGAATTTAATTAAAAAGATTAGAATGTCTTTACTCCCTCTTATGTGTTTCTCTGTTTACAACATAGACAATGTTCAGTTCCTTAAGTACAAGATGTTAGCTGAATAGTGCTATTTTATAGGGTTAATTCACATTTTTGAGGTCGTTAACATTCGCAGAGGCCCAAGAAATATGTTAACGACCGACTGCGAAGCAGGAGGGTCGTTTTCGTATTTTGCGGGCCTCTGCGAATGTTAACGACCGAAAAATACGTGAATTGACGCTATTATTGCATAAAAAGCATAAAATTCCAATGATTACTTACCCCAAACCCCTTGATATGTGTGAAAAATGAACCGAGGTGAGATAAGAAAATGTCCGCCATTGTTCTGATAAATCTTCCGAGAGTGTTTTGTTATGCGTGACGTCGGTAAAACAACGTTACGTCATAATTTGGCGCCAAAAGGCGAACGTTGCTTATTTAACGTAAGACGTTGCGAATTTTGCGGGAAAAGAGACAATCGTTTATTTTGAAAGGTCAAATCAAGGATATTTGAGTGCAAAACCGGTCCGATATCGCACGTGAATCTGCCGATTAATGCACGATTTCTCTGGATATCCGCCCGGTTTCTTCTCGTTATTCAATGTTGATAACGGCCCAAAAACACAAATTTTATGCAATAATGTGAGATAAATTCACTGAAATTCATACAAGTAGTAGGATTGCCTTTTCTTTTTAGCGAGCCGGGACTTTAACTCCAGGATGCTAATGTCACAGCCCTAGTGTAGACGCCCCGTCCTGTCCCGTCGTGTCTTCACTTGAAAAAAAAAACCTTTAACCTGGTCTATATCTCGGGCACTATTTGAGATACAGCCTTGATATTTCACACATGGATACCTCCTGGCAAGACCTTTCATTTAGGACTTTGACCTAGTGACCTTGACCTTGGTGTTTGACCTACTTTTAAAAATCTTTAACCTGGCCAATATCTCATGCACTATTAATGATAGAGCCTTGATATTTCACACATAGATACCTCCTACCAAGACCTGTCATTTGGAACCATTACATTTGACCTTGGAGTTTTACCTACTTTTGAAAATTTTAACCTGGCCTATATCTCATGCACTATTGTAGATAGAGCCTTGATAGTTCATATGGATACCTCATGCCATGACCTTCACCTTGAGACCATCTTTGACCTAGTGACCTTGACCTTTGATATTGGACTCCTTTTTTTGAGACAAGCTTTCATATAGGCGAGCTACGTTGTCCACGGACAACTCTTGTTTTGCAATGCTCTCTTTTAATAAACATACTCTTATGGCTGAGGAGTATACTATACATGTACTTGCTTTTTGAGTTTTCATTGCTTAGTTAGTGGTAAAATATTACTATTGTTTTTTGGGCATGTGTAACTGACATATGATTGCTTTATAACATTACCTTGTAGGTACGAAGCATGCCTATTCCAATCTGACCTATTTACTGCTGGGAATGATCATTGAGACTGTGACAGGTCAGCCGTATGGTGAATATATAGTCAGTGTGATGAAGTTACTGGGAGTGGATGTTTATGTAGGAAGTACATTACAAGCTGACTGCAGCGAGTTTATGGAGGTATAGTTTGATAAAAGACTTGGGAATGACTGTTAAACCTTTCTCACTCAATGAACTTTAAACTCCCCTCAAGATAATGGCTTTGAAAAACAAACATAGTTATTGATGAGCAAACCATTTTGTTTGCTTGTCAATAACTTTTTTATCAGGAGCTATTAAAAAGATGCACCACTTCTAGAAAATCCCTTGTGTTGTTTTGTCTTCTTCAAATTATTTTCAAATCAGTCAATATTAACCCATTACTACACACTGACTCTTTTTGTCTCCCCGCAAAATAATGGCCATGGAAAACATCGTGGAAAATGAAGAAATTGCTTGTGACAAGCAATTTCTTCATTTCCCACAATGTTTTCCACCCATAAAGACCTAAAAATTCAAAATTCCATCCACTTGAAATTGTCTTCAGTAGGATCTCTAAATTTGAATCGCCATAAAATTTTGTAATTGGTAATGGGTTAAAAGACTTATTGAAGATTTTCTGCACTTGTTTTTTTTTTTTGTTTCACATAATTCCTCACTGTGCATATGCACCTACAATAGCTTTACACTTGCACTACAATATTGTATCGATTTTCTTACAGGGCAAGTACTTTAACAACAGCAAGTCACAAACAGAACAGTCCATCTTCAACAAAGATTTCCAGGTAGCGCCTCAGTATGGCTCCTTTCCAATGGAGAATTCTGCTGCCTATGGTGGCCTTGTCACTTGTGCAGAACATCTCGTTAAGATGCTTGATAGTTTGGTGCCAGGCTGTACAGAAACTGGGATATTATCACCTGATACTGTCAAACTAATGAAGAAAAAACCTATGTAAGTTAATGTTTATCAAAGGATCAAATCAGAGGGAGTAAATGCATACTATTTGTAATTTAAGATTCAAACCCTATGTTATTGGAACTCATTGGAATCATCTGTAGGAAAGAGGTTTTATTGTATTTCTATACCAATGTAGGGTCGTATTATGTTATGGCTTTGGTTGTCCTTCTGTCTGTCTGTCCTTTAACTATTTCTTATGTGTGTAACTCCTCCTACAGTTTAAATTGGAATTTGATTAAACTGGCCACAATGAGAGATTAGAAACCTACCACTTCAACCAGAATGTGACCAAACTTGCTTTTCCATGGTGTCTACTTGTGCTTGCCATATTTAAAATTAGGACAACTCTTTGTATTCTTGAATAGCAATTTTTACTGACAGGCTCTCTTGGGCGTATATGTGACACTCGGTGAAGCTCTAGTTTACAGCACAGAGGTTTAATGTAATATGGATATGTCTTTAAATGAAAACGCTAGACAGTTTAGTGCACTGCGGCCCTATCTTCTGTACTGTCTCTTCTATGTCATATTAAACACAAATCTTATCTTTATTAAAATTCACTTTGTCTGAAACAGCTTAAATTAGACCACCATGTACAAAACACTTGTCCTGAGCATATCTCTTAAAGTAAAGTAGCTATGATAGTTAGCTAGATAGATCTAATAATGAGAGGTGCAGTGTACAAGGAGCTTAACTCTACCTTGCTTATTTTGTGAGTTATTAATCCCCTACCGGTGTTCACACCGGAGGGGACTATAGGTTTGCCCTCCGTCTGTCCATCCGTCTGTCCGTCTGTCCGTCCGTCTGTCCGCTCAAATCTGGATCCCGCGATAACTTAATAACTAAGCAAGCGTTTTTGATGAAAGTTGGTATATGACTAGATGGCAATGTGTAGATTATGCAAATCATTTTATTTTTGTTTTTCGACTTAAATTGAGGTTGCTATGGTTACAGAAATAGTGAAAATATGGCCAAAAATGGGATCCTGCGATAAGATAATAACTAAGCAAGCTAGTTTGATGAGACTTGGTATATGACTATATGGCAATGTGTAGATTATGCACATTATTTTATTTTTGTTTTTAGACTAAAATTGTTGTTGCTATGGTTACGGAAATAGTGAAAATATGGCAAAAAATATTGGATCCTGCGATAAGTTAATAAGTAAGCAAGCTAATTTGATGAGACTTGGTATATGACTAGATGGCAATGTGTAGATTATGCACATCATTTTATCTTTGTTCTTTGACGAAAAGTGCGGTTTGCTATGGTAACGGAAATAGTGAAAATATGGCAAAAAATGGATCCTGCAATAACTTAATAACTAAGCAAGCTAACTTGATGAAACCTGTTTTAAAATGTAAAAAAAATTATAAGCCATGTTAGTCAGGGTGGTGATGCAGCAGTATTAATCACCTCCAGTGAAAGTTCGCATTTCTTACCAACAAGACTGAAGAAAAACATCTTGGATCAGACAAGGTAACTGTTATTGATACTATTTCTTGCATCTGTCTATTGCTTGCATGAATTGTATAGTGGGCACAGCAGAGACAACATTTGAATTATATTTCCGAAATTTTGGGCATAACATTTCATATGTTTGACAATTATTTTGATGACTTGTTCATCTTAATCTATTATTGATTACCATATTGAGTCAATGTGAAGCCGGTAGGGGACTTTATGTGTTGCATACAACACCAGATACTTGTTGTCTTCTGTCATCTGTTTTCTACAAAAACTTTTGTCCGAACAAATGTAGTAGTACTAGTGGGGCATTTTACCACCTTTAGTGATAGATTTGTCTATATTGCAGATATTGTAGATCAGGGGACTGGTATGGACTAGGATTGGACGTTGAAGATAATGGTAAAACCTTTGGTCATACAGGAGCGATGGACGGGACATCATCGACAGTACATCATGACAAATCTGGATTTACATGGGCCCTGTTACTTAACTCCTGGGCTAAGGATATGGACTTAAATGGTCTTGTCAAGTATGCACTATCTAATGTGGAGGGTTGTATGCTATGGCAGAGTGTGCTTAAAGTACTTGACAGTAACCTTACCACAATACTTTCCTCGGACAGAAAACAATGTGTGTCTGTTCATGTCCCTTATAAAGACTTGGAGTCTCATGCTAACAATATGAAACACAATGGATATTACATCAGTTATATTAGTGCAATATCGTCAAATCATAACTTACATTTCAATATGATATGGAATGTTAATGAAAATCAGGGACCAAATGACTGGTATATATGTTGGAATATAGCCTGGACTAACTCAGAGAATTTTATTGAACAAGTCAGACATGGTATAAGAAATGATAAGGTGTGCTTGTGTCAGACATATATCCTGAATGACAATGTATACAATATGTTTGTTTGTGCATCTGGACAGACAGGCTTGACGCAGCATGTAACATGCACAGATGAAACAAAACATGAAATTAACGTTGAAACATTGAACAGTGCTGGTTTCACTTTAGACTGTCAATCTGTTGTGAGTTTCATAGGAGTATTTTATATTACTGCAGTATTCTCAAAAATGGAGGTATGTATCAATGAATACCATTAACCTTTTCTATTAATCAAACTTGGCATATGCAAGGCTTATCTGGATCCATATTGGTCTCAAATTGCTTAATATATAGAGGATAATCGTTTGTTTCAGTGTAAGGTCGATTTATATTTCATTGAGTGAACAACAAAAGCTTTATTTTCACGAGTTGCGAAGTGAAATATAAATCAATCCTACTCGTAAAACAAACGATTATTCTATTTCTTTAATGTAAAAAATAGACAAAATGCAAAAACTTATGACAGATTTTCTTAAAGTGCGTCATTTTGCACGTGACTACTATGCAACGCTTACGATGACGTCACTTATTTGGCTCGGCTTAGATAACGTCAGATAGGGTGAAATGAACGGAAGCGGGGCACAAGTTTTTGATAATTTCACTGGATAGGCGGTGAGTTTATCAAAATGATAATCTACCGTTATTTCCCGATAATCCACCGAAAAGCATTAAAGAAAATAATATAATCAAGCAAAGTTTTGTTTGGTCACCAATAATTTTATTTATTGGCTCATTTTAAAAGATCTTCCACATCCATTTAAATGTTGATGAATTTCCACTTTCTCTGCTTCAAACAAGTTTCGAATCAGCCACTCTCTATGTACAGAATTATTGATGATTTTCTGCAACTGTTGCAGAAAATCATCAATAATTATGTACATAGAGAGTGGCTGATTTGAAATTTGAAACCACACGCCGGTTTATTTATTATACATAATTTTCAGATTAGTCACATATTGGTAGAATTATAGAAGACTTTGTGCAATTGTTGTGTCACATGATTTCCCACTGTGGTTATGTTCATTTATGTTTCTTTCCATTATAGATGCATGGTACTATCTCAAAGACAGACCAAACTCAGTGGTCCAATTTACCAGTGGAAAGATTTACTTCTGCTATTGAAGAAAAATTCAAACAGAAATATTGCCTCGATTATTTACATTTTTACCCAACACATGAACAACCTAGAGTATCAGCAATATGGACAAAGTTGGACATTAGTAAAAAAGCATTCGAGAAGCATATTATTTATCAGCGTTACAATGTATCAAAATACGGGATTCTGTTTGACCTGTGTGAGAGCATGAGGCAGAATCAGCCTGTTAAATGTTTGTGTTCGTATATAGATGAGGAGGGAAATATGTTATATGTGTGTATCTGGGGTCGTTATAACAGGACAAAGAAGAAAAGAAATCGCAAAGTGATATCTTTAACCCACTCATGGAAAGAAATAGCTAAATGATTTGATATGTTTAATAGAATTTTAACCCTTTTACAAACAGCAAAAATCTGTTCCAAATTCAAAGATATTGCAGACCACAATTTCAAGCGAATCGAATTTTAAAATTTCTGGTCCATCGTGGTAGAAAACATTGTGGGAAATGAAGAAATTGCTTGTCACAAGCAATTTCTTCATTTACCACGATGATTTCCAAAACCTTTATCCTTTATGTTGAACATTAGTAAAAAAGGCTTTAAGCATTTGAGAAGCATATTATTTATCAGCGTTCCAATGTATCAAAGTATGGGGTTCTATTTGACCTGTGTGAGAGCATGAGGCAAAATCAGCTTGTGAAATGTTTGTGTTCGTACACAGATGAGGAGGGAAATGTGTAATAATATTATGTGTGTATCTGGGCTCGCTTCCACAGGACAAGGAAAAATAAGTAAACGCAAAGTGATATCTAATCTTAACCCACTCAGAGAAAAATTGAGGCATAGTTTGATATAGCAAGATTTCTAAGCCCCTTGAAAAGAATCTTAAGATATTTTTTTCAGGAAAGTAAGCACACATGTTCTATACTTTATAACCAAATGATGTTGTTACATATCAAAATGACATAATCATTCATTATGGTTCTGTACCACAAATGCAAAAGTTATTCAAAAATGAGCAAACATTATGAAGAGAATTCTCGAAAATACATATACATACCAGCCAACCGAATCATCAAATGGCTGATTTGTACCCATGTTTACGTAAAATTTGATTAAGCCCAGGGCCAGGAGGGAGTAACCTATGATCAGACGAGAAATTTCAGACCAGATTCAATGATGTTGCAGACTACAATTTCAAGAAAATGATGTCACTTTTTTTTTAAAATATTTTTTGGGTAGCTTTCTTACCAAAAACTTTTTACTATGTATAACAACCATTCTATAAGCTGACTTTTTTGATGGTCAAACAACCTTTCTACCCTGTCATGTTTTGGAAATGATTCACCCCACACAATGACTCCTTTTGACTAGATAAAGACTGGAAAACATTAAGGTAAATGAAGAAATTGCTTGTAGTCACTAGGAACCTATGTCTTCATTTCCCACAATGTTGTTGTGGATGCAGTAGCTTGAGTATTAGTAGGTGACATCACCTTAGTTGGAGTGGTAGCTTCACAGTTTTTAGCGGCTTTGCAAATGGTATGGTATTGCGGCATCCGCTAGATCAAAATTCTGATGACATAATGAAAATGTCTCTGTTAAACACATAGTAAGTAGATGGAGATTTCTCTTTGATTTCCGCATTTGGTAAGCAAAAAGAAAATCAAGGAGATATGTCCTTAAACAAGGCGAAATCGCCAGAATTACGGCTTTGTAAATATGAGTGAATCATAATTGGTATGACACCTTTGATTTCTAAAGAGTGATTGCAGATATATCAGTATCACAGACAGTGCATTTAGTGGCAGCTTTGCCTTGATCAGATCTGTGGCTACATTTATGGAACTTAATGTGCGATTATCAGAATTGTCGTGAAATGATTCAATGAATATTGTGGACATGGTAAATGGCTTAGTAAAGATTTAGGAATTGTAGTAAAACAATCGTTTTGTGAGAAAGCCCAATGTATATCCAGGGTGTCCACAGTCAGCGAAAAAGTCAGGGAAAAAAATATTTTTTCAAGGTCAGGGAATTGTCAGGGAATTTTGGAATTGGTCAGGGAATTTTACAGTTTAAGCAAGAGTCAGGGAAAAGTCAGAGAATTTTGAAATAATTGGTGTATTTTGGCATGCATCTTATTTCAAAACCCACACCCAGCAGTATTGGTTAAGTTCATAAAACATGCATCATATATTTATGAAGAAAAAAAAAAGAAAAAAGAAAAAAAAAATATTCATACAAATAGTTATACAGTTACAGTTAGTAAAGTTAGAGGTGGAAAGGGTTTGCTGTAGGGGTGGAGGAGGCCAACATTTTCATAAATTAACATGCAAAATACGGTAAATATAAGTCAGGGAAATTTGATTTTAGTCAGGGAAAAGTCAGGGAATTTTGCTTTGCTTAAACTGTGGACACCCTGAAAATTATCATGGTGTGTGAAGATCGCTGGACTACATGGTAAGACAAAACCTTAAGGGCTACGCCCCTTAGATTTTACCTTACACTTGTAGGCCGTCACACATCAATTTTATAAGCTCACCTGAGCTTGAAGTGCTCAAGGTGAGCTATTGTGGTGGCTTTTTGTCTGTTGTTTGTCGGTATGTGCGAGCAAACCTCATGGTGTTAATGTGGTTCAATCAGTCCATAATTTATATGAAATAAGAACAAAACCACTTAAACCATGCCATTTTATGTGCCACTTTTCTACATAAAGATCAAAGAAAAAAAACAATAAGTCCTGAAATGTTGGAACATCCGTCTGTCCATCTGTCCACAATTTGTTGTGAACACTCTAGCAGTCGCAAATATTAACTAATTTTGAACAAACTTAGTCAAACAAGTATGGCCATAAGTTATCACATGAGTTCGATTTTGGGTCAGATCGCATTAGGATGTCAGGAGTTATGTTCCAATGAATGTCAAAAATAGCTATTTTGGCTTTGTTAACACTCTAGCATCTACAAATATTGACCAATCAACATAATTATTTTTCTAGTGTGCCCAGTGGTCTTTTAAGAAAAGCTGTGAAAAAAAAACATACCCCTAGCCGCCACAACCCATTGCTATATGACAAAAAACGACTTTTAGATTAGATGACAATTTCAGGTGAATGTAATTTTACATTTCTGGTCTCTCTTGGCAGAATACATTGTTGGAAATGAAGAAATTGCTTCCTTTTCCACAATAATTTCCAGAGCTTTCCTGATTTTGGTGCGACAGAATGCCTCAAATGTTCTCGATGATATGCCTTTGGCTTCAAAATTACAAAATTCTAGGCTACACCCATGGCTACTATACTTTAAGAGGTATGCTCTTGACATGTATGTTGTACATGGGCGGACAGACAGGTCCGCATCCACCTCGCATCAAATAGGGCCTTTTATGCTGTAATTCTGACAATTTTTGGACATGCTCCAGTCGTGATATAGGGGCGGTATTGTGTATGTGACCAGGCCATAAGGTAAAGAATATAACTTACTTTTTAGATTGTGGTGCACTTCCGGAAGCTCGTGGCCGCGGCCTTAGCGCAGTCGGTAGCGCATCTGCCTACCCTTTCTGACAAAATTTTCACCCACCAATGGGTTGGGTGGAGGCTGGGTAAGGGTGTTGTGGTAGTACTGGTTTGAGAAACAACAGGAATCCATGGGTAGGTGCTCCAGCCTCAGCGATATGACCCTGGCAGTTGAAAATGGCGTAAAACCCCAATAAATTCAAACTCTGGAAACTCGCGTAATGCAAGGTTGTTCGTGATCAAATGCCTATATTGGTAGAACTTTCATCCCGTAACTTGTCCACAGTACGATATCAGGCACGACATGGGTTTGATTCCAGCTGTGGTTGAGGTTCTTGGTTTTAACTTTTTATTTCCAGAAACTCTTTGAACAAACCTATGGCAGCAGGTCCAATTAAAATTTTAGGTCTAAGGGAAGTAAATCTGTTTGTCTTGACACGTGACAAAACCTATAGGGAAGGTCAGGTGAATTATTACGATCAAGGTGACCTGTGATTGGACAATATTTTTTACTGGAATTGAACATGATTTATTCATTTGTGACTGATTATATTCTATTTTCAAGTTAAAAGCAAAAAATCAATGATTTTGAATCATTTTGGCAATTTCTGAGCCATTTTAAAAGATGGCTATTATACTCTGAAATGCCTCCGAGATTAGCTGCGCAGTTAGGGTGATCTCAAAAATGGGGTCAAAGGTCATAGAGAAAAGGATTCATGCCATACTAAAATTCATTTTTCGGGTGTATGAATGGATGTTCTAGAATTTAAGGTAGGTCAGATCATTGCTGCAAACTCATGGACTGAACTATAAGCCAAAATGTTATAATGGTCGCCTATGTAAAACTATTTACTTCCCTTAGACCTAAATGTGGACCCTAATACAAATAGTAGACCAACCCAGGTTGTTGTTGTTCTAGAAAATTTGACATTTAAAACTTCCGGTTTGATTTTTGTTGCAGACGATCTATCTGGGTAAGCAATTTACATGTTTTTCTGACCATATCAGAATATTTTGGCATCACTGCATCACTATCCACTTGTCTGCCCATCTGTGTGTGTGTCTGCAGCCAAATTAACATGAATAGTCAATATTTCTCTGAATAACTCTCACATTATTTGACTTACAAAGCCCAAATTTGGTAGGCATGCACACCAGTACAACATGTATCTTTAATTACCAAGGTCAAGGTCATTCTTCAAGGTCAAGGTCAAATCTGAAGGTCAACCTTTAAGAAAAAAATGGTGTGATTTTTTCATTTCTGCCCATACTACACAATCCCGAAAGCTGTAAGTTGTATCTTTTTGTAATATTTACATCTTGTCTGTGTGTTTCTATTGGTATCAAGGTCAAGGTCATCCAAGAAGGTCAATGCCAAATTTCAAGGTCAAGTTTTCAATAAAAGTTGCCATTTTGAGGGGGGGGGGGGGGGTGATTTGTTTGTTCCTCATTAACAATTACATACTGTTTATGTACTTTATTTGACTCATGGGTGTGTTTAAAAGCCTTTATAGGCCCCTTTTATAACTTTCCTTGTTATTTTGAAGGTAACGGGCTGGTCTTGAACAAGATTTTTCTATTTATTTCAGAAATTCAGTGTATAGTTTCATTATGTTGTAGTCATCATCCCGCATGATTTTCATACTACAAAGATCAGCCCGATATATCTGATAGCTCATATTTTGACCAGTCCGGATCATTGATTCACACTCAGAGCTTTGAAATCAATCATCTAACGGGTAATTCTGCCTTTTGGAAGGGAAGTTGGATAGCTTGATTCATTAGTTTTGAGTTCTGTCAGTTTGAAGTTAGTTTAGCAGCAAAGTAAAGTATATAATGCAGTTAGCTAATGCTTTTAACTATGTACTGGATTATAAGATCAGTGCAATAATGGGTTAAAGTGTCTGATCTTGGCCTGTTTGTTTAGAGTAAATACTAAAGGACTGTTGAAAACCTGTTTTCTGTGAATTTTTGCTTATTTTTCACTTATAAATATTGCAATTTTAGGGCCATAATGATGACAGAACCCTCTTCCTGTGTCCTATTAAGGTGTGATTGTCAATTTTAAGGTACATGAAACATGTGAAACTAAAAAAATAATACCAGAAATGGTAAATTATCCTTTTTGAATATGTCTTTATACTATGTTGAAGGAAAAACACAAGATTGGACATCATTTTGGCCATTTTGCAAGTGAGAAATTTCTGCTGAGTCATCATTTTTAACTATTATGCAATTTCAATCATTTAGATGTAACTTTTCTAAACATTTTTCACTGGGAATTGGTGTTTTTTATTAAGATGTGCTATAACAAACAGAGTTTAACATTTTCCTCATCAAGAAATAGATTTATGAACAAAGAGAGACTATTTCACTACTAAATGGCCTCTTGTATTTTGTGTCAATGGGGTAAAGGGAAATGCCAATTTCTCCATTATTTTTATACCAAATGCATTGAAGTTCTACATAGATGCTATAACAATGTTGTACTAGTCATGTAATAACATGAAAAGGCCATTCTTAAAAAAATGTGTTGTTGGCACTTAAAAATGACAAGAAAATACAGATTTATTTTTAAAGGTTAAGGGTTACATCTTTAGAAAAATAATGAAAAATATGAATTTGAATTTTTTTCACCTGAAATAGTGGCTAATATGCTCAGAAGTAATTGTTGCACAATACCAGATGAAAAGAATGTGTTAAATATTAATTTACAACCTGCCTTTTGAACATTGAAAGTACATGTTTTGATGAAGAAAAATTTTCTGATATAGCAATTTTTTGGCTTGATTTTATTGTGAAAGGGTAAAGGAAAACATGTTTCTTTCAAGATGCAAGGGAAAGGGGGAACACATTTTTTTTAAATTCAGTTCAGAATTGGTATTTGGTCACAAAAACACTTAAATTTTGTATTTTGCCACCACATAATCTTTTCTTTAGGTCTAAGGGAAGTAAATCTGTTTGTCTTGACACGTGACAAAATCTATAGGGAAGGTCAGGTGAATTATTACGATCAAGGTGACCTGTGATTGGACAATATTTTTCACTGGAATTGAACATGATTTATTCATTTGTGACTGATTATATTCTATTTTCAAGTTAAAAGCAAAAAATCAATGATTTTGAATCATTTTGGCAATTTCTGAGCCATTTTAAAAGATGGGTATTATACTCTGAAATGCCTCTGAGATTAGCTCCGCAGTTAGGGTGATCTCAAAAATGGGGTCAAAGGTCATAGAGAAAAGGATTCATGCCATACTAAAATTCATTTTTTCGGGTGTATGAATGGATGTTCTAGAATTTAAGGTAGGTCAGATCATTGCTGCAAACTCATGAACTGAACTATAAGCCAAAATGTTATAATGGTCGGATTGGTCGCCTATGTAAAACTATTTACTTCCCTTAGACTATGATGTGAATAAATGAACTATAAATGTTCCTCACTTAAAAATAATAAATTGTTTTGTCTGAATCAAGTTAAAATAGTTTTAAAATCAAACCCTGGCCACATCAAATAGGATAGGATTGAATTTGCGTCTGGTAAACCAAAGACTGCCATTTTTTGACCAAATATTTTACTAGAGCTAAATATTGACCGGTGTGACACCTAAAGTAAATCGGGCACACTCGTTACCCATCGGAGAAACCCGGAAACAAATTAACTCAAAATGGCGACAATAACACAAACGGGCCGTTTACTCTGTCTGTTTTTGTGTGTGACAGGGGTGTTTTCATCTAACTGGGACGTGCCAGATATTTTACAGAGACCCGAGATCGATCTCTGTGAAGGGAAAGTGCCGAACTGTTACTGTACGGACCGTGTGATTGACTGTAAAGGTGCGAAATTGGATGACATCAAATCGATCTATCAATTTGTGTCAATCAATGTGTCACGGATATCGATTACTGGTGGTAGATTTATCGAGATACCTGACGGCTTATTCCAACGTCGAGATGGCCAACCATACAAGTCGCTGACATTCCTTGATCTGAGCAACAATGACATAGAGAGCATGGGGTTTGATGCGTTCAGGAACCTGCCTAGCTTGACAACTTTGAACCTGTCTAACAACAAAATAAAGATGGATATTTGTGAGGCCAAGATGTATGACAGCCCATTTAAAGATATGAAATCCCTTACAGAATTGAGGCTTCACAAGGCCTTTGATATTATTAATCAGGATTTGCCGTGCGAAATCGGAGATCTTTTCAAGAAAACTTACCTTCCGAAATTGACAACACTGGATTTGAGTTCAAATGGTCTTGTCACAAATGGAAAACTATTTAAAAACTTTCTGTGTAACAATTCTGTCTCGATCGTGGATCTGAATTTGGGCAACAACAAATTACAAAGATTTATTGTACCACTGTGCATGGAAAACCTTGAGAATCTTGATTACTCCAACAACTCTCTGGAGTTTCTCACTCCAGTTGAAATGGATGTGATTGATAGCTTTGTCATCATGAAGAAAATCAAGCTTGCAAGGAATCCATTCAGATGTGACTGCTCTTTCATTGACACCCAAGACTGGATGAATTCCACCCTAAGTCCCCTGGATCTAAAGGAAATAAAATGTAGTGAGAGTTCTGAGGACAACTCCATGATTGGAAAGTCGGTGGTTGTAGTAAAGCTGAATGCCAGTGTTGTCTGCGAGGAGCCGAGAATCAGCATTTGTTTTGCTACATTTGGACCAGTTTCTGTGCATTTGGCAAAATCCACATTTATTGCGATAATTGCCGCATCATGCATCCTACTGGCCGTCGGAATTGCAAGTGTGATCGTTCTCGTCAGAAGAAAGCGCGCAAAAAATAGACTGGTGAAAATTCCAACTGAACCACCAAGGGACCCACCATATGAAAAATTTGCTTGAATATAGCCCTTCAAACAACAATATTTCAAGCTGGTCCAGTTGAAAGGCCATGCATTGCATATGGCAAAATATTGCTAACTCTTGTAGAAATCTCCTTGTGTTATGATAGCAAAGCAAACTTTGAAGGAAAAGAAGAAAATGCTTATTAAGAGCATTTTCTTTTTTCCTGCAATATTTTCTAAGCCTGTATCTGATGGCCTAAAGGAGTTACTGTTTGGAAATGGCTTAACATCAGAAGTTACTTATCCTTACTTCAGCAGAGTAACAGATAGGAGAGGGACAGAGGGTATTGACTTGAATTGTAAATGCAAGAAACTTTAATTCATTGCAATTCCTATATTTTGGGTACACTCAAGTTTCACAATCATTCAAATGGATGTACCCAAAATAGAGTTCCGCCATTTGCTATATAATCAGGCTTTTGTCATCTTTCTTTTGCTCTGCTTGTTCATGTTATATATATGGTTGTAACCATTTTTTGCATCAAATGCAGAACATTTCATTTCAAAATTGTGGTTAAAAAGTTACACCACCTACAGCTTCATTGAATAGTGGTGTAATCAACAATATATTATTAGAGCTTCAGATAAGAGGGTTGACAGCTTTTCAAAATGGAATATTTCATTTATTGTTCTTCAAACGCTATGTAGTGGGTAGTACTCTTTGAAGTTTTCTTGTCGAGACAATTTAACCCTTTCCCAAACAAGACCTGCATTTGACGTCCCTAATAGAAAAGGCTTGGGAAAACATTGAAACAAAAGAAGAAACTGCTGTGCTGATAACCAGCAGTTTCTCCTTTTGTCTCAATATTTTCTATGTCATAATTTACACAAATTCTAGCTTTAACAAATTCCGTTTTGTCATTTGTGGCAGTTTTTGATGTGGATCACTCTAAAATTTTGTTGTTTGGGAAAGGGTTAAATGAGAACCCATAACATAGGGTTTGGATTTGAAATACAAAAAGAAATAGAATGTCCTCATCCCCACTTAACTGTTGCTCTGTTATTGTACCCAGCATATCAAATTTATGGATTAGAGATGAGACTAATTTTGCTTGAAATTACTAAGTCTGGTAAATATTGTGCAATATATACAATGCAAAATATACAATGCTTCATGCTGGCTGTTCAAAAACAATACAGGATATGATAGAGATAGATTTTTGACAATGCTACATCAATCTGTGCATTCATGTACAATGATTTTATGAGCTCAGCACATTTAGCTCTTGCCCAAACAAGACTGGCCTTTTCTCCTTTTCCCTCAATACTTTCCACTTTTTGAAATCTCACAACTGGAAAGGATTTGGAGATATCTTCCTATAGAGATTACAAAAACACATAAACAATTTGTCCATCAATATCAAAGACATGGAAGTAAATCAGATGAAAAGGAAGTAATCTATTTCATCTAGAGGGTTTTATATCTTCATGTTTGTGTATCTTTGGTACCCGATCCTTTTCCCAAACAAATCTTGGTTTTGATGTACTTTGCAGGAAAGACTTGATGAAAACATTGAGGCAAAATATGGCAATGCTGATAACCAGCCAGAGCAACAGATAAGAGCTTTAAATTTTGTTATTTCAAATCCAAGCCCTATGTTGTTGGTACTCATTTGAATCGTCTAGATAAGATGATTCCAATGAATACACACAACACAGGGTGTGATGAACAATCAAAATGAAATAATGCAATCAAAAAGCCACTAACCCCCTCTTATCTGTAGCTCTGTTAGCATTTTTAGCTCACCTGAGCACGAAGTGCTCAAGGTGAGCTATTGTGGTCACTTTTTGTCCGTCGTCCGTCTGTCCGTCTGTCCGTCTGTCCGTCTGTCCGTCTGTCCGTCCGTCCGTCCGTCCACAATTTCGTGTTTACACTCTAGCATCTACAAATATAAGCCAATCTTGACCAAACTTGGTCAAAACATGTATGGCCATAAGATCTCGGATGAGTTCAATTATGGGTCAGATCGAACCAGAAAGTCAGGAGTTATCTGCCCTTGAATGCGAAAAATACTTAGTTTTGACATTGTTTACACTCTAGCATCTACAATTATTGATCAATCAAGACAAATCTTGGACATAACATTATAGACCATAAGATCTCGTATGAGTTTGATTTTCAGTATGATCTGACCAGAAAGACGAGAGTTATGTGCCCTTGAATTTGACAAAATTGCCATTTTCGGCTGTTTTTGACCTTGTTTACACTCTAGAATCTACAATTATTCATCAATCAAGACCAAACTTTGACACAATGTTTGGGACCATGAGATCCCGGATGAGTATGATTTTCAGTCTGATCTGATCAGAAAGTCGAGAGTTACTTGCCCTTGAATTTGACAAAATTGTCATTTTTGGCTGTTTTCGACGATGTTTACACTCTAGAATCTACAATTATTGATTAATCAATCCAAAACTTGGACACAAGGTTGGGGACCATAAGATCTCTTATGAGTTTGATTTTCAGTCTGATCTGACCAGAAAGATGAGAGTTATGTGCCCTTGAATTTGATAAAATTGCTGATTTCGGCTGTTTTTGACATTGTTTACACTCTATATTCTACTATTATTTGTCAATTAAGACAAAACTTGAACACAATGTTTGAGACCATAAGATCTTGGATAATTTTGATTTTCAGTCCGATCTGATCAAAAAGTGGAGAGTTATGTGCCCTTAAATTTGATCAAATTGCCGATTTCGGCTGCTTTAGACCTTGTTTACACTCTAGAATCTACAATTATTGACCAATCAAGACAAATCTTGGGACACAATATTGGATATCATAAGATCTCGTATGAGTTTGATTTTCAGCCTGATCTGACCAGAAAGTCGAGAGTTATGTGCCCTTGAATTTGACAAAATTGCTGTTTTCGGCTGTTTTCGACCTTGTTTATACTCCAGAATCTACAATTTTTTATCAAACAAGACAAATCTTGGACACAATGTTGGGCACGATGAAATCTTGGATGAGTTCGATTTTCACAATGTTATTGACCATAAGTTCGTTTTCAGTCTTAGAGTCATAAATATTTTTTGAATTGAAGAAAAGTGTTGCTTATATCATTTTGGTTCAGGTGAGCGATATAGGACCATCATGGTCCTCTTGTTTCCTTTTGTTGCAATATTTTCAGTGATGTATTGCATATAAATTCAATTTTAACCAAAATCCATCATGTCATCTGTAGCAGCTGCCAAATTAGAACCAAATTGGAACAGTCCTAAATTTTGCTGTTTGGGAAAGGGTAAAAATTATTATCATGTTGAAGGTCATATAAGGTCAATTATTTTGTCCAATTCTGTCGAGTTTTTACACAATTTGTAACAAAAGCAAATTTTATATGATTGTTATGTCTACAGATATATTTAAATCCTTGTAAAATTGTATTGATATTTTGCTGTAAATTGTATGAATGCTTATTGTTTATGTTCTTTTCAAATTAATGACATAATTTTGGATTCATCTGGTCAAAAAGGAGCTGCAGATGAGAATTGGAAAAAACATTGTGGAAAATGAAGAAATTACTTGTCACAAGCAATTTCTTCATTACCCATAATGTTTTCTACCCAAAAAGATCAAGAAATGTAAAAGTTTAGACACTAGAAATTGTCATCTCACTCTGCAACATCTTTGAGCTGGACAGGTCTAAAATTTTGTTGTCTGATAATGGGTTAATGCTCTCCAGTTTTATCGCATGTATCAAAGTTTTAAGATGTTTGGATATTTAGCAAAAAAGGCTTGTCTCATTTAACCCTTTCCCAAACAAGACCTGGTTTTGACGTCATTAACAGAATATGATTGAGAAAACATTGAAACAAAAGAAGAAACTGCTGATAACCAGCAGTTTCTCCTTTTGTCTCAATATTTTCTCTGCCATATTTTACACAAATTCTATCTTTAATAGCTGCCATTTTGTCATTTGTGGCAGTTTTTGAAGTGGACCACCCTAAAAGTTTGTTGTTTGGGAAAGGGTTAATCTAATTAACCCTTTCCCAAACAGCAAATTTTTAGGGCAATCCACTTCAAAAACTGCCACAAATGACAAAATAGAAGTTATTTAAGATATAATTTGTGTAAAATATGACATAGAAAATATTGAGACAAAAGGAGAAACTGCTGGTTATCAGCAGTTTCTTCTTTTGTTTCAATGTTTTCCCATGCCTTTCCTATTGGGGGCGTCAAAACCAGGTCTTGTTTGGGAAAGGGTTAAGTTATTTGCCACTGAAGAGATTACATATTGGAAAGAGATCAATGGGACATTTAACCCTTTTCCAAAACGGCAAAAGTTGAGGATGGTCCATATAATGCGAAAGCTGTTGCAGTACACAATTTGGATGAGGATGAAGATATGGTTTGTGTACAATAAAGCAAAGAAAATGTGAGGCAAGATGAGAAATTGTTGATTATCAGCTTTTTAGCTCACCTGAGCACAAAGTGCTCAAGGTGAGCTATTGTGATCGCTTTTTGTCCGTCGTCCGTCTGTCCGTCCGTCCGTCTGTCCGTCCACAATTTGGTGTTTACGCTCTAGCATCCACAAATATTAATCAATCTTGATCAAACTTAGTCAAAACAAGTATGGTCATAAGTTCTCGGATGAGTTCGATTATGGGCCAGATCGGACCCGAATGTGCTGAGTTATCTGCCCTTGAATGTCCAAAAAAGCCGTTTTTGACTTTGTTTACATTCTAGCATCTACAATTATTGATCAATCAAAACAAAACTTGGAGACAATGTTGGAGACCATAAGATCTCGGATGAGTTTGGTTTTCAGTATGATCTGATCAGGAAGTCCAGAGTTATGTGCCCTTGAATTTGACAAAATTGCCATATTCGGCTGGTTTTGACCTTGTTAACACTATAGAATCTACAGTTATTGATCAATCAAGACAAAACTAAGACATAATGTTTGGGACCATAAGATCTTGGATGAGTTCGATTTTCAGTCTGATCTAATCGGAAAGTCCAGAGTTACGTGCCCTTGAATTTGACAAATAGTCATTTTCTGCTGTTTTCGACCTTGTTTACACTCTAGAATCTACAATTATATATCAATCAATATAAAACTTGGACACAATGTTGGGGACCATAACATCTCGGATGAGTTCGATTTTCTATTTGATCTGATGAGAAAGTCAAGAGTTACGTGCCCTTGAAAATTGCCATTTTCGGCTGTTTTCGACCTTGTTTACACTCTAGAATCTACAATTATCAATCAATGAAAACAAAACTTGGAAACAATGTTGGGGGCCATAAGATCTCGGATGAGCTTGATTTTCAGTTTGATCTGATCAGAAAGTCCAGAGTTATGTGCCCCTGAATTTGACGATATTGCCATTTTCGGCTGTTTTCGACCTTGTTTACACTCTAGAATCTACAATTATCAATCAATCAAGACAAAGCTTGGACACAATGTTTTGGACCATAAGATCTCTGTTCAGGATGATTTCCAGTCTGATCTGATCAGAAAATCGAGAGTTGCGTGCCCATGAATTTGACAAAATTGCTGTTTTTGGCTGTTTTCGACCTTGTTTACACTCTTGAATCTACAATTATTGACCAATCAAGACAAATCTTGGACACATTCTTGGGGACCATAAGATCTTGGATGAGTTGGATTTTCAAATGGATCTGATCAGAAAGTTGAGAGTTATGTGCCCTTGAATTTGATAAAATGCTGTTTTCGGCGGTTATCGAACTTGTTTATACTCTAGAATCTACAATTATTTATCATTCAAAGCAAAACTTTGACACAATGTTGGGCACTGTTACATCTCGGATGAGTTTGATTTTCACAATGTTATTGATCATAAGTTCGTTTTCAGTCTTAAAGTCATAAATATCAATTGAATTGAACAAAAATGTTGCTCATATCATTTTGGTTCAGGTGAGCGATATAGGACCATCATGGTCCTCTTGTTTCTTCTTTTTCCCAAGCCCTTTCTATTGAGAATGTCAAAATGCTGTCTTGTTTGGGGAATGGTTAAACCAATAATCCAATCATTTCATGCTTAACTGAAACCATGCATAATTTATTATTAAGTTCAGTGTGCTCGGGGTATGGACAATTTTATCACTTTTTACCAGATTAACGAAATTGTAGACTGGTTTTAGCCCATTACCAAACAGCCAAAAAATAGGGTTGTTCCATTCAAAATTGGCAATAGATAACAAAATGAATGTTGAAAAACATAGAACTTGTGTGCAATGTAGCACAGAAAATATTGGGGATGAAAACATAGTTTTGATGTTTTAGCAAGAGTTAAGACATTTAATTACAGGATTTCAATACCATGATAATCCAATGCTGTATGAATTTACATTTTAGAAATTTATGTCAATGTTAACCCTGTCCTGAACCCTTTTCATGCTGTTAGCGTCATATTCCTGTTGTGATCCAGACTTTGGCAGGCAATAGACTAAGATCAGCCTGCACAGACGTGCAGTCTGATCTTAGCCTACACAGCCTGTTTGCTCCTTAATCATTGTGGCAAAAATTTATGACAAACTAATGGTAGTGTCTCTTACATTGGCAATTTGCTTGTGAGACAAAAATTGAAGTCAGCAGGACAAGGGTTAACATTCTATGGAACCATATCAGGTTGTGGGTTGGTTAAGTGTTGAAGGGTCATCTTGATGATATGTTATGGCATGATTTGTCAAAATGAATAAAATATTGTGTACCTTTACAAAAGTTCAGTCCATGATTTTGAATTACAGCCAAATTTATTGTCAGGGTTGTTTATGATGATCTTAAGCTTTGATTCTGTTGTAAACTTTTCACCGAAATCCTGTACAAAATAATGATTGGTTTGAGAAATCGTTTGGAAAACATTGTGAGAAAAAAGCCCAATGCCTTTTTACCTGGGCCTGATTGTTTAACCTATATGGTTAGCTATAACCAAATGGTTAAATACCTGTTATGGTTAAATTTTCCGGTTACTCACATTGGAATCTTTAACCAAAAGAGACATTCAATCATTTGACTGATGCTTATCAGCATTTAAACAATAGGACCCAAAGTATTTCTTATATTTTAGACACCAAAACCATGTACAGATAAATTGTCCATAAACTTTTGATCTTGCATTTCTTTGTTTAAAGATCATTACTGTTTGAAAAAGTGGGAACATGTATGTACATAATGGAGAAAAGAGCGAATATGCATTGTTATATTTTTTACTACAATTGTTTTTTTGCGGACTAATTATACTTGTCTTTTATTTGATGTTCAATATATTTTATTGTTTTGCATTTTAGCTATGCATTTGTCATTTGAAATTGTTTGCATATCATTGTATTTCTTATGTCTTACAAATTGCTAAAATAGTGTCAGTCTGAAAATAAAAGCCATTTTTGTCTTCATCAGCTTTTTAAGACACTCTCCCAAATGACAAAATTTTAGGTTGGTCCAAATTCAAAGGTTGTGCAGATGACAATATCAAGTGAATGAAATTTAGAAATTAATGGTCTTTTGTGGTAGAAAACATCGTGGAAAATGCAGAAATTGATTGTCACAAGCAATTTCTTCATTTTCCACAAAGTTTTCCCAAGCCTTTATCAAGAAGGGCTTCAAAAGGTGTCCCTGTGTGGTAATGGGTTAATTTATTGGACCAATGTGTATGGTGCCATTTGGGAAAGGATTATTGGCTTGACATATTGCAGAAAATCTTTTGAAACATGTGTACATGACAAATTTGAAATTTGTCTGAAGCTGAGATTGAAATAGATCTTAGATTTGTCAGATGTAATGCAATAAACAGCAGGGTATAAAAGCTAGTGTCCTGCAAACAAAATTGTTTGCTTGTCAATAACTATTTTACCAGGTGCTATTTAAGCCTTTCCTAAAAGTCAAAAGCTGCTGCAGACAACAAAATTGATGTTAATAAAGATTAGATTTGTGTTCAATATAGCATAGAAAATATTGAGGCAAAATGAGAAATCGCTGATTATCATCATTTTCTTCTTTAATGCCTCAATTTTTTCCCAATATATTTCTACTAAGGATGTCAAAACCAGGTCATGTTTGGGAATGGGTTAAAAGATTCACCAAATCAAGAAAATCCATGACGATTTTTCATCATCTCTGCTTATTTCAATTTGGTCACATAAAAACGGATGTTTTGAAGACTTTCTGCAACTAGATCAATTGATGTTGTTGTGTAATAGCATTTACCACCGTATTTATATTTCTGTTCATAATGTTGAATGTCAAAGAGGTACATGTACATTCCATCATGAAAGTTTAAGAACAAACTTTGCCTTTCAGATATTAATGTTAACCATTCAATGTTTGTATGGCAGTTAGAAAGTAGAGTTTTTTTCTTCTTTAAGGCGCGTTCCCATTGCCGACCAAATCAACTCGATCAAGCTCGAACAAGTGATCGAGTACTGTTCGAGCTTGGTCGGCAAGCGTGATCGGGACGATCGAGCGGGTTGGCAAAAATGAACGGGAATTAATCGACAAGAAATCAAGAAGAGGTCCTGTATAAACATTTGATCGAGTTTAATCGGGTTTGATCGGGGAATTTATGCGATCAAGTTGATCGAGTTGATTTGGTCGGCAATGGGAACACGGCTTTAGATGGAAATATTCAAATTTAGAAACATTTTAATGATTTACAGTTTGACTTTTGCAAGGATAGAGGAGCTTTTCCAGTATTGCTTGGGTCAGTATGACCAAGTGGCAAAGTTTAACCCTTTCCCAAACGACAAAAATTTAGGATGGTCAAATTTGAAAGTTGCTGCAGACAACAAAATAGACATTGAAAAAGAAAGGATTTTTGTACAATATAGCTAAGAAAATATTGAGACAAAAGAAGAAACTGCTGGTTATCAGCAGTTTCTCCTTTTGTTTCAATGTTTTCTCAAGCCTTTCCTCTTAGGGATGTCAAAACCAGGTCTTGTTTGGGAAAGGCTTAAGACTTTAAATTTGAAAGATGCTGCAGACAACATTATAAAGTTAAGATTTATGCAGGATTTAGCACAGAAAATATTGGTACAAAAGAAGTTTCTGTGGGTTCAATGTTTTTCCAAGCAATTTTCTATACATCACTAGAAGGTATTTTTTGGGAACAAACTGTTGTTTTTACCTGTGGTCCTATATGTCTCATGTAGACAAAGTACATGTATATATATGTCACTATGTGCACTCAAAATAGTTTTCTTCAAAAACCTTTTAACTATAGACTATAAAAAGCTGTAGGTACAAGGTTTTGTAAGAAGAGCAGTGATATAATCACATCCTGTCCTGAGAGCTCTTGTTTGATAAAATTGTTTTATATTTACAGATATACTTACCAGAAATCTACAAGTGCTTTTTGTAACAATCTATTGTTTTGTTGATTTTTCTGTTTTTTATCAATATATTACACATTATAAATTACATGTTGATGATGTAGATAATTATTAAACACAGAAAATAGTGACTTTTGTGTGTTTGTTGTTATCCTTTTGCAATGGATATAACTCACAATAAATGGCCTGGAAGAACATCTCTAGCTAATAACTAGGGAGAAAGGATGTCCTGCCAGGTCATATATCCAGAGCTATTGACGAGTGATGGGCAGCAGTAGGCTCGGGCATGATGTTGTGATACTGGTGAGACAGGAATACATGATTAGCCGCTGTGATATGACCGAAATGCTGTTTAACCCTTTCCCAAACAATATTTTAGCGCAGTCCAGGACCACTTTAAAGCTGATGCAGACAACAAAATTGTACAATAAAGCATAGAATAATGAGTCAAAAGGATGTCAAAACCAGGGGCCTGTATTATCAACTAGCATAGGCTTATTTTTTGTTGTAACAAAACCTGATAGGCCCAAGCTGATTTCTCAGATGCAATCAGATGTTTTGTTTAATAGTTTACTTAAAACATGGCACAGGTATTGCTTGGGAAAGGATTAAAATAGCATTTAATACCATTCAATCAATCAACATTTTCATAATCTCCCAAAGTTGGGTGGATTTGATGCAGTGGTTTACACTCTGGTCTTGTACGACAGGGGTCACAGTATTGCTGATGATTAACATTTTCTCCTTTTCCCCCACTGATCATGCAACATTTTGGTATTTGGACCAGTTTTTCATTTGCCAAAACAACAAAAGTTTGGATTCTACCAATTTGATACCTACTCCACATAACAAAAGGGATGTTGACATGTAGCAAAGCAAATGTTGAAGCAGAAGGAGAAAATGCTGGTTCTGGTTCAACTTTTTCCCAAGCTTTGATTACCATAGATGTCAAAGCCAGAGCAGACAATGATCAAACACCTTTTCCAATCAGATGGCTTGAAATATAACACAGCCCAAGATTACAATACTAGTATGTGAACCACTTTGGCACAGAAAACATCAGACATGGGTCACAGAAAAGTTCAAAATGAAATCATTTCACCTTTTTCTCAAACAACAAATTTTTTATCCCTTTAAAAAGTGTTGTACTTGACAAAATCAAATATGTAAGAATAAAATGTTTATATTAGTCTTCCAATCCACTGTAGGCCTATAGATGTGGACGAGCAGCTGGAGGCATGGTAAGGATGTAGTAGAAATGGCACTTTAAAAACTACAGGAATCCATGGTTAGGTGCTCACCCTACATAATTATGACCAAAGTATAGTTAACCCTTTCCCAAACGACAACATTTTAGGGCGGTCCAATTTGAAAGCTACAGACGACAAAATCGATGTTGATAAAGGTAAGATTTATGCAAAATATAGGTCAGAGAATATTGAGACAAAAGGAGAAATTGCTGATTATCAGCAATTTCTTCTTTTGTCTAAATGTTTTCCCAAGCATTTCTGTTAGGGACGTCAAATGCAGGTCTTGATTGGGAAAGGGTTAAGCCCAAATCAATCCTTCCAAACTACCAGTTGTTCATCCCACTAGGGTTTAGGATTATGTACTGGTTTAACCCTTTCCCAAACAAGACCTGGTTTTGACGTCCCTAATAGAAAAGACTTGGGAAAACATTGAGGCAAAAGAAGACAAGAGCCGTCATAGACGGATTATGCTCCCCAAATAAGTGTTTGTCACAAAAAAACCTATGATACATTAAGCCCCATTTTCCCATGACGGATTTTTATACACAAATTATTTATAGAATATAGTCTACAACAGCTCATTTGCCACAAAAGTACAAAATTTTATTAATTTCTGCCCATTAGATGAAGAGAAATTAGAGAAAAACTAATTTTTACATTAAGGCCCCTTTTTCCATGATGCAGCCTCAAATTAAGAAACCAAGAAAAAGGTCTCTAGGGATATTGACCCCAGGAGTTCACATGTGAAGTTTCATTGAATTTGGTCCAAGGGTTACTGAGATCTGGCTGTGGACGGACGGACAGCCGGACGGACGGAAGGACAGCATGGCGACTATATGCTCCCCGAAATTTTTTCGGGGAGCATAAAAATGCTGATAATCAGCATTTTCTCCTTTAGCCTCAATATTTTCCAGGCTACATTGCATATAAATTCTATCTTTATCAACATCTATTTTGATTTTGTGCAGCAGCATTTGAAATAGACCACCCTAAAAGTTTGCTGTTTGGTAAAGAGTTAAGACAAGTATAAGAAAGGATATTGGCTTTGGCTAGGAATCCAACCCTGGACCTCATGAATGAGAGTCTGATATGCTATCAACTGCACCATGAATGTGGCCCTAAGCAGAATTAACCCATTACCAGACGACGAAATTTTGGACTTTTCCAATTTGAAAGGTGTTGCAGACGACAATTTCAAGTTGATGAAATTTAAAAAATCTTTCCATTTTGGGTTAGAAATCATTGTGGAAAATGCAGAAATTGCTTGTCGCAAGCAATTTCTTCATTTTCCACAATGATTTCCCAAGCCTGTTCTTCTGAAGGAGTCAAAAGGCGTAGCTGTGCAGTAATGGGTTAAATCCATTATTGATTACATTAAATTAACTGACTTTTCTATCTGGGCCCGTATTCACCAACATGTCTAAATTGATTTTCTAAAGTGAAGTTACATACCGACCAATCAGAGTGGCAGAGACAAACATAGATAGAAGTCTCGGCCACTCTGATTGGTTGGTATGTAACTTTAGTTTAGAAAATCAATCTAGAAACGTTGGTGAATATGGGCCCTGGACTTTTTCACAGAAGAAAAACTAGCAAAAAAAATCAATACAAGGCAAATATAGATTGTTTAATTTTTATTGCAACAGTGTATAAATTAAAATCAAAGACCATTGAATCCATCTCATACTTGTCACTTTTTTGTGTCTAAACTTGTAACAAAATTAAGTTCAGACTGTCTAACCATTTCCAAAAAAGGATCTGGTTTTGACATCTCCAATAGGGAAGACTTTGGAAAGTGTTGAGGAAAACAAAAGCAAAATGCTGATGACCAGCATTTTCTCCTTTTCCCTCTGTACTTCCCATGGTGTTTTGATGTTCATGTTTCCAGAACTCTGTTATATATATTTTTGACTTCTGCAATACCTTTGAATTTGGACCACCCTACAATATATCAGATGGCAATATTTTAGACTTCTCAATACTAAATGTTGTTTGAGACAACAAAATGGATGATAATTACTGATAAGATGGATTTTGTGTACACTTTACATAAATAGCACAGCATTGATGCACATGAAAGAAATGAAGGTTATCACCTGTTCTTAGCCCTTAAAACATAACAATAAATATATTAACCCTTTTCCAAACAAAAACTGTTTGTGATGTCGGATAACGGAATGGTATAGGAAAACATCAGACAAAAGAAGAAAATGCTGATTATCAGCACTTTCTCAATTTGACTTAATATTTCCTAAACTACATTTCACGGAAATCCCATCTTAACCCATTACCACACAATGACTCTTTTTGACTCCCCAAAAGATGGAGGCTTTTGAAAACATAGTGGAAAATGAAGAAATTGCTTGTGACAAGCAATTTCTTCCAATTTCTTCATTTCCCGCAATGTTTACTACTCCAAAAGACCAAAAGATTTTAAAGTTAATTCACTAAAAATTGTCATCTGCAGCTTCTTTGAATTTGGACTAGGCTAAAATTTTGTCATCTGGTAACGGGTTAAATAACACTCATGTAGTCATCTGTAGTAGCTTTCAATTTAGGTCATACCCCACATTTTTGTTGTTTGGGAAAAGAGTTAACAAAATTTCACTTTTTATTTTATTGGTGCTGATTTTAAAGATTCACATTTAACAAGTCCTAGTTTCGATGCCATATTGCAGCCCTGCCATTCTGCCACACAGTCGGAGTTGGTTCTCAAATCAACCTGAAACAACATGTGTTTGTGGATAAAAAATGACCCCAAAATGGCCAATGTTAAGTTTTTGGACAGACAGATGCACACAAGTAAAACATTACAACACTGATCATTTGATACAGGGGAATAAAAATTTTAGGTTAGTTCAAATTAAACTAGAATATCACTGAAAGTGATCATACCCCCCATAAGCCCAGTTTTTGTGCATTTTGAGAAATTGATTTCATTTGAACTGTGAGCTGATCAATTGGGAAATAGAGCGAACAAAAAATCAACAGACCAAACAACACATTTAACAATCCCAAAGCCCCACCCTGCCATGCCCATATTTTTCAATAAACCAAAAACTCACAACCATGCATTGAAGACAGTCAATCAAGGAACATTCCTGTACGATTTGGTTCAAATTTACTGTTTAATTGCTTTTTTCTCATGATTTCGTTAAGTCTGATAAGCCCTGCCTTACCATTACCACATTTTTTGCAAATCAAAAATTCATGAAAAAAATTTGAAATAAGTCCCCCAATGAACATTCCTGACAATTTTGATAAAAAAAAAAACGAATAAAAAATTCACGAACACAAGTTTCGAAAAGACTCACCCAAGGAACATTCCTGCCAAGTTTGGTAAGAATTGGCTCACTGGTTAAGAAGGAGAAAATTTTTGAAGAATTATCTGACGATTTCTCAAAATCGCATAAGCCCCGCCCTGCCACGCCCACAATTTTTGACGAATCAAATATTCATGAACATGCATTGAATACAATCACTCAAGGGACATTAGTGCCAACTTAAGTTCAAAAATGGTCAAAGCATTGATTTTGAATGGTTTTTCACATGATTTCTCCAAGTCTGATAAGCCCCGCCCTGCCATGCCCATAATTTTTGACGAATCAAAAATTCACAAACAAATTTTGAAAAGAGTCACCAAAGGAACAATCCTGCAAAGTTTAGTAAGAATTGGCCCAATGGTTAAGGAGGAGAAGATTTTTGAAGAAGTCATATAAGCCTCGCCCTGCCACGCCCACATTTTTTGACAAATGAAAAAATCATGAACATACATTGAATACAATCACTCAAGGGTCAATCCTGCCAAGTATGGTTCAAATTGGCCTGATAATTGATTTTATAAGATTTTTCACATGATTTCTCTAAGTCCGATAAGCCCAGCCCTGCCACGCCCACAATTTTTGACGAATCAAAAATTCACGAACAAGTTTTGAAAAGACTCACCCAAGGAACATTACTGCCAAGTTTGGTAAGAATTGGCTCAGTGGTTAAGGAAGAGAAGATTTTTGTAGAATTATCTGACGATTTCCCGAACTCGGATAAGCCCCGCCCTGCCACGCCCTCATTTTTTGACGAATCAAAAATTCATGAACATGCATTGAATACAATCACTAAAGGGACATTTGTGCCAACTTAACTTCACAAAGGACGAATAATTGATTTTAAAAAAAAAATTCACATGATTTCTGTAAGTCTGATAAGCCCCGCCCTGCCACGCCCACAATTTTTGACGAATCAAAAATTCACGAACAAGTTTTGACAAGAGTCACCCAAGAAACATTCCTGCCAAGTTTGGTAAGAATCGGCTCAGTGGTTCAGGAGGAGAAGATTTTTGAAGAATTATTTAACGATTTCTTGAAGTCGGATAAGCCCCGCCCTGCCACGCCCTCATTTTTTGATGAATGAAAATATCATGTACATATATTGAATACAATCACTCAAGGGTCAATCCTGCCAAGTATGGTTTAAATTGGCCTGATAATTGATTTTTTAAGATTTTTCACATGATTTCTCTAAGTCTGATAAGCCCCGCCCTGCCACGCCCACAATTTTTGACGAATCAAAAATTCACGAACAAGTTTTGACAAGAGTCACCCAAGGAACATTCCTGCCAAGTTTAGTAAGAATTGGCTCAGTGGTTCAGGCGGTGAAGATTTTTGAAGAATTATTTAACGATTTCTTGAAGTCGGATAAGCCCCGCCCTGCCACGCCCACAATTTTTGACGAATGAAACAAGAGTGCCTGAAAGGCACTGATATCGCTCACCTGAGTTCTTCCTGTATTTGATTGTGTATGATATAAATTTTGTTGTGAACAAATATATATGTCGTATCAAATTATTGTTAATAAAGTTTCATAATTTCCAATGAATGCAATGAAGTCACATTAGTATTCAATCATATTGCATGTAGTGACATCTTAAATATTGAATATCATGTGCTGTTCCAGTTTGATTTTTATAACCAAGATTTAACTTTTACAATTAAATTTTGAAACATCAGAATGATACATTACAAGCATTAATATGCAAAATATTTTAAGCCCCTCCTTGCCTCATCAACATTTATTAACCTGTCAAAAATTTACAACAAAGTGTTTGAAAAGAGTAGCTCAATGAGCATATTGCTATACTTGGTTTAAATTGGCCCCATAATTGATTTTTGAAGAATTTCTGTACGACTTTTTAAAGTCTGATAAGCCCTACCCTGCCACACTAATTTTTTTTAACAAATCAAACAAGAGGGCCATGATGGCCCTGTATCGCTCCACGGGCTTTTAGACTTTAGACTTTTAGACTATGAAATTCTTCAAGGAGCTCAATAGAGGTATATCCAAATAAGATTCATGCTAAACCACAATGAAATCCAACAAGTCATTTTGGAGAAGATTTTTAAAGCTCTTTCGGAAATGAAAATTAATTTGATTAATTAAAATTTAAGTTCTGCACAGAAATTATTTATTTTAAAAAAATTTGGAAGAGATGCATACAAGGAAGATTCCTGTGAAGTTTGGTTGAAATTGGTCATGTAGTTTTGGAGTAGAAGACAAAACTTCAGTTTTACACGTAATTGTTTTTTAAATGGATTTGAAAAAAAAAACTGCGTGCAAGGATGATTCCTGTGAAGTTTAGTTGAAATTGGTCCAGTAGTTTTGGAGAAGAATACTTTTAAAAGATATTTCAAAAATTTAAATCAATTTAATTGAAATTTAAGTTCTGTACAGAAATTATTTTTTTGAATGTATCTGGAAGAGATGCATGCAAGGAAGACTCCTGTAAAGTTAGGTTGAAATTGGTCCAGTAGTTTTGGAGAAGAGGATTTTAAAGATTTTTCAAAAATTTAATTTATTTAATTTATTTTTTTTTTCAAGTTCTGTATGGAATTTAATTTTTTGAAGGAATTTGGATGAGGTTCATACAAGGAAGCTTCCTGTGAATTTTGGTTGAAATTGGTCCAGTAGTTTTGGAGAAGAAGATTTTTAAAAGATTTTTCGAAAATTTAAATTAATTAATTTCATTAAAAGTTCTACACAGAATTTAATCATTTGAAGGAATTTGGAAAAGGTTCATACAAGGAAGTTTCCTGTGAAGTTTGGTTGAAATTAGTCCTGTAGTTTTGGAGAAAAAGAATTTTTAAAGATTTTTCCGAAATTTAAATTAATTAATTTAATTAAAATTCAAGTTCTACACAGAATTTAATTTTTTGAAGGAATTTGGAAAAGGTTCATGCAAGGAAGATTCCTGTGAAGTTTGGTTGAAATTGGTCCAGTAGTTTTGGAGAAGAAAATTTTTTAAAGATTTTTCAAAAATTTAAATCAATTAAATTAATTAAAATTCAAGTTCTGCACGGATTTTATTTTTTTGGAGGAATTTGGTATAGATTCATGCAAGGAAGATTTCTATGAAGTTTGGTTGAAATTGGTCCTGTATTTTTGGAGAAGAAATTTTTTAAAAGATTTTTAGAAAATTTAAATTAATTAATTTAATTAAAATCAAAGTTCTAAACGGAATTTAATTTTTTGAAGGAATTAGGAAAAGGTTCATGCAAGGAAGATTCCTGTGAAGTTTGGTTGAAATTGGTCCAGTAGTTTTGGAGAAGAAGATTTTTAAAAGATTTTTCGAAAATTTAAATTAATTAATTTGATTAAAATTCAAGTTCTGCACGGAATTTAATTTTTTTAAGGAATTGGGAAAAGGTTCATGCAAGGAAGATTCCTGTAAAGTTTGATTGAAAGTGGTCCAGTAGTTTTGGAGAAGTAGATGTTTAAAGAAAAAGTTGACGCACGCACGGACGCACGGACGGACGGACAGACGCACGACGGACACAGGGCCATGACATAAGCCCCGCTGGCCTTCGGCCAGTGGAGCTAAAAATCACAAACAATATTATTGTTACAAAGAGTCACTCAAGCAACATCCCTGGTACAAATTGGCCCAACAGTTGATTTTTCTTATCATTTCTCCTAGTCGAATAAGTCCCACCCTGCCATGTCCACATTTTTTACGAATCAGAAATTTGTAATAAAAATAAAAAGGGGTACTTAGGAACATTCCTGAATAATTTGGTATAATTTGGTCCAACGGTTAAGGAGAAGAAAATTTTCAAAGAATTGTTTAATGATTTCTCCAAGTCTGATAAGCCCCGCCCTGCCATGCCTACATTTTTTGACAAATAAAAAAAATCATGAACACACTTTGAAAACAGTCACTCAAGAAACAGATCTGCCAAGTTTACTTCAAATTTGACCAATGGTTGATTTTTAAAGATTTTTTTCATGATTTCTCTAAGTCTGATAAACCCCGCCCTGCCTGCCCACATTTTTTGACGAATCAAAAATTTGAAAACAAGTTTTGCAAAGGGTCACCAAAGGAACATTTCTGCCAAGTTTGGTAAAAATTGACTCATTGGTTAAGGAAAAGAAGATTTTTGAAGAATTATGTAACAATTTCTCTAAGTCTGATAAGCCCCGCCCTGCCATGCCCTCATTTTTTGACGAATCAAAAATTTCTCGACACACAGTGAAGACAGTCACTCAAGAAACATTCCAGCCAATATTGGTACAAATTGGATAAACATTTTATTTTTAAAGAATTATTTAACAATTTCTCAAATTCTGATAAGCCCCGCCCTGCCACACCCACATATTTTGACGAATCAAAAATTTGAAAACAAGTTTTGAAAAGGGTCACCCAAGGAACATTTCTGCCAAGTTTGGTAGAAATTGACTCAATGGTTAAGGAAAAGAAGATTTTTGAAGAATTATTTAACAATTTCTCTAAGTCTGATAAGCCCCACCCTGCCACGCCCACATATTTTGACTAATCAAAAATGTGAAAACAAGTTTTGAAAAGGGTCACCCAAGGAACATTTCTGCCAACTTTGGTAGAAATTGACTCAATGGTTAAGGAGAAGAAGATTTTTGAAGAATTATTTAACAATTTCTCTAAGTCTGATAAGCCCCGCCCTGCCACGCCTACATTTTTTGACGAATCAAAAATTTGAAAACAAGTTTTGAAAAGGGTCACCCAAGGAACATTTCTGCCAAGTTTGGTAGAAATTGACTCAATGGTTAAGGAGAAGAAGATTTTTGAAGAATTATTTAACAATTTCTCTAAGTCTGATAAGCCCTGCCCTGCCACGCCCACATTTTTTGACGAATCAAAAATTTGAAAACAAGTTTTGAAAAGGGTCACCCAAGGAACATTTCTGCCAACTTTGGTAGAAATTGACTCAATGGTTAAGGAGAAGAAGATTTTTGAAGAATTATTTAACAATATCTCTAAGTCTGATAAGCCCCGCCCTGCCACGCCCACATTTTTTGACGAATCAAAAATCTGAAAACAAGTTTTGAAAAGGGTCACCCAGGGAACATGCCTGCCAAGTTTGGTTAGGATTGGCCCAGTGGTTAAGGAGGAGAAGATGTTTAAAGAAATTGTTGACGACTTCCGACGCACGACGCACGACGCACGCCGGACACAGGGTGATCACAAAAGCTCACCTTGAGCATGTTGCTCAGGTGAGCTAAAAATCATGAACATACATTGAATTCAATCACTCAAGGGTCAATCCTGCCAAGTATGGTTCAAATTGGCCTGCTAATTGATTTTTAAAGATTTTTCACATGATTTCTCTAAGTCTGATAAGCCCCGCCCTGCCACGCCCACAATTTTTGACGAATCAAAAATTCACGAACAAGTTTTGACAAAAGTCACCAAAGGAACATTCCTGCTAAGTTTGGTAAGAATTGGTTCAGTGGTTCAGGAGGAGAAGATTTTTGAAGAATTATTTAACGATTTCTTGAAGTCGGATAAGCCCCGCCCTGCCACGCCCTCATTTTTTGACGAATTAAAAAATCATGAACATACATTGAATACAATCACTCAAGAGTCAATCCTGCCAAGTATGGTTCAAATTGGCCTGCTAATTGATTTTTAAAGATTTTTCATATGATTTCTCTAAGTCCGATAAGCCCCGCCCTGCCACGCCCACAATTTTTGACGAATCAAAAATTCACGAACAAGTTTTGAAAAGGGTCATCCAAGGAACATTCCTGCCAAGTTTGGTAAGAATCGGCTGGGTGGTTGAGGAGGAGAAGATGTTTAAAGAAAAAACCAACAGACGGACCAACAGACCAACAGACCAACGGACCAACGGACAAGCTGACTCCTATATACCCCCCAAATTGAATTTGGGGGGTATAAAAATCTTGCTGTCAACAACTTCAAGTGATCAAAATTTTACATCATTTGGTCTTTCTTGGTTGAAAACATTGTAGGAAATGACAAAATTGCATGTCATGTTGAATCAATAAACGGAAGAATACACATATGTTACAATTTATTGACTGTGCAGCAGCACAAGAAAGCTTGAGAACACCCCTCAAAAAAGATTATCATTCATTTTGATGAACACAGAAATAACGTTGCAGGATTCTGTTAATTTGAAAATATAACGAAGAATACTAAAATGCAAGATACATATTGTTGGTTAAGTTCTAAAACATTGCAACTACAGGATGATTAAGCTGTAGTTACAGCAGCTTTTTACTTTCAACTTAACGTAAATATGCATGGTAAAAAAATTGTTGTTTGGCAGAGTTTAATCTAAATAATGATATAACATAATTATGTATATGAATTACCTGTAATTTTTCCCACACTTTTTTCTTTGGGTTAAGCTGTTCATCAGGTGAGCCCTTTTCATGTCCCTCGAAGAATACTCTGTCCCCTGGAGCACTGCCCTCTGGTGGGTCAAGGGGCTCTACTGCCCTAGGCTCATCCCTGAATATATATATAAATTTTACATAATAACCCTTTCCCAAACGACAAAATTTTAGGATGGTCCAAATTCAAAGCTGCTATAAACGACAAAATGGTTGTGTATATTTTAGCAAAGAAAATATTGAGACAAAAGGAGAAACTGCTGGTTATCAGCAGTTTCTTCTTTTGTCTCAATGTTTTCCTAAGCCATATCTATTAGGGACATCAAAACCAGGTCTTGTTTGGAAAAGGGTTAAACAGGTACAGATAAGAAGGTGTTATACAGAGCTACAGATACATGTAGGAGGGTATAAAGATGATGGTCTTATATCGCTCACCTGAACCAAAATGATATTAGGCACAGTTTTGTTCCATTCAATTAATATTTAAGACTTTAAGACTGAAAACAAACTTATGGTCAATAACATTGTGTCAAGTTTTGTTCTGATTAGTAATTATTTGTGGTTGTCCGGGTAAAATTTGAAGGGCAGATCATCCAAGACATTATGGTCTCCAACATTGTGTCCAAGTTTTGTCTTGATTGATAAAAAAATTGTAGATTCTAGAGTGTAAACAAGGTCGAAAACAGTTGAAAACAGCAATTTTGTAAAATTAAAGGGCACATAACTCTCAACTTTCTGATCCCATCAGGCCAAATATAAAACTAATACAGTTCTAATAGTCTTCAACATTGTGTGAGTTTTGCCTTGATTGGTCAACAATTGTAGATTCTAGAGTGTAAACAAAGTCGAAAACAGACGAAAATGGCAATTTTGTAAAATTCACGGGCACATAACTCTCGTCTTTCTGGCCAGATCAGACTGAAAAATAAACTCATCCAAGATCTTATGGTATGGTCCCCAACACTGTATCCATGTTTTGTCTTGATTGGCCAATAATTGTAGATTCTAGAGTGTAAACAAGGTCGAAAACAGTAAAAATGGCAATTTTATTAGATTCAAGGGCAGATAACTTAGGACTTTCTAGTCTGATCAGACTAAAAATCAGACTTATCCAAGATCTTATGGTCACCAACATTATGTCCAACTTTTGTATTGATTGGTCAATATTTGGAGATGCTAGAGTGTAAACAATGTTTAAAATAGCTATTTTTTACATTCAGGGGCAGATAACTCCAGACTTTCCAGTCCGATCTGACCCAAACTCCATCTCATACAAGATCTTATAGCCACTAATATTGTGTATAAGTTTTGTCTTGATTGGTCACTAATTTTAGATGCTATAGTGTAAACAAAGTCGAAAACAGTGAAAAACGGCAATTTCGTCAAATTCAAGGGCACATAACTCATGACTTTCTGGTCTGATCATCACCAAAATCAAACTCATCCGAGATCTTATAATCGCCAACATTGTGTCAAACTTTTGTATTGATTGGTCAATATTTGGAGATGCTAGAGTGTTTACAAAGTCAAAACTAGCTATTTTTCGCATTCAAGGGCAGATAACTCCGGACTTTCTGGTCCAATCAGACCAAAATTCGAACTCATCTGAGAACTTATGGACAAACATATTTCTACCAAGTTTTGTCAAGATTGGCTTATATTTGTGGATGCTAGAGTGTTAACACTGAATTGTTGACAGACAGACGGACAGATGGACGACGGACACAAAGCTACCACAATAGCTCACCTTGAGCACTTCGTGCTCAGGTGAGCTAACAAGGCAAAAACAATAAGCCCCAAATTTCTTCTTTTGTCTCTATATTCGGATGTTGAATGCAATAAATCAGACCTTTTTTTGTCATCTATAACTTCTTTCAACAACTGAACTTGTACCGGGTACAATATGTTTATTGCGAAACAGTCCAGTGCGATAATTTAAATATTAGTAAATGTGACCAGTCACGATAAAGGCACAGACAAACTAGGATAGAAACTTTTCCTGAATCTATCATGTTTTGCTGATCCTACTTTATTTACATTTTCAAAATACCACAACAGCTTCAGCACGTTGACCCCTGCTGAGTCCAGTCAATTTCTTGAAATTTGATTTCAAGGGATTTCTTGAATTCATTACCATACATTCACACCTTTTGAGGCTCCACAACATAAAAGCTTTGGAAAACATGGTTGAAAATGAAGAAATTGCTTGTAACAAGCAATTTCTTCATTTACCACTATGTTTTCTACCCCAAAAATCATAAAATGCCAAACCTTCATCATATTGAGAATGTCATCATCAACTTTTTTCTATTTGGAAAAACTTAAAATTCTGTAGTTCGTAAATGGGATAAGGTCTCTTTTAGCCCAATGGATCACAAATACTTACACTGAAGCACACATGAGCATGGCACAGGACAAAATTCCCCTCATTTTGACCGGTTTCAGATTACACAAGAAAACACCCAATCTATCCTGTAGTTTTTCTTCGGGGTACAGGCCTACCAGTCCACTAACAACAGTTCTGGGTTCTGGTTCCCCAAAATCTACTGTCTCCACAAACAGGGATTCAGCATCAGGATGCTAAAAATAGATATGAAATATGTCTTTGGCCGGTCAGATTCTCCAAGACGATCAGATTCTTCCCCAAACCTACTGTCCAGTGGCAGATTCAGGATTTCTGAGAGGGGGGTTCGAATATGCAAATGGGGGGGGGGGGTCCTTTTCTTAGTATTACGCAATTTTGCAAGAATTTCTGCATGAAAATGTAATAATCTGGCAACACAGGGGGGTTCATTTGAACCCTCAAACCCCTGCTGGATCTGCCACTGCTGTCTCTACAAACATGGATTAACATCTGGATATTAACAAGAGTTGTCCGCGGACAACATAGCTTGCCTTTACAAAAGCTTGTCACAAGAAAGGAGCTCAAGGTCAAAGGTCAAGGTCACTAGGTCAAAGGTCATGGTCTCAAGGTCAAGGTCATGACATGAGGTATCCATATGTGAAATATCAATGCTCTATCTTTAACAGTGCATGAGATATAGGCCAGGTTAAAGTTTTTTAAAAGTAGGTCAAACTCCAAGGTCAAGGTCACTAGGTCAAAGGTCATGGACCCAAATGAAAGGTCTTGGCAGGAGGTATCCATATGTGAAGTATCAAGGATGTATCTCTAATAGTACTTGAGATATAGACCAGGTTAAAGATTTTGAAGATGCGACGCCGACGCCAACACAAGGGCTGTGACATTATCCCCCCGGACATAAAGTCCCGGCTCGCTAAAATTAGATAATTATCCATTTGTCATGTCTTCTTTTCTTGTGTTATAATTCAAATATAACAAAGCAACTGGGCGTTATGTATCACAAGACATCTGATTGAACAAAAATATGCCATAGGCAAATCTTATTGCTTGTTCAAATTTATAAAAAGAATGTTGGCAAATGTTAAAAAAATGTTCAAGTGTTTTAGCCAATGTGCAACGTTTTCTTCTTTTCAATCGGGTTTCTGAAAACCCTCTAAACCATTCAATTGTTTGTAAAACAAAATGTCATGGTCATATCAGGTTAGCAGAATCCTATTTTGACTAAATTTAGAATGTTGGCACCCTAACTGACTATTACTTTGTTACTTACTGGCTTTTTCACAGAGAATGCCGTTTAAAAAAACAAGTCTGTTCATTACCTTTTCAATTTTGACAATTTTTCCGACACGCAAATCAAGTCTGGCAGGAGATAATTCATCTGTGGCTGTTGACTGTTGTGCAGCCTGACCACCTTTAGCAGCTTCTGTAAATTATAATTAACACTCTAACATATTTCCGTAAATTCCATATATAGCCAAAGAAGAACTGCATCAGATTTTATTTACAACAAAGACTTTATGGTTTGTGTATGTAAAAGTGCAACACAGTTTGACTCTGCCCCTTAGTGATGCATAAAATGGCAACCAAGCAACACCATCAGCGCGAAAGAATGACCATGGAATTTTCTCTGAAAACAAAACATTCAATGACATGAAAAATGATTTTAATATAATTATTTATGAAATAATAACAGGTTTAGAGGTCTTTATTTGCCAAATAAAACCCGATGTGCGACGGACTACATGTGTAGGTAAAAACCGAGGCGCTCCGCGCCAAGGTATTTGCCTTAACATGTAGTTCAGAGCACAGAGGTTTTTATTTGGCAAATAAAGACCTCTAAACCTGTTATTATCTCCATTATAACACTCTAAATGACAAAACGCACATTTTAAATGTGTTATGTTGTGGAAATTCTGTCATGATCTAGTTTTCGGCGTAGGAAACGCATTGCCGGTTAAGTGACGTCATTAATGACGTCATTTGACGTTACCTTGACGCTACGTGACGTTTTGGCGCATACACAAAGCATAATTACATAGAGTCTTTATTGGTCAAATAAAACCCGCTGCAGTTCTTCTTTCGCTTTATATGGATTTTACAGTGGAGTGTTATAATATTTGTTTAAACTTGCTCGCAGAAAGTAACGATGAATATAACTGGAAGGCAACAAAACTGCAATGTAAATCAACAGATGGACCGGCAAGATGTCGACTATTTGGTTCCGTTGTCGATCACGTTAGCAATGAAACTCCGCCAAAGCCCCAAAATGTCATAGGGTGCCAAGGTAACGTCAGATGTCGTCAATTAACCGCCAATGCATTTTCCTACGCCAAAAACTGGACTATAAGAATTTCCCCAAAACAACACATTTAGAATGTGCATTTTGTTATTTTGAGTATCATAATCGAAATATCAAAAGGTTTAGAGGTCTAAAATAAAAACTCTGTGCTCTGAACTACATGTTAAGGCAAATACCTCAGCACTGTGCACCTCAGCTTTTAGCTACACATGTAGTCCGTCGCAAATTGATTTTAACTTGCAATAAAGACCTCAAAACTTGTTATTATTTCATAATTAATGACTGATCACTAGCCTTGCTCGCTGAAACCCTTTGCCCAACTACAAAATTTGAACCTGTCTGTCTGAAACAATTTCTGGTGAATGCAATTTCACATTTTTGGAATTTCTGGGCAGAAAAAATTGTGAGAAATTAAGAAATTGGTTGTGGCTTGTGACTTACTTTTCTTTTCTACCGGGTAAGCTGAGGAACTGAGCTTTTTCAATTCTGGGGTACTGAAATCTTGTCTGATTGGTTCTAACAATTCATTCAAGTATTTTTCTACTGCACACTTTAAATCACCAGGATGTAAGTTCTAGAAGGAAGCAATAAAATAAATTTAGTCTAATTAATAGTTTTAATGCAAGATATCAATTTACTGAATGAAAAAGATTTAGAAAACATTGGGAAACAAGATGCGTTTGTGAAACATGAATGCCCCTGAAATGGCCAATGTTAAGTTTTCGGACAGACAGACAGATGTACTGACAGGCGGACAAGAGTAAAATAAAATGCCCCTAATCTTTCGATATGGGGGTATAAAAAGTTTTTTTAACCAGCATTTTTACCTTTCTCCTCATTTTCTATTTCCTATTCTGCTTTTGTCTTACAAATATGATATCTGTACCAACTTTAGATGTGATAAAGTCAAAGCATTGCTTTTTGGGAAAGAATGGAAATAATATTTATGATCAAAGAAAAAAATTCCATAATTAGTTAGCATGACTTTTCAGCATCAAGGAAGTCAACAGCATTACTAATAAAATATATTTGATCATAGATTTTTTTCTGTCTGTTTGGACATTAGGGATATATACATAAATCAGTAAGACAACCTTTACCTCACTTGCAAAAGCTTGTTCTAAAGCATCATAGTTGTCAAATTCTATAGCACCACCATTTTCTTCCGCTCGATCTACTCGGAACTCTGTAAAACAAAGCAAATGAAACATTTCACAGCTATCTATATTTCCAAAGCCAGTGATGGTTATTAACAAACTCCCAGATGGAAAAATTTTAGGCTGGTTCAAATTCAAAGATGTTGCAGATGACATATCAAAGAGAATGAAATTTTACTTTTTTGGTCTTTTGGGGTAGAAAACATTGTGGAATATTAAGAAATTGCATGTTACATGCAATTTCTTTATTTTCCAAAATATTTTCCAAATCCTTTATCTTATTGGGTGCCAAAAGATGTTACTGTGTGGGAATAGATTAAAGTGTGAATATAGATGAAGTAAGAAAGCAACCTTGTCTTCCCCTTGATAACAAAAGATTTTACACTGCAACATTTATCGTATAACAAATAACTTGCCTTAACCCTTTCAGTTTCTGAAACAAGACCAGGTTTTAATGTCTTTGATAAATAGAGTTTGGAAAAGCATTGCTGCAAAAGAAGAACATGCTGATAACCAGCATTTTCTCCTTTTGCCTAAAAATGTTCTGTGCTATAGTGTACACAAATAGCATCTTTCTCACCATTAATTTTTGTGTCTACAGCAGTTTTTACTTTGGACTAGTCTAAAATTTTGCTGTTTGGGAAAGGTTAACTTATTCCATACTGAATGCTGATTCTAATTCAGCCATATCGTGACAATGCTTTTTAGTAAATTTTCAATTGTTTCAACAGAGCTTCAATTTCCCAAGTTTAAAAAAAATCTTCTTATTCATTATTTACACATGCAACAAAAGGGAAGATAAAAGGAATTGTCAAAAGACACACTACCCATGTGAAACTAAATCTTCTTTCAAAACATTTTTTGCATATGAATAGTCAACACTTGTTATACTTACTGCCTGTTTTTGACAAAGGAAACAGGACATATTTACAGAAAGACAGTACTCCATTTTCTGCAATGTTTCCAGGCTCACAGAATGCTTTTTTCAATTTTTTCTTCACCTGGGCAGCTGAATCTATCAGATCTATCTTGGAATCTTCCTCCGATGAGCTCATCTTTCCACCAGTTAGACCAGGTACTGTAATGAGAGGAAATAACTTCAACAAAGAGAAATCAATTATTATTATGCTAGACAATGATCTTAGCTAGGTATAAAATAGTTTTAGAGAAAAGAATTTAAGTCATTTGTCTTGAAAATGTCTAAGGTATTGAATAGTGACACATCATGAAATGTCTTTTCTTACATTCTAAATATTGCATTAACCCTATCCCAAACGACAAACTTTTAGGGTGGTCTAATTTGAAAGCTGCTGCAGACCACAAAATAGATGTTGAAAATGACTGGATTTGTGCAAATTGTAGCACAGAAAACATAAAGGCAAAAGGAGACAAGAGGACCATGATGGTCCTATATCGCTCACCTGAACCAAAATGATATGAGCAACTCTTTTGTTCAATTCAATTAATATCTATGACTTTAACCCTTTCCCAAACAGCAAAATTTTAGGGTGGTCCGATTTGAAAGCTGCTGAAGATGTCAAAATTAGTGTCTAAAAAGATAGGATTTGTGAAAAAATATAGCACAGAAAATATTGAGACAAAAGGAGAAACTGCTGGTTATCAGCAGTTTCTTATTTTGTCTCAATGTTTTCTTAAGCTTTTTCGATTAGGGGCGTCAAAAAAAAGGCCTTGTTTGGGAGAGGGTTAATTAAGACTGAGAACGAACTTATGGTCAATAACGTTGTGAAAAAGCAACTTATACCAGATCTTATGGTGCCCAACTGTGAACATTGTGTCCAAGTTTTGTCTTGATTGATAAATAATTGTAGATTCTAGAGTATAAACATGGTCGAAAGCAGCAGTTGTTTTTTTTCAAATTCAAGGGCACATAACTCTCAATTTCCTGATCATATCAAACTGAAAATCCAAGTCATCCGAGATCTTATGATCCCCAACTTTGGGTCCAAGTGTTGTCTTGATTCTAGAGTGTAAACAAAGTCGAAAACAGCCGAAAATAGCAATTTTATCAAATTCAAGGGCACATAACTCTCGTCTTTCTGGTCAGATCAGACTGAAAGTCAAACTCATCCGAGATATTATGGTCTCCAATATTGTGTCCAAAATTTGTCTTGATTGGTCAACAATTGTAGATTCTAGAGTGTAAACAAGGTCGAAAACAGTCAAAAACGACAATTTTGTCAAATTCAAAGGCATATAACTCAGGACTTTCTGATTAGATCAGACTGAAAATCGAACTCATCCGAGATCTTATGATCCCAAACATTGTGTTCAAGTTTTGTCTTGATTGATTAATAATTGAAGATTCTAGAGTGTTAACAAAGTCGAAACCAGCCGAAAATGGCAATTTTGTCAAATTCAAGGGCATGTAACTCTGAACTTTCCGTTCAGATCAGGCTGAAAATCAAATTAATGTGAGATCTTATGGTCCCCAACATTGTGTCCAAGTTTTGTCCTGATTGATAAACAATTGTAGATTCTAGGGTGTTAACAAGGTCGAAACCAGACAAAAACGGCAATTTTGTCAAATTCACGGGCACATAACTCTAGTCTTTCTGGTCAGATCAGACTGAAAATCAAACTCATCCAAAATCTCATGGTCCCCAACATTGTGTCCAAGCTTTGTCTTGATTGATTAATAATTGTAGATTCTAGAGTGTAAACAAGGTCGAAAACTGCCAAAAATGGCATAATAACTCTGGTCTTTCTGGTCAGATCAGACTGAAAATCAAACTCATCCAAGATCTTATGGTCTCCAACATTATGTCGAAATTTTGTCTTAATTGATCAATAATTATAGATGCTAGAGTGTAAACAAAGTCAAAACTAGCTATTTTTTACGTTCAAGGGCAAATAACTCCAGACTTCTTGGTCAGATCAGGCCCATAATCGAACTCATCTGAGAACTTATGACCATACTTGCTTTGACCAAGTTTGATCAAGATTGGCCAACTTTTGTGGATGCTAGAGTGTTAACACCAAATTGTTGACAGACAGACGGACGGACGACGGGCATTGAGTGACCACAATAGCTCACCTTGAGCACTTCGTGCTCAGGTGAGCTAAAAATGCTGATTATCAGCATTTTCTTCTCTTGTCTCAATGTTTTCCTATGCCATATCAATTAGGGACCTCAAAAGCAGAACTTGTTTGGGAAAGGGTTAATATGCAGTAATGGATTTATATTGATATATTGAGCACCCACAACAACAGATGAAAGGGGGCAAAGACATTCTTTATTTTTATTTTAAATCCAAACCTTATCTTGTGGGTTCTCATTTGAAAAGTCTCCACAGGACAATTCCCATGAGTACCCATAACATAGGGTTTTGCAATCATTTAGTGAAATATTTCATATTAACCCATTCCCATATATTGACGCTTTTTGACGCCCCACAATATGTGCTTTGGAAAAAATTGTAGGAAATGAAGATATTGCTTGTGACAAGCAATTTCTTCATTTCCCACAATGATTTCTATCCCGAAAGACAACAAATATTAAATTTCATTCACTTGAAATGTTCGTCTGCAACATCTTTGAATTTGGACCAACCCAAAATGTTGTCGTTTGGTAATGGGTTAAAAGCCATCACCCCTCTTATCTGTAGCTCTGGAGAACTTACCCATTGGATTCATTAGATGTATTCTCTTCTGGTAGCCTAAATGTGGCATGTACTGAAATGAACAAAAACAAACAGTTCCACTGTCATAGAAAGCCCTTGTCTTAAGGAAAAACAAGAGCCGTCATAGACGGATTATGCTCCCCGAATAAGTGTTTGTCACAAAAAAAAGCTATCATACATTAAGCCCCCTTTTCCCATGATGTTTTTTTTTGTACACACATTATTTAGAGAATATAGTCTAGAACATCTCATTCATCACATAAGTACAAAATTTCATTAAATTCTGCCCATTTGATGAAGAGAAATTAGAGAAAAACTATATTTACATTAAGGCCCCTTTTTCCATGACGCAGCCTCAAATCTAGAAACGGAGACAAAATTTCCTAGGGATTGACCACAGGAGTTCACCTGTAAAGTTTCATTGAATTTGGTCCTAGGGATGCTGAGATCTGGCTGTGGATGGACGGACGGACAGAAGGACGGACGGACGGACGGAAAGACAGCGTGGCAACTATATGCTCCCCTGAAATTTTTTCGGGGAGCATAAAAAAATAAGAAATATGAAAGTCATTTCACATAGTATTCATAAAATGATGAGTAAAGTTGGTTTGGATTTCATTTGAAATAATAAATTTAGAAAGGTTTCTCCCCTTGTCTGACTCTCTGGTCTACAGATTGATATAAACAGACAAACATGGTGAAACAATGTATGTGTAGTTGCCAGTAACTTTGTAGGTGGAGATTATAGTTTGATCACTTTACCTTTTCAGCAAATGTGAAAATCTTTCTCTGGTCCACACCTCCAAACTGAGCATCCACTTTCAAGTATTCCTCATCTAAAGCCTGCAATATCACAGTGTATAATCATGTGAATCAGAATTTCCGATAATCTGCAATATCTTTTTTAATACTTGACCAATTTGAATTCAGTTTGAAGCAGAGAATGTGGGAAAATGCCAGGAATGAGCTGGACCTGTTAGATTTTTGAAAAATCAACTGATAAAAAGTTATTGAAGATAAACCAAAAATTTGGTTTATCTTCAATAACTTTTTATCAGTTGATTTTTCAAAAATTAACCACGTCCATCTAATGCATGATGTCTGTCCACATTCGCTGCTTCAAACCGAATTCAAATCGATCCAGTATTTACAAAATTATTGAAGATTTTCTGAAAATATTGTATCACGTGATTATCCATCATGAATATAAAAGTTATCTATGACAATCCAAGCTCCATGGAATACATATGAGCAAGGATCTGGAAAAATGTCCTTTAAGGCTTTTGAGCCCAACATGATTCCAGGTCAGCCTGCATATAAACGCAGTCTGACCAGGATCCATGTTGTTCTCTAATAACTTTTTCATGAACTGTAGTAGCTTAAGGATAGCAGCATGGGTGTTTGATGTATTGTATTAGGCCACAGGTTGATATGGAATCATGAATTTCTGAAATGCTATAAGGGACGTTTTTCCAGATCCTCGCTCATATACATATATAAATGCAAAGAGATGTTTGTCTGAGGAATAAATTTATCAAATTGCAAAATGGTAAGGTGCAAAACTACACAGAGATCTTTAGTGACAAGTTTGAAGTTATTCAACCCTTTTGGTAATGGCAACAAGAGCTGTCCGAAGACAGCGTGCTCGACTTTCTAAGTTGCTTAGTATAAAGGGGGCATAACTCCAAATATAGTGGAGCCAGGGTCATGGGCCCTAATAGTAAGGTAGAGGGTGAGATTGTGAATAAGTATTCCAAGTTTGGGTTGAATCCCTTTGATAGTATGGAAGTTATTGATGTTTGAAAAAACTTTAACCTTTGTTGCAACGCCGACGCCAACGCCGACGCCCGGGTGACAGTATAAGCTCTCATTTTCTTCGAAAAGTCGAGCTAAAAATTGGGAATGATCAACAAGGAATGTTGATCAAGCAAAAATTAATGTGTAACATAACGAAGGAAATATTGAAGCAAAAAGAGGAAACTGCATTCATTCTCTTTGTAATTTTGTATCAAATTTCATAACAGTTTCAGTTCTATTCTTACCTGTAATCCAGGGTAGAGTAACCCACTCAATAATGGATGATCTACTTGTTTTACAACCTCCGCACCTGCCTTCCTCGCGTCATGTTCTGTCACCAGGGAGGTTAATCTGTACACGTCCAGAGTGTATTCTCTACAAAATAAAAGTACCACGGCTCATATTCACCAACATGTCTTTATTGCTATTCTAAACCTAAATTACATCCCAAGCTATCTGATTGGATAAGATGTTTATCTCCACCAATCAGATAGGTTGTTGTGTAATTTCAAAAGCAAAAATGGAATTAAACTGGCTGGTAAATACAGTACAGATTTTGGTTATAACCATTTTCACAAACATTTCACAATATTTTAAGTAAGATCTTTAGACTAATTAATTAATTGTTGTCAACACTTTTATGAACCACCTATCTAGATCTATAGAACGGTCAGGACATTTGACCTGAAAAGATTTCTTTTTTATGAAAAAGCACTACAGTCTTATTTAGTCACCTATATCAATTTTTCATTTTTGAATTTTGAATGAAGTCATTTGATAAAAGTTTTGTTAAAAACATATTCTTTTTTAAATTTTGGTTGACAGAAAATTTTAACAGCGAGCAAAGTCCCTTACTTGCTGAGCTGGTACTCTGTTCCTCTCACAAATTTCAACTTTTCCAGTGGAACACCAATTGACTTTAACATAGACTTTATAACATGTTCGTAATACTGTGTGCGTAAGGCAAGAAGCTCCCAGGGGGCTTTCATATTGTCTAGGTAGGCATGTAGATCAGCAAAGAGGATAGTCACCTGAAATAAAGTAATTCATATGTAGATGAGAGAAGACATTTTCCTATGTTCATCAAACCCTATATTGTGGGTACTCATTGGAATCATATCGAGACAATTCAAATGAGTACCCACAAATAGGGTTTTGGTTTGAGATGACAAATTTTTAATGCATTTACATCCACTTATATGTTATTCAAATGAACTTAAAAAAAAGATCAATGAAATTTCAAAATGCAAAATTTGATATTTTTTTCAGTTTGTGTATTCAACAAGGGAATGTATCTTCATGAGAAGCCAGAAACCTGATAGGAAAATACATGATTTCTGTTTACATTAACTCACTTCCAAACAACACAATTTTAGACTTTTCTAAATTTGAAGATGTGCAGACAACAATTTCAAGTGAATGACATTTAACATATTTTGTTCTTTTTGTGTAGAAAACATAAGGGAAAATTAAGAAATTACATGTCCAGGGTTCGACATTAAGGCACGTCCGAACGACATTGTCTACTAAATTGTCCATTCGGGCTAGTAAAATCCACGTCCAGCTTGCCCGACTGGTCTAGTGAAAAAATCTTGATGAATAAAATGCAATTCACATAAATTTTCCATCCATTGCTTCAGTCTTGCCTGATCACAAATGATGATAGTCCATGCCCATTAAAGTCGCAAGTAATCGGCGAGAACAAAGTGAAAGTAGAATTCCAATAAACAGGAAATCTAGTTGAAAACAGACATGCACAGTCGCGATAGAAAGCAAAACTAAACTAGAAGGGTCGGTCTGTCCAATTTTGACCCGATGTTCGACACAGTGCAAGCGTTTGAGCCGAGAATTAAACTTTCTAGTCCAGTTTGTCGATTTATTTAGCTTCCTAGCTTATATATCAGTATTGATCGACCGTGCACAGCCATTTGAACCACAGGTAAAAGTATCTACTGAAAACACGATGGAAAAAGGACATTAGATAGATTAATTGACAATTAATCTATCTAATGTCCCTTTTCCATCGTGTTTTCAGTAGATACTTTTACCTGTGATTTGAACCGTTTCATTTTCATTTGTCTTATCTCGGCCGTTTCGGTAACTCACCCAATGATAGATCGGAACAGGAAATTTAGTAGTCAACAGCCATGCGCAGTCGCGATTAAAAACTAGACTAGAAGGGTTGTTATTTGATTTATGCCTCCGATTTTGACCCGGGTTTTGATCCAGATTACGCGTTTAGGCATGGAATCAAAATTTGTCACCCAGTTTGTCGATTTATTTAGCTTCCTAGCTTACAGATCGGTATCAATCAAGTATGCACAACTATTTGAACTAGGTCATGTCATTAGTCTCAACTCGGCCGTTTCCGTAACTCAGCGAACAATAGGTCCTCATTTTTTTTTGGTCTAGCAGACTTCACTGGTGGTCTAGTAAAAATTATGAGCAACTAGACCACTGGTCTAGTAATAAGAAAAGTTAATGTCGAACCCTGATGTCACAAGCAATTTCTTCATATTCCACAATGTTTCTTAATCTTTGGGGCTTCAAAAGGCGTCACTGTGTGGGAATGGGTTAAGTAAATCTTACCTCACATCCGGCTCTGAGGAAGTCTGATATTTTACACATGGGCACAAAATATCCAACATGAGGTTTGCCTGTTGTAGCTGACATTAAGTAAATCTTACCTCACATCCGGCTCTGAGGAAGTCTGATATTTTACACATGGGTACGAAATATCCCACATGAGGTTTGCCAGTTGTTGCAGTACCCCAGTAGACTTTAACATCCTTCTCCTTCAAGACAGCCTTTAGTCGGTCCTCCCCTAGTGTCTCCTGATTTGAAAAGCAAAATATAAGCAAAATATTTACGAAGATTTTTATGAACTTTCAAATCAATCTAGGACAATTGTTCACATTGAATCTTAATCTTAACCATTTTATTTCCTACTTTAACCCTTTTACTTTTTTTTCACCCTGATGTGAAGTGCCTGACAAAAATGCTCACGAGGGCATAGGATTTTAGGCAGTACACCGAGATAGAAAAATAATCAAAATTGGAAAAATGCTAATCAATAGGGGATGATTTTATCCAGTAAGCAGTGATGTAATTTCAGACAAACAATAATATTTCAGTAGGTGTTGTTATAAAATCTTGTAACTGCGACTTGGTTCAAGCCGTAGTTACGAGATTTTATTACAACACTGTCGGTTTGTCAATATATGACTGTAAACCAGGCCCCGGTTTCTCGAAAAAAAAACTTAAGTACGTTCTCATGCTCAAATCTGAGCACCATGCTCAAATCACACAAAATCCACATGAACTTCAATTAAATACTTATCAATGTTGATTGGTATTCAATAGAAGTTGAGCATGATCTTTTGAGTATATACTGTAAGTTTTTTTTGAGAAACAGGGGCCTGGTCTATTTTAAACACAAAATTCATTGCAATTGCTTATTTTGGGCACTTTAAACTAGATTAATCATTCCATCATTCTCTGAAACACTGACAGATGGCAAACAAGGGTAAAAGTAAAACAATATAATCTTTGCATACTTTTAGCATGAAATACAGAAAAGATTTGATCCTTTCCAATACAACACAATTTTAGACTCAACATACAGAATGCATACAATAATAGTATATATGGTCTATGGAAAGCAATGAGAGAAAAGGAGAAAATGCTGATAAACAGCATTTCACTGCTTTTCGACGAAAACCTCGTAACTGCAGATTAAAACAAGCTGCAGTTACGAGGTTTTTGTTGAAAAGCGACAATTCTCTCCTTTGCTAATACTTTTTTCCGGAGTAAGTTTCTATATTGTAGGTATTAAAACTTTGGCTTGTTTGAGACAGTATAAAATAATACCTGAAGGTTCCTGGTTATCAAATTAAACTTTTCATCCACACCCATCGGATCACCATTCTTTTCAGCCATAGTTGCTGGAATTTGGTCCCTGAATTGTAAAAAAAAATTCTATTTCATTATGCTCTAACCTGTCTCCTTTTCTTTATAATGTGTGATTAAATGAAAGTGGTTTAACCCATTACCACACAATGACTCTTTTTGACTCCCTACGAGGTAATAGCTTTGGAAAACATAGTGGAAAATGAAGAAATTGCTTGTGACAAGCAATTTCTTCATTTCCCACAATGTTTTGTGCCCAGAAAGATCCCAATATGTAAAATTTCATTCTCTTGATATTGTCGTCTGCAATATCTTTGAATTTGGGCAAGTCTAAATATTTGCTGTTTGGTAATGGGTTAATGCCTCATTCAGTTATGGTCATATCACTTGCCTGGAGCACCTAACCCATGGATTCCTATACTAGTAATTGTTTCTCACACCATGATACCATTACTCCCACTACTACTAATACTACCACAACATCTAGTAATCCGAGTCTTCTCTGATGTAAATACGCTCTTTGATATTTTGATTTTTCGCTATTTAGCGAAAAATCAAAATATCAAAGAGCATATTTACATCAGAGAAGAATCGGATTAAACATATAGCTGCTTGCCCACATAAGTTTATGATTATCCAACCATTGGTGGAAGACAGACATCAGAAAGGCTGATTGCCATGGTTCATAACTTCATAAGCCAGGGTATGATGGGCTAGTAACTGTGCTACAGCCTGGGCCTAAATAAGATGTGATTTAAGCCATTACCAAACGACAAAATTTTAGGGTGATCCAATTTGAAAGCTGCTGAAGAAGACAAAAGAAATGTTGTTAGATAGAATTTGTGTATTATTAAACAACATGGAAAATATTGAGACAAAAGGAGAAACTGCTTGTTATCAGCAGTTTCTTCGTTTGTCACAATGTTTTCCAAAGCCATATCTAATATGGATGTCAAAACCAGGTCATGTTTGGGAAGGGTTAAGCAAATATTTGATAGAAAATGTAAAAAGACATTGAGATAAAAAGCATCAATTAAACATTCTTAGCCTATTTTGCTCATGGATAATTTCAGAGACTAATTCTATTTAAACACATATGTTCAAAGTTCAAACAAATTAGACATGTTCGCCATGTAAAACTGTTCTAATCTCATAGAACTTTCTTGTTTCTATAATATTGACAACTTTTGACACACTAAATGGAAAATTCCCGCATGACATCGAGGCAAATGAAGAAAATCCTGATAATCAGCAATTTTAACTTTTGTCTCAAAATTTTCTGAATTACAGTCGACACTCGTTGTGTCGAAGTCATAGGGACCATCCAATTACCTCAACATATCCGGAGTTTGACTCATCCGATTTTTGTTCATTTTTATTGAAATAATATTTGGCCATGTTTTGCTGTTCATCAAGAACGTTCATATTTGAAATATAGTAGGAAAAGGAAAGAAATTGCTCATTTCGAGCAATTTCTATCTTTTTCCTACTAAATTTCAATGGCTATATTCAGTTTGAAATTATTTTGTTTGAAAGAATATTGTCCGTTGATTAGGACGGGACCAGATTGGAACTTCGACTTAAGCGAAAATTCGACTTATCCGATGTCGACATAACAAGTGTCGACTGTATATTGAATTACAAATCCTATCTGTATCAGATTCCATTATAACATAGATCTGCAGTGGCCTCCAAATTGGACCATGCAAAACTTTTGTTGTTTGGGATCTAGGGTTAACTGGCTAAAGATGGTGAAAAAAATCATACTTGCTTTCTATGGATAGTACCATCCATCAACAACTAAGAATTTTCCAATAAAATGACAAAATATAAACTTTTATAATCAAAAGGTTGCTTTCTGATTGTGAAATAGTTGTTGACTGCTGACCATTAGTTACCCTTTCACATTTTTATCTTTTAGAACATCCATCTAACTAACACAAGTTGTAAGAAGCACAATGATAACTTGCCAGTATTCTCAGTCAAATGAATATGCTTTTTGTAGCAACATTGTAGTAAAGGATGGGACACACATGTTTTTACAACATTTCTTATCCTTTTAAAAGAAACTTTCCCTAAATAAACTATTTCATTTTTTATCAATGAAAAGGGTAAAGATTTTCTGATGAAATAGCTATGTAACAGAATTAGTAGTGGTTACATTATATTAATAGCAAAAATGTTGGGAAGAAAATTGGGCCCTTTTAAAATTCAGGATAAATCCTCACGGTGGGGATTGTGCATGATGGGATGGATAACGACTACCGACAATAGGGAACGATTTTATGAAGTAAACCGTGACGTAATTTCAGACAAATAAATAGTATTTCGTTGGTGTTGTTATAAAATCTCGTAAATACGGCTTGAATCAAACCGTAGTTACGAGATGTTATAACAACACTGACGGTTTATCAAAACATAACGGTAAACTCAGTCTATTTTTTGCACAAAATTTGATGCCAACTCGCCTCACTTCAGGTAAGACATTTTGCAATAACTCTGTTATTTCTGTATCAATTTTCAAGCGGTTTGCTGCATGTACCCCGCCTTATCAAGCTCTTTCATCGGATGTATGACATATTAGATAACTCATGATACTTTTTCCGAAATATTGTCCCAACCGACCAGAAAGCGAAATGGTAACGACTACAGCCAAATTAACCACGCTTCAGGTAAGAATTTGTGCAATAACTTTCTTATTTCTGTGTCAATTTTCATGTGGTTTGTTGCATGTACTCCGTCTTACTGAGCCCTTTTCTCAGATGTATCATTTAACTGGAAATTCCCTGTACTTTTCTCAAAAACCAATCCCAAGGCAACCGACTAGAAAAAGGGCCTGAATTTTTTGTCGTTTTTCTGGTTGGTTGGGATCAATTTTTGGAAAAGTACAACGATTCTACAAACAAGTCATATATCCGAGGAAAGAGCTCACTAATGCGGGGTACATGCAACAAACCGCTTGAAAATTGGAGCAGAAATAAGAAAATTATTGCACAATTTCTTATCTGAAGCGAGGCAAATTTTGTCCGTATACTTCGTTTTCGTTATCCATCCCATCATGCACAATCCCCAGCGTGATCCTGCTATGTGCTGAAAATTGAAGGGGCTGCAACTTGTTCGATCTCAAATAAAATTGGGTTTCAATGGAATGTGATTTCAAAGCTGCATAAGATAAACAATTTCTGTGAAATGGTTCGAACATACTAGAAAGGGGGTTCATTTACAAGTAATTACATAATTCAGATTGAATTCTAATCTTGTATGAAAATGAAATAATCAGGCTACAGAGGGGGATCCTGTTAACCCCAGAAATCCCTCTGAATCTGCCACTGCACAGAAAACAAGAGATGTTTGTAAATATATATGCCCCCTCAAGGGCCTACCTTTAACAGTTAACCCTTTCCCAAACAAGACCGGGTTTTGACGTCTCTATTAGAAAGGGCTTGGGAAAACATTGAGGCAAAAGAAGAAAATGCTGATAATCAGCATTTTCTCCTTTTGCCTCAATATTTTCAATACCATGATATTCCAATTTCTCGCACTAAGTAACATTGATTTTGTCGTCTGCAGCAGCTTTCAAATTGGAACAGTCATAAATTTTGTCGTCTGGTAATGGGTTAAAGCAGTCCAATGGTAGTATTTTACTCAGAATAAAAATACCCAAAGGGCAATAACTCCACATATATGATCAACAGAGTCACAATTTTGTGCACTGCACATCTACATATCATATAATGAGATCTATCCAACTATGATTTATGAATTTTCATGAATCTACCTAGCACACTTTTTGAGTTGTGTCCCGGAAAAAAAGATAAGTGTTTATTAATTGAAAAATAAGCGTTTTGCCTAGACTCTTTTAGCCTTAAGTGAGCTCTTTTGCACTTTAACAATTTCCAAATTCAGATTCCTTTTCCCAAAATGGCTGGGGGCCTCGGCCATAGTGCAATTGGTAGCTTATCTGCCTCTTATCCGAGTTTTCTCTGATAAAAATTTGCTCTTTGACGTCAAAATATCAAAGAACGCATTTTCATCAGAGAAAACTCAGATTAATTGCCTCTCAATCCAAAGGACCCGGGTTCCATACTAAGTCGCGGCAACTATCGTTTCTGACAAAATTTTCACCCACCAATGGTTTGACATTGTTCACTGATGTGGGCGAGCAACCGGAGGTTCGGTTAGGGTGTTGTGGTAGTACCAGTATGAGTAATCCGAGTTTTCTCTGATGAAATTCACACTTTGATATATGTTGATGACGTTCATTTACATCAGAGTGCACTACCACTCAAAAACAACAGAAAGTAGGTCATCGTTATCAATGGCCAGGGTTTTCCCTATGCATAAGAAATTGGGGGTCATTATGACCCCTTTGCCTTCAAAGTTGGGGGTCATTTCTCCAATTTTGTGGGTCAAATTGTATAAGTACCTTAGGACTAAAGTTTCATAAGAAAATGTGGACTTTAAAACTTGCGTCATAAATGACCCTCAGGTAAATTTCTAAAGGGTCATTTGTTTTGAAATTGCGACAATGACGCACAATTTGTGCGTCATGGAAAACCGTGAATGGCTGATCAGGTAAGGGTTGTTGTTAAACATCGCCTATAAACCTTTTACTACTGCCTCACCCCCTCATGGAGATAACATGCAGGTCCGCGTCTGTGCCATGCTAGTGGAAAAAATGTTAAAAATAAGAGTAAAAATAGGGCGCTCTGATGTAAATGAGCGGCATCAACATATCAAAGAGTGAATTTCATCAGAGAAAACTCAGATTACAGTATGACATCAAGAAACAACAGGAATCCATAATTAGGTACTCTAGCCGTCGCAATATGGCCATAGCAGTTGAAAGCGGTGTACAACCCCAATACACCAAACTAAAATGGCTAGGAAAACCCCTGGCCTGATAAAATGTTCTTTGATAAATATGAAATAAGCTGGTGTAACGTACTAAAGTGACCCCCATAGAATACTGACCCCCCGGTCACTATTTTATATATAGCATACTGACCACTTTCTATAAAATACTGACCCTTATGTAAAAAAACGACCCCCCTGATTTTATCTATAAAATACTGACCCCCCCCCCACCTACCTTATTGCTAATTTAACATACACGAGGGCCCATCAATAATTTCGAGAACTAAATCTACTACTCATTTACCCGTTGACGTATTTTCACAAAAATTGGCATGCTGAAAGCTCATTCATTTTCCAAGCGACTCATTTCATTTAAAAACGATGACGTCAAAACAATATGACGTCATGGGAGAATTATGACGTTGTCGTAAACCTGTACAAGTTTCAACAAACAAAATCCCCACTTCTGAGACCAGTTTTTTGTCGTAAACTCGTACAAGTTACGCGGTTCGTAAATATTCGGATCAAGTGCACACAGATAACACGTCAGGATGACACCACCGACTTTTAAAGGCGCAAATTTATAGAAGGCAAGCCGGAGCCTTATTAAAAGAAAAGAACAAATAAAGGTGTTCTAAGACAACACAAATTTTAATCCAGACTCAAAAGTAATGAGCCCCTAAAATCAAACTACAACTAAGTGAAACTATTTACAGTTACAAAAACAAAGTCATGAAAAGAACCAATGAAAATATAGTTATTGAAATACCCAAAAAATATGATAAACTCCAGCCAAAGATGTCAATATGCCTAAAATATAATTAACTCATAAATGCCAATTTAATTATCAACAAGAGCTGTCACTGTAAGATGACAATGCCCCCGACACCGCTTTGATTTTAAATTATGGCCAATCTATGTTCAAGGTCAAGGTCATCCAGGGGTCAAGGTCACCAAAGTATGTGCCTACAGAAAGGTAATGTACCAAGGAATGTTGTGGTAAAGTATGAAGCGAATATGTTAAGTAATAAGGAAGTTATGGCCAATGTTAAAGTTTTTGGCCGGAATGACGGACAGACGGACGGACAGACAGACAGACAGACAGACAGACGGACAGACGGACAGACGGACGGACGGACAAGTCAAATTTATGATGCCTCCCTATCGGGGGCATAAAAATACCTAGCAAATTCAGTAAGATGCTCTTTCCAAATAACCAAAATAAATACAAAGTTCCTGACTAGAAAGAGCAAATGTCTCTATGCTGAAGACTCAGAGTTTAGTTACCAAAATAATCAAAAAATGCCTAAGTCCAAAATACAGAGAAAAATAATTAGATAATTAATTAATAATTATGTTACCAAATTTCATAGAGTTTCCTAGCATCCAAATTTCCAGTCACAGAGCAAAGATTATGGAAAATGCAGCACTTTTTATTCTGCCAGATCAGGCTGCTAGAACGTTCCACGAAGTTTGATTGGCTGATAAGCCAAATCCAATCTTCATGCAGGTTCAAGCACAAAGCTCTGATTGGTCAGTTGGTCAACCCAATTTTGACAGACAATGTACTTTACTGATAAGCCACGCCCACAGAAGATGTGTCACCAGGCTTGCACTTTTGCAGAAAATGGGCTAAAATGGACCAGTCTTTAAAAGTAACATTTATGCAATTCCAATCTTTAAAATAATTACATATTTGGAATCTATAGGAAAACTGCATTAAAGTAAGCCCAATCATGGTCACTTTACTCCAAGTATTAAGAAATCTGTATTTTGTGACATTAATTAAATCACTCAGTGAAAGGTCACTGAGTGCATTCAATCCATGAGACAATACACATTTCCAAAGAATCAGTTAAACGCATTCCAGAATAAAGATAAGCTTAGAGGACAAGATTGCAGTTAAATGTACTTTTGCATTATTATACCAGTTAGACTAAGATGCTCCTTTTCTCACAATGTTCATGGCCAAAAGAACATTGTGAGCCAAGTTTCACCCACAACCACAAAGTTCACAATATTTGTAACTGCAAAATCACTCCTCATTATCTTCATATATTCTGAAATCCTTTAAATGACAGCCGGAGTGGCGCAGTGGTTAGAGCACTCGACTTGTAGCCCGGTGGTTACGAGTTCGAGCCCCACTCGCGTAAGGTGTGTCTTTGGGCAAGGCACTTAATTGTCAGCCCCAGTCTACCCAGCTGTATTGAGTGGGTAGCAGTAAGGTAAAACTTGCTGCCTCTTCTCTAAAAAAAGAAATAAAGGGCCTATAGAAGCTTGAATTAGCTTATGTACAAAGTACATCTGGTCTCGAAAAACTGTATGAACTGTATGAAATGGACAAATCTCACAAAAGCTGGTTTTGTAATTACTAAAATAGACAAAATTCTACTCTTCTCTCTAATATGCAGTCACAATTCGGGTAAGGGTTAAAGTGACTAATGGATTAACAATAATGTGATAATCACCATTTAATTGATAAACAGTAACTTTAAATATACCTGGGAATACACTAATCTGGCAAATTACAGTAGGACATCAATCCTAGTGTATTTGCTTGTCTATGCAGTCTGGTGTATTGCAAATCATTCCCAGACAACATAAATCAATACACAAAACAATGCAGTTAAAACAAGATTAACAAGGAAAGGGATTATGGTCAAGGCAAGGGTTATAGAGTCTGGTACAATTCCAGTGACTCAGGCCACCTGCAGTTAAGCAATTCTGTCATCTTTAGGGATCAAAAACATGACCACAGCTGCAATTATGTAATAGCCACATTATACTAGCAGTCAGTGAGGGCAGTTCTGCCAAGTTCTCTAACTGTTATGTAACATTATGACATGAAAGCAATGATGACAGATACACAAAGTGTCAAGAAATTCTTTGATTTGGATCAGTCTTAACCCTTCCCTAAAAGAGCCTTTTTCCTTCATACAACAAAAATCCAGGTTTACAACACGGCTCCCCTCACGGGAAAGAATGGATCTTACCCAAGAGACATTCAATTCCGCCCCGGAATTTCAAAAGCACAAACTCTCGAAACCAAAGAACAGAGTTGGATGTCTTAAAAACCTGAACAACAAAATAGACATGAACATATAAATTGAATGAAACACATATAAAACAAAACAGTACTGGTTTGACAAAGTCAATATATTCATCTCTTCTGATAGACTTGCCACATGACAGCCACTAAATTCTCTCAATTCCATCTGGAAAAGCAAGATCTCAGAAATGGCCATGCCCAATCAATGCAACATTGTAGTTTACTGCTAACTTCTAAAGCACATGAATTGTCAGGTAAACAACACAAATGTAATACATTGTTTTAATCAAAAGCTGCCATCTTTATCAATGTGCAGCATAAAAAGGTCAAATAAGCATCAAATAAAAAACATGAAATAATACTCTCAAGAAACAAACCATTAACCTACATATTTTTGAAAATATCAGACTGGTGAGATAGTAACAGCGTGAATATTGCAAATTCTGCACTTTTGGACATCACAGAAAATAACACCTTTCTTACATTAATAATGATAACTCATTTACTGATAAATATATCAAAACCAAAAGGTCTAGAGATATTTATTATGCAAATGAATCATGTCGTAATATTCAAGAATATCAAGATCACTGATAGGATATTACGTTGTTACACAGCACATAGCCTCGTCGATGTACTATGAATGTAAACATGTAAGATCCATGCAGTGCAGAAGCAAAAAACTTTTCCATACAAAACATTGCACATATTACTATCTGGATAAAGATAAGTGTTCAATCTCTATAAACAGGTAGACAGTAAAAGATATTGTTGAAACGATTATCCGTAGCGTACATGGACCTATCACGATACCCCAATGATTCCTCCGCAAACGAACATGGACCTATCATACCCAATATCATCAATGTATCTCCGCAAACCACATCAGAGTTCATACATCGAAATGCAACATTCAGTTTGGCACAGTTTTCAATTTGCCACCGGTATGACACACGTAAAATAAAACAACATTAATCATCACTATTTAACCAAAAACGGGATGATTATCTGGAACACACTTCCGATCAACCGATTCCCCATATCTCTTACAATGTGATTACCCGGAACACACATCTGACATAGGCCTAACACATTGAAATATAAACCCACTTCGGAAAAGGGTTAATCACTGTATGCTAAAAACTAAATTTCACTATATTACACTACACATTTCTGCTTCTCATTTTTTCTCTATACTTTTAAAACACAAATAACAATACACTCAGAATTTAAAACACTTGTTATATGAATTCAACACACTTTGAATTTCTAATTCTAATGTGAACCTTCTTCTTTCTGTACATCGGTTTTACTCTTTTCCTTGTCCGGACAGACCGAGAATATATGTCCTTTCTTGTTACATGAATAGCAGGTCTTCACTCGTCCTCCCCTAGCTTTCTTAGGCCTTCTTCCCTTTGAGCTATTATCAGCCACTGTAGCGAGTTGGTTGGTGAAGGAAATTTGCATTTCTCGCAATCGGGAATTCAAAGTCTCCTCCGTAACAGTCCTGCTTACGTTTATCCTATTGATGCCGCTGGCTTTTGCGATGAATTGTCGGCACGCCTCGTGCCAAGTAATCATTTCTACAGCTTCTGACAGATTTTTCGGCTTTTTAGTCAGCACTTCGTATGCTAAGGTTGGATCCTGGAGTCCTTTTAACAAGTTTTCCACAGATAGGTCTCGAAAAATGGTTGTTCCCTCCATACCTGGATAAGCTCTGACCATTAACTGTTGGACCCTAGCACTATATTCCTGAATGCTCTCCTTTGAACCTTTCCTAATGTTATAAAGGTTGAACCTGTGGGTTTCTGGGAGAATACACTGTCCAAAATGCTGTGTAAAAGCACTAATAATCTGGTCCGTATCATAGCAAGTTTCAGGTCCTAAGCTTGATAGGTAAATTAAGGCTTCACCCTTTAAAGCAAAAATCAAATGTTCCCTTAATGTTTGGTCTGACCATCCATACACCTTTTTCATGAAATTCAACTGCATCAAAAATGGTTCCCAGGTGTCAGGCTTTCCTTCAAATACAGGTGGTTTTGGTCTGAATTCATTATTTTCTGTTGGTTGGTCATAGTAGCTGGGACCTTGTTCACGAAATTTCATTAATTCAAACCTGTCCCAAGATTGTTCTGAACGATGATTTTTGATATCCTCCGCGGCCATTATACTGTCACACTGGCCGAAAAGTTCCTTATATTAACTTCTGTAGAACACCATACAACTTCTTCTTTATAAACTTTTCACACTTTGAAATTCACTTTTGTGACTTTATGGAAACTTGGAAATTCCAAATGGGAAAATAATTGGTAACAATAAATTTATCAAAATGTGCTCCTTATGCAGAACACAAATTTTCTAATTTGTCAAAAATGAATTACTTTGGCAACAATTCAATGAGTCCACTAAATTGATTTCTAAATGACTCAGAAATGTCAGATTTGTACAAATTAAATTTAGTAGAAAACTATCCAACTACAGCCAAAAAGTATAGAAATGCAGTCACAAAGTCAGTACTCCTACTTTGATGAGCTCTCTAAATTTGTGTCTGCTGATACTATACTACAGTGAAGATTTCAGTGCTCCGATTGCTGAGCTCTCTGAAACCTATCACAATTTAATAAAAGAACTGCTTAGCCAAACACTTCAATCCTGAAGACTGCAGATAATCAAGTCCAAAATGGTTTGACTGGCAATTCCTATGAATTTAACAACAAATAATCTGACAGTTCCTTATCAATAATCTTGCAACTATTTACATCAAACAAAAATTATTGAATTAAAAACTGTACTCTCAAAAATCTTATAAATTCCCCAATTAGAAAAATTAATCCCGAAAATTAATTACTATCAAAATTTCAAATTGCAAAAACAGAATTTCAAAAATCTGTAAATTTCCAAAAAAAACAAAGCCAAAAATAACTGCTAATTTCTAACTTGGAAAAAAATGTGTTGTGCACCAAATCCTTGCAAAAGAATCCAATTTGTCTAAATCATATAAAATTAACAATCTGGATCCCACTTCTGACACCAATTTTTTGTCGTAAACCTGTACAAGTTTCAACAAACAAAATCCCACTTCTGACACCAGTTTTTTGTCGTAAACCTGTACAAGTTTCAACAAACTGAATCCCCACTTCTGAGACCAGTTTTTTGTCTTAAACTCGTACAGGTTACGTGGTTCGTTAATATTCGGATCAAGTGCACACAGATTACACGTCAGGATGACACCACCGACTTTTAAAGGCGCAAATTTATAAAAGGCAAGCCGGAGCCTTATTAAAAGAAAAGAACAAACAAAGATGTTCTAAGACAACACAAATTTAATCAAGACTCAAAAGTAATGAGTCTCTAAAGCAAACCACTACTAAATGAAACTATGTACAGTTACAAAAGTAAAGTCATGAAAAGAGCCAATGAAAATATAGTAATTAAAATACCCAAAATGTAGTTTCGAAAATACCCCAAAATATGCTAAATTCAAGCCAAAGATGTCAATATGCCTAAAACATAATTAACCCAAAAATGTCAATTTAGTTGTCAAAAAATAGCTAACAAATTCAGTAAGATGCTCTTTCCAAATAACCAAATGAATTACAAAGTTCCTAAATAGAAAGAGCAAATGTCTCTATGCTGCAAACTCAGACTCAGTTACCAAAATAATCAGAAAATGCCTAAGTCCAAAAAATACCAAGAAAAATAATTAAATAATTAATTAATAATTATAATACCAAATTTCACAGATTATCCTAACATCCAAATTTCCAGTCACAGAGCAAAGATAATGGGAAATGCAGCACTTTTTAAACTGTTTGATCAGGCTGCTAGAACGTTCCATGAAGTTTGATTGGCTGATAAGCCAAATCCAATCTTCATGCAGATTCAAGCACAAAGCTCTGATTGGTCAGTTGGTCAACCCAATTTTGACAGACAGTGTACTTTACTTATAAGCCACGCCCACAGAAGATGTGTCACCAGGCTTGCACTTTTGCAGAAAATGGGCTAAAATGGACCAGTCTGAAAAAGTAACATTTATGCAATTCCAATCTTTAAAATAATTACATATTTGGAATCTATAGGAAAAATGCATTAAAATGAACCCAAACATGGTCACTTTACTCCAAGTATTAAGAAATTTGTATTTTGTGACACTAATTAAATCACACAGTGAGAGGTCACTTAGTGCATTTAATCCATGAGACAATACACAATTTCAGTGAATCGGTTAAATGCATTCCAGAATAAAAGATAAGCTTAGAGAATCAGATTGCAGTTAAATACACTTGCATTATTATACCAATTAGACTAAGATACTCCTTTTCTCACAATGTTTATGGCCAAAAGAACATTGTGAGCCAAGTTTCATCTGCAACTACAAAGTTCACAATATTTATAACTGCAAAATCACTCCTCATTATCTTCATATATTCTGAAATCCTTTAAATGGACAAATCTCACAAAAGCTGGTTTTGTAATTACTAAAATAGACAAAATTCTACTCTTCTCTCTAATATGCAGTCACAGGGAGATAAGGGTCAAAGTGACTGTTGGATTAACAACAATGTGATAATCACCAATTAATTGATAGACATTTACTTTAAATATACCTGGGAATACACTAATCTTGCAAATTACAGTAGGACATCATTCCTAGTGTATTTGCTTGTTTATGCAGTCTGACTTTGGTGTATTGCAAATCATTCCCAGATAACATTAATCAATACACAAAACAATACAATTAAACGGTATAAACCAAGGAAAGGGATTATGGTCAAGGCAAGGGTTATAAGAGTCTGGTACAATTCCAGTGACTCAGGCCACCTGCAGTTAAGCAATTCTGTCATCTTCTTGGATCAAACATGACCATGCAGCTGCAATTATGTAATAGCCACATTGTACTAGCAGTCAGTGAGGGCAGTTCTGCCAAGTTCTCCAACTGTTATGTAACATTATAGCATGAAAGCAATGATGACAGATACACAAAGTGTCAAGAAATTCTTTGATTTGGATCAGTCTTAATCCTTCCCTAAAAGAGCCTTTTTCCTTCATACAGTAAAAATCCAGGTTTACAACAACGTCATGTCAATGGCGTTTGTTTAAAAATGACGTCAACTTACATAAATTTATGAACAATTCCTTTTGATTATGTTTTATGTATTTCTCCATAATTCCTGTACGGACATCCGTGAAAATTTGCATGTATTGTAAAGAGACCTATGTCTATCGAATAACGTTATTTGAAAGCGGATGCCACATTCAGAGACATGTAGAGAGATAAAAGAAAATGAGTGATTTTACTAGCTGACCGGAGACTATAAAGCTAAAAAGAATGCTGCTAAAATCCTAGAATGTATTCTTAAACAAGATCTTATAGTAAGCATCATTCTGTCAAAGTTTTGTCTTGTTTAGTCAATATTTGTAGTTGCTAGAGTAAAAACGAAGTCAAAATACAGCCGAAAATAGCAATTCTCTCAATTTCAAGGGCACATAACTCATGATGTAGAATTCAGATCAAGCTGAAAATTTTACCAAGGCAAGATCTTATAGTCAGCATCATTCTGTCAAAGTTTTGACTTGATTGTTCAATATTTGTAGATTTTAGAAGAAAACTAAAGGAAAAACCTGCTATTTTTGACATTCAAGGGCAGATAACTCAGGTTATTCTAATTCAATCCATATTCTTTGAAGGAATCTGAGAGAGGGTCACCCATGGATCATTCATGTGAAGTTTGATTGAAATCCATCTAGTAGTTTCTGAGGAGAAGATTTTTTAAGAAAAAGTTGACGACCGGACGGACGGACGCACACACGCACGGACGCACGCACGACGGACACACCGCCATGACAATAGCCCGCTGGCCTGAAAGGCCAGTGGAGCTAAAAATTATAATTAGGTGTTGGAATAGTAGTAAGTCACTTAGATAATTTGTATGATACAGCTAATGACAGTATGACCAGTACACTCGGAATGCGGCGTACATTGGCAAGATGGGTACTGTGCTGGCCGCTTCCTGGCCGATTGGGGCAGGGGGTAAAATGGTGTCGTAAATAATACCAAAGTTATAATGAAGACCTCCATAACTTTGTCAATCATATAAATACATGTGACGTGACATCGGTGCATCATTTTTGAGTCGGAAAGCAAAGAACAATATCATTTTGGAAGCATTATTCTTCGTTCTCACCCACAAAAGCATTGATTTCCAGATGTGCCGTTGAGACAAATGTCATAATTTTCATCGATATTCGAGGAATCACACTGAAACATTTTATGTCTATATAAAGTCGAGTAAGTACTTATAATTTTGCAGCAGTAATCAAATCTGGTCTGCCACCCGCTTTTATGAGAGAGAGCGCAAATATTATAAGGTATGGAATTCTGCCGCGCTATGACATCGCGTCACGCTATAGTTGACGCGTTAAAAAGGCTGGTATTGTGAAACTGATGATAGAAATATTACCAAAGCCCCCGCACCGCACAGATTATGCAATTTGCGATTTCTAGTTATTTTCAAACCTTAGAAATAAATCACGGGTGAAGATAATGAGTAAAAAGAAGAGTTGGGGTGTGTCATTTACAAATGTTTGCGGGACATGTCACGTGACGGGCTGTAGCACGTGACACGGGCGTGGGTCAAGCGGTGGAAGGAATGCAAACTGTTCAAAGGATGTTACTTTTATAAGAAATGGGTAATCATTTTAAGTTTATCAACGTATCTTTCAGATATAAGATTTGTTCTCGAAATTATTGATGGGCCCTCGTACTACCAGGGCTTTTTCGCCTATTTCAAAGGTTTATGGGCCCCATTCCCAATGCAAAAGGCCCCAATTTTTTTCCCAATTTAGAAAAAAAATCCCAAACCAATGCTTAAAAGATCTTCAAAACCCACTAACTATAATACTGGAGTAACTTTGTAAAGAAGTTAGTGCCTGGAAAACAAGGAAATTAGACATTTAAGCCTGTTATATGTTGTAGCTATCCTAAATGATAAAAAAATACCAGTTTTTACATTACTTGATTTTTTTCCCCAAATCAGTGTTTTGTCGATTAAATTTTCCCAATTTTTGGTCAGGGGCCCTTTCCCAAAATGCCTGGAAAAAGCCCTGACTACATGTATATCTATTCGAATCACATCCGTATTTTTTATGGTCGCCCCGAAAAGTTTCGGGGACCATTTAGTCGCCATGCTGCCCATCCGTTTGTCCGTCTGTCTGTCCGTCCATCTGTCCGTCTGTCTACAGTCAGATCTCAGCAACCTTCAACTTCAACTTTAAAAAGGGGCCTTAATGTAGAAATTGGTGTTTCTCTAATTTCTCTTCACTCAATGAACACGATTTAATGAAATGACTGAGTATTGACCCGGTCGGCACAATTCTTTCAGCCAATCAAAAACGTCGTCAGCGGACCTGCACTCATTCGGTGGAGGTGAAAGCTTCGGTCTTTTTCGTTGAAGCATAACCAACTTTCAGCATTAATATCTCGACGACTACGCCTGATTATTAAAAATGCGTTGGTAGTTAGAAAGTTTAAATCACATTCTTTAAAGAAAGAGTTTTGTTTATGAATTTTAACGATGGATTTTTGAAATAATCTGCCTCAAAGTTGGTATCCCGTAACGATAAAGACCGAGGTATTACCCTCGATGAAAAAATGAAAGTGAGGCTATGACGTCATCCCGACTGATTCTGGCCGACTTCGATTGGGACTATAGCTCGAGCCATCCGTGACGTCATACAACAGGAAGTTGTGTACTGCGCATGTCACCAAGCGAACGCCTATACAGTGTTCTGCCAAGGCCGCGTATTTGCGATTTTCTCGCAAAAAAACGAAAATGTCGCCAAAAAATCATGTCCATAGCGATTTCTGTCGCACAGTAAAAAATCGTAAATTAGGGGGGGCAATCGAGTGAATTTTATGATTGAAAGTGATTTTCACGGCGACACCGTTATAATTTACTCGAATCTGATTGGATGACGGACCATCAGGTGCGCGATATCTGGCCAATTGATTATCGAGAAAAATCTAGTCATTCGTTCCTCTTTCCGTCGACCGCATTTGCGCAAACAAAATGTCAGAACCTTCGGCTAAAAAGCCACGAACAATTCTAAGTTATTTCGGGAAAGGAAGGACCGATTCTTCCATCGCCGATCACGCCGTAACTGAGCCTGAACCCTCTACATCTACCAATACGGCGACCCCCGATACGGCAACCGAAACACGGAAAACTGCCCCCATTCGACATTTTCAAGAGAAATGGTTACGGGAGTATTCTTGGTTAGAATATGACAAAGAAAAATGTTTTATGACTTGTAAATTGTGTAAAAAGCATGGAAAAAACAATGCATTCACCGAGCACAACACAAACTTTAGAACCACCACACTGATTAGACACGCCGAGAATTCCGACCACAGGTCTGCAGTAATGGCCGAATCCCTACGAGATGATTTTCAGAGATCAGTTAAAAAAGTCTTGAGTGATAAAGAATCGGCCGTGATTGTCGCCTTAAAATCTACATTTTGGCTGGTTAAAGAAAATATTGCCCTGAACAAATATGACAAGTTACTCGACCTTCTGTCCCAGCTCAACTGTCCCAATATTGACAACTTGCAAACCTCAAAAAATGTGGATTATTCCTCGGACAAAACTGCTGTTGAGATGCTGAAGTCACTAGCCTTTGTAACCAAAGAGAAGATTGATGCCCAGATCTTAAAATCCCCTTTCCTGAGCTTATTATGTGATGAGAGTACTGACATAGGTGTTCAGAAAAAGTTAATTGTTTATGCAAGAATCATAGATCCAGACTCTTTCAAGCCACATACCACCTTTCTTACAAACCTTAGGCTAGAAAGCGCCACAGGAGAGGCAATATACAAGGAACTTAGAGCTATTTTACTGAAGATGAAGATTAACCCATCCATTGTAATTGGTTTAGGGACTGACGGGGCCAAAGTCATGACCAGTTCTGGTAAAGGTGTAACAGGATATATGCTCAGGGACAATCCAATGCTGATCAACTACCACTGTCTTGCTCATAAACTAGCTTTGGTAACATCTCAAGCAGCCAATGAAGTCCCATATTTAGTTGAATACCAGAGCATTCTAACAGGATTATTCTACTTTTTCAAGGCATCAGCCAAGAGATGTGATCAGTTGGCAGAAGTACAGAGGGTTTTAGAAGAACCATTGCTGAAAATCAAGGAAGTCCATGAAGTAAGGTGGTTGAGCACATATATAGCTGTCAAAACCATTTATACAGTTTTGGACTCATTAATCACATACTTTAATGGAAACAAAGAAGCAAAGGCTAAGGGATTTGAGAAGAAAATAAGTACAAATGACTTTATTGCTACTACTTACCTGTTGATGGATATCTTACCAGTTGTTTCTAAAATGTGCTTGGTCTTCCAAAAGTCCAACCTAGATGTCAGCCAAGTGAAAGTTGAAATTGACCATGTAAAGAGGGAACTAAACAAAATCAAAAGTGAACCAAACTATGAAGGCTACTTGAAACAGCTCCAGAATGAACACTTGACTGTGAAAAATAACAGAGTTTTTTACAAAGAAAACCATCTAGTTGAAGGCAAGCAGAACATTGATTCCATCAGAAAGAAATTTGTTGACAAGCTGCTTGAGAAATTATCTGACAGATTCCCTGATAGTGACAGTAACATCATATATGCCTTTGCTGTTCTGGGGATGAGACCTCTGACATTCTTGTCTACAATTGAGAGGGGAACATGGGGAAATGACAAGATAGAGATACTGATTGACCACTATGGGACACAAAAAGTTTCAGTACCCTTGGAAGGCCAAGCTCAAGTTACACAGGAGCCAATTATAGACCCAACTGAAACTAGAGCAGAGTGGTCAAAGGTGAAGGACACTGTAGTACAGGAGGGCTATCCAAGAGATAAAATGGAGATACTCTGGGGACTAATAAACCAGCACCATAAGGAAGATTACCCTAACCTGTTGATCCTGGCAGCTTTGGCACTGACTGCCCCTATCCATACAGCTGAATGTGAAAGAGGGTTTAGTGTCCAAAACCAAACCAAAACACCACTGAGAAACAGGCTTCTCCCTGACACAGTAGATGATATAATGACTGTGAAAATTGAAGGAGTGGATTTGTCTGAGTTTGACTTTGTAAAAGCTCTGGAACATTGGAGAAGCAGCAAGTCAAGGAAATTATTCTTGACAAAATAGCTGAACTGTACCTGCCAGTGTATTAATCATTGTATATAACCAAAAATTGAGCAACTTTTGACTGTATATAAAACTGTTCATTGGATTTCATCATAGTTATTTGGTTCTTACAATTAGTCCAGACAGACATGTTATATAGATCTACAATCAACAATTAAAGCAAGTTGAATACAAGGCAGAACAAGGTAATTCATTTTATATCTTTTTTCTAGTTCATTGATTGTAATTTTATGAATGTCCCCTTATTTTCAGAAATGTCTCAAACTTTTTAGGGTCAGTGAGACATTTGTCTCATCCTATCAAAATCCTTGGCAGAACACTGCCTATAGCGCGTGATGCACAAGCCAACAAAATGGCCGCGCCCATACGGTTTTACCAACAATTAAATGAGACTCATCGTTCGTTGATAAATGGCTACATTTCAATTAGAAAATAACACTATTTCCATGAATATTAACTTTCAGTCGCATTGACAAGGACATGTGAATATATTGGAATTAATTAAAGGTGTTTTGTGGTTTTTCAACCGGACTTGCAATTCGTTTGCTTCTTTGGACGCCATCTTGGAATGAAAGGGACCACGAGTGAGAGCGTGGTCCGACCATGGCTTGGTTCAAAGGTCAAATGACGTCACTATAACCCGGGCTATCGGTGTTCGATTGGAACGATGGCTGAAATAGCTTGAGCGATCGTCCCAATCGAAGTCAGCCTCTATGATTCATTTGAACATGGTCAGTATGGTAGCAATTTAAAGATGAATTAAGCGTCAGATGTAAAACTCATGAATGATTTTGAGAAGATAAAACTTACATCAATCAAATAAAATGAACGATCGGAGTCTATTCGTGAAAATTAACAACAGAACAGCGTTTGTTTGGAAATTAGTGTATTTTCTCCTCTTTCATCATCTGAACCGGAAACAGCATGTACCGTTGTGACTGGTATACACTGCATGAAAAAATGTTCGGCTTTTAGAGCTAAAAACTCGAGAACCAGACTGTTACTGTGGTCGGCCATATTTGTTGAAATTGACAACGGATTCTGCAAAATAATTTTAGCAGCAAAACGGCAAAATGTTGAGCCAAAAAGAAGCCAGCGATATAGTTTTTGATTCTCAACTGACTGGTAATGTCTTCCCGTGATATATTGTTGCAACTGCATGTGAAAAGAGGCGAATACTTGAATAGTGGTAGCAAGATAACTCGTACCAAGTCAAACTCGTACCAAATCCAACTCGTACCATTTTAGTCAACTCGTTCCAAATTTTGGTCAACTCGTACCAAATTTTGGTCAACTCGTACCAAAAAGGGAAAAATGCAGGAGTCAACTCGTACCTATTTTTAAATAACATTTTCTACTAAATGTTCTCTATATATTTTTGTACTTATTTATTTGCTAGCATCGGAATTAACATTTGTTATCCAAAAATGCTATTGAAAGACTTTGTTAACGTTTTTACTGTTATAAAACATCAGTATAAACCTTAAGTTTATTATATCAAAATTTTGACCGAATACAAATATTTAGTGAAATCGTATTTTCAACTTTTTTTAAATGTATGCATAGAAAACAATTATAAAACATTTAAGAAAAAAGAGAAAATGGCGAATATTACAATTTTCTCATTTCCCTTTTTGTTATGCTCCCCGAAGGGAGAGCATATAGTCGCCGCTTTGTCTGTCCGTCCGTCCGCCCTGTCCGTCCGTCCGAAGTGATTTCTCCATAACCCATGGGCCAAATCAAATGAAACTTACCATGTAAACTCCCTATGACATAATGCCGATGTACTTTTCCCGGTTTTTTAGATTTGAGGCCTTGTCATGGGAAAAGGGGACTTAAGGTAAAATATAGTTTTTCTCTAATTTCTCCTAGTCTATTAGTCAGAATTTGATGAAATTTCATATTTGAGTAGCAAATCAGATGCCCTTGACAACAAACTATGTGAAATTTGATTATAAAAATCATGTCATGGAAAAAGGGGGCTTAACATTTGCTAGCTTTATGTTAGCTATGCATAGCATACATTTAATGTGCCAATGCCTTATTCGGGGAGCATTGTCCATCTCTGACGGCTCTTGTTCTGTTCTGTTGCTTGTTTTTTCCAGGTATCATCACAAGAAATGGAGGTTAAAATTGTTGTTGGGGAACAAGACAATTTTTACAGAAAGGGTTAAACACGATTTGTCAATTTATTTATTCATTTACTTATTCATTTGTAAAACACTGATTTGTTGATTGTTTGTTTGTTTTTGTTTCATGTTACATGTACATTGTACCTCTTGTTTTCTATTTGGAACAGCGCGAAATAAAAGAATTGTATTGTATTGTCTGAAGAGGAAGCCCGGCAGTAGAACAAGGATTCTATAAGATAAAATGCAGATGACAATAAGCTTCTATAAGCTTGTTCCTCTGTTGCGCCAAGAGACTGTTTAATTTCTTTATTAAGATTATATATGACGACAAAATATCAAACTGTCCAGTATAATTGCTTTTATTAAAAACTGGCCCTGTAATAAAATTTAAAAAAGAGAAGAAAATATGGTTCCTGAAATAAAGGGACAGATAAAACTGCCTATTATTTTATCGCCGAGATAAATGGTGGTCAGAATAGAGTAGAATGTCAACAAGTGACATTCGTACCATTTTCTACAATACTCGTATTAATTTTAGAGCAGACGAGTCAGACGAGTCCGAATCTTCATTCAGAATGTTTTATTTAAATTTACTGTGAGTTGTTTTATCATAATACTCTTACAGGGTGTTTACCTCATTTAATCGATTAACCATTACCTGTTAACCGTGAGATGAGATATGAGAAACTTTAGAAACCAGACTATTATCATTGTTTACTCCATAACAAAACCCGTCCATAGAAGAACCCTATCATAAATAATCATTTTAGTCCTATCAGATTGATTTGGGGACCGGGTCCTGTTACATGTATACTGAGATAAAGGGTAAACAGTAGCCACATGTCAGTAAACTGTAGCCACGCGTCATAATTAAAGTAGCATGTGATTCACACCCTTAATTTCGATCAAGATAAAGTAAAATAAATTATTTACCGTTTTACAAACAATACCTGGTTTTGAAGACCTTAATGAAATGGGCTTGTGGGAATTTTTTAAGACAAAACAAGAAAATTACGATTATCAAAATTCAATGCTATCTTAAAAGTTATTTCTTTCTTCGTCAATAGACATTTTGAAGGTTGCAGCAGCTAATGAACAGCTAATGAACAGAACCAATCAGACATTTTGCTGTTTGGGAACTGGTAAACTTTATTGAGAGAGAAAAAATGAATAATAATTTTGCCTTTCTCTCGATATTTTCTTTGCGTCATCATACAATTTTCTGCATTTGAATTCAATCTTTTATGTCGTCTACAACTTTCTAAAATTCTAAAATTAATGTCAAGAATAATAAATGTATATAACTATAGATCTAAATTCAATATATTAATTATAATAAGGTGGTTTAATAAATATAAATTTATTCATATAAAATATCAATTAATATAGATCTATGAAAAAACGAAAGCATCGCCGTAATTTTAATATTACTATATATCATTTAATAAGGCCGAGTTCGACAGGCCGAGTTCACTGTGAACCGAAGGAGCTGATTTTCTTGAGTAGGCCGCCTGCAGAAATATCACACACCTTATACAATTCCCATGCCTGAAAGATTCGGCCGTTGAGGGACCTGTACTTCTTACGCTGTACTCCTCGCAGCCGCATCTCTGACACCACGGAGACCTGTCTCTCCACCAGTGTAGCACGCATAATCAATTTTAACAATAAGAGAATAAGCCGCCTATAGATCTACGTGGCGTTATGTTATCCGATGTACAATTATATTAATTAAAAGATTCGCCTGTTTCTAATTAGGGATTAAAGTTTGGACTTTGTGGCTTTGCTAATATTTTCTTTCTGTTGGCGTGCTTCTCAGTATTATTATATTCTTCCCTCTTTATACAAGAAAACAGCATCGTATCAGAAAGAAAAGGGGAAAATAATGATTGTTGAACTAATATGAAATATCAAGTTTATCTATTTTTGGTTGGGGGAAATGAAAAACTGAAATAAAAAAAGGTACGAGTTGACTCCTGCATTTTACCATTTTTGGTACGAGTTGACTAAAATTTGGAACGAGTTGACTAAAATGGTACGAGTTGGATTCGGTACGAGTTTGACTTGGTACGAGTTATCTGTAAACCTGAATAGTCATGGGTTTTCGTGTAATATTTCATTCAAGCTTTTTTGACAGAAGCAATTTATTTGAGAACAGGTGTCACAAATCTTTATGCTGAATTAATTTGTCGTTTAAGGTCAAGTTCTAATATTATACAAGTGGAACAACTTGTGTTTAATTTGGCTTTGATTTGATTTCATTTGTCAAGCACCTGTTTTTCAAGCAATTCTTAATATCCCCTTTTCTCCAATTATCGAGGACATAAGGAGAATAGTATCTCGCGCTGTCAAGGGAATGGACCTTTTCATAATTCAAATTATTCAAACATAACAAGAGGACAAAGAGTACCTTCTGCGAATTTTTTGTCAAAATCGATGAATTTTCTAAATGTCAAAATACTTTCCCGGAAGTTGCTTGGTTGACTTACATTTAAATTCGGAAAACTTCCCAATTATCGAGGATTTGCATAATATGATGTCATATATGAGGATATGGATTGTGAATACTATTCAAAGTTGTTAAATCTATTATCATTTTGCAGTTCACAAAGTACTGTTGTTGTTTTTTTCATTAAATCTTTGAAATATTGAATCAAATTTCATGTTTTCAATATGTAATTATTTTTCTTACTTTTGTGGCACAGCAAATATGAAAGTGGATAATTACTTGCTTTTGACGCATTTCGTCGTTTTATTTGATGTGAATAAAGTTGCCGTATCTTCGAACGAATAATAGCTAGAATGCCAGCTCGCGCTGTGACATTTAAATGTGGAAAATACGGCAAAACAAGTGAAATCCTCGATAATTGGGAAACCTCGATAATATGAGAAACAGGTATATTGCTTGTTTACACTTAAAAGTCATCTGATTCCGATTGGCTCAGTGAGTCCTCACTGGAGCCAGTGAAAACATTTAACAGGACACAAAGAAAATCCGACTAAATCAGCCAAGGTGAAATACAGAGCTCCAGAAAGGATGCATATTTGCATAAAATAGAATCAGTCGGCATGACGTCATAGCCTCACTTTCATATTTAAATCGAGGGTACTTCCTCGGTCTTTATCGTTACGGGATACCAACTTTGAGGCAGATTATTTCAAAAATCCATCGTTAAAATTCATAAACAAAACTCTTTCTTTAAAGAATGTGATTTAAACTTTCTAACTACCAACGCATTTTTAATAATCAGGCGTAGTCACCGAGATATTTGTGACCGAGGGTTGTTTCCTCGATCCGCTTCACATTGCCCACTGCAGCTATTGGTTGGGGATAGACCAATTTGCCACAGTGGTACTGTTCAGTTTATCTCGCTTGGCAGTGGAGTTCGCATTAATAAAACACAAGTTCAATGTTCAATTTCATATCTTCTTTTATTTTGGTGGACACTAATTATTATTATTATTATCACAATGTCATTACAGTAAGACAAGCACTGACAATTTTATATTCTGAAGTTCAATTTCTAAATTCACTGACTTAATTTCAAACTAAATTTCAACTACTGACTTCTAATGTATTCTGTTCTGCTCCAAACCTAAAATGTTCATATCTTTTATACCTAGAATTTATCAATCACAAATAGCCAATAGAATTCAAGATTACAAAGATAATATTTTTAGCCAATGAGAATTAACATTCAAATATTGGAAATCTGATTGAGAACATAAGAACATGATTATCAATCTAGATCAGTATCAACAATATAGGTTTATAATCACAATGGTATGTGTGAAAGGTTTGGCACTTTCTCACCATCAATCAAATGTTCTTTATTATCACAGGAAGCAATCATATTGTGCTAAAATTTTAAGCTTGAAGCCATTTGCTCCCAGACATGAGATTATATACAATGTTTTCATAATTTTGATTAAACAATGGGTTTTAAGTTAATACCAAATTTAAGCTATTTCCTTTTCCAAATTCAATAAACAATTTCAATTTATACAATTTTATAAAATATTGCGACAAAAGGTGCAACACAAAATTTTCATTTTAGTTGCATGGTTACACTTTCCACCTTCTTGGAAAAAGATTGTCCTCAATCTCCATTATCAATAAAAGAAAATACAAATAACAATACATGATATCAATGTTCAACAATTGACAAAACACATTCATACAATAGATTCATACTTCCTGCGCAGGATTTTTCATACACATTTACATTCATCATGATACATACAATGTCAATACAATTACAATTTTAACAAAATGTCATGACATAATTTTAGATTTGTGATTTGGTATGCATATGAGGCAAAGCATTGACTTTCAATTCTTATAAAATGACATATATCTGTAAGATAATTTGTACAATAAATATAAGAACATTGCAGTTGTATGAATATACAACAATATAATGCAACAATAAGAAAGTAAAATGCAATTACAATTTCAATGAATTGACATCCTCATATACATAGATTTGTCTTTTTTCCTTTGAAGAGATTTTTGGCATTTTCTTCAGTATCTATCCATTTGAATTGTTTTTTTTTTGAAAAAGCCAACTGATGAGTTTATTCATCAGTTATTTTGTTACAATTTGGTAACTAATGCATTCGCAATTTCGTCTTCTATATTCATATTCATAATATACAGACGTTTGTTGTGGATAGATTGGTAATATGTTTTAGACTGTAAAATAATCTACCACGATAATATTCAATGCAGATGCAACTGGTCACCTTTGTGACTGTCTGTGAATAGATTGTCAATATACTTTAAACTTGTAAATAACCCATCACTATAATATAAATTCATAATATTCAATATATATATTTTCATTTTGTCTTTTTGACTTTCGATTGTGCATAGACTTTCAATATAATATATACTTTTTAATAGTCTACCACCTCAATATGAACATTTTCGCTCTTAGGCGTATAATTTGCTCTATGGCATTCATTTTCTTTGATAACTGATTTCAATATAGTTTTGAATAACATTACCAGCTATGCAAATTACATAATTCATTTATATTGTGCTTCTTTGAGCATCTTTTGACAATATATTTTTTTGAGCTCCTTTGAGCAATAATTATATTTATAATTATCTTGCTTTTTTGAGCAATTATTAGATAGCATTTTCTACAATTCCCTTGTTTTGTACACCATTTATTGGGTAAAATGTTTCTTACTTATTTACTATTTTGTAAGTGAAATTCCATCATTTCTAACACATTCTTTCTTCATTCATATTGAAACAGATGATTAAATTTGTAATGTAACAACATCATGATTCACTGCAAAGACTTATGTTGTTCTTTTATCAGAGCATATTAGCAATTTTCTATGTATTTGGAAAGGTATTCATATTGATACCTTGTGCTTGCATATTTATACTATTTTGTTACCGTTCGATTTGAAAATTTTACCCTGTTGCTGAATTTTGGTTCTTATCCTGTACATCAATTGTCTAACATATTTAATTGGGGCTTGATTGAACGGTAACCATACTGGCTCACGAGAATTTGTTAAGAAGACCTTGAAATATGTAGTTTCAAAAGGGTCATTCATGTTATTTGTGAACACAGCTCTAACCATTTTGGCTTCTACAGGAGTACCATCATCACATATGGCTGTTGTGTTGTGGTAGAGATTGTGGTCAATGTTTTGCATACAGTCAAAAAGTGTGTTCAGATATGGTTGCATTTCTTTCTTTCTTTCTGATATAGGGAAAGGAACTGACATTAATCCTGTGCTTCTTGAAGTTGGATTGTGATGATATAACCTTTGATTGGAAAGATCATAAGTTTCTAAGTATCCTACAATATGTCGTGGTGGTGGGTTGAGATTTAGTTCTCCTGTCACTGGCATATCTTCGAAGAACCTATTCTTTTTCAACAATGGTCGTTTGCGTTTTCTACCAGCCATTGTTTTGTGAACATGGTATTCGCGAATGAATACATCTGGTATTGTGCTTGCATATTCCCAAGTGCTCTGCTTTTTACTGTCTTTCCATTTAATCCTATAGTACAGTGTGTTGTTGGTTCTTTTGGATTGAATTATTTTGTCAATCTCATCTACTTGAAATTTTTGTTGTGCAGGTGCTGATGGTTTGGAATTTTGTGTTGTGTTTTGTTCAGTGGGTGTGTCATGTGAAGTTGAAGCTTCATCATGATGTGTTTGTGTGTCATTTGTCTGTGTGTCAATTTGATCCTTTTTTTGATCATTTTGTTGTTGTTGCTGAGGTTTTGTTTTCTTGACCTTAGCTTTGTGCTTGGGATTTTTGGGACCTTTACCTCTATTTTGTGCAGGTTGTTGATCATTTTGTTGATTTGTATGAGTATTTTGCGTGGGTGCAGGCTGGTCATTTTGTGTACGTTCAGGTTGACCGTCATTGTCTGGGATGTGCTCTGCGTTAAGGGGTTGCGTCAAGTGCTCATACCCCGGTGGTATGTTTGTCGGTCTGTCATTGGGATCATAGTAGGGTTTTAACCTAGTCGCATTGACAAGAACTTTGACCTCTTTGTTGTCACCACATCGTCTTAGTTTGTATGTGTTGTGGGGTCCTAGATAGACAATGTAGTATGGTCCTACCCATTTTCTGTGCAGTTTGGGGGCCATTCCTACAGGGACTTTTGTGCAGTACAACCACACACGGTCTGCTGGTCTATAGTCCGGGTTTTGTGTCCGTTTGTCATATTGTTCTTTGTATTTGTCTTGGGCATTTTGGATGTTCTCAGCAGCTATCTTTCTTGCCATTTCAAGATTTTGAAGGACATTAGAAAGATGAGTTCTAAAGTTAGCAGACAGAGTAGATTTAGGTGTCAAAGAAGTGTCAATCGGCAGTCTCATTTCACGTCCAAAGAGTAAGAAGAAAGGAGAGTGCAGTGTGGACTGAGTAGCAGGAGTCATGCGATAAGCCATCATGATAGAAGGTAGAAGTTCTGGCCAATCATCCTGCTGTCCTTTACAGTAGAGACGCAAAGATTGAAGGATAACACTGTTCATACGTTCCACAGCTCCATTCAGTAATGGACGATATGAACTCGTATAGAACCGTGTTATTTGAAACAGTTCACAAAGAGCTTTAACTAGCTGCGAGAGGAAATTTTGACCTCTGTCAGATACAAGTACATTAGGTGCACCGTATCTACAGATTATCTCTTTGAACAAGACAGCTGCTACTTCTGTAGCTTCTTGGGTGCGAAGCGGGAAAGCTTCACACCATTTGGAGTAGCTGTCTACAACAAGCAGGACATATTTGTATTTGTCTTTGGTTGTCGGTAGTCCTCCGAGAATGTCAATGTGCCATCTTTGAAATACATCAACAACTGGCAATGGTTGAAGTGGTGGTGGCTTACCATGCACATTGCGCTTAACTCTTTGACACTGGTCACATGATTGAACATATGCTTCGCAATCTCGAAACATGGATGGCCAGTAATATTTTTGTCTAAGAGCTGCGTAGGTACGCTCAAAGCCTTGGTGCATGCCACCAGCTAGACTGTCATGATATGATTTTAAAACATCATCACGCAGTACAGAAGGGACACATATTTGGGTAATGATTTTCTGTTCTTTGGGGATGCCTTTAGTGCGTGGTGTGTAAATGTGTAAGAGTACTCCATTTTCGGATAACTCGTATTGCTCTGCTTCTGCAACGACTAATTTTGATTGTTTAGGGTCATCTGGCAATTCCCTTTGTAATTTGTATTTTATTATGTCTTTGTAAAATTTATCATCTCGTTGCAGAAATATTAAGTCCATGTCAGGTTTCACAGGAATGTTTGCATTGTCATCATTATTTTCATTTACATTGTTTTGATTGTCGTCAGTGTTGTCATTATTTTGTGTCAGTGCTGTCTCAGTGCTGGTAGTGGCTGGAGCAACAGATGGGCAGTGATCTTGTTCGTGACAATATACTAAAGTCACAGCTGTCAGTTGCTTAGACCTGTTGTCTGAGATCTGACAGACTGGTACAGTGTGATCACTGGTACCTAGATCACTTTTCTCACTGTCTATCTGGGGATAGACGCGTCGTGAGAGACCATCTGCATTACCATTAGCACTAGATGCCTTATGGACAATCTCGAAATTGTAACCTTGTAAGGTTAGGGCCCATCTTCCGAGACGTCCTTGACAATTTTTAATGTGCTTTAACCACTTTACAGAAACGTTGTCTGTATACACTGTAAAGAAGTTATTAGCGAGGTAGGGTCTAAAGTGATTAACCGCCTCTACCAGTGCTAATCCCTCCTTATCTGTAATATGCCATTTTATTTCATGGCCATGCAATGTTCTTCCTCCATAAGCAATAGGATGCTCTAAGCCTTTTTCATCACATTGTGACAAAACATAGCCCATCGAATGATCAGAACTATCTGTTGCCAAGATAAAAGGACGATCAAAGTCTGGGAAGGCTAGTATGGGGGGAGAAGCTAATGCTTTCTTCAAAGTTTGAAAAGCGTCTTCACATTCTGGTGTCCACTTAAATTTAGTGTCTTTCTTTAGAAGTGCATTTAGAGGATTTGCTATTTTAGCATATGATTTGATAAATTTTCTGTAGTATGAGGTCATGCCGAGAAATGTCTTTACTTGTTTGGCCGTTTTGGGCTGTGGGTAATCATCAATTGCTTTGGTTTTGGCAGGGTTGACCTTGATGCCTTGTTTAGAAATGATATGGCCCAAATATTCTATCTCTTTTGTGGCGAATTTGCATTTGGAAGGTTGAAGGGTCAGGTTAGCTGCTCTCAAATTTGCGAAGACCTGAGACAAATGATCAAGATGATCATCAAAGTTTCTGCTAAAAACCAATATGTCATCAATATAGACAAGAGCAACTTTCCAATTGAGATTTTTAAGCACTTTACTCATCAGATTTTGGAAGGTGATTGGCGAATTCATGAGACCAAATGGAAGCCTTGACCAAGAGTATACAGACTGATGAGTAACAAATGCAGCTTTATCGGCAGTTTCAGGGTCAAGTGGCACTTGCCAAAAGCCAGATTTTAAGTCGAGAACTGAGAAGACTTCTGCCTTTGCATCGGCAATGGTATCAAAAACATCTGCAATATGGGGTATAGGGAAGGACATGGGTTCAGTAACCTTATTCAGTTCTCTATAATCTACTGCAAATCGCCATTCGCCTGATTTCTTTTTAACAAGTACAACGGGACTGTTCCAGGGCGAGTCAGATTCAGTGATAAAGCCATTCTCTAGCATTTCCTTAACCTGACGCTCGGTTTCCCGACGCATTTCAGGGTTTTGCCTGTAAGGTGCTTTCTTAATAGGTTTAGCATTGCCTGTTTCAATTCTGTGCGAAAATAAGTTTGTGAGTCCTAATTCTGAAAAATCTTTTGCGAATGTCTGTCTGTTTTTGCCTATGAATATGAGTAAGTTTCTTTTCTGGGTACTGGTGAGATCAGACTCACTTAGGTTAATGCCAAGATCCTCAGCCATAGTGATAAAGTCATCATCAGATAGTGAGTTAGCATCCATAGAGTTTATAGTTTCAGAGTTTTCATGCAGAATGTTATCAAGATCAGAGATTTGTGTTATGTCAGATTGGTTAGCTTCAGTAAGTACAGAGACTCTAGTTTTAGGTTTGAGAAAGATAGGTAGAGCAGTAGGGTTCATAACACGGTAATGTACTGCACCATCCACAACTCTTGCAAGACATTTGCCTCCAACTAGCTCTTCCTTGACAAGAGATTGTGGCGGTTCACATAGCACTACATCACCATCCATAAACTTGTTAGTTTTCAGAGAAAGAATGTATTCAGAGTGAGGAGGTATTACATGAGAGGTGAAAGTTTTACCAAAGTCAGTTTTAGAGTTTTCTTGAGAGATTAGAGAGATGTGAATAGGACCAGAGTTAGGTTTAGACAGAGAGATAGTATTAGTCCTGAAGTTGAGTTGCAGTCCTTCTTTTGTCATGAAATCACGACCTAAGATGACTGGTTCATGCAAGTTAGTAAAGACATGAAAGGTGTGCTCGAAAGGATAGCCGTCAAGAAGAAAAGATAGAGTGACAGTTCCTAGTACAGGATGGATCTCACCACATACGCCAGACACATGGGTGATTTTAGCACTTTCATATTGTGGAGTTTTGTTTAGTTTTTCTATGATGTGTTTGCTTATGCATGAGATTGTTGCTCCAGAGTCAAAGAGGGTGGAGACTTGTTTTGACTCTAACTGAATGTATGCTCTGCAACTTTTGTCCATTTGTGTGACCAATGACACTGAAGGTTTAATGTTAGGTGTTTGACCATTTTTGGCACAATTTTGCTTGGAACATTGCCAGGAAGCCATTGCTAATTAATGTAAATTTGATGTAAATGATAACAAGTGTAAAATGTAAAAATATAGATTTTGTTTGGTAAGTGAATATAACAACAATTAGCTTTAACTAGGGAAAATGTGTGTTGCAATTTACTGGGTTTTGTTTGACAAAATCAAGTTGTCAAAATTTGTACTGAAGATGGAAATGGGAAAAATAGCTATAATGCTCTGTATAAAAGAATAACAAGGAAATAAATATAACAACTGTTCCAACAAAAACAAAGAAACAATGTAGCACTAAAATGTTGAAAATTCACTTACCCTAGTTCAGGTCATCAAACAGCACAATAAAATTCATGTAATAAATATGATGATTAAAAGTTCAAGATTTAATTCACAGAAATGTCATCTTCCACGATCAAAGTTGGTTCTTGGTTTTGGTTTGGTATTGGTTTGGTCGGCTTCTGGTTATGGTTTTGGTTGGTTCCTGGGTAATGGTTTTGGTTGGCTCCTGGGTTATGGTTTTGGCTCACAACGGTTGTTTCGTTTACTCTGGATGGTTTTGGTTCACTTCGAGAGGTTCGGTTGGTTCCAGTAGGTTTTAGGTTTGTCTAATCTGGTACATGTAAATGGTACCAAGAATGTTATGTTTGGTTTATGTTTGGTTTTTCTACTATATGAAAAGTTTATTTTCTCCTTCAATGGTCACTTTTTGGTTCAAACAATGTTTCTGGTCACAATTTCTAAATTAATTTGTTGATTATTATGTTCAGTCCGATATTTCAATAACAGGCAGCTTTCTTTATAACTTACTTGATTATTTATGTATCACTGTTGTCCTTTATAACCCATTTTATTCATTTCACTTTATGCACTTTTTATCACAATGTTCCGAGTCAATTACACCGGATTCTGTCACCACAAAAAGCTGTGACCGAGGGTTGTTTCCTCGATCCGCTTCACATTGCCCACTGCAGCTATTGGTTGGGGATAGACCAATTTGCCACAGTGGTACTGTTCAGTTTATCTCGCTTGGCAGTGGAGTTCGCATTAATAAAACACAAGTTCAATGTTCAATTTCATATCTTCTTTTATTTTGGTGGACACTAATTATTATTATTATTATCACAATGTCATTACAGTAAGACAAGCACTGACAATTTTATATTCTGAAGTTCAATTTCTAAATTCACTGACTTAATTTCAAACTAAATTTCAACTACTGACTTCTAATGTATTCTGTTCTGCTCCAAACCTAAAATGTTCATATCTTTTATACCTAGAATTTATCAATCACAAATAGCCAATAGAATTCAAGATTACAAAGATAATATTTTTAGCCAATGAGAATTAACATTCAAATATTGGAAATCTGATTGAGAACATAAGAACATGATTATCAATCTAGATCAGTATCAACAATATAGGTTTATAATCACAATGGTATGTGTGAAAGGTTTGGCACTTTCTCACCATCAATCAAATGTTCTTTATTATCACAGGAAGCAATCATATTGTGCTAAAATTTTAAGCTTGAAGCCATTTGCTCCCAGACATGAGATTATATACAATGTTTTCATAATTTTGATTAAACAATGGGTTTTAAGTTAATACCAAATTTAAGCTATTTCCTTTTCCAAATTCAATAAACAATTTCAATTTATACAATTTTATAAAATATTGCGACAAAAGGTGCAACACAAAATTTTCATTTTAGTTGCATGGTTACATATTAATGCTGAAAGTTGGTAGTGCTTCAACGAAAAAGACCGAAGCTTTCACCTCCACCTAATGAGTGCAGGTCCGCTGACGACGTTTTTGATTGGCTGAAAGGATTGTGCCGACCAAATCAATACGCATTGATTTGGTCTAAATACACATTTACTTTCGTAAAAATGCGTACAGATATGCATTCAAAATAAGGAGTAAGCATTTGATAATTGTCAGTTTGTGTATGGAGATCGAAGAGCGCCGGAAGAAACACGTATTTAATAGGAAATTCCAATGATTGAAAATAATGTTTTGGTCTGTAAAAATAGCTTATCAAAGTGTCTAATACGTCTCAACCAATCAAATTGGAAATTATTGGGGAATACCGATTACGTCACCAGCCGAGCTAATGCAGATGACAATCGGCTATTCCGTAGATCTACCTAATGCTGCCGAGTGGTTCATTTTGTTCGAATTATAGTCAATCGTTGATCTCTGTTAACTGTTTTATACGGAGCAAATCGTTTCCTCGATTTTCATTGGATGATAAATATCAGGCCATTGCGTCACTTCGTAAATCGGAAATTGCAACTCAAAGAAGTTTGTTTCCTTTTTTAATTGGGAAACGAGTAAACCCATTCCTTCAAGCACATCGTAAAGGCGATTTTGGCTGATATTATTTCTGAAGAGGCCCTATAGTACAGACAAAGATAGCCCACGATGGTAATCTCGTTCAGAAAAAAAAACACTTGATGGTCAGAAACATAGCGCGCTTAGATGTCCTCAAAATCGACTATCGAAAATGAAAGTGGGTTGTTCCAGTGGGGTGCTCCTGTTAATTTTAATCCTTTCCCGAACAAGAGGGTAAATACTCTTTGCCTCAAAAAAATATCTGGAAATACGCATTGGAAAAAATTCTGAGAGGTAAATACCCCTTGCCTCAAAAAATTATCTGGAGCTCTGGAAATACAGTTCTAAACGATTTAAGTCATATATTTCGCCATTTGCTTATAAAGAAAAGCCCATAGGTCTACCAGGTGTCAGCCTACCTGTGTTCTTTAATTGACCATTACAGTAAATAAGATAATAGGTAACAAACATACCTAATTTGACACTTATATCCAAAGCCCCATAACACTAGTCATGTGCTCTACCACTGTCAGAGCTAGACAGTCTTTCCACAGACCTGAGTTGTGACACAGTTGTCATAATAATTGCCCCTTCCCCTCATGATTTCTCATTCCATCGCAGGTCAAATTACATTCTATGAAGAATCCTGACCTTAATCGGAAGAAGATGATTTCCTGGGAGCCAACCCCATCCACTGCCTTACCCTTCAAGTAGGAATGTCAATAAGTCACATATTGGTGCACAGTTCCAAATGGATTCAAATCCTTGGGTTTGGGGAGAGAGGGAGGGAGGGGGAATGAAAATAAACTTCCAAACTATAGATTAGTATGGTTCATTGCTGATGATCCCTAACCCTTTTCCACACATTGACACTTTTTGACGCCCCACAAAATAAAGGCTTTGGAAAACATTGTGAAAAATGAAGAAATTGCTTGTGACAAGCAATTTCTTCATTTCCCACAATGTTTTCTACCAAGAAAGACCAAAAAATGTTAAATTTTGTTCAATGGAAATTGTCGTCTGCAACACCTTTGAGTTTGGACTAGGCTAAAATTTTGTTGTTTGGTAATAGGTTAAAACAGGCAGAGGAAATGGAATAACGTTTGATTTGTTCTACTTCCAGAACACCAGTCAGCATTAAATAGAAAATTGGCATTTGCTTCAAAAGACATAAGACAGGTATGTACAGAGTTTTCCTTGTCGCACAAAATTGTGCATTTTTATATGGTTGTAATTTAACCCTTTCCCAAACAAGACATGGTTTTAATGTTGGTAGGAGACTAGGTCTAAGAATTTTTAACATTTATTCAAATGAAGAAAGTGCTAATAATTAGTATTTTCTCCATTTGCCTCAATGTTTTCTTAGATTCTATGATATATTCTATACAAATCCTATCTTTTCGATGTCTATTTTGTTGTCTGTAAGAACTTTCGAATTGGACTTCTAAAATTGTGTCATTTGGGAAATGCTAGAAATTATCAGCAGCTCCATGAAGAAACAATGTTACAATAGACATTACCGCCCTAAACTAGATACACCACAAAATAAAGGCTTTGGAAAACATTGTGGAAAATTTAAAAATTGCTCGTGACAAGCAATTTCTCACTTTCTACTATATTTTTCATACAAAAATACCATAAAAATTAAATGTAGAATTTCACTCATTTGAAATTGTGATATTTAACATCTTTGACTTTGGACCAATCCAAAGTTTTGCAGTCTGGTAATGGGTTAATCTATAGTCTGATTGTATCATCAGTTTTTACACATTTCAGTCTATGATACAAGATAACCCTGACAGTATTGAAGGGAGAACCTCAGCTGCAGTTGAAATACAGCGTACATGGAGGGGATACAGACTCAGGTCAGTTAATACTTCAATTCATAGTGCTACAAATTGACTGATCCATAGTGCAGCATGGTAAAACTCTTAGAGGGAAGATATATATAATTTTATTTATAAGATATGGTTTTCAGTCTATGATTCAAGATAACACAGACAGTTCTTAATGAAGGGGAAACCTCAGGTGCAATTGAAATACAACATACATGGAGGGAATACAGGCTCAGGTCAGTTGAACCATTACCAGACGACAAAATTTTTGGGTAGACCAATTTTAAATAAGTTGCAGATGACATTTCAATGTGATGAAATTTCGTAATTTTATAAATTATGGGTTGAAAACATTGTGGAAAATGAAGAAATTGCTTGTCACAAGCAATTTCTTCATTTTCCACAATATTTTCTAAGCCAAAATGGAAAGATTTTTAGAATTTCATCAACTTGAACTTGTCGTCTGCAACTCTTTTCAAATTGGAATAATCCATAATTTTGCCATCTAGTAAATTTATATAATGACAGTTAACAGATCCCTAATTTTGGTTTAAGATGTGCCCTTTACCTTTTCCGAATTAAGACCTGGATATGACATCCCAAACAGAAATAGGTTTGGAGAATTTTTAAGCAAAAGAAGACAATGCTGATAACCTGAAGGCAAACTACCATCATGATTCTCTGGTATGAAATGACATACCAAGTCATACCTTTACATGTAATACCCTGTTTCCTTCTTTAACACTTGTCCAAACAAGGTTAAAAATTGACATCTTTAAAGGCTTCATTATACAGAAATCATATCTTTTTCTACAATGTTCTACTTTGTCATCTGCAGCAGTTTTGATATTGGACAACCCTATGTCATTTGGGAAAGGGTTAAATAAATATCAATATTTGCTTTTTCAGAGCCAATTTATACAGCACAGTCGAGCCTGACCTCAGTAAGACTGCCGTGTACAGTGGCAGTAAACATGCCATCATGAGACAAGATGACTTCACAGACTTTGATGCTGTAGGTAAACCTTGCACAAATTACGTACTTTTAAACTTGTCAAATTGGAAAGCTACCACAGGCAACAAGATGTTTTTCAATTAAGATACTATTTGTGTACATTATAGTGCAGGTAGCATATAACCATTAAGAAACGGTAACATTTTAGACTCTTCCAAATTTGCGTATGATTATATCAAGTAAGATATATTTTGCAGAAATTACCAGTCAAACATTATTTGTTAATTTCAGAGTGGTAAACAGAAATCGGGGGCAAGGTTACGTTTAGAGAAATATTTCCAGAACTACATAACACAGCTTATGGCATCTGAGGAAAGACCTGCTAGGTTACCAGTGTAAGGAGCTTTATAAATGTTTCATTACTAACCCGTTACCACACAGTGAAGCCTTTTAACTCGATATCCTTCATACGAAAAGGCTTAGGAAAACATTGTGGAAAATGAAGAAATTGCTTGTGACAAGCAATTCCTTCATTTTCCACAATGTTTTCTAAAGGTGTGTGCAATATACGATCTTCCTCTTCCAGAATATCACGTGATAGAAGAGGGTAGGTCACGTGAAAAAAGACTCGTAGAAGTCAGTAGACCAAAAATAAATTGAACATGTCTTGAAAACGGAAGTGGCTTTTCTATCAAAAAGCTCTTCAAAAAGGAGAAAATTAGAATGGCCAGGTCCAATTCGGTAGACTGGGTACCGTTCCTGATTCTATTACGTTGTACTGATAAATGCACTTCTCTTTCAAAAACACAAGTTTTGTTCTCGTTTTGATCCCAAAATTAATACAAACTAGCTGTAAACATGCAATTTTCAGTAATTGAGAAAATCTGTACTTTGTAACTAAAGACGCTCTTGTGTTGCCGACCATGTGACCTCTTCCGTCTTCTGCTCAAAAATAGAAGAGGTAGAAGAGCTTCCAGAAATAGAAGAAGCCCGTTTGATTTAGTCGGAAGTGCTTGTCACATGACTCTTCTGAGTTTAGAAGAGGTAAAACGAACAGAATTTACGGTCTACCTCTTCCGGAAGTCGACTTCTGGCCTAAATCGCACGTGGCTTAAACCAAAATGGAAATATTTTAAAATTTTATCAATTTGAAATTGTCGTCTGCAACACCTCTCAAATTGGAACAGTCTAAAATTTTGCTGTCTGGTAATGGGCTAAAGTTAGATAATTGTAAACCAGGGCAACAAAAAAGAATGTCAGATTAGATGGGTTATTTCAAATTCAAACCCTATGTTGTGGGTGCCAAGCCCCGATAACTCAGTCGGTAACATCAGTGTCTGTCAAACTAGGGGTTGTGAGTTCAAACCCTGGGTCAGCCAGTATCCATTTTGACATTTGACAAAAGTACCTTGTCTCTCACTAATGGGTGTGAATCATCTATGTTTGAGAGCAGCTAGAAGCGCAGTTTGGATATTGTGGTGGTACTGGTGAGAGAAATACCAGGAGGAATCCATGGTTAGGTGCTCCAGCCATCATGATATTACCATAGCATTTGAAAACTGTGTAAATAGAATAAATCAATTTATGAATTGAGTACTCATTTGTATCGTCTCATCAAAGATGTTGCAGATGAAATTTTCAAGTGAATGAAATTTTACGTTTTTGGTCTTTCTGGGTAGACTTAATCCCATTGTGGGAAATTGCTTGTCACAAGTTATTTTTTCACTAAAATCTACAAAGTTTTCTAAAGCCATAATCTGTGGAGCGTCAAAAATATCAATATTTAGTTATGGGTTGAACAAGTATCCATATTGTTTACAGATTTGAAGAGTTCTGTGCAACATTTATCCAGGATTGGTGGCGAGACAGTTTAAAGCGTCGACGTAAAAAAGCCCCGCGCCCACAACCCTTGCCCGTAGAGCCGCCTCGTAAAAAGCGTGTATTCAGTATTCAGGAGGCAGCCAGCGCTATACAGAGAGCCTGGAGAAGACATATAGTAAGTGGGGCGCTTTGCAGAATAATTTCAAACTTAATACACACATGTAGTAGTGACAAATTATATTGTACATGTATATGACATATAACTTGAAATGCATAGTGTGTGTGCAAATAATTGGGAATTAAAAACATAATGGAAAATGAAGAAATTGCTCATATTGAGCAATTTCTTCTTTTCCCATAATGCTTCTTTTACATAGTTATTATATTCACAATTATAAAAGTGCATTATTTGTCAAACTTTGATGTGTAAAACCTCAAAATCCCTCTTGGTGACCAACTTGAATACTTTTAGCTGTGGGGAACTTTTTAAGCTGCAGAGGCATTACACTGATTATTTGAAGTCCTCGTGGGACCCCTACATATTAATGAGCTGTAGAGAAAAGTTCTAATTAAGGAATGAATTAAAGCCCTGTGCCGACAACCCCTGCCCGTAGAGCTGCCACGTAAAAAGCGTGTATTCAGTATTCAGGAAGCAGCCAGCACTATACAGAGAGCATGGAGAAGACATATAGTAAATTATCTACTTATTTAACCTGGAATAATCAAGACCTGCTTAGGATGTCCATAAGAAAGACTGCTGTAGAAAATATTGAGAGAAAATCAGAAAATGCTGTTAATCAGCATTTTCTCCTTTTCCCTCAATAATATTTGAAGCTATGATGTACACAAACCGTGTTCATGAACAACCACTTTGTCTTCTCCAATAAGTTTCATTTTGGAACAGTGTAGAAGGAAAAGATTATACACCCCAAAAGTTGTATCATGTTATTGTTCATGTTGTTTGTCAATGTGTCTCAGTTGGTTCATCCATTGATCCAGTATCAAATCTTGTTCACTCAATTCCTGCATAATATATCTATTTGTGAGTACAGAACAGCTCGTTCCCTTTTTGCCTAAGACATTCGCCCACGGCGGACAAAAAAAATTTGTGTGGAAAATCGCGGTGATCGTGACCACCACGTTTTTCGACTTGAAATTTCCGCACATCACCGCAAATTGCGTCGATGGGTGGAAATTGCAGTGATTGCGGCGATTTGCTGTGTTAGGGTGGGAATGCTAGGAAAGACCAATATTACCTGTCTGCGCAAATCGCCTCGATTCATCGGAATTCGAGGTGGTCGAGTGGAAAATTGCGTTGATTATTCAAAAAAATGATTCACATAGAAGATTTTGTTTAAAGATGAATTTTTATTTCATTTTCTTCCAGGACATTCAAGTGTACAGATATTACCGAGATTTAATCAACTTTAAGACACGAGGTAACCCCGGTCTAATGTTGAGATGTATCAATCCACAAGAAGCTAAGCTGTTAGATGCTGCTTCAGGAATTCACATCAAATTTAGACTAGCTGGGGTAAGATCTTTTACTGTCATAACATTACTTGTTGAAATATCTGCAGTAAAGAAGGGTTAAAATATTCAAATTATAATTTGAAATGTGAATTACTGCAATTCACCTGTCTAAAGTGTTTGAGTACTTCTCTTGTTTTGTCAATATTACCAACATTGGTTATTTCTTGTATATAGTAAGTAGTAAAGCTTCAGCATTCCACATATTAATTTAACCCTTACCAGAAGGCACGATTTTATACTGGACCAAAATCAAGAATGTTGCAGACAACAATTTCAAGGAAATGAATGTTTTTTTCCCCCGTATATTGTTTTACTTGTGCCCATCTGTCTGTCCGTTTGTCTGTCCGAAAACTTAACATTGGCCATTTCTTGGGCATTTGTGTTTCACAAACACATCTTGTTTAGTCTTTCTTTATAGAAAACATTGGGGAAATGAAGAAATGTTTTTCAAAGCCATTATCTTGTTGTTGTAGGGAGTCAGAAAGAGTGACTGTGTGATAAAGGGCTAAATGACCTTTCCTGTATGTCATGATTAAGTTCAAATTGTTATATCATTGTACAACACAATTAATTCTGTTTGTTACAGGAGAGGTTTCCGCCCAATATTTACTACAAGATCTTCACACACCGGCCTATACAAGACATGTGTGCTAACAGCCCTAAAGATTATACAAAGGCTACTGTCAAGTTAAAAATGACAAAGGACCAACATAATAACTTTAGAAAAGTCCCTCAAGGAGATGGTAAGCTAGTACTCACATTTACAAAGTTTCACTATAAAATTTCCTACCATAGCGCTTTTTGAGTCATGTTCACTTGAAATCCAACTGTTTTGACTTCTTCTTGCAGAAATTGACCAAACGCCGCCAATCAAAACCATTGATAAGCCAATGGACGATTAGAAAAATGCCACACCCCCATTGTTTGTCTTAAATTCTTCGTTGCATGTGATATTGTATTGATCTATTGACTGATCAATGCATGGACAATAACGGTTTGAGACTCATGTCAGATAGATTAGTAAACTCTTTCCCAAACAAGACCTGGTTTTGACGTATCTGATATAAAACATTTGAAAATGTTGAGTCAAAAGAAGAAAATGCTGATTATCAGCATTTTTCTCAATGTTTCCTGTTCTATTCTATTGACATATTCTACCTTTGGTAATATCCATTTTGTCGTCTGAAGCAGCATTCTAATTGGTCTGCTATTAAATTTTGCTGTTTTGGAAATGGTTAATGCATACTATTGAACTCTTTCCTCATCTTATTTATAAAATACATGAAATATGTGGTTTTCTGTCTTTAGATCATGTTGGTAGGTATCAGCGTATGGACAACAATGGTTGGAGACTGGTATCTGATAGATTAACTCTTTCCCAAACAAGACCTTGTTTTGACGTTCCTGAAAAAAAAAAAAACATTGGAAAACGTTGAGGCAAAAGAAGAAAATGCTGATCATCAGCATTTTCTCCTTTTGCCTCAATGCTTTCTGTGCTATTCTTTTGACAAATTTTACCTTTGGTAACATCCATTTTGTAGTCTGAAGCAGCATTCTAATTGGATTCATTATCATATTAAATTTTGCTGTTTTATAAATGTTAATACATTCTCCTGAACTCTTTGCTCTGCTCTTTAAAAAATTGATGAAACGTGTTTTTCTGTCTTCAGATCACGTAGGTTGGTATCAGCGTATGGACAATAATGGTTGGAGACTGGTATCAGATAGATTAATACATCACATCATGGCTGACCCAGTCACATGGGAGACGTCAAATAAAAAATATGAATATAGTCATGACAAGGTATGAACTACGAACATATAATTAGCTGGTTCATTTACCCTTTCTCATACAAGCAATTGTTTGATGTGTATTAAAGATATGCGGTAGGAAGACATTTAGATGTCAGCCATTTAGAATATCACCCATTTCTGCTTTCCCCTCAATATTTTTTATCCTTCAAACATGGAATTTCACAGATGGTAATATGTAATATTTTGTTGTCATCAATATCTTTGAATTTGGACTTATCTAAAATTTTTTGGTTTGGGAAAGAGATAAATAAGATTCATACCACATGATTTTACTATTAATGATTAAATTGTGTAAAACTATGTGGGCAAACAGTCGGAGGCTTGGCAAGGATGATGTGGTACATCTTGTACTACTGCGCAAAACTACATGAGTCTATAGTTAGTTGCACAGATCACTTCATTATGACCATAACTGTTGAAAGAGGCGTTAAATTCCATTCAACCCTTCAATCAATGAAAGATTGATTAGGTAAGATTAATAGCAAGCATCTTCGTTCAATTATCATATTTTACTATGATCTCATACTGTTTTTAGCTCAACTTTTCGAAGAAAATGAGAGCTTATACTGTCACCCGGGCGTCGGCGTTGGCGTCGGCGTTTGCAACAAAGGTTAAAGTTTTTTCAAACATCAATAACTTCCCTACTATCAAAGGGATTCAACCCAAACTTGGAATATTTATTTACCATCACACCCTCTACCTTACTATCAGGGCCCATGACCCTGGCTCCACTATATTTGGAGTTATGTCCCCCTTTATACTAAGCAACCTAGAAAGTCAAGCGTGCTGTCTTCGGACAGCTCTTGTTGTTTCAACTTATCAATAATTTTCAAATTGACTGCATTTTGTGCCATGCTTTAGAATAGATCTCTTGTATTCCGCTGACAATTGGCACATCAGGATTTTTTTACATGTAAAACATTAGTGATTATTGGATATGTTGCTGACTATTTTAATGGTATAGATCTATATAATTAGACAATGATAGTTTGTAAGTATGCTGAAGATGGTGTAAATGTGTGAGCACATGTTGGTAAGATTGCGCAATGCATGTTGTGAAATGAAAAATATTAAATACACTTGAGCTGAAAAAGGTCCCTTATGGCATTTGAGACAAACATGGATTCAGATCATCCTATGCATTTGCACAGTCTGATGGAGATCTATGTTGTTGTCTCACAGCTTCTTCACAGTCCAAGGAAAGCGTTAAAGTAGAATGGATTCTGGTCAGACAACACTTAACCCTTTCCCACACATTGACGCTTTTGGACGCCCCACAAAATAAAGGCTTTGAAAAACATTGTGGAAAATGAAGAAATTGCTTGTGACAAGCAATTTCTTCATTTCCCACAATGTTTTCTACCAAGAAAGACCAAAAAATGTTAAATTTTATTCAATGGAAATTGTCGTCTGCAACACCTATGAGTTTGGACTAGGCTAAAATTTTGTCGTTTGGAAATGGGTTTTAAGCTCTGACTGACCTGGAAACATATGGTATAATCAAAATTTATAAGGGACCTTTTTTACCAGATTCTAGCTCATATATTATTATGATCTCTTTTAGGTAGTACATGTTAAGATCTTGACCCTTCACCAAAATTGAAAATGATCAGGCTGGTCTAAATGATTTGCCTAATAAAATCTAAATGTTTGTAACAAAAGGCTTTACAGCATTAATCCATTTAATTTTTATGCCCCTGTATCGAGAGATCGGAGCATATTGTTTTACTCATGTCCGTCCGTCTGTCCGTCCGTCCGTCTGTCTGTCCGAAAACTTAACATGAAAACTTAACATTGGCCTTTTCTCCAAAGGTATTCGACATACAAAGCTCAAGTTTGGTATGTAACTTTCTTTCAATGATAGCTATCTGTTCCATGCAGTTTAACCTTCCTCAAGGTCATCCTTTAACCCTTATCAACCCTTTACTCTACGAAAACTGAACATTTTACAAAAATGGCCATTTAGGGGGCATTTGTGTTTCACAAACACATCTTGTTAACTTGGAATTTGAAGACAATCAAATGAAATGAAGAAAAAGCTTGTTAAGATGACCTCCTTACTGTTCAGAGTTTATCAAAATCAATCAATTGTGGGAAAAGGGTCTCATGGATTTCTGATCTTGATCTTATCAAATGAATTGTATTATGCTTTGCATGTGTTCTTTAGAATAGTCTATTTCACTAGAATTTTATGCCAATGAATGTATTGAAAGCTATGTTCAAAACTGTCCCAACTACTGCTAACTTAAGCTTTAGTTACAACATCTTTAGCTCGACTTTTCGAAGAAAATGAGAGCTTATACTGTCACCCGGGCGTCGGCGTTTGCGTCGGCGTTGCAACAAAGGTTAAAGTTTTTTCAAACATCAATAACCTCCATACTATCAAAGGGATTCAACCCAAACTTGGAATACTTATTCACCATCACACCCTCTACCTTACTATCAGGGCCCATGACCCTGGGACCACTCTATTTGGAGTTATGCCCCCTTTATACTAAGCAACTTAGAAAGTTGAGCACGCTGTCTTCGGACTGCTCTTGTTCAACCTAAGATTCAATATATAAGTAAAGCTAAAGCTGGCCCATACTAACATATTGTTTTGTTCATACATGTTGTTAGTCAGTTCATCTTGTCAACCGTAATCATTTTCAAGATGAAAATTGTAAGCGAATGCATTTATATTTTATTCAAGTATGATATAAAATGCTCCCTTTAAAAAAAAGAAAAGAGTGAATTGATTCATGTGTGCATGTATTATATGAATATATCAGCATTTTTTGAGAACTTTTGTATTATATTCATTCTGAACTTTACTTCTTTGAATTTAACCAGTCCAACATATAGAATCTAGATCTACATGAAAAAAAAATAATAATTATGCTCATCTTAGTAGATTTAACTTAACATTTATGTACTTTTAGTTAGATGAAAGTTGAAATCATAGTAACTTAATTAAGTATAAGAATATGGATGTGAAGGATATTTAGAAAAAAATGGAAATATTTTATTTTCAAGCTTATAAGAAAACAAGATGTTGAGAAAAGAAAAAAGAAGAAAAAGATTGAATGGATGAAGAAAATGTAAGTGTTAACTTTTGTTGAATGAAAACCTTAGTTATCCTGCTCTATTGCTGACTATGGATTTTGAACCATGTTGTAACCTATTCTAAAACGGAAAATTTTCATGCTGGTCGAAATTAATGCAGTTGTTGCAAAGATTAAATTAATCTGATATAAACAAGAGCCGTCAGAGACGGACAATGCTCCCCGAATAAGGCATTGTCACAATAAATGTATGCCATGGAGAGCAGTTAATTGTCAAGGGCATCTGATTTGCTACTCAAATATGAAATTTCATCAAATTCTGACCATTAGACTATGAGAAATTAGAGAAAAGATGTATTTAACCTTAATTCCCCTTTTCCCATGACGAGGGTCAGGCCTCAAATCCAAAAACTGTGAAAAGTACATCGGCATTATGTCATAGGGAGTTCACATGGTAAGTTTCATTTGATTTGGCCCAAGGGTTATGGAGAAATGGCTTCAGACGGACGGACGGAATGATGGACGGACGGACAGACAAAGCGGCGACTATATGCTCTCCCTTCGGGGAGCATAAAAATATCCATTTTATAGCTTAGAGAACCTAGATGAAAGGTAGAACATGCTGATTATCAGCATTTTCCTGTAAGGGTTTCAAAATCTGTATCCAGTTTGGGTGTCCAAAGGAGTCACTGTTTCGAAAAAAAAGGTTTGGTGTTCCAGTTAATGGAAGGCAGGACAAATATTAATTAATTAGATTTCTTTGCGACCAATTTTAATTGAGCCAGGATCTGGATAATTGATCTTTATAAATTTTTAAGCTATTATGTTTCAAAACCTTCTTTAGCTCGACTTTTCGAAGAAAATGAGAGCTTATACTGTCACCCGGACAGTATCCGCAAAATTCTGCAAAAATTGCTTTGATGCAGAAATTACCAGTCATACAGTAAATATGGATCTTGATCAGACTGGATGTATATGTAGGTTAGCCCTTTCCCAAGCAAAACCGTACTTTGACATCCCTAGAAGAAAATGTTTAAGAAAATATTGAGGGAAAAGAAGTTAATGTTGATAATTTGCATTTTCTCCTTTTCCCTCGATATTTTTCGCTGCTGTGTTTAACACAAATTATCTTTACCAACATCGAGTTTGTTGTCTGCAGCAGCTTTCAAATTGGAAACAGTCAAAGTATTTATCATTTTGGAAAGGGTAAATCTGGATACAGGTTGGTTTCAAATGCTAGTAGGACCTCTTATACAGATTCTGACTCAGTTGTTTATTATTTTTGTAGGTACAGAGATGGTATGCTTAAAGCCAAGTCAGATGATAAAGAGACAGTACAACTGATTGAAGGAGCAGCTGCAGGTTAGTACCGGACGCTTTATTCATTACAAGAAGCTACTAATACAGTTGAACTTGTTGTGTCGATGTTTGAAGGAAGGTAAATTCACCTGGAGATCTCAGATATCCAGATTAGAATCATCTAGCTTTTTGTCCAGTTTCAATCAAATTGATGTTTTATTTGTTTCATTTACTCATCAATTATGTTTACAATTGAAAAATAGTAGGAAAAAGAAATACGTATATTATTGGTATGGATTGGACATAAGCGGAAATCCCACTCATCCAATTTTGAGATAACGGGTGTCAACTGTATATTGAATCATTGTAAAACTGCATAATGAGGGTTTGACTCTGATTATGGCAAGTGAATATAGTTGAAATACTTTTTCTATAGTTTTGCACTACTATGTGAATTCTGCCTTCAGGTTAGGCTGTGAATTTCGACTTTTCTATACTTTATATTTGAGACGAGCTCTTGCATGATAATTTATGCCTTTTTCCAACGATATTTTTGGTATGGTAGCAACAGTAGATAATTATGGTCCAGACACTCTGGAACGATTTTATCTAGTTAACCATGACAAAATTTTGGACAAACAAATATAATTTTGTGGGTGTTGTTAAAAAAACTTGTAACTACGGCTTGATTCAAGCTGTAGTTAAAAGATTTTATAACAACACGACAGTTCATCAACATATAACCGTAAACTGAGTCTATTTTAGCGCAAAATTAATTTCTATCATTGAAACCCTGGCTTATTGTCACACGATATTTCAGGTATGGTAGCTACGGTAGATAATTATGGTCCTGATGCTCTAGAATGATTTTACGGGTTAAAGGGAGCTCTAGCATGATAGTGTATGCCTTTTCACACCCTATTTCAGGTTTGGTAGCTACGGTAATAAATTTTGGTCCAGGCGCTCTAGCAGGATTTTATCCAGTCAACTGTGACATAATTTTGGACAAACAAATATCCAATAATTTTGTGAGTTTTGTTAAAAAGACTTGTAACTACAGCTTGAATCCAGCCGTAGTTACGAGATTTTATAACAACACAACAGTTCATCAACATATAACCGTAAACTGAGTCTATTTTAGCACAAAATCAATTGTTATTCATCGAATCCCTGTCTTATTGTCACACAATATTTGAGGTATGGTGGCTGCAGTAGATAATTATGGCCTAGACGCTCTATCTTTAAGGATTTTATGGGTTAAAGGGAGCTCTTTCATGATAATGTATGCCTTTTTCCACAATATTTCAGGTATGGTAGCTACGGTAGACAATTATGGTCCTGATGCTCTAGAATGATTTTATGGGTTAAAGGGAGCTCTAGCATGATAGTGTATGCCTTTTCTCACAATATTTTTTGTATGGTAGCTACAGCAGATAATTATGGTCCAGACGCTGTAGAATGATTTTTTCCAGTTAACTGTAACATAATTTTCAACAAACGAACAACATTTTGTTGGTGTAGTTAAAAGAACTCGTAACTACTGCTTGATTCAAGCGGTTGTTATGAGATTTTGTAACAACACCAACAGTTCATTAGCATATAACAATAAACTGTGTCTATTTTAGCACAAAATCCATTGCTATTCATCAAATCCCTAACTTTTCACACAATATTTCAGGTATGGTAGCCACAGTAGATAATTATGGTCCAGACGCTCTAGAAGATTGGGAAGTGGATGAACTACTAGACTGGACAACAAGCCTTAACTTCGAAGAGTAAGATCTTAATAGTATAGCTCTTTCTCAAATAAAACCTGCCTGATTTTGACATTTCTATTCGAATTGGCTTGGGAAAACATTGAGACAAAAGAAGAAAATGCTGATAACCAGCATTTTCTCCTTTCTTCTCAATATTTTCCATTCGATATTTTACACAAATCCAATTTTATCAACATCAAATTTGTCATCTGCAGCAGCTTTAAAAATAGGCCATCCCCTAATTTTGTTCTTTTGGAAAGGGATAATTAACTTTTTGAAAAAGTTTTTTTAGAACTTGCCTGCTATTTCAAACTTGGTTTTCTTTTAGCAAAATGTATTATGTATATTTAGAAACCAATTTGGTGGTCTGCAGATGTATGTAAAGAAAACATTTTACAAATTTGTAGAGTAAATATGCTAAAAAATCTGACATGTTCAATCAGTATGATTAAAATCAAGAAAACATGATTCTAGAAAGGACCTTTATTTATCTGCTATTGAAGATTTGTCTTAATACTCTGCATGCCTTGTCAAGAGATTGTTGGAGGAATAACTGAATCAATGATTTGATTGATCAATTGATTTTTGAAATGAAAGCTTTGGGTCTTACTCTATAGTGTGGGCTGATATAAATTGGAATTATGTCCCATTCAAGATTTTTCTTGCATTCAGATCTAATATTTTTATGCTCCCCGAAAAAATTTCGGGGGAGCATATAGTCGCCACGCTGTCCGTCCGTCCGTGTGTCCGTCCGTCCGTCCACAGCCATATCTCAGCAACCCTTGGACCAAATTCAATGAAACTTCACATGTGAACTCCCTGGGTCAATACCTAGGGACCATTTTCTCTGTTTGTAAATTTAAGGCTGCGTCATGGAAAAAGGGGCCTTAGTGTAAAAATTAGTTTTTCTCTTATTTCTCTTCATCTAATAGGCAGAATTTAATGAAAGTTTGTGCTCATGTAATAAATAGGATGTTCTAGACCATATTCTATAAATAATGTGTGTACAAAAAAGCTGTCATGGGAAAAGGGGGCTTAATGTATGATAGTTTTTATTTTGTGACAAACACTTATTCTGGGAGCATAATCCGTCTGTGACGGCTCTTGTTTGTTTACAGTTACCAAAATGGATGGAAAGAGCTTGCAACCAGTGCAAACTCAGAGAAACAAGTTGGTATGTAGCTATATATGATCTCGGTGTTCCTATTATCCTTTGATTTATCCCATTCCCAAACAACAAAATTTTAAGCTTTTCCAAATTGAAAGAAGTTGCAGACAACAGTTTGATTGTGACAAAATGTTAAAATTTCATATCTATTTGGGTAGAAAACATTGTTGGAAATGAAGAAACTGCTTGTCACAAGCAATGTCTTCATTTTCCGTAATGTTTTCCAAAGCCTTTATCTGTTGGGGTGTCAAAAAGGGTCGATGAGTGGTTATCCATATTACAGCTTAAACAAGTTAAGTTGCACAATTACGAACAAAAATGTCCCACTATAGTTTCGGTCTTAGATTTTTCTCATTGACATATTTCGGTTTTACTATCAATTAACTACTTGAATTTAATAAAGATTTTAAAACATGACCCGAGTGTTTCTAATTATGCGACATTTAATGAATAAAATATTTTATGGAACGTAAAATGACGTAACGTAATTCACAGACACGTAATTCACAATTTTGAACATACAATAAAATTCCACAGGTAATAATTCTGAAGAGAAATTTTCTTCTTGGTTTATGTAATCTACACATGTGTAGGTACATGCCCAACTATGTTTTTAACTTAAGCGTTGATTGTGTGAAATTTTAAAGAGCATTAACGTAATTCACATTTACTGCTCCTTGAGCGGGGTAGCTTCCTTCATGGCAAAGTGTGACTTACTACAATCTACTGCTACCTTCAAGAGTAATACAATGTGTTTGCACATGCTGTTGACTATTTATAAATGATATTTGATATCACATATTCAAAACATGGTTTCGTTTTAGGATGTGTGTAAAACTATATAACGTAATTCACACCGGACCGTGGGACATATGCATAATTGTTCGTAAAAAATGCATTTATCTTAAGTTTCTTTATTTCACCACTAAAAAATGTACTCTCCGTACAAAAGTGATGAACTGGACCGCCCCTGAGGTGGGACAGCTGTTTTTTACCCATTTTCCGACTTATCGAGACATTACTCTCACACATTTCATCAGATATATGGGGTTTTGTTATTATTTCTATTTGGCCACCCCTATGACATTATGTTAAAGACGATATAGCAATATAATTGTACAAACATAGCTTCTTAAGTCCATGGGACAGGTATTTCTCGTATTTGATACATTTAACTCGTTTTAGCTGATTAGTCTTTTTCTCCCCATCTTCAGTATATTAAACTTAATTATATTCTACTTTGTAGCATTACTATAGTTGCATATTTCTCACTCTACTGTTGTTTTACATACTTTAGTTGATAAATTACATTGAAAACCTTTTTACTCTCTATAAAAGATTGTATTACTTAGAAACTCAAAATAGATATTCATTTCTTCAAATGCATCTTTTATAAGAACTCTCAATTATTTAATGCTGAAAACACAGGGCATTCAACTCGATCCTATTGCGAGATATCAGACATTTTTACAAACATCTCTTGTTCTTATAAAATTTTGCATTATTTTACTGTTGGAGATCAAATTTTTATAACCGTACAGTCGACACTCGTTGTGTCGAAGTCAGAGGGGCCGTTAAAATATCTCGACATATCCGGAGTTCGACTCATGCGATTTTGTTCAATTACGAATTAATGCCATTTGAACATTTTTGTTGCTCATCAAGTGCCTTCATAATTGAAATATAGTAGGAAAAGGACAGAAATTGCTCGAAACGAGCAATTTCTATCCTTTTCCTACTAAATTTCAATTGATAATATTTGTTTCGAAATTATTTTATTTAACTTTTTGATATCCATTGGTGAGAACGAGGGCAGATTTTCACTTCGACTTAAGCGGAAATTCGACTTATCCGATATCGACATAACGAGTGTCCACTGTATTTTGTTTATGATATTTGGTAATCCATCAATTTGACATGCCATGGACATCATATCACCTGTATTTACAAACTTATAGAGAAAATACAGCCAAGTTCAGTTTGGAACCGACTGTTTACTGCATCAGAAAGCACAGGTTTGACTGCTGAATTTGTAGTGATGATCTATTGTTCAAGAAAACCTTGTTACACTGACACTTTTTGTGCCATAAAATAATGTAGAAGGGAATTTATATTTAGACTATTTGTCCCACGGATCTGTTGATTTTCAAAATGAAATAAAGTTACATGACAAACAGTCACTATTTCTTCTCTGCAGCCTTTTGCTTAGCTTTTACCCAATTGGAAAAAATGTTTGACCTTTTCAAATTCAAAAATGTTGCAGACAACAATTTTAAGTGAATAAAATTTTACATGTTTTTGTGTTTATGGCTAGAAAACATTGTGGCAAATGAAGATATTGCTTTTCACAGGTAACTTCTTCATTTTCCTCAATGTTTTCTATAGCCTTTATCTCATAGAGCGTCAATGAGTGGTAATGGGTTAACAAGACTAGACGGCAAAAATGTCAGTCCGACATTTTTTCGCTCTGCATTGGCTGCATTTATATCGCATTACAAGGTGTACCTAAGTGCTCATTCAATATCCATTCATGATCCTTAATCACCATAATGCCATTATTGCTACAAAAAGTGTTAGTAAACTGGGTTTTAAATGCTACAGATTTATTGTAAGACATTTTTGCTTTTACATCAATGTATTTACTGTCCTGTCTTTGTTCAAGTGAGTCCTTTTCATATGTCTTTGATCTGTTTATAGTGCTTTGCATTTGCTAAATTTACTTTCAGCTGGTTTGTTTTGATATACATGTATTGATTGATTTAGGTTCTGATATAGGATGCTATTTGACAAGATCATTGCAAAAAAAAAACTTTAACTATATTAATCACTTATACAATACCTTTTTTCAAAAGGAAAAGGCAATACTTGTAAAAAGCAATTATAGGTGTACTGTATAATACATTTTATCTGCAGTGTATCCATGATATCTGCAAGGGGGGTTCGAAAATACAAAGGGATAGGAGGCATTTTCCTATCATTACACAATTTTGACTCAATTTCATACACAATTTCTGTATGAAAATAATCAGGCAACAGAAGAGGGGGGTGGGGTTGTTGAACCCCCTGAACCCCTTTTGGATCAGCTCAAATGTTCAAGCAAATGTGATTCTAGGCAGGGTTCTCCGCAAAATATTTTGAAGCCGTAGTGGCATTGGTAAACATTGTGTTCATGCAAATAATTGTGAATAAAAACATAATGGAAAAAGAAGAAATTGCTCAATTTGAGCAATTTCTTCTTTTCCCATGATGTTTTTATAAAGAATTTTTTACATTTTTTATCATAACAATGCAATATTTATCAGTTTTTGACATGATATACCTCTAAATGTCTCTCCTTGGTGACCATTTTGAAGAAATTAAGCTGTGGGGTACTTTTGAAGCTGTAGGGGCATTCCATTGATTAACACGAAGCTGTAGTGGGGCCGATACAGCTTATTGGCCTGGGGAGAACACTGCTAGGGCTATAACAAAGGTGGTAAAGATTGAAAACTTACATGAGCTTATACTGTTTCAGACATCACTATAATGTACATGTTATTTTTAGGATTTTACAGCAGCAGAATGTATACAGCTGAAGGTTTGTTTATATGCACAATAAATTATCTGTGTGTGCTTTATGTTGGTATACAGGGATTACATGACCTGCTTCTGTACAAAATATGATATAATTTTCTTCAATTTAAGATAGATGCAATTTTTTTTAAGATCATCAATATTGATAAAAATTGAAAGGGCCCATAAACAATGCCCCCGTATCGAGAGATCGGGGGCATATTGTTTTACTCGTGTCTGTCTGTCTGTCTGTCCGTCCGTCTGTCTGTCTGTCTGTCCGTCTGTCCGAAAACTTAACCTTTGCCTCTTCTCCAAAAGTATTTGACATACAAAGCTCAAATTTGGTATGCAATTTCCTTTTAATGATATCTATCTATTTTATGCAATTTGACCTTCCCCAACGTCACCCGTTAACCCTTATCAACCCTTTACTCTACAAAAACTTAACTTTTTACTCCGAAAACTTAACCTTTGCCTTTTCTCCAAACGTATTTGACATACAAAGCTCAAACTTAGTATGCAACTTTCTTTCAATGATATTCTATCTGTTCTATGCAATTCTGCTTTTCTCAAGGTCATCCCTTAACCCTTAATTACCCTTTACTCAACGAAAACTTAACATTTTAGAAAAATGGCCATTTCAGGGGCATTTGTGTTTCACAAACACATCATGTTATATTCTACTTTTAATGGTTGAGATTAAGAAATTGTCATATAAAGATATTGCAAGAGTAAACTAGAGATTCGTTTTTTTTTCTCCAAAATGTTCTTTTTGTTAAATTGATAATTATTTATTTGAAGCTTTTAGAATGCTCATATTATCCATTGTATTTCTATCAAAAAGATGGCATATGTATATGGTAATGGGTTGCACAACAAAATAACTTAGTGGCTGTATAAAGTGTGTTCGTTTTGCACCATGTATCTTACCATTTCTGAAACATGTCTTTGCTTGATACAATCATTATTTCTTTCTTGCAATGCAAAGCCAAAATGATTTAGAGAATAAGGCACAAATGTGTAAAACTTTGGTTTACTGGATATAATGCTTCTGTTATTTTTATGTATTTATACATCCCAAAATTCTTTTTGAGGGATATATGGAGTCCGTAGCTTTTTTGTCCACTCTATTTCTCTTGAATTACTGGACCAATATTACTGAAACTTCACATGTAAACTAACTACATTTTATTTTTCACCCTTTTGTTCCATTTTATTGGGTGCTGAATTCTTAGTAATAAAATGAAAGGTTTCATTAAACTTCACAAATGGACTTTGTATGTATCAAATATGTGTGTGTCTAATTTTGGTTTTGGTTCATTGATTTTTTACCAAATTGTCCTTTTTGAAGAATTTACTTTTGTGCACCATTAGCCAATTTTAGCCCGCTCTGATTTTCAAAATTATCATATCTATTTTCTTCACATGTAAATTTATTGCTAGGTGTGGATTATATTTTCTTAGAGTTATGACCCTTTAGTGAATTTTCTGTTTCGCCAAACTTCTTGCTAATTTTTTGAATGAAAATCTCATTTCACAGATAGGCTCAGTATCTATCAAATATATGCATGTCAAATGTTTGTTATAACTCATTGAGTTTTTTCTCTGTTATGGCCTTCTATATTTAAAATTATTGTTGTTTGCAATATTATTAACCTGTTTACTGACAGCATGCTGTCCGGGTAACATCCCAATTGGTCTACTCCCATTTCGTCTACTGTTTTTTAAGTGCATTGAGTCCCAATTTGTCTACTGTCCCAACTCATCTACTTTCGTGTCAAATCATCAATAAACAACATTATTTTTGTTTTAAGAAAAGAAATTAAGTCAATATATTCACAAATGAAATAAAAATGCAAACATTTTGATAAAAATAATATATTATTATATTGATATACATAGTATAGAAAATTAGACGAAATGGGAATTATGAGGGGTTATTTTATCTACAGATATATAGTATTGACAACTAGTCTGTTATAATGAATGGTTTTATATCTTTTCCATAATTCCATTTCTATTTTATTTCTTCAGAGGACAAGATGCGTTTGTTGACAAGCACGGCCGACCCATACGAGCTTTCCCTCACATCCGGTCCATCAAGGTACCAGTCTACTCAACAGTCCAGAAACACACCAGTATCCAGTCTAGGTAGTGTGGGAAGACCGCAGCCTGTCAACTGAACAGACTTTCGTGGACAAAATTTCAATGTCGTCTTGTTTCACCCATTACCTCACAATGACTTATTGACTCCCTACAAGATAATGGCTTTGAAAAACATTGTGGAAAATGAAGACATTGCTTGTGACAAGCAATTTCTTCATTTCTCACAATGTTTTCTACCCCAAAAGACAAAAGAATGTAGAATTCTATTCATTTGAAATTGTTGTCTGCAACATCTTTGAATTTGGACAAGCTCAAAATGTTGTTGTTTGGTAATGGGTTAATAGTGTTAACTCTTTCACAGACAGCATTTCCCTTTTTGTGTGACAAGTTGCATAAATACTCTCTTACTAAATCAGTCTCTGGGGCTGGATTGTATAAACTTAGGTTAGCATTGACCAAATGGTTAAATACCTGTTTTTGTTAAATTTTCCTATATAGTTATCAGAAAATTTAATCAAAAAAAGGAATATTTAACCAAAACAAGTATTTGAACATAATGTTAACGCTTACCAAAGTTTACACAATAAGGCCCTGGTAATCTTTAGGAAAAGGGGTATTAACTGGTTTGTTTGAAAACTAGTCAGAGTATTTTGAATCCATGTCCACTTACATATAGACTATGTTTCAATATCTGCATTCAGTCAGGTCAGGGCACATACTGCTGTCCTGTTGTTGCTACATGTACAATGAAGAAGTGATTGGAGAACAGCGTGTTTTTCATCAGACTGCGTGTATATGCAGGCTGATTTTGAATATGGTATGTCTTAGATAATCTAAAGGCTCGTTTTCAGACCATGGCTCATTTCCAAGTCTGTTACACCCCAGGGAAAAGGAGGAAATATAGATTATCGGCATTTTCTTCTTTTCCCTAAAGAGCTTTTGACCTTACAATTATGTAGGGTCATCAAAACATGACCTTGTTTGCGAAAGAGGTAAAAGCTTAGGACTAGTGAAATGTGATACATTTATGGCTACGGGAAAATTGTTAATGTTATCGTGGCTTTATCAAATTATTGTAAATCTATGAAATACATGTACAAGCATTTTTTGTATAGTGATAATATTAACTAATAATGACTGTGTTATATTTCTATTTAATTTTTTATGAAAAAGGTTGTTTTATTAAAGATTTTTACCATATATACTTGTTATTATTTTAAGCTCCACTGGCCGAAGGCTAGCAAGCTATTGTCATGGCGTTGTGTCCGTTGTGCATGCGTGCGTCTGATAACTTTTTCTTTAAAATCTCCTCTCAAACAATGGACCAATTTTGACCAAACTTTGCAGGAATTGTCCTTGGGTGACCCTTTAAATGTGGGCATGGCAGGGCAGGGCTTATCAGACTTAGAGAAATTTTAATATAATTCTTTAAAAATCAACCTTTTGGCCAATTTGGACCAAACTTGGCAGAGATGTACCTTGGGTGATTTTAATTTTAGGAAAACTTAAAAAATCTTCTTCTCTGAAACCACTGATTGAATTTCAGTGTAAATTAGCATGAATGTTCTTTAGATAGCCCTCACTTAGATTCGTTGAAGAAATTTCGATAATGCTTATATGAAATATTGTAAACATTTCTCCTCCATAACCGCTTATTGGATTTCATTGTGGTGTAGCACAAATGTTCTTTAGATAGTCCTCGATCGTATTCCTTTAAGAAAATTGTAGTCTAAAGTCTAAAAGCCAGTGGAGCGATACAGGACCATCTTTGCCCTCTTGTTTTTACAAAAAGTTTAAATCTTCTTCCAATTATTTTGTGCCATTATGTTCATGTACGTGTTCAATGTTCATTGCTATCATATGCTTTTATAAACTATCTTCAGAGTTCTATAGTCGGGCCTTGATATTATTGCACGTGTAGACAATTTAAGTGATGTATTCTATGGAAAAGTCGTCCCTTAATTTCAATACAATTTTGCAAGTAATGGTTCGAATCTTGCAGGTGTAAGACACCTGCAAGATTTGAACCATTACTTGCAAAATAAAAATAGTTTGAACATCGATATTGCGTTGTTGATATAGACTGTACGTTTTGTAGGTTTATATCATACAAATTTACATGTGCCAGAATAGCGTGACTGGAATTTAATTAGGTTATTTCCCCCCGCACACAACAGCCTCGAGAAGTCGTCCTTGGAGTCTTAAAACACCGCTCAAACGTTTAGTAGTTGTTATTTTTAGTAACAACCCTCTCAATCCCAAAGCGTTTTGGTAACAATACTCTCGAACCCAAAGCGTTTTAATGTTGAATGCACGTGCTTTTTATCGCTGTATATTGAATGCACGTTCGTCGTCATTGTTTTCTCCACATATTTAGGGAGCCTCGTTTTGATAAAATCGATTTGTGACTGTTTTTACTAATAATTTTCTTGTATACAATGTGGATTTCCCATAAACCCATTTTTTGCCTCCGGAAGTGTGTTCTGCGGGTACAGACTAAAACATAGGTGAAAGGACCTTATTGTTTCAAAATTGTCTCAAAATCGCCGTATTGAACCCTTTCCTAAACGGCGCAATTTTAGGCTACTAAATTTCTAAAGAAGTAGCGGTCGATTGATTAACTGATGTCACAAAAAGTAAATGTGTATGTTACAACATAGAATTTTTAGGGAAAACGAGAAATTGCTGATTGTCAGGCTTTTTTTATTCTCTCAGTTTTCGCGAAACTTGCTACTAGAGACGTCAAAACGCCCTTTCTTGTTTGGGAAGAGGGCAATTCCAGGGGTCATGGGTTCGAACCTTGCTCGGTCAATATCATGTCTTTGCATTAAATGACAAATGGTTATAAATCATTTAACCCTTTCCCAAACTGCAAAATTTGAAGGTGATCCACTTCAAAAACTGCCACAAATGACAAAATGGAAGTTATTAAAGATAAAGTTTGTGTAAAATATGGCATAGAAAACATTGAAACAAAAGGAGAAACTGCTGGTTATCAGCAGTTTCTTCTTTTGTTTCAATGTTTTTCCAAGCCTATTTTATTAGGGACGTCAAAATAAGGTCTTGTTTGGGAAAGGGTTAAGTGAGAGAGCAGCAGCTGCTGGATGCTGGCATTGCATATTATGATAGTACTGATGAGAGAAATACCGGGAATCCATGAGTGTGCTCCAGAGGTCATGATTAGACAAGAGCAGGTGAAAGTTGCATTTGACCTAATTCAACCTTCTTAATTTACCTGTTGAATGCACCAGAAGTTTTATGACAATACGATATATATACTCAATTCCAAAAGAAAGTGTGCACTTTAAAATTTTGAATATCTCGAAAAGTGTACCGTCTACCGTCAGGAAATTTTGTACGACACATCTTAAGACTATGGACAAACGATATATTGATGAAGAAATCACATAGCAAGCACAAATATTCGGCTTGGTTGCGACTTTGCATGTTTTGTGTTATACGTATGCCTCACGTGCTGGATGAGTTATCGATCTGAAATTAATCTTACTGCAATCCTTTTAGCATACCTAAGCATAAAATCACATTTTCATTTCATTTGTACATAGAGCATCAACGGTAAACGAATAACAATTAACGTCGTTGAACAAGACTGAACCTGGTAAAAACAAAAGCCATCAACAAATTTGAATTTGTACGGTTTTTACGTTCTAATAGCAAGTGTCCATTTGTATGGCATCCTAAAGGCATGCAGATTTGTTGTAGAACGCTGTTGCATCCTTCGACGGCAAATTTCTAGACTTCTAACGTAGCGATTACTAACGTTGACGCACACGTAACGTTTACAGCAAAAGTCAAACTAAAGCGAGGGAATGGCTTTAAATGCATGCTTAAATTCTACAACGGCATATACAATGGGGAGAATCACGTGATTGACAATGGTATTGAACACGAAAAAATGGCGACGAAATGACCGCTTCGGCGTGAAAATTCAAAATTTAGAAAGGTATGTATTCAATCTACGTAGCTTCTCAGACAAACCACCTATCCTAAAGTACCCGCTATTGTCTAAGGTTTTCATAGACACCCAACTTTCCCCTATCCGTTCGCTGTATTTAGAGAACACTTAAAGAATATTTCCGAAATTGCGAAAATTTTGGATGTATGTTAAGCACGCCCCATCATATTTACAGCTTTATTTCTTACCCAAAGAACTCTCTGTTCACACGGCATATTTCCAGACCATCTTTTATCGATGACATTTCATGCTAGTCCATTTACAAGGTCTGTGTTGTCTTCGTTAAGCGTATTTACGAAAAAGATGTTAAACACACGTGCAGTGCTGTAGTGTTTGGCACGCCGAATTCTTGTGATTGTAATGTTAAACACGCACACACTTGCTGGTGTACTAGGGAAGACAAGGATATTGGACGAATTGGTTGTTTATTCATAACCCAATCTGATAGAAATCCGGTGTTAACTTACAGAAAGTTCAAACATATGACAGACATCGTAAGGGGTAATCTTTTATGAATTTGGAAAAAAACGAAATCGGCTATAACATTATTGCTCTAACTAATTAAATCTCTTGTTATATAAAATTCTCCATGACAAATACGTGCAAACTAAATGATTCTGAACTGAAATGTGATGTCCTCGTTTCCTAGTTTACGGTGTGTTACATAGTATCTTATATTGTATGTGTAAAAAATCTGAAAATTATAGATAATGGTTGACAAAGTGGGTGGCGTAAAATGAAATGTGAAGCAATTTTTTACTTTGAAGTTCAATCACTTTTTCTGTATCGATCATATCAAAATGAAATTTTGCATGTACTTTCAATAGACCAAGGACAGGATATTTTTAACGAGCCATCTATCATATCAGTTTTTTAACTTCTGTATTCGTTCTTCTGTCAATTTCAGATTTTGCTTACTTTTGAAGTACTCAATTTACGAAACCATCTCTACAACCTTTATTTTTTGTATAAATTGTCACCGGTGTGATTTCTTGTGAAAAACTCTAAAAATAAGCCCAAAATCCGATTCACCTTCATGGAAATCAAGGTGATCTTTCCTGGTGTGTCTGTAATTTGTCGTAAAGGAACACATGTGGCATGTCACGTTTGACTCCCTTCTGTGATCCCTCTGATGTAATCGCAGGGCAGGCCAGGAGTAACGAATTTTCACAAATTTATAAGTTGCATTTGTATTTCCTTTCAGCATCATGTTTCCTGCGCCAGAAATTAAAATGTTGATGTTTATAAATGTAAATTAGAAGGATTGTGATTATTCGAATTGATTTCATCTGGTTCTGAATTGTATATTAACTGAGTTCCTGCCATGACCTTTTTAAATGTTTCTTCAATAGTGAAGCACTATCTAACGATGATTTACTAGGTGAAGCTCGGTACATTGGAGACTTATAATGACTTTTTATTTGAGTTTCCGATTTTGAAGGCGTTGCGTGCTTCCTTTTGATTCCTGACTTTTGACTTGCGTAAAGAAAGCCGAGACTTCTTTCGAGTCAATTTAAAAATTGAAGAAAATTGTAAAGGTATATGTTAAAAGCAGTTAAAAAGGTAACCGTTTTATCAGAATTTGGCATATAGATTATGAACAATCCACTTAAAATCCGGTGTCTGGCATGAAAGTAACATATAGTATCATGTAAAACCTTATTTATGATGTAATTATCTGAAGAAAAAAAAATCTAACAGGGACAAATAAAGGGTTATCTTCTACAATATTTTCTTCTGACCAATTAAGAAAAAAAAAACCACTTTCAATACTCTGAAAGCGATTTTGACCGTAAACTAGGAAACGAAGACATCACATTTCAGTTCAGAATCTTTGTGTTTACACGTATTTATCATGGAAAATTATATATAACAGGAGATTTGATTAGTTAAAGCAATTATAGCCGATTTCGTTTTTCCAAGTTGATAACAGATTACCCCTTACGATGTCTGTCACATGTTACTGTAAGTTAACACCAGATTTCAATCGGGTTGGGTCATGAATATAATCAATTTGTCCAATATCCTTGGCATCCATAGTACACGAGCAAGTGTATGCGTGTTTAACATTACAATCACAAGAATTCGGCGTGCCAAACACTACAGTAGTGTACGTGTGTTTAACATCTTTTTTCGTAAATACGCTTAAAAAAGACAACACGGACCTTCTAAATGGACTAGAATGAAATGTCATCGATAAAAAATGGTCTGGAAATATGCCGTGTGAACAGAGAGTTCTTTGGGTAAGAAATAAAGCTGAAAATATGATGCGACGTGCTTAACACACAGCCAAAATTTTCCGAATTTCGAAAATATTCTTTAAGTGTTCTCTAAATACAGCGAACGGATAGAGGAAAGTTGTGTATCTGTGAAAACCTTAGATATTAGCGGGTACTTTAGGATAGGTGGTTTGTCTGAAAAGCTAAGTAGATTGAATACATACCTTTCTAAAGTTTGAATTTTCACGCCGAAGCGGTCATTTCGTCGCCATTTTTTCGTGTATAATATCATTGTCAATCACGTGATTCTCCCCATTGATATAAGTGTTTAACACTTTCCACAGAAGAAGCTGTTATGTGTGCAAATTTCAACTCCACCAACACCATAATGATCTAGCTGCGTGTATGCAGTATGAACAATTCTATCGACATCTGTTTTGATGCCAATTTTCTTTAAGGTATAATCTTAAGTATGATATCACTTTTACACCCTAACTTGCCATAAAATTTGTGAAAATTAAGGTAAAAGCAAAACGCGACAGTGCACACTTTCTTTTGGAACTGAGTATATATAATGCGAGTTTCTCTTCCAATAAGATTTACATCTAGACTGATCCAAACTTAAAGATGCCAAGGACAATAAATTTCTCGGCACATGTTAAAGTGACATTTCACATTTATTTCAATTTTTAAAAGTATGTCTTAATGCAAAGAATGTTTATTCTGATGCTTAGAAATGCTATCAGTTTTTTGAAGTTGTTATTGATAAGCGATAAATACGCATTCAAAGTTGAGACAGAAATGACAAATTCGATATAAATATTAACTGTTGTCCACAACAATTTGTTTAATTTTAGCACAAAAATATATATTTCTCGGAAACGGTTCAATATTTTGGCTTGAAATTTTCAGAATTTTCATAAGAAAACATGCTCTTTCAGATAGAATAAAAGTAAAATTTATGTAAAAATAATGCTGAAATGTCATTTTAAGGTTGTATAACAAAACTAGATAAAAGAAAACAAATGCATTAAAAAAAGGGTTTACAAAATGTCCAGACCGCAACTTACACTGGAAAATACTAGCTGTGAATCCGGAATACTTTGTCGATATGGTAACTCAAATGAAAGAAGACACACGAGTCGTGGTTTTATAGTTTAATAGACGTAATTAAAATAACACAAATTGATTAAGAAAATACAAAAAAATGACCATTCATCCCATATAAAAAGCTGTTTTATTTAGCTTTAATGTTAGATATATGGTGAAACTATATTGCCAAGCGAATGTAAGATCCAGCACTTTCCCAAACGACAAGATTTTGTACTTGTCCTATTTGAAAGGTGATGCATACGACAAAAGCGATGTTGTCAAAATGGCAGAACATTTGAATGATAGCACAGAAAATACCGATGGAACATGCTAATTATGTCGCTATTTTCTGCTGTTCATTCAACCTTTTCTGTGACTCTTTTTTCTCTTTCGTGGAAATGAAAAACAAGGTCTTGTTTGCGAAATGACTAACTTAGTTTCGACTGGTTCACGACAGAATTTTAGACATGTCCAAGTTGGAAGGAGCTGTTAACCGTAGATTCGAAATAAACAACTCGCTGTTGTACTTGAAGACAAATTAACTGAAACAGATTAAGGGGCAATGCTCCAGTTTTTCGGAACACTCGGACTTTACTGTAGTAATTTAAATGTTTCGTACCGATATGTTTCGCTACCAGATTTTCAATAATATAACACATCATTACAATTTACCATTTTCGACGGTAATAGTGTATTTATTATGCAAAACTGATTTTCTCAAGATGGAAATCGAATATTTAGAGCAAGAAAGTCGTAAGTGTGTATGCAGTTACCATTGTTTTGCGTCATTTTATTCATGTGTAGCTGATAAAAATTGCTGTAATTCACTAATAAGTGCGCTGACCTATACATTTTCTTTTTGAATTATTACTAGGACATGTTGCTTAATACAATGAGGGAGCTTTATCAAATTCTATTATGTAGAACTTGAAATATTTCCAAAAATATGCAAAGTTTGACATAAAACACTCCAGCTTCGTTGATCTAACCGAATACGTGAGCATGCTGTTTTATACATTTACGCGTTTATAATAGCACATATTTTGGGGTTTCTGTTCTTATTAAATGTAAGACATTACTTTAAATCCGTTTTCGGGACTAAACGATGAATATACAGCATTTTATTAGCATTTTAGTGGCCTTGGACAGGTGCAAGAAATTATGCATTTTTTCGCCGAAGGGGTATGTGATACGAATGCCTATAAAATTCAAACAAGACCGCTGACTATCCATTTTTAATTTATTTTTCAATTGGTAATAAGATGTAATTTCAACATACAAAATATAAATAAATTCTATTATTTGGAAAAAAATTTAGGAAACTGGAGCATTCCCCCTTAAGACACATTTTTTATATCATACAAACAGACGAAAAATAATTTCTAGGAGAAAAACAATTTCGAGATAAAAAAAAATGACTTCCTATGACGACGAGACTCGGTTAAAGAGTTTAAATTAAAAGAAAATGTTTCAGTCATTAGGGTATCAAGGGTTAACCAATTACCACACAGTGACTCCTTTTGACTTCCCACAAGATAATGGCTTTGGAAAACATCATGGAAAATGAAGAAATTGCTTGTGACAATCAATTTCTTCATTTACCACAATGTTTTCTACGTGAATAAACCAAAAAAATTCAAAATTTCATTTACTTAAAATTTTTGTCTGCATCATCTTTGAATTTGGACTAGTCTAAAAAATTGCCGTTTAGTAACGGGTTAACATATCTCTAATGAACAATTGATATAAATCGTCACCGCGTGTATTCCGTTGTTATTTAAGAGACCGTTCATGAAACAATTGTCACGGAGTGGAATAATTTGGCACAAAAACAATTGCAGAAAATCTTCAATAATTCTGTTAATACTTGACTGATTTGAAAATGGTTTAAAGCAGAGAAGAGGAGAAAAGCCAGGAATTTTCTGTATATGATTGCTTCTTTCCAACCAGCACCTGATAAGAAAGTTTAAAACGAGCAAACAAAATTGTGTTTGCTCGCTAATAACTTTTTAATGATGTGCTGTTTAAAAGATGTTTACACCACATCCAACAAATGCCTGGTATCATTACACCTCTGCTTTGCAAACCAAATTCAAATTGGTCAAGTATTAAGGTATAATATCCGTAATCAGGCCATTTTGTGATTCATAAAACATCGGATTTCTTTAGAGCGTCGTCGTTACGTATCCATACTTATTCGGGCTTGGTCGTAAACATTCGGCGGTGGAATGTTCCACCACCGAATGTTTCCTACGTCGCCCTAATAATTTCGACGTCGTGCGAATCTCATTAGGGGTAGACTTCCTTAACATTTATTATTTAATATTTTTTGCAACTGCTGTTATGTTACTTGATTCAACATCCTGGTTTTGCTATAAACAATTGAATGTCTGAAAATTGCGTTCTAAATCACAACGAGCATGGCAGGGTAAGCATACTCAAGTTTACTTAAGCTTTGTAACTTTTCTATGTACATTATTTCATGAATTATTGGCATTATTTACATTGCAATATGTACATGATATGTTGGTGATTTTATTCAACCAAATATAGCTCACGACAAATGACCTGGCAGAACATCTCTAGCAAATATCTAGAGATGTTTTTCGTGTTATTTATCGAGACCTATATCATACAATCTTAAGTTTTCATTGAAGTGAATAAACCAGGTGGGAAAGAAGGAAATCGCGATTGAATTCATTCTTTGCGGCTATGTTTTTTTCCCTTTCTGATGCATTGATTATACCAGATTGACAAATACTTGTGTCCTCCTTTTGATAGTTATCATAACTTTACAGAAACTTATGTATGAAAAAAAAATACATAAGTTTTCACGAGAAGGAGTACACCAACTTGTGTCCATTTCAAAAACAAGCACCTAATATTAACAATTATTTACAATAAACACATAGATGTATGAATCATAATTATATAAATATCAACCTTGATACACTCTTTTTGGCACGGCTTCACTGTTGTGAAACTCTTCACGTATAAGAATGTACATGATAATTGTATATGCCTATTTACAAAGAAACTGGCTTGGCAATAATTTTGTAGTAGGAAGACTCCTTGAAAATGATGCCTTTTTTAGAGAGCATGGCTCTCTTATTTTATCATGCTTTAATGTACTTTAGATGTACTTTACAAACCGCACAACGAAAATAGTTCCTCCCAAACAAGACAAAAAGATCTAAATGACAAATAGAATAGTCTACGTGTCAAATGTGTCATAATATAAAATAGATGGCATGTATGATCTTAGCAAAAATCAAGTATTAAACAAGTCTTAAATAAAAAAAGAGATCCGAGTAGTAATTTGCCTTTCACAATTGGGTCATGCAGGTCATGCGGTCAAGTCATGTAGCCTAAATTTTGGACAGTGCAAATGGTCCAAAAATAGAATCACATTCCACAGACAGAAATTCTACTAGTGGGTGTCTATCTGAGTGTATTTATTGTAAAGCTTGTGCTGTTTGGTAATAGTATGTTGTGTCATGGATAAAGGGGGCATTAGAGTAAATTTCCTATTAACTCATCTTCTCACACATTTATGAATGAATTGATTTGAACTTATCCTTTCCCAAACAAAACTTTGTTTTAATGTATCTATAAGAGCAAGCTTTGGAAAATATTGAGGTAAAAGAAGAAAATGGTGATAGGTTTGGTGATACAATATTGCATCACAGAAAAAGAGGCTTCACTTTATTGTCAATACATTTTTAATACCTCCATTTATGGTTGAATTTGTAAGAAACTATGATGGACAGTTCCTCATTATGCAGCCTTTTGAATGAAGTCATGTTTTGGTGACGTTTTGGTGGGCTTTCTTTCAACCCATTACCACACAGTGACTCTTTGACACCCACAGGAAAATAGCCTCAGAAAATAATGTGGAAAATGAAGAAACTGCTTATGACAAGCAAATTCTTCATTTCCCACAATGTTTTCTATATAGAAAGACAGAAACATGTAAAATTTCATTCAGTTAAAATTGTCGTCTGCAACATCTTTGGATTCGGGACAGTCTAAAATTTTGCCGTTGGATTAAAATGTTTTGTTAATACAGCTCCACCTATATTCATGGATTGTTTTGCATGAATTATGTTACCATGCAATATTGTCACAAGATTTCATGTTGTGTCAAACATGCTCTCTAACAGTACTTTCAGTACTTTGATTATAGGATGCAACTGTACATCAACCACAGTGCCCAGATCAGTAGAGGGTTAGTAGTGCTTTATTTTGATGTACTTATTTTTCACCAGGTGGCTTGAGAAGGAGAGTTATGGCAAAATTATAATGCATATAATTTGATTCCTACATGTAACCATTACCATCTACATGTACATATCTAAGTACTGAGTTAAGTTTTTAACTCTCAATGCCCTTTTATGCAAACCGGAGAAGGATCACAGATTTCCTTGTATCAAAACAACTCTCTTTTGCACCAAGTTGAAAAAGGCATTCCCATTTACGTAACTATCTTTTCAAAACTACTTATGGTTAAGTTGGAAAAAATAGCAGTAATTTACGAATAAAAATCTTGGCTTCCTTAGAAAAAATACAAAACATACATCATAGAAATAAATGCACCACATAACATTAAATTGTCCATGTTTGCTAAGACGGATAAGTCTACGCCGTTAAAAAGTGTTATATAATCCACGAAGGCACGTATGTTTACAAAATTAATGATCTAAACACATTTACATAGCAGCAGATAGGAGAGGGTGTTGGCTTTTCTAAATGCAATAATTTATTAATTATTTATAAAACCATATGTTTTGGGTTCTTAATGGAATCGTCTCATCGAGATTATTCCAATGCGTATCCACAACATACGGGTTTGATTTGAAATAAAAGCATTTAGAAGTTTGTATCCACTCTATCTGTTGCTGTGATATTTTGAAGTAAATCCCGTATAGGGTAATAGATTACTTCATCTAATTAAGCTACCCCCATACTTCGGAGCAGCACGTTAAAAATTTGCGTAGCAATCAAACATGGACAAATACTAATTCGCAACCATGCTTTCTGTTGTCAGAGGTTGGGCCTACATGCATTTGGCATTTTTGATGCCAAAATAAAATTTCGATTAAATTGATACGACAGGAAAATCTATCAACCAATGCCACACTTATTCTGGAACATTTTCAAATAATTGACAGACAGAATAATACAATATCAGCCTGCACATATTTACAGTATGATCTTGCCCTACGCTGCATACTTTGATAAGAGTAGTCCACCAATCATTAGATACCAAACACTTCGTTCTATTCCGCCTCCAACTTCGCAATTTTCCTTTACATTGAAAAAATGACACGGATATACGTATAACCTCGTAAATCTCCGTTGTCCTGGATGACACCGAAGTTGGAGTAATTGTTTGGTATCTCATTATGGGTTGAATACATTAATTCAGAAAATTTTCGTCCCCCAACCCCTCCCTCATAAAGTATTGTAAGAACACTTTGCATAATATTTACTTGCAAAGTTTTAGAAGAAAGGCGGCAACATAATTATTGTCTGTAGAAATAGCACGATGTGCTATTATTACAACAACGATATTGTTTTGGTTATCGTTAGTGGCAAAACGCCTTGGCAACAAATAGAAACGTTCCGTAAACAAACATACGTTCCACATATTTAACTTAATGTTAGTGAACACGAAACTAATCCACATAGGTCTATTTTCGAATATAAAGGTATTTTAATCCCTGAAAATATCCTTTTTGTGTTATGAACATCCTTTTTAAACAATGTTTTAGCATTACACATTAAACAAGGCACTCGAAAATGTCACAAGATTTGCGTCACTTGGATGTATCACACACTTTGTCACATTGTTTTAACACTTCGTTGATTTGTGAATTGAATACAGATATGTGTTGAACTATTTGTAGTACGCCCTCTAGCTAGGGGGCGCTCTCTGCATGGCCTGCATGAACTCCTTCATCTCCTGTAACAACAAACAACAAATGCCAATCTGAAGAATCATATGACATAACAACATCAACACAACCAACAACAATTGCAGAGATTTTCCAAAAACATGTTTTGAATTACGAGACAAATTTGAGTTTAGTTTGAAGGAGATAATACCACAAAACGCCGTTGCCAAACCCCTCTGTTGTGTACAATTAGTCTATATGAATCTTCCCATATATAGACGTCGCGCACGGTATTGCGTCACTTTTCAAAAAGCGCTACCCTCCGCGATTCATAACTGAATATTGAAGGAATCGTTTTCGTTCTCTCAACTTTGTTATATATCAAAATAAGCGTAAATCCTTGATATTTTTCAAAGTTATACTCATTTCAAGTTCTTATTTTGTATAAATTTGCTAGAAAGAATTTTTGTTCGTAAATTCGGCGAAAAAACGCGTGTAACATGTAACATAAATGTTCAAGAGTAACGGATATTTATTAGCAATTCTGCGATTAAGTAACTTCAAACACAGGCAAAAATATATTTTGTGACAGTGGAAATGCTGTAGGATGTTTTGCCGATCCGAAATAAATTTCTACGTCGATTACGCAAATTAGCCCAGTTTATTTACCAAAAATCGAAGTGTAACAATTAGAATTACGTCGTAGAAAAAAATGACAATTTTGTTGAATATTTTGTTAAATAATGACTCTAATGCAACCAAACTTGATATAAAATACAATTTTTCTCTATTTCTATAATATATGGAAGAAAATCAGTTAGCATAGTAAACGAAACAATTATTATATAAAATGCGTGTGGACAGAAATTGTTTCATGTCGTTGAAAACTCTAATTTTTTACCATTTAGACTTAAAAAAATACAAGTTTTCTTATTCATCCAAACATTTAATTTCAACGTGGAAATACCATTTTTTTTCTTGTTAATCATATCAAAATTTCGACGCAAAATAACGAAACGTATAAGAGATATTCAATTTTTTTCTTGTGGACAGAAAATGTATAAACGTATACTTTATTTATTTGACGTAATCCTGAAATTATCTAATTGGCGCATTTTAAGGTGAAAAAAGAACAAATTAAAGTGGCGGAAAAGCTATAGAAAGACAAAAGATGGAAACAGTGGAGTATTTCTTAAAACGTGGTCCTGTCTTTATGAATCAGTTTAGATTATATAGAGAGTAAACATTAAAAGCACAACACAACCGTCTACGCAAAAACTTATCGTTGTACGCAATTGACGTTCGCTAGTTTGACGTTACATTTTAGTGCCGCAATACCGTGCGCGACGTCATATCGTATCAAAGTATAGATGACGTCGCGCACGGTATTGCGACCAATTTATGTAACGTCAAAATACGGGAAGGCGTTGCGTGCAACGAACATTCTTTGTCATCCGCGCTTTCTTACCCGTTTATCTAAGAAAAAGGTTCAATCGGTATCGTTTAATTAGATATTTAGAAAGCAGAAGAATACACGGATAAAAGAAATTAATACATATTTTGATTTTAGTTCAATTAAATTCGTACTTTTTGTTGATTTTGTTGATGAATAATGTTTTATATGCGTTTGAGTATTGCCGCTACATTATTAACGCTGCGCTGCCGGTATTCCACACTAAAATTTGAAAATATTTTTTTTTTCATATATTTTGTAATTACATTTGCAATACATACATCACATCACTCAATATGAGGGAAAATTTAGTTGTACAGCTGAATAGTTTCTGTTGTCTGTATGTTATATCATATCGTAAATAGTTGTCCTGTAGGTTTCTGGTTTAAAAATTGAAAAAAGAAGTAAAAAGGGAAAATGATAACTATTTTTGCTTTAAAGTAAATTTTGTTTAGACCTATATGAAACAAAATGTACTAGTAAAACAATTTATGGCTGGATATATGTAACATGGGTCTTCCATTACAGCAAAATTGTATTATTGTGTGATTCGTGTAATCATGAGCAGATGATTTGAAAAAGACGCACGAGGAAACTTTTGTTTAATTTCATGATATTTAATTCAACATTTTAGTCGGCGAAAGAAGACAAAATCCCATTACCACTTTTTAATTGGACGTCCGAAAGGACGTACAATTCTTATAACCACTTTTGGACAGGCGAAATGGGTTTTCATTACCAAAAAACCCTTTCTCAGACTCAATTGCCAGTTGACCAGAATTCAAAATAGATTTTGCGACCATACAGGAAAACTGTCGTATCTTTTCCTACTTTCTATGTGTTCTCTAACAAATACTATAAGATTCATTGGCCGATTCAATTCATATCACGTCTTAACCAACTTTACGATCTTTTTTCGATTTAATCATTTTCTTGTAGTTTTTTTGACTTTCGTAATATTTATTGTGTAAAGGGTAAGATCTTTAGAAAGCGATACATGCATACACTATGGTTATAATGTAAACAGACACCCTATATCATCAGCAGCAGCGATAGCTCAAACGGGAAAGGATTAACCTCGCAACCTTTTTTCAGTTTGAAATTTGGAACGCCGTTGGTTCAAAACCAGTTCGGATTATTTCTTCTGCAAAACGTTTGTTTTTCTTGATGTGTTTACTGAAAACACACATTTTAGAATGATTACCCAATTTAATGCACGTATTGTGTATGATAGGTTCATTTTCTTCGATCATTGTTGTTTAAGTCTTTGACACATTTAAAGGAACGGGGTTTCCACGAGACGTACTTTGGAACCAGGGTTTTGAAATTGATTATCGGGGAGTGAGTTCATTTCGCAACTCGGGTTCGACTCGATGACAAATCGGGGTTCCATCTGAACAGCCTCAGATGAGACACTAGTGAAATCCACCTATTCAGAAAAATAGTTGCTCTTACGAGTTTTTTTCTCCAGCATCTGTATCACTGATATTCGACAGTATCATGACCTATTTACATACTGATCGATGATCATGACAACAATGATTATTACTAGTATAAGACTAAGTGACAGCGATCTGTATTTATTTCGTTTAAGAGACCCGTTTACGTGTATTGAGCTAAGAAGATGAAGCAATGGGTCTGCAACAGATGGTACCTGGATGATCGTATGAATATATTTACAGATAGGGACATTGCTATTCTCAAATTTTCGTTGATAGTGATATGAAGATTTAAATTGCTTATTGTACTCCACTGCCATTTTCCCGACGGCACGTTCCCAATTTCTTCTTTATATGCACATCTGTAGATGTAAGGATGCTGCGGTAGTACTTGTATGAGGAATCCATGGTTAGGTGCTCCAATTCATCTGGTATTTTGTTTCAGGAAAAGTATGTATTGAATTTGTTTTGTAACTACAACCAGGGAAAACTGATACCGTGTTTTTTTTCTTTTTTTACTCTAAACAGGAATAAAAATCAAAGTGCTTGACGCACTATATTTAGACGCCTCTCATTGATTGAGCGGAATTGTATGTAAATGATCGGCGTTTCATTACTTTATTTCGTTGAATTTGTGTTAAGATCGATTCTAAATCACTGCGGTCGTTTTTTCGCCAACGATGGTGGAGATAGAAGTCGAACAAGAGTGCCATGGTCACAATATACGCCGCCACTTATAAAACTTGAGACAAAAAAATGACATTGACAAGGATTTATAAATATTCACACAAAAACCTGTAAAAAGTTGTGTTCACAAAAAGGTTTTTATAAATATCCAGTCAAAAACCTGGAAGGAATTGCGTTCACGAGACTGAAATATAATTAAGCCCTAGAGACTAAGATTGAAGGGGGCATAACTCAGGCAAAAATCAATGAACCATAAAATCCTTACTTCATGCACATCTACCAATTAAGGTAATAACATCCACCAAGTTTCATAAGGATCCAGTCAGAATCTTAGAAGAAGTTGTGTTGACAAGGCTGCAATTTCAATCAGCCCCAGAGACTAAGTTTTAAGGGGGCAAAAATCAATGAACCATAAAATCTTTCCTTCATGCAAATCTACCAATTGAGGTGATTGACCAAGTGTCATTAATATCCAGCCATAAACGTAGGAGGACTTGCGTTGACAAGGCTGCAATTTCAATAAGCCCCACAGACTAAGTTTTAAGGGGGCATAACTCCTTCATGCACATCTACCAATTGAGGTGATAACATTGACCAAGTTTCATTAAGATCTAGCCAGAAACTTAGGAGGAGTTGTGTTGACAAGGCTGCAATTTCAATAAGCCCCAGAGACTAAGTTTTTAAGGGGCATAACACAGGCAAAAATCAACGAACCATAAAATCCTTCCTTCATGCACATCTACCAATTGAGGTGATAACATTGACCAAGTTTCATTAAGATCCATCTAGAAACTTAGGAGGAGTTGCGTTGACAAGGCTGCAATTTCAATAAGCCCAAGAGACTAAGTTTTTAAGGGGCATAACTCTGGCAAAAATCAACGAACCATAAAATCCTTCCTTCATGCACATCTACCAATTGAGGTGATACCATTGACCAAGTTTCAAGAAGATCCAGCCAGAAACTTAGAAGGAGTTGCGTTGACAAGAAAAGTGGACGGACGTACGGACGGACGGACGGATGGACGGACGGATGGATGGACGGACGGACAGACGGAGAAGATGACGCCAATATACGTCCGCCTCCGGCGGCGTATAAAAAAAGATTATTAAAAAGAACAATGTCTGAGTAGAATACGAACCCAGGGCCTTCCGGATATAACATGTGTAAAGAGTACAAGGTGAGTGCTCTGCTAAGTGAGCTATCGCGGCTTTCATTTATGTAGCGCGTTGGCTTACATTTTGAATAAATTGCTTTGTAGCGTACTTTATAAAATCAATGAAAAGTATAACTGACGACAATACTCATAGTAAACCGAAACAAGAAGACAAAAGTGCTAATCGCATGGCCTTAATTGAATTTGGTAATCAAATTAATAGTGATTATTCATAGCGACAAATCAGTTGTCTTGAAACGGCAATCAAATCAATTTGAAGCCTGAGAAGGGTTTTCTGGTATTAAAGCCGATTTTGTATGTCCGAAACCGATCTTATAGAATTAAACACAGAAGAATGAATAAAATATCTTTCGTTCATGTACAATCCCGCTCAATCAATCAGAGACGTCCAATTACAGTGCTCTCAGCACTTTGATTTATAAACGATGCCATTGCCACTAATTGTGTTTGTTATAGATTTTCCGAAATGGTCAAAAACCTTTTCAATACCCTAGAAATTGACCGCATTTAACGTCGACGATAAACGTCCATTTTGACGTAAATTTAGGGGGGGGGTGGACATTTCTGTTTTACCTGGGATAAAATTTGGCGTTTCTCCTATATTGATGATACGCATCTACATGTTACACCATTTTGAAGATATTGTAATGAACTAACTGATCATCAAAACATCGATTCTTAGAATTTGTCAAATTTAAACATATTAATGTTGAAAAGTGCGCTAAAACTGTTTCCGCGAAAAAAACGCAGGGGTGGACATTTCTGTTTTACCTGGGAGAATTCACAATACAAGAGGACCATGATGGTCCTATATCGCTCACCTGAACCAAAATGATATGAGCAACTCTTTTGTTCAATTCAATTAATATTTATTATTTTAAGACTGAGAACGAACTTATGGTCAATAGCATTGTGAAAATCAAACTTATACTAGATCTTATGGTGCCCAACTGTGTCCAAGTTTTGTCTTGATTGATAAATAATTGTAGATTCTAGAGTATAAACAAGGTCAAAAGCAGCCGAAAACAGCAGTTTTTTCAATTTCAAGGGCACATAACACTCGACTTCCTGATCAGATCACACTGAAAATCAAACTCATCTGAGATCTTATGGTTCCAAACATTGTGTCCAAGTTTTGTCTTTATTAATTAATAATTGTAGATTCTAGAGTGTAAACAAGGTCGAAAACAGCCGAAAATGACAATTTTATCAAATTCAAGGGCATATTACTCTCGTCTTTCTGGTCAGATCAGACTGTAAATCTTACTAATCCAAGATATTACAGTCTCCAACATTGTGTTCAAAATTTGTCTTGATTGGTCAATAATTGTAGATTCTAGGGTGTAAACAAGGTCGAAAACAGTCGAAAACGGCAATTTTGTCAAGTTCAAGGGCACATAACTCTCGACTTTCTGATCAGATCAGACTGAAAATCTAGCTCATCCCAGATCTTATGATTCCAAACATTGTGTCCAAGTTTTGTCTTGATTAATTAATAATTGTAGATTCTAGAGTGTTAATAAGGTTTAAACCAGCCGAAAATGGCAATTTTGTCAAATTCAAGGGCATGTAACTTTGACTTTTCTGTTCAGATCAGACTGAAAATCAAAGACATCCGAGATCTTATAGGCCCAAACATTGTGTCCAAGTTTTGTCTTTATTAATTACTAATTGTAGATTCTAGAGTGTTAACAAGGTCGAAACCAGCCGAAAATGGCAATTTTGTCAATTCAAGGGCATGTAACTCTGGACTTTCTGTTCAGATCAGACTGAAAATTGTACTCATCCAAGATCTTATGGTCCCCAACATTGTGTTCAAATTTTGTCTTGTTTGATTAATAATAGTAGATTCTGGAGTGTAAACAAGGTCGAAAACTACCGAAAATGGCAATTTTGTCGAATTCAAGGGCACATTACTCTCGTCTTTCTGGTCAGATCAGACTGAAAATCGAACTCATGTGAGATCTTATGGTCTCCAACATTATATCCAAGTTTTGTCTTGATTGATCAATAATTGTAGATGCTAGAGTGTTAACAAAGTCAAAACTAGCTATTTTTTATGTTCAAGGGCAAATAACTCCAGACTTCCAAGTCCGATCAGGCCCATAATCGAACTCGTCCGAGAACTTATGACCATACTTGCTTTGACCAAGTTTGATTAAGATTGGCCAACTTTTGTGGATGCTAGAGTGTTAACACCAAATTGTTGACAGACGGACAGACGGACGGACAGACGGACGGACGGACGGACGACGGACATTGAGTGATCACAATAGCTCACCTTGAGCACTTCGTGCTCAGGTGAGCTAAAAACATGAAAACGGCGTAATAGATTGTTCACATTTCATATATCTAAAGTTCATTTGATGAACTTAATTGTAAATTAAGTTTAAATGAAAATGATACAATCATATTCATTTCAAGGAACGTGAAAAATGACATTTTATTGTAAAAATCCAGAAAATAGCTCACGACACGCGCCAAAGCGAGTTTGTTTTTTCATTATACTGACCTTAATTTTGCATGTTTTTCCATAAAAATCATATTTTGGTATAGCGAATAGGATAACGAAACGAAAACTGCAATCTTTAAACAAAAATTTATGCTGCAAATACACGTTTTATTTGGAGTAATCAAATTCATCGAATTTTTATGTTACACGTCACGCTTGAAAACGGGTATATTTTTCATAAAATAATGACCGAAATCCATGACTTTCCAGTGTGTCGTGTCCATGTAAAACTATAAACAGACAGGTTCATGTTTACAGAAACAGATTCTATCAAAAAAATAATTCTTCACTAAATATGTTTCTTGAACCAGCGCATCTCTCATTGACGATCCAGGTTTTTCACGACTGGTCGCAATAACGTGCGCGACGTCAGATTTAATAAGGTTTAATCAATAGTGTTCGTATTTTTCTTTGATAAAATCATGTCTTGGAATCATATGCTTTTTTGAGAGAATCTTACCTCTGAAGCTTTACATGGTGGTAGGTTACACGACTGTCGCTTTTTAAGACTAGGACAATCCATTCCGCCCCATTTAGGTTTCACCATGACTGTCCGCACCCTCTCACGTACGGCGTTAGTCCCGCACGTGGCCGAGCACGTGCTCCATGGACCCCAGTCGTTAACCTTACAATCACGTGCTGTAAAACATAAAAGAAAGATTTGTCTCGCAAGCTGAAGAAAACAAAAAATGACATTCCTACATAAAAGAAATAGCGTGCGAAGTCTAAAATGAAAAATATTTGGAAAACACTATATTTCACGATTAATGACCTGGCAGAGCATCGCTACTTGCGTAACATTTATAGTATGACTTGATGTAGGCCTACATCCCAGCTCTATTGAAATGAAATAATGCAATAATTCATTTGAACAGGATTTTCCTATTTTCCTACATAAATCTTTGGCGCTCAAAAATGTTTTATAAAACCAAATAACATATATAAAATCAGTAAGAATCCGTAACCGACGCGCAGTTTAATTTCGCTTAATTCTATAATGGAACACTTAAGTAATAAAATGGTCTTTGGTCATTTGAATAATTATGTTGATTTTTCGTCGCTTGCTGTAAGCTGTAGTTACGAGGGGTTTGTTGAAAAGCAGAGTTATACTCACCACACTTTGGTAAATCCTTACACTTCCGCCGTCTTGTCAATTTTTTCGGACACTTTTTCCCGCCATTTTGCGGCTGTGCCTTAATCATTCTAGTCCTAGTTATATAGTGATTACCACACGGGGGACAAGACTCCCATTCGGTCCACTCCGTAACCATACAGTCTATTTTAGGACCAGCATTATTTTTTATCCCTGATCGGGCCTCTTTATCTCTATTCTTCTTATTCCTATTCTTCATCATTCGCTTCTTCTCTCTCATCTGCCGTTTCCTCTCTCGTCTCTTCGCCTTCTCCATCTGTCTTTGCTTTTTCATCATTTTTCTCTTCTCTCTCTGCATCATTTTTCGTTTTTTCCTCATACTGAAGTCGACAGACCCGTTGTTGTCGTCGTTTAGTTCCGGAATGTTGTTGTCACGATGCTTGTTCATCATTTGTTTCTTTTTCATCATGCTTTGTATTTCTACATCACTCGCTTCAGTCAACTCGGCTTTGTTCATTGAGCTTAGGGTATCGTCTATATTCTCTGTAAACAAACCATTGGTATAGTTACGTAGGTTTCACATTATAAGTAAATGTGGCCTGTTACGTTAAAAGGTACATTATGGGAGGCCATACAGGCCTATCCAAATTTAGAGAAATGGATCAGACGCAGCAAAGGTCAACCTGATGTCGTATTTTGGAAAATGGACATAAATAACAAGATAGGGGTAACATTCTACATTAAACATATTAGAATGAAAAGTTTCGATCCTAGTAAGGCTGTGCGGACTTAGCAGACTGACTAGTGTCGAACATTTTCACAATTCCGATAAAGTCCCCTTTAACTTGGCGGGTCACATCGATAAATGTATCATTTTGATTACATAGGTTTATGATATTGTTATACAAAGTCATGATTACATATATATGATATAGAAAGCGTCTTCAGTAAAGTAGGCTACAGAAAATATAGATTTTAGCATAAAAAGAAAGGCCTACTAGTATAGTGACACATCCCATTTGGAAAATACAATTTTGAATTATTGACGAGTTTTATTTCAAAGAGTTTAGCTTTTTAGACATAGTTGAAACCGACGGCCTACGTAGCCATAGACTTAAACACTTTGGAAGTTCGTAAAATGATAAAATCACTTACCCATATATTGAGCGCACTGTTCTTGACATTCCCTCATTGTTGTAAATTTGTTATCGTTACCACGACATCCTCCGTATCTGAATGGTAAACATTTCCTCATCCTACTGTCGTAATAGTACCGTTGGAAGTTACCACGGCATGGTCCATCGTCTTTAGGTAAACTACAGATGGCTGCAAATACAAAGGAGAAATAATGATTAACCCTTTCCCAAACAAGACCTGGTTTTGACGTCCCTAGTAGAAAAGGCTTTGGAATACATTGAAACAAAAGAAGAAACTGCTGATGACCAGCACTTTCTCCTTTTGTCTCAATATTTTTCTGTGCCATATTTTACAAAAATCCTATCTTTAATAACATCCATTTTGTCTTTTGATACAGTTTTTGAGGTGGATCACCCTAAAATTGTGTCGATTGGGAAAGGGTTAACCCTGTCATGCTATCGAGCAGGGATCTGTAAGGGAGCTCTTGTAGGATTTTAGGCCATCATGTTTCTTAGCACAAGTGCCATCTGATCAAGTACCATACTTATCTCAGAGAGTTGCTATTAGAGAACATCATGGTGCATAGACTTTGGTTAGATTGCGTGTACATGTATAATCATAGACTGATCTGGATCCATGCTGTTGTCAAATGCTTTCACGGACCCATTTCCAGATCAAACTTAAAAATTTAAGTTCAAAGTGATTAAGCTAATAATTGTATGCCACCTTATAAGTTTATTTCAGAAGACCTCATGGATATATACAAAGGAGTCTAAATCGAATATTATACTTTTTATAAAAACTAATTGTTCGATTTGCTGAAAACTCAAACTTAACTTGAATGTTGACAAATAGGAATGCTCGCATGCAAAATCCAGTTGTCTACCCATATGCTAAGCTGCACATATGCAGCATGGCTTTTTGAGAGACCACCGGCTTTCCGAAAATGATTCGTATAAATAGGATTTATGTATGCCTACCTGTGAAATTCTTCATCATGAATGCCTTTCTACAATCTCGGATTGGCGCATAACACACATCTTTCTCCATGATTTTGATGTCACAATTCATCATCTGGGCCTCCTTTCTCAGAAACATCCGCCATTTTTCTCGTACGCCCCGCCCACACACCTTAGCGCTACAGGGCGACCAATCAGACCACGGCGTTACCACACACGGGTCGTTCAAATCCAACTCGAAAGTGTGACGTATTTCGAAATTCTTGTTGAGTTTTTCGCGGCCCTGTTTTCTGGGCGTGTCTTCAAAACAATCTCCCTGGCATTGCTCTTCTTCATTGAGCTGATGTTTACACATGGATGGCATGATTCCCTCGTTGACCAGTGCTCGACTTCGCTGTCTAATGCCTGTACCACAACTAGCGCTACAGTCGGACCAGAACGACCATTCCGTGGTGGCGCATTTCATCATCTCTGAAATAATTCAAAACTTGTGATTAAAGTGTTCAAGCTTTTTGATCGTTTTAAGTATTATAGCGTTGCAAGTCTACCTTTATCCTTTATTCAATAAGAAACTTATAATTTTTATTAACCAACCCACAAACTCAAAATTTAAATCCAACCCAGATTAAAAACATGTAATTGAAACAGGAAAAAAGAGACTATTGTTTAATTAATCAAACAAATGGCTGATAAGCCATTTGGGTATGCCTACATGTGTCTATCGTCGAGAAACTGTTGACGAGGGACAAAGAAAAGTTTAATGAGAAATATTATCAATTTGTTTTTGAAGTGTGCCAAAAAGGATTAAAATTGCGATCAAATAGGAATTAAAAGACCCTTATTACAGCAACAACCGTGTATTTTCAAAGAATCACACAAATGTAATATTTGATAGATTGCAAAACATTAAATTTTATAGTTATAGCATATGGTTTCTATTAGTATAAACGGATAGGGTCTCGGGATCACACAGGAATATTATTAACCCGTTCCCAAACAGTGACGCCTTTTGGCGCCCTACAAAAATGGCTTTGGAAAACATTGTTGAAAATGAAGAAATTGCTTGTGACAAGCAATTTCTTCATTTTCCACAATGTTTTCTACACAAAAACACCCCCCCCCCCCCCCCCCCCCAAAAAAAAAAATGTAAAATTGTCGTCTGCAACACCTTTTAATTTTGACAAGTCTAAAATTTTATCGTCTGGTAATGGGTTAAATCACGATAAATATAGGAATTCAAACCGAGGCTTTGTCTGTTGCACGCAACTTATCACCTGAAACTAGGCTCAGTCAAACATTGGGTCGGTTGTGAAAGGGTTTGTAGATCTCCATTTACCAAATTACTAGTTCAGTCATGCGGGCGAGTGCAATATCATTGGATGAATTGCGACTTGCACTTTTCGCTTGATTTGTTATGTTTCGTAGGAGTGCTTCATAAGATCACACTGAGATCAGGCAAAGATCAAACGGATGAAACGGGATACGAATTAACTTTATGATAATGATTAAGCTAACATGAGTCAATTGATTTGATATGGGCGCAACCAACACACCATGCATCTTTTAGTTTATCAAAAGAGAGAAAAAGAGACTTGAGATAAATTTGCATTATGCAGATCAATCTAGTAATCGGTTTCTATCTTTCTGGCTTATATCAAATAAAATACAAAATCCATCGCCCAAAATGCTGAACACTGGGACATTGTAACGATTTTATGGAAGCTGGGGCGAATTCAAATGTGTAAGAGAGTAGAGACCAAACTATTTAGCCTACTAAAACAGAAGCCTTGGTTTTATGTTTAACAGAAAAGGAGATATGGTGAAGAAAGAGCACAATTCTGCTTTTTGTTTTCTTTATCAATACTCACCTAACTTTTTGGTCATCATCATTTTCTTCTTCATCTCATTAATCAAGTCTTCAGTACTGGGTATATGATCGTCGCCTGATGCCTGGCTGTCATCTTCGCCACAGTGCTCCTTTAATTTGGTCAAGGTCACACGGCCCATGGGCTTCACCTTGTGGGGGCCGTAGAAGGGCGAATCCTGGGTGTTCGGCCACGTGTTTGTGATTTCTCGGATCCGCTCCGGAGGCTCTTGTGGGACCTTGCGCTCGTTCTGCAATATTGAATTACATGTTCAATATATATTTTTTTTCTAAAATACAAAGCTATTTAACAAACAATTGTGCACATACGCTCGTATCTCAAAAATGGTCCTTATACCATTCGAGACCAACATGCATCCAGATCAGCTTCTGGCTAAGTACAGTCTCATTAGGACATATGCTGTCCTCTAACTGTTGCTGCAGTTCAGGGTGATGCTGAGGGATAGCAAAAACGATTCTTTAGAATCAGATTGTGTGTACAGACAGGCAGCTCCGGAATTATAGATCCCGGCTTAAATAAGATCATGTGCACTTGATTGGTGGACAAATCATCATGAACAATAATTTCCAGGTGAAAAGTTACACAAATTCAGTGATGAGATACTTGTGGCGGGAAATGTACATGCAGATGGTGGGTGCAGATGGGGGGGGGGGGGGGGTACTTACCACATATCTCGTCCCCTCGTCTGTCCCGGCGTCCCACGGATATAGATCAACAACCAGTTCATCTGCCCATGTACAGTTAGAGTTACACAAACTCAGTGAGGGAATGCCTGAGGATGAAAATTGTGGATTAGTATGGCATGTAATTTAAGACAAGTGTGCGACTTCAAAGTTTTTAAAAGTTTTTTTTTTCCAAAAAGAAACAAAAACTTAGACTGTTCCAAATCGAAAGCTGCTGCAAATGACAAAAGGGGCGTTGGTAGTCGTACACAGACAATGTGTGTATCATAGTAAAGAAAATACATGTAATAAGACAACAGGACAAAATGTTTATTATCACCATTTTTTGCCTACTTTTTTTCCATTAGATTTTCCTGACAGGGATGTCAAACCCAGGTCTTGTTTGGGAAAGTTTGAAACGGGTTTCCATCCAAAGTGTTTGATATGTATGTCAAAATTTTACAGGAGTTTAACCGAAGCTGAGAATAATGCAAAATATTTTTTAAAAGACATAAAATGTCGTTGGAAACGCAAATTCAACCATTGATATTTCAACGCCGATTGCAGTTACTTCCCCTAGACTAGATGATTGTCGTAAAGGTCAGCTATTGGCCCATTCACATAGTGGCGCCCGCAGACGCCCCAAAAATAAAAGCTTTGAAAAACGTTGTGGAAAAGGAAGAAACTGATTATCAATACACCTACCTATACACCAGTCTGGACTCGGCCCAACCATTGTCAGAAGTGACAACAAATGAGCTTTCTGATTGACCTTGAACCCCTGAACTCTTTTTCCAAGAACGTTTCCCCACATTGACGTTGTTTTAATAACCGTGTAGATCTTGTCACTCTGAAATGGCAATGAATTTTGTGCTAAAAATAGACTAGGTTTACCGTTATGTTTTGATAAACCGTCAGTGTTGTTATAAAATCTCGTAACTGCGGCTTGAATCAAGACGTAGTTACGAGATTTTATATAAAAAAAAACACCTACGAAAATACTATTGTTTGTCCGAATTTACGTCACGGTTTTCTTGACAAAATCGTTCCCTATTGAGATAAATTCTCATGGTAATAGACTCGTCTTAACCCTTTTCCAGCCGGCAAAAAAATGGTTTCATCCGGTTTAGAGGAGTTGCAGATAATAAGATAAGTGTTATTGGGCGTGAACATTACAACATGGAAAATATTGAGGCAAAAGGAGAAATTGCTGATTATCAGCAATTTCATCTTTTGCCTCAATATTTTCAAAAGCCATATCTATCAGGCGCGTTAAAGCCATGTCTTGTTTGTGAAAACCGTTCCCGAACATCAATAAATGGACTCTTAAAGCTGCTGCCAACAGCAAAACGAATAGAATGTTAATAACGATTTGATTTGATTTGGTTTGTCGGCAATGTAGCACAGGCGATCTATTGAGACAAATGGAGAAAATGTTAATTAAAACTGAAAAGTGACAAAACGAATGCTACGACATGGAAGGCGTTGAAACAAAGGGAGAATTCTACGCTTTATTCCAGCATTTTCTTTCTTTGAATCAATGAATCATCATTATTTTCGAATATTTCTTCACTGGGGACGCTAAAAACAGACATTATTTGAGAAAAGATTAAATTGTATAATTAGACAAAAAAATCTATTTCTGGGAGTATGTCGATGCAGTTATTGCTCATTTTATGTGGGTGGTGGTAGTTTTATCGATCATTAACGGTTGCACGTGGTAAACTAATAATATGCAATAAAAAATCAAGATCTTTGAAATCGTGAAATTAAAGTATTTTAACAGCGATGGCTTTTACTTGTACTTTAATAGGTGGAGGATCTTGTTGTAGTATAGGAAATTTCTTTGCAAAACAGGTTTGACAGATAAGATTATTCTATATCCATCTTCCTGAAGCAATGATAGCTATTTGAAATGTTTCAAACTAGACCAAAATAATGTTCGATGAACTAAAAACCAGTTATGTAGATAACTTCAGAAAATAACATACCATATGGTCCAGACCCCCCCCGGCATTTGCCGAAAATTAAATTTTGACTATATAAATTTAGTGTAACGTTACATATAATACTACATTTTAAGCCATAATTTGAGCTTGGAGCCCCCCCCCCCTGGAAAAAAAACCTGGATCCGCCTTTACAAAGGGATGACAAGCAGCTTATTTTGTAGGCATGGTAACGTATCTAGTCTTTTTATTTGACAGGTGAAAAAGATTAACCATTTGGTCAGCAGTATGTCGATCTTTTTCAAAATGAAATCCGCTCACCCTTTTCAATTATGCTGAGGAAACGTACACCAACACAATCCTTTGCAAAAGTAGAAAGGTCACTAGGCAAAAAACTAAATACTGCTCATAAGCATGTTGTTCTTTTTCAATTCAAAATTGTTTCAGCCTAATTTGACAATTGGGATTGTCTACTTAGTTTATGTTCGGAAAAGGTTTAATTTTGTTGACCAGTAGTGGACAAAAACTGAACAAAGGCAGTGGGCATGTCTATTTAACAAACTGTCCACAGCGATATCGCATGACTTATAATTATGATGAATGTATTTATAATGACCACCGGATTAGAACTTTGGTTTCGCTCTCTTTTTTATTCACTTTAACCTGCGTTACATTACTTACTTTTTATTATTATTTTTACACCATTTCACAAAAAGTATCATCATCGAAAGATACTTATCAATGTAAAAGAAACTGGATAACTATAATATGCGAAACATTTTTTTCTGCATTTGAACGACCAACAAATACTTGTAGCTGCTGATGTTGAAACGTGACTGTAATGTGGCATTTTCTCAAATACTTTTTAACTACCTTAGGAGGAAAAAGCTTTTTACAGCTCTGTGAGAAAGAAATGCTTAAGCGTTTTATTTTAATGTACTCTTACTATTTTGTTATTGCAACATTTATTTTGTCAATTTACGCAAATTTTAATTTGAAACACTTTTATTCGTCTACCCTTTAGAGAAAGCTTAACCCATTAATGACCACATTTTTTTTTATTTTGAAGTTTTATCAAAAAATGATACATTTGTGGAAGCTATGATGAAAAATAACAAAATAATTAGATTTCCGACTGAAATAATGTTGAAAAATGCATTTTTTGTTGTGTCCCATATTTAGGACATTGGTCACTAGTGATATCACTTTTGAAAAATAATCCAACTTTCCATCAAAATGATTGTCACAACATCTGAGGCTTATATATCCTTTTTATAAGATTATTGATCCAAAAACACATTCAGCAATGTTTGTTTATAAGTTTTTAATACATTCCTACTTTACTGGCGATGAAAATCCACGGAACATAATTATGTCGTGCAGTTGAACATTGTAAGAGAAGATTTCTGTCTGATCATTGGGAATATCTTGTTTAATCCAGTGAGGTGGGGTACATTTGCTCGTCTTACTGTTTGATTGGCAGCACCTCTAGGGTGCACATTTGGTTGCGCAGGTACCTGAACATCATTGTCAATGGTGATGCAAGATGAATGCGAAACAAATTCTGATATGTCGCTTTCTGCATCAGTTGAAATACCAGAATCTTCTTCGCCTTTAGTATTGAAGTCTATAGTCTGGTGACATGTCGCACAGGCACTGCTGCATCTGTGCGTAATTGATTTCATGTCAGATTGTTTATATTTTCACCAAATCTTCATCAACGATGTCTTCATCACTTTTTGTGACATCCTCTTGTGCAGTCAAACATACATTGGCTTTAAGGCCGTAGGAAGCATTTTCATATTGGGTGGGCAGAAGCCACCTGTGTCTGAATATTGGGAGGACTAAATTGGATTTTCCCTAAATTTACAGTGTAAAACAAGGAAAATTCGGCATTTTTTGGCCATCTTTAGTAAGCCCCTTCCCCCTAGCCTTGTGTCAGGCCCTGTATATGTGTTTATGTCTCTTGAAAAATCAAGGGAGACTAACACTCATAAATAAATTACACATATTAACGTCCCTTGGTCTAAACTATACAGGGCCTTGGAAAATACAATGAAAGAGGAGTCTAAATATTGGTCGCCACAGGTGGTTCAAATTAAACCTAATTGTATTACGGTACATTATCAGATAAATGTTTGCTTAATATGATGATAGCCTATGACTGTTTTATATCAATTCAAAAACTTCACACTGTCATCTGATAGAGAAATATCTAAATGTGTCTATTTCATGCTTTAGTCCGAAACGTAAGACTTGTCAACAAAACTGACCAACAAATAATAATGTATATACACAATATAATTCGTCGCTTTTAAACAAAAACATTGTAACTGCAGATTGTTTTAAGATGCAGTTACGAGATTTTTCTTGAAATGCAACAACAGCAGCAAATTATTGTTGTAGAGGATCAACCCTTTTCCAAAAAAGTAAAATTTTAGGATTGTCCAGTCCGAAAATGAAAGAAGGGTTGTTGATCAAGATTGAATTTGTGGATAATAATATACAGAAAAGGTATTGAGGAAAAGAGAGAAAATGATGAAAATCAGAATTTTCTTATTTTAGCTCAATATTTTCAATGTCTATTCGATTAGGTAGGTGAAAATCATGTTTTTCGAAAAAGGATTAAAAGGCTGAACGTATAAATCTTAGCAGCTAATTATGTTATCAAGCTGTGGAGTAATGCTTGGTTTCGTATTATCTTATGGTCGGATTACCTTACAAAGTGATTTCCTCAGTCTGTTAAGGACAACACAGAGCAACAATTGCAACAATTTATATATATATTTTTGTATTTCCTAATACAAATGTTATTCTTAACAGACTGACATCAGTCTACCTTCCCCCCTATACCCCCTATTCATACGGGCCTGTGCTTCTTGAACGGATTTGTCATGTTCAAGAAGATGTAGCACCTCATTTTAAGTGAATCTCTTTATATAAATGATGATTTAATGTCAGTAAAAAAGTTAGAATTTGAAAAACATAATGTTCATACAGACTCACATTTTGTATACTCTAGTGACCATCGTCCTATATTTGGGACGTTATATCACAATTGGAAAAAGCATGGAAACATATCAAATATACATTACTTTTGTATTGACTTGTGTAAAAGAGACATCAATCTACATTATAATTGCTAATTTGGACTATTTTCATCAACAGCTTTTGAAGGACATAAGAAATGCCTACTTTTTCTTTGTCATTTTCACTCTACCAAAAATTTGTCCCTTCTTCAACAGTCTAATCATGTTAATGACTATGAAATGTTTCTGTTTCATCTCTAAATTGGTGTTACCTGATCCAACAGACTATTATTTCAGTCACAATGAAGAGATAATAGCAATTCAACACTGATAACTGTTGACATAAACCAGATTCCATAACCGTACTATATAAAGGACATGGGTCATTAATGGGTTAAGAATATTACGAGCCAATAACTGTACACATAGTTGAATTTTCAGAAAGATAAGCGCCTGTTCAGTTGCGCTGTATGTATTCAAGCGTTGTTGTATTCTATGTATGTTAAGGACTTCGTTTTTATAACTAAAAAACGAGATTATGATAGATTTATGTTAGACTTCGACTGCTACACTTAAGAACGACTTCTATATTAATCAAATACCGTGGTGACAGAGTATTTAATTAAGACTGACCATGGGGTCACGAGACACCGGTCATCTGAGGACAGTGCCTACTGTATATTGTGAGGCTTCTCGTTTATTTCCAATTATATATTAACACATTCTTATAGCTCAAAGTTTATAACTGTAGACTTGTGTACAAACACTATTTAAACCATTACATAGTTTTAACCTTTACCAAACCATTTGTCGTGAGCTAAACGAGGGAATAATGTCCTAACTAGTTGAATCTCGAAAGAGAAAGTGTCTGTGTGGTATACAAGTGTACAGTTATAGCCGTTGAGTTATACATACATACATTGATTACAAGTTATTTCATTATTATCCCATTTTTGATAATTTACTCACATTTTTCCTCATATCTGTCTCCAGTTTCGTGGAATATCCATATTCACAGACCTCTCTCACACCTCGCTCGGCATAACCGCCATATTTCCATATATGGTAATCGTTCGTATGTGTGGCACCAACGACATTAGACCAATGAAGCATGAGCGCATCTGAAATTATGAACGAAATTTTGAGGGTGTATCATCTTGAAAACTTTTCTAAAATGAAAATTATAAAGAATTTAAAGGTTTTTATTGCAAATAAAAACCTTTGTGATCTGATTAAACCGCGGACTGGGTTGTATGGAGTTTTACGTCCCACTCAACAGCAAATGTCATATATGGAGACTGGACCTCAGTTTAAAGTCTCAGCTCGGGCTTACGCCCTCGGTATATACCTTACACGTGTAGTCCATCGCACATCGGTTTTTATTTGCAATATAGACCTCTAAACTTGTTATTATTTCATAAATAACCACACAAGTGCAAACACCACCGCTCTTGTGAACAATAGCTTGTGAAAAAAAAAAAAAAAAAAAAAAAAAAACCACACACACACGTTTTTTTGTTTTTGTTTTCTGTTGCTGTTGTTTTTGTTGTCATTTTTTATCGACGAAATGGTTTTCTCCCTTGATATGATATAAACACTTGAGAAGAAGGGGTTTCAAAACCTTTCTCATTCAGCACTCTGTTCAACCGGTTGTGTCGATATTTACGCGATTATTTATTAACTAAAGAATACAAGAAAACCTTTCATTCATTCATACAAAATAAGTTCACCAACTAAGCGCCGGACATCAATTCGCGAATCTGTCGTCATCGACAGCAATCTGTCGTCGCAACAACCGGTTGTAGGGTGTAGTTTTATGACGCCAAAAGTACGGATACTTCTTAGTATTTAGTTGATTAAAAAGGGTTCATTAATCCTTTCCCAAAAGACAAAATTTATTTATTATTGTTTGATTTTTCAAATTGAAAGAAGCGACAAGTGACCGATTAATTGTCATCAAAATATAGCAACGTTTAATATATTGGGTAGAACATATTTAAAGAAAAGGAGAAATTGCTGATTATAAGCAATTTCTTCTTTTCTCTAAATGTATTTCCATGTTGTTTTTACTAGGAACGTCGAAAGCCAGTTCATGCTTGGGACAGAGTTAAGTATACTCAATGAGAAATGTCACAATCTTTGTTTTCGCGGAAAAGGTAAGTGGTGTGACATTTTAGATAAGAGAGGGTTAAGGCGTTTCAAAAAGCAAAACACCATCAGTTGTTGACCAAACCCTATGTTGTGGGTACTCATTGGAATCGTCTCGTCGAGACGATTCAAATGAGTATCAACAACATAGGATTTGAATTTGAAATGACAAATTTAGAATGCCTTCACCCCCTCTTACCTCTTGCTCTGAAATGGTATGACATTTTAGATGATAAATTGGTGGGGTTCAATTGCACCAAGTGAGAATGAATGTATCAATTTCTAAACGTAAAATATCAATCTCAATTTATTGTTGGTTTGACCCATTAATGGTTATATATTTTGCATGCCGTCGCTTTTATTAAAAAACCTCGTAACTACAGCTTGTTAAAAGCTGTAGTTACGATGTTTTTTAGGAAAACGGGTGACATCTTGCATATGTTGATACGACGTTAGTCATAACTGCAAAGGGACTTTATGCAAAATACGAAAAGTCCATTCGATGTTATCCTATGCTATAAAAGGAAAACGAAAAGACCTTTGTGCAAAACTAGTATAAGAAAATTTAAATGTTAACCTATTGCCCAACAAAATCTAAGTAAACAGGCTTTTGGAAAACATTGAGGCAAAGGAAAAAAATGCTGATCATCCGAGGTGGTCCTGGGATCGGATTTTGTCAAAAAATGGGTTGACAAAAAGGTTGTTATTGCGGAGTTGTAGAGGCTTTTTCGTGGCAAGGACTGGAAACACTGATAATTGATAAGCGACTAACATCCGAGTTTCTTTCTAGATAGTAAGACTGTTGCTTTTATTTTGCATTAGTAATTTGTGGACACGGACGGACACCCCCTTCCATAGTACAGTATGTCCTTTCCGTGCATTGAACAGAGGAGTTCTTTTAACCTTTTCCCTAACAAGACCTGGTTTTGACGTCCCTAATAGAACAGGCTTTGGAAAATATCGAAACAAAAGAAGAAACTGCTGATAACCAGCAGTTTCTCCTTTTGTCTCAATATTTTCTGTGCCATATTTTACACAATTCCTATCTTTAATAACATCTATTTTGTGGCAGTGCTTGAAGTAGATCACTCTAAAATTTTGTAGTTTGGGAAAGGGTTAATGAAATTTAGTCTATTTTATGACTTTCCCATCTGAGTTCATTAGACCAAATTCGAATTTCGACACATTCATTTAGATCTATAAACTTCCGTGTGATATGTCAATACCGCGAAATGAAAATGAACATGAAATTTTGCTGATACATGTATACACGTACATAGCAAAATGTATTTCCTTCCAACTGCATTTTTCAAAAAAAGTAAAATCGTCCAAACCATTTCCAAATTTTGAAATTCAGACCCAGTCTTTATAATGGTTTAACGGAGCCAAGTTTAGTATGAAGAGTTGTGATCTTCAGTCGAAAGTGCGCCTTTTTGACATTTATTACGATTTTATTTCTCTAATAACACATTAAACTTTTTTCTGGCCTTCTAAACCGCGACAGATAATGTCTTTCTCTCTTGTTAAACGATTTATTTTTAACCATGGCACGTGAAAACCAAACCTTCGGATCGAAATGGTTCCATACAAAATTCGTCAGAAATGTACATCTCGTGAATTTAGAGCGAGAAGTACAAATGAGCTGTCATATGGAGTTAGTATCTTCTGTCATTTCATCTCAATGCAGTCTGATCAAGATACATGCTGCTCTCTAACAGTTACTATGGATAATCAAGAACGTCGAAGGGGGACCAAAACGTTGTACCTCGAGCTTGACAAATTAATCTTAACCCGCGTACGCATGTGAATGCACCGATTTGAATGTCTTATATGTATAGTTCTTTTAATTTTGAAAAGGTAGATTTTTGCAGCACATGTCATGTCAGAGAAGTCAAAGACACATGCATGTATGACATGCATTATCTTTCCACCCAGGTTGGTAAATTTTGAAAACACTAACAACCAAACAATACAGTAAGGCATTAAGCTTAGACAATGTGAAAGATGTCAGAACATTTGACACATCAAAGACGCACGTCTACCAGTCTACATATCACTGTTTTTCAACAAAAACTCGTAACCGTAGCTTGTTTTAAGCTTCATTTACGATGTTTTCGTTAAAAAGCGACGATATTATTCAATATGCCCTTTAACCCTTTACATGGCGAAACAATTTCATGAAAATAAAATGCAACATCGAAGACAAGAGAAGTGTTGATTCGCATCTCAAACGACAAATAGCCTAATACCGTGGAGTGAAAATGTACTAACAAGATTGTTTTGTAAAGATTAAAACTGTAGACCTACATACAATTCTTAAAGACTGTAAACAGAAATAAATTATTTCTATCAAAGTATTTAAATGGTTTTCCCTTTTCCTTAGTGACTTTCTTTAGTGTACAATACCCTACCCTCAATTTGTAGTATTAAGTAGTAGTATTAAATTCTATGTCAATGATAATTTTTGTATTCACAATGTTACATAGTGTCTGCAATGCTTATATTGTCACATTAAAGTCACAGAATTATAGACAAGCTCATACTGAAAAGAAAGAGCACAGATATGAAAGAAAAAATTCAATGATACGATTTTTAAGGAAGACGAGGATATGCTTCGGGTTTCCCTTTTCATTCAACATCTTCTCCATAGTGTCGTCGAAACTGAGATTTGTCTAGAAATAGATTTGGGAATTAAGATTCGTTATTCGTTCAGTTTTATTGTTATAAAAAACGGTATAAAGGGAGGTATGAACAATTTGATTGATTATCAAATTTCAGTCACATTCAACTGTCATAAGATATAATATTCACTGATCTGGGCTGCTATAAAAAGGGCCCCTACCACATTTGAGATCAACATGGATCCAGATCAGACTATACATAATAATCATGTGCAGTCTGATCTTGATCCATGTTGTTCTCAATGAAAGTCTTTTTTAACTATAGCAACCGACAAGTGACATTAGACTTCACACGGGAATATCGTTATATGTTTTAGTAACTTTTTAATATAGTCACACATGCTGTTAAAGGGACATTTCATTCCAATTTCATTTTTTTAAAGTATGTCTTGATGCCAAGATTGGTTATTCTAATGAGTATAAATACTATTGGTTTTTTGAAGTTGTTGCCAATAAGCGAGAAACACGCATTTAAAGTTGAGACATAATCGATAAATTGCATATAAATCCGAACTGTTGTCCACAACAATTTGTTCAATTCTAACACAAAAATATGAATTTCTCATAAACGGCGCAATATTTTGGCTCGAAATTTTCAGAATTTTCATAAGGAAATATGCTCTTTCAGATAAAAATGAAAGTAAATTTATGACAAAAAAATTCTGAAATGTCACTTTAAGTCCCCTATCTCCAAATCTCGGTCCATATTTTCTATATCATATCAATTAGTCGGTAATTGATACGCAAGATTTATCTTTTCGTCTTTAAACATAAATAACGAAGGACGTGCAACATTTTTGTTTTCCTTTCACAAAATGTATGTGTAAAATAACACCCTCGTTTTTATGATATGTCAGCGATATTTGTTTAATCCAATTTCTTTCATGCGTTTTGACCATCCCGAAATCATTGTAGGCCTACTTGTAACCGCACGTAACGTAAGTCAAAGCGCCACGGAGGTCAAAACTTGGTCGTCGATCATCCTAGTGGTTTGATGAGAAAAAACGTAGAAAACGCCTGTTACGTCACAACAACGATTTCGATAATTAGCAAATAATTGTGTTAACAATTTCACCAATTTGAATGTGGGTTGAAACAGAGAAGGCAGAAAACGTCGCCAGGAATAAGTTAGGTGTCGACGTAATGGTAGTTCTTTAAAAAATCCACTGATAAAAATTATTGACGAGCAACCAAATTTTGATTAGTCATGAATCATTAACTGTTTTATCAGTTGAATTCAAAACGACCCTTCGCATTAGCCAATCCCTGACGTTTACCTACCTTCTCTGCATCATTTTTTCCAAATTGGTCATAAATTAACAGAATCTTTGAAATATATTATCATAAATGTTATGTCAGTGATTCCTCGTAGTTTGGTAAGATAGTTGATAACATAACCATGCTATATATTATTCAGCTGAATTGTACAGTCGACACTCGTTATCTCGACATCGGATTAGTCGAAATTCACCTTAAGTCGAAGTGAAAGTCATGCCCCGTCCTCAACATATGGATATCAAAGTGTTTAATCAAAATAATTTCGAAACAAATACAGCCATTGAAATTTAGTCGGAAAAGGATAGAAATTGCTCGTATCGAGCAATTTCTTTCCTTTTCCTACTATATTTCAATCATAGACACATATGATGCCCATCAAGAATGGTTAAATATCGTTTTCATCGAAAATAATCAAAATCGGATGAGTCGAACTCCGCACATGTCGAAGTATTTTGACGGCCCCTCTGACTTCGACACAACGAGTGTCGACTGTACTTCGTTCTATGTGAAATGAGTAGGACCCATTATCATTAAATAAGATTTATCGGACAGATAAATCAAACGTATGTAAGGTAGGCACGAATACCGACGAATTAGATTTAATTTCCGACTAGATTAAAATATATTATTGACATTAAATAGGACAAATAGTTCTTCTAAGTTCTATGACCGTTTGAAGTTGTCATGTTGAATGAAAAATGGTACAGTTTTACTATGGTTGAATAATAATGCCTATTCTAATTTGTCTATAGGCCCTATATCACTAAATTTTAAAACTTGTTCGGATGTCTCATCATACTACACGTATATTTTTGCGCGGATAACAGATTATCCTCTGAAAATAAGGCACCAAACTTTTTACCCATGGTCTCATACATGTATGTACTCTCTTAAAGTTGTGTTTTATTGTCAGACTCTTTTCTCGTGGCACATTTTGACATAGAATATATAAAAGTTTCTTTCAGACCACAGTAAAGCCAAGTTCACGACATCAACTGTCCATACATGAATTTCATTAAGCCAGTGATTTATTTTATTCACTGTCACCTTTTATAATAGCATCATTGTTATAATTTGAAGACAGCTTTAACCACTAAAATGATTCCAACCGCATACTATAAGGTCATCGAAAATAGGGTAAACAACAAAACTATGTGCCCGTCATTCGCTACAAGATATCCAGACATTATAAAGTAGATATGAAAGTACAGTCGACACTCGTTGTGTCGAAGTCAGAGGGGCTGTCAAAATACCTCGACATATCCGGAGTTCGACTCTTCCGATTTTGTTTCGTTTCTATTTAAATGACATTTGACCATTCTATTAACCCATTACCAAACAACACAATTTTAGCCTAGTCCAAACTCATAGGTGTTGCAGACGACAATTTCCATTGAACAAAATTTAACATTTTTTGGTCTTTCTTGGTAGAAAACATTGTGGGAATTGAAGAAATTGCTTGTCACAAGCAATTTCTTCGTTTTCCACAATATTTTCCAAAGCCATTAGCTTGTAGGGAGTCAAAAAGAGTTACTGTGTGGTAATGGGTTAAGCATCAAGTGCAATCATAATTGAAATATGGTATGAAAAGGAAAGAAATTGCTCGAAACGAGCAATTTCTATCCTTTTCCTACTACATTTCAATGACTATATTTATTTCGAAATTATTTTCTTTAAATTAATGAAATCCGTTGGTGAGGATGGGCCAAAAATTTACTTCGGCTAAAGCAGAAATTCGACTTATCCAATGTCGACATAACGAGTGTCGACTGTAGTTCTAGACGACAAGTTCAATGCCGAGTTGTTGTTTTTAATTTCTTTATGACATGTCGTCAATGGGAGGTCAAAATCTTGCAACTACAGTTTTTTCAAGCTGAAGTTACGGGGTATTGACCGCCCACCAACGATATACTACCTAGTTTGTTGCTTGTAACAAGGGGTCGCGGCCTTAGCGCAGTTGGTAGCGCATCTGACCCTCATTCGAGAGGTCCCGGGTTGGATACCCGGCCGCGGCTAATACTCTTTCTCACAAAATTGTCACCCACCAATGGGTTTGAAATCGTTAACCTAAGTGGGCTAGCAGCTGGAGGCTCGGTAAGGGTGTTGTGGTAGTACTGGTTTGAGAAACAACAGGAATCCATGGATAGGTGCTCCAGCCGCCGCGATATGACCCTGGTAGTTGAAACGGCGTAAAACCCCAATAAACTCAAACTGCTTGTAACAAATACACGTAGTTCACCTCTCTGTCTGAAAGAAGGATCTTAAACTTCTTAAAAATCTTACCTTTTCCAGTGGGAAAGTCTTTCGGGTGTGTTTGTCTGGACCAGAGTCCCTCGAAGGTCATTCTGTATCGAGCCTCGCCACAGGCACAACACTCGGGCGAGTCTGACTGAGCCGAGGCGTCACCCAGTAACTGGGCATCTTCACTCTGTAAATCTGTAATGGAAATGAGTACCAGATCTGGGAAATTGGCCATTGTAATAATTGGGGTGAGCATGGATTAAAATCAGTTTGTGGCTAAGTGCTTCTGATCAGGATCAAAGCTGCTCTGTTACAGTTCTAAAAGATATAAAGAATCTATATCAGAAACTATAATGGATCTTGATCAGACTGTGAGTATGTCCATGCTGATCTGGATCCATGTTGGTCTCAAATGACTGAAAAGTCTAATCCCAGAAATTGACTGAAATGCTCACATACACAAACACTATCAGTCTGCTGTAGAAGTTCAATCAATTCATTATAGGCCCAAACAAGATAATGTTTGTAAAACACAAAATGTCAAAATGGTCATTTTTCGAACGTATAAACTTGTTTATTAACATGTACTTTGTAGTGTGACCTGACCTTGATTAAAAACTGGTAAAAGATAACGTGTGCAAAAAAGTAGTTTCAGATCTTAGGAAAAGAAGTTACATGCGATATAAAATGTTCCAGTTTTGCAGACAAGCAGACAGTAGCATAGAATATATCAGACTGGGGAAATGGTAAAATTCATTTGCAATGAATCTACATAAAATGCTGCAATGACAAAAAATAATTTCACATTTCTCCACGCAAAATTGCTAAACAATTCGTCGTACTTTTTGTCAGAAGTTCAAAACTTATGATACCAAAAAGTCTTTGAGCGCACAATCATAAACTATGGTAGTGCATCTTATTTTAGTGCACCCATTAATTCTGACAAGTGTTTAGATATTTCAGAAATTTTACGAGCCATTACAAAAGTCGACAGAACCTCGTGTAAGTGAATGCAACAGGCGAATGCACGGCTTTGTTAACAGAAATAATTGGTTTTCCGTCAGTATTCGGTATAGTAAGTCTTGCAATTGATATACCGTTTAAAACATTATTGTACAGTGGCGCCTTCTGATTCCCTCACAAGAAAATGCTTGGGAAACATAGTGGAAAATGAAGAAATTGCTTGTGACAAGCAACTTCTTCATTTACCACAATGTTTTCTAACCCAAAATGATGAGATTTTTAAAATTTCATCAACTTTGAATTGTCGTCTGCAACATTTTTCAAATTGGAACTGTCTAAGATTTTGCCGTATGGTAATGGGTTAACATAGAAAGAGTATTGCCAGTGTTTGATACTCCCTGTCCATCAGTCAACTTTTACATCGAATTTTCTATCAAAAGATACAGTGTCTATGGACGGTAAGTCCTTGATCGTTTACAGGCCTAATACATTAGGAGAAAAAGAGTTCATTTCTTTTAAGATGGAACATTACTGATACGATATTTTCAATCTGTATTTATTTAACCCTTTCCCAAATGGGAAAATTTTAGGGGGTCTATTTCAAAAGCTGTTGTAGACAACAAAATGGATATTCATTGAGGTTAGATTAGTGTATGATATAGCATGAAAAATATTGACACAAAAGGAGAAAAAGCTGATTATCCGCATTTTCTTCTTTTGTCTAAATGTTTTCCCAAGCGTTTTCTATCAGGGACGTCAAAACAAGGTCTTGTTCGGGAAATGGTTAAAGCTTAGACATAAGAAGAAGAAAAAATGTTTAATGTGTGCATGCATGAAAAATATTTTTGTACAAATGATTTAATCCTTTTTATCCAAGAAAGTACTTTCGATAAAATCCACTGAAAAAAAAAAAAAAAAGAATTCATATTGTAAAATGTCGCAGGTAAGGTAGCTAGAAGAGAACATCATAGATATAGACCAGACTGCACGCATGCACAGGCTTATCTGAATTTATGATATTCTGATACACACTGGCGACTCATTTTCTTATTCAAACTCAAAAATCTACACCCACGCAATACCCCGACGAAAAAATGTTATTTTTGTGCAATGTTCTTTGTAAAGCGCGTGTCATAGAGGATTTGATGGTTAACGGCAGATGCGCTAATTGCAGATAAATTTGTGGTTAGATCGTTAATTTCAAAACCATTTCATGATTAAATCTGTTTCCAGGGAAGTGTCATGAAATTTCTTCTTTTTTACTTTTCAGAAATGCAGACACTGGGCGTATCGATTAGTTATTTGCCGGGCCCTGTCAAAAGGTGTTTAACCTATTACCAAACAGCAAAATGTAGGGCTAGTCCAAATTCTAAGATGTTGCAGACAGCAATTCCAAGCCAATGAAATTCAAAATTATTAATTTTTGTCTTCTTGTGTAGAAAACAGTGTGGGAAATGAAGAAATTGCTTGTCACAAGCAATTTCTTCATTTTCCACAATGTTTCCATAGTTATTATCTTATGGAGAGTCAAAGAGAGTCATTGTGTGGTAATGGGTTAATGTATTCCACCAATCATAAGGCGCCAAAGATTTGACGCAACGTCGCCGGTATTATTGGCAACGGTCATTGGCGAGGTTACCTGATTTTTTTGAAATCCGGGTAACCCGTCAATTTCCGTTTTCACGGATCGGGTAACGGCAGTGTTGCTGGCGAAAAGGCATTATACATCGTATATATTTGATATCTAATAATGGCGGATATATTCTGATTATGTCAGATTCAGTGATATATAAACCAATTTCAAAATTACTATTTTTAGAACAGTTTACCTCATTTGCATAATTGCCCCGCTACGGGAGGCAAAACATTCCACTGATAAGCCATAACTTAGTATAGAGTGTAGTTGAATTAACCACTTTTTGCAATGTTTAAATTATATTGCAACCGGTTTTAACCTTTCCCAGTTACAAATGCCAGATTATGCTGCTAATTTAATGGCATCTGATTTTGTAGTTTACTTGCATAATTTAACCCATTACCAAACGACAAAATTTTAGACTAACCCAAATTCAAAGATATTGCAGACGACAATTTCAAGTGAATGAAATTTATCTCTTTTAGATCTGTTCGGGTAGAAAACATTGTGGGAAATGAAGAAATTGCTTGTCATAAGCAATTTCTTCATTTGCCACATTGTTTTCCCAAACCTTTATGTATGGGGCGTCAAAAAGTGTCACTATGTGGGAATGGGTTAATTAACCAACCATTTTCAGATCCATACAGAGTGGCCCGACATAGACTATCTGCACATATATCACTATTAATCTTGATAGTGCAATAATTAATGTGTGAAAAGGTCAACTTGTGTATCTGAGAAATAATCAAAATGTTTATAATAAATTCTTACCTTTTTCTCAAAGTAACAGTACAATCATTTAACAAATACATTCAGTTCAAGAATGCTTTGTAGATTGTCTCCAAGTTTTTTTTTTTTTTTTTTCATAATCATTGATACAAAAACTAAATTTATTTTACGGACTGATTCTTTGTAAAATGACAACATGGTTTATATAATTTGACTGAATATTAATTCAAGTATCCACATAGTCCTTATGTCTAATCTTAATCCTTTCTCAAAATGAAATCAATACAGGATACTCAAAATGAAAGCTGTTGCACACAACAAGTTGGAATATAGACCGGATTTATGTACAATTAAAGTACATGAAATATTGAGACAAAAGAAGAAAATATTGTTATCTGGTTTTATTCTTTTGCCTCAATGTTTTCCCACGCCTATTTCTGCTAGAGACTTCAAAACCAGGTCTTGTTTGGATCAGGGTCTAGGCTTTTGTTGTTATTTTTTAGCTTAACCCTTTTCAAAACGGCATAATATTAGGGTAGTCCAAATTTAAGGCTGTTGCAGACGACAAAATTGATGTTGATAAAGATAATATCTGTGTTCAATATGGCTTAGAAAATATTGAGACAAAAGGGGAAAATGCTGATTATCAACATTTTCTTTTGTCCCAATGTTTCCCAAGTCTTTTCCACCAGGGACATGAAATCTGGTCTTGTTTGGGAAAGGGTTAACATAATGGAAATATGTATATACCAGCTTTACTTTAACAATATATATTTCATGAAAATGTATGTTGTAGGTACCCAGAGTCCTCCCAAGTACTAACAACATAGGGTGCTAAAATTATAAACGGTAATTGGCTTTGTCACTTCACGGGGTCTTGAGATAACAGCGTGTTAATTTATGTGTTTTTACTATTGGAGGCATGATAGTAAGGCTCCTTTTGCCTCCTCATGAATAATTCATTAGTGACCTGATATTATGAAACTGGTCTATTCATTGAAATTGACTGCCGCGTACCCCCGTTTGTCTTCATGTTTTCCCAAACATCCTTGTTTGATGAAATTAGGTCCTAATTTCATCAAACAAGGACGTTTGGGAAAACATTAACCTGGTTTTCAATAACGGTTGAAATGACTATCAACCATTTGTCTTGTATTGTGGTAAAGAGAATCATGACGAAGCCTTCGTATTCTTTGCTTATGCTGGACTTCTACAAGTTGAGCCGTGATCTGGGTAAAGGACCTTTTTTGGCGTTTATAACATGGATCAAGATCAGGCTGGGTATACGAGCTGTCTGATAAAGATTCAAACTGTTCTCACAGATTATTCACGACATGTAGACATTTTAACCCATTCCCACACATTGACGCTTTTTGACGCCCCACAAGATTAAGGCTGTAGAAAACATCATGGAAAATGAAGAAATTGCTTGTGACAAGCAATTTCTTCATTTCCCATAATGTTTTCTACCCAAAAAGATCGAAAAATGTATAATTTCGTTCTCATGAAACTGTCGTCTGCAACATATTTGAATTTGGACCAGTCCAAAATTTTGTCGTCTGGTAATGGGTTAAAACAGCAGTGTGGATGAATGTTTATGGTATTGCACTGATCTGAAAACATTGCTGTCGCAAATACTATATAGACCCCCTTTTCAGGAATCCGGCTCGCTTGTTTGTTATTTGAATTCAACATTTTAACACCTGTGTTTAGCCAGTTTTATGCCGTTTTTATTTCATAAATTCTTGTATTTTACAAGCTGTCAATGTCGAGTGTAACGTTCATACTTGAGTACACTTGTTAGCATTAAGGTCGTTGTATGTATGGTATGTATCGCTGCATTTCAACGAAAACCTAGTATCTGCAGCTTGTCTTAAGCTGCAGATACGAGATTTTATATGAAATGAGAAAAAATCCAATCTGGAAAAGCTTTAGTGGAATCTGGTAAAGTGTTTTGATGCGATGATTTGATGAATCCACTAGAGGAAAACATAGATATAAACATGAATCTTGATCAGACTGAATATATATGGAGGCTGATCTGGATCTTTGTTGGTCTAAAATTCTATATTGGAGCTTTTTCCCATGTAGAACCTGGGTCAATTGAAGATTTGTTTACGTTTACATCTTTAATTATGACAGGTTACGAAAGTATCTGTACTTGTCCTTTTGCCTTGTAGAAATTCAGTTACGCACAAAATAGATTGAATTTCGTTTTCTAAATCGTGCCTTTGACTTAATTTTTTCGGTAGGCCAAAAATAATTTTTCCGAATGAGCGTATAATAAAACACAGAGATCAACAAAAATTTAATGTAAACTTACTTTCCGGACATATTTTGAGCGTCAAACCACCGTCATCTTTGTACCAGATTGTTGGATCAAGGGAGATTACTGTAGCTCTGAAAATAAAATAGCAATGATGTTACTTTAAGTTTAATAGGAAAAGTCTTGGCCCCTTAGAGGCATCGGACAAAAAAATACATATCATAAGTTAATGATGATAAATGTGACCCATCACGGAAGTGTTGAAAGTATCGAACCTTTTGACTCGAAGGACACTCTTCGGGTCTTGTGTGCTTTTCATATCTGCTCATATGTTGGTATTATCAACACATTTCTAGCATCTAAAGTCGAACAGCTAGATACATCTACGTTACAAGGACGGATTTAGAGCAGGGTTGGGGGTTAGTATAAAGTTAGTATAACACAATATATTTAGCACAGTTAAAGCCATCATTTGGGCTTCGACCCCCCCCCCCCCCCCCCCTTTGGAAAAAATCCTGGATCCGTGCTTGCGTTATACATGTATTTAATTGAATTATCGTTTGCTTTAGATTGCAACATTTTTGTTGTTATTTAAGGGGGGATGAGATCTTTTTAACGGATATCGTACTCGCTTCAATAATTTATGATATACTCAATCTTCCTACATAATTTTGCCAATTTTCTTCAAACGATTTTTTCAAAGTTATAGCCACAAATTACAACAAAGGTTGCACATAAGCTACAATCGGCGCCCAGCCTCTTTGAAGATTCGCCTGATTATGTTTTAAGTTGAATATATGACTTAGCAAAAAACGCTCGTGGGCAGAGCATTAGGTGTATTCTAAAAACTTTTTATACTCAATAAATTTTTAATAATTTGCAACCTTCTATGATATGTTGAACTTAATATACGCAAAACTGCTGCACAAATTGTATAGCAGCAACTACGTATGGGCCTAATAGACAAAACTAAAGAAAAACTTTGCCAAATAACCTTGCCATGTAGTCGAATGAGAAGTTCTAATCACTCAACATTTACCTTCGCTAAAATAGAGAATAATAATAAATGCCATTTTTTCTTATTATTCCCCCGCATGCTCATATAAGATATCGAAAACTGTGCACACTCAAGCGTTTTTGTCCTATATATAGATAGATGCATTTACTTTGTCAAAATATAAAAAAAACCCTTCCGTCTGTCATTGACTAACATCGACTTACATGGAAAATATGAAATGGTTTTCAATATATTCGAGTTGTAGATGTGATTTCCTTCCATGTAAATTATCGGACCCTGTAATTTCTCGAAGATCCTTTGAGTTGGTTCTGTTTGTACATCAATGAACTTTAAATGTTTTTGTCCCCAAATGATTTCACCTTTTTAATGCAAAAAGTGGATCAAAAGAAAGAGCATAAAAACGGAAATGATCAAAGTGTCAATGATATAAGGATGGTATTTTATGTTCCATATGTCACTGAATGTTTATGTGTTTTGAAATCGCATTATAATTTCTCTGTCTGCATATTATGTTCTCTGAATTTACAGTATGTATAGATTGTATGTATTCATGCAAACTTTTCCCTCAAAATACTTTGACTTAACTTATTTGATATTTAATTAGCATTTACTTTTTTGTTTTAATGTGTATTCAAACCATTTATATTGGGAACATCAAAAACAAATTTTGTTCGGAAAAGGTTTAAAATAGACCTTTAGCGCAGAATGGCGTGATGCGCCGGAAATCAGAGACTGGGCGGATCACCGTTATTATAGATAGTAACATTACGCGAGAAGATAGTCCATGAATAAAATAATTACATTATCAGGGGCTGCTGGCGTAACTTTATTAGGTCAGTGTCAACTTGTCTCTAGCTTCTCTATTCCCTTTCCTCTTAAGATACCTTTGCTCCTCTAAGAAACGATTTGCCACGATGGATATTGTGCATAATGGGATGGATAACGACTACGGACAACAAAAATCTCGATTTTGGTCAAATATTTTGCAATAACTTTTTATTTCTGCGCCAATTTGTTGCATGTACCCCGCCTTACTGAGCTCTTTCCTCAGATAAACGGATTATTTGTGGAATCCTTTTTCTTTTTCCAAAAAATGATCCCAACCGATTAAAATACGAAATGATAACGACCCTGTCAAATTAGCTACGCTTCAGGTAAGAAATTCTGCAATTACTTTCTTATTTCAGTTTCCATTTTCAAGCGGTTTGTTACATGTACCCTGCCTTACTATGCCCAATCCTCAGATGTATGGCTTATTTGAAAATACCTCATACTTTTCTCAACAATTGATCCAAACCGACTAGAAAACAAATCAGACTTTTTTGTCGTATTTCTGGTCGGTTGTGATCAGTTTTTGCAAAAAAATACAAGAAGGTATCATGTAAGTCATACATCAGAGAAAAGGATTCAGTAAGGCGGGGTACATGCAACAAATCGTTTGAAATGTGACGCAGAAATAAGAAATTTATTACAAAATGTCTTACCTGAAGCGAGGCAACTTTGGCCGTTGATTTACCCATCCCATCATGTCCAATCTCAACAGCGTATGTTCAATATCATACTAGACAAATAGCGGGAAAACCCAACGACCTACTAAGTGCGAAGTATACTTTAAGAATCGGCTGATGAAAAAGATTATTGACGACCAACCAAAATTTGAATTACTGGAAATAAATAAGATACAGCCCTTCGATAACCAGTGGTTGAATGATCAAATCATGCATGATGTCCTAAATATTGGACTGACGAGATAGGTAGAAACATGAAAATGGTTACCACGATCCAGTAAATTGCTACTTTTCTTCGAAAACCTCGTAACTGCAGCTTAAAGCAAGCTGCAGTTACGAGGTTTGTGAAGAAGCGATAAAATTATCTCTTTAATGATGTAATTACGATCACACTGTACTAGCCGTGCCCTGATAAACAATTTGGGCGATGTCTCAGTCATATTAGTACATGGCCGTGGACACGTTGCCATACAAAGGACGCCCCAGTACAAATATGTCGTAACTGTATATAACAATGCCGAGACAATTATAATGCTTCTAAGGTTTACAGACCCTGAAAAAATCACCACTTCCTAGCCGTACGAAATGCATCAAATTACATACATTTGTAAATACACTTCATATAAGTTGATTCACCTTGCCGGATTTCAAGATTATGCTTCAAGAAGAAAAGAATTTACAAATTTTATTTTACTCTATATTCATATACAAGGGAGGTAATTTTGAACATTTTTGTCACATATTTCCATATGTATGCATTAATTCAAAATTCTAAACCGTGCAAAATGCTTATGTTTGTATTTGGAATGGAAATGTAACACAGTTTAGAAATTTTTTGCACCTTTCAAATTTTGCCTCTGGCGCCTCTTCGGTGCTTGTGAGGGTTTGGATACCTTAAATGATAACATTTGCCAATAACAAGAGGCCCAGGAGGGCCTGAATCGCTCCACTGGTTAAAGTGGAAGAATTATCCCATGATTTCTTGTAAGCCTTACATAGCGGCAGCCAAATCTTGATATTTGTGAATAAATTTTGAAGAGAGACTCAAAGAACATTCTTGCAAAGTCTGGTTCAAATTGGCCCTATGGTTGATTTTTAAAGAATTTTCTTAAGATTTCTCTAAGTCTGATAAGCCCCTTTCTCCCTGCCACGGCCACATTTCTTTTGACAAATATAAAAATTTGTGAACAAATTTTAAAAAGAACGACTAAAGGCACATTCCTGCAAAGTTTGGTTCAATTGGGCACACTGGTTGATTTTTTAAGAATTTTCTTATGATTTCTTTAAGTCTGATAAGCCCCTTCCTCCCTGCCACAGCCACATTTTTTGACAAATGTAAAAAAATGTGAATAAATTTTGTAAAGAGCCACTCAAAGAACATTCCTGCAAAGTCTGGTTCAAATTGGCCCTATGGTTGATTTTTAAAGAATTTTCTTATGATTTCTAAGTCTGATAAGCCCCTTTCTCCCCGCCACGGCCACATTTTTTGACAAATGTCAAAATTTGTGAACAAATTTTGAAAAGAATGACTCAAGGCACATTCCTGCCAGGTTTGGCTCAAATTGGCCCAATGGTTGATTTTTAAAGAATTTTCTTATGATTTCTTTACGTCTGATAAGCCCCTTTCTCCCTGCCACGGCCACATTTTTTGACAAATGTAAAAACTTGTGAACAAATTTTGAAAAAAAACGACTCAAAGAACATTCCTGCCAGGTTTGGTTCAAATTGGCCCAATGGTTTATTTTTAAAGAATTTTCTTATGATTTCTTTAAGTCTGATAAGCCCCTTTCTCCCTGCCACGGCCACATTTTTTGACAAATGTAAAAATTTGTGAACAAATTTTGAAAAGAATGACTCAAGGCACATTTCTGCCAGGTTTGGTTCAAATTGGCCCAATGGTTGATTTTTAAAGAATTTTCTTATGATTTCTCTAAGTCTGATAAGCCCCGCCCTGCCACGCCCACATTTTTTGACGAATCAAAAATTCGCGAACAAGTTTTAAAAAGGGTCACCCAAGGAACATTCCTGCCAAGTTTGGTCAAAATTGGCCCACTGGTATAAGAGGAGAAGATGTTTAAAGAAAAAGTTAACGGACGCACGCACGGACGGACGCACGGACGCACGACGGACACAACGCCATGACAATAGCCCGCTGGCCTTCGGCCAGTGGAGCTAAAAATGACTTTCAGGTGCAGGCTTTGGTTATTTGCCCAGCAGTCGTTTTCTCGACTTCAAGAATGTAGCATGATAATTGATTCTATTGTGTTAATACTTGACCAATTTGAATTCCGTTCGAAATAGAGAATGTAGGAAAATGGCAGGAATAAGCTTTACGTAGTGGATGTTTGAAAAATAAGCTGATAAAAAGCTATTGAAAATTTACCAAAATTTTGGTTGATCTTCAATAACTTTTTTTATCAGCTGATTTTTCATTAATCCATCAGGTTCATCTAATGCGTGACGTCGGTCTACATTCTCTGCTTCAAACCGAAATCGAATTGGTCCCGTATTAACAAAATTATTGTAGATTTTCTGAAATTGTTGTATCATGTGACTATCCACCATGAAGTTGCGAACTCTACAGATTGACTACCGTCGATACAGTTCGCAATTGCTGGACTTTTATCTCCTTTTTCCTAAGCGCATCAAATGTTTACGAGACAAAAACCTTTCACATAGTAAAATGTGCTGACGTTCATAAGCACCGATCGTACTGAGCCGTGCTGTTTTATCGCGGAAATCGTGGAATTAAAGCACGATAAACTTAATGTTTCGTAATTAGTGAAAATAATGCGTGTAATTGAGAAAATATCACTGTCTTAAGTATTATTACACATTTGTTTCCCGCCAGGTCGAGATAAAATGGGTTGTCTTCGAAGCGATTTTATATTTTTATACATATGCTAGATATGCCGCCTGAAAAGCTAGCAACCCATTCTCTTGACTTGAAAATATATTCATCATTTGAAAAAAGGCAAGGATTTACTGGATATGACGTTGCTTTTCAAAAGCAGCAGATAAAAATGTTATTGACGAGCAAACCAAATTTTAGAATCAGCGGAGTTTTAAAAGATCTACAACAAACTGTAGATTCTTGTACGTTGGTGCCTTCTCCGCATCAAATCATTTTCAGATCGGTCACATATTGAAGGAATTATTGACCATTTCATGTCCCTGTTGTAAAACTTTGGTATCTATCAATTGCGAGCATTGCTTAGTGCATCGTGAATAGAAATCTATAGCTTTCTTTCAAATCGTGATACATTTGTGAAACACGAATTCTATTACCAACAAAAGCAGACGATAGTTTGTATGCGAGAAAAAAATCCCGCGATAACATGGGTTTTTGACACCTACTAGAATCCCATCAATCTTTTTCCCCAAATACTTTCTAATGACAATGTTTATGATACTAAAGACGACTTGTGAACACCTTTAGTGATTGTGTTCTCTCGTTGGAATGCTGCGAGTAGACATATCATTTCCTCGCCAATGTCGATAGATAACAAAATATTTCTGGTATGTTACGTAACGTCGATTTCCGTCAAAAGCCGCGTAATTACAGCTTTAGTCAAGCTGTAGTTACAATGTCTTTGAACTAAATAAACGATTAGTAAGAGGTCAAAAGGCAAACCCTTATTGAAGATCTGGATTGTCAAAACCAGGATACGTTTATAAAAGGATTACAGAATTCAAGGGCGTAAAAAGGAGAAAAAAATAGGAAATATAGATTACAACACCGTAGATCATGCAGCCGACAGAAGACATACTTGGCCTTGAAAAGATACTATCAACATTGCATCAAATATTCCTTTCTTATTTAAAGCTTGTGGTAATATCTTGCAATGAATTATGATATCTGATCTGTAAAATGATATAGGCCTTTTAAAGAGCTACAGATCCGATGGAGAAATGTTTTTTTTCTAAACTTAGTTTGATTTAACGCTCAGCATATCCCAAGTTGGTGGCACCCCTTCGAATCACCCCGTCAAGACGATTCAAATGAGAACCTACAAAATGGGGTTTCGATTTGAATTAACACATTTAGAATGTATTTCCCCCCTCTGATCTGTTACTCTGCTTGGAATTAAACATGTATATACAGGAGCAATGCACATTTATAACGGCTTAAAATGCTGGCGCCAATGGTATCTATTATTTGTTCGATTAGAAGAAGAGAATTCCAAACAAATTTTGCAAAAGCTGAGAAAAAATGCGGTTATTAAGATCAAACAAAATTACCAATTCAAACGAACTTTAAGAGCAGCGTGGTATGATTTATTTTAGATTTTCACCTTTGTTCTTGGCTGCACAAACGATTTAACCCATTACCACACATTGACTCCTTTTGACTCCTTACAAGATAATGGCTTTGGAAAACATTGTGGGAAATGAAGAAATTGCTTGTGACAAGCAATTTCTTCATTTCCCACAATGTTTTCCACTTAAAAAGATCTAAAAATCAAAAATTCCATTCACTTGAAATTGTCATCTGCAACATTTTTGAATTTGGAAGAGCCCAAAATTTTGTCGTTTGGTAATGGGTTAAAGAATGGAAGAAAAAGGAAAACATCGTAATGTGTATAACAGACAAACTGGATAAACTTCGTAACTCCAATGTTTATGAGTCTTACTCAGCATACAAAAAGGGATCTCCTTGGATTTGCAAATAAATTTTATATTTCCTATATATCATGCATAGGCTATCAAAATGCTAAAATGCCGGTTTTACAATGAAATATATTTGGCAACTATTACAAATCAAAATCAAAGAAAGCGAAAACTTTAATCTATGGCCACACTTTGCAAATTATGCAGACTGACAATGGTCCATACTATCAGCATCATCATTTGTGTCTCAGACAACCCCTTTTTTGCGTGACACACTTCAGATGCATCCTCGTTGAAATGTTTTCTCTCTACTGTCATCGAGAGTGGTGCGAAACCACGAAAACAATTGTGACGAAACCAGTTAAACAGACGCGAAAACTGATACAGTCACCTTGAACAAATAAACAGTTCAACGGTAAAACAACGGGCAAACTCATTGAAAACAAATTATAAGTATTACGACTGTGGCGAGGTGAATTGTTTGTTCAGCTTCTTAAGAGAAAATACTATTTAGTGTTCTACCTACTTTTTGGACCAATGAAATTGCAGTAGGCCTATATTTAAAAAAATTGCCGCTATATTTCGCATAAACGAGCTAACGGCTAGTTTATGTGACGTCTATACATAGCCACGCCCCGTCTCCAATGAACCGCTAGCAAACAGTAGGTCAGATAGAGTTTGTACTGTAGATTCTACGCGATATAAACTTTCAATGCTCTGCGCGCATTTGAATGTTTATTTCGCGTAAAATCTTCTATACAGCCTCTATCTAATACGTAGAAATCAAAGTACCAAAAATACCGAAACCAAATAAACGTACGCTACTTTAGAATTTTTAGAACTACAGATAATAATAGGGAGTAATGTCTTTTAAAATGCTTATTTTCATTGTACATGTATGTTCATCAAATCCTATGCAATGTGTACTCATTTGAATGGCCTTGTCGAGCTGATTCCAATGAGTAACCACAACATTGGGCTTGGAGTTGAAATGGACAATTTAGAATGCATCTACTCCCTCTGTTGCTAATGCGAGTAGTATTTTGCTTGATATAAATACTTAGGCAACTCGCTACAGTTTTTGTATGTCTGCTAGTTTTTCATAGGCTGTAATGTATGACTGTCTGACGTTTTTGTCTCTTAACCCTTTCCCAAACAAGACCTGGTTTTGACGTCCCTAATAGAAAATGCTTGGGAAAACATTGAGACAAAAGAAGAAACTGCTGATAACCAGCAGTTTCTCCTTTTGTCTCAATATTTTCTGTGCCATATTGTACACAAATTCTATCTTTAATAGCATCCATTTTGTCAGTTGTAGTAGTTTTTGAAGTGGATCACCCTGAAATTTTGTCGTTTGGGATAGGGTTAAATTGGATAGTAGTGAATGTGCTGCACGAAGTGTTTGTCATCTAATGAAGGATGGGCCGCCTTGGATTTATATCTAAACGGTTTGAAAGCCTTCTGAGAGTGTCAAGGATCTAGTAGAGATATGACACATATTAAAACCATGCTCACAGCACATCAAAGTAAAAGCGTCTTCATTTGACAAAAAATTGAGTAAACGAAAGGTTTTTGACAATTTTTGTACGATTTATCTACGCATTATTGAAATGAGAGAAAGCAGTCCTAACAACGAATTGGTGACAGAAATATCTTAAAGGGCATACAAAAAGCTGTGCTTGATATCTATCTTTATGATATTACCACTCAGTGACGACTTTTGACACCCCCCAAAAATAAAGGCTAAAATTGAAAACATCGTGGAAAATGAACAAATTACTTGAAACAAGCAATTTCCTCATTTTCCACAATGTTTCCTAATTCTAAAATGGAAAGATTTGAAAAAAATCTGACCTTGAAATTGTTACCTTCTTCACCTTTTAAGATGGAAAAGTCAAAATTTTTGCCGACTGGTAATGTGTTAAAATCCGCAGCGCCAATAAACTGTAGTCGCTGTCATTCTTAACTCCAGTCTAAAATCGGCAGTTTGGGAATGGAAAAACCTCCTTTGACAGGAATATCAATAGTATGTATAGGTATTTCATGCATCATAAGAAACAAAACACTCCATGCATCTTCTGGCATGATCCGTGGCAACGAAAATTGACGAGGATATCCCTCGTCAATTTCCAATGCCATTGATGACGTCGGGAAATTGACGAGAGTATCACGCGTAAGTTTCCGTTGCTACGGATGACAGCCGAATATGCATGGAGTGTTTTGTAGATAGTGATCGTTTGTTATCCTAAACAAGCTTTATGCAGTACGATCCAAGATCACAACTTTTTGTATGTCCCACCGCATTGCAATTTGCGTGTTGTTAACAACCGGAATATGCTGTATTTATTTTGACATTTTTTGTGTGCATATTGCATCAGGGTCATCGAAAACAGAGATTTCGTCTTTATCCAAAACCTTTGATAATAACCCTTTCTATAAGCTTGAGACAGCGAGGGAAGAAAATGGAACTCGCATCAGTGTGTGAAATACAATGTATTTCGGCTACTCTTTTCCACTTTCCATTCGAAGCCCTTGTTCTTTGTAATAGATAATTCCCGAATACAAACATACGACGAAGAGATGAAATCTATTTTGAAGTATAATGTCGCATGTCAGAATGATAGCCTTAGATTTAGCATGAATAAGAATGTGTAGTATTAAACAAGCCCATAGGAAGCAATTTCATATTGGGGTGGTTAAAGCCACTCTGTCTAAAAATGGGGGAGGGGGGGGGGCTACAATGGATTTTCCCAAAAAATCAGTGTAAAGTAAGAAAAAATTAGCATTTTTGTCCAACATGGGTCCCCTGGTCATACGGGCCTGCTAAACCTTTCGCACACGGAAAAGCAAAACAAAACAAAAATTGGTTTTTGAATCTATAGCTGACAACGTGTATGTTGACAGAGAAGTTTTGTGTACAATATAGCCGCCGAATGTTTACGACGTCGTCCGAATAATTCCGACGTCGCGTGAATCTCATAAGAGGTGGACTACCTTGATCATTTAACGAGTTTTCTCCTGGAGGCATGTCAAAACGAGGACTTTTCTGTAAAAGGGCTCATAGTGAAAATGGGCTCCGGCATTGCATGACTTGGTACATGTAGGTCGACAAAAAGAATGACAAATGATCGAAAATGAAATATCTAGATTTGCGTGTCAGCGATTATGTTTTATTTACTTTGCTAGATTATTGGTTTAGTTGGTTCAATTTGAAACAATGCGAACCTTGTTCTACCAAACAAATCAAATATGTATTTATATAAAAATCGACTAGACTTTATCAATTTGTTATGTCAATTGAAAAAAAGATCGACTGTATGTTATTTAATAATTTTCATTAGTTTTGTTTATTATAGTAATAGATTCTTTTGATAGAATGTAGCTCATTTGTGTTGAAATATGATTTAAAGCCACCAAATTATTCCCTGTCGTTTTTTGTAAGTCGTACTCGCCATCATACTGTATCACACAATTTTGCAATCAGATAAAAACGACAACATGTAAAACGTTGGTACACAAACAATTTTCAGAAGGGAAAGGGAATGATTCAGCGCGATACCACGGATAAAGAGGAAGTTCTTGTAAAGCAAAAGCCTAATGCTGATATAATGAAATTGTATAGATCCATTGTAAGTAACGTTCGTATAGCTCAAGATAAATGACCTGACATAGCATCTCTAGCTAATAGCTAGAGATGCTCTGTCAGGACATTAATGGAGACATATAGCAAATGGATACGAAATTGAAGCGACGTAAAATTTAAGAAAACCAAACAAACGCGATATACATGTTCGACGTAAAATGCCTGTCCCTATTTCTGTACTCGCACTAGTGACCCTACCGACGTATAATTCATACGTTTTAGATCCCAGTATGACGCCTGATTAATGATTGACTTGTCTGCTTCTTGAACCCCCGTTATCATTTAGCTGTATGTTGATCCTGTTTTGTCTAAACTTATGTGTACGAACAAAACATATAAAACAAAGCTTGGTCGAGATTTAGTTGTGAAATTTTGGTCACCCAGCGTTGATATCAACCTGTGTTTATGGTTTATTTTGAGAATAGCGATGTATTTTGTGCTAAAAATAGACTAGGTTTACGGTTATGTTTTGATAAACCGCCGGTGTTGTTATAAAATCTCGTTACTACGGCTTTAATTAAGCCGTAGTTACGAGCTGTTATAACAACACCTACGCATATACACTTGTTTATCCGAAATTGCGTCAGTGTAAACTGGTTAAAATCGTTCCCTAAGTTCATGTAATGATATCCAGCATGCCGAAAATATTAGCAAGTGATCAGCATTGGTCTCGGTCCGTCGATGGAGACGATGATTGTGCTCAAATGCCGTTGTCGTTGTTGCGATGACTGTACAGATCGATCCTAGAGTGGATGTATCCGGAGAAGTCACCACAGATGAGAGCTGATTGTCTCTTCTATCCTTGTTCGATGCCTTACGCATTTGTCTGGCTATTTACATCTTCTCTGTGCGTTGAAACTCTGAATGTTTTTTTTCTGGACATGATAGCTAGTCTCCATTTGCTCTACATCTACATTATTTCCAGTTTTCGATTTGAACCCCAGATGAAGGAAGATTCTCTAACAGTCTCCTTTCGTATTCGTCTCAATCCGAGTTTTCTCTGATGAAATTCGCCATTTGGTATGTTTATGTCGTAAATGAGCGACATCAATATATCAAAAGGCGAATTTCATCAGAAAAAACTCGGATTAGTATTCGTCTGTGCCAAGTCGTCCAACATGACCGAGCCACCTCAGCCAGCTTGTGATATAGAACCGCAAATAGCGTCGCTTGTCTTAAAAATTCTAGGGGCCCGTATTATCAACGACCTTACGATATCGTTTTTGTGTAAACTGTGTAACGAAGCATCTGATTGCATGAGAAATCCGATTGGGCCAATCAGGCTTGTTGTTACAAGTAATTACGTAAAAAATCACAAGACCGTTGATAATTACGGACCCCTTGTAACTACTTATTTGAAGCTATACCTTGTGGTTTTAGATGAAATCAGCATCGAACTTATTCCGGAATGTGGTTTGGAATGACGACAACGATGCACAACGGGTTGCTAGCACGGCTTCGCCGAACTATATGAGGATATTGTGGAATTTAAAGGAAAACATAAAACTGTGTCACCAAAAAAAAAAAAAAACTTGGATGGCCGAAAGCACATTGGTGTAACTTTACGTAAATACATATATCAATGTCAGGTCTGTACACAGGAATAAGTAATTAGTGTGAACTAGGAGCGGATAAACTGGGGTTATTAACACATTCACAAACAAGACATAATTTTTGACGTCCATGATATCAAATACCTTGAGAAAATATTGAGAAAAAAGGAGAAAATGCTGATAATCAGCATTTTCTCCTTTTGTCTCAATATTTTTCATGTATACTTACAAATTCAATTTTTAACTAAACTAAGTATGTCGTTTGTCATGCCTTTCAAATTAGCACCATTTTAAACTTTTGCCAACTTGAAAGGATTAGCCGTAAATATGGCATGAAAATTAATCTACCTTTACTGGTTTTTGCATGTTTTGTGGTGTGAAGTTTTTGTACATATTAGCCCTCGGAATGCAATGTTACGTTTTAGCTTCTGGCACTTGTCAAATATCTAGGCTCCATCTCCAAAATTGGGACGTTTAGGCTGCGCATATTAATAGTTTAATTAATTTACGTAGACCTACAAGTCCATATTATTTTAAACGTTTAAAGGCAGAGATGGCATTTTTTTGTGTGGGAAAAGATATAATAAAACTAACACAGTGGGTACTTTTACAAATGGCGTAAAATAATACAAGAGGTGAAGGATACATAATCTATTGGCAGATGACATCCAAATATACCGATCTATCCATATATTCCGAAGGACTAGACATTGGTTGGCCTGAGCATGATAACCACAAACCTGACACGAAAATTAGTCTGCCTATTTGGTGCAGTTTGTATAATTTGCCTCATGTGTTAAGATGTTGGAATTGTCTCAGGTCTCGCATCAGCATCGGTATTACGAACCAAACATTTAGAAAGGCAAAATCTTAACAATAGGCCACACATGTGTTCAATTTAGAAAACCAGTTGCATTAAAATAAACAATCTACAACTTTAAAATAGTTTATGTTCGTTTGATCCGTTTATATGAAAAATTCAACACCTTTAATTCTTCTGTACATCAAATAAGCCCGCACGCGTTGAATTAGGGAAAGTCTTAGATAACATCTGTATGATAGTGATTGATAAAGGTTCTAAGGCAAAAACTGACTTGTATTGCAGGTTCTAAGTCAAGAATTGAAAAACAACGCAGAAATTATTCAACTACAGAAAGCAAAGCTCTAAGCCCTATCCCATTTAATAGATCCTGCAGACGATCAACGTGAGTGCTTATTAAAATGGAATTTGTGTACATTTTTGTCATCAATACTTTTGTACCAATGTTTTCGAGAATGTTTTCTATTGGGAAAGTATAAGCACAGGCATATTTCTAAAATTGTCCAAGTTGTTCTCTGTTCCTGAAAGTCGATTGCAAAAACTCCATCCTTAATTAATTAACGTTTTTATTATGTTCCAGCAGAGCACCGTCCGTATAATAGCCAGCGAATTGCCAACTGATATGATGTGGTCCATTTAGTTCATTGTTCTAACACATGTTGTTTGTTTTTCGATTAGAGAAAAATAACCAGGGTTCATACAGTATTCTCTGTATTAAATTTTGCTATTTCATAAAGAACTGAGATTAAATCTGTACAATGTAAAAATAAAATTATTTGAACTACATTAATAAAACAATTGTAGCGAACGAATTAGGACTTGCGTTCTTGCTCGAAATTTGATATGATCGTCAATAATTCTTTTATCAAATGATGTTTGAAAGTTCCACCACTTCCAGAAACCCCCTGTTGTGTTTTTGTCTCCTCAACTTCAAACCATTTCCAAATTGGAGACATTTAACCAGATTTCTTAAATGCTTGCTAACAATTTTATTGTTGTTACACGTGCTTCCCCGCGTGAATATGGTTACTATCTAGTGTTGATGGGTACGTCTTTCGGATTATCTACTTTACAGACAAGAGTGAATCTGCTGGAATCTAGAATAAGGGACATTGTCATATTTGAGGCCAACACGGAACTGATCAGATGGGGCTTAAAATGTAGGCCGATCGATGCCAATACTGTTTCATAAAGATTAACTAGGATCTTGATCAGACTGCGCGTATACACAGGCTGATCGGGATCCATGTTGACCTCAGAAGCTACAATGACCCTTTTGCCAAAGTACACCACCGGTGACAGGTTATCCTCTGTTAAGATAGGTGTAAATGATTTATTCCATCTCCTGCATTCCAAATCTCATACAACTGATACCCAATTAGACTTCTTAGCACTGTTTCATAAGAATCTGCTTGGATCTTGATCAGACTGCGTGTATAAGAAAGCTGATCAGGGCCCATGCGGATCCCAGAAGCTACAATGACCCTATTTCCATATCACACTACCAATGACATGTTATCCTCTGTTAAGATAGGTGTAAATGATTTATTCCATCTCCTGCACTACAAATCTCATACAACTGATACCCAATTAGCCTCGCTAGCATTGTTATGCCATTCAACTCACAATTCACGTAACACTATCTTCATGTTAACATTTTTTCCGTATAACCTTCGTTGTGACGCCCCTTTGAGAAAAGGTATAGGAAAATATTAATGCAAGAGGAAAAACGTTGACAACCAGCATTTTCTCAATCGTCATAGATATATTCTGTTCGTGATTGTAAAGAAATTCCAGTGTTTATTTTGCCGCTTTCTGCAGCTTTCAAACGGATGAGACGGATTCTGTATTGAAACATTTGGGTAAGGGGTAATGGCGAAAGGTTAAAACGAGAAGCATCGTAACCATTTGCAAAATAGCAATATTTCACACTAGTTCAAATTGAAAGCTGTCTTTAAAATAATTGTTTAAACTAGGAAACACAGTGGAGATTGTGTATGATGGGATGGATAACGAATGCGGACAAATTTGCCTCGCTTCAGGTACGAAATTGTGCAATAATTTTCTAATTTCTGCAATTTTCAAGCAGTTTGTTGCATGTATCCCGCCTTACCGAGCTCTTTCCTCAGATATATGACTTGTTTGTAGAATCTTTGTACTTTGTCCAAAAATTGATCCCAACCGACCAGAAAAACGACAAAAATTTCAGGCCCTTTTTCTAGTCAGTTGGGATCGGTTTTTGAGAAAAGTACAAGAAGATTCCAGATAAGTAATACATCTGAGAAAAGGGCTCAGTAAGACGGAGTACATGCAACAAACCGCATGAAAATTTGCGCAGAATTAAGAAAGTTATTGCAAAAATTCTTACCTGAAGCGTGATTAATTTGGCCGTAGTCGTTACCATTTCGTACATCCGATGAAAGAGCTCGGTAAGGCGGGGTACATGCAACAGACCTTTTGAGATTGACGCACAAATAAGGAGGTTGTTGCAAAATATCTTTCCAGAATCGAGATTATTTTGTCCGTATTCGTTATTCATCACATCATGTACAATCTCTACCGTGGGAAATACGTTTGCCTTGCACTGATGCGAGAGATCCAAGATCCACCTGGTAATGCACACTGGCCTTTGAAATAAGAAAAGTGATTTCCAAATACGAATGGACGTCAAACCCATTGATCGTTCCTGTTCTAACCATTCGATGGCAGTTTAACAGGTACTCTTTTGAACCAGGGTCAGACTCTAGGCAGCATAAACGATCATAGCGTCCTGACAACAATTGAGCCAGTATTTGGAAAAAAACGTCTCTTTTAGTGTTCTACACTTCTTTGTTTTCAGATAAACCTTACCTAGGTGCAGTCTTATCAGGATCTATGATGCTCTCTTACAGGTCACCAAGAATCTATTTAATAACAGCATGGGTCCTGATCGGACCAAGTTGTTCTCAAATCGTCGGTGTGAATTCAAAACCTCGTTTGTCGATTTTCGCGATTTTCAAAGTAGAACCTTTGTGTCCAGCAGGTTTTAAGATATCTTACTAATCAGTATTAATGACACATTATTTGTGAACAATATGTCCAAATAAAGTAAATCATTTCAGTTTGGGAAAAGTTATTACACGTTTTTCCTTCCCCTATAAAATTTTGCAAAAACTAGATACGATGTTTTGCATTTACAACGACGAAATGCCATAAAGGACATTTTTCCAGATCCTGGCCTACCGGTAATTATAATTACTGGGGTTGATTTCAACAGAATGTGAGGTTTAGAGGCCTGTGTAAGTAATGAATGGTTATTACTGCCTGTTTATGTCATTGTTTATTTCACCCTGAAATAAGCAGGCACGAGCCGAAACATAAACATTGCTTAACCATGTAATTGACTCTAACAAAATAGTACCACTAACTCAGGTGTAATGGATTTACAGGTTTTGCAGATAACCACTCGAACTGCTTCCTACCACAATTTATCACAAAATGTACAGATCTAATCTGGCAGTCAGCATTGATTGCCAACCTTTCATTTAAGGTTTACGAACTGAGAATGAAAACACCACTTTCTAGCCATACGAAATGCACCAAATTACACACGCTTGTAAATACACTTCACATAAGTTGATTCACCAGGCCGGATTTCAAGATTATGCTTCAAGAAGAAAATGATTTATAAATATCATTTTACTCTTTGTTCATATGCAAGGGAGCTAATTTTGAACCTTTTTGTCAAATATTTCCATAAGTATGCATCAATTCAAAATTCTAAACCATACAAAATGCTTATGTTTGTATTTGGAAAGGAAATCTAACATAGTTTAGGAATTACTGTCACTTTTCAAATTTCGCCTCTGGCTCTGCATTTCATTCTCAGTTCGTAAACCTTAAGGTATATATGACCCATCATTAAAACATCACTTTCTAGCCATACGACATGCATCAAATTACACACACTTGCAAATACACTTAACATAAGTTGATTCACCGTGTCGCATTTCAAGATTATGCTCCGAGAAGAAAATAATTTACAAATATTGTTTTACTCTTTATTCATATGCAAGGGAGGTAATTTTGCACATTTTTGTCAAATATTTCCTTAAGTATGCATTATTTCAATATTCTAAACCGTTCAAAATGCTTATGTTTATATTTGGAATGGAAATGTAACACTGTTTAGGAATTACTTTTCAAATTTCGCCTCTGGCTCTTTGGTGCTAATGGTGGGTTGTATACGTTAAGTACAAGTCGAACTTGAAACGTGATATTGTCAATTCTATAATGTTATAAGGACCAGATACCGACCGAATTGAATTGTACTTTAACAGAAAAGAAAGGAAATTAGTCAATATTGTAGTCATATAAAAGAAGCCGAGAATGGACAAAGCGATATCATCGGTAACGGTGAAAATGTCAAACGATTGGGTAAGACAATAAACCGAGAACGATTAAGAAATGACGGAGATCTATTTCTACAATTCTTTACAATTCATGTTGACCAAGGAATATTCTGGTAGTCAGCCCGAACATATCGAAAACAACATATCGTAGCTTTTCGACACAAACCTCGTAACTGCAGCTTGTTTTAAGATGCAGCTACGAGGCTTTTGTTGGAAAGCAACGATATTCTTCATAACCTTCTTTGTGCCATGAACTCTAACACCAATAAAGTAATGGAAATGTCATTACCTGAATTCCACACACCCGTGGTCCGGCGCTGTCCAGTTGATGGCTACCTCTTTCTTCTGGTCAAGATAATGGTGGACAATTAGTGAGCCTTTACAATTCGTCTCTTCGTAAACATGGTGGGTAGGCACCTGAAATGATCCACATTTGATCCATTTGTTTCTTAAATTCTAATAGATGAAAGCTGTTCAAAGTGCAAATTTAGATATTTTTGATGAATTTGAGAAAACCGCTTGTTCTGTTTAAAATTTGTGCTTTTGCACATGCCAAAATTTATAATGATTTTAAGCCGTATTATTTATTTACAATGACGTTGAACTTGGTGTTTAAACACAATGTCTTAAGGTAGTTTACCCCTAATGAGATTCGCGCGACGTCGGAATTATTCGGGCGACGTCGAAAACAATCGGCGGCGGAACTTTCCTCCGCCGAATGTTTACGACCGCGTCCGAATAATTTCGGATATGTAACGATGCCGCTCGAGAAATCCAATGTTTTATAAATCTCAAAATGGCCGCAATGCGGGCATTCTACCTTAAAGAGATATGTATCGCGAAGTGCATGGTGTTTATTGTTGGGGTGCACTCTGACGTTAGATCCGCCTATTTTTTGTTTCCCGAGTAGGCCCCTATATGTTCAGAAATGAAGCAGTCAACAATCATATCGTCTGAGGGATATTGTTTCAAGAAACATTAAATACCCTGGGAACATTTAGTACAAAAACGTTTCAGCATGATATTTAATTGTTTCGTTTATTGGCAGTGATATCAGGCAAATTGTGAGTAAACAAACGAAAATCCGTCTGGGCTGGCAGACGTCACTTTTAATTGCAGCAATACGGAACACATCCGACTTTTCGTCTGCTATTTTCTATAATTTTTTGCACGATGTTCTAATTTCTAGACGTATCTTGATGCCAAGTAAAATTATATGTTGCTGATTTGTATATTTGTAGCTAGGCTAGAGAAATACAACAAGTTCGTAAAGTAATTTTCACGTATAAGAAAATTCATGTATGAAAGAAATTCTCGTATTTTGAATTATCCTTTCGAAAGGTAAAGCAACTAACGACATCGAAATCTGAAAAATAATGAATCAGGCTTAGAAATCGTGGTAAATTACCAGAACTGTCTCTGCTTTGGGTTTTATCTTTCTACCGATCTACGAATTTGTTGTGTAGTAAAGGTTCAATACACAAAAGTAAAAAAGAATATGTTCAATACATAAAAAAGAAGAAAACAATACTCACCGAAAATCGTCCAGCTGGTACCGTTTCGTTTTCTGCGCCGGCAGGAACGGCAACCAGCATGACACCCAGAAAGTCTGTCTCTTCAGCGAATTTGTCGGTGTTCTTGATTACCACTGAAAATAGACAAAAATACTTTATAAATATGAGCCGGGGTCTTGAAGGTTTTATTTGGTAAATTGAGACCAGATTAGTCTGTACATAGACCCAGATTAGTCTGTACATTCGCGCAATCCGATTTAGATCCGGATTGTTCTCTTAAAGCTTCTTTAGCTGTAGCAACTTTAGTTTCGTAGAATAGGCCCTGATTAGACAGCTTGTGATCACATGCTGGTCTAGAAACTCGTATAGATTTATTCTTTTTACAAAATGCTAATTGGGCCTTCTTCCAAATTCCGACTGCATACTTCCCATGTATAGATCTGTACTGGCTTGTAAACAATATTCATGTTTCATGCATCGATAAAACCCCTCATTAGAAAGATCCTAATATTTACTTATAAATATATCTAAAACTCTTTCTTCGTGTTCTAAAAAACTAACTTTACAAAGTAATTCTTTTTTCTTGAGACTTGCAAAGTTAAACCTCTATTTTCTTACTATTAATAAACAATTGACTACCCAACATTAAACTATCAAAGTACAACCATATACAATATTAATATATGCCAGCATAGGTAGCATGAATTCAATGAAGAACACCAAGAGCACCATCAGTGCATAAACAAGTTTCTTTTGTAAAGTGAGATAAAGGTTAAATAACTGGAACGCCTAAGAATTCAAAGCATTTCAACTGTTGAAGATTGTAGTCGTATGTCATGGGGCATGGTACCCAATGTTTGAACGTACCCAAGTTATTTCTTAAACGTTCTAATATACCCCTCTTACCACAGACCCCTTTGCACACGAACAAGTATTATTTTTCCAAAATGAAATAAGTTTCTTTTATTTTCTGCTATGTTAGTACCATTTACGACCGGAAATTTTACGATAAGTATTTTACAATGGATGTTTACAATTATAAATATACCATACTATCTGCAACCAGTTTCTTGGAACTCGGCATCTTTAGAAAAAGTGATACATGTAACTCTCAATCACTGGCCCTGTTTTTGAGCGACACATCGAATAAAATCGTAACTCACATAAGAAAGGTGAAAATGATAAGCACTTTCATGCAATATTGTCTATTTGATATTTATAAAACAAAAGGTAAACCTTAATGAACTCCCTTTGCATTTGCCGTTTGCTTTAACCAGTAATTTGGACTAACTTACAACATTTGCAGCCTTGGAAAGGGTAAAACGGGCGGGTAGATTCAATCAATATAAAAGCAGTTTCGCAAACATCAAATTATGATATTTGAATTTTGACATTTTTGTCATGTTTTCTTGTGTTTGTGCTCTATAGAATCAAAGAATAATAAAGAAAGATTTCAAACGGTCTGTTTTTAACCAAACTTTACAAGAGGCCAAGATTACAGGCTGCTTCAAATTGAAAGGAGATGCAGACTACAAGATAAATGTCAATTAGACCAAGAAACATTTCGTCACTTCTCCTCAAAAACCTCGTAACTGTACCTTGTTTTAAGCTGTAGTCACGATTTTTTTTTTTAAGAAAAGCGACTCGTCATTTTACGAAAAGATGTCCACAACGGTTGATTCATCGAGTTGTGATAACCCAAGAACAGGCAAATTTCTCTTACGCCGTCTTTGTAAGCGCTTACATTAGCTGAAATCCAACAACTTGCAATATCAAGTACCACGACGTCCACTTGATTTTCTTCAAACTGTTTTTTTTAACAAAATTCACAATGTTTAGTTAAAAAATACTTTACGTCCCACTCATCCTCGGATAAACTACATCGCCAGTTCGATAAATTGTCCGAGGATTCGATGTAGCGCAGAGAAAACACAGGGGAGACCACGAAGGGTCGAAACAACGATCTCCAGATTGTCTAGAAATTTTAGATACAATGTCAACCGTCACTGTTTCGTTCATATCTATGACCATGCCGCTGCTTTTCAACAAAAAACATCGTAACTGCAGCTTTAACAAGCTGCAGTTACGAGTCTTTTTGTTAAAAAGCGACCATGTGTTCAAATCAAGGAAGATTGTAAATATTGTAAAGGATTGCATAACACCAACGGGTTAAATTTCAATAATGCGCGTGAATGCATTGAAAGTTCAATAGGTAATTCCGTTCACTTGTGAACCCAAACCCGATTGTTACGGCTTTACGGCAAACTCGGTTTTAAAGTCTATTTGTATTTTAAACATTTTCCTAATATAACATATAATTACAAAAATATCTTAGTATAATTTCAGTGCACATCGCATTTTGCTCTTTTAACTTTAAACAAATACCTCGCATTTTTTAGCATTTGCATGGATATATCATATAAGATAACTCAATAGTTTAATTATTACAGGCGAGTAGCTTGATACAGTTCACGTAGACAACTGTATTACCAAACACATTTTAAACGTCAATATTTTTTTTAAAAAAAGTTTGGAAATATTGAGTAACGTAGACCGATAAACATGCCCATACTGTTTTTTCCTGTACGAATCCTCTTTAAAAGAAAGCTTAATTTAACAATGATATCGGTAGAGATCGTAATTTAGATCTGTAAATCGATTCTAGTAGTAAGAATTCCACAGCTCTGCACTTTCTAACCTGTACATTATCTACATTATAGAGATGAGAACAAAAGACAACCTGTCTAGGCCTCCCAAATCCTTCCGCATGTGGGCCTAATCACAGGAATCAGAAGATACCATTGTGCTCCTACGCAAAGACAAATATTTACGAACTAATGTGCAGCTGAATAAAATGAAATTTAGATTGAATTGATCAAATCTCAATCTTATTACAGAAAAAAATCCCCGTGTAGATGCGCATTATTTGAGACTTCAACAATATAAACAGATACATTGACTGATTAAGCTTATCGAAGACGTTTTCGTTTGTATTCAAACTGAATTATTTTGTAGGCCCAAATGTGTCTCTTTGTCCAATCGCAAACTGAATTACAGAATATTATCATTTCTAAAAGAAACAATGTCTGCTTTTCAGGATACTTATACCTAAACAATCACAACATATTCGCACGTCAGTCAAGATCTGTTTTGTTCTTGCATTGCTTCTCCATGTACAAATAGCTGTTTTTCAACGAAGGCCTCGTAATTTGAGCTTAAAATAAGCTGCAGTTACGAGGTTTTCGTTGAAAAGCGATGATATGCTTATCTGGCTTGCTTTTGACCTCAAATACCACAAGACCCACTTTTTCATATCCCAACTCAAATGTATTTTGCAAGTGGTCGTATATTATCCGAATCTCTTAATTTTCGATTTCGATGCAGATTTTAAATTTGACTTTAAAATGTTAATAAAATCGTCTGGCGATGAAAACCTCACGCAGCGTCTATGTTGACAGTGATTTCAGCAACATTGTATAGACGCTTGGTGAACTCAGCATGATGAACAGCGTTTAGAAGTGTAGATGATAAAAATATTGTATACGTGAAATTTTACTTAAATTGATAAAGTCGTAAAAATATCAAGAAACGCTTTTTAATAAAAATAAATTAATTCAGACTCCATCTTTCAGTCAGTTTTATCTATATACCAATTTCCATGCAGAACCTTCCAATTAAAGAACCTACTGAAGTTGTATATATCGAACCTGTTCAACGAAATTCTCGTAACTAAAGTTTGCTCAAAACTGTAGTTACAAGGTCTTTGTTGAAAAGTGGCGATGTCCTAACTGAAAGATGTATTATTAATATGGTTACGCGTTTTTGAAATTATAGAATTTTAGACTTGTTCAAATTGAAAGTATTTCACAGAAGGAAGAACAAATACTTTGAAATGTATAGTTTGAAAATTAATTAGAGAATGAATTGTGACGAAACCTGTTAACACTCAAAATTTTACATCTCTTACATGCTGTTGTAGCTAATTTTGATTCAAACAAACATTAACCTGTACGTGCTGAGATTTGCAACATGTTGTAGAACATTCCCTCGCGAAATTTAAATTTTAACCCTTTCAAATAAAGTAAGAAACTTGAGTTTTCCGGTTAAAAGCTGCTCTAGAAAACAAAATGGATGTTGATCAACAACGAGACGGAACTTGTGATCAATTCTACGAGACTATTGACAAAAGTGGAAAATGCTGGTTATCAACACGCTTTTCTTATGCTTCGATGTTTGGTTACGGCTTTTGCATTAGGCAGTTCAAAGCATGACTTGTTTGTTACGATTTATATATTACACAGGTAAGATACAATGTCAACAATACAAGCAGTAAATGAGACTAGGATAGCCCCTGGAAAATTGACCCGGATTTTCCAGGGGCTATTCTAGCCTCCTTTACTACTAGTACATGACATCATTCTTAAGTCAGAAAGGAGTGTTACAACCCTACTGAATACGTGTCCCGGCATAGGTTTCTCCGTTTTTCTCAATATTTTTTCTACTCTTTTATACAAATATAAGTTTTAAAATGCCGTAACAATAGTATATTCAAGATGTAGTTTCGACCTTTTCGGACGTAACCAACGGCATGCCACATGGTGCGTTCTAAAGTACTTCAAATTGGAATTTTTATCTAATTGCACGCTCTTCAAATTTGTTTTCATGTCATTACAGTATTTTTAAGTATCTATCTGGCAACAGGTCGGCAACCCGGCATTCCAACATATTAACCTCAAACATTTCAAAAACAACACAAGCAGTTCTTATGCGACACCCTGGATTCCTCCAGATATTAAGCATTGGTTCTTAACCTTCAACCTCTAGCTTCCAATGTGGGGCCCGAATAAATTGGGCACGGAACCGAAATGTATAATATTATTATCAAAACCTTATTTGGTGGCATTCTGGAAAATAGAGATACAGTTGTCATGAAAATCGAGACCTTTGAGACTGGCAGGTTGAGATAAGTGAGTCTAAATGAGACCAATTTTCATGATATTCTCTCGTAATTTCTTTTCTACCTGTAATGAATCTAAGAGATCAACATAGATCATTAACAAACTGCAATACTGTACGCATCGATATAGGCCGATGGCGATCTTACAAATAAGTAAATGACATAAAGGCTCTTTTTCGAGATCCCGGCTAAGATACATTCTAGAATGCTTCAAAAGCTACTAAATTACCTAAAAGTGCAATAAGGGTGATTGAAATCAGCTATTAAATGAATTAGTCGGTACAATTGAGGTTTTATCTGTCGATTTTGAGATTCTTGTAAAAATCTCGTTATCATAATATAAATCGGTACTTTATTGTATCGTGTGTAGCTATTTCAAGTGAATTTGAGAAGGCAATTTCTCTCAAATATTAACGGTAAGGACGTTAAAAAGTCTGTTGTTATTATTTGAAGTTTGATAATTATCGAAAAGATATCTTCTATGGATATTCCTGTCCAAGATAGATCTAGAACAGCGTATACAAACAGGATAAGGATCAATGTTGTTGATTTAGGTGTATAATCCTATTTTTTTCACCTGAAAGGGTGTGTCTAAGCAAAGAGGTTATTCGACGAGTTTACTGCTCGATATTTTGGTTGAGATAAGAGAAAAACGTGCGGCACGAGCATGAACACATTTCGAAATTGAAAGAATGTTCAATTGTAAAATGTGTTGTTATAAAACCTCGTAACTACAGCCTGATACACACTGTAGTTATAATGTTTTGCAATAATACCGGCAAGGCTGTTTCTCCTCAAGCTAAATGTAATGAACCGTTTATTTGGCTCCGCCCTTTCTCCCGAATAAAAACAGAATATACAATTGTACGATTACCTTTATGACTCAAATAAGACCAGCATTGGTTCTACTTATGCTTGCGGAGAACTGCACGTACATGTCTGGATCCAATTTGGTCCAAAATACCATAAATGATTAATTGAAGAGGACCCTATTTCACATGACATGTCTTTAAGAGAAGGTTATAATTGTTAAAACAAAATTGTAAAATATACTACATATCCAAATAGATAATATATCATATTTTTCTTTCCACATCGTTGACATTGAATTGTCAAAAAATGAAAATATTGACCGGTCATGGGCCTTTCGTTTGGTTAGATTTTTGGAACCTCCACCAAGTCACGTGCCTTATCCCTTTCGCTGGCAAATCCTCTCTATTCAAGACGACAATGTAATGAAACAGAGGAAAAGAAGGAAATCCTGAAAACCAACAGTTTGTTTTTTTCTTAACATTTTTTGTCTGCAACTCCTTTTCATTTCGAATGGTCTAACATTTCGTGTTTTTTTTGCTGATGGTGCAAGGGTTCCTGACTTTTTTGTACCAAAAAAAGTAGTAAAACAGGCAAAAGTCCATTTATAAGTGTATCGGTCCATATATTTTGTCAGATAGTAATTTAATATATCTGTGTGACTTGTTAACTGTCTTAAATCTTCTCTATTTTTACAGTCCTTTAAATCTTTAAATCTTCGCCCAAAATTAAGAGAGTAGAAGTTAGCATACATAATGTTTTATCGTGATTTTGCAGTACCGACAGACAATGACAAAGAGCCGAACACCGTTTACAAATCGAACAGAGTCAAACAGAGCTACTGTTAAGAGCGCTTGAAGACATTATGATTCTTTATATTCCAAATTCAAACTCTATGTTGTGGGTACTCATTTGAATCGTTTCGACATAGGGTTTGATGAATATTTACTGAAATGCAATGCATGCCATTTTGAAAAGCCATCAAGCCTTCTTAGCTATGGTCAAATGATGATACAGTTTGTACTTTTAAAGATTAATTCAAAGAATTTTGTGTCCATGTGGTACATTTGAAACTAGTACTTGTCCTCGTTTTTCATTGAAGATGACATTTAAAAGAAGAACCGAACAATAAATACGATATTGTATATTAAATGCAAGTCACAATGAAATTGGCAATAGTTAGCTAAACAGAAATTCGACAATAACCGAAAAGTTTCAATCCCGGCTGGCGTGGGCAAAATCTTGGCCATTGCTTGACGCGGAATAAATCATCCAATAGCTTTTAAAAGGGCTGAATATACATCAGCATGTGTAAAATTGCAAATGTTGAAAAAATGTGCATGTTACTCATACCCCTTCTAGATAGCTTCAATACCAAGAGCAACCCTGATCCATCACTAAAGTCAAATTTGGTTTCAATAAATAGGAACATTGAAGCGACTGTTGTGTAAATCAATCATTTATGAAAAGCGAGAACAAATCACAGGAAGGTGTGGGAGTATATTGTCGCTTTTCAACAAAAATGTCGTAACTGCAGCTTGTTTAAAGCTGCAGTTACGCGGATTTTTGTTGAAAAGCAACGATATGACGCAACTGCAGTACCCGTTATAATGAGGCCTTTACTGCATCCATAACGATAATGCGCATCAACCATCTGAAGACACGAATCAATTTTTTTTCAGGTGGCTTGTAACTTTGATAGCTTTGGCCCTATATTATCTTAATATCTTCTAGAACCAAACATTCTTATTCCACTTCATTCTTTCGTAAATAACAAAGAGAAGATGGAGCCATTGGCTTGTCAAGATGGGTGTTAGTGTATTGGTTATTAACCACCATATTTCGATTATTCAAAAATACAAGCCAGAAAAAACCTGTACGATTCGGGGCCTACTTAGATTGTTAAGACTTGGTCTTAGGATTAATTAATACGAAATACAAACGTACCACAATTATGCATATATGGCACATTGAATTTTATTGCTTTAACCATGAATGAAGTTCTCTGAATGTTGTAAATATTTCCGTCTTGCCAAGAACAAATACATTGTCAGTTTATATAGGATTATCTGGTGCAGACGGCTGAATATTTAAATGCTGCTGGTATATTGCAGGTAGAAAGGTTTTCATTACGCTCGACTACCCTGACGACATGATATCGATTATCAAACAAGTGTCAACTGTTTCTAAACTTACAGAACTCCTTTATAAAGTTATTTCAACCTTTGGTGCGCATGAATTCATCCCCCGCATTTCAAATTACTTCAATTGTGACCAAACATTTTCGTCACAGCATGGCGGTTTTCATGGTGATTTACCAAGAAAGGCGGTGTATGTGAGAATCACCCAAGAGTTAATTACGTAACGTATAGAAAAAAGTAAATCGGCAATGCATAACATAGAAACGTCGATTCCATCAAAAATATCGTAACTACTGCTTTTTGAAGCTGTATTTACGATATTCTTTTATGAAATCGAAGAATAAACTAGCTGTCACTGTCACTAACATTGGTATCCCTCCGCGCTGCGCAACTAATTTGCATAAAGTAGATCTTTACAAATATTTTTGCAATGGTGTTCCACATTGTCAATGTTTGGAATACCTGCTGTCGTTTAGAAAATCGGTGAATGAAGCTGAAATTGATAGTGATATCAAACACTTTCCCTCTTTTGAGTAGGATAGATGTTGAATTATGATTCAAAGTAAATTACGTGAAGCCTTGACTAACGATGATCGATCAGTGTGGATTGTTTTCTCTGAAAAAAATAGCAACACGCCATTGTTTTATAATTCAGAATTCAGATAAAGAAGACATGCCTTAATGTATCATCCTAACAAGAAAATAAATCGGCATCGTATCAGATGTCTGATGAGAAGAAGGTAAACTCTTTTCCAAACAATTCTATATTGTAAAAACTGAATCACATGTGGTTTCGAAGTATTGTTTTTAAATGAGGATTGCCGGAAATATCCGCTCTATCTACGATGATACATATCATTACGCACAAAAGGTCATTCCAATACCACCTAGTTAGTAATTTATTACAACTTTTGATTTAGACAATTATAGACTTTCTAAAATGTTGACGTTTGGGAAGGGTTAAACAGTTGCAAGTTCTACACCTTTCGACCTTTTGCTTGTTGTGTATGTTTGTCATACACCAGCTTTATATAGCCTGATAGGCGAGCAGCCATGATAGGCCACAAATTTTGGCTTGTGTGTAACATTATACCCATCTAAATAGAAACAGTAGCAAAATGTGCATAATAAATATATTAAAGCATGTTTTAGGGGCACTCCAGCTGTAAGGGCACATCCATCTTGTGATTAAATAACACAAGCTTTGGTAAATGAGTTTTATAACTTGTATAGATATATGCGTGGTGTGTGCTATTCAACAAATTGTGATAAGAAAGATTAACACTAAACGTTCGAATAGCACATTCTAATACTTATCATGTAATCATAAGTATGTTATCAAATATCAGATATTCAGTTATAACATTACTATATTGCTTGTCCGCTGCAACTCGTGTCATTCAGGAATTCTTATGGTCGTTATTCATTCAGTATCACGGACCGAGACATTCAGTCAGCTTTGTCTGTTTGATGATTGTTGAAGAAAGGATACAAAGCATACCACCAACGTTAGAACATTGCAAAAATACAAGTCTTTTTTCGCAAATGACACGAAGAAATTGCTTTCTAAATTGGCCGATAAATCTTATTTTCTGTGTGGCACTCACATGCACTGGTAGAATAGGCTTACATGTGAGAGACTTGAGATGTTTCTGTGATGCTAACTTCCGTAAAGGCATTCCCGAACGACAAAATTGTAGGGTAATCCAATTCAAAAACTTCTGCAAAAGACAAAATGGATGTTATTATAGATAATTATGATTTGTGTAAAATATGTCACAGAAAATATTGAGACAAAAGGAGAAACTGCTGGTTATCAGCAGTTTCTTCTTTTGTTTCAATGTTTTCCCAAACATATTCTTTTTGGAACGTCAAAACCAGGTCTTGTTTGCGAAAGGGGTAAAGGTATTCCTAAATGTTTCGCCAGAAGTTTAGGGAATACGATTACTTTCATTTATTACAAAACACATTGTAGATCTACATCTTCGGGCGTCATCCGTCGCAACGGAAATTGACGAGGGTATCCCTCGTCAATTTCCGTTGCCGCGGATGATGCCCGTGAATTGACGAGGTTGTCTCTCGTAAGTTTCCGCTGTCACGGATGACACCCGGAGATGAACAAAGTACATGTATTTCGTATTTCGTATCTAGTGGTGGCTTGTAATCTTAAATCCAAAACGTATCATAATTCAATGCAAAACAATAAATAAAACACTGGGGATATTGTCTAAATCTTAAAACTCACTAATGATTTAGTTGGTCTACAACATTCATGAATCTAGGACATTATACCTCAGGAAGAGGATTCACTCGCACGAAGTATTTATGTTAGTTCTAAAGAAAAAAAAACGTACTTTCGCCGGAAAGGTGTGTGATTTATAATACTACTGTTGTATATTTAAGTTAGGAGCTAGCATCAAAAACATGGAAGTAAATTAAGGTATCCAACCCCTCAAAAGCTCCAAAGACCCAGATACAAAATTTGAAAAGTGCCAGTAACTCCTAAACTGTGTTACATTTCCATTCTAGATACAAACATAAGCATTTTGAACGATGTAGAATTTTGAATTAATGCATACTTATGGAAATATTTGACAAAAATGTTCAAAATTACCCCCCTTGCATATGAATATAAAGTAAAATATTTTTTGTAAATTATTTTCTTCTTGAAGCATAATCTTGAAATCCCGCAAGGTGAATCAACTTATTTGAAGTGTATTTACAAGTGTGTGTAATTTGATGCATTTCGTATGGCTATAAGGTGGTGATTTTTTTAGGGTCCGTAAACCTTAAATGACGCGTAAACATTTTGCGCTCCTCTGGTGCCGAGCTACATTTACATAACTTACTAAATGATTTCTGAATAGTGACATTGTTTCAAGAAACAACTTATTCAGAAATATCACAAACTTTGAAGAGCTAAAGGTGACAAACATTCTAAAATCCACAAATAACCCATGCCCGTTTGCCTGTCGCAACTTCCAAATTGAAGCAGTCAAAATGTTATTGTATTAGAAAGGGTTATATTATGTTTGTCTATTTTCCATGAGAAAATTAAAATCTAACTTACATATCAAACTTTATTTGATCTTTTTGTTAATTAGATTGTTTACATTATGCAAATATTCAAATATTTCAAAGCGCAAAAATGACTTAAAGAAATGTGAACAAAGCATATCGATCTGATATTGATATTTATCATTTTGATCTTGAAACAAAAAGGCACTGGGAAAAGCATTGGGAGGAATGTCTCAAATGCTAGTTAAAGACGTCAAAACTCGGGCTTAATTTGGGAATGGTTAAACTGGTTAAACTAGTAGCATTAAAAACAGGAAGGAAGGCACGATAAGCTCCGGTATCATTGTCATTTTATATCTTCAAAGATGTTGCACTCTCATATCAACAGAGCAAACGTAGCGATATTAAAGGTATATGGCATGGAAAATATCGAGCCAAAAGGAGAAAATGCTGGTTATCAGCGTTTTCTTCTTTTGTCTCAGTATTTTCCCAAAACATTGTATAAAATGTATTGGGAAAGGGCTAAACAGGAAGGAAGACACGATAAGCTCCGGTATCATTGTCATATTATATCTTCAAAGATGGTGCACTGTCATATCGGCAGTGTAAATATGGTGTGATTACACCAAACACAAACAAAGAGCGGACAATGTGCAGGTTATAGCATACAAAACATCGAGGCAAAAGAAGAAAATGCTGATGATCAGCATTTTCTTCTTTTGGCTCACTGTTTTCCCAAAATATTCTATAAGAATTTATTGGAAAATGGTTAAACAGGAAGGAAGACCAGATAAACTTTGGTATCATTGTCATTTTATATCATCAAAGATGTTGCAGTGTCATAATCAACAGTGTAAACATGGTGTTATCAGAGTTATTACATCTAACACAAATACAGTGTCAATTAGACATAGATTAAACATCTAATATCGCACAGGAGGACGGTCCAATACCAAAGTAACTACATGAATGTGAAAATATTGCACACTTTCATAATACCGTTTGCTATTTTTTTATTACTATGTTATGGCGATATAGCTTATCGTCGGTGTAAATGCAAAACCTCGTATGTCGAGTTTTGAAATTTTCAAAGTAAAATCTTGCGTGCCAAGTTAAAGACAATTTCGGCAAGTTTTGGGGAATTTTTACTGATCAGTATTAATGACACCTTATTTGTGAACACTATGTCCAAGTTTCGAGTAAATCCTTTCGGTTTTGGAAATGTTCTTACACTTTTTTGCGTCCCCTTTGAAATTTTCCGAAAACGAGATACGAGGTTTTGCATTTACAACGACGTTATGATACTATAAGTAGAATATGGTTTTACATAGACAACATTAACGGTGTGCTTGTTCTGTAAACTAGCTGTTGACTGTTTCCATTCACAATGCATATTTCCATACATATTTTCTGAGACTATGAGATCGCGACATATATATACTTTACATGCAGAAGTTTCACTACGTTCGACCTCTGGCTTCAGTCCAAATGACATTCATAGTAACGTTGGCAGAGTCTGATTTATTGAAAGACTAACGTAGAACGCCTTTGTAAAAACAGTCAGTCTGTCATCCAAGGTCGATACGAACAGTTACACGCTGATTGAGCTAGAGCTAAACGGTATTTGAACGGCCTTGAGACGGGATTTCAACAAGTGGAAGTCTATTTAATTAGAATGGATTATAGAGAATGCATTTTGATTGGATAAACATCTATCTTTAAAACTTACTTGTATATCAGATTATTATGTTATAATGTTACATTTCCAGCTTTTGAAGACTTAACTGACTGTTGAATATGCGTTTCTTTGCTGTTATGAAACATTTTGATTCTTATATTGACATTGCACATGGTTTTTCCTTTTCGTGATTGTCTTGTTTATGGAAGCAGTTTTGGAAAAAGACTTCTTCTGGGGTTTGATTTCCTATAAAAGAACCTCTGCTATTACAGTCACGAAAACTCAGAATTGTGTATGAACAGGATAACAATGTTTACTAATAATACTATTGTTTGTCTACGCTACAAGTGAATGTATTATGAAAACTTTACACGGAAGCTTTGACAAGTGGATTATGATACATTTATCTGTGTTTGTAAACAGATCTTCTACGGTAGCAAAACGGGAAACAAGATTGAATAGAATTATCAAGTTGAGACTTTGTTATTCCAGTATGATTGTACTGAATGACCTCCTTGTCAAGTTCATGCGCGGGGGCGATCTTAACCCTTTCCCAAACGACAAAATTTTAGGGTGGTCCAATTTGAAAGCTGCTTCATAAGACAAAATGGATGCTATTTAAGACATGAATTGTGTATAATTTGACACAGAAAATATTGAGACAAAAGGAGAAACTGCTGGTCATCAGCAGTTTCTTCTTTTGTCTCAAAGTTTTCCCAAACCAGTTCTATTAGGGGCGTCAAAAGCAGGTCTTGTTTGTGAAAGGGTTAAAGCGTCATTAAGATCATTGTGGTTTCAGATCAGTCTGCTCATACAAGCATTCTGGATAGGATCCATTTTAATCTTTGATAGTTTTGAAAATTTATTGAAATCAGAATGAATCTTGATCATACTACCATGGTAATGCCAATGCCTTATGGTCGTTTTCCCTTTATGATACACTTTGTCATATTAGATCGTATTCGTTGTGACAAGGTCTAAAATATTTATGAAATACAACTGTCTTTGTACGTTCACTACTTATAGGTATGTCTTCTCTAAATTGCTTCTTTCAGAGAAAATTACTGTCTTCGCTTACTTTTACAGAGAAAAAGACTGTCTTTGCTTACTTTTTACAAAGAAAAGGACTGTCTTCGCTTATTTTTTTCATAGAGAAAAGGTATGTCTTCTCTAACTTGCTTCTTTCAGAGAAAATTACTGTCTTCGCTTACTTTTACAGAGAAAAAGACTGTCTTTGCTTACTTTTTACAAAGAAAAGGACTGTCTTCGCATATTTTTTATAGAGAAAAGGTATGTCTTCTCTAACTTGCTTCTTTCAGAGAAAATTAGTCTACTGTCTTCGCTTACTTTTTACAGAGAAAATGACTGTTTTCGCTTACTTTTTACAGAGAAAAGGACTGTCTTTGCTTCATATTTACAAAGAAAAGGACTGTCGTCGCTTATTTTTTATAGAGAAAAGGTATGTCTTCTCTAACTTGCTTCTTTCAGAGAAAATGACTGTCTTCGCTTACTTTTTACGGAGAAAATGACTGTCTTCGCTTACTTTTTACAGAGAAAAAGACTGCCTTTGCTTACTTTTTATAGTGAAAAAGTATGTCTTCTCTTAACCATAAATTTGCAATTGAAACCGGACGTCATTCTAATATACCTCGTGAGAACAGAATATGCATTTATTGTTTTCAAAAGTTTTCTAAAAGAATAGTGGAATGTGAATTGCATGCATTCTTTCATTGTCCGAAATATAAGGATATAAGAGAACAATTTCTTTTTAGCTGGTATAAACGAGGTACTGATTCTACTGATTTTTATAGATTAATGCAAACTGAAAATTTTGAACTGTTAAGTAAACTTGCAGGATGTATTCATCTTCTTCTTAAACATAACAATTAATGGGTACATTTCTCTTTATTGTTTATATAAACTGTTTACATTGTATGTAAATTGTATTTTGGGCCGGTGGCCTTATTACTGAATAAAATGTTGTCATTGTCATTGTCATTGTCATTCAGAGAAAATTACTGTCTTCGCTTACTTTTTACAGAGAAAAGATCTGTTTTTGCTTACTTTTTACAAAGAAAATGACTATTTTTGCTTACTTTTTACAGAGAAAAGACTGTCTCGGCTTACTTTTTACAGAGAAAAAGAATGTCCTTGCTTACTTTTTACAGAGAAAAAGACTGTCTTTGCTTACTTTATACAGAGAAAAAGACTGTCTTCGATTACTTTTTACAGAGGAAAAAATGTCTTTTCTTACTTTTTTCAGAGAAAAAGACTGCTTTCGCTTGCTTTTTACAGAGAAAATGACTGTCTTCGCTAACTTTTTACAGAAAAAAAAAGACAGTATTTGCAAATAACACACTTGATATATTTATAGTCTTAAATCCGTAAAACATATGTGTTTAGTTATCAAAATACCAAAATACCACCTAGCTATGAAACTTATGTTTGTCCACGAATATCAGGTTAAGGGCTTTAAAAATTAAAACCATTTTAGTATTGACATTTGTACGAAAGTCAAACAGAATAGGTAGGAGACCTAAGGTCAACAGCACGCCCCCTAACGCCTCAAAGTGTGTTGAGTCAATATTTAGCTCTTTTCTTAAATAGCAGGTTGTATGATCGTCTATAGATCTAACAGTCGATCAGGAAACATTGAGAGAAAAAAGAGAAATATTGAGAAACATGACAATGTCGCTGGTGTTTCTTATTTAACGGAATGAGTTTCAAAGTTATGTTAATAATTAAAACGGAACGCCACAATAGTTACTTAAACAAATGCTTGTTATGGGAAAAGGGTTTATTTTGTTATTGTTACAATAATACCAGATCTGAGATCGTGTGGCCGTCCTTATATAGATCTGTATCCCTATTTTGTTTTGACGAATTGATTCTACAAAGCAAATGAAAACCTCTTGATTATACCCCCAGACCAGTTTGAAGAAAGATTGCAAAACTTTCGACTCATCCGACCAAAATATTGACATTTCTTGAGAAAATGTGTTAATTAAGATCCGAGATGATTTAAATGAATACAATTCTTTCAAGCAGAATTTAGCTAACAGTCTGCTCTTTATGTGTTAGATGTTACTTAGCCATTTTCAAAACGGTAAAAACTCTACATGTACAAATATAACAAAAAGAGAACATACTCGTTACTAGTATTTTCTTCTTTTGCATCGATGTTTTTCTAAGACTTTCTATTAGATAGTAAATGCTAGGTATTGACTGGGAAAGTCTTAATGTAATACAACAATGAACGTTCATTATGTTTGATATTCCCATTTTAGATAGATCATGGTATTGCAAGCAGACACATTGAGCGTTTCCATATGAATAAGTACGAGAAAACGTTGCATTCCGAAAACAAACCAGAGCCGCGTTCTTTAGAGCGAGATTTCCTGAGAGATCTTGAGATTTCTTAGGATGTTTTAGGATAAAGCGCTTTTTTGAGCAAGATTCTTTAGACGATCACTGCGAGCCGCCATTGCTCTACACTTCTTTCGGAACCCCTCGGTAAATTCTGTAGAATCTATATGGGAGAGAATTGACCGATTTGTTCCGAATGCTCCATACTTCATACAAATGACGTCATGATGACGTCATTTGTATGAAGTATGGAACATTCGGAACAACTCGCTTATAATCTCGGTCTCAAAGACGCTGTATCAAAAACATCCTAAGAAATCTTTAAAAATCTCGCTCTAAAGAACGCGCCTCAGGATCAAACCGCACATAGTTCCAGACCGGCGGTTACTCCAAATAATAACAATAGTCGAAACTGGGACAAGATCCCTAGATCGATTTGATAAAGCATAAGTAGTGGGTGGGGTACCAAAATAGACGCCACAATTTCTATTAGACCTACTACCCTTTTCTAACTGAATTAAATTACAATTGCCACATTGCCTTTTCATAGCACCTTATTTTCTTAATTGGATCGGATATTATTACGTATAAACTACCTCTATAGAGCAGGCGCTGTAGATCAAAATCAGTCTGCACGTCGGTGCAGGATGTTCTTTGTCTAGGCTACCTGCAAACGCTAATTTTACCTTTTCTCTACATCAAAGTTAAAGGGTGCATATTATTAGGTATCTATATAAAAAGGAACCGAAAGGATATAAATATTGACTCGGAGTTCTATAAAAGGCGTTATGGACTCGAATGCGTTATAACGCTAATTAGATTTGACAAATAGAGAATACTAGGCCTTCGTTCGTGTATATAAAACGTACAAATGGTTTCTGAAGTTATAATTAAACCTAACTCAACCTATGACGTGAATTCTGATCAAGTTGTATCAAAAGGAAAGAGGAATATCTATAGTCTATCGGTTATAACTGTAGACTTGTATACAAACACTAAAAAAACAAATACATAGTTTTAACATTTACCAAACCATTTATCGTGAGGTGTACGAGGAATTAATGTCCTACTCGTTTATTCTCAAAAGAGAAGTGTTTGTGTTGGACCATTTAGCAACAACAAGAAATAAAGTGTTTGTGTTCAAGTCTACAGTTATAGCCGATGCGTTATACATGTATTTTTTTTTAAAAAAATTCCTGCACTGAGTTTGGATATGAATTTACAGCTCACGATAAATGACATGACAGAGCATCTCTAGCTAAAAGCTAGATGTGCTCTGCCAGGTCATTTATCGAGATTTATACATAGGCAACTATTAGTCTGGTCAAACTAAAATAATATTGGTGCAACCTGGACAAAATTTGAACAGAATTGAAACCAATGCCAATACACTCAGGAAGTATCTAACTATTCATAGAAAAAAATATAAAAGAATCCCTCCGTTCGGATTTTTGTAATTTTTGGGCAAAAATTGGGTATTTTTGCTAAAAAATGTGAAAAACTGGAATCTATCATTTTGTGAAAAATATTATTGTTTGTGTAGTTATTTTGAGAGGAAACGTTATCAAATATGATTTTCTTTGATACCAAAGAAGAATTAGTTATAAAAAAAAATAAAAAATGATTTTTATATTTTTTCTATTGTTTGGTGGGGGGCGGGGGATTACTGATACTAGCATAGTTATAAATATATTATATATTCCTTTATTTGACTAAGATTTATCGTAATTGAATAAATGAGTGAAATTATGATTAAATCCTCCTGTCATAAAACTATTTGTCATATGGTGTCGTCATGGGTGCACCTTATCATGTTTTCCTGATATTTCTTGTATCAGTGCAGACACAAATTCAAATTTAATCCATCATGCTGGTCATTAGTAAATGATTCGTCCTGTTTTGAGAGAAAACAACTTTTGTCGAGGGACAAAAATTATAATGACCAAGGCAGCCATTGAACCCATAATCCTATGATTGAAAGTTATAATATCCCAAATTTTAAGGTTCTACAATAAAACAGTGGATATTATGCATCATGGGATGGATATCGACTACAGACAAAAATAATATCGATTCTGGTCAAATATTTTGTAATACAGGTAACTCTTTTATTTCTGCGTCAATTTTCAAAAGATTTATTGCACGTACCCCGCCTTACTGAGTTCTTTTCTGAGATAATACAAATTATTTGTGGAATAGTTTTACTTTGTCCAGAAATTGATCCCAACCGACCAGAAAACGAAATGATAACGACTACAGTCAAATTAACTTTGCTTCAGGTAAGGAATTGTGCAATAACTTTCTTATTCACGAGTCAATTTTCAGGCGGTTTGTTGCATGTACCTCGCCTTACGGAGCTCTTTCCTTTAAAAACACCTCATACTTTTTGCAAATATTGCTCCCAACCGACCAGAAAAAAATACCTGATTTTTTTCTGGTCGGTGTGGATCAATTCTTGAAATAATTACAAGGAGAATTCGAGTAAGTCATACATCACAGGAATGAGCTCAGTAAGGCGGGGTTCATGCAAAGAATTGAAAGAGAAATAAGAAACTTATTGCAAAATATCTTAGCTGAAACGAGGCAGAATTGTCCGTAGGTTTACCCATCCCACAATGCACATTCTCCACCGTAAATAAGCCCTATTTTTTACCTGGCAGTTAAAAAGGCAACAGAAAAAAGTTATAAACAACTATTTTCCTAGTAATTCGCAACATTAGATCAGGCAATATCGGTTCTTACTTTGAATTTTATATATTAATCTCGGATTTAATAATCTACGAAACAAGAAAAATTTTGCTAAGCAAGACTCTCTCTGATTCAAATGGGATGGGGTGATTTGGTTTTTCTAACAGTACAATGATGGTATCTGTATGTCATAAAAACAATAGAATGTGCATCATGATTTAATTTATTTGCTTTCAATATTTGCTTTCATTTGCATGTTTATCCTTGAAGATGGCAGATCTTCAAGTTGCCAACCAAATGGGCATGGCAAAACAGGATGTTGTTGACGAGAAGTTTGTAAAAAAGACGAAGAAGAGCTATAGCTCAGTATTGCGGTGGTAAGCACAATATGTTATGTTTTTAAATGTAGAATATGAGTGTCGGACACCCTAATATCACCTTTGTTAGCTGCCCCTCCTTAAGTTACTTGTTGCATGGTCCCTAAGGCTCTTAGCGAACGGAAGAGTGGGAAAACATCAGTCCTGTCAAGCATCATTTCCGATTAAGAGAGAGGTGGTAAGATGACCATAGGATAATAATGTCACTGATGGCATAGGTCTAATACCCCATGACTGGAAGATGAGTTTGATGATTATTTTTTACAAATACCAAGGTGATTTGTTTGCATGCAACAACTACTGCGGACCTGAGCATATAGACCATATCATGAAGTCATTTGAGCATATGATAGACTCTTTGGTACAAAACTTCATTAACAAGGACTCGGTGCAATTTTGGTTTGTTCCTGGTTGAGGTATCACGGCTGCAATCTTTAAAATAAGAGCAAAGATATGTTTATAAATCTTACCCTATATTACAGTTAAATGTAAAGAAAAGCCAGTTTAATGAGTTTTGATCAAATTAATTTTTCATTTAATTGGCCTGGAATAGGGGTGGGGACCAAGATCCCTCATCCCATATCCTGGCTGTCTAAAGGTAAATTTCAAAAACGATAGAAAACGACCTAGTAAATGATAAATTTTTGGTAAAAACAAAATTTAGGTGGAATACGCCAATAAAGACAAGTAAAAAGTCATTAAACTCATTAGTTGATTTCAAGTGGGAAAGCAATAATCAAAGAGCTACGTATAGTTACAAATGCCTGAAGTTCCGAAAGAAATACTTAGAATGTAAAAATAACATGAGGGGCCAAGATACCACAGGAATGTTTGGCCACTGATCATCAAGATACCTCAGCCGGTTTATCTTGCCCGCCTCCCCGGGGGTTAAGATACTAAGGGTGAGGGCAAAGATACACCCTGAAATATTGGAACTCATGGGCAATCTACCCGCGGGTATCTTGGCCCGCAGGGGCCAAGCTGTCCAGGCGCCAAGAAATAATGATATCACCACCGATGCAGAGATGCTTGGGGGAAGTTCAAGAAGATCCTTCCACTCATGTCATCAAATGAGTATGGGTTCAAGGAAGGGTCTAAGATGCCCTTGCGTGTTCTACCCTTCATCAGTAGTGAGTTTCACACCCAAAGCTTTGTATTTAAAGCGTCTCAGTCAAAATGACACAGCTGTGATCTGTTGGGTATTTTGGGGTCTGACACAGACCCCCTGACGTCATTTTGACGCAGGGTTTATAGGTACAAAGGTTAGGATCCCATAAAACTCACCGACACTAAGCGGACGGTGCCTCAGATGGTATGGACATGTCTGGCATGCAACCTCTTGTATTTACTCTGTAATTTCTGCAACAAGAGACAATAGATGTCAAAGAAAGACCTGGGTTGGCTATGTCATGACTGATATTAGGAGTATCGTCTCAGTGGTATTAATTAACAGAGGATCAAAGGCGTTGACAGAAACCGGTTTCCTGCAGCCTACACCTTTAGTATAGAAACATCCTCAATAGTTTGTCAAACAATTAAAACAATCCTCATGACAAAAATGTAATCATCTTTCCATTGTTTGTCTATTGGCTGCATCTCTTTAGCTGTAAACTGATTCAAGCCGACTTTGGCGTGTTTGACAATTATTCGTAAACATAAAAGTCTTTTGGTCCAGAATTTCAGCTGATTAAGACAGTTATATTCATTGTCAGAAATGAAGAATAAAGAATTTGTTGACCATGCCAATTGCTATATATTATACAGGATTCTCTGTACCATGCGGTAAAAAGATATTATTTGACTATTTTCGTCTAAAATATGATTTAGTAGCTCTACAGGGAGCCTTTGATAAGATAGAGAGCTTCTATTAATATCCCCACCAGCCCTGGGTATCAATATATTTTTTCATATTCTACAGGAGCCAAACCCTCTGTAATACATATAATTTGACTTTTTTAACCAAAAACATTTTATTTACAGTAATTTCATTGATGTCTAATAGCAGTTCAATTCATGTAAACATCACATTTCACATTTTCAGAAAAATACAACCAACAACAAAAAACTAATAACTATGTAATTCTAACATGGTCAGGTGCACCAAATACTGCAATTTGAACGAGAAGAGCCAAACTGAGTGTTGAATCCAAATCCAATTAATTCAATATAATCTAAAATAGAAATCCCAATAAAGAAATGATAACTATTACTATGATAGTAATAAATACCCCCCCCCCCCCCCCTTGATGAAAAAGAAATCTGAAAAAAAAAATCATTCGTTATGGTTTTTTTAGCTAAATTTTATTGTTGTTTCAATGTAATCGATATTTGATAACATTTTTGCAAACAAAATCTCGATGAAAATAATTTTTTATTCAAAAAGTAGAAAATTCCAGTTTTTCCATTTTTCAGCAAAATACCCAATTTTTGACCCAAAATTACAAAAATCCGAACGGAGGGATTCTTTTATATTTTTTTCTGTGAAAAGGTAGATACTTCACGAGTAGAATGGTGCATATTTCATTTCTGTTCAAATTTTGTCCAGGTCAAATCATATATTGACCAGACTATATGTTGAAAATAAACTTTTGAATGGAATGAAAGCTCAGTAGGTTGATACTTGCAAGGGACACGTTAAGAGGAAGAGGAAGCAGAGGAAGAGGAAGAAGAAGAGGAGGTAGAAGAAGAAGAAGAAGAAGAAGAAGAAGAAGAAGAAGAAGAAGAAGAAGAAGAAGAAGAAGAAGAAGAAGAAGAAGAAGAAGAAGAAGAAGAAGAAGAAGAAGAAGAAGAAGAAGAAGAAGAAGAAGGAGAAGAATTTTGGGAAGAGTCGATATATTTTCATGTTTGGTAAACCACGTTTACACGACATATAATAATATATACCCATCTTTTTGCCAGATTGTTATTTAGGTTATTATACCCCATGACAGTAATCCCTATACATAGTTAATATGGCGGAATAATAGTGACAAATAATGACAAATTAAAAATAAGTGGGAAACCTGTCACACTGACAAAAATATTTAGATGACAATTCCGTTTTCAAAATACTGCGGTAAAATATTTTAATCCTTTCATACGATACATTAATCCCTGCTCGAACTCTATGTTATTTCACCGTACATAAATGTTCCTTATCCAAACGGGAAGAGCAGATAATTTAGTTATCATTATTTTAGTCCTTCCAAATCTCGTATAACTCACATTAAATGACCTGACAGAGTATCTTTAGCTATTAGCTAAAGATGCTCTGTCAGGTCATTTATCGTGAGATATAACTACAGCTTTTACCAAGATGTCGTTATTAAGTAATTTTTAAGAAAAGTGACATTTATACTCTCCTTAAAATGGTGTTTCTTTTATTTTCGTGCTTTTGAAAGATGGTTGTGTACCGTACCTATCTGGTGTATCTGTACGTCCGCTAGTCCGTCCGTCCGTCCGTACGTCTCGCTTCCCGTTGGTACGGACTTTTTTATATCTTTTCTTGGACATAATTATTCCTCACACTATAAATGCAAGTAAGTTTTAATTGTTTACCGTTGGGACGAAGTTGACAAAGACCAATTAAACGTTTATTCAATAAATGGACATTTCTTAGGTGTATTGCTTTTGTGTGACCAGTCTTTCATATTTCATATAGATCTATTTTATCCGTGATTGACAAATGTCAAAGAGTCTTATTATTATAAGTAACATTATCCCTGCAGTGGCCTTTAACGCGCCATTTATAATTTCATTAGGCATATTTTGTGCACATGTTCAGTTTTCAACCTTTGATGGTTTCAAAGCAGGTTTGTCAATGAACCACGGATAATCATAAATCGCTTTCAATTTACGCCCAAATTACTGTCTTTCTGTATATTTGTGATCCTCATACGAAAAAGAGACAGAAGCGAAAATAGTATCGATCGTGATCAATCAGCGCGTATAACGAAGACTTGTCAAGGCCGAAAATCTAGCCCTACTGTGCATTTAATCATTATTTTCGTTGGTAATCAAAAGTTCTATTTGGCATGAATTTGTTCTCCATTTTTCCACATCATGTTTCGCATTTTTTGGACGTTTCCTTTTTGGATGACGATTATATCTTTTACTTTCTCTTCTGAACGACTGTTCACGCATGTAGGGCTAATCTTGATGTAAGACTGTGAGAAAGTTCGTTTGTGCATGTACTCATTTCAAATGATCCTGACTCATTATTGAATAATAATAAAGTTTTGGTGTGTAATCAAAGGCGAATCATTGCAGTTTGATCATCGAAGTTTGTATCCAACTTCTTTTAGAACTTGAGGAAGCCAATCCCAATGAGATTGCGAAATACTCGGGAGACGTCGTAAACATTCGGCGGTGGAACGTTCCACCGCCGAATGTTTACGACGTCGCCCGAATATGTTCGTATACGCATGGAATATTTACGAAGTATCACGATTCACATCGATGTCGCGTGAATCTCATAACGAATAGACTACCTTAAAGATCAGTCAACGAGCAATACTCTCGTTACATCGGTTGAATTTGTCATTGTGTAGTTCATAATTCCGAACGGTCGTCGAAAGAATCTACCCGTTAGGTTGCGCCATTAATTTGTGTCATGTTTAAGTTTTGCCGTCAAGGAAAAGAACACACTTTATTACAGTTACCGCCCTACTGTAGGAGCTATCGCTTCACACATAGACGCGAGATCGATATATCGCGATGATTTTCGACAGGTTTCCAACTTCAAAGTGAACGGGTGATCGATTTTATCGCTTTCTTATCACTGTAAAATACCAGTGAAAATGCCCATATTAGCTACCGTGCTCAGGACGAACTATGTAACACACATGTGAAAATGACCTTTGTAACCTTACTGAAGGCGTGTATGTCTCCAATTACTTTGATTTCTCTTTCAAAATCTTAACCTCTGTGAAGATAAAAAATATATATTAAAATAAGCAGGTAATATTGAATAAGATCAGATTGCACATGTGTGCAGCCTGGTCTTACTCCATACTTCCTGCCAAAACGTTTTGAATATCCCAGAATCAGCATGCACATGAAGTATTTTGATTCCAAAACGTTTATAAGGAGGATGTCGTCGCTTTTCAACAAAAACCTCGTAACTGCAGCTTAACACAAGCTGCAGAACTTTACGAGACTTTTAGTTGAAAAGCAGCGATATAAAATCTTGTTGGTATTCACATGGTATTGCTCCCAGGGAAGAAGGCTTACAGTATTATCGAATAATGTGTAGTCCAATGAAAATCAAGGACCAACCTTCATTTGCAGCTGAACAACGTTTTTTCCTAAAACATTTTAATTGTTTTATGCAAGCGTTTTACATGCTAAATAGTAATAACAAATGTTTTATTTCAAGTTATTAAATGTTTAATTATGTTAATGCGCTGATCGTCATCTCAATAACTAATAATGCGTAAAAGGCGTCGGCGCCAATACGTTAATAAGAATGAGTCATACGGTATTGCTTTTTTGTTTTAATCGAGCAAAATTGAAATTAATACTAAATTTTCTGGTTCAACATATGAGATGCAAAAAATGTTCTTCAGAAAATGCTACTTTTAAAGGAGAAGAAATGGAAAAGACGCAATTACACTATTATCTTCTTTTCTGTCATGGACTATTTTAGAAATAGTCTGTTACAACGCGTTTTGTTATAACCCTGCAAAATGTAATACGTATTACAAAACGCGTTGCGATGACATGAAATGTAATAAAATTCTGTACAACTCGTTATGTAATAAAGTCGCAATATGTAATAATTTTTTCACCGACCCAAAGTTCGTTCAAAACTTGATGCCATTAATTGAATGGGAATGAAGAAGGCATAAAATTGGCGATTTCGACATCATTTTCTAGGCAAATATTCGAAGATCATAGTGAGAAAACGAAATTTTGATATCGACAAATGCCACCTTTTTATCAAATTTCTAACTGTATATTGATTCCAATAAAGTTCTACTTTTCATTATAATGCTAGAAAATGATAATGGAAAATTTGAAAAAAAAAATACAAAACGCGTTGCGATGCCATGAAATGTAATAAAATTATGTACAACGCGTTATGTAATAAAGTTGCAATATGTAATAACTTTTTTCACCAACAAAAAATTCGTTCCAAACTTGATGCTGTTGATTGAGTGAGAATGTTGAAGGCAAGTAAACTGCGATTTCATTAACAATTTCTATGCAAAAGTTCTTAGATCATAGTGAAAATATGAACTATTGATATCGACAAATGCCTCCTTTTTACCAAATTTCTAACTGTATTTTGATTCAAATTAGTTGTTTCTTATCATTCTAATTCAAGAAATTGATGATGAAAAAGTTGAAAAAAAGTTTATTACTAGTACATAACGCGTTGTGATGACATGAAATGTAATAAAATTATGTACAACGCGTTATGTAATAAAGTCGCAATATGTAATAACTTTTTTTCACCACCCAAAGTTCGTTCGAAACTTGATGCTGTTAATTGAGTGAGATTGTAGAAGGATTGTTGAAGGCAAGAAAAGGGCGTTTTCAACATCATTTTCTATGCAAATGTTATTACATCATAGTGAAAATATGAAATTTTGATATTCAAAACTGGCTCCTTTTTAACATTTGCATAGAAAATGATGTTGAAATCGCCAATTTTATGCCTTCAACATTCTCACTCAATCAATGGCATCAAGTTTTCATCAAATTTTCGTCAGTGACAAAAAGTTATTACATATTGCAACTTTATTACATAACGCGTTGTACATAATTTTATTACATTTCATGGCATCGCAACGCGTTTTGTAATAAACGTTTTTCAAATTTTCCATAATCAATTTCTAGCATTATAATGACAAGACGGCCAAGATGGCCCTGCATCGCTCACCTGAGAGGACTTTGAGACAAACAACTTGCAAACTTCAAACTCGCATGACCCACTTTTTACATGACCTAGATATCATCAAGTTAAACATTCTGAACAATTTTCACAATGATGAGTAAATATTTAGGTTCTTAAAGCAAAAACAAGATTTGACCTTTTGACTTAGTTTATGACCTTACATTAGCCACTTTCTACATGACCCATTTATCAGCAAGATAAGCAATTCTGAACTATTTTCACGATTATGAATAAAAATTTTGATTTTTTGAGCAAAAACAAAATTTGACCTAGGTTTTGACCTCCCATGACCCACTTTATATGTGCCCCAGATATTGTCAAAATAAACATTCTGAACAATTTTCACAATGATTCAGATATCATTATGGTTCTAAATGCAGAAACAAGATTTGACCCTGTGACCTAGTTTTTGACCTCACATGGCCCCCTTTTTACATTGACCAGATATCATCAAGATAAATATTCTGAACAATTTTCACAACCATAAAGTAAATATTTTGGTTCCTAGAGCAAAAACAAGATTTGACCTAGTGACCTAGTTTTAGACCTCGCATGACTCATTTTCCACACCACCAAGATATCATCAAGATAAACATTCTGAACAATTTTCACAATGATAAAGTAAATATTTTGGTTCTTAGAGCAAAAACAAAATTTGACATAGTGACCTAGTTTTTAACCTTGAATGACCTGCTATTCATATCATTAAGATATCATCAAGATAAACATTCTGAATTTTCACAATGATTGAGTAAATAATTCGGTTCTTAGAGGAAAAAAAAAGATTTGACCTAGTGACCTAGTTTCTGACCTCAAATGGCCCCCCTTTTTACATTGACCAGATATCATCAAGATAAATATTCTGAACAATTTTCACAACCATAAAGTAAATATTTTGGTTCCTAGAGCAAAAACAAGATTTGACCTAGTGACCTAGTTTTAGACCTCGCATGACCCACTTTTCACATCACCAAGATATCATCGAGATAAACATTCTGAACAATTTTCTCAATGATAAAGTAAATATTTTGGTTCTTAGCGCAAAAACAAAATTTGGCCTAGTGACCTACTTTTTAACCTCAAAAGACATGCTATTCATATCACCAAGATATCATCAAGACAAACATTCTGATATTTTCACAATGATTGAGTAAACAAGATTTGACCTAGTGACCTAGTTTCTGACCTCACATGACCCACTTTTAAAATGACCCATATTTCATCACGATAAACATTCTGAACAATTTTCATAATGTTTAAGTACATATTTCCATTCTTAAAGCAAAACCAAGATTTGACCCAATGACCTAGTTTTTGACCTTACATGACCCACACTTTGTACATAACCTAGATATCAAGATAAGTATTTAGGATAGTTTTGACAAAGTTTTGGGGCAAAAATGGCATCTCTAGAGGAAAAGGAAGGATTCTGCAATTTTTGAGCTTGTGACCTAGTATTTGACCTTGCATGACCCACCTTTGATCATGACCAAGATATCATCAAGATAAACATTCAGGACAAATTTTACAAAGTTTGGACCAAAATTGGCACTTTCAGGGCAAAAGGGAGGATTTTACAAGATTTAGCCTCGTGACCTAGTTTATGACCTGGCATAATCCACTTCTTGACATGACCTAGATATCATCAAGATAAACATTCAGGACAATTTTTAGAAAGTTTGGGCAAAAACTGGCATGTCCAGAACAAAATGAAGGGTTTTAGAAGATTTGACCCTGTGACCTAGTTTTTGACCTTGTATGACCCACTTCAAATCATTTCATAGATATAATCAAGATAAATATTGAGGACAATTTTGACAAAGTTTGGACAAGAATTGGCACTTCCAGAGCAAAAGAAAGGATTTTGTAAGATTTGACCTCTTGACCTAGTTAATGACCTAGCATGACCCACTTCTTGACTTGACCTTGATATCATCAAAATGAACTTTCATGACAATTTCTACAAAGTTTGGACATAAATTGGCACTTCCAGTGTAAAAAAAATGGATTTTACAATAATTGACCTAGTGACCTAGTTTTTGATCTGGCTTGACCTATTTTTTAACATGACCTTAATATCATCAATACAAATATTTTGACCAATTTTCACAACGATTGGGCACCAAATGTGGCCCCTAGAGCAGAAAGAAGTTTTGACCTAGTGACCTTTTTTTTGACCCCATTATGGCCCCGATTCAAATTCTATGAAGTATTTTGAAAAAGCATGACCTGTAGATCATATGTGTGAAATATGATTGAATTCTGCCCAGTACTTTAGGAGGAGAAGATTTTTTTGTGAAAAGTTGACGGATGGACAGATGGACAGATGGACAGTTAGACAGTTAGACAGACAGACGCCGGACAACAGACCGATCACAATACCTCACCTCGAGCACTTTGTGCTCAGGTGAGCTAAAAAGTAGTAACTTATTGGAATCAATATACAGTTAGAAATTTGATAAAAAGGTGGCATTTGTCGATATCAAGATTTCGGTTTCTCACTATGATCTTCTAATATTTGCCTAGAAAATGATGTCGAAATCGCCAATTTTATGCCTTCTTCATTCCCACTCAATGAACGGCATCAAGTTTTGAACGAACTTTGGGTCGGTGAAAAAATTATTACATATTGCGACTTTATTACATAACGAGTTGTACAGAATTTTATTACATTTCATGTCATCGCAACGCGTTTTGTAATACGTATTACATTTTGCAGATTTATTACAAAACGCGTTGTAACAATGGTCAACGTTAAATACCTTAACATTTTGGAAACTTAAATTGATAGAGATAAAATAATAAGGTCCCATATAATCTTTGGCCCATGAAAAACCGGAAATGTTGGTTCCCAAACTTACTTTGTCAGCATAGTTCTAAAAGCATTTTCAAATATTCACAGCAGTTACTATTCAAATCGCACTTAACGTTTATTACTTAGTTATTAATCTTTCATCAATTATTTTAAATGCCCGAACTAATAAGCACATTTCATGGGCCAATCTAGAAGCGAAAAATAAATATTAACTTTTCGCTGCATCTCATTTTGAATGTAATTAAAGTTTACAAGTGATAAAACCGCTATAGCACATACACCAAGATGTTGCTTACTTTGTTGTCGATTTTGGCAGTTTTCGAATTGATGTTCTAAACACTTCTCCAAAACGGCTAAATCTTAAAAACAATCCTGAGTTTAAAGGAGTTGCACAAGCGAAAAGCTAACTGATGTCAAAAGAAGAAATTACAACCAAGAACACAATAAGTAAGTATGTATCCCACAAATTTTCTTCTAAGCACCGGGCCTTGTTTGGGAAAAGCAATATTATCTTCTAAGTTCAACAAAGTAAAATTCGTCTTTCGGGACAATTTTCGCACTCAATGTCGCTAAGGGTTAATCGTATTTCAATATGGGTGCAAGCATTTTTCTCTTCATTTCAAGTGGTTGCAAAGTTCGTTTACTTAAATATTCTTTGATCAGTCCATTTATATCACTTATAATGCAGACAGATATAACTGACGATTTTTTGTCATTATTACAATTTTCTTTTTCTTGATTCTTTTGTAATACAATGGTTTATCTCGCATACAACACGTGGCACAATATAATGCAAGTTATGACGCTATCATATGGACGCTATCATATGGCAATCGGCATGTATGTTGAACTATTGATACCTTGTTTGATGGTTTCTTTCGAACTTCGAGCGAACGAGTATAGATGTGTTGTATGCCGTCATTTACGTTTAAAAAGTCGTAAAAACAGCTTATTCAAATTCAGTATCCAGGCCCGTAGGAAGCAATTTCATATGGGGGGGGGGGGGCTAAAGCCCTTTTCCTGCATATTGGGGGGGGGGCTTTCAAGTAAACGAGTTCATGTATTGCATTGAGGCATGTGGATATCATATTATATATATCTGGAAGTATTGTTACAATATAAACACCTGCTATAAAGCTTCTACTACTGCTTTGTTCTTCTCATTCGCTAGGTTAGAATTTAGCAGTTCTTTGAATTGCTCACAATTGATAGTATTGGTGCATTCTCCACCACGCGTTCAGGAAGAATACCCGAAATGTGGCTATTTTGAGATTCATGAAACATAGTATTTTTTTTCGAGTAGCGTCGTTACTTATCCAAACTTGTTCGGACGCGGTCGTTATTATTCGGCGGTGGAAAGTTACACTGCCGAATGTTTTCGAGCATTCACGAATAATTTCGACGTCGCACGAATCTCATTAGGGGCGGACTGCCTTAATCAAATTGTGGAGTAAAAAGAGCTCTGGTCTGGAAAAGAGCCCATATCATATTTGAGACCTTTATGGGTCAAGATCAGTCCGTGCTTAAAGTAGTCTGATCAATAACGATGCCATACATTGGTCACAAGTCATGAGGTGAATGTGAAAGAAGTACAGTTACCTTGATTAGACTAACAAGTCGTTATTCCGGATTTTCGTAATTCCGTCGTGACAGAGTTGTCGTTCATGCGGGACGGTATGCCGTCTTCCGGTGTCAATGTAAACAAGCGCTATCAGTGGGAAAGTTCTACCGCTTCTGCATTTATTAATGCCATAATTTTCTGTATTGAATTGGAAATTTTGAAGTGCACAAACCTATATCGAAAGAGGCAAATGCAAGACGAGCTTGGATTATTGTATTAAGTCGCAAGAATTAGAACCAAACATCGTATCTGGCCTATAGTAGGAGGCCTACCCGAGTCTGAGAGACAGTACTTATTAGCCGAAACGCGTAGATCGTTGGGAGATTCCAACAAAGGAACCTCAGCGGAGCGAAGAAAGAGAAAACCCATCACAACATAGTCATAACACTCTAAACGCTTACATATCAAAGTAGGTCTAGTCTATTGAGACAGAAGGAGAAAATGCTGGTTATCAGGATGCTCTTAAATTTTGCCAAAATGTTTCCTAAAGCATTTTCTCTTAAGAAGATCTAGAAACAGTCCTGTTAAGGAAAGCTTTAACGAACAAACAATGAATTACATAGATCTACTTGAACGAAATAGTTAAGTTTTGAGAGAAAAGAAGAACATGCTGACTTTGCTCACAATTTAATTTTCCCTCAATATTTCCTATTCTACAATCTACACCAAACTGTTCTTCTTAGTAGATCTACGTATCAAAGTCTACAGCCTACTTCAATTTTGAATTAAATTTGAAATGGTGGTTTATTATAGACTATTAACCTTTTCCTAACCAATGTTTTGTTTTGATGCCCATAAATAGCAAAATCAGAACCATTCTGACAATTAGCAAGACTTAATTTGGAAAGGACCATATTTTGTTGTTTGGGTAAGGGTTAAAAAACCATATTTTCGGCACATTTAGATCTATAAACGAATTTCTTCATATTAAACCTCAGTAGATTGTTTGGAAAAACATTGAGAAAAAGGAAACAATTTGATGATAGCTGTATCTAGTCAGAAATATTGCCTCTTTCCTCAATATTTTCTGTGCTTTAACATTCACTTATTCTATTTTCGATATTAATCGTTTTCCGACAGTGGAACCGTGTGGAGCAGAATGCTCTTACAAACAATTACAAAATATTCGTTTGGAAAAACTCGCTCACAACGTACATGTATATATACATGTATCTATTTTCCCCAAAGGTGCCCCTCTACTTATTACTATGACGTCATGTGACTAGAGAGTGTAAAGCAAAGTCATGACGTCACATAACGACACTCGCCTGATTTGAAGCGAACCACGGGGAAAAATATTTTCAATGATAACCTATCATCGGATTATGGGAGATTTCTTTTGTTATAGATCTCTGAATGGTTTAAAAATGATGGAATGTGCAGAGGTATTATTAGATTCCATTACTAAGTTACAATAAAAATCATTTTTATTTTACTCATTGATTTGATGAAAATATTAAAGTTGCCGCTTGTCAAACAGGCAAATGGAAGTAAACATACCGTCCCGCAGGAACGACAACTCTGTATTACCGGAATTACGAAAAGAGTCAGGTTGGCCTTAACCCTTTCCCAATACACCCAAATACACTTCCAATTTGTTACTAAAAATAGTAACACTTTTTGATGCCAGATCGAGGCTCTGACCCAAATGTGAGTAAAGCATCCAGCGTGCAATGGAAATGAACGGAGGAAAGAAGAAGTTTAAGAGGCTTCACACTCCGTGTAGTGATGATTCCTCTGTGAATCTCGACGGGATATCATTGACTGACTTCCATTTATGGCCTTTATCGGCTTTTAAGTCATTTTTGACCCTCCAAAAAGTAGTATCCTCGGATCTTTTGAGGACCTAGCCGCAAGGTTAAACTCTCATATTCACGTAAACCCCCCTTCCCCAACAAAAAAAAATAGTACGAAACATGCCATTTTCAGTGTGAAGATGATTATGTCAGTACCGAAAGGTTTATGAAGAAAGATAATTCATTATGGTAGATCAATTTGATAATAAAAACATAGCTGTTAAAGCTCATTTCCCAAACGACAAATTATTTAGACTTTTCAAGTTTGACAGCGGCTTAACCCTTTCCTAAACGGCACCTGATTCAATTTGGAAGCTCTTGCAGATAACAGAATGGGTATCATGAAAGTAGGTTTTTTGTGCAAGGGCGGATCTAGAGTGTGTGTGTGGGGGGGGAGGGGGGTCGGGATGTCCGCATTCCCCCTCCCCCCCCCCCCCCCCTGGAATCAGCCGAAAATTGAATGTTGACTATATAATTAAAGCGTCAATATAGGCCTAACGTTATATATAATTTGACACATTTAAGTCATCATTGGTCTTGGACCCCCATGAAAAATATAGTAATATAGTGACGAAAACCTTGAGGCAAAAGGAGAAAATGCTGATTAAAAGTATTTCATTATTTTGTCCCTTGAAATGATTTTTGAAACAATCTCTGTAAGACAGACAAAGACGGATCTAAAAGGGGGTCGGGGGTCCGGACCCCGCCTTGAATATGTCGAAAATCGAATTTTGACTACACAGCGTTAGTATGGTATCTAACATTACAAAATTCACAAATTCAAAGCCATCTTATAGGCTAGACCCCACCCCCACCCCTTGAAAAAAATCCTGGATCCGCCCTTGACAGCCAAAACATTAACATTTCTTGTTTGGTAAAAGTTTAAAACATTTTTCTTTTCAATTGTTTTTTTTAATATAACGCCTCTGAACAATATTTCAGCAATAAGTTAATTTATAATTGTCCACGCTCCGCGGCTGGGAATCCATCCTGTGACCTGTCCATTATTGGCTCTAATCTAGAGCACAAACACATGCAAAATATTACCACTCACACTTGGACAGTACTAAGGAGCTCACTTGCTCCTGCAAAATTCTTTTTATATGGTTTTCAAAAGCAGTAGCTCATCCTGAACTTGCATGGTGGTAATGGGCGATGGAGACAGGGTACGAATGATTACAAGCCAAAAGATCTCTTTTTTTCAATCAAAGTTGCAAAAATATTCCTGTAACTGAAAACTCTAATAATTAACGCAAATGACTGTATAAAATATTCTTAATACTTAGGCAGAATAAATGAAAAATGCTCGCGCGAAAATAACGACTCGCACAATGAATTATATAGTAAAAAGACCACGTGACCTTTTGTTTGCTCTCTTCATGCGCAGGTCACAGTTAAAAATTTGGAAGTGTATTTGGGTGTATACAAGACCTGGTTTTGACGTCCCTGATAGAAAATGCTTGGGAAAACATTGAAACAAAAGAAGAAACTGCTGATAACCAGCAGTTTCTCCTTTTGTCTCAATATTTTCCGTGTCATATTTTACACAAATCTTATCTTTAATGACATCCATTTTGTCATTTATGGCAGTTTTTGAAGTGGATCACCCTAAAACTTTGTCGTTCGGGGGAATGAGTTAAATGCTACAGGCTATGGCACTTTTTCCAGATCATGGCTCATTTTATGATTGAAATAGTTTTCTTTCGACCAAATAAAGTGGGTTAGTACGTAAAATCAAGCACATGGTTTATGATTACAAACAATGTTTTGTGTTGGAAATAATTATTCTAGTATCCATGAATCTCTTTAACCCTTTCCCAAACAAGACCTGGTTTTGACGTCCCTGAAAGAAAAGGCTTGGGAAAATATTGAAACAAAAGAAGAAACTGCTGATAACCAGCAGTTTCTTCTTTTGTCTCAATATTTTCTATGCCATATTTTACACAAATCTTTTCTTAGATAACATCCATTTTGTCATTTGTAGCTGTTTTTGAAGTGGATCACCCTAAAATTTTGCCGTTTGGGAAAGGGTTAACAAAGAAGCATTGGTTATGAAAGGCATAATATTATTTTCTAACCGAATGATACTTGAACTATCCACCTAGATGAATGCGTACAGAACTTTGACGTGTGGTTCATCTTTCTTATTATCCATTAGAAGAGGTTTACACTGTGTTCACCAAAGGCATCTTTATTGCATATTAATATATCCTTTTATAACACTATAGTGTTCAAAGGGAGACTTAAATGGTAACGCTCGAAGAACAAAAATTGTAGATACAATTTTGAAGCAAACTGTAGATACAGTGGACAACCGTCGACTTGCTTCAAGTTTGCTCTACCGAAAACGCAAAATAAGTTAAAAAAAAGTATACGTGACTAGTAAGCCTGCACAGTCTGACCGGGTTTGAAACCGTCTATCTATACTTGTATCGTCGCTTTTCAACAAAGCCCCAGTAACTGCATCTTCATTTAACCCTTTCCCAAACGACAAAATTTTAGGGTGTCCAATTTGAAAGATGCTGCAGACGACAAAATCAAGATTGAAAACCATTGAATTTTTGTAAAATATAGCATAGAAAATATTGAGGCAAAAGAAGAAACTGCTGGTTATCAGCAGTTTCTTCTTTTGTCTCAATGTTTTCCCAAGCCTTTTCTATTAGGGACGTCAAAACCAGGTCTTGTTTGGGAAAGGGTTAAACTGCAGTTTAAAGGTTTTTTGTTGAAAATCAGAGATGTGCTTCTTGATAATTCTATTCTAGATGTTAATAAGTATGAAGCCAAACTAGCACTGGCTCCTTTCGACGTATCCTGTAAGTGCAATATCCGATGACGCGGGAGAAATAATAACCAAAAATAAAACGTAACATCAATGGTACAGAACGTGTAAATGTTTTCATTCTTGAAATAAACAGAAAGTAACAACTGACGTGAAACAAACAGGCTTCTGTGAAATCTACGAGTCACGTGCGTAGTGCTTCAGATTAAATACCTCGTAAAAACACGAATCGAAGTAAATACTAGATTATAAACCCTATCCCAAACAAGCATTGCATCGGTGTTATTGCAAAACCTTGTAATTCAAGCTTGTTAAGGCTGAAATTACGAGGTTTTGCAATAACACCGATGATTGGTACTAACTACTCTGCAGGGCGATAGTTTAGAAATCTTTTAGGGAAAATAAGAGCATGCTGATGATTAGTGTTTTCTTTTTTCCTCAATAATCTCTAAGCCGTTGTTTGTAACGGTTCAACTTCAAGAACCATGTTAAATGATGTAACATTTGTTTTAAAAGATAAGTTCTTCATTTAGAAAAGGGTTATGCAAACAGGTATATATTATTTCATTTTACTTTTTTGCTGAGCACAAAATAGAATCACGGATGGTGGGCGATAACTATGGATTAGATACGTAAAACTTTATTACGTGAATATGACAAGAATGCAAAGATATTTGAATTATTGATTGTAGTTTAAGAATTAATCTGAAACACAAAAAACGATTAATGAACTTGCTGTATCCAACTCACAGTCCATGGACGTGTTGCCTGTACATTTTTTTAAGTTTCAATTGTTATAACGAAATATAATAGAAAATAATTGACTAAAATGAGAGCGAGTCGAGTGACATTTGATACATATACCCATATATGCATCTAGATCAACAGCCTGACCACTCTTTTCTGCTCTTATAAACACGACCCAATAAAGACGCAGAATGGTTCTGAATCCATAATAAATATCGTCGCTTTTCTGCAAAAACCTCGTATCTGCAGCTTGTTTTAAGCTGCAGATACGAGGTTTTGGCAGAACAGCAGCGATATTTTATACTTGTCGGAGAATGTTGCTACAGACGCAAAAATGGATGCTGATACAAACATAATTTGTGTACAATATCAGAAAATATTTGGGCAAAAGGAGGAAATACTGACTGACTGTCGGTATTTTCTTTTTATGCCTTCATGTTTTCAGAAAATTTTCAATTGGGGGTGTTCAAACGAGGTCGTGTTTGGAAAAGGGTTATAACATTTTGGCCGAAACGTGACAATGTTCTTGTTGAACCATGAATCTCAACGTAAAATTGGAGAAAATATGTCTCCATTACGGAAAATGGTACTTATGATCAAACGCTAAATATTGTTGATAATAAAATCACCCGCGAGAACCACTTTCTTGTTTCGCCCTTGATATACATCGACCATTAAGTAATCGCCGCGTAATCTTTATGATAACATAACTTCAAAGAATACAAAGTAACACAAAATAACATTAGTTACACAAAATGAAATAAAATAGACATAGCTATTGTATGAATACCGATGTAAAAAGAAATGATTTTCCTTTTAGTATGCAGTTCGTAGGAACAGGAGGAGATTATGGGTGGGGGGATAGACTTTGTGTACATGATTGGGCCTACACAATGATATAAGAGCAAAATGACTAAGTGCTGGTTATCATTTTTTTTCTTCTTTTGCCCCAAAGTTTTCCCAAGTCTTATCTCATAAGGACTTCAACACCAAAGAAACTTTGTTCAGGAAAATCTTATTTGTTATTATAAGTGCACTATACAAGGTCACACTATAGACTGTCTAGTCACTATTTGTGAACTGTAAACATTTCACAGGTCACCGTGTACGGTCCACTTTTTGTACCATGATATTTCCGGGTGGACCACTGGCCTATATGACTTTGTGTTTGATTTGTCCATGATCAGGAAATTGATTCAATTAATGATATTAGGTGACTTTCGCCGAGGGGGCATTCTTATAGGCATCAAGTTTTTGACAACGTTTCAGACAATTATTAAAAGTGCAAATATTAAACATCGTGATCTAATTTTTGCAGTATTTCTAGGATAACAATCTTTGCATCTGGTTGAATTTATGATTTACCCTTTACCAAACGACAATATCTAATGTGGGTCCAAATTTAAAGAGTTTCCGCCAACCAAATAGTCTCAAACTTCAAAGTGTACTATATTTTTCGTGTGTTTTATACGCCGCCGAAGGCGGTCGTATATTGACATCATCTTCTCCGTTTGTCCGTCCGTCCACCCGTCCGTCCACCTTTCTTGTCAACGCAACTCCTCCCAAGTTTATGGCTGGATCTTTTATAAACTTGGACAATCTTATCACCTCAATTGGTAGATGTGCATGAAGGAAGAATTTTATGGATCATTGATTTCTGTCTGAGTTATGCCCCTTTAAAACTTAGTCTTTAAGGCGGCGTATATTGTGGCCATAGCACTCCTATTTTTAGTTATTAACCATGCCAGCTTCGTAAAACCCCAAAACTGAAGACTCAAAAGATTAATTCTCTATTCAATTTCAATTTTTCATATTTCTTGCTACCTAAGAAAGTGGACATTTCAAACTACTCGTACATGTAATTGGATTATTCTTATACTATTTTCATCGAATATATTGAGTAAAGATCACAATTATATAGAATTCAAAATATGCTCAAATAATTCTAAATGACAAAGTGTATCGGGCCAAAGTCCTGAGTAAATATACAGTGTAAAAGACGTTGTAATTAGACAAATTCGCGTATTTTGAAACCTCCCTATTTATTGAAATCATTTTTTTTATAATACTGCCAAAGATGACCCGGATTTTAACCAGTTTGACATAGATATGTTTTCAGATAAGATGTTTCTAAATGTCCTGAAAGAGACATAACATTCCAGTTTCAGTTTTCAAAGTATGTCTTGATGCAAAGATTGGTTATTCTTATGCGTATAAATGCTATCAGTTTTTTAAGTTGTTATTAATAAGCGAAAAATACGCCTTTAAAGTTGAGACAGAAATGGCAAAGTACATATAAATCCAAACTGTTGTGGACACCAATTTGATTAATTTTAGCATAATTCTTTAAAAGAACCTGAACTGCTCAAACGTGAAAGCTGCTATAGACAAGTATAGACGACCATTTGGACGTTCATAAAGATAGAAATATCGATTGCAATATTGCAATGATTATTGGGATGATAGCGAGTACAAGTAGCTAACGTTACGTAACAACGTATCAACATTTTATTCTTTTGCCTTACAATGTTGTTTTTAACCGTTTATGCAGAACGTCAAAACTAAAGTTTTTATTGAATAATGCTATCAAAGCGTTATATTTCAAAAAGATTATACGCATGTGACATACTACAAGAATACTTTTGAAAATCAAATATTTGATGTGAAAACACTTGAAAGTTTTGGTTCGTTGAGATTTTCAAGAGTCATCCACGGCGTGGAATGCTACCGTTTTATCCTCTTTTTGAACAAGACATGTTTTGACGTCCCCAGAAATAGTTTGGGGAAAATATTGAGAGAAAAGAAGAAATTGCTGATAACCAGCAATTTCTCCTTTTCCCTCAACATTTTCTAGACTTAAACATTATATTTTTTTTATTTCATTTTTTGCTTTAGATAACAATATTTTTATCGTCTGCAAGCCTTTAAATTACTTCGGTGTTCAATCTTCATTTTTGTCATATATTTGTTTCAAACTATGATAATTGAGTTTTTTGTTTCCAAGGAAAATCTGTACGTGTGATAATATTTGCTTTATCGCTGCTTTTCTTCGAAAACCACGTATCTATATCTTAAAACAAGCTGCAGATTCAAGGTTTTCGTGGAAAAGCGACGTTATGCTATTTGGTTAATAATTTTACAAAGGACATCGTTTAGGGTGGTCTAAATCGGAAAGGGTTGCAGACGACAAAATAATAGATATCCGAATTGGAATTTATTTTCATAGCATAGAAAATTTTGAAGACAAAAAGAAAATAAATAGTGCTGAATATCAGCAATTTCTATTTTCTTATCTCATTGGTTTTCCAAACTAGAGATGTCAAGTCCATGCCTTGCTTAGAAAAGTGTTAATAGGGAGTACTTAGTATATGTATATCGTGAATACGAATACATTTATGGTCAGTATGTCGCCAAATGTTGCCTTAAATTAGATAATGAGGAAGATTTTAGAGAATAGTTTGGATCTTGATTGGGCTGTGAGCATACAACGGCTGATCTGTACCAAGTTTGGTCCCAAAATGCGAACCAATGTAGAAGCTATGTTTTCTGAGAGAGAGAGGGTTAAATGGTCAATCTACTTAACTATAGAACCATTTATACTCAATTTGTTAAATCCATTATACACGCGCTCAAGTATCGTTCATTTATCCACTTGTTTCCTTTTGATCCGCAAAATAAACCTTATCAGATGTTTGGATACTCTCGTGTTTCTTCGATACCAGAAGGTTTTTACGCACCAAAAATGGTCAACAAATACTTGCTGCTTTTTCTTTAACTCTTTGTCAAATATTGTTCGATTTTCACATAACTGCCAAATATATTGCTAGATAAGGCTAGCATTTCATCTGTTTCCACAAGGTTTCGTATGCTTAAAATTGAATTTTTTGCCATCTTAGCTGCATTTTAAAAATTGTCAGGAAATGGTTTGATTTTCAACAAGTTTATAGTTTTACGTAGTGAAATCAATTATCATTTTCCTTAGTCCTTGTTCAGTTTTGATTATTTTTCTTTGCAACTGGTCCGAATATATCAAATTTCCTTGAATCTTAAAACTACCTACCGACAATTGTTCAACGTTTTGCATTTCGAAATACCACAGGATACACGTACAGTCGACACTCGTTGTGTCGAAGTCAGAGGGGCCGTCAAAATACCTCGACATATGCGGAGTTCGACTCATCCGATTTTGATTATTTTCGATGAAAACGATATTTAACCATTCTTGATGGGCATCATATATGTGTCTATGATTGAAATATAGTAGGAAAAGGAAAGAAATTGCTCGATACGAGCAATTTCTATCCTTTTCCGACTAAATTTCAATGGCTGTATTTGTTTCGAAATTATTTTGATTAAACACTTTGATATCCATATGTTGAGGACGTGGCAAGACATTCACTTCGACTTAAGCGGAATTTCGACTTATCCGATGTCGAGATAACGAGTGTCGACTGTACGCAAATCGGTGCATGGGCATATAAGAATTTCAGAACTAGAATACAAAAACGTTGGTGTTGTACGAATTATTAAGGTGATCGCTGCTTTTAATCGAAAATCTCGTAACCACAATTTAAATCAAGCTGTATTTACGAGGTTTTCGAAGAAAAGCGACATTATATTGGAAGCGATCTCAGATTAATTAACGCAAATCCACTTTAAAGCGAAAATCATATAGACTTATTTATAAAAGAAAATCCTAAACAGAAACTTCTAAAGCAGGTGGTCTTCTTTATGTGAATCATTGATTAGTTTGAACGTAGTGATGCATTTTTCAGGTAACTTTCAAACAGACTTTTGGAAGGTGCGAGAAGAGAAAATTTGACTATTGTCAGCACGCACCAGGGCCGCGTTCTTTAGAGCGAGATTTTTTTTAAAGATTTCTTAAGATGTTTTGGATAAGGCGTTTTAAAGACCGAGACTTTGACCGAGCTGTTCCGAATGCTCCATACTTTATACAAATGACGTCATGATGACGTCATTTGTATAAATATGGAGCATTCGGAACAGCTCGGTCAAAGTCTCGGTCTTTTTTCAGGGAACTTTCAAACATAGACTTTTGGAAGGTGCGAGAAGAGAAAATTTGACTATTGTCGGTTTATAAATTATGGAGCGTTCGGAACAACTCGGTCAAGTCTCTTTTGTATTGTTTCTACAGAATTGACCGAGAGGTTCCGCACGAAGTATAGGGTAATGGCGCCTCCCATTGAGCCTCTTAAAAATCTTGCTCTAAAGGACGCTTTATCCTAAAATATCTTAAGAAACCTCAAGAAATCTCAAGAAATCTCGCTCTAAAGAACGCACCTCAGCTGTATCGAACCGACGACTCTTCGTGTAGTATTAGGGAATAGATGGTGCAAACTTGGTCGATTCTAACAGAAAAAAATGAAATATCATGATTGTCTACGGATTGACTATATACAAGGGCGGTTTCAGGATTTTTTTCCAGGGGGGAGGGTCCAAGCCCAAATGATGGCTTTAAATGTGCTAAATATGTAACGTAATACTAATGTCATATAGTCATTTTTTTTATTTTCGACCAATGCCAACGGGTGGGGGGCAGGGGATCGCCCCGACCCCCTCTAAATCCGTCCTTGAAATAGACACAAAGGCACCGTGATGGAAAGAAAGATAGCGATATTTATGTACGTTTCTAACCTTATCTGTGGCACCAATATCCTTATATACTTGTATGCAAACAGCATGTGTGAACATATTTAAAGATGTTTCATGTTTGTAATGGTTGTTATGACAGAAAAGGCGTAATATTACACGACAAATAGAAGTCAACTGGGTGTGAGCAAATAGGAGATACAATTTCGGAATTTTGTTCCATAAAGCGAACCTGCAATACATGTATGTGACGTGATGTAGGTCAATCCTTAGACAATAAGAAATAATTCAAATACATTTGAGCCAGGATCTGGAAAAGGGTACTTAAGGCTTTTGAGCCCAACATGGTTCCAGATCAGCCTGCGTATACACGCAGTCTGACCAGGAACAATGTTGTTCTCTTATCGCTTCGTCATGATCTGTAACATATGAAAGTAACATGGATCCAGGTCAGACTGCTAGTACGCACAGGCTGATATTGAAACATAACTTTCTCGAATGCTATAAGGGACGTTTTTCCAGATCCCGGCTTATTTGTTTGTCAGGCTGATCACGATCCATGATGTTCTCTAATATCTTCTAAAGGAAGATAGGACCTGAGTACCTCCAAAATGGTAAGTCGAACAACATTGTTTTTGGACGCTATGTGAGGACGATGTGGACACACGGTTGAATATGACCAGGCAAGAGAACAATACGAATATTGATCACACTACACTTTCACACAGGTTTATCTATTAATAAATGATAGTCCAAAATGCTATGAACGTCGTATTAATCATGACGCCACCCATAAAATAACACGTTTATTGTGACGTAATTAAAATTAGAAATTAAAAAATATTTCCTATTAATACAGAGATTGTATGCGAATGCAAACATTCATAACACCACTGAGTAAATAAATCACATTTTTACATAATGTGCACATATTTCAACCCTTTCTCCAATAAAACCTGGTTTTAACGTTCCTAACAGAAAATGCCGAGAAAACTGTGACATTCAGGCAAAGAATACAATGCGGCCAAATAGAAGTTTTCTCCGTTTGCCTAGATATTTTCTGCGCTATATTGCGATACTATACATCTTGTCGTCTAAAGGGGCTTTACATTTGGCAATTCCAAAGTGTTGCAGTGTGGAAAGGGTTAAGTGCGATATGTAAATATGGAAATTGTGCAGGGAGGGCCTCAAAATTAACTCATTAGCTTCACTGCGTGAAGACGTGTGCGGTTGCAAATAATTACTTAAATAATTTTCACCGCAGCGGTGCTGCAGAAGACATTCTTTGAAAAAACATAACGTTGGTGGGGGTCAAAACCTCGTAACTACAGCTTGAATAAGCTGGAGTTACGAGGTTTTGACTCCCCATCGACGATAATGTCAAGTAAATGGCCTTGGGTTAGTCTTGAAGTCTTGAATGAATATTGATAACAATAGGATTCGTTCTCAAATAGATTCCACATGGAATGAAGTCAGGTCTGGTTTGGAAATGGGTTATTTTTAAGAAATCGACATGTCCATACTACGACACGTGCAATCATTCGAAAATTTTGAAAATTATTATAAGCCTTTTTTTAAACTTCCAAGCTTTTATGGACTGTAAGTGGATATAATATTTGAAATTGGTCCTATACTCTGTATCCAAAACCTTTTAAGAAGCAGCATACTGATTAAAGCAGTTTCTGCATTTTCCCCACAATATTGATGGCGAAACTGTCTATTTGGATCTATTGATTCCAAATAAAAATTGGTTGTTTGGTAACGGGTATATAGTTTACGTCACGGGGATATTTTCTTTACAAAAAAACGAACAAGAATGTTATATATCTCATATATGAAATATTATAAAGGCAGATTTCGTTTTTTTTGTGCCAGATTATGTTTCATAGGAGAATTTCCCTAATTATCTTGTTAAACGTTTTTGTGCTGTTAAATAAAGACGGGTAACCGTATCAAATATGTAACAGGTGCTCCATTTGAAAAGGTCACCCAGTCTAAAATCTACTGAATTTTACTACAAAACGAGATCAGACCCTTTATATCGCTTTTCTTTAAAAACCTCGTAACTACAGCTTGTTTCAAGCTGTAGTTACAAGATTTTTGAAGAAAGGATGTAGCATGATTTTACAGACAGTGCAAGCAAAAGCCAGAATGCACGTGCATGCGTCTCGAAGGGAAAACAAAGCAGCAATCCCTTACAAGTTCAGCGCGTTGCATGAATGCACTACAGCTCATGGCGGATAATCACGTGGTAAAACAATTTCAGAAAATCTTCATTAATTTTGATAATATTGGACCGATTTGAATTTGGCTTGAAGCAGAGAATGTGGACAGACGTCACGCATTCGATAGACGTGGTGGATTTTTTAAATCGTTTACAGATAAAAAGTTATTGAAGATCAACCAAAATTTTGGATGATCTTCAATAACTTATTTATCAGCAGATTTTCCAAACATCCACCACGTTAAGCTTATTCCTTTCATTGTTCCACGTTCTCTGCTTCAAGCCGAATTCAAATTGGTAAAAGGGTAACAAAATTATCGAAGATGATAGGAAATTCTGGGTCATGTGATTATACACCGTGATAGCTGCTGGAGTCAGATGAGCCTAACTTGACTTAAGGTATATGACCGATCATTAAAACACCACTTTCTAGCCATACGAAATGCATCAAATTACACACACTTGTAAATACACTTCACATAAGTTGATTCACCGTACCGGATTTCAAGATTATGCTTCAAGAAGAGAATAATTCACAAATATTATTTTACTCTATATATTCATATATGCAAGGGAGGTAATTTTGATTTTTTTGTCAAATTCATGTTTTTCCATAAGTATGCTCTAATTCAAAATTTTAAACCGTTCAACATGCTTATGTTTGTATTTGGAATGGAAATATATCGCAGTTTAGGAATTACTGGTACTTTTCAATTTTCACCGCTGGCTCTCAGGTGCTAATGATGGGTCATATACCTTAACAGACCACTTTGAAAGGGGTAACACAATAAAAAGTAGCACTCTGCACACCCACTTTTTGATGTCGCTAACCGTAATAAAGAAGAGGGTGTGGGAAAATTGTTATATTTGTTGTAAAATATAAACTGAACCATCGATTGGAAACAATTACTTACTTAGGGTAATGAAGCATATCTAACTCGAAATTTCATATGAGAAATGGCTTAAATATTACTTTCAATATTAGGTGTTATTCTGAGTAGGGAGGTATTTGAATTATGTATCACAAAAATGTTTCAGTAGAAAGATGCTTTTTAAGGTTTTCTTAAAGCAGAACGTCCAAACCAGGGCTTGTTCGAAAATTATTACCCATTCCGCATTAAACTTTTAACCCTTTCCTAAACAATGCCTGGTTTTTACGTGTCCAATCAAAGCAAATTTGAAAAAAAAAAAACATTTAGGCAGAAGAAGAATATGCTGATAATCAAGATTTTCTCTTTTTGCCTCAAAACTTTATTGGCTTTTTTGTGCTGAAACTTTGACCTTATCAACACCTATTTTCTAGTCAGCCGAAGCGTTCAAATTGTACCACCCTAAATGCATTGACTTCTATAAGCATTCCAACAAACTACGAAGCATTTCTTTAACGGTATTTGTGTTTGACACTGTGAAGATATTTAAGGTATAAAATACGCATGAAATTTGTCACCTATATGTCATATTTATGCTATAAAACTTGAACATTTATATCATTTTTTCGACTTGTAAATTTAATGTGTATTTTCAAAGGGAAACTCCATATGAACAATTATGAGTGTTTTACTTTTAACAAAACAACGGAAACAATTCGTATACCTTGGAATCGCAAACAACAACAACAGCAGCAGCAGCAATCTATGCTGATCACAATTGACGGCTATCACAGAAGATAAAACTAATATAATTGAAAACAGAATGCTTATAAACAACATTTTCTACTTTTTCTTCAAGTTCATGGTCATATTAAATGCAGAGCTTTGATGTTTGAATAATTATGAAAAAATTGGTCAGCACTTTGTAATTTTCCAAACCATGGTGCATGTACTGGTTAATAATGATCTCATTGCTAATTTTTGCCAACGTTGATGAGCAAAGAAATGTTTAAAAACGATGCTACAAAATCTGATCAATAGGTTCAAGGGCCATACTAAAAGTCAGTGTATACTGAGCGCAGATATTCCATCTATCATTGATACCAGACGGCAGACACTCCGTACAACTTCCAGTGTCACCCTTGGCAAACTAAATTGACGATGATATACTCTTGTCAATTTGCTGCGTCATCCGTGGTAACGGAAATTTACGAGGAAAAAAACTCGTAAATTCCCGTTGCCACAGATGACGCTCAAATGTGTACGAATTGTTTAGTACCTAATGATAGGTGGAATACACAAAACATTGCGTGTTATAGTAGGCATCAAACCGGTCTAGACCATTTGGAACTCCTCGGATAATTCTATCAAATGATTGCCTCGGAAGTATGTGTATGAAGAAACGTTAAAAATGCGATTTTAGCCGGAAGTAGTTGCGCTTCATAAAGTAGTTTTCGAGGTCTTCCAAATGAACAATCATGGCAACTTGCGGGTCTTGCAAGTTGTAATCATTCTGGAAAGAGAGAACACTAGAACTGCAAACAATGAATTTCAGTACCATTGTCGCTCCATTGTTGACATTAGTTACAGACGAACGTTCTGTGTTGTTGTTCTATTCTACTCTATTCATAGTCTGAAAGTAGATCCATGACTTGCATCCAAGGTATGATTAGATAGAATTGTGCGAGGTGTTCCAAATGCGATCTGGACCGTTCTCGTGTCTTAGTAAACGTTTTCAGTTCTAAAACGTCACACAAAAACATTTGTCGCCATTAAAACGTACGTAAAGAAGTTCACCAAATTTCTGTTACAATAAAGTAGTTACGCTGTCACTAGTCTAGTCTAATTATCATAGTTCACCCTGTCCCAAATAACAATATTTGGTCTGTTCCAATATGACAGCAGCTGCTTCAGGCAAATAGCGAGATGTTTCCAATTTTGTATTTGTGTTTAGCGCAGAATAGAAAATATTGAGACAAAAGAAGAAAATGCTGGTCAACAGCATTTTCTTCTTTTGTCTCGATATTTTCCCATGCCTTTACTACTGACCATGTTCAAGTCGGGGCTTATTTGAGAAAGGGTTATACAGATAAAATCTGAACCCAGTGACTGACGCTCTACACCCATGCAACATTTAAAAGGCATGCTTGACGGATTTTCAGAAATCTGCAAATGTTACAAAATATGACGACTTTATTAAGATAGAGCAATTAAATCGAGACTCCTTAGTGCAACAAAATTTTAAACAGGACTTGTATTTTGACGGCTATTATAAGATGCATACAAAGGCACCATGTGCAATTTCGTTGTCCGATCACAGCTACTTTTTAAAGCAGAATTCAAACCTTTGCTGCGAATAATAGGGGGAAAATCTATTAGCTTGTGGATAAGAGAATCAAATGTATAGGCATTATCTATGTATAATGCCGAGTTGTACAGAAACCTAAATAGTTCTGTTCGAATAGAGACAGGCAACGTCAATTTATGGAATATTGACTCCGAACTGAATAAGACGTCGCGCACGCTATTGGGGAACTTTTCAAAAAACGCTACCCTCTGCGATTCATAACTGAATTTTGCAAGAACCGTTTTCCTTCCTAAAACTTTGTTATATGTCAAAATAACCGTAAAACCATGATCTTTTTCAATGACATACCCTTTTCATGTTGTTAAGTTGTATAAATTTGCTAGAAAGACTTTTTGTTCGTAAATTCGGGGGAAAACGCGTGTAACATGTAACATAAATTTTCAACGGCGACGGATATCTATAAACAACTTTGCGATTAAGGAACGTCAAAAACATTGAAAAGTATATTATATGACAGTGGAAATGCTGTAGAATGTTTTGCCGAACGGAAATCAAATGTCGATGTCAATTACGCAAATAAGCCCAGTTTGTTCACCAAAAATCGCAGTGTAACAATTAGAATTACGTCGCAGAAAAAATGAAAATTTCATTTGATATTTTGTGAATTAATGGCTGAAATGCAACAAAACTTGATATAAGAAATATTATTTTTCTCTATTTCAATAATATATACAAGAAAATTAGTTAGCATAATAAACGAAGCATTAATGATATAAAATGCGTGTGGACAGAAATTGTTTCAGGTCGTTGAAAACTCTACTTTTTTACCCTTTAAAGGTTAAAAAATACCGGTTCCGTTTTTCATACAACAATTTAATTTCAAAGTGGAAATATTATTTTTTTCTTGTTTGTCATATCAAAATTTCAACGCAAAATAATAAAACGTAAATAAAATGTTCAAATTTGTTCGTGTGGACAGAAATTTTATAAACGTAAACTTTTTTTAATTGGCGTAGCCTTAAAAGTATCTATTTGGCGAATTTAAAGACGAAAATAAAACTAATCAAAGTGGCCTTAAAGCTTAAAAGTGCAAAAGACAGAAATAGTGGAGATTTTCTTAAAACATGGTCTTGTCTTTTTAAATCACATTAGTTTGTATAGAGAGTAAGCATTAAAAGCACAACACAACCGTCTACGTAAAAACGTCAACGTTCCGCAATTATTAGAATAATGACGTTCGCTACTTTGACGTTACATTTAGTTCCCCAATACCGTGCGCGACGTCATAAGCTCAATTATTTATATCATTTATGGCATTTGCTCTTTCGTTTAGGCCCTAATTGTATTTTAGGAGTTCTACGTGTAGATTTAGTATGATTGAATGCAGGGTCTTTCAAAATGGAACAGTTCTGATGTTTCTCGTTTAGGTAAGGGTTATAATACAATAATTATGAAGAAACAGCATAATGTGCACTTGGCGCTAATCAGAACATAAAACGTACCATCTGCCATCATAAAACATGTGGCATTTTGTACTGACTGCATTTTACCAGTTTATTGATACATTTACACGTACAAGTACATGAAAACACGTAGACACATGTGCCAATGTTATCAATAACTTTAAAGAGCGAGTGCGAGAAGGAAGGCGTCAGAAGGGCCGGCATCTTGAAAACGTCATTAACTACTAAAATGACGTTACAGACAAAATATGGTAATTCCAGCATTTACGCATTTTTTCTAAATGGTTTATGAACTTTAATCTAAACACAGAAACTAGATAAAACTTAAAGGTATTGTCAGTGGATATGCAAGTTTTTATCGTCATAGAAGAACGCGAAGTTATTAAAGATATACGCCAAAACTGTAAACTTTCTTTTTGGACACCCTGTACAAGTACATGAAAACACGTAATTGGACAAAGAACAGAGTATCGAGAATCGTTGTTCATTGTTTATATATATATTCCTTAGCTTTTCCACATGAAAATTGTTCCGAAATTTAGTCAGCATTTGTAAAAGGGTCAATATGGCATTTGCGACCAATGTGGATCTAAATAAGCTTGTGCGTAAGTACAGTCAGGTCAGAATCCATATTTCTCTCTTTTGCTCATGCTACTTATTTGAGAACAGTGTGGAACTTTATGTCGTCGATGGAAATTTACAAGCTGTAGTTAGGATGTTCTTACCTCCCACTAGCGATAATTCGTCCCTTGACAGCCAGAAATGGCTATCAGCAGTTAAATTTTAACTGCTGATAGCCACTTTTGGCTGTCAAGGAACGGTATGTAGGTTGAAAATAGTGCACATTCGATCTCTCAAAAAGTTTTGTTCGAAGAAAATGTAACAAAACGTTACAAAAGGCTTACGTAAAATTATGCACACCAATCACAATTCTATTTCTCGAAAAAAGCAATAACGAACAAATTTCGATAGACCATTATGTTGAAGATGGAGGTAATTAGCCAGTTATTGAGGGGCAATAATAATTAGAATGACGTATTGCGCAGAGAAGTGCGATAATTGTCACTTCCGGACAGGCAAGATGGATTGGGCTAAATTGACGGATTGACGAAATTCGTCATCGTCTACTTTATTAAAGGAAGAAAAAATAGAAAGTGAGAGAAATAATAACCCATTCATCTAAAATATAAATTTAAGTAAGAATTGTACTCTTTTGGTCCCATTCTACAATAAACATTGCTTTGAGGTCCCAATGGAAAGCATTGAAAGATAAACCGGAAAAGTTGATAACCAACATATTTCTGGATGCATGTTCCCATTGTTGGTAACATTCACATTGTCTTTATAGGACTTTAATTGTAGACAAGTCACGAAATTCACCGTTTGAGAAATGGTTATATGAATAGGACAAGCAGGACAAAAGAAGAATTCAAGACAAAACAAAACACACAAAAAAATTATTGAAAACTGGGGAACAATCTTTTTCGATAGAAACGGTGCAGAAATTAACGCAAATCGTTTGCATTGACAGAAAAACAAATTCACATCTTCTCTGAAAAGATATGCTTCAAAATATCGTTAGGCATCTCTATTAAAAACCTCTAAAATATTTTGGTGTGTGTTAAAAAAAGAGATTTCATGAAAAGTGTCAAGTCATTTAATAAGAAAATACAGCTATAAGGTAACAATGCATGATTTACATCATAATTATAGTGCAGTGTTTTTTGCATTCAAGCATCTGTGAACACTGCAACTGATACATCCCATTCATGACGATACTGACCTGATTTCTTACTTTGCAAGTTGTTGTCAATCAGAAATTAGAGGCTAATACATGACCACGAACATGCGAAAATCTCCAGCTTTGACTATACTATTATGTCAAGCTGAAGTCAATATGATAAATAAAAGATAAAATGAATTACAAGTTTTTGACAATGTCTTGTACAGTCCTCATACCTTTCGATTTTTTTCTTGAAATCTCTTATAGAATCAAATCAGTTACAACGTTCAATGATCAAAATTTTAATCTCTCCCATTGCAATTGAACAAAATTCTGCTAGGATTACGTAAAGGGAATCGAGTATCGTTGCTAAATTGACCACTCTTCTTTAATTAGGATTGCCTAAAAAATAGAGGAAGAAATCATAGCTACATTACGATGGTTGTCGAACTTTACCGACAGTCAGATACTCCTCCAGTCCTCTAGTTAGACAATAATTGTTTAAGCTGTCATGTTAATTGTAGTTTACAAGTTAACTGTTAGTTTTTATTGACAGCTACCTGAAATATATCACCATCATTGTCAATTACAACAGCTTTTGAAACAATTATCATAACTTTAAATGATCTCTTTGTGCTTTGTTTTCCCCGATCAAATACCTTAAATATCATAACTTGTCTACTCAACAGATGTCAGAGAGTGTTGGATAACATTACAGTACTTCAGAAGAAAAAGTTGTTTGGATAACCCCGGATGATATATACATTTCGTAGAAAATGTTGTTAAAACATTGCTAATCTGTGTTTCACCTCTTTTTTGATTGTTTTACATCCATATATGAAACACATTACGAATTATTGAAACCAGTATTTTTCTTGTTGTCGAGGTTATCGGTATTTACTTCCTGTTCTTTGATTTAATTTTCTCTGGAAATCTTTGAGCAAAAATTTCGACTAAAGGCGCTTCATACATTTGTCATATCATCGTAGCTATAGCTTTAATCAATCTGCTGTTATGGGGTCTTGCATAAACACAGACGAAATTAGACCGTTCTAAATGAGCCAGTTGGTAGCCAACCAAAATCTAAAAGAAAAAAATCTGACCAATTTTGTATGAATAATGATATTTAGCTATAAGCAAGTTAAGCTGTCGTATTAAGGACCGTTGAATAATGTCTCTACATTAAGATGTTCCCATTTAGTCGGGCGTTCAGACGGGAACGGCTATTTCTTATGGTTTATGACGTGATACTACTTTACATGGCTTTACCTATTTACGTTGCTTTCAACAATTTTGTGTTTGTTACCTATACGTACTCGGACATGTGTCTAAATCCCAAAAATGTTTTGGGGACTGTTGACATGGAAATATACTCGTATTGATAAGAAGCACGATTACAATTTTGACAACAAATTGCCTGAGAATTCAATCAACCCAATCGAACATGACTCTTTCTGAATTACTACCAGCTAGTTGTTTTGGAGGACACCAAGAGAATGAGGAAATGACATGTGACAAGCAATTTCTTTATTTCCCATGATATTTTACCCAGAAAGACCAACTAATGTAAAATTGTTTTCATCTGAATTGCCGTTTGCATCATCTTGAAATTGCACCGGTCTAAAACTTTGCCGTCTGGTACTGGGTTAACAATAGTCAATATGAAGTAGACCAGCTTTTGCCAGTTTGTCGATAGCTGTTTTCCCATGGAATTTAGGCCATTATAATGTTTAAAAAACTATTTGAATTTTAATGCCCTTCACGTCATGCTCGTCATAACTAGGCTACATTTAGATGTTGAAATAATATATCTAGCTAAAACCATGCTCAAATTATTTTCTTTTCTATTAAGTATACCATTCTTCTCTACATACTTATGCTTTTTTTCAAACAATACTACCACTTTCGATTTCCCTTATGTGTTTTGGCAGGAAAATGAAGCATGTATGTGTCCATGCTGCAGTCACGATTCTGAATTAATGTGAGAAAGGGACACATATTTGAATAATCCATGCAAAAATATCCCACCTTCCTAAATAAAGCCTAATCGCGGGGTGTCTAAAATAGAATAAGTTCACAGTCTTAACCGAGGTCATCTTCCCTTAGCATTACTTTTCTTACAATAGAACCCATTTACAAACCACATTATTTAGACATGTCCGAATGTAAATAAAATGTATCACAGTAATACAGACATGAAAAATAATATCAACAAACAATCACGCGGGAAATTCTGTTAATCAACAGCATCCCCCTTTCTGTCAATGGATGCCGAAACGATCTCTCACATGGATTAAAAAAAGATGGAAATGTTTGAAATGCTTCGAGCTGATGGCGCTTTATAAAACGTTCGTCCAAAATTTTGAAGATAAACTCGATGTAATCCCAAGAGAGCCTTCAAAGACCATAGAATATACATGTATATCAGAAAATCAAAATATTTAGCATTTCTACTGAATTCTGAAAGCTGAATATAAAGGAAAGTGATTTGAACGGACAACAATATTTTCGCATCATCATTATACATAATGAGAATCAGCTGTTTTAAAAACCACTTAATCCATGTCGCGTCATGGAATAATTGAACACTTAATAATACAGAATATAACTTGCACAGATTTCCAAAAGTAACCAGGAATGTTTCTTTTGGTATGATTTAACCAACAGTTTTAAAGACTTGGCTGTTTTGACTGATGGGAACATTTTTCGTTGGACAAAACCCCAGTTCGTATCGTTGAGACGCTTCCGCAGGGTTTCGAACTTTCGATACCCCAGGTTCAAAAAGGACTGCAGTGATTATCTTTCTTATTTCAGTAAGCTCTATTTGAGCCGGGATCTGGAAAAACGTTCCTTATAGCATTTGAGACAACCATACTTCAAGACCAGTCAGTGCCTAAATGCAGACCAGTAGAAAACCATGCTGCTCTTTTACAATTGCTATAGGTCATAAAGAAGCTATTAGAGAACAACATGGATCCTGATCAGACTGTGCGTATGCACAGGCTGGTCTGGATCCAGGTTGTTCTCAAATGCCATAAAGGACGTTTTTCCAGATCCTGGCTCATTTATATGTTGAAATGCAAATGTTCACCAGATGAACCATTTCAAATGCTATTTAAAGAACTGTAAAACGCATGCAAACAAACATTAATAGGTTAATGTGTTAACAAAGATCTAGATGCAATACTAAGGGGATATCATAACTACATTACAAATATTTCATTGATATTCAGAATTATATATACGAAAATGTAAATGTACTAGTATTATGCACCATTTTCACATTGCAAGTTGATTAGATCGATTGAATTTGAATCTTTTAAGTGTCTGTGCTTTAATACTGTATTATAGAGTAGACGACAAGGCTCTTAATAACAAGAATGCAAGCAAAGCTTCGACAAAATAAGGCATATGGAAAGAACATCAAGTATCGCATCGGATGGACCAATTTGTTCATTGCGATGTAGATTTGAAAAAAAAAAAAAAAAAAAAAAAAAAAAAAAACAAGACGAAGTAGCATAATTTCATCTTTCATCCATTGAATGACAAGTGAACTATTTTACTCGAAGTTATGCTTAATGTTCAATTACATTTGATCTATGTATCGACTTCGTAAGGCCTGTCAATTATGTAATTTTCGGTTTCAATTTGTTTGAGAAATACCCTTTTTTTCATGACTGCTGCGCGCACATTTTTGACATTCGATACAAACTGCATTTCTGTATATACTTCTGAACATAATGATCAGGTCAGAATTTGATTGACTTAACATTTGGTATTGTCTATTTACTTCTTAAGGCATGCCAATTTTTTATGCAATTCTCTGTTTATATTTCGAAACCATCAGTGTTTTAGAGTACCCTTTTTGCCGTGACTGCACACATTATTTGAACGTCTCGTTGCAATCTGCATGTCTGTACATATTTCTGCATATAATGATCAAATCAGATCTTACAAATTCTCCTGGGTAAGAATCTTTATGATTGAAAATGTTTGTAACATCATAAAAACGATTGATAGCATCAACTCATTTTGTTTTAAATTAACCACTCCCCTACAATAGGTTTAGTTTTGAAAATAATGGAAAATATTGAGAGAAAAGAAGAAACTGTTGTAATCCAGTATTCTTTACTCTCAATCATTTTCATACTGCATTGTGTAAAAAGAAGAGGACGATGTGTACCAATATTTTTTTCTTTTCTCGCAATGCCGTCCATGCTGTCTTTAATGTCTTCAAATACACTGTCCGTTCAATTTGCAGCTTTATTGTTTGGAATGGGCTACTTCCTACTTATTTAACAACGTACTAATCGTACCGATGTAAAATCAGTAGTTTAGGAAAGGGACAGTGTATAAATATGTGATAAAGAGCTGATATTTGTTTCAGATACAAAACCGAGGGTAAAGGACCGAAAATAAAAGGTGTGTATACATCACCATAAATGACCTGGCAGAGCATCTCATTCGATTAGCATTGGCTGCTCTGCGGGGTCATTTGTCGTGAGGTATACGTATGGCAAACGCGTTTTGTAATGTACCCAATCCAAACAGAAAACACAGCAAAAATCATCACCACCTATGTTGTTCTTAGCTTTTGAATTCTGATGATGAAAGAAGTTGGTCTCAGTGGGATAATAGGGTTTGTCTAGAAATTGTCTTTGTTCTAAAAATAGTTAATGATATCATACCTGGTAAAGCCGAGCAACCTCTTCAAAATAGATTCGAAAGTCATAATGGCTACATGAGTTTATATGTCGATGCTTTTCATCAAAAACCTCGTAACTGCAGCTTAAAACAAGCTACAGTTACGAGGTTTTTTGTTGAAAAGCGACGATATTTAAGTATTTCAAATTACAGAATCGCAATTGATTGGCAGCAATCGTTTCTAGACTGATTTCTGTACCTTTTACTTTCTTGAAAGAAAAGAAACGACTCTTTAGTTTTCCTAGGCTTTTCTATCAGTGTTAGAACTGGGGATGCTTTCTTTTAAAAAGACTAATCCTTTCCGAAACAAGACCGAAGCTTTGCGTCTACGTGTATATTAGAGTAGAAATTGCTTTGGAAAACATTGGGACAAGTGATGAAAACGCTGATATGCTCCCTCTGTGTCAATATTTTCCGAGCCATTTTTATACAAATCTTATTTAAATTAACATGAATTTTGTTGCCTAAAACAGTTTCCAGCTTTGAAACATCCTAAAATATTGCCGTTTGATGAAGGATTAAACATCTTGTTGAGCATGCTAGTGTTTCAAACGCAGTATCAAATGGCTGAAAACTTGCGTAAATAATGCAGGAAGAAATGCACCTCGGGTTAGTTTTTAACCGAAATCCACATTAATTTTACACTTAAGACAGATGGTTGGGTATTGTGTGCACTACGTCATTAGAAAAGGGGAGCCATGAAGGATTTCATCGTTTCGCAAGCAAGGTATTGTGCAAACACATTTGAAATATTTCATTTAGGCGCGTATGTTTGGTCGGAATGTATGGGTCATTTTATCATTTCCATCTGGTCTGTTTGACAGTCCTTGAAAATTATACATCTCATCTTTGCAAGTCAAGTATTCTCCTGCGTAAAGTTCGTTTAAGTTCAAGACCTGTTCTAGAACGTTAAATTGCTCTTCTAGAACTGTTCTAAAACAGTTCTAGAAATGTCATTTAACGTTCTAGAATGTTCTAGAACAGTTCTAGAACTAGAAATGCGTTCTTGAACTTTTTCCGCATGGCATGTACCTCCACAAAGGGTAGAGGTAGAATCCTTAGCTTTCGAAGATGCATGCACCGAAAATGTCGATCTTGACAATAAACTCCAAGTGTTGCCTAATCCGAGTTTTCTCTGATGAAATTCACTCTTTGATATGTTGGTGTCGCTCATTTGAGCGACATCAACATATCAAAGAGCGAATTTCGTCAGAGAAAACTCGGATTAAATGTTGCCTATTTCCGGCATATCTGCTATGATATATTGAAACATCATGTACAATTTCATATCTAGACACAAGTACTATATAAATTGCATTTTAATTAAGTCTGGTGCGTCTATGTTGTTCTCCGTTCAGGCAGCCATATGATTTATAGCAAAACTTTAAATATGGAGAAATAAAATACGGCGCTATACATCAATGTGAGATTGTCTTGTGACAATTTTCCTAAGGGGGAATGCTCCAGTTTCCTAATTTTTTTCTCAATAATAGAATTTATTTATATTTTGTATGTTGAAATAACATGTTATTACCAATTGAAAAATAAAATAAAAATGGTTGGTTAGCGATCTTGTTTGAATTTTATAGGCATTCGTATCACACACCCCTACATAGAAAAAATGCACAATTTCTTGCACCTGTCCAAGGTCACTAAAATGCTAATAAAATGCTGTATATTCATCGTTTAGTCCGGAAAATGGATTTAAAGTAACGTCTTACATTAATAAGAACAGAAAACCCAAAATATGTGCTTCTATAAATATGTAAATGTATAAAACAGCATGCTCACGTGTTCGGTTAGATCAACGAAGCTGGAGTGTTTTATGTCAAAATTTGCATATTTTTGGAAATATTTCAAGTTCTACATAATAGAATTTGATGAAACTCCCTCATTGTATTAAGCAACATGTCCTGGTAATAATTCAAGAAGAAAATGTATAGGTTAGCGCACATATTAGTGAATTACAAGATTTTTTTTATCAGCTACACATGAATAAAAGGACGCAAAACGGTGGTAATTGCATACACACTTACAACTGTATTGCTCTAAATAATCGATTTCTATCTTAAGGAAATCAGTTTCGCATAATAAATACATTTTTACCGTCGAAAATGGTAAATTATAATGATGTATTATATTATTGAAAATATGGTAGCGAAACATATTGGTACGAAACATTTAATTTACTACAGTAAAGACCGAGTGTTCCGAAAAACTGGAGCATTCCCCCTTAAAATTGTGTCCAAGATATTACTAAAACGTAGATCTATCTGTTTCCTTTCTTATGCATGTACTTGTAAGCATTATTTTCAATGTGCCAAACTGCAACTAATTAAACAAATTTAAAGTGAACAAATAGGGAGGACCAAAAATTGAGCAGATAACAATGTCCAAGTAATCTACTTTCCCTACGAAGTTGAAAGAGTTTTTGAATTTTATAATGACAATTGTCTTCTTCCAAATGCGGTTAATGAAATCAAGAAATGGGCCTTGGAAATATAACAATAACTAAAACGAAGCATTATACACAGTATATGGTATAAATAACGTCATTTTCTTGTTTTCAAAATGCTGAATTAATTGTCTGGCGCATATACGTGTCAGAATTTACGCTTTATAAACGTGAAATAATGTCATAATTTGCAAAACCTATAGCCAGCGTATATATTACGTTATAAATATTTTCCATGTCAAGAGAGAACCACATTATCCCTTCAACCTTATTGTGAAATAGTTCGTTCCACACTTACTTTAACAAGCTCTTCTTTTGACGTAGCTATAGTCCGGTCACACATGTTTACAAAGTTTATCTGTGTAAGCAACACGACATCGGGCGCAGGAGGACTGTGACTTTGCATAGTAATAGTTCGAATCTTGCAGGTGTGTCACAAATGCACGATTCGAACCAACGCATGCAAATTTGAATTGAAAATTTAGAAAATTTCTCTGCCTACATTGGAATCTAATTTGTTAACATGTACAATTATACCATGACCGGTCTACACCTCCTTCTGGACCTTTAATCTCACAGCAATAATGATTTGTTAACCAAAAGCAAAGTCGACGTAAGCTCTGATATATGAAGGTATTGTCGAGAAAAAGTCTTTATGTCTTTCATTTTTTCTCAAGCGTAAGGTAAAATAGAACTCTGTCTGGTGGCTAAGAATAAATCATTCATGATTTACAGGTCCACATTATGTGACCAGGCTTGCTACGAGAAAAAGTGTTCTTGTGACTATTTGGTAACGGTCGAATTAAAAAAGTACAGCCTTTACATATTTTTTTTTAAAAAAGTCCTGTCTATTAGGATACATATAAGACGTACTTCAAACGCAGCGATTGCAACAAAAAGCAGACTAGACATCAGAGCCTCTCTTCACGTTGTCTGTGAAATACACTGTGCATTTGGATCTGAAAACTTATCTACAAAAACGTTAGTTTGAAATACTAAATTAAACGAAAACATCGATAACAGATTCAGTGTTTTATGATTTGACACCACAGTAAAGAATTGGACAAGATGCATTTCTTGTTTGATCAGAAAGAGGTTTAATATATGGCTTGTAAAAGGGAAATTGTCTTTGGCGATATATAGCTGTTGCATTGTATCTCGTACGATGTGCCGTTTGACAATTTATTTACGGAAAGTACTGTACCAATGCAATAGGTTTATGCCTAACATAAAAATGTGCTCAAACATTGCACAGTTGATAAATCAGTAATAAAAATATACATTTTATATGAAATGCCTTGAACCGAAAGAAAAAGAGATCATGTCAATCCTTCTAAGATAGCGGTTACATCATTAATGCAAGAAAACATAGTGACAAATTGTTCACTTTTTTCAGAGTTCCGGATAGCAGTGAGTTATGTACGTTTTTAATGTTGGATTTTATCTGAAAATCCACAAAATCCTATATTGTGGCTACTCATTAGAATCGTCTCGACGAGACGATTCTAATGAGTACCCACAATATATGATTTGAAGATCACATAAAAACCTCATGAAGTGAAAATGTATCAAAAGACGAAGCTTTAGTGACTTAACAGTGACTAATTTAGCCTACCTACCGCGTAGAAGGGTGTTACCTAACTGCAGCGAGAAAACATAAGTCCCTGTCAGCCTAATTCTGACAGCTCGCTATTTTTGTGTGCGCTACATAAAAGCTTTTCGACAATTCAACTTATTACAATTATACCTCTTTTTTATTTCAAAGATGTAAATGCTTGTAAGATTTTCCATTTGGACAAAGTGACAGAATTGCATGTACATATTAACATAGACCAAGAGCTTCAAAGCAAATCAACATCATAATTAGGCCTATACTTGTAACGTAACACACCTAGGTCACTGAATCGGTCTCTCTCCTTTCGAATCCAGGTTTTAAGAAATATGAAAAAAATGACGAAGGCTCATCAAAAAGATATTACGTATATAATTATTTTCGAGAATGGTTTATTCATAGAAAGCGTTTCGAGTAAACGAAGAATGTTAAATTCGTACTTTTTTAAAATTTTCTTATTTTCTCTGCTGTCTATGTTTATATTTTACAGTTTGTAGCAGTTCTCTTTCTCTTAACATAGTAATAACGTAGCAATAACGTTGAATCCTTTCCATGAGACACGATTTTGTACTGACACAAAATCCAATTAAAGACTGCTTAATATGTTCAAACTTTACATGTAGTATAGAAAGGAAATTAATGGTGGATAAAACGAATATGATTTTGATTTTAACGGGGTTTCGACTTTTCTCTTAACGCTAAATATAGTTTTCTGTTCTTATGTCGAAAGCGGTAAATGTTTGTGAGAGGTTTTAGTACAAAATCTCACTCTAAATCTATATTGCCTTTGTTAATCTAGCCTCGAATGATTTAGATATTTAGATGGATTGTGATTGGAGATCTGATCTGATGAATTGCATAATTATTTTACCATCCATGGATTTCTAGATATCTTGAACGGGTATTAAAATTAAGCTTATTCGACTACAGCCCTGTTTGTACTTGGTTAAATGGTCTGTAATGCCTTTCTTTGTATAATATACAAACCAGGCCCCGGTTTCTCGAAAAAACTTAAGTACGTTCTCATGCTTAAATCTGAGCACCGTGCTCAAATCGCACGAAATCCACGTGAACTTCAATCGAATACCCTTCAACGTTGGAGAGTATTCCTTTGAAGTTGAGCATGTTCTCTTGAGCATATACTTAAGTTTTTTTGAGAAACCGGGGCCAGGCCCCGGTTTCTCGAAAAAACTTAAGTATATTCTCATGAGTTCATGCTCAACTTCTATTCAATACCAATCAACTTTGATTGGTATTCAATTGAAGTTCACGTGGATCTCGTGCGATTTGAGCACGATGCTCAGATTTGAGCATGAGAACATACTTAAGTTTTTTCGAGAAACCGGGGCCGGATTCTCAGAGGAGGGCAGAGTCATCGTTACTGTTCCCTGCAAGGTTCTCTTTTACACGTTGATCGGATTCTATAGACAATGGTCTAAAAACGGGAGGGTACTCGTCGTGCATTTTGCCTTTTCTTTTACTGTTAGATCTACAAGACGTGCATTCTGGAACGTAATTGAAGTACCAAATGTATCTTAAAGTTTTTCTGCGTGTCTAAAATGACACGGATGCAAAGTCTATCTATGAAACATCCACAACAAGATAATACTACATTCTTGATCCAAAATAAATAACAACACACCAAGGAAATTGAAGGTGTCTAAGTCAATGTGTACAATAATTCAATTATTTCTGGCTATCTATATGAATAAATATTGACTTTGTTTGTCCCTTTAATTCGATAACTTTGTGACATCAGTGTGTCTTAACCCTTTCCCAAACGACAAAATTTTAGAGTGATCCACTTCCAAAACAGTAAAAAATGACAAAATGGATGTTATTAAAGATAGGATTTGTGTAAAATATGCCACAGAAAATATTGAAACAAAAGGAGAAACTGCTGGTTATCAGCAGTTTCTTCTTTTGTTTCAATGTTTTCCCAAGCCTTTTCAAATAGGGCCGTCAAAACCAGGTCTTGTTTGGGAAAGGGTTAATCCCAGTGTTTATATCTTATACTCGGGCTATCACATTTCTATCCGATATAACATATACCCCTAGTTACTCTTGACTCGCGACCATCAATGCCACTGTTAATCTTCACTTGACCATTGTTGGCCACTTACACAATGTAGCAGTTTTGTCCATTTTCATTTCTCTCTTAGTCCAATGAAGTGAAACCTTTAGCAAAGTATCGTGCCATGTGTTTCTGTTCCGACGATGACATTTAGCAGACTCTTGTGCACGTTTTCTAGTTCATTATGGTAGTCTACCCCTAATGAAATTCACACGAGCTCGCTATTATTGGGGCGACGTCGTAAATGTTGTAAGTCAGATTGTTAGTGGCTGAAACAAAACTTGAACTTTCAATGGCATCCACTATATTCTGTTGTCTGTACATGTATTTATCAACAAGTGCGCCGATGTTACGTGTGCGCAAACTTAATTTTGCCAAATCAGATTTTGTCCTCCGAATCAAGCCAAGCAGTCGAAAAAACAGGGTGGTCCAATTTTGAACCTGCTGTACATGACAAAACAGGAGTTGTACAATGTAGCCCAGAAAATATTCAGGGAGAATGAGAAATTGCTGATTATCAGCAATTTCTTCTTTTCTCTCGATGTTTTCCTAAACTATTTCTTTTTGAGACGTCAAAACCGGACATTGTTTGGGAAAGTGTTAATAAGACTGGGTACACATATAGACGTTTGCCCGTCATTGAAGCGTGCCTTATCATGACCACGAAATCTAATGACAAATGGTGGCAGACGTTGTTGACATTTCGCGCTCAATGTTATCTACATTTAAATCTATTTATAGAATCGTTCACAATGTTCTTCTAATCCATCAAAGACGATCGAAACAATTAAGGTGCGAATTAACCGAAGATTAAAGCATGCAGATGTGTTTTGAAGTCAAGGACGTAATTCATTGCAGTGTAGAATTTACAAGGTACACGTCGTAACCTCTTTTGTTATTCCTTTCCCAAACAAGACCAGGTTAGATCTATCATATCAATGTGTATAGAGTTACATTATTAAGACGGTGGGTATAGACTTAATTAAGACGTTTTACAGGGGGTCCGGGCTAGACGATATGTAGGGGGTCTTCGTCAAGACAGCCTGAAGATTGGGTAATTAATCATGTAGAAAATAACACAATTACATGTAGTATCGATGGTAGGCTGTCAAACACGCGTTACTTCCTACATAAAAGGTTTCTGTTTAACCCTTTGCCTGATAAGACTTGGTTTTGGCGTCATTTTCTATGACTGAATTTGGGAAACAGTTAGGTACAAATGTTCAATTCGACTTAAGCAGGGTATTATACTTATCCGACTTCGACGTAACAAGTGCCGTCTATACTTTTTCTATGGTTTTATTCTTTCTGATTATTTTTTATGTTTGGTAATTATTGTAGCAGGTTAAAATTGTTAACTTTATACATGCAAGTAGATACATGTGCACCTTTTAAGCTTGATTAATTTGTTCACATAAACTATTTTAAGTCATTATCTCTTTTAAGTTTGAAGATAGATCTTACAGGTGAATTTTAATCGATATTTACCTGTAATAAATTATTCTGTTTCAACCTTTCCCAAACTAGATGTCCCAAGTAGAAACAGCTTCAAAAATATGGGGAGGGAAATAAGAGATTGCTTATACTCAGCAGTTTTTTTCTTGTCCTCAATATACATTATGCTACGGCATACACGTTATCTATTTTTAACAAAACTTATTTTGTCCTCTGTATATTCTTCCAATTTAAAGCAGTCCAAAATTTCGCATTTTGAGAAAAGGTTACGGTAGTCGCGTCTTGGTACATTGATTATTTATCAGGATGAAACAAACAATCGCATTTGGAGACAATTCGCCATTTCACACAGGTCGATGGTTACTTTTGTTGTTTACTTCTTATTTCTTATTCATTTTTGTGATTAGACTCGAGATTGATGTAAAACTCTGAACATTTTTTGTTTGAAGCTCGTAATAATGCAAGTCAGCTCCTCAAAGTTCAAATGTGGCCTTAGAGGTTGTTTTTTGTTGTTTCTCTTTTCTTCTGCTTTCTCCAACCCATATGCGTGACATTTCGTCGGTGTAATTGTAAAACCTCCTATTTCCAGCTTGAATCAAGCTAGAGTTACGAGGTTTTGCAATAACACTTACGATATCTTATTCCTTGACAGCATTGGGAAGAAGAAATATTCAATGTCGAAAAAGGGATAAGTAGCAGACGGTTTATTGTAACTAAAAGTAAAAATTACGAGGAAAGACGAACTGCGATGATGTGTTATATTGAATATTGTGTTGCAATGACATCTCTTTATTTTTATCATCATTGGTCGCCTAGGGCAATGCAAATAATGCGTAGGACAGGAATTCATCAATATAAATAAAAGTATTAAGATTCACTTTGCAAATTTATTCGCTATTACTCATTGTAACGTTCGTAAAGTAAAGTGCAAACTTAAAATACTTATCAGTACTTTATCCTTTCCCAAACGATGAAAAACAGTAGGGTTGTCCTAATTCAAAGAAGTTTAAATGTTAAAATGTAACCAAAAATACAAGAAATCTACAACTCATAGCATAGTCTAAGCATTTAAAGGATACTAAAGGTTCGATTTTTCTGCATCCCCACCCCGAAATGTCTCTTAACGAATGTCCTACAAAGTCACCCAAACAAGATGTTCTTTGGGGAAGGGTTTAGACACTTGTTAGATTTCATGGATTTTCCAAACATTGGTCGTGGGTGTGGGAGCAAAAACAATGTAATTAGAGCTTAAATCAACTTGAGATACGCTGATTTTGTTATCAATATTAATGTGAAAAGTGTGTTAATACGTTGTATCATGCAATAATACTTTTTAACAAAGATTTAACGGATTAATCGAGTGTTAAGGTTTCAATTTCGTCTTGATATCTTGGTTACATAGACTATTCCTTTTTCCAAACAGTGACGAATTGTGACGCCCCTTAGTGATACAGCTTTGGACATTAAAAGAGGAAAATATTGATAACATGTTTTCCTTTTGACTCTATATTTTCTGCGCTATAATGTGCACAAATATTTTATTTTCATAGTATGCAGGGTCTTTGAAGCTGGACCACCAATAATCTTGTGGTTTGAGAAAAGATGAACACATTTTATTTCTAAATAGTAGTCGAAAGCTCAAGAAGGCTTCTGATACACCTAAATGATCAAAACTCTGGAATATGGCCTTTAAAACCCTTTCCCAAACAAGACCTGGTTTTGACATGTATATTAGAGATTGCTTTGGAAAACGTTGAGACAAAAGAAGAAATATCTGATAATCAGCAATTTCGCATTTTGCCTCCATATTTTCTATACTGTGATGTTCACATTCCTTTTAACAAATAACACTCATTCTATTGTCTGCAACTCCACTAAAACCGGAAGAGACTAATTTTTTGCCGTTTGAAAAACATTGATCCTGATTGGTGTCTCACAGTCCGATGTAGATCTATGCTGTTCTTAAATGGTTCCCAATGATCTGCAGCCTTGATTTTCTAAGAGCATCAAGAAACATAAATTGGTGGCACTTTTTTACAGAATGGTCTGAATCTATGTGGTTCACAAATGTCATAAGCTATACACTGAAACTAGCTCATTTGTGTACCCATTGTAAAATAATTCGAGACTCGGTTCTGTATCATTTTATCTCAGACAATAACTCGAGTTTCGTCGATTTATTTCGAGTACAGAAAAACTTGAAGAATTTTTGGCATACCCGCCCCGTCTCCCTATTTCGTATTGTATATTGTGGAGAAAAATGGAGGGGCCATAAATTGTGGCTGCCATCTCGGGTTTGACATGGGTGCAACTCGGTGCTCGTTTTATCGTAGTGGATCAGGGATATAGCATTCTATTTTACATTTTCATGCGGAGCTACTAGTTGGTTTATTTGAGCATTGTCGTTTTTATTCATTTTTTCCTTTTTTATTTCTATATATCGTCGGTTTTCAACAAAAACCTGGTAGCTGCAGCTTGTTACAAGCTGCAGTTGCAAGGTTTTTGTTGAAAAGCAGAGATATGTTGTGTGGACTCATAATTTGAATCGTCTTTATGTTACATGTTTTTATGAATCAAATGAACACTAACTACAAAGTCCTACATATTTCTTCTTCTCTCTCAATTTGTACATTCAGTTGGAATTATTTTTGATTTGTGATATGTTCTTTCTCTCGTTTATGTTCTTTCTTTTTGGACCGATCTACGACTGTAATCGTATCGTCTAATCTGATAAAACAGTGGCAATCGACCAGTGGTATACGTTCATTTACAATATTTGGAAATTCTCAATTCTTTCAAAGCAGAATTTGTTAGTTAAAATAAAACTTTTCAGTTATGGCAAAGGGTGAATATTTCGAATTTCAGCTAGGGCGGGGCATTTATTTACTTAGTCTATTTTAATTGTGAACAGCAATTAACCATATTTTGAGTGCTTTACTACTTATAGCCAGTATTCATACGAGTACACCATGCGTAATTGCGTAATTTGAGCCCAATAGATGAGTCGCGATCTGGAAAATGAGGGCTTTATGGCAATTTAACCCTCTCCCAAACAAGACCTGGTTTTGAAAACCCTAATAGAAAAGGCTTTGGAAAACATTGAAACAAAAGAAGAAACTGCTGATAACCAGCAGTTTCTCCTTTTATCTCAATATTTTCTGTGCCATATTTTACACAAATCCTATCTTTAATAACATCTATTTGTCATTTGTGGAAGTTTTTGAAGTGGATCACCCTAAAATTTTGACGTTTGGGAAAGGGGTAAGACCACCATACTATCATATTCTTGTTATACAATCCCATGTGCAGTATGACCAGAATCAATAATTGCACTCCTTAAGTTACTACTGGTCAAGAAGACGCTATTAGAGGGCAAAATCCGGGATCTAGATCAGACTGCAGACTGATATGGATTCCTGTTGGTCTCAGATGCCAAAAAGAACCTTTTTCCAGACCGATGCTACATGTATAATGCATGTGCTTTAAACACGGGTTCTACTTAACAAACTATGCTACCATTTCCATCTTCATAATAATGCTTGTATTAAATCTTAAAGAGAATGATTCAGAATACCTTGTCTTAAGGGAAAAGAAGAAAATAATAGTAAAGTTAATCAGTTGCTATTTACAATTCACTAAGACACAGAATTTATAGTATACAAAATACTGCTTAGAAATTCGATTTGTGTACATTGACTGTTGAAGTTAATATTCAAAGAAAGAAATGTATTATACAAATATCTAATAGACCAGTTTCATAATATCAGGTCCCTAATGAATTATTCATGAGGAGGCAAAAGGAGCCCAACTGATATGCCTCCAATAGTAAAAACACATAAATTAACACGCTGTTATCTCAAGACCGGGTGATATGACAAAGCCAATTACCATTTATAATTTTAGCACCCTATATTGTTAGAACTTGGGAGGACTCTGGGTACCTACAACATACATTTCCATGAAATATTTATTGTTAAAGTTAAGCTGGTATATTCATATTTCTTTTTATATGTTAACCTTAAAAAAATAACGACAAAAGCTTAAACCCTGACTAAAACAAGACATGTTTTTCATTTCTCTAGCAGATAAAAATGTATATGATTGGTAAAACATTAAGACAAAAGAAGATAACCAGTAATAGTCCAGTATCTTCTTCTTTTGTGTCACTATTTCCTGTGCTATATTTTACATAAATCCTGTCTATATTTCAACTTGTTGTGTGCAAAAGCTTTAATTATGAGTAGCCTATTTTTTTTATTCTTATTAATTTTTTTAGAAAGGATTAAGATTAGACATAAGGACTATATGGTTAAATATGTGGATACATGTATTTGAATTAATATTCAGTCAAATTATATTAACCATGTTGTCATTTTACAAAGACTCATTTTGTAAAAATATAAATAGTTTTTGTAACAATGATTATGATTTTTAGAGTAAACATACAAAGCTTTCTCCAAATGAATTTATTTGTTACATGATGGTACTGTAACTTTTAGACTATCTATGACAGGGTGGCTAATCACGTGATACACATGTGGTAATCTCACACTGTTTGTTTACGAATTCCGTACGAAAGAAGGTTTGTTTCATTGTTTTCCCTTGGTTTTTGGCCGATTTTAGAAATGACGTGTAGTGCAGAGTACCCGCATTTTGGTGCGCTTCAGTCTCCCTTTTAAATAATTGATCAAATACGCATAGTTTTCGTGAAATATCCTTCAAATGTGTGTTTGAGTGATATGGTAGGAATCACACTTTTGGTATGTGATATTCAAAAATAAGCTTTCCAGTGAATTTGTTCAATCTAAGTCTGAGTTTTGCAGTATTATGAAAACATTTTGTTAAAAGAAGTAAGTTTTTCACGCAAAGGGGTTGTTTAAGTTTCGTTTTCGAGAGAAAACGATCTCGGAGAAAAATGATAGGAATCACACTCACGTCACTGTGTGATAGGAGTCACACTGGAAACTGAGATGGGAACCTGAGGTGCCTTTAATATATAGTTTTTAGATATATTAAAAGTCGTGGACAATGTTATAAAATCTTTCAACACTTAATCGTGTATTTGAAACAATAAATACATCACAAATACAATGAAAAACTTTGACCAGATAAGATAGTAAATTGAATAAATAAATAAATCTTTGAATGAATCAACAATAAAAACACACTTGTTAGAACTCTAAATTCAATATTTTCAACAAAGGATGAGTGTCAATAAGACCCTTTCTGTGACCCAGCCGAATTTTTCTTCATTTTCGCTGTAGACATTTGACCAATAATATACTAACATTATGTTGGCAAAGTACTTGAACGGAGCCCTGGTTTGGAAGACACATTAAATAAAGGTGGGTGGGGTAACTCGCCCTCAAAACCATCACGTGTTAATTGATTTCTTATACAGTTTAACTAACAATTATTACTTTTAAAACAAAAGATGCATTGAAATACTTTAATACATATGTCGCTTTGAATACATGGTGCTTTTATTCAATTGGGGGCCATGTACAAGAGAAAAGGGGCAATAAACGTGGTAATGTATTTTTTATGATTTTTAAAAGGACTAACTTAGCGAAAAAAAAAAAAAACACAACAGAATTCATTTCTCATTTTATTCAATTCATCTTTCTAATGGTGAATGAGGATAATATTACCACAATTTGTAATATAATTTTCAAAATGGCTTCAGTAGATTCTGGATTACTCGCCCTTGACTTCTTGATAAAAATGCCAAAAAGTACAAAAAAACAAAGTCCTTAATCATCTGTCTTTGGGCGTCAAAAATAGCTGGTTTGACATTGTTTGCTCTCTATCATCTATATTTATTCACCATTCATGATGTGTAAAAGTTCTGATGAGGGCTTACTTTTGGAGATAATGGCTTTCAAAGTGGGTGGGGTAAATTGACATGAGGAGCAAATTTTTACTTTGAAGTTAAATAACTTTTTCTGTATAGATCATATCGAATTGAATAGAACCCAAGTTATTTGACCTTCACCTTCAAAGGTTATTCTAAAATATGAAATTTTAAGATTTTGAGCTAAAATTTATCATGAAAATTGGTATATGAAGTGAATTAAACCAAAAAAAAGTTATTTTCATAATAATCTAGTTGTAATTACTTAGTTCAGTGGAAAATTCATGATTGATACTGACTTTTACGCAAATAAAATATGACTTTTGAAGGGACAAGAGGACAATTTCCTTTTCAATAGTCATTATTGTTCTGTATGTCAAGGTCAAGGTTTTCTGTGAATTTGCATTAAACAAACTTAGAACAGCAAGAATATTATACCTGTGACTTTTTTTTATTGAAATATACTTTATAAGCCCATTTTTATATCAAGATATAGCTGAAAATTATAACAAGTGATTTTTTAGAATGACCTTTGAAGGTCAAGGTCAAATAACTTGGGTTCTATGCGATGCATTTAACCCAAAGTTTACACATATTTAGTTACATTATATAGAATCATGTCCACAAAATATCATGTCGTTTCATACAAAAGTAAAAGCTGTAGAGATAGTTTCGTAAAGTTAGTATATCAAAAATAAGCAAAATCTGAGATTGACAGAAGTTCGAATACAGAAAAACATAAAACCAATATACATAATCAATGATTCCACAAATCTTCTGTCCTTAGTACATTGAAAGTACATGTAAAATTTCAATTCGATATGATCTATACGGAAAATGTTATTTAACTTCAAAGTAAAAATTTGCTCCTCGTATCAATTTACCCCACCCACTTTGATAGCCATTATCTCCAAAAGTAAGCCCTCATCAGAATTATTACACATACAAATTAAAGATATTATGTGACCCTATCAATTCACAGAATTTAAAGAAAATCTATTTTTGAGCCCTTGTTGCACCCCATCCTTTCTCAAAATGAAGGACAGATAAGTCCACAAGTTCTGTTCCGATTAAGATAAATTTTAAGTCATTAAAGATCTATTTTATACAAGATTGTATTCAAAATTTGTCTCGATTGGTCAATATTTTAACATAAGATGAAAACAGTGATATTGTCAAATTCAAGGTCAAATAACGCACAACCTTCTTATCCAATCAAACTGAAAATCAAAGTAATTCGTGGTCTTATAGAAACCTACACCATGTTGAATTTTTATCTTCATCAATTAACAAATGTAGGCGCTAGAGTGTAACCAATGTCAAAACTAGCTATTTGTGATATTCAAAGGCAGGTACAGGAGTTTCTAGTGCGATCCGACCCATAATCTCATTTGAGAACGTATGATAATACTTGTTTTGACAAAGCTTGATAAAGATTGGCTATATTTGCGGATGCTATAATGTAAACACAAAATGGACGGACAGACAACGTACAAAAATCGACCAAAATAGCTCACCTTGAGTACTCCATGCTCAGGTGCACGTATAAAAGCGTTGCCTTGCCTTTTCTACTTCTATTTGTCATTTTCATGTGGTTTCGAAAATGACAACAGTGACAACATTTAACGTACAATCTCCCTTATTTAGATAAACTTTTATATACCAACTACCAATCCGGATTTAAATAAATTCCTGGTCATTTTTCAGTAATCATACCATCCAACACAGATCCATGACGACTCTTCCTGTTTCAAATAGTAGCCTAGTACACCAAGCTATATTGTATATTATACAATGTAGCTTGGTATTAATAAGGTGTTTGAGTATTGAAGTCGGTCCATTACGAAACGAGTGTGATTCCTATCAGTGTTGGAACATGCAGTGTGACTCTTATCATACCGTGTGACGCCTAACTCTAACTTTCTTTTCCAGTTTTACTACCAATATCAACTCTGCTGCTTTTAATATTTTACGATCATTATCTCTGTATTGCATTTTGCATTTGTCACTATTATACGCGTGCTTTAGCATGTTTTGAAACAACAAAATCACTCAAAACCAGCTCGGCTACACAAAAGTGTGACTCCAACCATACAACAAATGAAAACTCTTTTTCGAATTTCAAGAAAATTGCACACCCCTACCTTAAAAGTCCAGCATCATAAACAAGAGCAATGTTGCCCGGGTACTCTGCACTTATTGTCATTTCTAAAATCGGCCAAAACCCACGGGAAAACAATAAAATATACCTTCTATCGTACGGAATCGGTAAACAAACAGTGTGAGATTACCACATGTGTATCACGTGATTAGCCACCTTGTATGAAAAGTTAAGAATTTATAAACCTGTTTAATTAGTTATCGGATACACCAGTTGACCTCTTCACACATTAATTATATATAACTGCACTATCAAGAAATACTTATATATGTCTAGATAGCATAATTATGTCGGACCACTCTCTATGATAGTTTATCCAACATTTCCTGTCAATACTGTATGAATGCGGTAAAGTTTTATGAGAAGAAATGGTTCATTTATCCAAGTAAACTACAAGATCAGCTGCTGTTATACGAGCAGCCTAACCTGACATTTGTAAATGGGAAAGGTTAAAACCAGTTTACATTACAATAAAGTGGTTAATACTAGTTAATTCTACTACATGCTATACCTAGTTATGGCTTATCAGTGGAATATGTTGCCTCCTGTGACGGGGCAATTATGCAAATGATGTAAACTGTTCTAAAAATAGCAATTTTGAAATTGGTTTATATTGATAACTTTTTAAAGTTGAATCGTCTTGCAATGGAAAATAATTTCGTCGCTTTTCAGCGAAAACCTCGTAACTGCAGCTTGTTTAAATATGCAGTTACGAGGTTTTCGTCGAAAAGCAGCGATTTTATGTTAGAAAGGTTACTTTGTTATAATTTTCCCAGAACTTTTTGCCCTTTCATCATTAAGTTTGATAAGCGGCTAGTCGTATTACGACTTATTTACATTATTCCACCATTGTTTATGGACGAACATATCTGGTTACGAAACATCCTGCCATAATTAATGCGTTTTTGATTGGATGATGTAGATTATAAGTCACTTCCGCTAATGAAAACGTAAGAAATTTGACTACAAGTCAAGAGCACATTATACTAGAGAAAGTATGTAGCAAGACCTGAGCCCATTCTAAAACGTTCCTGTTAGATAAAATAATCATTCTGATCGTGAAAAATATTGTTTTTGAAACTGGCTATAAGCATTGTTTCAGACAAGCACATGGTAGCTACATGTTTCGAATTTCTTAAATACAATGGCAGGGTTCCACAAAAACCCAAATCGAGGGTTTATCAGCACCAAATTCAATCTTGTACCCTGATATTTGGAAGCAGTCTTCTTTGTTTCTTGTAGAGGGGGTACAAGTACACTGTAAAATGGCTGTGTTCACCCCCAGATTTGGAGGTTTGTGACAACCCTGAATGGAATCTGTAGTAACATTGAAAAAAATAAAACATACAAATGGTCCTGGGATTGACCTCTTATACACTAAGCGTATTATGTAAATTCGTTTATAAACTATTTTGCATTTTTGACTAAAACTTTTCATTAAGTTAAGCTTTGTTCTGGTGACGTGTTGACAGTTTTTAGTCGGATTTTGAATTATTTAGTCGGGACAGATTTTTACAATGTAAAATGTTTTGTAACGTACATGTATTCAACTGCCATTGAATTACTATGATATTTTGCGATCCGCAGCAGCTTATAAACTGGACTAGTCTAATTGTTTACAATTTGGGAAAGGATTTACATTTAGATTGGCAAACCTGAGATATCCATGTAAAACTAACACGTTTAATGTGCGCTTGTGACATGCATGATTCTTGTACGTTAAATACTGAAGGTTTTATACGATGTAAGAATGTCAAATTAGACAAAAATAAATGTTTTGCGGCGGATGTTAGCATACCAGACATTTATGTACGCACACAAGTTGTATTCGAATACGCGAAGCAAATAGCAGTAAACACAAGAAAAGTTTACTCAAGAATAATTCGTTCAATCTTTTCAAAGCAAAAGAACATTTCTGCCAATACAAAGCAAAGGTGTTTAAATTGTTCCTGCTGTCGATCTGATCAACTCGATCAAATCCGATTTAACGATCGATTGCAGATCGAGCTCGGCCAATTGTCGTCTGCAACATCTTTGAATTTGGACAAGTCTAATATTTTTGCCGTCTGGTAACGGTTTAATAAATCCCAACTGAAAGAAATGAACCAAACATAAGTTATGCCATACAGTTACTGATGACCTGCATCATGTTGAATAAATTGAATTAGATTCATAAATTAATCGAAACAAAAATTCTAGACACTTTTAAAACAAGGAACAAGATTAAAATATACAACAGCAAATATTTCAGTGGTAATTAAATGTCTACAGAATGAACCCAGTTTTCACGTGTTTAAGCCATAAATTACGATGCGCAGACCTTGTGTGACATGCGAACATTCAAAGTCGAATTTCATTTCATACCAGATACACCATGATTAATTACTTATTCATATTTTTGTAAGTTTTATTTTGAAATTTGACAGCAGAATTTTGAGGTTATCTTTTCATCATTCGACGATTTTAACATAGCTTTTACATTATGTATTACAGGTTTGATTTCACATGGCGTAGCTTTATCTTTTATAATAGTCTACCTACCAATTCTGAAAAAGTGGCTAGAAAACATTTTCGTAGGCATTTTTTGAACATGGACTTTTGATGTATTATTTGCAAAGTATAAGGCTTGCCTGATTTGCTTAGACCGGTAGTCGCCTCCAGTCGGCCGTATTAAGGTCACAAAACAAGGTCAAAGGTCATTGGGTACAAAATTCACATAAGCCCCCTTTAAATGCGTATAACTCTGTCAATTATATGTCTAAATGCACGGAAATGGTTTTAAATGAAAGCCCAATAAATTGTCTTGCATATCAAATATAGTTAATGATACTTTTCTCATTTGCACATTCATTAATATTTGGCAAAATGTAAAAAATGGCAAAAAATGTGCAAAATTTGAACGCAGTGTAAATGGAAATCATGCTGCATGTGAAAAATTATTGCGAATTCAATTACACAAACACGTTCAAAAATGTCTATAAACCCTTAGCAAACATTTAAAATGAAGTTTTATGGTAAAAAGTCACCATTTCTATATGCAGGTACAGCTCGAAGTCAGCTGGGGTCAAGATTTGTAACGATCATTGCTTTTACACAGTGTACACGGCATTTCAACAGTGTTGGTGGAACTTAAATGATATCATTTCTTTTGTCTGGATATTGACTCTAAATAGATCATATTAGTATATACCTGCAAAAATAACATTTAGAACAATGACTTTCACGGTGTAAATGTTAAAAAAGTGAGTAAGAGTTACCCCACCCACTCAAATAACCTAGGAATTTGGTACAATTTACTTTGGCGACCAAAACATTACAAGTAATGTTATGAATAAACATTTAACAATCTAGAACAATTTGTCTTTTGTATAAAAGAAAGAGAAAAAAACTCACTTGTTCGGAAATGGTTGACATTGTTTCACGAAGAACACATAGGCCTAGGCCTACTACGCATCCCCACCTATATAAATTCTGATGGGTTACTGTACACAAAAAAGCCTCAGATTGGAAAGACTGGATGCATAACTACAATCCAGAAGCTTATTCAATAAATAAAAAAGATGATTGGCATAGTAATTTGTTACGTTCAGGCCCGTGGGAACAGGAGGCTCGGAGGCTTTGCCCCCCCCCCACCCCCCAAAAAATGGCCAAAAATGCCGATTTTACCTTAGTTTACGCGAAATTTTAGAGAAAATAAAATTAAGCTCCCCCCAAATATTCAGAAACAAGGGCTTCAGCCGTCCCAATATAAAATTGCTTCCTACGGGCCTGACATGTACATGCATGCAGAAGTAGCAAAAATGGCATTTTTTTTTATTTTTATTTTTATAATCATGAATAATACGCATGTGCTTTTCTAAAATAACATTTCATTATTTTTTTCTTGTATACTTGTTATGTCTGTGTACTATGATACAAGTCTTTTCAAAGAGTGTTACGCTACATGCGGGATATGAACACATTTTGTATAAAGGTAAGTGTCAGATCAACTGAAATATAAAGATCTCAGTTTGGATGAGCCCAAAAGATTCCAGAAGCAGTATTTCAACCCACAAATTAATTGCAATTTTATTTACTACGCAAAGTTAACGAGTTAAGCCTTGGGTTATTCCAATTTGAAAATTGTTGCAAGCAACAAAACGGAATGCGATAAAGAGAGGGTTTTGTTCAATATAGCATAGAACACACTGAGGAAAAGAGACGATATGATGATTGTTAGTATTTGCATAATTTTGTCTACGATGTTGCAAAAACTCTAAAATGTCACTTGTCTTATCGCATTGTTTCTGTGTCTAACTTGATTTTGCTCCAGTAAATGCACAGAATTTACAAATTCTATTTCACGTAAACGTAAATTGGGAAAATGTGTAACAGTCATACGTTAAGGTTAACTTTTCTGTGTAACAGTAGACTTAAGGACTTGAGTAAATGGATAGATCACTGCAGTAAATGTCTTATTTTACAATTTATGACCACTTTATAATGTTCTTTATTAGATAGGTCAAATTTACGGGCCTTTTCTCGGGCACCCTATCGAAAGCCCATTGATACAACGGTAGGGTTGGACTCGATTCATGTCTCTAAAATAATCCTTTAACCCTTTCTCAAACAAGACCTATTGTTATCGTCCCAATTGAAAAGGATTTGGAAAATATTGAAACAAAAGAAGAAAATGCTGGACACCAGCATTTTCTTCTTTTGTCTAAATATTTACAGTACTATACACAAAACCAATCTTTATCGACAACCAATTTATGGTCTGAAGCAGCTTTTGAATATCACCGCCCTATTTTTTTTTGCCGTTTAGGAAAGAAATAACAGGTTCAAATCTTGGTTATATTAAAGAGGGGGGATTTTAAAGCACTCTTTAAATTGAAAATATTTCATTATCTTGGTAAAAACTATGAATGGAAATGCCTGTGTTCTTCGGGACTTGTCCTTAAAGTGGGCTCATTAGCTGTGACCTCACAGTTTGACCCGCTAAACAAATCTTGATAAATCGAATCAAATCTTCGATTATGAATTGCTAGCTCTATTTTCTTTCAAAGAGTTTATCCCCTTGTATTGATTTGTTTACTTTGCGCAAGAAAGACAGTTGAGCCCTTGTCAAAATGATATGACCTGTTTCCTGTCCTAGAGTATCTGTATACTAAGTATTATTTTATGAATCCGACTTATCGTTACTAGAAATCACCAGTCACGTCAAATGCAAAAAGAAGCAATTCGAAATACTTCGGTAGTTCACAGTAAAACAAAAGAACGGTTGTAGAGAGTGTTTCACTCTATAACGCCGGTCTATTCTTTAATGTAGTAAAGTTCATTTCCTAATGTCTTATTTCACGAAATGTAATTGTACGATTTACTATAACAATGTTACGAATTTTTATGTTTAAATTCCTTTACAATTCTGCCTCAACTGTATTGACCAAATTGGATGACCGTGTGGTACGTTTTTTTCCCTTAAAGAATTCGTATTTTAAAATATTTTCATGTAGTATTTTGTATTAACGCCATTATGAAAAGGAATGGAAATCATATCAAAATGCTGGAGATAACTGACCATTCGACCGGTTTAGTAAACAAACTGGTGTATTAACTTTCAAAATATGTCAATTTTTGAAAACTCAAATGATAAGAAGTGGTCATTTTGACTGACCTTTATTAGATATTACTCAAATTTCCGACCCGAACACACGATAACAGCAATGACCAATGTTGATTTAAGTAGCGGCCATCTCAAATAAGATATTTATTCCCATATGGAAATGTTTTGATTCTTATTCACATTTGACACATAAAACTGAGCTTATCATACAATGACCTTTGTTCACTTGATGGCTGTAGAATTTGCAAACATTTAGACCTTTAATATCATTAAAGTACATGTAGTTGAAACGTAGTTTGCATTAGTTTTTTAATGAACTTGTGAATCTGTTACAACAAAACCGAGATCTGGCCCCGGTTGTTGTAGAACAGCGTGGATCTTGATTAAACTGTGCGTGTGTACGTGCTAATATGGATCCATGTTGATCTTCTCTCTTAACCATGGTTCATACAGGTAAATGCTGATCAAATTCAAGGACTTTTTAAGGACTTTTCAAGGACATAAACCTCATTTTCCAGGACCCTTTTAGCGCCAACACATGTCTTCTATTAGTCTCTCAAACACTATAAATGGTAATGTAAACAGAATTGAAAGACAGTGTCATTTCAGCCTTAAATTAATTCTTTTTACTTACAAAACTTGGCAAAGTGGGGTCTTTACTTGCAGAGGCAACAGGTGAGGGTGAGGGAAGTCCCAATCATGTCAATCCTGTCCCTTACTTCAGGATTTTGGAGGAAGATGAATTGCCACCTTCTCTTTTTAAACCCTTTCCCAAACAACAAAGTTTTGACTTTCCCAATTTGAAAGCTGCTGCTGGTGACAAATTAGATGTTGTTGAAGATAAGATTTGTGTACAATAAGGCATGGAAAATATTGAGGCAAAAGGGAGAGACTGCTGATTATCATCAGTTTCTTCTTTTGTCTCAATGTTTTGCCACGTCAGTTCAATAAGAGACGTCAAAAGCAGGTCTTGTTTGGGAAAGGGTTAAATACAGGCATTCACATAATGCTGTATTTTTTTGCAGTATCAATAAGAAGCCATTCCACTAATTCAGTTTTCTTTTGTCTTGATTTTTTTTTAAGTTTTGACAACTTACAAGGATTGGCAGTGATATTCACCTCTTGTCTGCAACATGCATCAGTATAATGCTTTGTACTTTTCTTTAGTTTCCTTAATCCTTGTCAGTCCTAATGAAAATCTCATTTCCATATTCTAAAGACTAGAATTCTCGGATAAATTAACAATTTAGCACATGACAAATTTCACAAAATGACGAGTATTAAATGGGCCCGGCTAAATGTGTGCATTGTATAGATACAGGATATACTAACCGGGAACCAACATATTACAGTCATTGTTTCGCACCAACATGTTTTGCACCTTTTTTTTGGTCTTCATGGCGAGGCAAACATATTAGACTTATTTTTTATGTGTTTCTCGCATTTTTTTCATTGAAATATTATTTGAATGTCAAATTTAATGATCACCATGCAGATAGCTTAAGATTCAAGTACTTTTCAAGACTAGTAAGCGATATTCCCGTACTTTTCAAGACAAAACTCTGTTTCAAAGACTTTTCAAGGTGACCCTTCATTTTCAAGCACTTTTCAAGGCTGTGCGAACCCTGTTAACCCATTACCAAACGGCTGAATTACAGACTGGTCCAAATACAAAGATGTTGCAGACGACAATTTCAAGTGAACAAATAAACAAATGTTTAGTCTTGTGGTAGAAAACATTGTGAGAAATGATGAAATTGCTTGTCACAAGCAATTTCTTCATTTTCCACAATATTTTCCAAAACCTTTATATTTTGAGGAATCTACTGGTATGTGTGTGAACGGATTGAAACAGAGTCATTGTTTACTACGTTTTACTTCAAAACTTATCGGTCTCTGCAATGGAGAGCAGTGATGGACATAAACAGTCACACTTGACCTGTCCAAGATTCCGACCCAATTCTATATTGCACTACATTGACTTCTATTTGTGATGATATCTTCACGACGAGCCCAAAATATCCTTGATGACACCAAGAGTCGCCATATTAACACATCGTAAAAAACGTTTTACCACATTATGATCGAGACGAGTAAAAACTAATTATATCATCAAGTTCAAATAAAAATCCAACATTTTATATTTGAAAAAAACACATTAGTACTTTTTTTCTTTTCTGAAGATGTCTATATAAAATGATGAGAGATTTGTTAATATAACTTAACAACACTGAATGTCGTTGGCACCTCTTGAATTATATATATTATTATCTAAAATACTTTGTTAATTTTGCAAAAGGAGCCACTTTCAAGCAATACGATTTTTCGGCTAAATTGAATGTCGCCATAAACATTCGACAGCGGAAAGTAGTGCAGCTAATATCACTGGATTCCGAAAATGACTCAAAGGTTAAATTACAATTCTGCTCAAATCAGATATTGAAAGAATAGAAAGTTTTGACCTCTAACATACTGCAGAATAATATATATCAGCCAAGATCTGGAAAAAGGGTCCTTTATGAAATTGATGCCAGCATAGTTCAACATCAGCCTGTGCATACGCGCAGTCTGGTTAAGATCAATGTTGATCTCTAACAACTACTATGTGACATGATGCAACTAGCTGAGTAAATCCTGATCGTACTGGACTTGTAACTGAGCAGATAGATCTGGTTATATGGAATTCTCAAATGCTACAAGGGACATCTTTCCAGATCCTGACTCATATGTATGAAGGCCGACATATCGCCGATGTTATTTCAAATCCTCGCAACTCCAGCTTTAAAGTGACATTTCAGAATATTTTGTCATAAATTTTACTTTTATTTTAATCTGAAAGAGCATATTTCCTTATGAAAATTCTGAAAATTTCAAGCCAAAATATTGCGCCGTTTACGAGATATTTATATTTTTGTGTTAAAATTGAACAAATTGTTGTGGACAACAGTTCGGATTTATATGCAATTTATCGATTATGTCTCAACTTTAAATGCGTGTATTTCGCTTATTGGCAACAACTTCAAAAAACTAATAGTATTTATACTCATTAGAATAACCAACCTTGGCATCAAGACATACTTTAAAATTTGAAATTGGAATGAAATGTCCCTTTAACCTCGTATGTCAGTGCTTTTGTAACTTTCCAAATATGCATGTTTTCGCGTGACGGGTCAGAATGTTCGTGTGTGTAGACAGTAGAGCTGTTAAGATGAGGGATGATAAAAGATGAAAATTAAAAATCAAAGTTCCGATTCATTTACGGTAGATCATTATCTGAGTTAATATCCAAATTTAAGGCTATTTCCTGTGTAAAGTTTGGTTTTGATATCTTCACTATACCTTTATATTTGTAATAAATGATTTTGTACTAGTCCAACTCAATATCGTTGAACTGAAATGAATTCAAATGTTTATTCTTTAGCAAAATAGTATTGTTTTTAACATTATGAATAAACACATTCTACCATTGTGGGCGTCTTTCTTCTTCTACAACATTGTGACAACAGTGTGTTCAAAGCCAATGCTACAAAATTGAAATTACATCGACAATGGATTAAAGTGTTTGTGTGCATGTATATTTCTTGTATCTTTTGTTGTGTGCACTGCATAGTCTCTGTAGAAACGCATTTGCACATAAAAAAGCAAAAATTAGAGTTACACGATTTGCAAGGAGCTATAGACAATCAAATAATTTATGTAAAATAAAGAAAATGAGCATCTAGTCACATACAATAAGGACGAATTGCTTATTATCGATGGGTTGTAAAACAATTTCTATAGTCCAGCCTTGACATCATGGTACATGTTTACAAAGTCTAGGTATGTTATCAATAAAAGAAGCGTTTGTAATTTTCAGTGCAATTTTGCATGTTTTGGTTAGAATCTTGCACGTAAGAGACGCATGCAAGATTCAAACCATCACATGCAAACTTTAGAGTTCGAAATAGCGTTGTTTGTGAGGGTAATTTACTTTGTAAATATGTGCCAAAATACCATAACTGTCTACAATCGGGACGACAACACCTGGTCGGTTTGGGGAAAGTGTTACACCTCAATACAGGAACAGTTTGCATTTCAAAATGCAATATCAGCAAAAATATGAGTTAACAAAATGTAGTTCGAAATAGAAGAAAGAAAAAACACTGAACATTTTTATCGCAGATGAGTTAGTTCGATAAAACCGAATGCATTAATCACGGTGGGGATTGTGCATGACGGGATGGATAACGACTACCGACAATAGGGAACGATTTTATCAAGTAAACCGTGACGTAATTTCGGACAAATAAATAGTATTTCGTTGGTGTTGCTATAAAATCTCGTAACTACGGCTTGAATCAAACCGTAGTTACTAGATGTTATAACAACACCGACGATTTATCAAAACATAACGGTAAACTCAGTCTATTTTTTTGCACAAAATTTGATACCAACTCGCCTCGCTTTAGGTAAGACATTTTGCAATAACTCTGTTATTTCTGTATCAATTTTCAAGCGGTTTGCTGCATGTACCCCGCCTTATCGGGCTCTTTCATCGGATGTATGACATATTAGATAACTCATGATACTTTTTCCGAAATATTGTCCCAACCGACCAGAAAGCGAAATGGTAACGACTACGGCCAAATTAACCACGCTTCAGGTAAGAATTTGTGCAATAACTTTCTTATTTCTGCGTCAATTTTCATGCGGTTTGTTGCATGCACTCCGTCTTACTGAGCCCTTTTCTCAGATGTATTATTTATCTGGAACTTCCCTGTACTTTTCTCAAAAACCGATCCCAACCGACTAGAAAAAGGGCCTGAATTTTTTGTCGTTTTTCTGGTCGGTTGGGATCAATTTTTGGAGAAAGTACAAAGATTCTACAAACAAGTCATATATCCGAGGAAAGAACTCACTAATGCGGGGTACATGCAACAAACCGCTTGAAAATTGGAGCAGAAATAAGAAAATTATTGCACAATTTCTTACCTGAAGCGAGGCAAATTTTGTCCGTATACTCCATATTCGTTATCCGTCCCAGCATGCACAATCCCCACCGTGTTAATGGTAGTTTGATTCAAAGAATTTGCTATCTTTATTCAATCAGTAAGCTGAATGTAGGTAGTGTTTCACTTATAATAAAATGCCTCAGTTTCGATTCGATTGTGTATAGCCTATGATGACGACTCTCTTAATCCTATATTTTCGCCTTCAATCCTTTCCCAAGCAGGATTTTGTTTTGACAATCAAATATGAAAAGTTTGTTGGATATTGATAGGGATAGGATTTATGCTCAATTGTATAATTTAGAACAAGAAAAACTGAGAGCAACGAAGATGATGATGTTCATCTTTCGTCTCATTGTTTTTTCTTCAAGTTTATTTCTTTGATCGGGGTGTCAAAATCAGGCTTTCTTTGGGAATTAAGGGGATTGATTAGTCTTTCGCAATTGTCGATTTCTTCTAAGAAAGACGTAACTGTAAAATACCATACTATTATTACAGTTATTAAACATGTTGACCAATGTTGCTATATCCGTCGATATCTCAAACCCATGCATGAAGCCTCTTTTCTCTACGGTATTTGCTCCAATATATAACTTTACAACTAAAAAAGATGTTATATTGCCGAAATTTTGTGGTTATTATTTCCTTTTGACAACTCAAGTACGGTATTTTGTAGCTATTAAACGCTTCACTCTTTTTACACCCCTGTTCTGAAACACGGATCGTATTACAACTAACCGTTATAAAATTGACTGTTCCTATGATTTTGCATTCTTCTTCAGATAACAAAATGTATGCTGAACGATAATGGGTTTTGTCAAATGCACGATATGGTAGGCCCTACGGAAAATATTGAGGCAAAAGGAGAAAATGCTGGTATCAGCATTTTCTTCTTTTGCCTCAATGTTTTGCCTCAATGATTTTGCAATTTTCTTCTATTAGAGATGTCTGCATTAGGTCTTGCTTGGGAAAGGGTCAATGTCCGGCTGACGAAATGCCATAAGAATCTGTTGCAAAATGTTTTGAAAATTAAGGGGTTCTCGGATATTAAAAAATGGATCTTCTGGCGTTTTCGTCCTTCGTGGACCCTGAGGTGCGTTCTTTAGAGCGAGATTTCTTTGAGATATCTTGAGATTTCTCAAAGATATTTTAGGAATACTTCATACGGAAGTTGTCTGTTATCTCTGTAGAAACAATATTAGAGAGAATTGACCAAGTTGTTCCGAATGCTCCATGGTACCATGGTAATGCTCAATACTTCATACAAACGACGTCATCATGACATCATTTGAATGAACTTTTTAACATTTGGAACACCTCGGTCAGAATCCATGTCTTAAAAACGCTTTACCTAAAACATCTTAAGAAATCTTTAAAATTCTCGCTCTAAAGAACACGCCTCTGATCAGACTAGGTATACTTGCAGGATGATCCAAGTTCATTGTGAATGCTCAGAGTTGTTATTGCGATATGTGCAAGCAGATCTGGATCGTGAATTTAATTTGCATGAGAACTTGTTTCCATTGCTCCGGCTAATCTTATCTCTTTTTTTCTTTCGATTGAATTAAGGTAGTCCATCCTAAATGAGATTCACACGACTTCGGAATTTTTCGGGCGACGTTGTTTACATGCAGTAGTGGTTCAAATGCCGTTTTGCTTCCTCGTAACATAAACCTCTAGATCAAATAAGTCACAAATGTTTACGATGTTTCACGAACGAACACGAAATCACGTGAATCTCATTTATGAGCAGACTGCCTTAACCAGAAAATTCGAATTTAGTTTTTGTCAACTCAGCTAAGGTGAAGTGGTCAAGCGAGACAAATAACAAATATTTTTTATCCTACTCGAAGATAACTTCACATAAGTTTGGCCTAATCCGGCCTATCGTTTTATTGTAATGGCCCTCTTCAAAAAAAGCCTTTTTAAGAGCTTTTGCTATGTGAACTATTTACTGTTCTCTTTTATAGAGGCAGGTGTATGGAATCTTTTTTTGTTATTGGGGGGGGGGGGGGCGGGGTATTTTGAAAATATTGACACGTTTGTATTTCGTTTATTTTATTGAAACTTGTAGCCTATCTGGTTATTCCACCTAACTAAACATATGCCTACGTTTTGAGAGCATAGATTACATAGATCGCCAAAGTCTCATAAAAGTAGTCCCAGATAAGTTTTGTTGTTGTTTCTGTTCTGACAACATAGGTTTTTATTGTCTCGTCCTTGGAACTGTTTGGATAATGTTTTTCCAAAGTCGAACTGATGGAAAAATCATGAACAATGATACTATTTTGCATATTGCATGTCGTCGGTGTTATCGCAAAACCTCGTAACTACAACTTGATTAAAGCTGTAGTTACGATGTTTTGCAATAATACCGACGGTGTATTCAACATTGGTGCAATAGACCCTTGCGTTCAGAATTGTGAAGCGTTTAAGGCAAGGCTCGTGAACGGATTTATGGCTTTGGATTTTATTGCGCCAAAAGTCGTAAGATCGGATAATGTAAACATAGAAAAATACAATATGGATATTTATGCTATGTAAACATTGAAACTGGGTCTATTAGGAACAGTTCATTTATATAGAATTGTCCAAGGTTGAAATAGGGTTTGAATGTCTTATCCCCTTCCCAGACGAAAATATGTTAGATTAGCCCTTTCCCCAACGGCGAAATTTTAGTGTGCTCCATTGTGAAAGCTGCTGCAGACAACAAAAGGATAATGATAGATATTGGATTTATGTACAATATATCATAGAAAATATTGAAGCAAAGGGAGAAAATGCTAATTTTCAGAAATTTCGTCTTTTGCCTCAAACATTTCTCAATGTTTTCTATTGGGCGTCAAAATTGAGAGGTGTTTGGACAAGCATTTTTCCTTCGATATTTCTAAATTAATTTCTACTAGGGACGTCAAATTATGTCTTGTTTGGGAAAGGCTTAATGTTAAATCTTCAGTCACAATCCCAGCATTTTCTCTCAGTGTTTGTTTATACTTTCTCAGTTACAGACATCACGATCATTTTGGGGAAAGGGTTAAAGACTCTCTCAACAAATCAACGACTAACAATGCAGTATGTTTATCGCACTGAGTACGTTTTGCTTGGCATGCCTTAAATTCCCAGTGCACTGTGCAGCAGTAGAAGTTTACCTTTTCTCAAACAAAAACTGGTTTTGACATGAATCATAGAACATGATTTGAGCAAACATTGTGAAAAAAGAACAAACTACTTATGACTAGCATTTTATTCTTTTGTCTCAATATTTTGTCCGTTATGATGCTCACAAATTTTATATTTATTTACATTTATTATGTTGTCTTTTGCAGCTTTCAGATTTTGGGGAAGGGCTTTCGTTACCACGGAACAAATTAATGAAACAGAAGAAACTGCTGGTCACCAGCATTTTCTTCTTTTAAAATTTCTTCATTGTTTCAAGATTATCTTTTAAATAGGGTTCGTTTGGACAAGGGTAAAATACCCATTGCATTGTGCAGCAGTACTAGGTAACTTGCATTCCTACATTAATACGAAGTGAAAGTGATAACCAAACGCTTTATCCTTGCAATAAGACAAGATGCAACAACTTCAACACTTTCCCAAAACAGCAAAGCTCTGAACTTTTACATCTCAAAAGCTGTCTCAGATAACAAAATATGTATTGATAAAAATATCATTTGCGTTTTATGAAGCACAGAAAATAATGAACAAAAGAGGCAAATACTGATTACAATAATTTCCTTCCTTCGCATCAATGTTTTCCAAAACATTTCTTATGAGGGACGTCATAATTAGGTTTTATTTGAGTAAAGGTTAACCCTTTACCGAACGATACCTCTACATCCAGTGAGTTTTTAACTATTGCAAGAAAAGAAAACCTACACGTTCACTTAGCCCTCATCATTTTCTAAGCTTCAACAATCGATTTTTTTCTTTTGAATAAAATAAAACTCGTATGGTGTAACAAGTTTGAATTCTAATCGTCGTTTTGTTTCGTCTGACATAGTAAACCATTTCCACTGCAGTCTTGTCTTTAGTTTTAACAAGCAATTAAAGCATTAAAGTCTCAAATTCATTCGTTCATATCCGATTGAAATATTCTTTAAATACGAAAAGCGTTTCTTGCGTAATAAAATACTTAATGTTTATTCAATTAAATTAGGTTTGAATAAACACGTCTATAAAACATAGTTTAAATGAAGGTGATATAAAACGAAAAATGTTTATTCAACTGTTAAAATGGGTGATAAAAGGAAAGATAGAAATTGAAATAGTTTGAATTTCAAGCAGACGTTGTAATGGTATCTGCAGACGACATTTCGTCGCTTTTTAACAAAAACCTCGTAACTGCAGCTTGATTTAAGCTGCAGTTACGAGGCTTTCGTTGAAAAGCAGTTATATTCATATTCATAAATAACATATGACGAATTGATTTATTTGATATTAATTACAGCCGAGTTGTTGCCATTTTTACTTGCTCTTTATTTCGCATGATTCGTATAGGATAGGAGACGGAAATAATATCTTCAGTTTATATGAGCATAGACTCTACTAATAATAATAGTTAGCAAAACTAACGATCATCGGGCAGCTTCTTCCAACACAAGAATTCTTAGGTAAAACAAGTCATTAATTTGAACTTTCTCTTATACGTATATGTATTTTACATTGTCCCCACAAAATGTTTTGTAGTGAACAATCTTTTCTTTCAGACAGTGGTGCAATTAACCAGAACAACTTAGAGTACTCACGTGAACAGCTGAATGAACTTTTTAACATTTTAAGTTATCAAAGTTTGTCATTTTACGTCAAAAGATTTTTTAAACAAAGCAACTGAAACAAGGTAACACACACAAGTCATGTTATCAATTTCCTTGAAATCTATGACTACAAGTGTTCCTCGACAAAGAACCGAAGTAAATAAATCTTACCAGGAAACTTTCTTAGTTTCGAATTTTGTTAAAAGAAAAGAATCGAACTAACACAAAGAATACTATTTTCGACACACAAATCATCTTTGAACAGGATTCGAAAGTAATACTTACAACTTTAGCTCATGAGGTACAATAATTTTAGTAATCATATGGATGAAATCAACCAAAATGAAAGCGTTTTTATCTTAGTTTGGCTTGACAGACTATCAGACTATGTAGACTGATCAAGATCTAAACTTTGTCACAGACTAGTTAGACTTGTACCTAGCTTTTCTTAAATGTTGCATTATGGAGACGGCGAAAGAAATTCAATGGGACAGGACAATACTATTCTGACTTTGTTCGTTTTTCCAAATTCTTGAATTTTACAGACATCGTTTTGGAAAAAATTGAATAACGCAGTACTTAACCCACTCCCTTACAATATCTAGTTTTAAAAAAAAAACATGAGAAACCTTCGGGAGAGAACAATATAAAATAAGCAACAGTTCCTAATTTTCTGTCAAAGTTTTGTATGCTGAAACAAATAAGGTGTCAGCCTTTTTCATAATCTTTTTGTATTCGCAAACATTTGGGACTATTTTATGTCGAGGAAAGGTTTGACGCTTTCGAAAATAGGCACAGGTTTCGACGTTTTTAAAAGAGAATGCTTTGGAAAGTATTGAAGAAAAAGAAGAAAATATTGATGGCCAACACTTTCTCCTTTAGCATCGGTTATTTCAACATAGGAGCTTCAAATATGAAGCATTTAGTCACATTTATTGGACGGTACTTTGCAGTCTTTAAACCGTCCTACTTACAATACTAACATTCTATTATCAGAAAATGCTTATTCTGACAATAATGCTAAAACCATATAAGGAATTCCATACCTGTATAAGTTTGCGAGGGCACATATTCCTTTTTCGACGATAGTCCTTGTAAAGTGATACTAAATCCACCATCACCAGAACTTTTCTCTGCTATTGTATTAATTGCTTTTCTATCACATAACTTTTGAGGTGCACCATCTGCTAACTGGGCACTGTAAATGGACATCAAAAAGATGGTCACTAGAGGTATGATCCACTTTTCAGCCATTGTTTAGCACTTTTTCATTTCTTAAAATCCACGAAATGAATGTGAATGAATCCTATATAATACCTAAGAATACAATCAACCACAAACAAATACAAAATTATGAATTCTCCTTCTTTCGATGTTATCCTTTGTTTCTGAAGCAATTTGTCTTAATCGCACCCATCTTTTATAAATAACGAAATTATTATAACAGCGTTAAAATCATTCAAAGCAAAATCACGTCAAAAAAGAAAAACTAAAACGACCGCTATATTTTATGCCCTGTTAAATCCAAATTTACTTGTTAACTACTGTAGGTAAATAAAGGAACACTTGGTTATTCGCTGCACTTTCCCTATGGTAAAATATCCTCACATATTAGTATTACGCGATAAATTGTGAAACAGGGAGATAGCGAACAATTTTAGGTACGATAAAATACATCCGACTGAACTAGACAATCGATTGGCTAACCGCCGTTTATAAACCACGCCTACTCCTTATATTTGACATTGTTATTTTTTTCAACTGTCCTTTATTTACACTTTTATTTACCACTTGATCTTTTTGATGTGAAATAGTTTAATAAATGGTATGATAAAGAAGAAAATTTAGGTATATCGTTTAGAATTTTAAAAGGATTTTAGAGGACATGCGCTGATCATGTTTGACTCTTTCTAATATATATAATGACGCTTTTTTACACCCAACACGACAGTGCTTTGGCCATGGAAAACATTGTGTAAAGATGAAGAAATTGCGTGTGACAAGCAATTTATTTCCCATTTTTTTCCAACCCAGAAAGACCAAAAATATGAAATCTTGTTTAATTGAAAAAATTGTCTGTAACATCTTTGATTTTAGACCAATTTAGAATCTTAGCACGTGGTAATGGGTTAAACTAGGCCTAAATTAAAATTTCAATATGAAAAATGATTAACAAATACGGTAGATCAGTGATAATTGCAGCGTAGAGTCCAGTAAAGACATTACTGCACATGTTAAAAAATTTACCTTGGTTGGCAAAAAAGGGGAAAGCGTTCATAATTTTCAATACAATTACATGCATTGGTTCGAATCTTGTAGGTGTGAGACGCCTGCAAGATTCGAACCTACTAATGCAAAATTACAGCATTTTGGAATTTGGTACTATGTTGTTTACATAGCTACATTTTGCAAGCCATGTGCCATAATATTATGACCGGAATATAGGCCTACATATAATACCAGCTGAAATATGGAATAAGGGACACTTTTAACCCATTCTCACATTTGACGCCCATAAAATAGAGGCTTTTAAAAACATTGTGGAAAATGTAGAAATTGCTTGTGACAAGCAATTTCTTCATTTCCCACAATGTTTTGTACACAGAAAGACCAAAGACTGTAATATTTAATTCACTTGAAAAGTCTAACAATTTTACCGTTTGGTAATGGGTTAAATAATTTTCGTACTATTCTGGATGAAGAATAGTCCGTACACACGAACACTCCTATTAGGGTCCTTATTTTTTCATATTTTCAACAACACTTGTAGCAAGCTTTAACAGAACAACATATGTACTATCCATACCTTACATAGGCGCATGCTGATCTTGATTTTCGGTCTTCCCAAAACCAATTAACCCATTACCAGATGACAAAGTATCAGATTTGTTCAAATTCAAAGGTTTTAGGAATAAAAATATGAATTACATTTTTGGGTAAAAGAACAATGCAACCAGACTCACCCAAGCTGTAGTTACTTCTTTTTCCGAACGTTATCAACAACACATTGCTATGAAGAGTTTTAGAATTGGTACCTCCATCAATCAATCAACCCGTAAACTGTCAATCAATCTGTCAGTTTCAATGTCAATTTCAAAGTCTCAATGACCCGCTACTTTACAAATAATTAGTCTACACAAAACACCAATATCCCTTGTTTATTTATTTATCATTTTAAATATTGATTTAGATAGAAGTGTTTTCATTACAATCAATTTACTATCATAACTTATCTACCATTACAGACGTCCATTTAATTGAATTGTCCATCTTATCAGTAGCAGACGACTTTCTTTAAAAGGTGTTATAATCCGTTTCTGCAATTTATCTGATATGGTATGATTATAATGCAGGACGGACGTTTTGGCCAGGACACTTTGGCCAGGACACTTTGGCCTGGACGTTTTGGCCACGAACGTTTTGGCCAGGACACTTTGGCCAGGACGTTTCGGCAACGGACGTTTTTGCCAGGACACTTTTACTAGGACGTTTTGGCCACGGACGTTTTTGCCAGGACGTTTTGACCAAGACATTTTGGCCACGGACGTTTTGACCAGGACACTTTGGCTAGAACGTTTTGGCCACGGACGTTTTGGCCACGGACGTTTCGGCAACGGACGTTTTGGCCAGGACACTTTGGCTAGGACGTTTTGGCCACGGACGTTTTGGCCAGGACACTATGGCCAGGACGTTTTGGCCACGGACGTTTTGGCCACGGACGTTTTGGCCAGGACGTTTTGACCAGGATGTTTTGACCAGGACACTTTGGCCGCGGACTTTTTGGCCAAGGACGTTTTGACCAGGACATTTTGGCCAGGACGTTTTGGCCAGGACACTTTGGCCACGGACGTTTTGACCATGACACTTTAGCCATAACGTTTTGGCCAGGACGTTTTGACAGGGATGTTTTGACCAGGACACTTTGGCCGCGGACCTTTTGACCGGGGCACTATGGCCAGGACGTTTTGGCCACGGACGTTTTGACCAGGACACTTTGGCCACGGACGTTTTGACCAGGACACTTTGGCCAGGACGTTTTGGCCACGGTCGTTTCGGCCAGGACACTTTGGCCACGGACTTTTTGACCACGGACTTTTTGACCAGGATACTTTGGCCAGGACGTTTTGGCCACGGACGTATTGGCCAGGGCACTATGGCCAGGACGTTTTGGCCAGGACACTTTTGCCACGGACGTTTTGGTCACGGACGTTTTGACCAGGACACTTTGGCCAGGACGTTTTGGTCACGGACGTTTTGGCCAGGAAACTTTGGCAATGACGTTTTGATCAGAACACTTTGGTCGGGACGTTTTGGCCACGGACGTTTTGGCCAGGACATTTTGGCCAGGACGTTTTGGCCACGGACGTTTTTGCCACCACTATTGGAAAAAAAGTTTAGGCCAAATATGTATTAGGCCTATATTTATTTATTTATTATTTAAGATAATTAAGCTACAAAATTAGGATTTCTTCTAGCATGGTAGCGTCTTTTTATATAATGATGATTGAAAAAAAATATGATTTTGTTTTAATAATCTTAAGTACATAAAATGAATTTGGCCAAAGCGTCCGTTTTTCCAATAGTGGTGGCCAAAACGTCATGGCCAAAACATAATGGCCAAAACGTCGGCGGCCAGAACGTCCTACATGCGATTATAATGTGTGATTGTGCATAAAGTAGCCATTATGTCCTATTGGACGTCAGTGACCAAATTCAAATACTACGAATAGCAATGTTTTTTTTTCTCTTTTTTTTTTCAGTTTTTTCCTCGGTTGGGATGACTTGTTGACTGTTCTATGATTTTAGAAATGCGTGGGTTGAAATCCACGGTGCTTTTATCTTGCAATGTAGCACGAAACAACAATTCTAAAGTGACCGTGGACTGAGAAGGCACCTTGTTGGCACCAATTTATTTTTTCTTCTTTCTAGATTATTATGTTGTATATCAATGATCTGAATAGATCCAGCATAAGATTTATAATAGCATTGTATCGTTTCTGCTAATTTCGCGAGTTATCTGCCCTTGACTATCGCTGTCCATTTTTCAAGCACCAACCTACAATTCTGTTAGTTTGGTCAATTTTTAATATCCAAGAAAGCCTTAAGCTAGTGGTCACTTTGTATTGTAACTTCTTGTTGATCTTTGTCATGAAATATATACATGTTTGCGTAGATCTGTCATACCCGCCAGATATCAATACAAGACAAGCGTGAGCCGTTCGGCAATTCAGATATCGCTTCAAATTCTTTCGAGAAATAAATATTTGGAAATGCGAGAAACATCGACTAAGATCAACGTAGGCTGTCTTTCTTTATGATTATAGAAATCCACTGCAAGGTTAAACTCTATTGGCCTAAACCCATTGGTTAAAGGAGATGGTGCTAGGCTGTCGAAAATGCAAATGGGACAAAATTACAAACCAAAAATAACGTATGAATTTACCAACCTGAAGGGGTATATCATTTATGTCCAGCGATAGCAGGCATCGAGCTCTATTATGTATACAAATCCGAGTCAATGAATAAAGTGCGTCCCATTTTATTGTGCTTGTTTATGTTTTAACGGTTACATGTGCCTAACCTTCAAGCAGAAATTACGTCAGAGGCACATCATCTGTGCTCAGCGAGATTCAACACACCGTACAGCCGACTGCGGATGCGGATCCGCACGTTATTCATTGACTTGGATTTTAAAACTTAATAAAGCTCGATGAGTGCTAACACTGGACAGAAATGATCTAGCTCTTCAGGTTGGTAATTTCATACTTTATATCTGGTTTGTTATTTTTGTGCCATTTGCATTTTCGACAGCCTAGCAGGCACCCTTTAATTATTTCCGTTCCTGAAACGCTAGGACGTCGGATGTAACCTAAAAGAATCTTGCGAGTGTGTCCTTACTTGTCTCGGCAGTGAAAATTATTTGAAAATCGTTACATTGGAAAAACAAAGGAAAAATATGCAATGTCTCACAATATTTTCAGTCTCGATAAACTTTCCTTAACTTATTTATAAACTTATATACCGTCGACAAAAGATGACAATTTTGAAAAAAAAAAAAAAAACAAAAAAAAAAACAATTTCAACAACTTCATTAAAAAAGAAATGGGCGGCAGATATAGGTGTCTTGTTAACCCTTTCCAAAATATAGCCTGGTTTTGATGACCCTTACAGGTTAGGATTGGGAAAATTGAGTCAAAAGAAGGATATGCTGATGACCACAATTTTCTCATTTTGCCTCTCTATTTCTGTGGTATATGGAACACATTCTTATCAATCAACATTCAATTTATAATTTGCAGTAGCTTTCTTAATCGAGTAGACTACAATTTTGCCGTTTGGTAATTGGCTTACAAATGTAACCGACAGCCAATCTGTCAATATTTTAATCACGAATTTCTTTCTTTGAATAACTTTTAGCACGTTAACATAACATTTTAATTCGGTGTCATTTTGTACCATTCACCTACATTTAATAATCCGCCGATTGACTGTTAAATCATTTACATCTCAAAAGTTATCTATTACCATCGCATATTGTATGAATAACACCCATTCGGTAGCGACAGACTTTCGCCTTTTTGTTTGTTGTGAATGAAGCCTGTTAATGATAAATTAAGGTAGTCCACCCATAATTAGATACAAACCACTTCGTTCAGCTTCGGCGTCAATCCACTGAACGGAATTTAGGGAGGTTGTCCGGATTTTAAAACTTTGATGCTCTCTTCAATTTCCGTTGTCATAAAAACTTTTAGGAGAAAGTTCATGAAATGTTTGGCATCTAATAATATGTGGAATACCTTAGGTAACAATTTTTATGCTCCCCGAAAAAAATTCGGGGGAGCATATAGTCGCCATGCTGTCCGTCCGTCCGTCCGTCTTCCCGCCCGTCCGTCCGTCCGTCCACAGCCAGATCTCAGCAACCCTTGGACCAAATTCAATGAAACTTCACATGCGAACTCCCTGAGATAATACCCTTTACTCCGTTTCTTAATTTGAGACTACGTCATTGAAAAAGGGGCCAAAGTGTAAAAATAAGTATTTCTCTAATTTCTCTTCATCTAATGGGCAAAATTTAATGAAGTTTTGTACTTATGTAATAAATAGGATGTTCTAGACCATATTCTATAAATAATGTGTGTACAAAAAGGCTATTGTGGGAAAAGGGGGGCTTAATGTATGATAGTTTTTATTTTGTGACAAACACTTATTCGGGGAGCATAATCCGTCTGTGACGACCCTTGTTAAAATCGCTTATGGAACATAAGTTTCTGAGTATGGTCAGTAATAAATGAACTTAAACTTATACATTTAAAGCCTCTTTTGGGTAGAAAGCATTGTAGAAGATGAAGAAATTGCTTGTCAAACGCAATTCCTTTGTGTTCGACACTGTTTTCAAAACCTTTATCTTGTGGGGCGTCAAAAAGCGCCAGTTCGTCGAAATTCGTTTCAGCTTGTGTGCAATCTGTATTTATTATGCAAAACAGAACCTTTGACAAATATGTGTTATTTGCAAGTGTAAGGTCATGGACCACCCTGCCATACTAATCCCTCCATGTTTGATTGGACAATTTATGCAGTGTCATGATTATTTGACAAATATTAATTTCAATATGGAATAGATTCAATTGTGAATCCCTCAAGCCGTTTATCTGTGAGAATGTCAACGTTTAGGAGATTATCGTCGCTCTTCAACAAAAACCTCGTAACTGCAGCTTGTTTTAAGCTGCAGTTACGAGGTTTGTGTTGAAAAGCAGCGTTATGGTAATGTAGCATCGATGATTTTCTATGCTTCAATGATGCATGGCTAAGCTGAAAACTTTTAAAAATGTCGACTCGTTCGATAATATCTGGAATCACGCATACTTGCGCATATAGGCAACATGATTCTTACATGGACATTTGCTGGGCTAGCCGAGGGACCCAGGTTTGATATGTGCTACATTATAGTTATGGGGATGCAGCAGTTCATCTCTTACAAAATTAATGGCCATCTGGCAGTGCAATGTTGATACATTGTATTACATGCTGGTATTAGTAGCTTGTAGTTTGTCACAATTGCATGTTGGACTACCAGTGGCCTAGTCCATGCTGGTTGCGATTTTTAAGGGTAGCAAATGTAAAATCATTCAAACTCCCTGTTCAAGGTAAAGCATGGCATAAACAGTAGAAAATAACTACATAATGTTTAAAACTAGCTAAATGTTACTGAAATATTGCTTTGTCTAAGTAAACTATGCCTTTGAAACATGTTTTCATTTCAAATGGCGAGCGAGTCGGCCATCTTGCTTTTGTTTACGATTGTTGGAAATTTGGTTTGATTTGAATAAACAATATAAATTTTTATTTCAAAATTATACTGAATTGAAAAACAATGGAATGATCTTTCAATCCATACAATTCTTAGATCAAAATTTCGATTTCAGAAATAGTAGTTTTGGGGGGCTAAACCTCCGACATTTTCCTCCTGGCGAAAGTGCTATATACAAAATGGCGGATCTGATAAGACCGGACATTACGACAATGAATGAAATATGTACGGGCTTATAAGTAGGACTACCAGAGGCCCAGCTTCATTAGAGCACGAATTAGCCTACAACCAATCATCAACTACAAAATACTTCCTGTATCTTCGGATGTCATCCGTAACAACGGATATTGACGAAGTTATCCCTTGTCAATTTATCTTACTACAGATGACGAACGGGAGTTGACGATGGTATCTCTTCTTAATTCCGTTGTCACGGATGACGCCCGAAGATGAACGAAGTGTTTGATATCTGATGATAAGTTCAGTGGGCTGTAATTATTATAACGTATTTTTGTCTTGTCGTTGCCTTACCAACTTTTAGAAAAAAAAAAAAAAAAAAAAAAAACACACACACATTTTCAAAGTCTCCGAAAATTGATGATACGGTTATCTGGAAGTAAATGTTGATGAGACAAAAATGAATCCCAAATGATTCAATGAAACTGGCACAAGAACGTTTACAAGGCCTTTATAAAAACTTTTTCGAAAACGCCAAATGGCCTTGTGAAAATTGGATGATAGAAATCGGTGTAAAATGGTATGAAAAGATCACGGCTTAATTAACACAAGTTGAGTTAAAGTTGCACAAACTGCGAGGATTATTAAAACATTGAACGATTTATGGCCCGTGACCCTATGGGTGAACAGACAGACTGGCAGACACACGACGGGGTCCCTTACTGGTCTGTTAGCTGTCTAAACTTGTGTATGTGTCCATGAATTTACTGATTGAACTTGTGGTAAGTATAGGTCTCGATAATTGACCTAGCAGAGCATCTCTAGCTGATAGCTAGAGATGCTCAGCCAGGTCATTTTTCGAGCATACGAGGGCCCATCAATAATTTCGAGAACTAATCTTTTATCAGAAAAAATATGTTCATAAACTTAGAAACATTGCAAATTTCTAACAAAAGTAACATCCTATTTCAACACATAGTTTTCAATTTTCAAGAATAAATTATATGATTTTAGCAGCCTTCTTTTTAGCTTTATAGTCTCCGGTCAGCTAGTAAAATCACTCATTTTCTCTTATCTCTCTTCGCTCTCTGAAGCGTCGTATCCGCCTTCAAATAACGTTATTCGATACACATATGTCTTTTTACAATACATGCAGAATTTCACGGATATCTGTACAGAAATTATTGAGAAATACATAAAATTTTATCATAAGAGGTTGCTCAAAAATGCAAGATGACATCATTTTTAAACAAACGCTATTGACATGGCGTCATTATTTTGCCATGACGTCATATTGTTCTGACGTCATCGTTTTTAAATACGATGAGTCGGTTGGGAAATGAATGAGCTTTCAGCATACTAATTTTCATGAAAATACGTCAACTACAAACTACAACTACAAACATTTTATTGCATAATTAATCAGGCCACCGGCCCATACACAAAATACGATACAGAGTTCATGAACAATAATATTATGGTGAAGTGTCAAACATAATCAGTACTTAAATGTAGATGAAGGGTAATTAGATAGATTTAGGTCTCGAAATTATTGATGGGCCCGCGTATAAGGTAAGATCTGGGCAATGCACTTCCGGTATAATTATGATATTTCGACTTATTCCGGGCCGTCCGTAAATCCGAGCATTTTTTCAAGTACCGTTAGATGCATTTTGGCCTGTATTCGTAAGGACAACGGAAATAATTGAGCATGTTCAGATATCCGGGGAATTTGTAAACATTTTTTGTGAAAATGTTTCTAAATTGTACGAAGAGTGGGCAAGAAAACCAACAGATGTCAAAAATTTAAAATTCGAGAGCACTGAAAACGACTTCCCTTGAATCGTCCTTTCGCACCATACACATTTCGTTCCATAACTGGTCACATAGCCCATTAGCCAGATATTGTAATACCTTATGTATCATTATTTCAGTTGATTGTCCAGACACCGGTCTGCTGGATGTCTGAACTTGTGTATGTGTCCTTGAACTTTGTGGTTGAACTTGCGCTAGGTACAACATATAAATCTCAAGTAATTCAATTTATTCAGATGATAGCGTACAAACCATGACAATTTCCAGGGGGATATGTTTCATGATTTGGGTAAACATAAATGAACGTTATATTCTTGATGATGTATTTCAATTATAATATCAACTGATGAATTTGAAATTATTTCCAATAATTACAACCAGTTCCCATCAAAATTATTGAAACTTTACTCGGAAAGCTTCGGTAATCAATTCTCTACTCCTTTGTTTTGAGAAAGGAATTGTACCAATAGAATAACAAAACTGAATATAGCCGGATTAAGAGCAAGGCGAGCCGACGTAGATTAAGATAATTTGGTATTATAACACTAATCTGGGAATGGTCCTGAACAATTATAACAATATTATGGAAACATATATGGACGACTTCAATCACTGCGTAACGATCGTTGCTTTCTAAGTACGATGACCTTAAACACTTTGCCAAACAAATGGTGGTCATGGCGTATAAGTGCCTTATGGATAGAATTTGGATAAATATTGAGCCAAAAGAAGAAAGTGCTGATAACGAGCTTTTTTGAATTTGTTTCACTAGTTTCCTTTGCTTTGATGTACATGCATGCAGACGTAAATTGTTTCTTTGTCAAATCAAATTTATCGTCAAATTTGACAAGTCTAAAATGTTGTCAATTTTTTAAATAGTATTTAACACGAAAATTTCACATCTACGCAGAAAAATAGCTTTAGAAACAGGTTTTGGCTTAATAATAATGAGAGCTAAACACATTAACTATTTCCCTTTCGATGACTGCTTTTGTAGACTTTCCATTGGTTGAAAGACTGTATAATCCGTTCACAATGATCTGGAACATGCTTACAAAAATTCCTATCTAAATAAGGCAACTTGAACTCCAGACTTTTATAATTATACGTGTGATTGTTCGAATCTTGTAGGTGTCTTACCTATGCAAACTTCAAACCAACACATGCATACTTGTATAAATATTAAGAAGGCTCTTCCCTTGTTTATGAGTTAAGTATGTGAACACGTGTCATAATATCATGAGTGCGTTATATAGAGGAAAAGTTAAACATAATATATCTTTAAACCCATTACCACACAATGACTCCTTTTTACTCCCTATAAAATAATGGCTTTGGAAAACACAGTGAAAAAAAAAAAGAAAAGAAACTGCTTATGACAAGCAATTTCTTCATTCTCCCTCATTGTTTTCCTACCCATTAGACCAAACAAGTAAACATTCATTTACTTTGAATTGTCTCCTACAACATTTTGTTGTGGAATGGCTTAAGGCTAAATATATCACCAGTTTTTTTGACACCCCCATATCGTCCGTGTGGAGTCAAAACCTCGTAACTCCAGCTTATTCAAGCTGTAGTTACGAGGTTTTGACTCCCCACCAGCGATATGTTTTTTTATCCAACAGCTACATGTACCCGACGAGCATTTCTCTTCATTTCTCGAAGCTGTATACCAACTCTCCTAACCACTACGTCTGTATGAATTCATTATTTCAAAATCGTGCTCTTGATTTGATTTCCCTTGTTATAATTTATTTTTGAAACGACCAACAACTTTATTAATATGTATTTTTTCGTTGGGATTATGTGAATTATCGGTAAATACCATCAAATTACACGTTAAAGTTATTGCTTAATTAATTACTGTTTTTTTTTTCAAATGAATATTTGATTAAAGTGACATTTCAGAATTTTTTGTCATAAATTTTACTTTTATCTTTATCTGAAAGAGCATATTTCCTTATGAAAATTCTGAAAATTTTAAGCCAAAATATCGCGCCGTTTACAAGAAATTTATATTTTTGTGTTAAAATTGCACAAATTGTTGTGGACAACAGTTCGGATTTATATGCAATTTATCGATTATGTCTCAACTTTAAATGCGTGTTTCTCGCTTATTGGCAACAACTTAAAAAAAAAAACAATAGTATTTATACTCATTAGAATAACCAATCTTGGTACTAAGACATACTTTTAAAAAATTGATATTGGAATGAAATGTCCCTTTAAATGGTGATCAATACTTAGATTTCTACTTCGAATGGGTTTACAATTCCATGAACATATTCAGAAAAGGTTCATTTCCGAAAGGTACTCTTGTTTAACCCTTTTCCAAACAAGACCCGCTTTTGACGTCCCTAATAGAAAAGGCTTGAGAAAACATTGAAACAAAAGAAGAAACTGCTGATAATCAGCAGTTTCTCCTTTTGTCTCAATATTTTCTATGCCATATTTTATACAAATTCTATCTTCAATAACTTCCATTTTGTCATTGGATCTCCCTGAAATTTTGTCGTTTGGGAAAGGATTAATCATTTTGGACAGCTTGAGCATATGCAGTCGTGTGCTAGTGGATCGCATCATCTCGATGCAAGAAGGAGGGGATAAAGAACGGGTACATGCTCCAAGTTTTTCTCGAAGCACAGCTTCTCGTATTCGTTACATAAACATTTTGTCGTTTGGGAAAGATTAAATAATTTCAAAACCTAGTCGCAAACAAAATCGAAATTCTTTAAGTGTAGCCTACTCGTATTTTTAGTCTGCAACATTTTTGGTTTTGGACAAATGCAAAATGCATCTTATGATAATAGCAACAGAAGCAGCAACAGAAGTACCAGCAGTAACAACAACAACAACATTAACAACAACAACAACAACAACAACAACAACAACAACAACAACAACAACCACAACCACCACCACCACCACCACCACCACCACCACCACCACCACCAACACCACCACCACCACCACCACCACCACCAATAACACTAACAACAGTAACAAAAAGTGTTAGGAGAACGACATTGACATTGTAGCGGAACATACATGTCCATTTTGTTCTTGAACTTCATTTAACGACACGGCACAAGGACTAACACATGACATTACAAACAAGGACCATACTTTAAAATGAGAGTCTAAAAACCCAGTCATTTTTTGGAAACATATCAATAATAATTATTAGTAGACTCAGTTCACGTCAAACATACATGTATGTCGCATTTATCGAGATCAAGAAAATTACCCTGAAAGAAAAGTTTCGATCTCAGTATGCGCAGTCCGTGCTACTCTCTTATGAACAGAGCACATTATCTCTACATTCCATTTCGATAGAATGAGCTCTGTTCTCGCGGGGTCATTTCACGTCTAATCTCGGGGCCTTGGCGGGATTTCAGTATCCAATCGTTGGCGATACACAACAAAACAATTTAAAAAGCTGATACAAGCTTTCATTGGCTGACGCTTCAAATTACCGGCTTCAGCCAAAAATAGAAGCGACGTAATGTATACGTAATCAAACAAGATCAAACTGAATGATTTTGATTCGACAATTCAAATGTTACCGGCTTCAGCCAAAAATAGAAGCGACGTAATGCATACGTAATGATCATGCAAGATAAAACTGAATGATTTTGATTCGATAATTCAAATGATGTGCTATATTTAGATTATGACGACCAAATAGGTTGTTGGCGTACCGAAAACTGCAGAGGTCATATTTGATGGTTTAATCAAAAGACCTCGGCAATGGAGAGTAAGTCCGTGCAGGCTGACTAGGGTAGATACCATTCTTACTTCCTATTATATTGTACTTAGCGCCGTAACATCTATCAATGTTGAAATATAAACACACATGTCGCTTTCCTTAAAAATATCGTAACTACAGCTTGTATAAGCTAAAAGAAGAAAAGTAGCGAACTGTTGGCATGCTGATGAAGATTGTTTGCGCAGGACCTCACGATGTTGTAAATGGTCATTGAAACATGGCACGTCACTAAATGTTAGTTAGCCTATAAATCAGCGTGTCATGGGTTAGTTGAACATACGAGTTTTGGTCCAGGTCCAAACCTCCTGGCAAAATAACCATTCTCCTTTTTTTTTTTTTCTTAAAGAAACTCCTCGTTTCGGTGATGGTTACCCTTTCCCACACGAAAAAATGCCGATTCGGATTCCTACAATGCAAAAGCTGTTGCATACGATAAATTGAGTGTTGATAAAGGTGGGGTTGGTGTACAAACATTGCACAGAGAATATCGGTACAAAAAGCAGTAAGTGCTGTATATCGATGTTTTCCTTTCAATCAATGTTTTCCAAATCCTTTCCCTGTGGGGACGTCAAAGCCTGGACTTTGTTGGAAAAGGGTTAGACTTTTTCAAACGGATCAGGTATACCTTAATAGTTTGAACATTTCGATAAATCACATACGTACACAGATTGTGTTCTGATTTTTACACTGTCGATGTTTCAATTCTAAAGAGGTTTTTATAGATTTAAGAATAGAAAAGGGTTAGTTTGGGTCCAAATCTTTTGCCAAAATAATAGGTTTTTTTGCAATTTTACTTAAAACAAAATATACTTCCTTGAGAAAAATACTTGCAAAACCTGCACACGATTTTGAGACAAAACATCTTGGCTTAAAATGACAAAAAAGACATCAATTAAAATGCACGAAAAATGGCGAACTAAGACATTGTCCGATGCCCGGGGCTAAACGCGAGGTAAAAATGTTTTCCGTGAACAGCAGATGTTATTGTGAAAATTATTAATATATAATTCTTTAATTATGCAAACATGTTTCAATAAAATTATTATTAAAATTCATGAATATTAACCCCTATTAGAAAGATTTAAGTGTGAACCGGGATCTGGAAAAAGGTACCTTATAGCACTGATAACTGCACAGTAGCGTCTTTTGATTCTCTCACAAGAACTGGCTTTGGAAAGCATTGTGGAAAATGAAGAAATTGCTTGTGACAAGCAATTTCTTCCTTTGATACAATGTTTTATAGGGGAAAAACAGTGATCGAACAAAAGAATTACTGAATAACAGTAAGTCTTCCTTTTTATTTCTTAGTTAATGTGTATAAAAAATCTTTATCAGCATCCACTTTATCATTTGCAGCATCTTTGAAAATGGATTAGTCAAAGCATATCCCATTTGATAAATGGTTTATACTGACAAGGATTCTACAGTTCTAAATTAAATGAAATAGTCAACATACAAGGGGTCAAAAATATGAATGGCAAGCAGCAAGCAAGTCTGCATTAATTAGATTGAAATTAACCGTCCGAACATGACAAAATATAATTTAGCCGGCTTCTTGGAAAATTGTCCTCCAAGCATTTTAGACCAGGGGACGTACTCACTATCATTTACAAATCGACTAAATTAATCTAAAGCTAAATTACATTAAAAGCAATCTGATTGGAAGAGACGTATGTCTCGGCCAATCAGATTGATTAATATGTATTGTGAAAGGTACACTTATAATGGTTGGTAAATACCACCCTAGATCCAGATCGGTCTGTTCTAAAGCGCAGTATAATTAGGACCAATGCCACTTTCGGAGAGTTGCTACATGAAATGATGAAATGATCAGACTGCAATGATTTAAGTTCACAAATCCGGGCTCCCGGTATACAGAGTGGGGAACCAGCAAATACTGTACAATAACAGACAAAAGTGCCCCACAAGCCAAACTGGGATGGCTCTTTGCATAGGGATGACGCTATATAATAAACAAAGCAAAATTACCTTTTATTTGGTCCTAAACTTGTTGACAAAATTCTTAAAATGGTCCGTTCGAGAATTGTTCCTTGGCGTGGCATTGCATTTTTCATCACACATACGACTGCAGGATCACATTGGCCATTTAATAAAGACATTTTAAAACTTTCTTTATAGTAATGAATCGCGTTTAATTAATCAAATACTAATTAAGTAACAGGAAGCCTACTCAAAGCACTTGAATTCTATCCAACAGCACTAGGCCTGGAATTGGATATCAAGAACATTTAAAAATAATCTATTTCTGAATTTCTCACAATGTTTTCTTCCCAGACAGAGAAGTATGCCTACAATTTCATTCGCTTTAAATTGCTGTCTGCAACGTCTTCCACTTTGGACAAGGCTAATATTTTGCTGTCTGGTAATAGGGAACGATTTTATCTGATTATCCGTGGCGTAATTTCGGACAAACAATAGTAAATCATATGTGTTGTCATGAAATCTCGTAACTACGGCTTGATTCAAGCCGTAGTTACGAGATTTTATAACAACACAGACGGTTTCTCAAAACATAACAGAGAAACCAGTTTATTTTAAGCACAAAATGCATTGCCATTGACAGAGTAAACTGACTCTATGTAACATGGACAACCGAAGCTACGAGTTTTTGTTTGACGATCAACCTTGTATGAGGACGACTAAAACGTGTTTCTGCATTTAAATTGTATTTTTGCCAACTCGTGCATATTAATTATAACATAATATTATGTTTTACATCTATTACGTAATAGATGCACAAATTGGGATGAGAAACGTTGTCAAATCGTGACATTCAATAACGACAGACAAGTCAAAATTTAAGAATTAGAATTAGAACGTATGATGATGATAGTTTTTTCTTCATATTATATTAGATCTACATGTATATGCAAAAGAAAGTACATGTTGTAAATCTAGGTTTATCCATGATCTTTTGGTTGAATTCTTGATTAATCCCTTGTTAAAGGACAATAATAATGATGCTGATGATAAATAATGAGTTTGTAAGTTCAAATTATCTAAATATACAGGTCTATGCGCCTCCATTGCAGGACCAATGTCCCGCTGCTTTTGTAAATTTCATCTGTAAACGATTCCCAGTCAGTCTAGCATTTTTCCTACCCTGGTTCATTTAATGTTAATTACAATTTGGTCAATAAGACAAAATGAAAGATCGATGCAGTGTACCCGTTATTAATAATTTTTATTGTGTAGATGTTGGAAAATTTAATTAGGTAAAGTTAAAAGAGGAAAAGATGACCTGACAGGATCCAATGGCACCCTTTCCCAAATAAGACCTGGCCCCGGTTTCTCGAAAAACTTAAGTACGTTCTCATGATAAAAAATCTGAGCAACATGCTCAAATCGCACGAAATCCACGTGGACTTCAACCGAATATCATTCAACGTTGGAGAGTATCCCTTTGAAGTTGAAAATGTTCTCATGAGAATACACGTATTTTTTTTTTTTTTTTTTTTTTTTTTTTTTTTGAGAAATCGGGGCCTGGTTTTGAAGACCCCAATAGAAAATGATTGGGATAACATCGAAATAAAGAGAAGAAAATTAAAATCAGTTAATTATTTAATAAGTTGGAGAATTCAGTTCCGGAACTGGTAAATACCATAGATTCACGCACACTATTTATTTATTTCGCTGTTATTAGATTTTTCATTTTCACTTTTGCATTAAAATGCAAAGGTTTAACGTAGTAAGTCCTGGCCCCGGTTTCTCGAAAAAACTTAAGTATGTTTTCATGCTCAAATCTGAGCATCGTGCTCAAATCGCACGAAATCCGCGTGAACTTCAATTGAATACCAATCAACGTTGATTGGTATTGAATAGAAGTTGAGCATGAACTCATGAGAATATACTTAAGTTTTTTCGAGAAACCGGGGCCTGGTCTAAATGGGTGAAGGAAATCATTATAACAGTAATAAGCTGCATAAAATTGCAGTGAAATCGTAGAGGCAATTAGTGTAATATTAAATCTAACAAAGGTGTAATCATCGTTATAATGCTGTAATAACAGCCAATCTGTCGAACTAGCTATGAAAACCTAACTCACGCTGTCAGGCCGAATGAAAAAGACGAATAAAAATATTAAGTTATCAACAAAGAATATATAATTTCAATGAACTACATATCCAAAAATGAATACAGTAGTTAATAAAATTACCATAGCGGCATATGAAAACTTGAACTAAAGTCAACGTTAAATGTATACCTACAACTTAACGGTTGTTTGGTATTAGATATAAATTAAAGCAACCGATAAAATGGCTTTATATAAGGCATTCTATTTGTAATTATATATCCAAATCCTATGTCATAGGTCCTCATTTAAATCGTCTTAAGGGGGAATGCTCCAGTTTCCTAATTTTTTTCCCAATAATAGAATTTATTTATATTTTGTATGTTGAAATTACATGTTATTACCAATTGAAAAATAAAATAAAAATGGATGGTCAGCGATCTTGTTTGAATTTTATAGGCATTTGTATCACATACCCCAACATCGAAAAAATGCACTATTTCTTGCACCTGTCCAAGGTCACTAAAATGCTAATAAAATGCTGTATATTCATTGTTTAGTCCCGAAAATGGATTTAAAGTAACGTCTTACGTTTAATAAGAACAGAAAACCCAAAATATGTGCTAATATAAACGCGTAAATGTATAAAACAGCATGTTCACGTGTTCGGTTAGATCAACGAAGCTGGGGGTTTTTATGTCAAAATTTGCATATTTTTGGAAATATTTCAAGTTCTACATAATAGAATTTGATAAAACTCCCTCATTGTATTAAGCAACATGTCCTGGTAATAATTCAAAAAGAAAATGTATAGGTCAGCGCACTTATTAGTGAATTACAGCCATTTTTATCAGCTACACATGAATAAAATGACGCAAAACAGTGGTAACTGCATACACACTTACGACTGTCTTGCTCTAAATAATCGATTTCCATCTTGGGGAAATCAGTTTCGCATAATAAATACACTTTTACCGTCGAAAATGGTAAATTGGAATAATGTGTTATATTATTGAAAATATGGAAGCGAAACATATTGGTACGAAACATTTAATTTACTACAGTAAAGACCGAGTGTTCCGAAAAACTGGAGCACTCTCCCTTAAAGAGACGATTCAAATGAGTACCCACAAAATACGGTTCGTTGAGCGTTATATGAAAAATCGCATTCAAAAAAGTCATCACCCCCTTCTTATATTTGTATCTCTGTTAACCCTTTCCCAAAAAAGACCTGGTTTTGACGTATCATAAAGACAACAATTGGGAAAATATTGAGACAAAAGAAGAAACTGCTGATAACCAGCAGTTTCTCCTTTTGCCTCAATATTTTCTTGGATTTTTTGTATGCAAATTCCTTTTTTATCAACATCAATTCTGTCGTCTGAATCAGCTGTCGAATTGGACTACTCTAAATTTTTGGCGTTTGGGAAAGGAATTTAGGATGCCTCTAAGGATGCCTCTCTGTAACTCGGCAAAGTACCAGTTCCATTATTGGGAACCAGCGCTCCTCTATGATTACATCAGATTAATTCCTTTTTCTATGTCAACCAATCAAAATCTTTGTTTACCTTGACACTGATTGGTTTGCTATTTTCGCTCGGGAGCAGTGCGGCTCGTTTTCCTGACCATAATTTTTCGGATGGTCTGACTCTTGCTGCGGAAATGACGCCAAATAGCTTGGGCTATTTGTGTTTGCTTGGAGCTATATGTCGCGTATAGATAAGTGATCGCCTGAAACGAAGTCGACCTTAGTGTATATCACAATGGCATGTTTTCAGATGTAGTGTTGTAACCCAAGTCGCCCCGATCTGTAGCAATGTAAGTGGATACCCTATTCATCTTATCATTATAACTGACTACCACCAAAGTTGTACCACAAATCATGGAATATTGGGACAGGTTAGCCTGATCCCAAACATGACCTGGTTTTGACGTCCTCGTTGGAAAAGTTTTGGGAAAACATTGAGACAAAAGAAGAAACTGCTGATAACCAGCAGTTTCTCCTTTTGCCACAATATTTTACAATGTTTACGACCGCGCCCGAATAAGTTCGGATACGTAACGACGACGGTCGAAAAATCCGATGTTTTGTGAATCTCAAAATGGCCACAATACGGGTATTCTACCTTATTTGTGACAAAAATATGCATTTATATAGTCTTAGATATAGTGCATTTATTATATTCTGTAAATATCGCAGAGAAATTTTGGTAATGTAACTTTTTGTCTTTTCAAAAAAGAGTAGTTTCTGTTTATCGATGTCTTCCTTTCCATCAATGTTTCCCAAGTCCTTTCCCAGTGGGGCCTCAAAGTCTGTTCTTGTTTTGCAAAAGGTTAGACCTTGTCAAAAGGACCAGGAATCAGAGGCGCGTTATTTAGAGCGAGATTTTTTAAGATTTCTTAAGATGTTTTTGATACAGCGTCTTTTAGACCGAGATTATAAGCGAGGTGTTCCGAATGTTCAATACTTCATACAAATGACGCCATCATGACGTCATTTGTATGAAGTGTGGAGCATTCGGAACTCCGCGGTTTATGAATCATGGAACATTTGGAACAACTCGGTCAATTCTCTCCCATGTAAATTCTACAGAATTTACCGAGGGATTCCGAAAGAAGTATGGAGCAATGGCGGCTCGCAGTGATCATCTTAAAAATCTTGGTCAAAAGGGCGCTTTATCCTAAAACATCTTAAGAAATCCCAAGATATCTCAAGAAGTCTCGCTCCAAAGAACGCGGATCAGGAGTACTAGTAGTTTGAACACTTCGACAGACATAGGCTACGTACAGAAAGTGTGGCATAATTGTACAATGTCGATGTTTTATTTTTACGAATATTTCTAAAATAATCTTTAGATTAGAAAACGGTTCTAGGTTTAGGTCTTAAGTTCTTGCTAAAATAATTATCCTCTCTGATAAAGCACATTTTGCAATTTATCCTAAACCAAAATATGTTTCATTGAGAAAAAATACCTGCAAAACCTGCACACGATTTTGAGACAAAACACCTTGGCTTAAAATGACAAAAATACATAAATTAAAAAGCAAAATGCACGAAAAATGGCGAACTAAGACATTGTCCGATGCCCGGGGCTATACGCGAGGTAAAAATGTTTTCCGTGAACAGCAGATGTTTTTGTGAAAATTATTAATATATAATTCTTTAATTATGCAAACATGTTTCAATAAAATTATTATTAAAATTCATGAATATTAACCCCTATTAGAAAGATTTAAATGTGAACCGGGATCTGGAAAAAGGTACCTTACAGCACTTACAACCCATAACTGCACAGTGACGCCTTTTGACTCTCTCACATGAAATGGCTTTGGAAAACATTGCGGAAAGTGAAGAAATGGCTTGTGACAAGCAATTTCTTTATTTTACACAATGTTTTATAACTCAAAATTGAAATATTTTTGAAATTTCACGAACTTGAAAAAAGTCAAGAATTTTGTCGTCTGGTATAATCTTATGCTACGACAATCATAGCTCCAAACCAATGTATTCTTCTGCTGAGACTGGTCAGGGTTCAGTTTGTATCAAGTCCATTTTTCCTCTGTAGCAGTTTTACATTAATTTTGAAGCAGTCAAAAGCTTTGTCGTTTGGGAAATGGTTAATTGCCATATTGAAAAGAAACACACATCAATGTGTAAGTTCCGTTGAGATTATTTATTTGTAAGCTAGGGGAAGAAGAAGGAGAAGAAGAAGGAGAAGAGTTTGAGTTTATTGGGATTTTACGCTGTTTTCAACTGCCATGGTCATATCGTGGCGGCTGGAGCACCTACCCATGGATTCCTGTTTCTCAAACCAGTACTACCACAACACCCTTACCGAGCCTCCAGCTGCTCGCCCACTTAGGTTAACGATTTCAAACCCATTGGTAGGTGACAATTTTGTCAGAAAGGGTATCTGCCGCGGCCGGGTATCGAACCTGGGACCTCTCGAATGAGAAGAAGAAGAAGAAGAAGAAGATGATGAAGAAGAAGAAGAAGAAGAAGATGAAGAAGAAGAAGAAGAAGAAGAAGAAGAGGAAGAAGAAGAAGAAGAAGAAGAAGAAGAAGAAGAAGAAGAAGAAGAAGAGAAAGAAGAAGAAGAAGAAGTAGAAGAAGAAGAAGAAGAAGAAGAAGAAGAAGGAAGAAGAAGAAGAAGAAGAAGAAGAAGAAGAGAAGAAGAAGAAGAAGAAGAAGAAGAAGAAGAAGAAGAAGAAGAAGAAGAAGAAGAAGAAAGAAGAAGAAGAAGAAGAAGAAGAAGAAGAAGAAGGAGGAGGAGGAGGAGGAGGAGGAGGAGGAGGAGGAGGAGGAGGAGGAGGCGGAGGAGGAGGAGGAGGAGGAGGAGGAGGAGGAGGAGGGAGGAGGAGGAGGAGGAGGAGGAGGAGAAGAAGAAGAAGAAGAAGAAGAAGAAGAAGAAGAAGAAGAAGAAGAAGAAGAAGAAGAAGAAGAAGAAGAAGAAGAAGAAGAAGAAGAAGAAGAAGAAGAAGAAGAAGAAGAAGAAGAAGAAGAAGAAGAAGAAGAAGAAGAAACGTACACATTTTTTAATCTATGAACCTGATTTGAGAATGTCATATTCTGACCAGTGTAACGTAAAAAGCTTTTCACAAACAGGTCTTCATTACGAAATGGATTTTGAAGAGAAAAAAGTGAAAGAAAAGAAAAAATACTGATTGACATTAAGTCTTCATTTTCATTGTTTGGTTTATGTGTAGTATTTAGTAAAAAATCTTTATCAGCATCCACTTTGTCATTTGCAGCATCTTTGAAAATGGATTAGTCAAAGCATTTGCCATTTGGTAAATGGTTTATACTGACAAGAATTCTACAGTTCTAAATAAAATGAAATAGTCAACATACAAGAGGTAAGAAATACATGTTTAACATGGTTTATGAATGGCAAGCTGCAAGCAAGTCTGCATTAATTAGATTGAAATTAACCGTCCGAACATGACAAAATATAATTTAGCCGGCCTCTTGGAAAATTGTCCTCCAAGCATTTTAGACCAGGAGACGTACTCACTATCATTTACAAATCGACTTAATTAATCTTAAGCTAAATTACATTACAAGCAATCTGATTGGACGAGACGTATGTCTCGGCCAATCAGATTGATTGTTATGTATTGTTAAAGGTACACTTATAATGGTTGGTAAATACCACCCTAGATCCAGATCGGTCTGTTCTAAAGCGCAGTATAATTAGGACCAATGCCACTTACGGAGAGTTGCTACATGAAATGATGAAATGATCAGACTGCAATGATTTAAGTTCACAAATCCGGGCTCCCGGTATACAGAGTGGGGAACCAGCAAATACTGTACAATGACAGACAAAAGTGCCTCACAAGCCAAACTGGACTGGCTCTTTGCATAGGGATGACGCTATATAATATAATAAACAAAGCAAAATTACCTTTTATTTGGACCTAAACTTGTTGACAAAATTCTTAAAAGGGTCCGTTCGAGAATTGTTTCTTGGCGTGGCATTGTATTTTTCATCACACATACGGCTGCAGGATCGCATTGGCCATTTAATAAAGATATTTTAAAACTTTCTTTATAGTAATGAATCGCGTTTAATTAATCAAATACTAATTAAGTAACAGGAAGCCTACTCAAAGCACTTGAATTCTATCCAACAGCACTAGGCCTGGAATTGGATATCAAGAACATTTAAAAATAATCTATTTCTGAATTTCTCACAATGTTTTCTTCCCAGACAGAGAAGTATGCCTACAATTTCATTCGCTTTAAATTGCTGTCTGCAACGTCTTCCACTTTGGACAAGGCTAATATTTTGCTGTCTGGTAATAGGGAACGATTTTATCTGATTATCCGTGGCGTAATTTCGGACAAACAATATTAAATCATATGTGTTGTCATGAAATCTCGTAACTACGGCTTGATTCAAGCCGTAGTTACGAGATTTTATAACAACACAGACGGTTTATCAAAACATAACAGAGAAACCAGTTTATTTTTAGCACAAAATGCATTACCATTGACAGAATAAACTGACTCTTTGTAACATGGACAACCGAAGCTACGAGTTTTTGTTTGACGATCAACCTTGTATGAGGACGACTAAAACGTGTTTCTGCATTTAAATTGTATTTATGCCAACTCGTGCATATTAATTATAACATATGTTTTACATCTATTACGTAATAGATGCACAAATTGGGATGAGAAACGTTGTCAAATCGTGACGTTCAATAACGACAGACAAGTCAAAAGTTAAGAATCAGAATTAGAACGTAGAAAATGATCGGGCTTTCTTCATATTTTAATTATTATATAATTATAAAAGAAACTATATGTTATAATTTCTGTAAATCCAAGTTCTTTTGGTTCAATGCTTAATCCATCCCTAAATTGCCCTTTCCAATTCAAAAAACTGATTTTGACGTCAGTAATTAAGAAAGAATGTCCGAAAACATTGAGGCAAAAGAAGAAAATACTGATAACCTGCCAAGTTGGAGAGTTCTAAAATGTTTGTGAAAACCTTGTTTTATATTCTTCATAATTACTTTCGCTGTTATGAAATATTCACCTTTTTCACTATTTCATGAAAATACAAGCTTTTTACGAGCGTCTTAATCTAAATGAATAAAGTAGTTAAAGGCAAGCATTATAACAGTTATAAGTTGCATAAAATTGCAGTGAAATCGTAGACGCAATTAGTGTAATATTAAATCTAACAAAGGTGTAATCATCGTTATAATGCTGTAATAACAGCCAATCTGTCGAACTAGCTATGAAAACCTAACTCACGCTGTCAGGCCGAATGAAAAAGACGAATAAAAATATTAAGTTATCAACAAAGAATATACAATTTCAATGAACTACATACAAAAATGTATAAAGTAGTTAATAAAATAACCATAGCGGCATCTGAAAACTTGAACTAAAGTCAACGTTAGATGTATACCTACAACTTAACGTTTTTTGGTATTAGATATAAATTAAAGCAACCGATAAAATGGCTTTATAAACGACATTCTCTTTGTAATTATAAATCCAAATCCCATGTTATGGGTCCTCATTTAAATCGTCTTAAAGAGACGACATAGGGTATGTTGAGCGATAAATGAAATACAGTGGACACTCGTTATCTCGACATCGGATAAGTCGAAATTCCACTTAAGTCGAAGTGAAAGTCATGTCCCGTCCTCAACATATGGGTATCAAAGTGTTTAATCAAAATAATTTCGAAACAAATACAGCCGTTGAAATTTAGTAGGAAAAGGATAGAAATTGCTCGTACCGAGCAATTTCTTTCCTTTTCCTACTATATGTCAATCATGGACACATATGATGCCCATCAAGAATGGTTGAATATCGTTTGCATCGAAAATAATCAAAATCGGATGAGTCGAACTCCGGATATGTCGAGATATTTTGACGGCCCATCTGACTTCGACACAACGAGTGTCGACTGTATTGCATTTCAAAAAGTCATCACTCCCTTCTTACCTGTAGGTCTGTTAAATTTGGACTGCCTCTAAGGATGCCTCTCTGTAACTCGGCAAAGTACCAGTTCCATTATAATGACGTCAATTTGCTTGGACTATTAGTGGCCGTTTGTAGCTATAGGCTTAGCGATAGTCTGAAACGGAGTCGGTCTTAGTCTATCACAATGGCATGTTTTCAGATGCGGCGTTGTAACCCAAGTCGCCCCGATCTGTAGCAAGGAAAGTGGATACCCTATTCATCTTATCATTATAACTGACTACCACCAAAGTTGTACCACAAATCATGGAATATTGGGACAGGTTAGCCTGATCCCGCACATGACCTGGTTTTGACGTCCTTGTTAGAAAAGTTTTGGGAAAACATTGAGACAAAAGAAGAAACTGCTGATAACCAGCAGTCTCTCCTTTTGCCTCAATATTTTCAATGCAATATTTTTTACTAATCTTATCTTTTCCATCACATATTTTGTCGTCTGCAGCATCTGTCAAATTGGAGAACCCAAAATTTTGTCATTTAGGAGAAGGTTAACCTTATCCCTACCTGGATGTTGGAAAAAGGCAATGAAGTTCTGACAGGCAACCTTTTCCGAGACGTCATTGTACCTACAGCCGCTTCAAAATTTTACGTACGTACCAATGGAAATTGAAATAGATTAATTAATATAAAAGACATAAAGGACATCGCATGCTTATAAAGAACATACAGTTATTTATCTGGCATGATAGAGGTACACCAAAAAATTAAGTCTTTGAAAATAATATGCTATAATAAAAGTATGATGTTGTGGATAAAAATGGAACAAAGCTCATTTTCGATATTCAAGCTCAAATGAAAGAACACCCAATCATGTATGAATCGAGAGTTCCATCTGACATATTTCTACTAAACAGAAAATGAGTATTTGATAGAATAAATGTTTAGGGGAATGAAAAATGCTGGTCCTCAGAATATGCTTCATTTCACAAACAAATCGATGTTATTTTTTAACAAACTGGCAACTACAGCTTTAAACAAGCTGTGGTTACGAGATTTTTGAAGAAATGCAACTAAATGTCCATATGCATCTGTTGAAACAGTTAAACCAGGTGGTTTATGATAATAGCCCACGTGTGCATTAATGGTCAAAATCTGCAATTTTGTATTGTAGGGTTTTTGCATGTGACTGTGTTATTAAATATAATGATATGTCAAAAACTAATTCAGCGTAAAGCCTTGTGAAATTATTTAAATAGTTTATCCTTCACACACGATAAATTCTGAATTCTGAATTCATAATTTGCATTTAATGCAGTAAAGCACTTCTTAAGGACGTTTTCGTTGCTATGGATACATGTACATCCCTGACCTCAACTGGATTCCTTGTGGGAACAGACTTTTGTATTGTTTTTGATGCATGGTATACCACACAACGACTCTTTTTCACTCCCCACAAAATAATGGCCATGGAAAACATCGTGGAAAATGTATAAATTGCTTGTGACAAGCATCTTTTTTATTTCCCACCACGTTTTTAACCCCAAAAGACCTAAATATTTTAAAAAAAATCCATTCCCTTGAAATTGTCGTCTGCATGATCTTTCAATTAGGACCACCCTAAAATTTTGTCGTTTGGTAATGGCTTAAGTCTCTATATACTGTAGTTGGTACTCGTAATGTCGAAGTCACAGGGAACATGTAATCACCTCGAGATATCCGAATTATAAAGTGACATTTCACTTTTATTTTTCATAAATCTTACCCATACTTTTATGTGAAAGAGCATACCGGGAACTTTAAAGGCGTATTTTTCGCTTATCAATTCCAACTTCAAAAACCTGATAGCATTTCTACGCATTAGAATAACCAATCTTTGCATCAAGACATACAATGAAATTGGAATGTTATGTCCCTTTAACATATCCGATTTATTAGATTGTGTCAAAAGGTGCATGGGTATACGTTTTGATTTATTGGGGGTTTAACGTCGTTTTCAACTGCTTTGGTCACATCGCGGCCGGAGCACTTAACCATCGATTTCTGTCGTTTCTCATACATGTACCAGTATTACCACAACATCCTTGCCGAGACTACAGCTGTCCCACATAGGTTAATGACATCAAACCATTGTCGAGAGACAATTTTATCCGAAAGGATATTTGTCATGACCGGGAGTGTCGAACCCGGGACCTCTAGAGTGAGAGTACGAAACCCTAGCAAATGCGCCATGGCCGCTGCCTGGCATGATTATAGGCCCGGCTATGATTTCAGTTTATTGTAGGGACTATACACTAAGTTGAAATTATTCCAAGTTTTCTCTAATGAAAGTCGCTCTTTGATATGTTGATATCGCTCATTTGTGAGTAAACGAGCGACATCAACATGTCAAAGAGCGAATTTCATCAGAGAAAACTCGAATCGAGTACTTTAATGCTACATTAAGAAAATCTTATTTCGACGTCGCTTTTTTGTTGAATCTCTCCCTGTTACCAAGCTTTGTTATGCTGGGAAAGCGTATAACTATATCCTATTTCGATATTTGTTTTTCCCATGACAATTTTCAATTTTGGACCAGTGTAAAAAAATTCTTGTTCGTGAAACGGTTAACCCTTTCCCAAACAGTGACTTCTTTTTCTGATTCCACTGAACATGTGTTCAGAAAAACTAACAGGAAAGGAACAAAATGCTGATAACCAGCAGTTTTTCCTTCCATGTTTCACATTCTATAACATGGACATTTTCTGGCGCAGAAAATATTGAGACAAAACTAGAAACTGGTGGTAGTCAGCAGTTTCTTCTTTTGTTTCAATGTTTTCCCAAGCTATTTCTTCTGGGTACGTCAAAACCAGGACTTGTTTGGGAAAGGGTTAACATTTTTTTATATTTTCTGAAACTTTTTTCTATTAAGGACAGTTATAACATTCTCGTTTGGGAATCGGTTAAAAAACCTGGCAATAAAAACTCAAAACACGAAAACAATTAGAACCACTTTCTTATCTTATTGTAAAGGTGACGAAATTAGGTTCATGTGAAATTGACCGACTTAATAAAGACTGACAAATTGTTTAATACTTGGACGATCAGGAACACTTTTTTGTGAAACTTTAACTTTGATCTTTCTCATTAATTTATCATAAATCATTAATTTTCATGTCAAAAGGCTATCTTTTGCCTGACAAAATAAAACCCACCCTTCATTTTATGTACATGTATTCAACTATTGTGTATAAGAATAGATATCATTTCCTATAGGTCTTTACGTCTTCAAATTTTTTGTGTGAAGTATTACATATTTCATTTCACTTGGCACAGCTTTGTTACAACGCGTTTTGTAATTAACCTGCAAAATGTAATAAGTACTACAAAACGCGTTGCGATGACATGAAATGTAATAAAATTCTGTACAACGCGTTATGTAATAAAGTCGCAATATGTAATAACTTTTTTCACCGACCCAAAATTCGTTCAAAACTTGATGCCGTTAATTGAGTGGGAAGGAAGAAGGCATGAAAATGACGATTTCGACATTATTTTCTAGGCAAATATTAGAAGATCATAGTGAGAAAACGAAATTTTGATATCGACAAATGCCACATTTTTATCACATTTCTAACTGTATATTGATTCCAATAAGTTGCGTTTTTTTTTCATTATAATGCTAGAAATTGATTACTGAAAATTTGAAAAATGTTTATTACAAAACGCGTTGCGATGCCATGAAATGTAATAAAAATTATGTACAACGCGTTTTGTAATAAAGTCGCATTATGTAATAACTTTTTTTTCACCGACGAAATGTTCCTTCCAAACTTGATGCCGTTGATTGAGTGAGAATGTTGAAGGCAAGAAAAGGGCGATTTCAACATAATTTTCTATGCACATGTTTTAAGATCATAGTGAAAATATGAAATTTTGATATAAAAAAACTGGCTCATGGGCATAGAAAATTATGTCGACCCTTTCTTGCCTTCAACATTCTCACTCAATCAACGGCATCAAGTTTGGAAGGAAAATTTCGTCGGTGAAAAAAGTTATTACATAATGCAACTTTATTACAAAACGCGTTGTACATAATTTTATTACATTTCATGTCATCGCAACGCGTTTTGTAATAAACTTTTTTCAACTTTTTCATTATCAATTTATTGCATTATAATGATAAGAAATAACTTATTTGAATCAATATACAGTTAGAAATTTATAAAAGGAGCCAGTTTTTTTATATCAAAATTTCATATTTTCACTATGATCTTCTAATATTTGCCTAGAAAATAATGTCGAAATCGCCCTTTTCTTGCCTTAAAAATTCTCACTCAATCAACGGCATCAAGTTTGGAACGAAATTTCGTCGATGAAAAAAAGTTATTACATATTGCAACTTTATTACAAAACGCGTTGTACATAATTTTTATTACATTTCATGGCATCGCAACGCGTTTTGTAATAAACATTTTTCAAATTTTCAGTAATCAATTTCTAGCATTATAATGAAAAAATGTTACTTATTGGAATCAATATACAGTTAGAAATGTGATAAAAATGTGGCATTTGTCGATATCAAAATTTCGTTTTCTCACTATGATCTTCTAATATTTGCCTAGAAAATAATGTCGAAATCGCCATTTTCATGCCTTCTTCCTTCCCACTCAATTAACGGCATCAACTTTTTAACGAACTTTGGGTCGGTGAAAAAAGTTATTACATATTGCGACTTTATTACATAACGCGTTGTACAGAATTTTATTACATTTCATGTCATCGCAACGCGTTTTGTAATACTTATTACATTTTGCAGGTTTATTACAAAACGCGTTGTAACACAGCTTTAGCTTTTATTATCTTAAATTACATACATGTGCTTTTTCTAAATAACAATTCAGTTCTATTGTCTTGTATACTTGTTATATCTGTGTACTATGATACAAGTCTTTTTAATAAATGTTACGCTATATGCAAAATATGAACGCATTTTGCATAGAGGTCAGTGTCAGGTCAAACGAAATTCGTAATAGATGTCCAATCGAAACAGTCTAAATTATTCCGTTCTTGAAAAATTGATCCTTTCCCAAGCAGTAAATGTTTAGATCGACCTAATTTGGAAGTTGTTGCAGACAAAAAATTGGTGTTGACTGGCTCGTAGGAAGCAATTCCATATTAAGTGGGCTCCAGCCCCTTTGTCTCAATATTGGGGGAGCTAAATTGGATTTTCGCTAAATGTTCAAAGTAAAATAAGGAAAATAAGGCATTTTTGCCAACTTTTTTTGGGGGGAGGGCTTAGCCCCTTTCCTAGCCCCCACCCTCGCTCCTACGGGCCTGGATGTAGACCAGTGTTATTGTATAATAGAACGGAGAACAGAGGCAAAATGATAAAATTCATGTACTGATTATCTGCAAACATGATTTCCCGAACCATTTTCTATTGGTGGATTATATTAAAACCTGCTCTTGTTTGGGTAAAGGTTAATTCATTTGACAATTTCGAAAAGAAAGGAGACGAGAAACTGCGCTATATTTTCAAACGTATGATAACAAGAGTCAAAAATATAGATGAGATTTGAATCTTTTGTTTTGCGTCAAAATTCTGATCTCGTCATATTATCCTTCCACTTTTTCTTCATAGTTATATTTGTTTCATGAACAATTAGATGATACAATATATACTCGACAAAAGAGCTAACGCATCACTTTTTAAAAATGCATAACTTCTTTATTTTCAAAGATGTAGATTTATAATTTGGCATATATTTATCCCACAAGTTTCTGCACTCATCCATAAAACTATTTTAGTCCATGAGCCAGACAACTTTTTATTACCACTTGGAGGGAGTAATTCTTTTTGCACTTTCTGAGTAGTTTGATATGTTGAGTTAACTAATTGGTATGATAGCAGTCCGAAATTGGTAGCTTATGCCGAGAAAATCACCACTGTCTGAACCCACCCCATTTCTACCCTGTCACAAATGAAAAAGTTAATGCGATTTCTTTCGGACGTGTATGATGAATTAGAAAGTTGTTCGCGAATTTGTTCTATGTCCAAACAATCTTTGGGAACTTAGTTTCAGTCTAATTCTATTAAAACTCAGTTATATGGTCTTTCTAGACTACAATTCAGAAAACAATATACCGGCCCCTTCGTCGAACGTAATACACGCATTTTTGTTTGACAATTGTTCACTTTTCGGAAGCCAAAATGCATCTTGCCACATATTAGGACTCGAAAATATAATTTGTGATGTCTAGTTATTGATTCAAGCCCGATTCATGACACAAAACCCTTGGAAAGAGTCCCGAGAGACCGAAGAAAATATGGCCGATTCGTACCCTGAAATTTTCGTACCTACATTTGAATACGGATTCTCAATGTTTCAAGCTGTTTAAGCTGGTCCTAATGCATTGCCAGAGTTCCCAGTTTATTCCAAAACTTTGTATAAAGCATTAGGTGGTTCTTTTATGTACAAATATTAAGAATTCAATCAAAATGGGATTTTACATTACTAAACAAAACTAAAATCACATGTACGTTTATCTTAACTTAATTTAACAATGAACAACTGATTTAACATAAATTAGAAGTTCTACAATAGAAAATAATATATTTCTAATGAAATAGATATCATACAATTATATGAACTATGTCGTTCGCAACCAAATTAATAGATTTAATGGGGGTAATTCTAGTGTAAATACATAATTGTGTATTATATATATACTAAAAACCTCGTTGATTTATTTCTAAGTTTAGGCCTAAAACATCATTCTTTTAATAAATGGACATTCAAAGCAAGTGTCATTTGCTATGAATTATAGCCTGTGGTTGATATAATTAATTGATGATTTTTATTACGTTATACACATTTATATCATCTGGACACAATTAGTATGAGCGTGTTCTTACGCAGATATTACATCTATTTCTTAAAAGATTAGAATACTATAAAATGGGTATTTTTTTCATTTTTCAAGAACAGCATTAAGGTTTGGAAGTGAAAAAAATATATTTAGAGTGTACGCAGAGAATACATTTCTTTGTTAAATCTACGAACCGCCTATTTCTAATTTGTCTTAAATATATGACATTGTTTGTGATTTGATGCAAAAACCATAAAAACACAACAAAAACAAAAAAAGAACGTCTTGTATATTTAAAAAAGAATTGTTCGTAGATGTATTATATATTGTACATTTTATATTGAGTCTGAGTCTGGACATGTGAAAAGAAGAGCAGTTTTTAAGCCCAATGGTCGTATTACATTGTATCAAATCGCCGCCCATCTACATGTCTCTCTGTCTGTCTGTAAGTAAATTATTGTCATCTCAGCTCTTCCTACAATAACTGTAGCATACGATCTATAGTAATAGTGTGGATGGTATCTATTGTAGTTTGTTTCAAAATAGTCGTTGGTTTCTGAGGTACATGTTAATGAATTTGATGCATTTACTATCACTGACAAGCCCTTTAGTTTTAATAGTCCGTGTTTGACTTGAACAGATAAAATATGTTATCTTTTTGTCTATTATATTGATTTGGCACGGATTTTTAAAAAAATAGCACAGATAAATCTCTTCATCAACACAGCCTTTAGACTGTCTGCAGTCTGAAATCTTAGACACCAAATATAGCTCCAATCTACCCTCTGTTTCATATTGATATTCATTATTACCATCACCACAAAAATATTCACAGCAAAGAGATTGCAAAATAGTTTTACACTAATGGTAGGACTGCTCAGGCAATGAGCCTTCTGCATGAGTAGATTTGTCACATCTACGCACGAAATATTGAAAAATCTCCTTAAGAATTATTTGTAGAGTTGTCCTCGTGATTATGTTATCACTAATTGTGTGATTTCCATTAGGGGACGTGGACAGAGAAAGAATGAAAGTCCTTTCGTTGTCCCTCAGTTCCATGTATAACTACATATTCCAATACGAGTGAGTTAACCTAAAGACATGTATATAAATTCTAAATCGAGATGCATTCTTTAAAGTAGTACGGAAATAAACTTCAACATAATCTTTTTTTTCTTCAAAAGGCATTTCAACTTGGTAGCTTTAATCAAGTGTTGCAAAATAAAGTAATTTTTGCACGATAATAAGAAAATGAAATGAAAAAAACTCGGCAACGTTCTATATGTTTCTGGGTCATTTGATAACGTTGACATGTCGACAATATCACGTGAGTGTTCGGCCTTGTGTAATACATATACTTACATCAACCCTGAAAGTCGTGGGGAAAATCATTCTGATGGTGGTTCCTACTCCAAATAAAACTTTATTCATACAGTGAATATAACCACATATAATTTTAAAAACAACTTTTGATTGCTTGAAAAGGTCTTTCCTATGTAAAATCTGTCTAAATCTGCTATTCCTTTTCAAACGATTTAACTTATTCAGAGTGATGTACTCTTCCTAGTAAATATCTGTATAGCTTCGGTAAACGGCATTATAGACAGATTTGTGGAGTGTGTACTTTGAACGCTTAGAACTACATGTATATATGAATGAACATATGCTATCGTAAATGAAACTAAGACCACTAGTAATTTGGTTTTATCCTTCTACAAGTAAGAAACTTTACAAAGAAATGAATGGCGGGATAAAAGAATTCTCGCAAGCACTTAACATTCCTGATAGCAATAACTATCAAGTGCTGAAGAATGACAAAAGTATTTCATTGCCATGTATTTCAGACGACATTTCCGCTCCTCGTTATATCAACATGTCCTTGATTGTACTCGTCTAAATGATCAACAACATGAAGCTTTTTACAAGGATAACAATCGTTCCAATGCTTTACATAGGTGACTTTATATGGTCTTACTATATGAATTAATGCATGGGTAGCCTTAAGTCTTTTTGGAAGGGTTGATTATGTGTGATAGTAAATCAAAGGTTGTAATTGCTGCCAAATGTCATGATACTGCATTTCAATAGTTTGCTTCGAATGCAAAACATCAGCATTGCTTTCTTTGTATCATTTCTTCCACTTCATATCAATTTATTTCTGCAGTAGATATACACTGTAGAGAAACCCGTGTTGCTACTCTTGCTTTCTTAACTGTCCGTTTTAACTCTACATGATGCAATTTGACATTGCTATGTTGTATAGTAAATATCATTTTGTTTTCTAGCATCTGTTTAATTGGTATAACATATTTATATTATCATTTATTTTAACCTCATTTTTTGTTTTTATTCTTTAGTAATTCCATTTAACTATATAATGTCATACATTGCTGGATTACTATATTACGTCAAATAGCAACCGGCTTTATTTAATTATGTACGTAACTGTTACAAGGTTTTATTTCTTTATCATTGATCTGTTCCTTGACAGTTTGGCTTCAAAAAGCTATTTTGTAACATTTTTTTCGGCAAAGATGCTTGGCAGTGCTGTAGCTGTGTTGTTTGTGTTGTTTCCTTTTCTTCAAACCATTTCGTATATTGAAGTCAAGTACAGTGTACAATTGGACCATATGTACACAAAAATATGAATTTGAATTAAATAACACATAGCCAATATGATTATCCGTGTTAACATCAGAATTACAAAGTCCCAACAGTTATATATTTTAGCATGTTAATACCTGACAAAATGACAAACACAATTTCCAATTTTCCATACATTGCATGTGCTGTATAGTTCAAAGGATACCTTGCGAAACAATTGGTGTACTCACTCTCGCCTTAATTTCAAGATTCAGATAGAAAGATTTTTTCTTCTCAAATAGATAAAACGGGAAAAAGCAAGTGAACTGCTTGTAATCACATTAACTAAGGTATTGTTTCATAATGTGTTATAATATAGTTTTTGTATGCATTGAACAAATATACCATGAGAGCACTTTGTCTATCCTTCCACTGCAAATATTGAGTTTTAAGACAAAAAGAGGGATGGGGGCTTTTTAGGGAAACACATTCTTTGCATAGGTTATATTTTTCCATTGAAATATATCTTATAGAAACATCACAATCGTATTTCTGCATAGAGAGCATGTACACGATATAGCCGTATCGACTCTTTGTTTAATACACTAATAGATGACCCACCAAGTTAAGTTAAACACCAAATCTATATGGATAAAAATTTGTTTTGGCACAGGCTATCTGTCAGAAAGATTTCAAATCTCACAATGCCATTCGCTCCAACTAATTCAGTTTCACAATTAAATTATTTTTTCCTCCCTTTGTCTTATTCAATTTCATGAGGAATTAGCTTTTCTGTGTACTCTTTCAAATAATACACGGGTCTCTACGTACTAGTATTTAGCATGAAACAGTAGTTGGTATAGTTACTTGTACTGTGTATACTTTCGTGATTTGAAGTAATCTATCATTAAATGAAGACTTTACTTTTAATTATGGTGTTATGTTTTTTTTATTACTGATCTGCGGTGATTAAAGAAATTATGCCAACTAAGTCAGTATTATTTTCGTAGCCAGCCATTTTTGGTTAAACCATAAACCACTTTGGCCCTTTTGTATAAACTTCGTTTAGCGCTAACTAGTGGTTAAATACTTGTTTTGACAACACAGTTAATTTTGACCAAATCAGATATTTAACCATTTAGTTAGCGCTAACCAATGTTTATAAAACCGGGCCTTGGTATCTAATAAATAATGCATTTGAGACATTTTGTAGACTGCAGAATTTTCATATATTGTATTTACAATAAATGTAAATTCTGTGATCTACAAAACGTATAAAAGCATTATTTGTTGGATACCAACTGGTTTATGATGTAACCAAAAATAGCTGGCCACGAAAATCCTGCTCATATAATATAATCTGATAACTGTGCTAATTTAAAATTCATTTGGATAACAAATCTTGCTTTGCTTGTCCAAAAAGCAATATTCTTTGTTGTTTCTTTTTCTGAAAATTCGAGTGTAAGTTATAGTTCTCTATGTACATGTACACTAGAATCACACAACAAATGACATTTGAGACAAATGTAAAACTTCTCAATATGCTTCTCGAGTCTTTATGTTCATTAAGAATCAAGAATTTTGTAAGAGATTTAATATAAAGGGTCTAACATAAGCTTATTTTGTTTCATTAGAGATCAAAGGAAAAAAACGTGTGAGTAAAGTGTACCCCTTAATATAAGTGGGGTATTAGCTACCATTCTGACATTGATATAACGAGGAAACAATGTCTTAAGATAACAGACAATTCAGAAATTGCAAAAAGATACAAAACTGGCTTAATTTGTTCAATGTGCACTATTATTTGCTTTTTGCCTGGGAATTCGAGTCCCAAGTAACTCGTTCTCTGCGTACACTAAATGCATTAAACAAATGTCATTTTAGACTACTGCTAAACTTCTCATTGCATTGTCACACCCTTTATCACGATTAATAATCAAGAGCTTTGCAAAAGTAGTAATGTTCAAGGCAAAACCAATGCATGTTTGTTTCACCAGAGGACAAAAGAAAATTTTGTGAGTAAAGGGTACCCTTTAAAACAAGTGTTTTCTGGGGCATACGCTACCATACTGACATTGATATCATGGCGAAACACTGTCCGTAGATATTAGGCAAATAAAATAGTGCAAACATATTTAAAAGTGGCTTTATTTGTCCAAAAGCACTATTATTTGCCAATTTTCCCTTAGAATTCGAGTCCAAGTACGAGGTTCTCTGCGTACACTAAAAGAGTGCAATAAATGACAGTTTAGACCAATGTAAACCTTCTCGATGTGCTGCCCTATCCTTTATTCCAATTATAAACCAGAATTAAATTCTGCAGAAAGAGTAATGTTCGGGGCTGAACCAATGCATATTTTATTTCGTCAGAAATCAGAAGAAAAATATATGAGTAAAGGGTACCTCTGAAAACAAGGGTTTTTCGAGGCATAAGCTACCATTCTGGCATTGCTACCATACTGAAACATGAAGTATAGATATCAGTCTAATCAAAAAGTGCAAAAAGATTTACTCCCTCCGAGTGGTAATAATCAGCCAAAATTCGGGTCCTGGCTCATGGACTATTTCTAAGTTTTCTCTCTTACATGACCGTGTCATAAGAAAAGGGGACCAAAACAGTTTTTCAGCTCGTGTAACTTCTAATCTTTTTCAATCTTTTTTATTTGAATTGATTTTGAAAGCTGATTTATTGTTGTATTGAAGTCGGAAAAAAAATAATTCCTTATCTAACGTTACAAGGGCTGTTTGCGGACAACGTAGCTCGCATAGACGCACCTTTTTAAAAGAAAAGGTCAAACTTTCAATGTCAAGGTCATAAGGTCATATTTTATAGTCTCATGTGAAAGGTCTTGGTGGGACCTGTCTATGTGTGAAATATCAAGACTGCATCTCATATAGTTCATAAGATATAGACCGTTACGTTTTTGTCTACGTAAGCGACGTCGCCGTCGACCCCAACAATGGCACCAACAACACTAGTGGTGTAACATTACCTCTGCGGGAACAAATTATGCGCCCACAAAAGTGTTAAAGCTGTCGGTTTGTTTCAGGAATTGTAACTTTTCTTTACAGGAACTCTTTCAGCCAATACAAACGGTTTGAAAGTTATGCGTGAATTTCCCATTTTAATTAAATGTCCGACTTTATGAATTTTAGAATTACGGGTGTCCTTATTAAAAGTGCAATATTTCAATACAGACTGTAGCATTTACTATGAAATTTCATGGGCTTCTTATCACATGGTGGTAGTCGGCATGTGCAAATTTTGAACGTATTCTGTTGATTCGTTGAAAAAATATTAGCAAAGATCTGAGTGATGCGTTAGCAGTTTTGCCGAGTATATATATACCTTTATACATACTAATTGTTAATTAAGTAATAAGATATCTTGTCATAGACACACCTGTGACTACCATTCACCACGTGTTTTGTTGCCATGGTAACGTATCCAGTTAAATAAATAACCCAAGTTTTCTGCAAAGTGCTCATAAACAAGTCGTAAATGACCCCAATGAGACACAAATGGACCGCAGCTACGCTATTACATTATTTTCCTTCTAAGATTTGATACTGGGTCAACAATGTTATATTTATTGTATTTTCTCGAAAATCGGTGAATGTGGCAAAGATTCGTTACCATAGGGCCTAATTGTATTCATATTGAATTCATATTTAATTTCTACAATATTTCTCATCTGATCCACCACTTTTATCACTGTGTTTATCATTTTAGTGTTCTGCAACATTTTGACCGGCGGCTTATAGCTCTTTTAGTCTTTAATTTATGTCCTCAGTTCTCAGACATGTCCTATTATAACATGATAGCGAGCTGGTCGCTTAATAAAAGTAATGCCCTTTAATTCATTAAATTTCGTATACTTAACAAGCAGAAATAATTGCGCATACAAATGACAGAAAGAGCAGCACGTATTTAACATTAGAATTTATATTTACGAGGTGAAACGATGAGGTATAAATTATTCTAGCTTTCAAACGGTATTTGACTTTGTTGTGAAAATGATATAAGGGGAGTTTAGTTCAAAGGGATTCAAACTAATTGTTTACGTGTCTCGCTTCAAGACATACTATAGCTACTCAAACGTGAACAAGTTTGTGGGGCAAGACTTTCCTAAAATCCTTTCTGTCCTCTATGTCAATAACAGAGACGATTTTTGCTTTAAATAAATACCCATGCCTTACTTTTCCCAATATGTGTAATGCCCCGTTGAAGAGAATGATATCAAACTTTGTTTCATATAAAATGTTGTCGTTTTAAACTCGTTTGAAATAGGAAACAATCTGCAAATTTTGTATACAAAAAAGCATGTTTAATTGTTTGTCTCCTATGAAATATTATATCCGGCGGACGCATGCTTTCGCGCATGTCCCGGTGCATTTCAGGTGGCAGGTCACTCAAATATTCGTTCTTATATAGTTCTAAAAACATCTTTACGACATATTGTCACACGTTCCACAATATTCGCTGTGCTGAAAAGGTTCTCATGCTTATTTGTCTTGTGGAACTTTTTTACAAATGGATCCAGCGTGACCAGGTTTTCAGTCAAACATAATTATGTATTATGCCCAGAATAGGGGCAGTGGAAATTCTAGCTTCGTGTATTTCTGCGCCAATAGACAACAAATAGTCCCGAAAGATGGAGTATTTTTGCTTGAAAAATGAGATTTCATGTCTTCCAAAATTATAACAAGTCTTAGATCAAAATCGTTCATACAAAGAAAAAGACATGGTCAAAAGTGCTGTAAATATACTGAACCTCAGTAAAAACGCACCACTTTTTCTTGTTTTATATCTTTTCAACAAAATCATTCATTTCGTTGACACAGTATTATTCGGTTTTCGCCCGACACTAGGTATGCACACAACATGCTCTTAAGCACAAAACCCATTCATCCGTGACGCTAGCCGTCCAAACTTGGTAAACAGCTTTTCTGCTTGTGATTCCGTATTGACCTCGTGCACAGCTTATCGGTTTATGTGGTACATGTAGTCGAAGAAAGAAAACACCCAAACAGTTCATCAATCGGACATTTTTTATGCCTTAAACAATTCCAAGACTTTCCACAGGTGAACGTAATCGGGCTATTGGGATGTTGCAGGCAGTGATGACGTCACGCGCTATTGTACACACGATGAGATTTCATCACAAGAATATTGGCCGGTTTAGAGAACGTTTCCAACAAACTGGTGCACTGCTGGACTGCCCAGGAAGGGGTGCGCCAAAGGTCCCAACTGCAGCTCAAACAGGTACACAGTGCAAAGCGCAAAGTGATACAGGGATAGTAGAGAGTCATTCCAAATGACAGAATCAAAATTGTGATCAGTTCCTTGCGTCGATGTAGCACAGACTGTGTTGCTCTGCAAAGTGGTCTCACGCAGTTCTGATTTTGTGACTTTTACTTGAGAGGGTAGTCACGTTTGCACGTTTGTCACGCTTGATTGCTTTAAGGTAGCGAAACAATTTTTTGACCAATAACGAATAAACAGATAGCAGTTAGGGTTGTGGTCTTACAGTTTGAAAAAGTAACATAATAAAATAGTTATAGTGAAAAATGTAAGTGGCGCGTCATTTTTGAGGTTCAGTATATTAAGGCTGGTCACCAGAGGGTATTTAAAATTTCCACATGTTTGAACGAACGTCTATTTCCAATGGAAAGTACCCCAACCATGGTTAACATCATTTCCTTATTGTATCATGAAAATGCTTTTGTTTGAATTGAAGAATCATGTTTTAGTTGGGAAAATGTTAAATTGCTTATGGATCCATAGTTTCTTTCAACTTGTTGACAAAAAGTACAGAAAAACAACAAAAACTAAAAACGCGTTTAATGTTATAAAATAAATCAGAGTTTTTATGACACAAAGGCTTCAGAAGGTGACTGACCGCCCAGTTGAAACTTTGGGTAAGGTGGACATTAACCCTTTTCCAAACGACAAAAATTAGCGTGATCCAATATGAAAGCTGCTGCAGACGACAATATGGATGTAAATTAAGGTTGGATTTGTGCACAATTTAGCTCAGAAAATATTGAGGCAAAAGGAGAAAGTGCTGATTATCAGCACTTTCTTATTTTGTCTCATTGTTTTCCCAAGCCTTTTCTATAAGGGACGTCAAAACCAGGTCTTGTTTGGGAAAGGGTTAAACATTTTGTGGTTTTACATACCAATGCTTACTTCCAGAAACCACGTAACTACAGCTTGAATCAAGTTGTAAATACGAGATATTTCAAGAAATGCGTCATCATATGACCAGTCCCACAAAATTCTTGAAAAATATATGAAAGAGTACGTGCAACTCGGTTATGACAACATAACATACTGAAGAAGTTGTACAATTTGACAAGCACCCATCTAAACCACGTAACAAATGTATCAAATCAAAAAGTAAGGCGGTACCCAATTAGTACGTACTTTACTTTTATGAGTATTTAGTGTACCCCCACCCTTTTTCTTGATGCATTTTGGTTTGTTTTATGCATCTAGACGACCAGGCAAGTGAAATAGCCATAACACATTCAAATAAATGGTCATAAGTTTGTCAACGTTCGTTTGTATCTACTTTTTAACGATAGCACGAGTGTTGTTCGCTCGTTATTAAAGTGACATTTCAGAATTTTTTGTCATACATTTTACTTTTATTTCTATCTGAAAGAGCATATTTCCTTATGAAAATTCTGAAAATTTCAAGCCAATATATTGCGCCGTTTACGAGAAATTCATATTTTTGTGTTAAAATTGAACAAATTGTTGTGGACAACAGTTCGGATTTATATGCAATTTATCGATTATGTCTCAACTTTAAATGCGTGTTTCTCGCTTATTGGCAACAACTTAAAAAAACTAATAGTATTTATACTCATTAGAATACCCAATCTTGGCATCAAGACATACTTTAAGAAATTGAAATTGGAATGAAATGTCCCTTTAAAGTTTCATGATGATTTAAAAATATGTTTTCAAAATGCGTTTTTGAGATAGAGGAAAATGGGGTTTCTTTCATCTAAAGTTTCATTCTAAATCAGTGATAACGACGAGGAATCAAACGACACAAATTTCAGAAAATCGCCTGTACATCTGGTAATACAAGACCGATTTGAAAATGGTTTTAAGCAGAGCAGACGAATACGTGTGTCTTATATTTAAAAGGTGGATAATAAAAAGATTATTAACTCGAGTTTCGTTTGCCTGTCAATAACTTTATTATCTGATCAATGTAGTTTAAAAGACCAATCACATCCAGCAAATCTTGACGATAATCCTTCTTTGCTTCAAACCAAATTTCAATCGGTCAAGTATTGACAAAATCATTACAGATTTTCAGCAACTTGTTTTTTGTTGTGTCACGTGATTACCCACGGCAATATCACAGAAAAAATAGTTTTAGACCTAGTCTTAATTATTTTGTTGTGGAGGTGGGGGGGGGGAGTTTTCATATATGAATTTTAAATGTTGTTCTTTTTTTTTACAAAATAGTAAGCAACAAAACAATTTCAGATACGTGAACTCCACCAGTAAATTCTAATAAATCAACTGCAATAACAATTAGTGTTAATGCGTTTTATATGTGTTTTATATGCGTTTTATATGTTTTATATGTGTTTTACATGTAACTTCGCGTGTATAATGTGTGTATGAATCAAGAAGGCGTGTCCAGCAGTGTCCAGCAGTGGACAGGTCATCATTGCATGGTCAGAATACCGTGGTCAGCTGTCCACACTCCGGACACCTGATTAATGACCACTGTCATACCGCAGTATGAGTTTTGCATCAATTCTGAATCTCAGCTTCTTTTTTTTTTCTTCAAAAAATGTTGTTCTTTATACAATTATAAAACGATGCCCATATCTTTCAAATTCAAGCTTAACTGCTATACAATGTATAGTAATACAACATTTACCGTACTTCCAAACATTCCATACACCTGGCCCCGGTTTCTCGAAAAAACTTAATTATATTCACATGAGTTCATGCTCAACTTCTATTCAATACCAATCAACGTTGATTGGTATTCAATTGAAGTTCACGTGGATTTCGTGCGATTTGAGCACGATCCTCAGATTTGAGCATGAGAACATACTTAAGTTTTTTCGAGAAACCGGGGCCTGGTGTCATTTCCCTTTTAAAAATATATTGTGAGCACATGTAATGTTTTTTCTTAATTTTTACAATTATGCTTCAGCCGAAAAAATCGAAATTGTTAAAAAACAGTGAATTGATTTCTTTTTAAACATTCGAGCACATGGCAACTTTTTTTATTTATTCAAATAAAAAGGCTATGGTCACATGCATAATAGAATTATTAGACCTATTATAAATGATGATTATTATTATCATTATTGTCAGCATTTTTAGCATTTGCAGCTTATCTTAAAATCGTGCTTTCTACAATAACACTTACTGTATTAGTGGTAAAGGGCGCAGAAAATACCGCTTTCGATTTCTTTCATCCTATGGGAGATTTCTTCCATCCTATGGGAGACATAAGAGAGATAATCGTGTCTTGCCTTTTCTCAAATATGCACTCAAAGGTTATTTCCCTTAGTATCGACTCTGACTTGACCATATAAAATATCATCAATTTTCTTCGAAAACCTCGTAACACTAAATATCGGCTGGAACAGTTACTTCTGATATTTGGGAATGAATGGCGATGAACATTGTTTTTTATTTACTATAGAAAATAAATATAAATTTTCGTTTCCATACAACATAAATTGTGATGCAAAACTGTTTAAAATCCTATGTTAACTTATCATTATCATGTTAAAAGCACCAGTTAACAATCATCTTCAATGACAGTTTCCACTGACCAATCAAACAAACCTTAAGTTTACAATATCCAGATAATGATTAAAAAGAAAACTATCCCACGATGACACCTAACGCATTTTAGTGGAGATCTTGTCATTCAAAAGCATAAATAGCAAAATATTTTAATAAGGAAGATTAAATATTAAAATAACCAAGAATTTCGGGGGTCTTCGAAGATATCCCCTTACGGGCGCTATGATGTTTCTGTTTGAAATAAGATGAAACATCTGGTTTTAATCAGATTGAGACCGGGGCTATTTCGGCCCCGGGGCAAGTTCGGCTAATGGCTCTTTTGAGCCTGTCGACAGAGATAGAGAGCTCTGACCCGGATTTTAATATAACTTACATATAACTTAGAACACGATTCTGATATTTAGACACTTTCAGTATTTTTTCCACATTTATGTAAGTTTTAATTTATAGTAATATGTGCCAGGATTCAGATTTCATTTTTGTATATTTATGAAGACAATTAAGTCCTCTTTCATATTAAAACTAAAGATGAAGCGTTCATGTTATCTAAAAGAAGATATGGCGTGATGTTGACACCAGGTCTGTCTGGGGCTAGTTCGGCCTTTGGGGTTGGGGCAAGTTCGGCCACCACCAAACTTGCCCATGAATAAAAAGAATAATCGCTGTTAGAATTGCCATTTCTTGACGACTCCGACTATATCAATTGTTCAGACCTAGCTCTAACAGAAATGTAAAAAATGGACAAATTCAAAATCACAGGCCGAACTTGCCCCAGCCTCTACTTGTTATCCCGAATGTCCCCTTACTCACGATGATTTGACTGTTATAACAATGCTTTTTCAATTTATACCTTCGTTTGGAAGTCGTATACAGATTTCTTTAAATTTAAACAGTCTAAAAATCAAATACAAGGATTTATAGGTCTGTGCATACCTTGCCCCGAGGGTGGGCCGAACTTGCCCCATGTATGGGGCAAGTTCGGCCACCACGATCAAAACTCTAAAATTTGAAATTCTCTTTATTGAAAAGAAAAATATAAAAAGGACAGACGCAGTTTGAAAGGCTTTCGCCTGTCGAACTTAAATATATAAATCACGCCTAAATAACTTTCATTATAATTCAAAATATGAGCAATCGAAATTAGGGGGCCGAAATAGCCCCGGTCTCCCCTAACACCGTTTTCATTTGCAAGCCTAGATTTTACACCATAACAGTTCGTTTATCCCGTACAGCTGTACCATCTTCGCAAGCCAAGGGTCCCACCTCGACTTTGTTCCTAACGTTCGCAACGAACGAAGTGGAGGTAGAACCCTTGGCTTGCGAAGATGCACATGTCGATGTCCATGATCTGAGATCTTTTAAAATGCCTTAACATATTACTTGAGAATACCATGTTTCCAGATCAGTCCGTGATTTCTGTGGTTTCTGATCGGGGTCCATGCTGATGTTTGACAGATGCTACACTATCACGATAGAGCTATTGGAGAACAACGCGGATCTAGATCAGACTGCGCAGTCTGATTTAGATCATTTCTCATATGCAATAAGTTTTCTTTGTCCAGATACCAGTCCATATCTATGTATAAGCAAGGTTTCGGGGAAGGACAGCTCGCAGTAGGTATCGTATCGTTACATTAATTTTACATTTTATGAAAGGGACGCTAATCTTTTTAAAATGTCATCAAAGCAAAGCTGATTTATTCCCCTTCCCAAACATGAGAAATAACGTCCGATGACATCTTTATGGGATATGACTTGTCGAATGCCTTTTCTCGCTTTCCACCAGTCTACGGCACGACACTTTAAAATATACTTTTGGATATTTTTAAAGTATTTCAATACCATTCAACCAGATCCAGTCAATATCTAAAGGCATGCGAATTTACAAAGAGATCTGACATTTTCATTTACATAAGAATTTGCCTCTATGAGCAATGGTTTGCAACCGCGAAACAAAGAATTCGAGTCGGGATCATGAAAAAAGGGTGTTCATGCCTTTGACAACAGATCAATCTTTGTATGCACGCACTCTGATCAAACTCTATGTTGTCCTCTCATAGCTTCTTCGTGATCTGAAGCGACTGTAAAATTGCAGTATGGGTCTAGATCAGACTACACACGGTGGCTGATCTGGAAACATAATATTACTAGTCTAAAATTCTATAAAAGAACATTTTCCTAGATCCCGGCTCATTTATACTTATTACTCAAAACCTTTTTGAACTTATATAATTGAGGTAGGGTCTAGAGAAAGAGCCCTTATGACATTTGAGATCTACATGGATTCAGATCAGCACGGCCTGACTAGGATCCATCATGTTTTCTAGCCCTTTCCCAAACAAGACCTGGTTTTGACGTCCCTGATAGAAAAGGCTTGGGAAAACATTGAAACAAAAGAAGAAATTTTGTCGTTTGGGAAAGGGCTAGTGGATGATTCGCCACCTGCAGAAACCTAACCCTCTTCCATACGGCAAGGGTAACCCCATTTAAAAGCTGCTGTAGACAACATTTTAGGGTGATCCTCTTCAAAAACTGCAACAAATGACAAAATGGATGTTATTGAAGATAGGATTCGTGTAAAAATTGGCACAGAAAATATTGAGACAAAAGGAGAAACTGCTGGTTATCAGCAGTTTCTTCTTTTGTCTCAATGTTTTCCTAAGCATTTTTATTAGGGACGTCAAAAACCAGGTCTTGTTTGGGAAAGGGTTAAAAGCTGCTGTAGAGCACAAAAGTGATGTTAAAAAGGAAGGGATGTGTGTACAAAATAGCACAGAGAAACTGGAGAAACTGCAGCTTATCGGCAGTTTCTTCATTTGTCTCAATGTTTGCCAAGCTTTTCTATTAGAGACGTCAAAACCAGGTCTTGTTTGGAAAAGGATTAAAGCAGCATGATCCTGATCAGGCTGCACTTAGGTACAGCTTAATCTGAAATCCCGGACGTCTTAAATACAAAAGGGCCCTTTCCCAAGATCTTGGCTTGATTATAAAATGAACTACGAACACATTCCTTTTTTACGCGTTTTGCTGATGTGACTAATAAGGTTATTTCATTTAAGACACCCCAAACACAACAGCCTCCGAAAGTCGTCCTTTGAGTCTTAAAACGCCGCTCAAACGTTTAGTATTTGTTATTTTTAGTAACATACTCTCAATCCCAAAGCGTTTTGGTAACAATACTCTCGAACCAAAAGCGTTTTAATGTTGAATGCACGTGCTCTTTATCTCTGTATATTGAATGCACGTGCGTCGTCATTGTTTTCTCCACATATTTAGGGAGCCTCGTTTTGATAATATCGATTTGTGACTATTTTCAGTAATAATTTTCATGTATACAGTGTTGATTTCCCATAAACCCATCGTCTTTGACTCCGGAAGTGTGTTCTGTGGGTACAGACTAAAACATAAGTGAAAGGACCTTATTAATCGAATATTTCAGTAACATCTGAGACCCTCCCGTTAGAGAAACGTCGGAAATTTGGGATGGTCATAAGCAATTTCTTCTTTTGCCTCAATGTTTTCCCAAGCTATTCTTAATAGGGAATTGTTTTGTGCAATGGTTAAAGGAAACATGGAGATAGAGTCAGTATACCTTTGAAAGTGTATTGGCCCATCGCTATATCCTGATATAGCCAAGGAAATATTGAGACAAAAGAAGAAAATGCTGGTCATCAGCATCTTCTTCAATATTTTCTCAAACTATTTCGAAGAATTTTGAGAAAGGGTTTAAGGAAATAATAATATTATGATTGAGTCAGCGTACCTTTGAGAGGGTGTTGGCTCATTATAGACATTTCGACCTAATGTAGCCAAGAAAATTTTGAGGCAAAAAAATGCTGGTCAGCAGCATTTTCTTCTTTTGTCTCAATGTTTTCCAAAGCTATTCGTAATAGGGAAGTGTTTAAGTGAAAGGGTTAAAGGAAACATGGAGATAGAGTCAGTATACCTTTGAAAGGGTATTGGCCCATCGCTATATCCTGATATAGCCAAGGAAATATTGAGACAAAAGAAGAAAATGCTGGTCATCAGCATCTTCTTCAATATTTTCTCAAACTATTTCGAAAAATTTTGAGAAAGGGTTAAGGGAAACAATAAAATAGAGTCAGCGTACCTTTGAGAGGGTGTTGGCTCATCGTAGAGATTTCGACCTAATAAGGACCATTGGTCATGATAAAGATTAGAACAGATCAGCAACTTCACTGATGTAGTGATTCAGCGCTTTCGTAAACATTGTTAAGCAACCCTTTTATTTACCAAACGATAACATTTTAAGGTGGTCAAATTCATAAGCTGCTGCAGACAGCAGAATTGATGTCGGTACGTGTAAATATAGAAGTGGGTACACTAGAGTATATCGAAGCAATATGAGAGAATGCAGACTATCAGCATCTTTTCCTTTGTCTCAAATGTTCCGAAGACTTTTTGATAAGATACTTGGAAACCAGGTTTGCGAAAGGGTTAACCCATTCCTATTTTAGTCTGGTAAAATTTGACAAATCTTCTTGATGAGAAAATTGACGTTGATAATAGGATTTGTGTAAGATGAAGCACAGAAAATATTGAGACGAAAGAAGAAAATAGCCTACTGATAATCAGTTGTATAGAGCAGTTTTCCATTTGGACCAAACCACAATTCTGAAGAGTTACCAGACTTAACCCTTTCCCAAACGACAAAACGTTAGGGCAGTTTAATCCTAAAGCCGCTTCAGACAACAATATGAATGTTGATAAGATAGGATTTACATACAATATAGCCCAGAAAATTTTGAGACAAAAGGAGAAACTGCTGATTATCAGCAGTTTCTTCTTTTGACTTAATGTTTTCCCAAGCCTTTTCTAATAGGGACGTCAAAACCAGGTCTTGTTTGGGAACGGGTTAATTGCTATGGTCACCCCATGGCGGTACCTAATCGTGTAAATTTGTCAAATGTCATAAAGGATATTGGCCGAGCCGTGGTTCAAACTCAAGACCCCAGGATAGACACCGACGTACTGACTGAGTTATTCGGACTATGCTTATAAATTTTCGAATCTTTTCTACGTTGTCTATTACCGTAGCCATTTCCCAAATAGGAATTTGGTTTTATAATCTATAAAGAAATTAAACATGTGAAAACATTTAAGCTTAAGCAAATTATGCTTATAACCACGTTCTCTCTTTTGGCCTTAATATGTTTTCTACTGCACACAATTTCCTTTGTTGTCATTATCTATTATGTCATATGTAGCAGTTTTGGAAGTGGAATACCCGAAATTTTGTCTTTCGTAGAAAGTGATACGACATTCGAGTTGTTTCTGTATCCCTCAGTTTCAATTGTCACCCCCGCAAGAGGAGAAAAATGCTGATGACAACGTGTGCTGCCCTGAAAGGTTTTAACAATGTTAACTGTCACTCACATGAAATCGTCGTCTAGTCTATCATTGAATAAGACCAGTTAAAATGTGTGTCGCGCTGGTATCGCGCTGGTATAGGGCAATTAGCCGAATTGTAAAGAACGTTTCTGCAACTGACTTTTTTAAAACTCGGACACTGGTCTCGTGTAATTACATGCATGTTATTCCTTTATACGCCAATCGCGACCCTCGAGACTGTTTGCAACCTTTTGCCGTTTGGAACGAGTTTGCAACATGATCTCGAGCGTAATACAGTGACCGCCATATTGAACGTGAAAGTAGACGCGCGTAAATGACGTCATCAAAACAAATCAATCCTTTAGCTAACGTTATGATTCAAGTGAGATATACTGTCAATAATCGGTAAATCACGTCAATTTTTTTCTGGTAAAATTTTGTCGCATTTATGAGGAAACAATCGACTTTTGAACGCTGTTTGCTCAAATATTTTTCTGGCGTAGATTTAAATAGTTGTTTGGTCTGCTTCCGTTGTTATTGGCCAGACTACCGTTGTTATGCTTGCGGAGTGATATGGGCAAGATCAGCTCATGGCGGCAACTGTAATACGTTCGAGCCGATCTTGAGTAACGATCAATTGGATCACCAAGGACAACTCTATCGAATCATACCTTGGATGCATTTCGAAGAACTACTTTCAGACTATGAATAGAACAGAATAGAACAACAATTCAAAACGTTCGTCTTTGACTAATGTCAACAATGAAGCGACAATGATAGATCTACTGAAATACATTGTTTGCAGTTTCAGTGTTTCAGTGTCCTCTTTTTTTAGAATGATTACAACCTGCAAGTCCCGCAAGTTGCCATGGTTGTGCATTTGGTTGACATCGAAAACTACTTTATGAAGCGTAGCCACTTCCGGCTAAGAAATCCATTTTTTTTTTCAAGATTTCTTCATACACACACTCGATTCATACACACACTTCCGAGTCGATGATTCGATCTTTGATCGACATTATCCGAGGATATCCGAACGGAGTAACGATAAGATCCGAGAATATTCGAATGTTTATACGCATTTCGTTTCCTTTTTATGCCGGACGACAGAGGAGTAGGTCTACTTGACCAGATTCTCTCTCTTTGAAACACATTAATGTGACCCGTCACGCTAAAAGGGACTTTATCCGAACTCCAATACTCCAAATTTTGACAAACTTGTCAGACTCAGCACATGTCAACCAGATACTGTATGCGACAAATGAACATAGAGTAAAATAGAGAAACATTTTCGGATTTAGAAATTTACATAAAAGTGAAAAGTGTCGGCCCTAGTCTGGCTGCGCGGACTGCGCAGACTGACTAGGGTCGATATTTTTCACACACCCGATAAGGTCCCTTTTAGCGCGACGGGTCACAATTTTTCATTCTCACAAAAATATATACGAAACAAAAAATGGGTCAATGAAAGAGAAATCATCTAGGTGAACCAGATTCGACATTTGTCGTCTACAATGTATCTTGTTCAATTTGAAGCCGGCCAACCGTCATTTCAATTTAAGATTTACCCTTAAAAAATAACGGTGTGTCGCTAAATTATAGGTATACTGATAGTTTCATTTAGTTTTTAGATAGCCAATCACAGAGCCTGTACTCTAGCCATAGATATAGTCCTTGGAAGGAGTGGGGGCTACTTAGAAGTAGTATCTTTTTGCATAAACATAAACAAGTAACATTATGCTTCTAAATATGGTTCAATTCTGTTAACAAAACGTAAAAAATAGAGAAATTGGTAAATAAATAAATGATTAACTACTAACACAGCACATATCACTTATCTCCGGTTTTGACTGGTGTAATGAGCTATTTGATTGGCGAATGAGATTTTGAGCAGAAGGATCTAAATAATTAGCGATTTTCAATGGGTATAGCTTGAACTGAAATGACGGATTTTCCCTATTATGTAGGCATACCTAGATTTTTTTCGTTTTTCTATTCCTATTGTAGGTATAGCGTTATCATGCCTTTAGACCCTTTTTGTGCGCCATAAACATGCACTGTATTTCAGATTAGATCATCGGCGGATACATTGTTATGGCAAATATCAAGACAGAGCTGCAGATAAGATGGAGTAAAGCTACTCTAAATCTGTTGGTTCTTATCAAAACTCTATGTTGTGGGTACTCATTGGGATGATTCCAATGAGTACCCATAACTTAGGGTTTGATGAATATTGAGATTTATTTCAAATTTTGAAACGCCATCACTCCCTTTTATCTTGAGCTCTGTCAAGATCGGGAGACACCTCTAGATAGATTGTCTTCGACGTTACTGACTGTCTGACTTAGGTTTGGCTGAAATCTTATCTAAATGAAGAAAATGCTGATTACCATATCACTGGTATGTAAGTATGGATATATTTTGTATTGTAATGACATCTATCTTGTTGGCCGTTGCATGCCTCAATCAAAACTGATTTAAAGTGTACCGCCTGCAAAAGTTTTACGCCCTCTCACGTCGGCGTTGGTCATATGGATCTATTGGGTCGAATAACTATGATACTTGTAAATAAGCAAATAACGAATTTACGAGAAAATGAGTTTAACCCTATGAGAAATGGTATGAATTTTCGACAGATAGAAAGCCTGATGACTAGGGTTATCAAAAATGAGGTCAAAGAGAGCTACTTTAGGAAAGAAAACGTGTTTGTGAAATAAAGACTCACTAGCATACTTTCAATGAATAATACTAAATTTCGACCTTTTTGTAAGACTTTCCTCGAGAAATGCATAATCTTAGAAATGTTCCAATTCGAAAGAAAATGAGTCTAAAATTGTGTTGTTTTTGGAATTTAGCTTGATCCTTGACACGTTTACCGAGTTATAATCTCAAACTAGACCAAGTAAAACGGGCTATAGTCTGGTCACGATATACAGTCGACACTCGTTGTGTCGGAGTCAGAGGGACAGCCAAAATACATCGACATATCCGGAGTTCGACTCATCCGATTTTGATTTTTTTTCGATAAAAACGTTTTCTAACCATTTTTGATGGGCATCATATGTGTTCATTATTGAAATATAGTAGGAAAAGGAAAGAAATTGCTCGAAACGAGCAATTTCTATCATTTTCCTACTAAATTTCAATGGCTGTATTTGTTACGGAATTCATTTTGATATCCATATGTTGAGTTTGGGACTTGGCTTTCACTTCGACTTAAGCGGAATTCCGACTTATCCGATGTCGAGATAACGAGTGTCGACTGTATCACCGAGATGTAAACGATCGAACCCCGAAATATAATTGTGACCCGTCACGCTAAAAGGGACCTTATCCGAACTCCAAAAATCCAAATTTTGACAAACTTGTCAGACTCGGCACAGGTTAACCAGATACTGTATGCGAAAAATGAACATATCGTAAGATAGGGAAAACATTCCAGATTTAGAAAATTACATAATAGTGAAAAGTGTCGGCCCTAGTCTGGCTGTGCGGACTGCGCAGACGGACTAGTGTCGATATTTTTTCACACTTTCTATAAGGTCCCTTTTAACGCGACGGGTCTCATATAATTGTGCATGCGATGGTTTGAATCTACGAAAACAGAAAAGGCTGACTATAAACAACGTCTTCTATCTCAAAGATTCTTTCCTTTAGAGATGTCAAAACTGGAAATTGTTTCGGAAAGTAATTCAGCTTTTTTTTAATAGAAACCTAACATTGTTTTGGTAAAGACTTAAACCCTTTTATACCACTGCCTGGATTTGATTTCCTTGTTGGTGAACGTTATATGGAAAACGTTAACGGAAATAAGAATTACCATCTACCGACATATTTGTCTCAATGTTTTTGTCCCCCGTGTTTCAACCCTGCAGACCACAAACTTCGGTTCCTGCCTGAGTGGAAATCGTCTCTAGCTACTCCTTTCGAATCGATCCCGTCAAAAAGTGTTTTGCTGAAAGGTATATAGCTGTATAGCTACATGTATACATAATCTTAGCCGGGATCTGGTAAAACGTCCCTTATAGCATTTGAGGCAGCCATGTTTCAAGACCATGCTGTGTCAAGATGCAGTCTAGCCATCATACATGTTACCCTCAGATGGTTGCTACAGACCATGGCGAAGCTATTGGAGAACAACATGGTTCCTGGTCAGACTGCGTGTATACGCAGGCTGACCTTGAACTATGATGTTCTCAAATGCTATAAGGGACGTTTTTTTTGCAGATCCTGGCTCATTTATTGTATAGGTTGTTTAGTTTGAAATCTTGTACATGCATGCATAGACGACAACAATGTCAACTATAAAACGAAATTTGTTATTTAAACACAACAGAAATCATTGAGGAAACATGACGCAATTCATTTTTCCGCATTTTGCATTATTGGTGTCTCACGCTTAAAATATGGGACTTCAAATTAAGATCTTATTATTTTGAATGGTTAAAGGTTATTCGGGTCAACTCTTTCCCAAACAAGACCTTGTTTTGACGTCCTTTAGAAAATGGGATTGGGAATAAATTGAGACAAAAGAATGAAATTCTGTTGTTTAGCTTTTTCGCCTTTTACCTCAATGATTTTCACGCTATGATTTCCACCTTTCCCTTACTTAGTAACATTGATTTTGTCGTCTGCAGCAGCTTTCAAATTGGTTTGTCCTAAAATTCTGTCATTTGAAACAGGGTTAATCCGCAGGTTTCTTACACAAGTAAACAACCCCAGCAAAGCCATTGATATTTTAATAATTTGTCACAATCCAACCCTTCAGAATTAACAAAAATATACTCGATTCTTTACAAATACATGTAGGCCTACCTAAAGACTCTCTTACAACCCGTCGTGCGTCCTTATAAATCGTGCGTTGTAAGACGCACGATTTTTAAGGACGCACGGCGGGTTGTAAGAGAGGCTAAAGAATTGTTCGGACAATTTTTGCTACGTGCAGTCTGCGTCGTGGTTGCGTCCACCAATACCGTACGTTGTACGTGCGTGCATCGCACGACTATGCGTAAGTTTTAAACGCAGACCGCACGCAGACCGTACGCAGACAGTACTCAGCAGCACGTATGACCGGTTGCAAGAGAGGATTTAGCCTTTCCCAAACGATAAACATTTAGACATGCCTAATATGAAAGCATATGAAAGCTTCTGCAAACGGGAAAATAGATGCTGGTAAGATAAAGATGGGAATCATTGCGAAGCCTTTGAATAGAAATTGAACCAGCGTACATTGACCAAGAACGGCTGTTTGCAAAGAACATGAAGAAGTGGGAAAAGAAGAAAGCACGAAAACAAACATATTAATATTTGTAATATGCGAATGAATTATTGTTAAACAAAATACGCAAGGAGAGTTCAAATTGGTTCGAATCACAGTCGATTCTTTTCGTTTATATCACTCTCATTTCAACGTTACGCTTTATTATAGATTTATTTTCACTGAGCTTTGAATTGAATAGATCTTGTACTGTTGTTCGATTTTTTTGGCAAAAGAAAAAGAAAGCAAGGAAAAGAATACGTATAGAGGCCCTATAGAAGTTGTGCAACGAAAGGCAATTGGCTCTGTCTCAGGTTTTTATTTAGGTGAGATGACCTTAAATGTATTTGTTGTTATTTCCTTATATTGTAACCTCAAGTAATAACGCGGTCAACAATTTTGCGGTCACCACTACCTTAACAGTCCGTTCAAAGACCAATGACGCATGTAAAATTGTTATACAATTCTATTTCCACAAGACAATAGATGATAAAGATGACACTTGTTGTGTTAAGACCTTTCTTGAAATCGAAACAGCTATCGATGCTAGTCATCCTAAATTGCCAAAAAAAACATAGGCCTAGAGATATTAAATAGCAAAAGTTGATAATCGGTATTTTCTTCTTTTGCATACGTTTTTTCTGCACTATATTGTACAGAAGTACATTCTTTGTCAATATCGTTTTTTAAACATGGGCTTCATGTTGGATCATCCGAATTATTTTGTCGTTTTAACGGTGTTTAAACTGTAATTAGTCTGTTCAAATCACTAACATAATCTTATCAATTAGTGAGTTACAAGGAGTTTTATGTATATTAAAGGGAAATAATTTAAAATCTTGACAATAAATCATGTTTTTACATAGCGTTTATGTAAAGAAAGCATTTGGCTTGATAATCCTATATGATTCTGTTAAAAGAAATTAAATTGTGTACACATTTTCAAAAAAAGATAGAAATAAATCTAGACATAAAAATATATCAAAAACATATAGATAGTTATAGAAAGCCTCGAAAATGTTATGACAGTTAAGACCAAATTCCTAGGTATCAAACCTTAGAAAATGTGTCAAGGTCGTCAGACATACCTGGCGAGACCTTAATCCTCTATGGTGGGGAATAATTACCCCTTCTGAACGAGAAGCTCTGGAAGGTATTCGTCTTCGATCAACACCAAACGAAAGCCAACAGAAATGGGTTAGATCAGGGCTGTCTATATGGGTCTGCCCTTTTGGGACCCATATGGGTCCCAGATTGCATGTATATGGGCTGCCCAGATAGGACCCATATGGCCCCCGGTTGCACATCCTAAATGGGTCCCATATGGGTTACCCTTATGGGACCCATAAAGGTGCCCATAAGGGACCCATATGGGACCCATACAAATTGCTTGCTGGGTAGTTAAAGGGGGAATAACACTAACATCTTGCAAATTTTCCGAGAACTTCGTACAAAAAAATAAATATATATATTATTAAAATATGGTCTTTAAATTGCATATATGCCAAATCTTAGCTTTCTACCTTGTGTATTGGCTTAGATGTCGACGGATGTAAAACCCCATGATTTTTTGTCCCGGGGATAATATTTACAATAATGGAACATATGGGGTTTTAAATCCGTCAACATCCTAGCCAATACACAAGATAGAAAGCTAAGATTTGGCATAGATGCAATTTAAAGGCCATATTTTCATAGTACATATTTATTTTGTACAAAGTTCTCGGAAAATTTGCAAGATTTTAAGTGCCATTCCCCCTTTAAATCGGCGTCTCATTATACTTTAGGTTTCATCCTTTCCAAAACATTCTGGATGTGCTCGCAGACATCCGCACTCTGACTTCAATTTATCTCATATGTCTTGTATGGTATATCGAACTAAATTCATTTAGTCTTCAAACCCTAATGCCCTGTCCAAGACGCTATTTGATATACCGCTTCGATTTAAAGGCTACTGCAGACAACAAAATATACGTCGATAAAGATACGGTTTGTGTACAATATCATAAATCACCAAAAATATTCAGCGAGATGCAAACAATTTTGTCTTTTAGCGTTTTCTTCTTTTTTCTCGGCGTTCTCTGTTAGGGAGGTTTTGTTTAGGAAAGGGATAGTAATAAAATATTATAGAGATCGTTCACAAACAATCGCAATTTAGGAAAACGGAGAAATAAACCATGCATATATATATATCAAAATTGGAAAGATATCTGGTCCTTTCACATGAAAGCTAACCAGCATTTTCGCATTATGTGCAACGCTTTGACTTACACTTTAAATCGACACCAAGTTGAAAGTGAATTTTATACAATCTTGCATCTAAATGAAGCCATAAAAATTACTAATGCCTAAAAAATCAGAGGGGTACCCGCCTTCCCAGCGCTGTTCCGACAGGTTTGTTCATTTCTGACCGGCAACAAGTAAAGACTCGGCAGTACATTGGTTAATAAACGTGGCCGCCGCTGATGTGACGGTAAAACCTGATTCTACCTATCGAGCTATTTTATATAAAACACGACCCTCCTAATAAACATTGAAGGAAAGGGAGAAAGTGCTGATTATCACCATTTTCTTCATTTCTCAAAAGTATTAACATTCCCAACAGAAGTATTCATCCACATGAACAACTAGTTACATTTATACATTTCTAATTATCAGAAATTGATCGCATTTCCCATCAAATTGCCACACGATTCCCTTACCTTTTTCAAGAACCAGTTCAGCAATGACGAAATTCGAATGTTCAGGCAAGGAAAGGGTGATGGAAATAAAAGCGTACTTGTTTACGCCGTATTGCAGGTTTAAGTCAGTCGCTACACGACAACGAGCGAGTCAAAACCGTCATTTGAACGTGTCACATTCGACGGGATTTGTTACAAATCGTAATGCATAAATTATGTGTTTTTATCACAATAATTGTTCTACTTGTGTACTTTGATGACTCGTTTGCAGTGCAAATTGACTGTCCGAATATACGGCATAATACGGTATCACCACATAAACTTCACCGGTGTATAAGAAATATACGAGGGATGTTAAGATTTTTGTGCAATATGAATTCACATAGACGGAATCGACATGGTATGTTTTCGTTTGTTATAACCTCTCCCACAACTGTTAAGAACTTTGGATTGTTCCAATTTCAAAGCTAATTTAGGCGACATATTGGGGTTCGATAAAGATAAAAATTATGTAAAAAGGATAATGCTACAGAAGGTATTGACGCAATAAGATAAATTTTCGTTATCAACAAAATACTTTTTTTCGCTCTTTTCTCTTATGCATCGAAATGAGGTCCTGTTTATCCACTTTGAAAAAGACGACACTGTCAGAAAAGTAGACTAAGCTGTCGGCATGAAAAGTTTGAAACCATTTCCAAAACAAATGCTTGTTTGGACGTAACGATATAAAAAAAACACAGAAAAGGAAAGGGGAAAGCCATAAATGCCAAAGGGTCAGCATTTAGGCTACTCATTTTCTCTCGATAATTGTTTCTTTGTTACATAATATGCAATTGCTCAGCATATAGTTTTGGAGATCGCGCAGACAGACAATGGTCTAAACTGTTCTCTATCGGGTATTTTTCTGGATCTATAATGTTTGTTCTGTCCCACTATATCGATGCCTTTCAACGAAAACATCGTATCTGCAGCTTAAAATAAGCTGCAGATACGAGGTTTTCGCTGAAAAGCGACGATATCTCCATATTTCAAATGCAGTATTTGGTTGAAATCTGCTAAAATGGACCTGTTTCTCAACACTTGGTTGTGTGGACTTTCCAAGAAGTCCCTTATAGCATGGCGGGACAAAAATGAAAACCGGTCAGGGGTTTGTCCGTACATATGAAAGCATCATAGGACACGCATCAATTTTTTTATTGAAAATAAGGTCAAGTCATTGTGATTTGTCACATTTTTATTTGATTTTTACATACTTGACATTTGACCTTGAGCAAAATACGTCACAATTTTTTAGGTTAATCTTTCTAAATACTAGGATTGAACTTAATTACGGTATGTTCTACAATGTTAGAACCTGGCTGATGTTCAATGCCATTCTGGGTTAATCTACCTTATACGTTCGTATTAACCTCTTTCTAAACAAACACTCGCTTTGACGTCTCTGATCGAAAAGGCGCGAGAATGTATTTGGACGAAAGAACAAAATAATCAGCATTTTCTGTGTCTAAATATTTTCAGCATTATATTGTAGGAATATTATAAACAAACCTCTATTAGCAGCAGGTTTTGGTTTGTAACAGTTCCAATTTATGCTATCACATTCAAGAAAGGTCCAAAATTGAAATGTACTGCAAACTATTACTGAGATAACGTAATAAAATGTTTAATGTTATAGAACAGAAAACAAAATAAAGAAAATATGCAGATTATAACTTACTGCAGTAGCATGTTTTTGTCTCAAACGTATTCATACTGTGTTCTTTTAACGGGTGTGAAAATTAGGAATTGTTTGGAGAAATTGTTTTGACCTTATATAGGCCATATTTAGGCTAAAAACTCGTAAATGGACATGTCAATTCTTAAAATTTGTAACATCCCCCGTAGAAACACTTCTAGTGGATAGATTTCAATGGATACTTCTTGTTGGCCGTCAATAAAATTGTATCAATTGATTCTTATTTGGCATTCATCAATATCCTTCCGTTTTCTCGCTTTTTCTTATTCATTTTTTTTGTCAATCGTTCATAAATTGAAATGATTATTTAAAGTGACATTTCAGATTTTTTTGTCATAAATTTTACTTTTATTTCTATCTGAAAGAGCATATTTCCTTATGAAAATTCTGAAAATTTCAAGCCAAAATATTGCGCCGTTTACGAGAAATTTATATTTATGCATTAAAATTGATTAAATTGTTGTGGACAACAGTTCGGATTTATATGCAATTTATCGATTATATCTCTACTTTAAATGCGTGTTTCTCGCTTATTGGCAACAACTTCAAAAAACCAATAGTATTTATACTCATTATAATAACCAATCTTGGCATCAAGACATACGAGTTGGACTTTTGACTAGTTCTCTAAAACCATTCAACTTTTTAACAAAATTCTTTCTACATTGTTTGAACAAATTGTCCATCTATGTCTATGCATTTCTACAATATTCATAGGAGCTTTATTATTCCCACTATTAACCATGACGTAGACCCACTGTATTAGGTACAGTGTAACAGGCAGTATCAAAGGCGCCATGGTCTCAAAATTCTTCCCAGCAAGCATTTCTTCAGTTCTAGACACAAATAAAAGTCACGTGGGGCAGGGTCTGGGCTATAAGAAGAGTAAAACAACTATTGTCATGTGTAATAGTTGATAATCTCCACTGTAGATGCGGTGGTATGGGAGCGTGCGTAATCGTGAAGAAGAGAACATTTTGCTTTGCTAATCTGGGACGCGTTTACTTCAGCATTTATTCTAAGATTTTTCTGAATACCTTCAGAATTGTACTTGGCATTGACAGTTTTTACCATTTGACATGAAATGAGTAACTATCAATCCTCGTGAATCCCAAAAAGCAACAAACATGGCTACCAACCGAAGGTAACAGCTTAATCTTTTCAGGGCTGGGGAACCAGCTCGTTCCAATGACTGCTTTGACTGATTTTTTATCCCAAATTCGGAATTATGAACCCTTATTTAATCTTCAGTGATAATGTAGTTCAAAAACATAACTCCTTCGCGATTAAAATGACTAGAATGTTCCTTTGTTTTGATTACCTTCATTGTTCCTCTAACAAATGGCCTATGGTACATGAAACACCTATCATATATAAGTGGACAGAATATTGTATATATACAACTATCTTTGAAAATAAACTGACCACATTATTGGCAAATGGTTGCAGATTCCACCAATATAAAATGTGTTTATACAGTTGCAAATGGAGAGACAGTAGCACGAAAAGTCCAACTACTTTCCGACCGTCCCTCGTACTTTAAAAAATTGAAATTGGAATGAAATGTCCCTTTAAAAAATACAGAAAATAATTTGTTAAATAATTGTCCGTCGTGATTTCGTCATTTATCGTATCGTTCTCTAGGATATTTAGATACTTTAGCTCAGTTAGTACTGAAACTCATTTGAATTAGAGTCAGTTCACAAATTCAGCGTATAGAAGATATGAAAATGATAATAAACTGACGCAAATCCGATAAAGGCAAACAACAAGTTACCGCAAATATTTTGTTTTTAAACTTAAGTATTGGCAGTCGTGTTTTCCAGTTTTTAAGTTCAACAACCTCCAACCATTTCCCAAACAAGCTCTGGTTTTGTTTTGACGTGTCTAGAACAGAACGTTTTCTAAAAAGAGAAAAACACTGATAACCAGCATGTTTTCCATAAATTGTCTTAAATATTATTTTATCGAATTAAATCAGAATTCAAGTTTTCAGAGGGAATCATTTTGTCACTTTATCACGTTTCTTTGCAATTGGACGAACCTAAAAGTCCATTGATTTTGAAGCAATTATTATCTCAGAATTTTGCGAAATTAAACCTTACCCAAACGACACTTTTTACCGTTCTAATTTGAAAGCTGTTGCAGATGACAAAATGAACAATATGGACCTAAATCATAGAAAATATTTGGGCAAAACTGGTGAATGCTAATTTTCAGCGTTTTCTTCATCTATGTTCAATACTTTCCACGGAATCTCATATTGGGGCCATCAAATCAAGGATTTATCGAAAGCCTACGAGATCTAAGCTCAAAGGATAGAGGGCCTATAATCTGAAGAAACGGACTTTGTGGCATTTTAGGCCATACATAAACAAGACCTGGATTTGACATCCGAAGAGAAAAGTCTCGGGAAAACATTGAGACAAAAGAAAAAATTGCTAAAAATTAGCAATTTCCGCTCTTGCCTTAATATTTTCTGTGAAAGAATTTAAGTTGGACCGCCCTATTTTTTGCGTTTGGGAAAGGGTTAACAGACAAGTCCAATGTTGCCATCAGTCCAGGATGGAAAGTTACATTTTTAAAGTGACATTTCATTCCGAGTTCATTTTTTCAAAGTATGTCTTGATGCAAAGATTGGTTATTCTAATGCGTAGAAATGCTATCATTTTTTTGAAGTTGTTATTTGTAAGCCAAAATTACGCTTTTAAAGTTGAGACAGAAACGACAAATTACATATAGATATACACCGCTGTCCACAACAATTTGTTTAATTTTAGCACAAAAATATATATTTCTCGTAAACGGTGCAATATTTTGGCTTGGAAATTTTCAGAATTTCCATAAGAAAATACGCTCTTCCACACAAAAATAAAAGTAAAATATGAAAAAATAAATGTGAAATGTCACTTTAATGATTAGTAACCTGTCACGCGAAAAAATACTCTCTTTTTTTGAAAATGTCTAAAGAATCGACCCTAGTAATTCTTGTAGATCAAAACTTTTTGATTAAAACATCGTGATAAGACCGCTATTTTACAGACTGGTTCTAAACATGATATAATTAATGCTCTATTAGGGACCATTTTTCCAGATCCTAGCTCAATTTTAAAGATTTAAAACCAAGGAGTACATGAAGCTGATTGTTATTTGGACGTAGGTGTGAAATTTGATATAAATATTAAACACTAGCTGTCATTTCGAGTGTTTAAGAATGAGCCTGTCAAAATAAACGACCAAAATAGTTCGAGAACGACACTAACAGGAAATAAACATGGGGGCGGGCTAAAATAATGTGGCTCACGGACAATTTTGACACGTGGGGATTGTATAATTGTAAACTTGAATTTTTGTTTTGCTATTTTGTTTAATTTTGTATATTTATAGCTGGTGCCGGATTTACACATCCGCATGACCGAGTTCTAAGTACTTACCCAGCTGGCAAAAGTGGTCGTTTTTACGTTGAAATGACGTCTTTTAGAGACGTCAGGAAGACGTCTTTTTCTGGTTGAATTTGATATAAGGAAAGACGTCTTTTCCCGACGTCTTTTCCACGTCATTAAGTGACGTTGAAAAGACGTCACTTAATGACGTTGAAAAGACGTCTGAACAATGTCACTTAATGACGTTGAAAAGACGTCTGAAAAAGACGTCTTTCCTTATATCAAATTCAACCAGAAAAAGACGTTTTCCCAACGTCTCTAAAAGACGTCTTTTCAACGTAAATCCGACCACTTTTTCTATTGGCTTTCGTTTGGTGTTGATCGAAGATGAAAACCTTCCAGAGCTTCTCGCTCAGTAGGGGTAATTATTCCCCATCATAGAGGAGAAAGGTCTCGCCAGGTATGCCTGACGACCTTGACACATTTTCTAAGGTTTGATACCTAGAAATTTGGTCTTAATTGTCATAACATTTTCGAGGCTTTCTATAACTATCTATATGTTTTCTTGATATAATTTTATGTCTAGATTTATTTCTATCTTTTTTTGAAAATGTGTACACAATTTAATTTCTTTTAACAGAATCATATAGGATTATTAAGCCAAATGCTTTCTTTACATAAACGCTTTGTAAAAACATGATTTATTGTCAACATTTTTAATTATTTCCCTTTAATATACTGTAACACACTAATTGATAAGATTATGTTAGTGATTTGAACAGACTAATTACAGTTTAAACGCCGTTAAAACGACAAAATAATTCGGATGATCCAACATGAAGCCAATGTTTAAAAAACGATATTGACAAAGAATGTACTTCTGTACAATATAGCGCAGAAAAAACTTATGCAAAAGAAGAAATTGCCGATTATCAAATTTTGCTAATATCTCTAGGCCTATGGGTTTTTTTTGCAATTTATGCCTACCTTTCTATTAGAGAAGTCAAAACCAGGTTTTGTTCGAGAAAGGATTAGACATGTCTTATTGATGTTGCCTTACTTGTCTTGCTGAATCTAATGTTGTTGTTTTTCAATTTGTATTGATTTGATGGTCATTAATTTTGATGGATATAAATAAGATCGTCATTTAAATTGAAAACTTATAATTCTATAGGCTACATATTCAGATTATGGATATTTTAGATATGCTCATGTATACATAATTATTCTGTTGTACTTGAATGGGCGCAAGTCAATTATTGTAACTGGGACCCTTATTGTCCAAACAACATGGGCTTTCCCACATAGGTCCTATATGGGCATACCCATATGGGCTTGCCCAGACACAGCCCATATGCTGGGAATATGGGACCAATCTGGGTCCCTTATGATCAAACCCACATGGGCTTACCTACATAGGTCCTATTTGGGTCCAATATGGGCCTACCCACATGGGCTTACCCATACACATCCCATATAGGACCCATATAAGCATGTTTGCTGGGACAGTTTTCATTTCTGTAAGGGACGTCAGGTCCAAGCAGCCATGCAGAACACTTGTGTTGATTTGTAGACAAAGAGTGCACAATAGATACTGTTACGGAGTAAGTATCATGTAACTTTAAAAGTTTCCAATAGGAAAAAAGTGTTTACAAAACATCATTATTGGAATTTAGTCAATAAATCTAGGTCCCTAAGACGTAATTAAGATGACGTTGAAATTAAGTCTGTGGAGAGACGTTGTGTTCACGTTGAAGTCGCGACCACACCCCGAAAAAGACGTCATAAAAACGTCTTATTAGGACGTCTTTTTTACGTCTGGAAACAGACGTCTTTTTCTGGTCGATATTTGGTTATATGACGTCGTGACCACTATTCAACCAAAAAAAGACGTCTGTGTGACGTCTTTTGCCTGCTGGGTATAAAACGTTATTTTTTACAGTCAATAACGCAAGTGCATGTACTTTGAACGCTGTCCTATGCTAGTGTCTTCTTTAAAAATGATTCGGACAAAGAATAAATCGAAACTACACATCTACACATCTGCTCTAGCATTTTTAGAGAGAATGCTTCGTACTACACGGTGTAGAACTTTTGTGATAGAGTTTGTTCATGTGCATTCTGGTTTGGGACAGCGTGTTTTGATGATACGCAACCTTTATGATTACAACACAATGTATCTTAAATATACTCTTCTTCGTTTGTCTCGTTATTTTCCTAAGCTTTCTTTATCAGAGTTGTCAACACAATGACCTTTTACTTGTTCGAGTTCTAAATTATTAACGTAGACGTGCATCATCAAATACGCTCTATTTTGGAAGCGATTTTTACTGAGTTATCGCTGCTTTTTCAACAAAAAGTCTCGTAACTGCAGCTTAAACCAAGCTGCAGTTACGATGTTTTTGTTGAAAAGCGAAGTAATAGGCCTACTATTCACGTCTGTGTATTTCCAGGTTCCCACATACGACGCCATCTATCGACAGATGAAGAACGCCGCGATATGTTCTGTCAATGTTGTTCAACTAGATGTAGCAGACGAACACTCCTTGGTTACTGCTGATGTTACCATAGCAACGCCAAGACAACAACAACAACAGCACGATTACCCATGATGACTAAACGAAGACTACCGGTATCTAGTATAAAACAAACGCACATCTGACTTGGCGATGTAACCTCTTTGCAAATGACAAATCGCTTGCCACATCAACGCTAGATATGCGTCTTTACAAAGTATTTTGACATTTTCCCACAATTTTACTCAATTTTGGGGTGCAGAAGATGTATAATAATTCAGTGGAAATTCGAACATCTGCTTTTTCAGCAGATTCGTGGACCAAAATCTGTCTGCGCTTTATATGAACTAAATGTGGCTAAACAACGAAAGCAACAATAACAACACGATTAACAACATCAACAAACATTTAATTAGTCAAATCTACATCCAATGCGTCACGATTGTCCAATCTGGGCTAGATGGGCAATCAAAACTACGTAACTCTTTAAAAGCTGTAAATTCGGGATTTCGGGATTTTCTGTCGATTGTACATACCAACCGATTGTACGAGCTTCGAAACGGTTGTGCTGAACTTCTTGAGTTTAAAACTGTCTAGAGTAGGATCTCATTTTAAATGAAAACTTTACAGTGTGTAAGCCTTACGAACCTGTTTTTATACGTTGATCTCAAACTAGTTGCTCTAACCGTGGATAATCACGTGACTCAGAATTTCAGAAAATCAGCAATATCTTTGTTGATACTTGACCAATTTGAATTCGGTTTGAAGCAGAGTAAATGCCAGGCATAGGCTGAAGGTGGTGGATTTTTAAAACATCAGCTGTTGAAAAAGTTATTGAAGATCAACCGAAATTTTGGTTGATCTTCAATAACTTTTTTATCAGATGACTTTTAAAAAGATCCACCATGTCCATCTAAAGCGTGACGTCTGTCCTCCTCCAATGCTCAAAATTGAGTGTAATTCGGTCCCGTAACAACAAAATGATTGAAGATTTTCTGAAATCGTTGTATCACGTGATTATCAACTATGGCTTCGTTAAAAGCAACTAACGTAAAGACAGATTCATTTTCATTGACCAATTCTGACATGCGCAAAAACTACTCAATTTTCTCCTTCCATCTTCATTTATTTTGAAATATTTACTACATTTTAACCGTTCTCATAGACATTACTTCATCAATCTTACGTCGGAAAATGCCTAATATGTTGAGGATTATAAACTTATTCCATTTAGAATTAAAATGAAGTGCTTTATGGAGGTCTACATGTTTCATCCTCGGATACCCCGGGGTCTGCTACACTGCCATGTAGCGTAGCAGACCCCAGTGTGTCCGAGGGTGTTACATGTTGATTTGGGGGTGGATATCAAAAAGCAGTCTAACAGAAATTAGATCATAATGGAACCAACTTAGTCTTCTTGTCTTGGTCTTTATTGACATATTGTAGTTTAAGGGTCATATAGACCTACTCATATTGCTTCTTTTCATATCACACCTCATTCCATTTCCGTTCATTCAAATATTGTCTACTTTATTGTATACTTTTCTAAGGGAAACAAATCTTGTTCAAATTGTTAGCATGTGGTAGTAATTCTTAAGTCCCTTTAATACATTCTCAAACCGCATTATTAAAGTACATAATTAAAAGATATCAATGGTAAATAAGAATACATTCAAGCTATTGTTTGTTATCAGCATTTATTCTTTTCTGTCGTTGTTTCCAAAAGCTTACATTTACAATAGGTCCCGTAGACTAGAATTTGTCTGGTCCAGGAGCGTCCGCACATGAAACCCATTTGTCGCAGGCGACAAACATGGACAAATGTGAAAGCATACCACATTTACCAAGTCGGGTAGGAAAGGTCAAGCGGAAAACGAAAATATTGAAAGAAGCATTTCATCACACTTATCAACAAGAACATTTTAAATGCGGCTTGTTTTAAGCTGCAGTTACGAATTTTTTGTTGGAAACAGTCAGTTTCTTTCATTTCGGGTAATGCTAACTAAAGCATACTCTTTATAAGACTCTGAATTATAGGCCTACTGTTTTCAAATGGTAATCAAAATTGTGTAAAAACTGTAAATGATGTACAAAAAATATGTAACGCCGTGTCATCGTTTGGCTTCCAAAACGTTGTAACTATAGATAAACATAAAACCTTTTCCCAAAACTTCAGTTCTAAGCTGGTATGTTGCGAACAACAAAATTTATGTAGAAATGTACACGTGTATGTCATAACAAAGAAAATGCTGAGGAAAAGGAAAAAAGTCCTATTCTCAGAAAATTATTCCTTCCTTTCTATGTTTTGACAAATAATTTCTTCCAGCGACTTCAAGACAATTTCTTCTTTGGGGGTAAATGTGATAAATTTGTAGTTGCACGATTGTTGGTAGTTCAACGTTGGCATCACCTGTATAATTAATATCTATAGATATAGACGTATATACTTAGAGTTTGTTACATATTGTTAAGTTTGCTTTGACGAGAGCTTAGATATATTGCTTATCTTAATGTTATAATAAATCTATCGAATCCAAATGAAGCTGTGTGTATGTTGTGTTTCACAATTGAGCTGGAATGTCAAAATCGAGCCTGTGCGGCAACCAAATTTGAGTCAATCATGGATCCAGATTAGCATTGACATACGCACAGTCATCTTCGCAAGCCAAGGATTCTACCTCCACTTTGTTCCTTACGAACGTAAGGAACAAAGTAGAGGTAGAACCCTTGGCTTTCTAAGATGACGCACAGTCTGGTCCATTCTGCTCGGTAATAGCCTTTTTAATACCAGAAGAAAACCTCGAAGGTATCGAACCAACGACCACTTGATCGAAATACGTTATTGACTGAGATATCAGGGCTGGACGTAGTGATTTGGGAGTTGATTATGATTATGCCGTCGTATGGATGTCAAAGCTATAAGGTCTGTGGGAAAAGGTTAACATGAGGGGTTAATCACCAACTGGTGTCTTCGTTTCTCATTGACTCTTTCTCAAATAAAGATTTGGTAACGCAATGGACTTGTAATACAGGGTGGTAGGTTTGATCGCCGCAACTCCAGTCGGGCCAGACGTTTTAAACTGAGCTCCCGTCTCCACTTAGTTGTTTGACCAACACCACGTCAACATCACGTCCAAAATATACATTTCGTATTTTTGGACGCGATGTGGACGTAATGTGGTCGTGGTGTGGTGTTATATGTGACCAGGGCCCCAATTATCAACAATATTACGATCACGTTTCTTTGTAAACTGTGTAAGAAGACAGATCTGATTGCACGAGAATCATGTTGGGCCAATCAGGTTTGTTGTTACAAGTTATAATGGAAAAATAATCGTACGACCGTTGATAATACGGGCCTAGGCCTTTAGCTATTGAGTGGGACGTAAAACCCCTTTCAATCCAAAGTCCGTTTTGTATATATCTTAAGAAATCATTCGGTATGACTTATTTCTGGTAAGGACGGTGTGGTAACCTGATCCAGAAATATAATTCTTTTAGTTGGCCTAATTTTTATAGGCCTATTGCAGTCCAAAGTGGTTGATTCGACAGTTTATTCTTTCTGACAATGCTTCCCAGAGCCTTTTTCGATATAACAAAAACTAGATCTATAAGCAATTAACCACATGCAAACGAAGTACTCTATAAAACGAAACTCGAAAGTAGTCCGGAAAGGCCCGAACTTTTGTAATTCCCTTGGTATTTTCCAGTATAGTTTCCAGAGCAACAGATGAGCGAGGGTATAACATTCTAAACTCGCATTACGAAATCCAAACCCCTTTGTTGTGGGTACTCATTTGAATCGTCTCAGTGAGACAATTCTAATGAGTACCCTTAGCATAGGGTTTGATAAACAATGCATGAAATATGGCAGTTTGAAAATCCATTTGGCCAACCCCCTCTTATCAGTAGCTTGGAAATTCCCACTTTCGCGTTGTGCATTGAAGTAAAATGGTGCAGTGATGTTGCGAATTGTTTGACTTTCGAGTTTTATTGCTTATAGTGATTCTGAACAATGTTAGTCCTCAGGAAGACTTTGTCATTCAGGAACAAAGGATAGGTAATAAATACATTTTACCAAATTTTTCCCCTTATCCTTAAGCCATTACTGTTCTATGACGACTTTTTACTCACTCACGAAAAAGTGCTGGGGAAAAGATTGTATAAATGAAGAAATTGCTTGTGACAAGTAATTTCTTAATTTTCCACGACGTTTTCTAATAAAAAACGGAAATATTTTTAATATTTCATCAACTTGAAATTGTTGTCTGCAACACCTTTCAAGCTAGAACAGTCCATAATTTTGCCGTCTGGTAATGTGTTTAAAAACCTGTAGTTCGGCAAAAATATCACAGACAATAAGAGGAAAATGCAGAGATTGAATTTTTTGTTGTCAGTGGCGGATTTCAAATTCAGTGAGTCCAAGGTAATTTCGTTCGAAAAATGATTTAAGCATTTCCCAAACGACAAAATTTTAGGGTGATCCAATTTGAAAAGTGTTGCAGACGACAATTTCTAGTGAATGGAATTCTACATATTTTGGTCTATTTGTGTAGAAAACATTGTGGGAATGAAGAAATTGCTTGTCACAAGAAATTCCTTAATTATCTACAATGTTTTCCAGGGCCTTTTTGCTTGTAGGGCGTCAAAAGGCGTCATTTAGCCTGGATCCAGTCGTCAATAATTAGATAACACATCACAGATCGATACCCGTTACATATTGGGGCACCCGTTTTTTATCTAATTGATATTTATACCGGAGAAAATAAAAGTGGAAGAAATGATCAGATTGGAACCAAGTCTATGCGTCATTCTGAAGGAACGGGTTACAATGGAATCACGTATCCACTGACTCGTTATTAGCTCACCTGAGCACAAAGTGCTCAAGGTGAGCTATTGTGATCACTTTTTGTCCGTCGTCCGTCTGTCCGTCCGTCTGTCCGTCTGTCCGTCTGTCTGTCCGTCCACAATTTGGTGTTTACGCTCTAGCATCCACAAATATTAATCAATCTTGATCAAACTTTGTCAAAACAAGCATGGTCATAAGTTCTCGGATGAGTTCAATTATGGGCCAGATCGGACGAGAATGTGCTGAGTTATCTGCCCTTGAATGTCAAAAAATGCTGTTTTGGAGTTTGTTTACACTCTAGCATCTACAATTATTGATCAATCAATACAAAACTTGGAGACAATGTTGGAAACCATAAGATCTCGGATGAGTTTGGTTTTCAGTATGATCTGATCAGAAAGATGAGAGTTATGTGCCCTTGAATTCGACAAAAATGCTATTTTCGGCTGTTTTTGACCTTGTTTACACTCTAGAATCTACAATTATAAATCAATCAAGACAAAACTTGGACACAATGTTGGGGACCATAATATCTCAGATGAGTTTGATTTTCAATTTGATCTAATCAGAAAGTCGAGAGTTATGTGCCCTTGAACTTGACAAATTTCCTTTTTTGGTTGTTATCGACCTTGTTTACACTCTAGAAACTACAATTATCAATCAATCAAGACAAAACTTGAACACAATGTTGGGAACTATAAGATCTTGGATGAGTTCGATTTTCAGTCTGATCTGATCAGAAAGTCCAGAGTTACGTGCCCTTGAATTTGACAAAATTGTCATTTTCGGCTGTTTTTGACCTTGTTTACACTCTAGAATCTACAATTATATATCAATCAAGACAAAACTTGGACACAATATTGGGGACCATAACATCTCGGATGAGTTCGATTTTCTATTTGATCTGAGGAGAAAGTCAAGAGTTACGTGCCCTTGAATTTGACAAAATTGCCATTTTCGGCTGTTTTCAACCTTGTTTACACTCTAGAATCTACAATTATCAATCAATCAAGACAAAGCTTGGACACAATGTTAGGGACCATAAGATCTCGGTTCAGTTTGATTTCCAGTCTGATCTGATCAGAAAATTGAGAGTTACGTGCCCTTGAATTTGACAAAATAGCTGTTTTTGGCTGTTTTCGACCTTGATTACACTCCAGAAACTGCAATTATTGACCAATCAAGACAAATCTTGGACACATTGTTGGGGACCATAAGATTTTGGATGAGTTGGATTTTCAATTGGATATGATCAGAAAGTCAAGAGTTATGGGCCCTTGAATTTGATAAAATGCCGTTTTCAACGGTTTTCTACCTTGTTTATACTCTAGAATCTACAAGTATTTATCATTCAAGACAAAACTTGGACACAATGTTGGGCACCGTTACATCTCTGATGAGTTTGATTTTCACAATGTTATTGATCATAAGTTCGTTTTCAGTCTTAAAGTCATAAATATCAATTGAATTGAACAAAAATTTTGCTGATATCATTTTGGTTCAGGTGAGCGATATAGGACCATCATGGTCCTCTTGTAATTTATATACTGAAACAAAAAAGATACGCAACTTCCATTTCAATTCCTTTTTACGCGAAGACATCAAATCAGATTTAAACCAAATGTAGTACATTTAAAGCAATAACATTTCACCGTGTAAAGTACACAAAATCTTATTTGTAGTAAATTCCATTAATAAGAAAACGCTCAGTTTACACCGGGCGTCAACCCAATTTGACAAAAAAATGTATGTAGGTCGAAAAACACAATCTGTTTCGATCAGTTTGGTCCGATATTCGAATGTTGTGAAGCCCATGCGATTTATTAGAGGTCTCCGTTGCAGCCTTAAACCTATCCCGTAGGTGGGATTAACGTCGTGATACGGTCCTGCCTTGACGTCATATCTCTTGCATGTCCGCTTCGTGCTCGATCGGTTGTGGTCCCATTTAGAGCCAACAACGTATACAGTCGAAATGTGTCGATATGTTGCCCCATCAATGTCTTACGACAAAATTTTGACTTTTTCCACCTAACAACATCCGTACTGCAGCTTGGCGCTGGTTTTGGCGTAGCCGTGCTATGCGTAGGGTAGTGAGAAGTGTTTGAAGTCGTTCACCCCTTCTTTGTCTATGTTCAAGCTTGTGTTTGATGAAAATGTGTTTTGATAGTAGTCATTTAGAAAACACGACAGGGGGTAATCAGTTTTTAACCATTTACTATGTATCTCGGGATCAATTTACGACATCTGAAGAAAATGACACTGTATTTATGCGTATGGATGCAGGCATGTTTGTTAAAAATGTACAAAATAGCATTTCAAAACATATTTTGTCGAAAATATTATGAAAAATCGGGGTTGCGTATCTTTTTTGTCCTAGTATATATTTATGTGGCTTCCCTAGCTTTTCAATTGGACTATTCTGAAATTGTGGTGTATGGCTGGAAAGGGGTATCATGAAAATATTATTTTTAAACTCTCTCAATAAACCATATTTTTGAAAGACATTTTTGTTATCATTTTCTCACAAAAGAATCTATACACTGAGTAGTGTAGGCCTATATAAATAATGTTACAGGAACAGCAAAAAAAAGTAAACACCCAAGTTCTTCCACGTTACGAATTTTTAAACACATGTATCGGAATGCCGTAGTTTATTGATGTAATCTTCTCCGTTTGTCCGCCTGTCTGTCCTTCCTTTCGCGTTCTTGTCGAGCAATTTCTGTCGTTTTCCTACAATATTTCAAAAATTAAAATTCTTAATGGCCAATGAAAATTAATTAATGTAATTTAAACTGGACAAAACTCGGATGAGTCGAACCTCGGATATCCCGCGGTAAAATAACGTTCACTAAGATTTTACCCTTTCCCAAACAAGACCTTGTTTTGACGTCCCTGGTAGAACAATGAAGACAACAATGTGAAACAATGAAAACAAGGAAAACAATGTGACAAAAGAAGAAAATGTTGATAACCAGCATTTCTCAATTTGCCTAAATATTTTCTGTGGTACATGGATATGGTAACCAAATTCTGTTTTCTTATCTTCAGCATTTTTTGAATGGACCACCTTAAGATTGTGTCTTTTTTTTTTTTTTTTTTTTTTTTAAAAAGAATTAGTCTTAAAAGGACATTTTAGAATTTTTTGTCATAAATTTAACTTCTATTTTTATCTGAAAGAGCATATTTCCTTATGAAAATTCTGAAAATTTCAAGCCAAAATATTGCGCCATTTACGAGAAATTTATATTTTTGTGTTAGAATTGAACAAATTGTTGTGGACAACAGTTCGGATTTATATGCAATTTATCGATTATGTCTCAACTTTAAAGGGACATTTCATTCCAATTTTAATTTTTTAAAGTAGATCTATGTCTTGATGCCAAGATTGGTTATTCTAATGAGTATAAATACTATTGGTTTTTGGAAGTTGTTGCCAATAAGCGAGAAACACGCATGTAAAGTTGAGACATAATCGATAAATTGCATATATAAATCCGAACTGTTGTCCACAACAATTTGTTCAATTTTAACACAAAAATATAAATTTCTCGTAAACAGCGCTATATTTGGGCTTGAAATTTTCAGAATTTTCGTAAGGAAATATGCTCTTTCAGATAATAATAAAAGTAAAATTTATGACAAAAAATTCTGAAATGTCACTTTAAATGTGCGTTTCTCGCTTATTGGCAACAACTTAAAGTGACATTTCACATTTATTTCGTTTTTTAAAAGTATGTCTTGATGCAAAGATTGTTTGTTCTAATGCTTAGAAACGCTATCAGTTTTTTTGAAGTTGTTATCTATAAGCGAAAAATACGCCTTCAAAGTTGAGACAGAGATGACAAATTCTACATAAATCTGAACTGTTGTCAACAACACTTTGTTTAATTTTAGCACAAAAATATATATTTCTCGTAAACGGCTCAATATTTTGGCTTGAAATTTTCAGAATTTTCATAAGAAAATATGCTCTTTCAGATAGAATAAAAGTACAATTTATGTAAAAATAATCGTGAAATGTCACTTTAAAAAAACTAATAGTTGTTATACTCATTAGAATAACCAATCTTGGCATCAAGACATACTTTAAAAAATTTAAATTGGAATGAAATGTCCCTTTAACGAGTTTTAACTGTAGGCTAGGACTACATGTTGCTGTAAGTTTTGTAAATCTTCTTTCACTTAAATACCACGAATATCCTTCCTATTTTGCTTATGAACAGCAATAGAATGTTTGAAGAAATGTATACTACGGAATATTGACCTTAGGCATTTTCTGATTTTCTCTAAATATATCTCAAATAATTATCTCCTACTGTCACCATAATCAGAGGCGTGTTCTTTAGACCGAGATATTTTAAGATTTCTTAAGATATTTTAGACAAAGCGTCTTTAAGACCGAAATTTCACCGAGTTGTTCCGAATGTTCCATACTTTATACAAATGACGTCATAATGACGTCATTTGTATAAAGTATGGAGCATTCGGAACAGCGCGGTTTATAAATTATGGAGCGTTCGGAACCACTCGGTCAATTTTCTTTATATCGTTTCTACAGAGTTGACCGAGGGTTCCGCATGAAGTAAAAAGTAATGGCGCCTCCCACTGAATGACTTAAAAATCTTGATCTAAAGAATGATTTATGTTAAAATATCTTAAAAAATCTCGAGATATCTTAAGAAATCTCGCTCTAAAGGACGCACCTCAGATATTGTTGGGGAGGGTTAAAAACGAAAGTTGGAAACCTTAACGTCAGTGACAGATTACATGTCCTTCATGGGTAAGAGGCAATCGCAAATTACCATTGTACAGACCCGGGTGTTCCAAAAAATAAAGAAACTCATAGATGGTGTTTTATAACTTTGCTACTTTTTAAGGTAGAATGCGGCCATTTTGAGATTCGTGAAACACCAGATCTTTTCGAGCGGCGTTGTTATGTATCCGAACCTATTCGGGCGCGGTCGTACACATTCGGCGGTGGAAAGTTCCACCGCCGAATATTTTCGATGTCGCCCGAATAATTCCGATGTCGCGCGAATCTCATAAGGGGTGGACTACATTGAGAAAACTATCGTTATGCGTAAAGTTCAATATTGTAACTGTTACAGTTCGTGCACTTCCCATGTGAAAACATAATAAAGAAGCCATTGTCAACACCAGGTATCTATAGGCCTAACCTATGATATAAATATGATGCATCTATGCTGATATTATCCCCAGGCCTAAATCCCTAATGATGGCTTTTAGCATGTTGTCGCACCGTTTATAGACTTTATAAAACAGAATACAAGAATCATACAGTAAATGACATCCTTATAAATCGGTAATCATGTAGCGGTGTAAAAGTATGTAAAATATTTAAAGTGGGTTGATAGTGTTTACGAAATGATGTGATATCGGGTTTTAAATCCGTCGTTATCTAGGACAATACAGATCAGGCAGAGCTAAAATTTTGCACAGAGAAAAACAAAATGCATTTTTTAATTATGCACGATTATTTTTACAGCAAATTACCCCTTAAATAAGTAAGTAACTGTAAGTATGTATCTTTAAGCGCTACTTCATGCAGTGCTGAAAGCATCTTTACTTTTAATTGGAACTTTATCGTCGACAAAAGCAGTCTCGGTTTCATAAGTCTATAAATTTTGGTTGAAATTTATTTGAATTAGATAAAGGCTAATTTCGAAATAATGTGTTAATGAACAATAATAATAGTAATAATGGTAATAGGTTGTGTGGGTTCTGGGGCATCTGGGGAATGTTTTTCACTTTTTTTCTTGGAAAGATCACTGGAAACACTTTAAAAAATAGTTATGTTGAAGCCCGGGCTTCCTGATACGCGCCTATTTGCAGAAAGCAATCAATTGTCGTAACTACAGCCTATTGAGGTTGTAAATGTTCGACATTTTCGAGCGTAACCAACGAAACGTTGTGTACACTGAAGATGCAAACACATTCATGCGGATTTTAATCAAATATGTCTCAGAACATTGATGATTAATAATATTAATATTAATAATAATCTGATAAGGCTGAGAATATATACATGTATATAGGCCTATACATGGTAAAAACATATTTGAAGATGTTTTAATATTAGAACGTTATATTAAGTATTTCCTGGTTTTGTTTCGGCCTAATGCATGGGCGGATCTAGAAGGGGTCGGGGTCCGGACCCCCCTCCCTGGCATTGGCCGAAAATTAAATTTTGACTGTATAAATTTAGTGTAACGTTACATATTTATTACATTTTAAGCCATAATTTGAGCCTGGACCCCCCCCCCCCCCGAAAAAATTAGGCTTGGACCCCCTCTCCCTGGGAAAAATCCTGGATCCCCCTTTGTAATGAAATGTTATATAATAGATCCATCATTAGATACCAAACACTTCGTGTACAAACGTTGGTCGTCATCCGTTTAAACGGAAGTTGGCGGGGGATATCCTCGTCAATTTCCGTTGCAAGGAATGTCGACGGAAATTGACGAGTTATTAAAACATCCGTATTTAGCCATCGTCAATTTCTTTACAACGACTGACGCAAGAAGTTGCCTGAAGTTTATAGAATCATTTAATGGAATATTTTAAGAGAAGGAAACACAATTAAATATATATATCTACTTTTTTTAAATCGAGAAAATTTTGCGTCATTTTTCCATTTGCAAAACTAAAACGATTCCTTCCCTCCTCCGAAAATGGGTAAAAAATGAAATAATAATGATAATAATGATAATAATAATGATGATGATGATGATGATGATGATGATGATGATGATGATGATGATAATAATAATAATAATAATAATAATAATAATAATAATAATAATAATAATAATAATAATAATAATAATAATAATTCCATGTTTCTAGGGGAAATAATTCACGTCGTAACTTCAAGTCTGGAACGAAAGTAATTGGTACGATAGGCTAACGGAAACCATGTAAATTGGTTCTCAGCCTTCATGCGCAATATCTATTGACGCAGGAAACCAGACGTGGGGAAAACCCTTCAAAATTTCCACAAAATATTCGGGTGATTTGTGACAAACAAAATAATGTAAATCGTAAGTAAACTTTTTTCTTAAACAATAGAATTTGTTGACGTAGCGACACTGTTTAGGTTCCAGAAAATATTCAATAATCTTTTGAAACCCTGACTTTTGGATCTATTTTTGATAAATTAGTGAGGTCACGAAATTTTCGTTTGACAGTTGGACCCTTTTCCAGACAAGGAAGTTAATTTCAACATATTTCGAAATCAATAAAGATAGAACTTTTAGAACTTCAAATAAAAAAAAATGTATTTTAATTCAATGACATGTTAAAGCCTTTGGTTTCTGGTACACATAACCACAGGCGTCCGTAATTTGAGCCTTGGCACCATCTAGACTATTGATTCGGTCAGCACAATCCCTTCAATGTTTAATTGGATCTAAAATTGAAATGACCCAAATCACTATATTTGATGACAGGCTTTACAACATTATACTAGGGTGGGAGGGGGAGGCTTGTGAAAGAAAATGACACTGTACTATGAATTTGGACCCCACAGATATAAAGTGCTATACAGTGTAATTTTTGTATGAGGATTGTTTGGTTAACAAAAGATTTTTGTCAGATGCGCACTGTAAGTATTTAAGGTTGTAGGTGTTTTGTTTGGTTCAATTTTAAAGAAAAGAAGTTGTTTCATAATTACATGATTTGTATACCTGTTACTATGCAGAGCTGCAGATATGATACTCTCCATGCCGATGTCTATTGATTAAACCATCAAATATGACCTCTGCAGTTTTTGGTACGCCAACAGCCTATTTGGTCGTCATAATCTAATTATAGCACATCATTTGAATTATCGAATCAAAATCATTCAGTTTTATCTTGCATGATCATTACGTATACATTACGTCGCTTCTATTTTTGGCTGAAGCCGGTAACATTTGAATTATCGAACCAAAATCATTCAGTTTGATCTTGTTTGATTACGTATACATTACGTCGCTTCTATTTTTGGCTGAAGCCGGTAATTTGAAGCGTCAGCCAATGAAAGTTTGTATCAGATTTTTAAATTGTTTTGTTGTGTATAGCCGACGATTGGATACTGAAATCCCGCCAAGGCCCCGAGATTAGACGTGAAATGACCCCGCGAGAACAGAGCTCATTCTATCGAAATGGAATGTAGAGATAATGTGCTCTGTTCTTAAGAGAGTACAGATATGAGTGAGTGGCTTTTCAAAATGCAATATTTCTTTTATTGTTTAATATCAAACCCTATGTTTTGGCTGAGTACTCTCTACAAGACTTTTTAAATGAGTCCTCACCAAAGGGTTTGAATCTAAGATAAAGAATTTGAATGCCTTTACCCTCTCTTATATATCTGACCATTGACCTCTCTTCAACTTGAGTTTCATATATACCCTATTTTCCCACAGACCAACAGGTGTTAATCAGTATTTTACACATATTAGAAGACAGCCATGGATCGGCCATTAGACAGGTTGGCTTTCTATGACAAACCAGAAAAGTGTAGTCCACAAACACGAGAGAGACTGAAAGCTACCATTATCAACCGTGTGAAACCTAGTGGAAAAGATACAGACATTATCAAACTTTGGTAACTTTTTTCTTTAACCCATTCCAATATAATGCGCTTTTCGATGCCTCATAAGATAAAATTTTGCTTTGGGCAGAATTGTGAAATATGAAGAAATTGCTTGTAACTGGTAATGGGACGGAGTACATGTATGACAGGCTTTTAATTGAAATTCCAATGTTGCACAAATTTCATAATGGTTGGACTACCTAAAATCTAGTGTAAAAATTAAATAACAAGTAGATCTAGTTTTTAAATTCCTTATTCCCCAGTCTCTTTGTCTATTAACTTACTTTGCTTTTTGCATACTGTAAAAAATTGGAATCTTTATAAATTTTGAAAAAATAAAATTTAGTAAGGTTGTGTTTTCTATAATTACCTGCATTAATTTTTGGACTTTGATCATGAATATTACCAGTGGAAGTTAGTTCAATTGTACAGGATTGAATCTATCTAATTTGTTTCATTTATTTCTTTTTCATTGAACATAGCGTTTTCCATGTGTATACAGTATGCATTCTGAATTTCGAGCCCTATCCACAACAATTTAAAGACATGTACAAGAATGCTATCATTGACCTTGACATGAAGGATGACCTTGAAAGGTCAAATGTCATCAACTGGTGTAGAACAACGAAACAACTTTATCCAATGAAAACTACAGGTATTTATTGTTGGCTCAAGATCGTACGGCACATGTTTACATTTTGTTCAAATGTAAACAAAACATTGCTGTATAAACATGACTTAATTTTTTATAAGAAATGACGTAAATATGTTAAACATTTAGGTAGAGTGATAGAATTCATCACGTTTTAAACGACAATGTTTTGTTAACATTGAACAAAATGTAAACATGTGCCATACGATCTTGCGCCAACAATATATGTTTATTGATGTCAGAGATACAGCTAATAGGAGGTAATGGCCTTTCAAAAAGAAATATATTACGTCAGATGTTCATCAAATCGTCGTTGTAAATGCAAAACCCCATATCTCGTTTTTGGAAAATTTTAAAGGGGAGGAAGAAAAGTTTAATAACTATTCCCAAACTGAAATGTTTTACTTGAATTTTTAACAAATTGTTCACAAATAATGTGTCATTAATAATGATAAGTAAAAATATCTCAAAACCTGCGAGAATTGTCTAAGCTGGGCATACAAGTTTGTACTTTGAAAATCACAAGAATCGACGTACGAGGTTTTGCATTTACACCCACAAAATGTTCATCTAACCCTATATTGTGGATTCTCAAGTGAATCATATTGTTAAGATTTGGGCAAGAATTCACTAGTGGATTTTTTGTGTCAATCTGATGTTATGTTGGTATATTTTGATATTAAAGACAATTGCTTGAGCAAAAAATCATTCTACACAGAGGTCAGGGTGTTTTCTCTCTTTTTTCGCAAAAAAAAATACTTTAAATTACGCTAGAAAGTATTAATGACCTGAGTTAAAGGTGAAAATGCATGTAACATTGACGCAAAAGTGTGACATTTTAGTGTCAACATTTGTTTGAGCCCAAACAAACAGTTTTTAATGTTTTAACTTGTATCAAATAGTGTCAAAGCAGATAACCAGAATTTTTTTTCTGTAATGAACCAAAACTGTTCATGTAAATGTTCACTGCCTATTACACATGGCTACTTGTGAAGCGTATGTAACGCTTAGCAATTTTTGTGTCATGGTTACATACTACATTTTTTATATGTCAACTTGAAGCAGTGATTGGGAAAGACATTTCTTCAATGGGACAATGTCGCTTTCACTTACAAAATCAATGTGACATTTTGAAAATTGATGTGACAATTATAGGGTAAAATTGCTCCATTCTCATATACAGCAAAATTCAATGGGACAAGGGCCCACTCATTAGCTAAAACAATGTGACATTTGGAATTTCAATGTGACTATGGCCCATGGCGCAGGCCTTTCCCAGTCACTGTTGAAGAATTCCTGTATTTCTCGTAAGAAAATAACAAAATTAAGCTTCAGTGTTGATGTAAAATAATTCTAACACCACATTTGCCTTTAGTTTTATGTAGATTTTTTTAATTGTGTACATTGAAGCATGCATGTAACTTGGACAGAAATTATTTGATGTCAACATTTATGTTAATAGTGCTAGGATAATTAAGTCTATTTTACTGCAAGCTCCTGATATATATTCATCCTTGAAGATGATTAACTTTGGTGTTTCTAATAAGTGAATTGGAAAGAAGGAATATTTTTCTACCTACAGCTGAACAGTTGTATGTAACATTGACACCAAATAACACTTTGTCAACAGTTTCCAAAAATTCTAGAAATTAATTTTTTAAAATAAAATCTCAAATGGAGAATATAATGAAGGCCAAATAATAATCAGAAGAGAAAACTTAGTTGTAAGTACCCTGAAGGGAGAGAGGTCTTAAAAGAAAAAAAATAAATTGTGTCAATGTTACATGCACAAAAATTGCATATTTGGTGTGGCAAGTACATGGACATTCATGGATCTAAAAAAGTTGAATTATCATAAACATTTGACCTTTATCTGTGTCTGAACAGAATATTAAAACAACATCTCTCTTTTTTTATTTTTTCACTCATTGTCACACTGTGAGGCACATTAGTGAATTCTTGCCCATATTTCAAATGAGCACCCTCAACATAGAGTTCAACATTTTGGATTAAATCTTTCCAAAACAAAACCTGGTGTTGACGTCCCAATAAGAGAATGCTTGGGAAAATATTAAGACAAATGAAGAAAATACTGATAATCAGCATTGTCTCCTTTTGTCTCAATATTTTCTTGGCTTTAACACATACAAACTATTTCGTAAACAATATTATGGTCGCTCACCGTCCGTCCATTTGTCTGTCCACCCGTCCGTCAGTTCGTTCACAATTTCTTTAAAGATCTTCTCCTAAACCAATGGGCCAATTTTGATCGAACTTGGCAGGAATGTTCCTTGGGTGACCCTTTTCAAAATCTGTTCATGAATTTTTGATTTGTCAAAAATTTTGGGCGTGGCAGGGCGGGGCTTATTGGACTGAGAGAAATCGTAAGAAACTTCTTTAAAAATCAACCATTGGGCCAATTTGAAACAAACTTGGCAGAAATATTCCTTTAGTGGCTGGTTAAAAAATTTGTTCACAAAATTTTAGATTTGTCAAAAAATGTGGGCGTGGCAGGGCGAGGCTTATCAGACTTTGAGAAATCCTAAGAAAATTCTGTCAAAAATCATCCATGTTTCATGGGTAAAGGTTTAACCCTTTCCCAGACAAGACCTGGTTTTCATGTCCCTGATATAAAAGGCTTGGGTAAACATTGAGGCAAAAGAAGAAAATGCTGATTATCAGCATTTTCTTCTTTTGACTCAATATTTTCCATGCTATATTGTACAAAAAAACCATCTTTTTCAACATCCATTTTGTAGTCTGCAACAGCTTTCAAATTAGACAACCCTAATATTTTGTTATTTGGGAAAGGGTCGATATTAACAAAGATCCCAGAAATATTTATAAACATAGACCATCCAGAATGGAGCTACAGGTGAAAAGGGGGCAAATACATTCTGTTTGTTATTTGAGCTTTAACTCTTTCCCAAACAAGACCTGGTTTTGATGTCCCTGATAGAAATGGCTTGGGAAAACATTGAGACAAAAGAAGAAACTACTGAAAACCAGCAGTTTCTCCTTTTGCCTCAATATTTTCTGTGCTATTTTGTACACAAATCATATCTTTAGCAACATCTACATGTGTTTTATCGTTCTTCAGCATTCATATATAGAAAAAGTCCAAATTTTGGCCATTTTGGAAAGGATTAAATTCGTTTTTGTTGGTACTAATTTGAATAGTCTTGATTAGATAATTCAAATAAATACCCACAGTGCAGAAATTGATAAACAATGAAAGATATTTTACAATTTGGAAATCATGAACAACTTACTTAAGCTTTAACCCTTTCCTGAAAATGCCTTGTTTGACATCCCTATATAATTAGAATTGGGTAAATATTGAGTCAAATGAAGAAAATGCTGATAATCAGTAATTTTCACCCTTTGTCTCAATATTTTATGTGCTTTATTGTACATGAATCCTTTCTTTATCCATATCAATTTTCTCCTCTTTCAAATTGGAACAGTCTATTCCTTTTCTGTTTGGGAAAGGATTAAGCCCTTTCCCATACACAGTTTTGCCTCACTTATAGAAAAATCTGGGAAAATTTTATGGCAAAAAAAGAAAATACTAATAGCCTGCATTTGATTCTTTTGCCTCATCATTTTCTGGCCACCTTTGTACGTGCAGTCTTAATCAACATTCTGTTTTGTCATTTACTGCAGCCTTTAATTCTACTGCGCTGATGTTTTGCTGTAAGGAAAAGATTCAACTAAAATCAAATCTTAACTGTTCAATGAATATTTCCCCTATGTTGCAGGCCCGTAGGAAGCAATTTGATATTGGATGGGCTAAAGCCCCAGTGCTTGAATATTTGGGGAGGGGAGGGTGATAAATTGGATTTTCCATTAATCTTTAGTGTGAAATAAGGAAAATTGGGCATTTTTGACCAACTTTCAGCGGGCTAAGCCCCTCAGCCCCCCCCCCCCCCCTGTTCTTATGAGCTTGTGTTGTGAGTGACTGGTTCTATATAAAAATGATAAAGAGGGCAATGTTTGACAATATTTTCTCAAAATACAAGGCCTGAAGAATTTTATTTTGCATAGTTTAATGTCTAAAAATTATCCCTTTGCTGTAGCTTCTTGTTTTTAGCCTGATCAGAACAGAAAGTCCGTAATTATATGCCTTTGCAATGGCAAAAATTGACATTTTCCCTCATGTCATCTGTTCAGGTGAGCGATTTAGGACCATTATGGTCCTCTTTTTTTGCTATGCTTGTAAGTGTATACATTTACGCAGTCACTTTTTGATTCCCTTCTAGAAAAAGGTTGGAGAAAAAAGTGGAATACGGAGAAAATTTGACTACCATAGAATACTGTTGTTTGGAGAAGGGTTAACCCATTGGCTTTCCCAAGAAAGACCCGGTTTTGAGTTGACATTCCTAAAATAAAAGGCTTGCTGATGATCAGCATTTTCTCCTTTTGCCTCAATATTTTCTCAGCTCAATGTTATCAACGTCCATTTGTTGTCTGCAGCAGTTTTCAAATTCGAACAATCTATGTTTTTTTCGTTTGGGATAGGGTCAAAGAATGTTTATATTTTTTCCGCCAGCTGATGGAAACTGCCTACTCCATGCTGTATCTCTGGGACTGTGGGGTATTGAAGACTCTGATCAGTTTCTACGCCGTCTTCTCTACCTTAACATCACCACTGATGGAAGAGGGATGTTCAAAAAGCGATGGTTAGCTTACCAGCGGCAGTCCTTAAACTCCAACAGATTCAATGTTCGCATTAACACAGAGGTACCGACGGTATTTTTTAGTGCAAGTTTTCATAGAATGTGGGGGTGGGGATGGGGGGCTATTCCAGTCACCCTGGCAGGTTGTTGCTGGCTTCAGTTTAGTTTTTATGTGCAAGTGTATTATCTCTGTTTATATTGCTTTGAAACTTTGCATGCATTTTTGACCATGAAATCAGATTATAGGCAAAGATTCATTACTGTGCCATGTAATGAAATGTACTTTTAACCTTTTCTCAAACAAGACCTGGTTTTGACATCCCTAACAGAAAAGGCTTGGTAAAACATTGAGACAAAAGAAGAAACTGCTGATAACCACCAGTTTCTCCTTTTGTCTCAATATTTTCTGTGCCATATTTTACACAAAACCTTTATTCAATAACATCTATTTTGTCTTTTGTGGCAGTTTTTAAAGTGTATCACCCTAAGATTTTGCCGTTTGGGAAAGGGTTAACAGTATTTTGACTTGGTTATGACTTTATATCCAACTATCATACGTCTCTAATAACTTGGTTTCTCCTAGAGTTATTGCTTTCAAAAGTCACACATGGTTCTCTGACCATAACATCAACCGCTAGTCAAAGCTGGTTCTTTGCTCTGAAATTTAATTTTGGGGAATTTCAATAACCCTTTTCAAACTTCAATTTATTCACTATCCTGCTTTTTTATACTGGTAGTCATACTTTGCTGTCCTCTAACAGTTCTTGTTATTCCTGTACTAAAAGAGGATCTCTAGTTCTTACTGCACTATACAGAAACATTGAAAAATGAAAAAAAGATAGGTGAAAGACAAAATTAACTCGTTATTATTTAAAAGCTGATTTTATTATGAAATGCACTATTTTGGTATCACTTTCGTGAGTAGAAGGATGACAATTCTCTGCAGGAATGGCCAATAAAAAACAACAACATAAAGTCAGTTTTTCATTTTTTAATGTAAATACATATATATTACAAGTCATTTTCACATGAAAGGGGTTGTAAATTTACAACCCCCCTACAAAATAATAATATTGGAAAAATGGTGTGACGCTTTTCATAAAAACCAGCCTAATTCCCAAACTTTGGATTTTAAAATTTCAAGTCATTAGGGGTTGTAAATTTACAACCCCCTGCAATAATACCCGATAACTGGTGTGATGCTTTTTAAAAAAAAAAACAAGACTAATTTCAAAAGTTCTTTTTCAAAAATTCCGTTTAATAGGGGTTGTAACTTTACAATAAACAAGCCTAATTCCATAAAATTTCAAGTCATTAGGGGTTGTAAATTTACAACCCCCCTTCAAATACTATTGGGTAAATGAAATGCTGCATCTCATAGAAACAAGCCTAATTCCAGAAGTTTGGATTTTCTAAATTTCAACTCGTTAGGGGTTGTAAATTTACAACCCCCAGTCCCCAGTAAATAACATTGGATAAATGATACGCTGCAACTCATAGAAACGAGCCTAATTCCTTAAAGTTTCTATTTTAAAATTTCAAGTCATTAGGGGTTGTAAATTTACAACCCCTACAAAATAAAATCGGATAAATGATAGGATGCTTCGCTTAAAAAGAAGCCTAATTGCAGAAGTTTTGATTTCACAATTTCAGGTCATAAGGGGTTGTAAATTTACAACCCCTACAAATGATATTGGGTAAATGATATGCTGATTCTCATCGAAACAAGCCTAATCATTACTTAAGACTCGATTTTAACAAGGTCACTTTTTAAACCAACAATACCGGAAAATCAATAGCTTTTCGTAGAAAGTTTTTTGCGTTTGCTTCATATATCCTATGAGCTACATTCCACAGGTTGAAGAAGTTGTAGAGATATTTCCAATCAACATTAGACCATTAACACACAGTGACTTTTATGACTCACTGCAAGATAATGTCTTTAAAATCATCTTAGAAAATAAAGTAATCCCTCGTGGTAAGCTAAGCCTATTCATTCATTCACACAATGTCCTCTTCTAAAAAAGGTTAAAAATGTGAAGAATTATTCACCTGAAATCGTCGTCTGCAACACTTTCGATTTGGGACCAGTTCAAAATTTTGTCGTTTGGTAATTGGTTAAGTGAATGAATTTTTAAAGTTGATAATTCTATACATTCAGTTATAACAAAGAGAACATTTACAATACTTACCTACTAAGTTACTGTTTACAAATGTCATACCAAAATTCACTGAAATGTAGAATATGCTGTTTGGAAAACGATGTTTAACTTTTTGTCCATAATTATGTGGCCAGTAGGTTGCCATCATTAAATTAAAATTAACCGAAACAAGGCCTGGTTTTGATGCCGCTTATAGAAAAGCTTCAAGAAAGCAAGCATTGAGACAAAAAGAAAAAAATGCTTTTGCCTGAATATTTCCTGAGCTATAATGTATACAAGTAGCATTGACATAAACTAGTCGTCCGCATTTTGTTGTTTGTGAAAATGTTAATTGATAGAATAAGCAAAAGCTGTTGGTAAACACTAAACAGTTTAGTTTATCCACATATTGGCAAATATTTTGTTTGTATTTATTATTCAATCCTTTCCCGAAACAAGACCTTGTTTGACATCCCTAAAAGATCAGACCTGGGAAAATATTGAGACAAAAATAGAATACCCGATATTTTCGATCCTTTTTACGCAAATTCTTACGGCGCTTTAATAATCCATTTTGTCATCAGCAGCTTCTTTCAAAATGGACTTCCCTGAAATTTTGTCCTTTGGGACAGTATTGACACTTTACAGGAAAGTGACGCCTCACAAGAAATTGCCTGGGAATACACTGTGGAAAATGAAGAAATTGCTAATAACGGGCAGTTTCTTCATTTCCCAAAAATGGTTTCTACCCAGAAAGACCCAGAAATGTTATATTTCAATTACTTTAAATTTTCTTTATTATGGGACATCTTTGAATTCAGACAAATATGAAATTCTGTCGTCTGGTAGGCCTAATAGGTTAAATGGCTCTAACACGTTCTACCCTTCGTGCGTTCACGGAACATGAATGTGGTTAAAAATCATAATGTATCCTATAAAAAAGGCTATTTGTATTGGAATATACCCTCAGAAATTAAATTTTATTTTCATTCCAACTAAAGAACATAATTATGCAGACGGCGAATTTAATTTGGACTAATGTAGAATTTATGAACAATTAATAACCACGTGTATAATAACACATAAATTAATGCAAAGGAAGAACAAGCTGCTTATCAACATTCTGCGTTTTCTCAAACATGTTTATTAGGCACGATAACGCTAGGTCTTGTTTGGGGGAAAACAAAGATTGAAATTCACTGTAATTTGAGAAAGAAGAAAACTGATTCCCATTTAATTGCTTTTACTTTTCCGTTTAATTTTAGCAAAAAGAAACAATTAAGGCTGAAAAAATAAAATAAAAAAAATCAAATATTTCAAAATTGTGTTTAGGCTATGAGTTGGGTGAAAAATCGAAATAAACAAAACGATAAATACCTCATCAAAATACGTCCGGCTGTATACAGTAGCCATATAAACTGAAATTAAAGTTACACAAGAAAATATGTATTCGGCTGTGTAAGACCTCGTCTCCACTAGGACGCGGAAGGGTTGCCGAAGGGTTCCCGATCGAAAAAATGTCAGGATCGGGATGCTTCGGCACACCTTCGGGATGATCGGGAACTCTTCTTCAACCCTTCTGGAAGTCATCTTAATGCTTCGGGAATGCTTCGGGAACCCTTCGGGATCAAATTAGGTTCGGCATCCAAATTTTAAAAGTTTTGAAATTTGGACGCCGATCTTTTAGTTCGGGAAAGCTTCGGGAAAGCTTCGGGATCGTCGGCATCCCTTCCTGAAACCTTCGGGAACCTTTCTGGACAATCTGCAACTCATCGGGTCCTATTTAACTGCATTAAATCCATTGTAATACCCCGAACGGTCCACGAAAGGTTGCCGAAGGTCGACGTATTACATATTGGTAAAATTTACCCTCTCTGTCCGTCTCTGCGTACGTGTGTCCACATTTTATGATCGCAAATTCCACCACATTTATGGTTTAATTCAGATTTACAGAATGTATAGATCTAGTGTCATCTTGTGATTATTTTCAGAGGTTTCGAAATCAGGCAATGTCACAAAAGGGGGCTTAAGGTATACAACCCATCATTAAAACCCCCACTTTCTTACACACACACACACACACACACACACACACTTGTAAATACACTTCAAATAAGTTGATTAACTGTGCCGGATTTCAAGATTATGCTTCAAGAAGAAAATGATTTGCAAATATCAGTTACTCTATATTCATATGCAAGGGAGGTAATTTTGAACATTTTTTGTCAAATATTTCAATATTATTTTTAAGTATGCATTCATTCAAAATTCTAAACCGTTCAAAATGCTCATGTACTCGCATTAAGAATGGAAATGTATCACAGTCTAGGAATTACTGGCACCTTTCAAATTTCGCCTCTGGCTCTTTGGTGCGAATGATGGGTTGCATACCTTAATTTAACATACAAATGTATCTATGTATATTGTGACCTTGGACCTTAAGATCGCCACACAGGCGTGATTTGCGTGAATTGTTCTGTGTAATACAGGCAGCGGACATAGCGCATTCGGAAGCGTGTCAGACTTATAACATGGTCTCCCAAGTTGGATACCCGGCCGCAGCAAATACCCTTACCGACAAAAATGTCACCCATCAATGGTTTGATATCGTGGACCTATGTGGGGGAGCAGCTGGAGGCTCGGTAAGGGTGTTGTGGTAGTACTTGTATGAGAAACGACAGTAATCCATGTTTAGATGCTCCAGCCGCCGCGATAAGGCCATAGCAGTTGAAAACGGCGTAAAACCGGGTTTAAACCCCCAATTAAATCAAATCCAAGTTCAATGCCCGGTAGCGCAGGTAGTTGTTTTGAATTTTGATCGATTCATACATTCAGCACGAGTAATTTACAGGAAGAATAGGAATCGAGAAAAATTGAAATGAACCTGTTTGCCAATCAATGTCAAAAAGTTCAAACCACATCAGCGACCATTGTTTTCCTATTCCACCATTCTATCTTGCCACGGAGCCGACCCAGCATTTGCGCTGTTGAAATACAATCTCAGGTATTCCCTCTGGCGCTTTGCCTCTACAGAGTCTATATTTCCCCTTCCAGCCTCTCTCACGACCTCTTGCGAATGATCTGCCGCTCTCCAGCTTCCTGGAACTATATTGTGGTTGTTGTCTTCATTGTCAAACTGGCCGCGATCAAGAGCAGGATGGGCGGATCTAGAGGGCGTCGGAGGGGTCCGGCTATATAAATTTGGTGTATCATTACATATTTACTACATTTTAAGCCATAATTTGGGCTTGGACCCCCCCCCCCCCCGCCCCAACCCGCAACACCCTGGAAAAAAATTTTGGGCTTTAACCCCCCGGGAAAAAATTTCTGGATCCGCCCTTGGACCTGATAAAGTTGTGCATGCATATACAAGCGCTGACAACTTTGCGATCTATCTCTGGACTCTGTATTGTATTTGCCAAGCACTGCCATCTAGCTGACAAAATGCCAAAAGCATTTTCTACTATTCTTCTAGCTCTAGAGAGCCGATAGTTGAAAATACTTTGACTATGACTGAGGTTGTGTCGCCTATATGGCTTCATCAGGTTGGTCCTCATAGGAAATGCATCATCTGCAACTATAACGTAGGGTATATCCCTGTCGTCATTGGTGATTGGCGAAGGTGGTGGGAAACCGATCGAATTATCATCCATGCACTCTTTCAATTCAGAGTCATTGCTTACTTTGCAATCCGAAATGTATCCCAATCCACCTAGATCACACCAGATGAATTTATAATTGGCATCAACCAAGGCTAAAAGGACTATACTGAAGAAGCCCTTATAATTATGGTACAGACTACCGGAACCAAAAGGCTTCTTAATTGCCACATGTTTACCATCGAGGGCACCCAGTGTATGGGGCATATTCCACTTTCGCTAAAACTCAGTGGCCACTTGTCGCCATTCCTCGGGAGTACTTGGAATAGCCATGTACTCGTCTTTAAACTCATCAAGGAGTGCAGTGCATACTTCTGGTACAATTCTGCACACACTTTGCTTGCCAATACGGAAGTCATAGGCTAACGAAGCGTAACAGTCTCCGGTTGCCATGTATCTCAATGTCACAGCGAGCTTAAGGCCAGCTGGAATGGCGTTGCGGAAACTCGTGTTCCTGCTCTGAACGCGAGGCGCAAGACGCTGAAGTATGTCGTCAAACATTCTAGGGGTGATTCTCAAATACCCCTTAAATGACGACACATCTTCGTCCCGTAATTCTTGCATTAATGTATTATATTGGCCATATTGCAACTTTCTTTCGTCAGAAAGCCAAGGTCGAACCCACCACCGACATCGTCGTCTTCGCCTCCTACGTAAATGTATGGCCAGACCAATCATTGCAGCCTGTTCGGCTAGTACACGGTACTGAAGAGCCAAAGCAAATTCTATGTCTATCGCAGCCATAATATACGTGAACTGAAAATGTATCACTCAACTGTCCTATATATAGCTTGGAATTTACATCGGCAACATATCGGCATTGCTTCTTAGACTCTTCCGCATGCTCTGCATGTGATCGGCAGCCATTCTGCATGATCGGGAAACATTCGGCCAACAATCCTGAACCGATCGGCATCCTTCCGCATTAGATCTGCATAATTCGGTAAGGTTTCGGCATGTCTTCGGCAACCATTCGCATACAGTTCCGCGTATCGATGCCGAAGGGATCCCGAAGGTAAAGCTCCGCCCATTTTTATCCCGAAGGCTTCCCGAAGTTAGCTATTTTTTCATCTGCAACCCTTCGGCAAGTGATCGGCGTCCTAGTGGAGACAGGCCCTAACACATGGCTTCCCTTTGCCTACTGATTTGAATGCCGCGGCCTTGATGTTGATTCGGAACAACCCTTTACACATGCCAAAAGTAAGAGGCGTTTAGATTACAATAATCTTGTTGATCTTGTCTTCTATAAGGTAAACCTTCTACAAATCGCCCCTAATTTGCATTTCATCTTTTCTCAGGAGATTTGCCAAAATTTATCTGTCATTTGGTAAAATGAAAAGTTTTGAAAAGTCAACAGAAGGAGATCTGTAGACTTGGAATCGTATCTTTTTTGACACATGGATTAAGAATGTGCAAACTTTGAAAGGTACGGATAGAAACCTCTGGCTTAACCCTTTCCCAAACGACAAGAATTTTGATTTCTTCAAACTAAAAGGTGTTGCACACGACAATTTGAATGGAACGATTTTAAAGTTATAGTGTTGACGTAAAGAACATTGTTGAAATGAAGAAAATGTTTCTCTCTTTTTTTAATTTTCTACGGCGTCTAAATGTGTCACTGTTTGGGAAAGGGTTAAAAGAAACCTTCCTTTTTCCGCTGCTTTTTACCGTAATCCCATTTGGTCTACCAATTCGTCTATTCGTATACTTTTTTGGACATAATTCCCATTTCGTCTACTGTTCTATACTTTGTTTATCAATATGATATCATATGATTTTTATTATTATTATTATTATTTTTTTTTTTTTTTTGCATTTTTTTTATTTCATTTGTGAAAGTGACTCAAGGCAATAAATAAAGAGTAGACGAAATGGGAGGAGACCAAATGGGATTTGACCAGGCCAGTCTTGAGTTATAAAACGCAGTGTCGTATGTACAATTATAGAATACAAAGTCTGTCCTCTTCTACGCCCGAAATCGTCGTGACCTAAGTTTGAAAAACTTCTGGATCTAGTTATAGCACTCTCGAACAGAACCAACCTTATGTATAAACATTGAGTATGATTTGATGTGAATTAAATTTTACATATTTTGTTATTCTTGGAAGAAAACAAACATTGTGGGAAATGAAGAGATTACCTGGCACACGCAATTTCTTCATTTTCCACAATGTTTTCCTGCCTTGATCTTGTTTAGTGTCAAATGGAGTCATTATGTGGGAATTAAGTACTGAAAATATTAATCGAGCATTAAAATCGAAGGTTTAGAGAAAAATAGTGTAGCTACATTGAAATATTAATCGAGCATTAAAATCGAAGGTTTAGAGAAAAAATAGTGTAGCTACATTTTATAAAATTTTACAGAAGAAGGAAAGCATCTTTCTACATTTAAAGTCAGAGATAAAAAAAAAATGAACACAGTCATTATGTATTCCTTCCTAGAGATTCAGAAAAATTAAAAAAAAAAAAAAAAAAGAAAGAAAACAAAGAATTTTGGAAAAAATGTAGTTACAATAGTTTTGCGCCGAGCCTTCGATTTGATACAGGTAGGTCATTAATCAGAGAAAATTTTCTTTGATTTAATACGATACTAAACGACACAATTTTAGACTTGTCCAAATTCAAAGATGAAAATGCTAAAATAAGATATCAAATGGATTTTTTTACTTTTCTTGCATTTGTTAATTAAAAAACATTGTAGGATATTAAAATTTATCTGCAACTGTAAGCAATGTCTTTATTTTCTATAGTTTTCCAAAACCAGAATGCAGTCGATGCATCAAAAGCGTCATTACTTTATTTACAAATCTGTTATGACGTTTGTATAAATGGACATCGAGTCGTGAGCCGCGACGAAAGGTTACGGTATATTCCAATACATGTAAATAGGGAGGAGGGTCTATTTTCCACTGAATAAAAGCGAACAATGACAGGTATTGCGTGCTGTCCGTGATGCCGTGTAAGTTCAGTAGCTGTATCCAGATAGTACTTCGTCGATTTATTGCAGGGAGACGGGTTCGAATCACATTTTTCATAATTCGAAATCCCTCTTCCCCCGTCAATTTAGACTCGCTGATCTTTGATCATTCACAGGTCGTTGTTTATCTATAGACCTTTTTTCCAGAAACTTATAATCGGTACAATGATATGTTTTGATAATAGCGAAATTTAAGATCAATCAAAGTTACAAAGGGTAAAATTTGTATGAATTGATATGGAAATTGTGAAAGTAATAGTCCATGAAATATTGAGACAAATAGAGAAAAGGCTGATCATCAGCATTTTCTTCTTTTGCCTCATTGTTTTCCGAAGCCTTTTCCATCAAGGAATCCTGTCAAACCAGTTCTTGTTTGGGAAAGCAAAGAGAATAAAGGGTAGGATGTAGACCAGTAGATCGTTGCTATGCAACAATCGGATACCCGATTTCACACGATCACGTGATGGTTCTTATGTAATAAATTTGTTGCTGTGTCATAGAGATTAAAACGTTAATCTTTTTCCATGTGTTTCCAGTACCACGTGTTATCGGACACAGGGGATGTTAGGAAATCGGTTTCGGATCACACCAGTACAGGTTAGTGTCTCTTTTACCCATCCTTTTTGCATGTTTAACTAGAATTTGTCAATAAATTGTAAAACATGAAAAATGTGCGCACACTTCCTTTGCAAAAAGAGCGAGAAAAAAATAAGGTTTCTTATTAAGGCAATCAGTTTAACCCGTTGATAGTTTAATCCTTTTCCAAAAAAGACTTGTTGATATTGACGTCCATAAAAGTTTTGGGAAACATTGAAAGAAAAGAAGAAAATGCTAAAAATCAGCATTTCATCCTTTAGTTTCTAAGCTATTATTAACACTTCATATCCTATATAGGCATCGATTTTGTCGTCATAAGCAGCTTTTGCATCAGACCACATCCTGCCGTTTGGGAAAGGGTTAAATTTTAAGTCCTCTGAAAAAAGATGGATGCTTAGGCTATATAAGAGAAATATCAATGTACTAATTAGCCCGAGATTAATGACAAAGGATTAAAATTCTCTTTTTAAAAGCATAGAAGAATTTGCCAGTAAACATAAAAGGAAAAGAAGGAAATTGTGAAAATCAGAATTTTGACATTTTAAAATTCATATATTTTTTTGCTATAATTTACTTAACACAATGAACTTGAAACACAATAAAAATGCCGTTTTGGTAATATTAAGAGTGTTATGTAAGAAGGTATCTGTCATCTTTATCACATTTTCAAGTTTATTTTGATGTTCAATAACGCGAAAAATAACAAAAACGGCTAATGAATTTGCGAACGACTATAAACCCTTTCCCAAACAAGAACAAGTTTTTACGTCTGTAATAGAAAAGGCTTTGGAAAACAATGAGGCAAAAGTAGAAAATGCTGATAATCAGCATGTTCTTCTTTTTCCAGAATATTTTCTACGCTTTATTGTACCCAGATTCTATCTTTAATAACAGTTATTTTCTTGTCTGCAGCAGCTTTAACCCTTTCCCAAACGGCAGATGGGTGTCAAAATTTTAAAAAAAGCTGTTTCAGACGAAAAAATGGATGTTGGTAATGATTGGTTTTATGTACAAATTAGCAAAAATGATATTGACACACAAGGAGAAAATGATGATTATCAGCATTTTCGTCTTAATGTATTCTTAATCCATAATTATCTGTTAGGGTTGTCAAAAGCAGGTCTTGTTAAGGAAAGGGTTAAAGTTGGATCGCCCCAAAATTTTGTTGTTTTGGAAAGAGATTTTGTCCGGGAAAATGGTAATTTCAATTATATATTTTCAAAAGTCTATCTTTGTTCACTTTAAAAACCATCGTAACTACAGCTTGATCAACCTGTAGTTGCGCCATTTTCGAACGTAACCGGCGATGAACAGTTATATCTTAACCAACGGATTCAATTCTTTTCCCAACTTAAACATTTCCAAAATGACAGATCCGGACAGATACAGTATGAAAGCAGCTTACCGTAGACGAAAAAATAGATGTTTTTGAAGAACGGATATGTGTAAAATACAAAAAATATAGATGCAAAATATGAAATGCCTGTTATTTTTTCTATACTGTGGTTTTAAAATTCGTCAAAAGAAGTCACTGTTTGGGAAATGCTTAGACACGTTAGCACTGTTTAACCCTTTACCAAACAGCAACAATTTAGACTGGATCAAATTGAAAGATTTTGCAAAGTGAAGGAAATATTACATTTTTAAAGGGACATTTCATTCCAATTTCATTTTTTTAAAGTATGTCTTGATGTCAAGATTGGTTATTCTAATGAGTAGAAATACTATTAGTTTTTTGAAGTTGTTGCCAATAAGCGAGAAACACGCATTTAAAGTTGAGATATAACCGATAAATTGCATATAAATCCGAACTGTTGTCCACAACAATTTGTTCAATTTTACCACAAAAATATAAATTTCTCGTATACGGCGCAATATTTTGGCTTGAAATTCTCAGAATTTTCATAAGGAAATATGCTTTTTCAGATAAAAATAAAAGTAAAATTTATGACAAAAAATTCTGAAATGTCTCTTTAACTTAGATAGAAAATATTGTGGAACATGAAGAAATTGCTTGTTTCACAAGCCATCCTGTTGGAATGGGTTAACCATGCCCCCTCCCCTCCGGCCACACACAGTATATGTTGATGAAATCGCAAAATTAATCGGCCTTGTTGAGGGAGGGAAGGAAAGGATTTCATCCTTATATTCTTTTCCCAAACAAGACCTGGCCCCGGTTTCTCGAAAAAAAAACTTAAGTACGTTCTCATGCTAATTTCAAGCAAAACATAAGACATTATTATCTAATTTATAAACAATAATGTGAAGAGGAGTATCTGTAAGAGTAAAAAAATGTTTGACTGAAAAATAAATTAAGTTAACCCTTTCCCAGAAAGATCTGGCTTTGACATCCCCAATAGAAATGACACGGGAAAGCATTGAGACTAAAGGAGAAAATGCTGATAATCAATTTTCCCTCCTTTAGCCTCATTGTTTCCTAGCCTAAATTATTCACATTTATTTTCTTGAAGTAAAATCCATTGGTCATTTACTTAAACATTCAAATTAAACGCCCATTTTTTTTCTCTCGGGAAAGGGTTAATAGATAGCAAATCAATAAAATTGATATTTATCTGCTGTTAAATCTGTTGATCATAGATTGATATTGAAAATGTGTATCATGACTTTATTTGAACCATGCTCTATTTGATTGAACGATAGAGTTAAACCCCTTGACAGCCAGAAGTGGCGTATACTTGTGTTAGTATGAGTGTTATTGTTAAAAGGCCATATTGCAAATAAGATAAATTCAATTGAATTATATTTGTCTTTATATGCTACATTCTCTAAATAAAGTTATTATTACTATTATTATGCTCAAATCTGAGCACCGTGCACAAATCGCACGAAATCCACGTGAACTTCAATCAAACACCCTTCAACGTTGGAGAGTATTCGTTTGAAGTTGAGCATGTTCTCATGAGTATATACTTAAGTTTTTTTCGAGAAACCGGGGCCTGGTTTTGACCTCCGTACTAAAAGTTTTGGGAAACTATTGAATCAAAATAGACCGGTGAATTTTATTTTTTACCAAAATGGCACAATTTTGCACATTGCATTTCGACTTCGTAGTATGCGATAGCAGACACCATTGATTGAATTAAGAAAAAGACAAAATCCCTTTCCCACAAATTTTACATTTACAAATTCAAACTCACGTACATCTTTGCATTTTCTATAAATATTTTCGACATGACGTACCTCAAATCCCTCTATTTGTTGACCATTTTGAGGAAAGCAAATTATATGATACACTCGCATGAATTAAAATGACAATTCAAAGTAACTTGGATTTCAACAAACTATTAGATTTTAGTAAAGGTTTGTTTACCCTATGACACAAAAAAGTCTTGACAAAAGGACAGCATACTGGCTATCAGTATTTTCTTCTTTACGTCTTAATACTTTCTCATGCCTTTCGAATATTTCATATGTGAAAACTAGGCTGTTTTATAAAAGGTTATAGGTTATAGAATGAATTCTTGTTATATTTTCAGATATGAGTGTTGGACAAGAAACTCGAAGTTGTATACATGTACGAGTCTAAGACAACCAACTAATTGCGGAGACCGTCGGAACACACACGGACAGAGACCTCAATAATATCATATTTAGTGACAAATTTTGTGCAAGAGTGACGCTAATGCAGATTGTTATATAACTTTTTTTTTCAGAATAGCATAATTCATGGCCGATTATCTCCTAAATGGAATAAGGCTTGGTTCTAAGAGAAGTAGCGCATCATTTATCTATTATATTCTATTATAAGATGCAGGGGTTTGTAACTTTACAACCCGTAGTAACACGACACTTTAAAATCCTAACTTATTGTGAACTTTGGCTTTGGCTTGAATCTTAGAGAAAATGTGCATCAAATATCCTGTATAAGATGTAGGGGTTGTAAATTTACGACCCCTAATGACCATAAATTTGGAAATCATGACTGATTGTTGAATTTCGCTTGTTTCTATGAGAAGTAGCACATCATTTATCAATTATTATTTGCAGGGGGTTGTAAATTTACAACCCCTGATGACCAAAATTTTTAAAATCATCACCAGGTGTGGAATTAGTCATGTTTCCATCAATGGTAGCGCATCACTTATCCAATATCATTTTCAGGGGGTTGTAATTTTTTTTATGAACTGAACTTTTAGAGGCAAAACTTATTTTGCTTAAGATTTGTTTCTTTGAAAAGTAGCACGTCGGTTATTAGACGCAGGGGTTGACCAGAAATTTTGAAATCATAATGAATGTGAATTTTTACTCGTGTCTATGAGAAGTAGCAAACCATTTATCCAGTATTTGATCCAGGGGTTGTAAATTTACAACCCCTAATGACCAGAATGTTTCTAAGTCATAGCCTACCGTACGTTAGAATTAGGCTTCTTTTTTATGAGAACCAGGACATCACTCATCTAATATTATTTGCAGGGGGTTGTAAATTTACAACCCCTAATGACGGTAAAAATCGAAACATATGGAATTAGGCTTGTTTCTATGAGAAGCAGCATATAATTCATCCAATACTATTTTAAGGGGGGTTGTAAATTTACAACCCCTATGACTTGAAATTTTAAAATGGAAACTTGTGGAATTAGGCTTGTAATTACGGGAAGCACCACAACATTTATCCAATATTATTCGCAGGGGGGTTGTAAATTTACAACCCCTGATGACCAGAAATGATACAATCGAAACATATGGAATTACTCTTGTTTCTATGAGAAACAGCATATCATTCATACGATATCATTTGAAGAGGGGTTGTAAATTTACAACCCCTGATAACCTGGAATTTTAAAATCGAAACTTATGTAAATAAGCTTTTTTTTTAAAGAGAATCAGTTCATCATTTATCCAATAATATTTGAAGGGGGGTTGTAAATTTACAACCCATTTTGTGAACATTTTATAAGTATTTACATTAAAAAATGAAAAACTGACTTAATGTTGTTGTTTTTCATTGGTCATTTCTGCAGAGAAGTGTCGTCCTACTACTCACGAAAGTGATACCAAAATAGTGCATTTCATAATAAAATCAGCTTTTAAATAATAACGAGTTAATTGTTTTATCATATGCCATATCAATGGCTTAGCGTGAAACAGTTGTAACTGCCTATATGTTTATTGGCAGTTACAGCTGTTTTGCGCTGAGCCACCAATATGTATGATTGTTTCATTACATCACATAATATATATTCTCTGAGGGTTATCTAGCTAGGTCAGCAGATTGGCTATGCTGGGCAATCCCACAATATGCAAAACCCCAAGAATTGGCCTATCTAGGGTTTTCTACATTTACTGTGTTTGATGTGCTATCATATACACTTACTATACATTTTATCCTATAATTTAGTCGGTATAGAAAAAAAATCACCGAAAATCCATTTTCTTTTTTGAAGCTCTTAACAAGTAAAGACATGAAATTGATTACAAAAAATGTTTACTTTTCCCCCTTTTAACAAGGTTTAGAAACAGGAAGTAATATAAAGAGTATTTGTATTTGCATTTTCTACTTTACCCTTAATCAAACTTATTTTCAACACGGAACACATATTTTGGTGACCGAAGCTATGCAACCACAACTTGTTTTGACAATATACATGTAGTTCTCAATTCATGGATTTATTTGTATGTTCAGTCAGTTCTATACTGTATATATGCTGCATTAAGTGGGACTCTTTCAATAACAGCAGAATTGAAAATTTGACCAAACTGAAAGATGCCACAGATGACTTAATGGATGTTGTTTAACCCTTTCCCAAACAGAAAGATTTTTTGGTGGTCCATTTCAAAAACTGCCACAAATTACAAATTAGAAGTTATTAAAGATAGAATTTGTGTAAAATATGGCACAGAAAATATTGAGACAGAAGGAGAAACTGCTGGTTATCAGCAGTTTCTTCTTTTGTTTCAATGTTTTCCCAAGTCTTTTCTTTTAGGGACGTCAAAACTAGGTCTTGTTTATGAAAGGGTTAAGATAACAGATATATGTAATAGAGTGCAAGTATACAGGTATTGAGGTAAAATGAAAAAATGGTGTATTATGTAAGCATTTTCCTCTTTGTGTTATCAGCATTTTCTCCTTGTAACTTGATATTTTCAGTGCTACATTCTTGGCAAATATGTTCTTTATCCATATTGGTTTATTGTCTGCTGCAGCTTCCAAATTGTAGTAGTCTACACTAAAATGTTGCCATTTTTATGCCCCTGTATCGAGAGATTGGAGGCATATTGTTTTATTCACGTCTGTCTGTCTGTCTGTCCGAAGACTTGACATTTTGCCTTCTCTCCAAAAGAATCAGACATACAAAGCTGAAATTTGGTATGTAACTTCTTTTCAATGATATCAATCTGTTTCATGCAAATTACAACCTTCCTCAAGGTCATCTGGTAACCCTTATCAACCCTTGACACGAAAACTTAACATTTTAGAAAAATGGCCATTTCGCGGTATTCCTGTTTCACAAACACTTCTTGTTTCAAAGGGTTATTTGTGATTTTATAAAAACCTTTTCTGATGATGTTCTTTTTTCAATTTTTCCAGGAGTTCAGTGTAGAATGGGAGTCAGTTATTAAAGCCACTATTGATGTTATGAGACAAGAGAATCATGGACTACCCTACACAACGCTGGAATCAATACACCTCTACATTCTGGCTAACATTCTGTGTCGTCCCATTATTGTATTGGCTGACAGAGTAGCAAGGAATGTATATGGACAGTCACTGCAAGAGAGTGAAATTGGTGGAATATATCTGCCGTTAGAGTCAAGACCACTTAATTGTCATAAGACACCAATCGTGATTGGATATAACATGAACCACTTTGCTCCGTTAGTCTTTGAAGAAAGTGACTTTAGTTCGTCAAGTTCCCTTCATTCCATACCACTTGTTACAAGGGATTTAAACTCTCTACCAGTCCATTATTTATTGCTGGACGAGGAACCACAAGCCCAGGCACTGTTAACGAGCTATTTGACTGTGAATGAGATTGTATACACAGCCAGTGATGGACCCATAACTATACCAGCGGTACTCGTCAAACATGAACCATTGTCCAGGGAAGTTAACATCATGGAGGCCTACAGACTTGACTGTGAACATGTGTATAGAAACATTACAGGACATGATGTTAGTCAGAATGTCCAACATTTCAATTTTGAAAGGAGAAACAGGAATGTCCCATTAGCAGGCACTCAAAATATTGGTGAAGTTACTCAAGTAAATATAATGCCAAATAATGCAGTAAACATTGTACAAGGTGCAGTAACAATTGGTAATATTCCACAGCCACAACCAGCAGCAGGGAAGAGAGAATGTCTTGCTATGGGCTGTAAGATGTATGGTACTGCAGAGACTGGCTGGTTCTGCTCCAAGTGCTTCAAGAAGGGAACCAAACAGTACCATAGACAGGAAGAGGCTGCTAGGAGGTCACATGAACAGCAGAGACAGGTCAACCATCCTGGACTGATAAATGGACAACCACGGCAACATTGTGTAGCCACCACTGTGAGACAGCACACTGAATATCAGGACATATCTATAATGGGGGCAGATTGTCAGGCTGGATGTGGATTCAAATGTTCCACAGAAACATACCCATACTGTCACGAGTGCCATCCAAAATATACACAAGTTGTGGCCCCTCCAGCAAGACCCCAAAACATAGCCCCTCCAGCCAGACCCCAGAACATAGCCCCTCCAGCCAGACCCCAGAACATAGCCCCTCCAGTTAGACCCGTGAACATGGAACAACAGGAAGTACAGCTCAGTATGTTGCCTGACTCCTGTATCACAGAAAACTGTATGTACCGATGTTCATCAGCAACCAAACCTTACTGTCATCAATGTTACGAGAAAGTGAGCCAGATACAGAGAAATACAGACCCTAGTGCACCTCCCCAGTCCATACAGAATGGAGTCGCTGGTTCAAACGAAGGACATCTTCAACACCCTGGACAACCGCCTTTGAATTATGTTCCACAAAACAGAATAGGAGGTGATATTTTATTACCGCCAAATGTACAAGCAGGGAATATGAACTCGCCCATCGTACCTATGGATACATCCACCACTGGTAGGCTGGGATCTATGGAGGGTGTTCTACCTAAACAGTGCAGGATGACAGGATGTACAAACCAAGCAATAAAGGGGAATAATGGTATGTGTGAGAGCTGCTATAACATGTCACTGTTTGGACCAGGACTCGGTGTTAGTCCACCACCTGCAGGAAACAACTTGATAGGTATCTTACAACACATTGACGACATTCAACGACAGGAGAAATCTTGTTCAAGTCCAGGATGCCCAGAGAAGGTGGAACCTGGAATAGGTCAGTGCATGCCTTGTTTCTTGAAAATTGGCAACATGCCATTGTCTACAGAACACACACAAGTAGGTCAAATGCCGATGAATATTGTAGCACCAGAAGATGAAAAGATTTTGAATAGTAATGAAAAATTAAACATAGTGAGACAACCTTCTGAGAACCAATTTAGACAAGCCAATATCCCGTCTGCTATTGAACTACAAACAGAAAAACAAGAGGGTTACCAACAAAACCAGGGTGCCAGAAGTGATCTAGAGTCGTCTGGAGCGTATCCATCTTGTACCCCAGTAGAGCTGTCAGAGAAGGAGGTTAAGCAACTGAACCCAGTGGTCGTGAGTTCGAGACAGAAGACAAAATGTAACTCCCCATTCTGTGATGAGATGATTTATCCCCCGAAAGCTTATTGTGAAGACTGTATGAGCGCACTGCAGGAAACACGGGCGAAAAAGTCAATAGAAGCAGAGAAGAAGAAAAGTAAGTACATAATTATACATATGTGACCCGTCACGCTGAAAGGAACCTTATTGGAAGTGTGAAAAATATCGACCCTAGGCAGTCTGCGCAGTCCGCGCTGCAAGACTAGGGACGACACTTTTCACTTTTATGTAATTTTCTAAATCCGAAATGCTGTCGCTATCTTACTATATGTTCATTTTTTTCACATATGGGATCTGGTTGACCTGTGCTTGGTCTCACAAATTTGTCAAGAGATTTTTGAAGGTAGGATAAGGTCCCTTTTAGCGTGACGGGTCACTTATATAATTATACATATATGCAATACCAGAGCTACAGATAAGAAGGGCTGATGTCTTTTCAAAATGAAATATTTCACTAAATGCTCATCAAATCATGTCGTGGGTACTCATTAGAATTGTCTCAACGAGACAATTCTAATGAGTACCCACGATATGATTGTCTCGTTGAGACAATTCAAAGCAACAAGACTATTCAAATGTGCTATCATAACATAGATTTTTTATTTGAAAAAAGAATTTAGAATGTCTCCACCCCCTCTTATCTGTTGCTCTGCTGCCGCAGACGACAAATGGGCCTTGTTTAAGATAGAATTTGTGTATAATATAGCATGGAAAATATTGAGGCAAAAGGAGAAACTGCTGATTATCAGCAGTTTCTTCTTTTGCCTCAATGTTTTCCCAAACCTACTATATTAGGGACGTCAAAACCAGGTCTTGTCTGGGAAAGGGTTAACCAATGTCATGATGCGCTTTAACGACAAAGCATCGGTTAATAAACTCATAGAGAAAATATTTTTTTAATATGCTGCCAAATGATGTAAGACGATCAATATAGAAAACAAGGTTGTCATTATTCTGTGATTCTTTCCAAGATAATAGCTAGCTTTGACAACCTTAGAGTATAACAAGCTTAGCAGACCATTCAAGCAAAGGAAGAAAATGCGGCGAATATGTATAATATTTTCTTCTTTTGTCTCGATATTTTCTGTGCTTTGTTGTACAAAAATTCTGTCTTTAATTTTGAATATCAAAAACCATTTCCTTTCTGCATCAGCTTTCAAATTAGACCAATCTAAAATTGCATCGTTTTGGAAAGGGTAAGGAAAAATGAGTTCTCAAGAATAAATTCTCTGTCTTTTTTCTAGATGCTACAAATCCAAATTCCTGTCGAACACCAGGATGCAAGTTCTCTGGGAGTCCGGAGTTTAATGGATTCTGTTCACAGTGCTTTAAGAGCAAGAGTAAGTACAACAAACAATGCTTTCTTGAACCCATTACCAAGTGGATAAAATTCACACTGGGCCAAATACATATACGTTGAAGGCAACAAGTTCAAGTAAATGAAATTTGAATTTATTTGGTCGTTTTGGGAGGAAAGCTTTGTGGTCACATGTAATTTCCGAATTTTCCACAATGTTTTTTTCAAAGCGTTTATCCATTGGAGTGTCAAAAAGAGTTGACGTCTGGGACTGAATTACATCTATCCCTTACAAGACCTTGTTTTGATGTCACTAGTCAAATATCCGTAGTGGAAAACATTTCGAAAAAAGATTAAAAAGAAAATGTTGAAATCCATCAATTTTTCCTTTTCTCTGAACACTTTTGACACAATTTTCATGTAAATGAATGAATTTCACTCATAGTCATGTATGACATGAAAGGTTTTTAGCTCCACTGGCCGAAGGCCAGCGAGCTATTGTCATGGCATTGTGTCCGTCGTCCGTAAACCTTTCTTTAAAAATCTTTTTCTCTCAAACCAGAGGGCCAATTTTATTCAAACTTGGCAGAATTGTTCCTTGGGTGGTGCTTCACCTAAATTGCGAAAAGAATTTTGATTGGTCCATAAATGTGGGCGTGGCAGGGTGGGGCTTATCAGACTAAGAGAAATCACAAAATAATTCTCTAAAAATCAACCAGTGAGCCAATCTTGACCAAACTTGGCAGAAATTAACTTGGGTGGACCTTTATCTAAATTGTCTGTAAAATCTTGATTGGTCCATAAATGATGGTGTGGCAGGGTGCGGCTTATCAGACTTAAAGAAATCAAGAAATAATTCTTTAAAAATCAACCATTTGGCCAATTTAGATATAATTTGGCATAAATGTTCCTTGGGTGAACTTTTATCTAAATTCATTGTAAAATCATGTTTGGTCAATAAATGTGGGCGTGGCAGGGCGGGGTTTATCAGACCTCGGAAATCACAAAATAATTCTTTAAAAATCTTCTCCTCTCAAACCATAGTGCCAATTTTGATCAAACTTGGCAGAGATGCTCTTTCGGTTGTGCTTCACTTAAATTGCGAATAAAACTCTGATTGGTCAATAAATGTTGTTTTGGCATTTTTTTTAAAAATCAACCAATGGGTCAATTTAGTCCAAACTTTACGAAAATATTTTTGGTGGCCCCTTTACTTAAATGGCGCAAGAAAAAATTATGTGGGTTTACCAGGGTGGGGCTTATCAGACTTTGAGAAATCATGAAATAATTCTTTAAAATATCAACCATTGGGCTAGTTAAGACCAAAATTAATAGAAATGTTCCTTAGGTGGCCCTTTACTAAAATTATTCATGACATTTTGATTGCTCCATAAGTGTAGATGTGGTAGGGTGGGGTTTAACGGACTTACAGATATTGCAAAATAATTCTTTTAAAGTCAACCATTGAGTAAATTCAGACCAAACTTTGTCAGAAAACAGGGTATGGCAGTCGGAGGTTTACAAGAAATCATCAGACAATACTTTTAATTAATTAGCCAGTGGAGCGATTCAGGCCCTCTTGGGCCTCTTGTTTCAACTTCTTTTGATCTGGACTTGTCCAAAATGTTGTCAACTAGAAAAGGGTTATTATGTATGAATATCTTTATGAAACAATTTCCTGCTCTAACACTAAAAGAAACGTTTTGAAATAATTTGATAGGGCTGTTACATACATTGTAACAATAAAATGCTATTCTATTTGCTTTACATTTATGTTTTATTGCAGCAACAGAACCTGCAAAAATACCTAATGGAACTAACAACACTTTTCCTTTACGAATTGGAAATGGACTTGGTGAACGACAGCATGCCACAGCGCCTATTTCTGAGAAATCTGACCGATTCAGCCAGAAACTGTGTGTGGTTCCAAACTGCAAGAGATTTGGTGATCCTTCTCAGCTAGATCGATGCTCACAGCATTATCAACAAGCTTTGAACACATATCCCCTAGAACAAGTCGGTCAGACTGTCAGTCTACATAGAGCTCATTTACATACAGGTACCCAGCAGAATCCTTTATTACCGCCAACAAATGTGGTTGGTGCCCACAATAATATGGTGGATCCGTTTGTACAGAGTATTAGTAAAGTAGAAGGAGATCGGAAGTCAAGAAATGTTTGTAATAATAATCTTGTGACGGGATGTCAGAATTATGGAAATGCTAAAAGTAAGGGGTTCTGTAATAGCTGCTACCCGGAAATTAGACGGAAGGAGTTTGCTCGTGATTTGGCAGCCGCCGGTGGAAATAGATTCGGGTAAAACTGCTAATTTAATGGAGGTGGAATATAAGGAAAAGGCCTTTATCCTATTTGTGACTGACTTTAACCCTTTCACAAATGGCAAATTTTAATGTGGTCCAATCTGAAATCTGCTGCAGATAATGAAGTAGATCTTGATAAAGATATGATTTATGTATAATATAACACAGAAAAGGTTGAGACAAAGGGAAGAAATGATTTTATAATCAGTATTTTCTCCTTTTGCCTTATGTTTTCCGATGTATTTTTATTAAGGGATGTTAGAACAATGTCTTACTTTCTTGTTAAAGAATCTTGTTAAAGAAAGGGTTAATGAAGGTCTGTCTGTTTATAGGCACAGTTGGATCAGGATCCATGTTGTTCTCCTAGATCTACAACTTCTTCAGTAGCTCTAGTAACTGTATGAGACCCTGATCAGATGTATACTGAACAAAAATGAAAATTTTACACCTACAATGCTTGTCATATTTCTTCTAAAAACAACAAAGAAATCAAATGAATGTGCTTCGCATTATTCATTGACTTGGTTGTGCCAAACACTAGACGTTTTGTTGATCTTAATTACGGGGATGAAAAAACGGACCCTTTGAGTGTGACAGGGGTCCTTTTTTCAGGTGTACAATTTTTAATAGAAATTTTACACAATTTAAATCCTCAGAAATCCGAGCAGAAGAATGCAAACCATGCACGGAATGGTAGTCTGACAACTTTCCAGTCAGAAAATGTAAAGAAGCTCGCATAACATTGATTGAGCTTTATAAAAATGATGTTTGAAAGGCAGAATTTTCATTATGTTGCAAAGCTAGAAAATTTTACAATGCAATCTCCATAGGAAATTGAAATCGCTATAACATGGGAACAATCTGGGAACAATCTTGGAACATCTGAGAACAATCCTAGTCGATAAAAAAGGTTAAAAAATCCCTTGTAAGGCTTGTATGGTGTTTAAAAAACAATCGAAAACCATGATAAGTATTCGAATATCAAACATTTTAAATTCCCGTATTTGTTTATGTCAAAGGGAGGTAATTCACAAAATTGTCATATTAGACCTTTATTTTTAGAGCTTGCTACTAATGGTAAGAGAGACTTTTTGTGTTTTTTTGGGCAACCCGGATATGACCAATTCCGAAAAAATAATGAATTGTTTCCTGCGCATGCACATATGTGACATTAGATGAAATTAGCTCTTTAAACACATTTAGGGCCGTAACTCTGACATTAAAGGAGACAACGCAATGAAATTTCGACAAAACGATTGCTGCATGTCTATGAAATAACGTCAAAATATATTTCGGGCTTTTAGTTCGATACTTTTCCTGAAACAAGAAGTCTTGCAGTGTAAAGTTTTCATTTTTGTTCAGTATATTAATCTATGTACAGACTGATCTGGAAGTTTAAAACACTATAAGGCACCTTTTTAGCTCACCTGAGCACTTTCACCTGAGCACAAAGTGCTCAAGGTGAGCTATTGTGATCGCTTTTTGTCCGTCGTCCGTCCGTCTGTCCATCTGTCCGTCTGTCCACAATTGGGGTGTTTACACTCTAGCATCCACAAAAGTTAGGCAATCTTGATCAAACTTGGCCAAAACAAGTATGGTCATAAGTTCTCGGATGAGTTCGATTATGGGCCTGATCGGACCAGAATGTGGGGAGTTATCTGCCCTTGAATGTCAAAAAATGCTGTTTTTAACTTTGTTTACACTCTAGCATCTACAATTATTGATCAATCAAGACAAAACTTTAACATAATGTTGGAGACTATAAGATCTCGGATGAGTTTGATTTTTAGTCTGATCAGAATAGAAAGACGAGAGTTATGTGCCCTTGAGTTTGACAAAATTGCCATTTTCGACTGTTTTCAACCTTGTTTACACTCTAGCATCTACAATTATTAAACAATTAAGACAAAACTTTGACATAATGTTAGGGACTATAAGATCTCGGATGAGTTTAATTTTCAGTCTGATCTGATCAGAAAGACGAGAGTTATTTGCCCTTGAATTCTCCAAAATTGCCATTTTTGGCTGTTTTCGACCTTGTTTACACTCTAGAATCTACAATTATAAATCAATCAAGACTAAACTTGGACACAATGTTAGGGACCATAAGATCTTGGATCAGTTTGATTTTCAATCTGATCTGAACAGAAAGTCAAGAGTTATGTGCCCTTGAATTTGACAAAATTTCCATTTTTGACTGTTTTCGACCTTGTTTACACTCTAGAATCTACAATTATTTATCAATCAAGACAAAACTTGGACACAATGTTGGGAACCATAAGATCTTAGATGGCTTTGATTTTCAGTCTGATCTGATCAGAAAGTTGAGAGTTATGTGCCCTTGAATTTGACAAAATTGCCATTTTTGGCTGTTTTCAACATTGTTTACACTCTAAAATCTACAATTATTTAACAATCAAGACAAAACTTGGACACAATGTTGGGCACCATAAGATCTTGGATGAGTTTGATTTTCACAATGTTATTGACCATAAGTTCGTTTTCAGTCTTAAAGTCATGAATATGAATTGAATTGAACAAAATTGTTGCTCATATCATTTTGGTTCAGGTGAGCGATATAGGACCATCATGGTCCTCTTGTTTCCATATTCCAACACAAGAGTATTTGGATATGAATATTTATAATTAGAATGAAATACATGTAAATAGATCTCTACTTTGAATTTATATGAATATAACGTTTATGGTATGGACGAGAACATTTGTGATTGAGCAGCGATATTGTTTTAGCCATATCCTAAATCAGACCCGAAAGAAAAAAATAGGAAAACATTGAGGGAAAAGAAGAAACTGCAGATAATCAGCATTTTCTCCTTTTGTATATATGCTTTCTCTGCTATATTATATACTAAACCTATGTTTATCAACCTTCGTTTGACATCTGTAACAGCTTTCGAATTTGACCGCCCTAACATCTTGCAGTTTGGGAATGGATTAACCCAGTGGCACTTTACCAGATAGCAAAATCTTAGACTTGTCCAAAGATGTTTCAGTAGACAATTTCATTTTGTGGAAGTAATTGTTTGAAAATACCAGGAATTCAGGCTCCAGCCCTTGCGATATGACTGACCGAAATACTGTAAAAAGTGGGCACACCCCCCCCCCCTTTCCATCAAAGCATCTCATTGGTTATGGTTCATTGATTTTTCACAGACACATGGAGAGGATCTCTGGATAAGGCGGGAAATCACCATGATAAGCTTACATGTAAATGGAAATGTCACTTTTCAAAACAAGCAAATGATATTAACTTTAAGCTTTACGGTTAGGCGTTTGCATAAATGATGTGAAAGCCGACTTTATATAACCAAAAATATTTTTCTTACACGGTATCACCACTGATATCTATTAACCGTAAAAGGTTTTCTGTGTAGATCTATTTATTTGTAAGATTTACTGTGAATGCAATGACAAGAATTGCGTTGAAATCATAAAGCAGCTTATGTTTTTATCCTTATTCCTGAGTGCGCCAAAAATATAGTGGAAGAGGTACATTGAAATAACTATGAGTAGAACTGCTATATATAGTTTAAAAGTGTGTTCCATCAATTTGTATGATTTTAAAATTAACCCTTCGATCCGAGTTTTTTAGTGAGATTTCTTGTCCTTTCAATTGAACTCCTTTGTCAGAATTTCACTACTGCAACATTTACATTTTTGTGATTAGGTGGTGTGTGAAGGTTTATCGCAATTTGTGACCATTGTACTTGTATTATTGTTAATTTTTTCTCTTATTGTTTAATATGCTATTTGCTTTTGTTATTGATTTTGCAGGATGATTTAATTTTTATTCTAGATTGTCAGTGTTTTTGTATGAACTCGTATGTGTGCCAAATAATAACAAATTATGTTTGGAAAAGGAAAAACATACCTTAAAATATGTTCTTTTAATAAGATGAATGGCGCCTTTCAGAGATAGGTCAATAATAATTGCAAAAATGAAGAATTATTTCGAAAAAAAAAAACAACAAAAAACAGAGGAAAACTTGTATGGTATTAATAATAGTAATCATTAGCATTATTCGAGTATCTACTCACATTTATGCAAGTTTTTTTATGTTTAAATTTCTTATTCTAAGCCTTTCCCCCAAATGACATAAATTCAGATTGTTCCAATTTGAAAGCTGCTGCAGGCGATAAAATGGATGCCACTAAAGATAGGAGTCTATATTTGAGCCTAGGCCCCGTTTACTTACTATTTAACGACACTATTTTTGTGTAAACTGTGTAACAAGACATCTGGTTGCAAGAGAAATTGGACCAACCATGTTTGTTGTTGATGTGTTGATTGCGTAAAAGATAATCGTACTTTCGTTGTAAAACGGGGTCAAGCATCTGTAGAAGAGCCATTATAGTATTTAAAACAAACATGTTTCTGGATCAGTCTACGAACAAAAGTCTAATTAGGATCCATACTGCTAACCTACAGTTGCATCAGGTGTTTAACCCATTACTAGACGGCAAAATTTTGGATTGTTCCAACCTGAAAGCTGCTGCTACGGACAAAAATATGTTGAAAAAGATATGATTTGCGTACAATACATCATGGAAAATATTGAGACAAAGGGAGAAACTGCTGGTTATCAGCAGTTTCTTCTTTTGTCTCAATGTTTTCCCAAACCCATTCTCTTAAGGACGTCAAAACCAGGTATTGTTTGGGAAAGGATAAGAAGCTATGAGAGATCAATATGAATCTTGATCAGACTGCGTATGCACAGGCTGATCGGGATCTATGTTTGTCTCAAATGGTACAAGGGGCGTTTATCCAGATTCCTACTGGCATATTTGTTTATAAAATGAGGCTATACAACTAACTTATTTACAATACCGAATTCTAGTGGATGAGTAGTTCTACCCAACAGAATCCTTCTATATTTGGTTGAGTCGATGGCCGAGTCCAAATAAAGCAGTGTCCTGTAGTGATAAAAAGTATAATTCTGTCAAGGTCAAACTTCTGAAAAATAGCTTGCATGGTGGCATTTGCATTCCATAAACTTTCTCATGCATCTTTTCCAAATCTGTCATTATTAGGAGTCAAAACTATGGATTTTTCGGGAACGTTGGATTTTTCGGGAAGGAATAAATCCTTTCCCCAACAACACTATTTTAGACAGGTAAATTTTGTAAACTCTTGTAGACTATAGAAGATTCATGTCAAAAGTAGAAAATGTTTATGTTAAAGAGTATTTTCATGTAAAATAAAATAAATTCTGGAGATCACTATTCCAATGTTTTAAAAAAAATCTCCTATCGAGGTGAAACCAGGTTTTGTTTGGGAATGAATGGATAAACTGCGCTGCATTGTACATGTCCTTGAATTTGGTTTGATATCATCAAAATAGATATCTTATGTAGCTCACATTCTTTCTATCACTTACCGCTGTTTCTCAACAAAACATCGTAACTGCAGCTTAAAACAAGCTGCAGTAGCGAGGTTTTCGTTGAAAAGCGACGTTTCGTTAAACAATACAGTGTACCTCGGAAACTAGCCTGGCTCCCAGGCCGTGAGTATGTGTATTGGAATACTAAAGTAACTGAACTCTTGCAATCCTAATTTATTGGCTCAGATTACCTCCCTTCTAGTTAGAGACTCACATCACATTTACAGAGAGTATGGCAGTGTGGAAAACATGACAATTGTAATTCCTATACATCTGTTACTACATATCTGTTCTGAAAGACCAGATCAGTCAGATGGGAGCCAGTCTACTCGGAAACATCACACTTTGGTCTGATTTGGATAAACATTTGTTTATTTTTTTCTCGAACAACGAAACAATTCGTTACTCCAATTTGAAAGCTGGTGTTAACAACAAAATTTATGTTCCTAAAGATACTATTTTTGTACAATATACCTATTAAATATTGAGGCAAAAGGAGAAAGAGCTGCTTTGCCCCCATTTTTTTCTTTTAGATTTTCCCATTTTATATCAGGGACATTAAATCCAGAGTTTTATTTGGGTAGGATTAAGTGGGAATTTTCGGTGGCGTATTTTCGGGGGAAACCCAGTAAGTGATTAAGTTTAGTCATGTTTCCTCTTATTTGTGCAATTAATCCTTTCCCAAACGATGAACAATTAGGACTGTCCAATCCGAAAACTACTACAGAAGATTAAATGGAGGTTAACCCTTTCCCAAACAAGACCTGGTTTTGACGCCTCTAATTGAAATGGCTTTGGAAAACATTGAGACAAAAGAAGAAACTGCTGATAACCAGCAGTTTCTCCTTTTGTCTCAATATTTTCTATGCCATATTTTACATTAATCTTATCTTGGATAAACATCCATTTTGTCATTTGTAGCTGTTTTCGAAGTGGATAACCGTAAAATTTTGTCGTTTGGGAAAGGGTTAAATGGAGGTTAAGTCAGTCTATACCTAATGAGATTCGCGAGACGTCTGAATTATTCGTGCTACGTCGAAAATATTCGGCGGCGGAACTTTCAACCGCTGAGTGTTTACGACCACGCCCGAATAGGTTCGGATACGTGACGACAACGCCCGAAAAATCCGATGTTTTATGAATCTCAAAATGGTCACATTACGAGTATTCTACCTTAATGCCAAAGTTGTTTGTTTACAGCTAACTTAGATAATATGGAGGAAAAAAGAAATTGTTGATAATCAGCATGTTCTTCTTTTATTTCAATGTTTTCCGAAGCTTTCGATATTGGAGATGCCAAGAGCAGATCTTCTTGTGAGGGAAAGGGTCTAGTAAAAATCGTTATAAAATTAGGCTTTACTTAACCCTTTCCCAAACGACAAAATTTTAGGCAGGTTCAATTCAAAAGCCGCTTTAGACGACAAAATGGATGTTAATAAAGATTGAAATTGTGTGCGATATAGCCATGAAAATATTGAGGCATAAGGAGAAACTGCTGGCTATCAGCAGTTTCTTCTTTTGCCTCAATGTTTTCCCAAGCCTTTCTGTTAGGGACGTCAAAACCAGGTCTTGTTTGGGAAAGGGTTAGCCCGTTACCACACGGCGACTATTTTTAGCACCCAACAAGACACTAGCTTTGTAAAACATGGTGGAAAATGGATAAATTGCCTATGACAAGCAATTTCTCCATTTGCCACACTGTATTCTGTACAGAGAGACCAAAATATTCTATTCAAGTGAAATTGTCGCTTGCGATTTCATTCAATATGGACCAACCTAAAATTTTGCCGTCTTGAAATGGGCAAAGAAAGGGCTATAATTGATACTTTCCAGGATAGTCAGTCTGCACAATGATAACACTTTAACCCTTTCCCAAACGACAAAATTTTAGGGTGATCCACTTCAAAAACTGCCACAAATGACAAAATAGATGTTATTAAATATCGGATTTGTGTAAAATATGGCACGGAAAATATTGAGACAAAAGGAGAAACTGATGGTTATCAGCAGTTTCTTCTTTTGTTTCAATGTTTTCCCAAGCCTTTTCTAATAGGGACGTCAAAACCTGGTCTTGTTTGGGAAAGGGTTAAGAAAATCTTGCTCCATAAGGTTTGGTGGCAGGATGCGGGCTTCGGGACCGACGGCTCCTGGGTTCAAATCCCACCATTGGAGTTTTATTGAGCAAATATAAGTTACCCCAGGATGTTCCTCTTCACCCAGGTGTATAAAACAGGATACGCGCTAGAGTTGAAAGCTTATGTCATGTGGTTGCCAGATACGCCGGCTTTGAACAACCTACTTGAAATTCTATGACCATAGATTTCAAAAACGTTACAAAACTGACCGTAGAAAACTTGGGAAATGAAGAAATTGCTTGTCACAGGCAATTTCTTCATTTCCCACTTTGTTTTCCAAAGTCATAATCTTGTGGGAAGCCAAAAATGTCCTAATGTGGGAATGGGTTAATATTTGTGGTACAATGTACCCAAGTTCCACAATTGTCTACAAACATTCTATATTCGAACATGTACGTCTGCGTCAGATTTCATGAAGTTTCGTACTGACAGACAGACGGGCGGACAGCGGTAAAACAATATGCCACCGCTCCTTCGATGAGATGGCATAAAAATTAAGCATTCATAATTGTAACTAGGATTTTGTTGGTTCTGAAGGGGTTAGAAGTCATAAGCGACTGAGCATACTATGTATGCCTGTCTTTCATGAAAGAATGGATTGCAACAAGGGGTAAAAATAGATTATCTTTAAATTGTGTGGATTGGTAGGTTTACATAATATCTCTTTTGTTTGTTTAACTAGCATATCTGATGAGGGTTTACTTTTGCAGATAATGGCTGACAAAGTGGGTAGGGTAAATTGACACGAGAAGCAAATTTTTACTTTGAAGTTAAAAAACTTTTTCTTTATTTATGATACCAAAATGAAATTTTAAATGTACTTTCAATTGACCAAGTACGGAACATTGTAGAAAGCATTGGTTATAATATATAGATATCAGTCAGTTTGTTGATTTTCTGTACTCATTCTTCTGTCGTTCTCCGATTTTGCTCATTTTTCATGTACTATCTATACGCAACTATATCCACAGCCTTTATTTTTTGTATGAATTGTCATAATATCCTGTGAACATGATTCTACATGATTAAGCTAAGCATGTGTACCATTTGAGTCTAATTCATAGTAAAGAACCAAAGTTAACTGCAATATATCACGGAAAACATTTTCTTCTTTTTCCTCAATGTTATCCCATGCCATTTCTATTAAGGACGTCAAAACTACGTATTGTTTTGGAATGGGTTAACCTCCCAAACAAGACCTGGTTTTGACGTCCCCAATAGAAAAGGCTTGGGAAAACATTGAAGCAAAAGAAGAAACTGCTGATAACCAGCAGGTTCTCCTTTTGTCTCAATATTTTCTGTGTCATATTTAACACAAATCATATGTCTTTATCATTATCAAATTTGTCATCTGCAGCAGCTTTTAGATTGAATTACCCTAAAATTTTGTCGTTTGGGAATGGTTTTTTAAAAAAGTTTCTCCGGGTCTAGGGTTCTGTATCGAGTGCACGTGTCTTAGATTGGTTGCTTCAGAAAACGTCACATCACACGTCATGGGATTCACGGAAACAATGAAATCTACGTCACTTCCGGCAACACGAAGCACGTGATAGAGAAGCTGAGCATCCTTGGAATACCCCTGGTAAACTGAGCCGCCATAATACCTTTCAAAAATACCTGAAATTTAAAGTTACTTTTGTCAAATGACTTGACAAATCTCTTGACATTTTTATCACTATAATATATACTAAGCCATAGTCAAAATTCAAAAATGCTATGCCTTTTAAAGGGATATAACATTCCGATTTCATTTTTTTAAAGTATGTCTAGATGCAAAGATTGGTTATTCTAATGCGTAGAAATGCTATCAGTTTTTTTGAAGTTGTTATTTTTAAGCGAAAAAGACACCTTTAAAGTTGAGGCAGAAATGACAAATTCCATATATATTTTAACTGTTGTCCACAACAATTTGTTTAATTTTAGCCCAAAACTGTATTTCTCGTAAACTGTTCAATATTTTGGCTTGAAATTTTCAGGATTTTCATTAAAAACTTTGCTCTTTGAGATAAAAATAAAAGTAGAATTTATGAAAATAAATGTGAAATGTCCCTATAAGCTTTACACAGGATTGAAGCATTGCTTTTCTTTTAATGTAGGCTACCAGGGGTATTTACCTTTGAAAACATTTGGATTCAATGCTTGCTTACCTATTATTTTTAAATGCTGTAAGGCATACATTTGACAGTTTGATGTATGTAGGCATACAGAGTGTCCCAAAAAAAAACGGAACCCTAATTCAAAGTCAAATATTAAAAAGCGTAATCATAACATCTAATTTTTGAATTTGCAGTACTAAAGATACCTTATCTTTGCATTTGTGTTCCAAATTTCACTTAAAAATATGCATCGGTTCAAAAGTTATGCGGAAATTAATAATGACACTAAAAAAACGATCTGACATGATATTGATTTTTGCGTCTTGTTTATTCGTGAAAGCGCACTAACGGTCAGCTGTTGAATTCTGTACCATTGTACATGTATGTACCGATTTTCTCAAAGATTTTAGATATGTACAGTGTACACGTTCTGTACGTTCAAATTGAGTCCACAGGGTTGTTGTTTGAACTGATTCAATGTACATGGCGCAGTTTTAACTTTTATTTTCATAAATGACAAGTTTTATATGTTTCCTAAAATTAGTCCAGCCTTAATTTTCTTGCATAGTATACATTTCTGTGGACTATGATTTAATTCCTTTTGGTGAATTTTGTGTTATTTGTGTTTTGCTTAAAGGTCAGTGTCAGGTCAAATGAAACCCGTAATACTTTTCAATTGAGCGGTGACCAGCATGTTGGTCAGAAGTAAAATAAGTGCCTATGATTAATATTCATGAGTCTGTGATGCACTTGGATATTTTGTTTGTATTCATTTTAGTTACATCGCAGTTCGCAGCATTAACAGTTTATTTATTAGCAAAAAAGATGGAATGAAAATGCACTATTATTAATACAATGTTTCAAAAACATTTTTGTATTGTATTGAATCGATGAACCAATTGTATTGCGTCAATTTATTCAATGAGTGTAGGCGCGCGCTGCAAAACGAAAAGATCGATATCGTGTTAAAATGGTTTTCGGGTATATTCATTTGAATGTCAATATTTTCAAAACTAATAATCATTTTTCAACCAAATTTTCACTGCTAATAGAAAACTGTCGTTGCTATTGCATATGTAAATTTGGTGGAGAAATATTACTTGATACATGAGAAATGTACTTTCAAAAATGGGTTCCGTTTTTTTTTTTGGGACACTCTGTACATCACACGAATTAGAATTTATAAATCATTTGACCATTTCCCTACTGATAATATTTAACGTTTGTCAAAACATTAAACGGATGTAGACGAAACTTATGCTAGGTTCCCACTGCCGATCTGATCAACTCGATCTACTCGACCACCTAATTTCCCCGATCAAGCCCGACCAAATGTAAGTACACGACTTCTTCTCGATCTCTAGTCGATCAAACTAGACCCCTGCCCGAGCACTCCCGATCATTTCCCGACTGAAGCCCGACCATTTTTCCGATGTCTACCCGATCACCCCGACCTTAATTCGAGTCCTACACGATCAATACCCGACCATCTCGATCTGTACACGACCAGATCGAGCTGATTCTATCCTAGGTGTTCTGAATGAGAATCTTTTTGCAGCGTCTGTGATTATCACATATTCATAAAAACTTCATAATATTGTCAGTTTAAATATGTACATAATTTAAATGTGACGTAAATGTACTTTTAGCTATTGACTCATTCTTAATCTCATTAAATATAAAGATTAATCCATTCTTTGAGGTGTTTAATATCATTATATCAATCGTGCGTGTTATGTCTAAGAGCGGGGACTCACGTGAAACGCAATTTCCAATAATTTTCAATATTTCTGTTAATATACTCTGCGCGGGATCTCGTGCTGTTTGTACACATTTATTACCACACGACCTGGTGTTCCCACTGCCGACCAGATCAACTCGATCAAGCGGTCGAATACAGGTCGAGTTAGGTCTGCAAGAGTGATCGGGAGCGGTCGAGATGATCGAATTTGATCTGCATCGCTCGGGCTTCCTACTCGAGTTTTTTTGACATGCAAAAACAGTCGAGAGCGATCGAGTACAAAAATGATCGAGAAGCGATTGTGTATTGATCGGGTAGAAGATCGACCTGGTCGTGAATCAGTCGGGTCTGGAGATCGAGTGCGATCGGGTAGATAATTTGTATTCCGACCAGCACCGAGCGAGCACTCGATTCCCTCGACTTGTACTCGAGTAATATCCGACCACACCCGATCAACTCGACCTCTGATTCATCTGTTCACTCAATCAAATCGGATGAAGAGGTCGGGTTTGATCGACTAGAGATCGAGAAGAAGTCATATGGTCGGGATTGATCGAGTGCACTTAAGCGATCGAGTAGATCGAGTTGATCCGCTGCCATAGAGCAGTTGGAAGCACTCGACCACCTCGACTTGTACGAGTTATTCCCGAACGCATTCCCGATCAACTCGACTTCTGCTCCAACTGTTCATCCAATCAAATCCCGGTAAAAGATATCGACTCGAGCACACACAATCTCTACTCGAGTGATTGTCGATCAGCTCGATCTTCTATACGATCGATACTCGAGCATCTTCCCGATGTGTTTTCTACTCGACCGCTACACGGATTTTTTTGACGTGTCAAAACAAGTTTGCAGGATTACCGATCGATGCAGACCAAACTCGACCATCTCGACTTATCCCGATCACCCTTGCCGACCTACATCGACCGGTACTCGATCGCTAGGTCGGGTTTGATCGAGTTGATTTGATTGGCAGTGGGAACCTAGCATTACCAGGGCTGAAATGAGTACTTGTGCGTAAGGTAGAAAATAGCCGGTACTCGGGTACAAATTTATTAGACGTAACCCTATGATCCAATTTTAAGTTTCAACTTGTATTCATATGCCTATATAAAAAGTGAAAACTCAGAAAGCTGCTACAGACGACAAAATTGATGATTATAAAGATTACATTTATGTATCATATAGCAGAAAAAATATTGAGAGAAAAAAAGAAATACTGGTTATCAGCATTTTCTTCTTTTGCCTCAATGTTTTCCCAAGCCTATTCTAGTGAGGACGTCAAAACAAGGTCTTGTTTTGGATAGGTAAGTCCTACAACTTGCCCATTGGCGCTATATCACACGGGTACCTGAAAAGTTTTTTACTCGTTCGAACAGTCCTACAACTTACCTTTTGGCGCTATATCACACTGTTTTGTTACTGTCCCAGTCTGAGGGTTAATGGCGACTAGGAACCATGTATACTGTCTGGCATCCCATAGACCTGGCGAGAAGGCATACAGATTACCTGGAATAACACGAGACATGATTATCAAGAATGCAAGTACACTAGTCGAAACTGAACGGGCCTATCACTGCTTTACAACAAAGCCTCGTAACTTCAGCTTAAAACAAGCTGCAGTAACGAGGTTTTCGTTGAAAAGCTGTATTATATATACATTTTGTTCAACGAAACAACACGGAAACGTGGTTACTGTTAGTTGAATGTATAGATACTAAAAAGAAAACTATTGACGATGGTGACTGTAATGTAACTTCCCGTGCAGAATAACTTTTATCAGCATATTGATATGCTTAGACATTCATAAATTTGGCATAAACAGAAGCTTTTACGATTAAAGTGAAATGATTCATTTTCGTAAGTCAAGATAGATCTAATACACCAAAATATTCCAGTAGCAGTAAAAAACTACATAGCTCTAGAAACAATACATTTAGAAAAAAAAATGTTTTATGCCGTTTTGGTAAGAATCGGTTAAACACAATGGTTTATAACTTACTACTTCCTTTGTAAGAGTGCATCGACATAAATGTAAAGGCAGAAACGTCCAGCTCAACTTGTCCAACATATTTGCTGTTGAAAGAAAAAACATTTTCGTCGGACGAGAAACGTAAGATTGAAAATAATGCAATTAAAACATAGACAATGCTGAAAAATTCAATTACGTCGTATTGGTGACTATTTCAATATTGAGATGATCTGGAAATCAATAGCTACTAATTTATAATGGCATGACTCAAATGTAAACAGATTTGCAGACAAGATTACTGTGAGTAGAAACGCAGTTTACAAGAACAAGATTTTTATAGGCTTTGTCAGAAAATGTGTTCATTTTAAGACTATGGCTTCTCTCGTCAAATGACGTCGTCAAAACCAGAGGCGCGTTCTTTAGAGCGAGATTTCTTGAGATATCTTGAGATTTCTTAAAAGATGTTTTAGGATAAAGCGCTATTTTGAGCAAGATTTTTAAGACGATCACTGCGAGCTGCCATTACTCTATACTTATTTCGGAACCCCTCAGTAAATTCTGTAGAATCTATCTGGGAGAGAATTGACCGAGTTGTTCCGAATGCTCCATGATTCAAAAACCGCGGAGTTCCGAATGCTCCATACTTCATACAAATGACGTCATGATGACGTCATTTGTATGAAGTATGGAACATTCGGAACACCTCGCATATAATCTCGGTCTCAAAGACGCTGTATCAAAAACATCTGAAATCTGAAAAAAATCTCGTTCTAAAGAACGCGCCCCTGGTTTGATGGAATGATGCTACTTAATGCTGAGATAAGCGATGAACTACATTATTACAAAGAAAAATTGCTTGCTTCAGATGATAAACTCGATACGTGTACATGAGCTTGGGGTTTTCGACTTACCCATTAAAAATATCGAACGTGTAAATTCTAGCATTCAGAGCATCGGCGGCATTTTCGTTTCCCATTAGTGCATACACTAGATGATAATTGTTGATATCTGTTTCTAGCCACTGAAAGTTTACATACAGTCCTTCAGGCTTCGGTAAGTTAGCTCTGACTGTGAAGGACCCGCCTTTATCCACGGTCCCTACCTCGAAATCCCAGCCTCCTGCAGCAAAAAATATATATTGTTCATCTTGACCATTGAGTATGCACAATATATTTTAGGTCCTATATATTTTCCATAAACTATTGCGAATAGGCCTATTCTAACTATAAAACTACATGATCTGACGTTTAAAGGGACACAACATATTCCAATGTTACCTTTTTAAAGTATGGGATGCACATATTGGTTATTCTAATGAGCAGAAATGCTATCAGTTTTTCTAAGTTTTTACTTATAAGCGAAATATACGCCTTTGAAGTTAGGACAGAAATGACAAATTTCATATAAATCTGAACTGTTGTCCACAACAATTTGTTCAATTTTAGCACAAAGATATATAATTATTTTTCTCGTAACGGTGCAATATTTTGGCTTGAAATGTTCAGAATTGTCATGAGAAAATATGCTCTTCAGATAAAACTAAAAGTAAAAATTGTGGAAAATAGATGTGAAATGTCACTTTAAAAAATTTAAAGATAAGAACATTCTCAATACAATAATACTTATTACAGCTGATATGTTATCCTACCTTGTGTTGGTTGCAGTCTTATCGCAGCCATCAGCTCCCCGACATACCAGGACAGAGCGCTAATAGCACTGCCGTTAAACTGAAACAAGTCCGCCTCCTGCACGAGCGTACCATTAGTTGAACCAATCGTGTACAACCTTTTTGCTACGTCATCAGTGCCCCCAGCTGTATGCAGAAGGAAGCTGGTCGTGTTTCTATAATTGTCTATACCAACAACCTCGTCAACCATAAATCCCAAATGTCCGTCTGTCGTTTTCGATCCATAAGCATCAATAGAGAACTTCAGTCTATTCATGGTCTTAATTTTACCGCTAGATGTGTCGATGGAAACGGCATGAGTTTCGGTAGACACAAATGGGTTGAATGCAAAGCCGTATAAAAAGGTGTTTGAATATTTTTGTTTTGATGGAAATTTCTTCTGAAGTCTGAGCGCCCTTCTTACTGCCAATAGGGATTTGCTTTTCGGTGGATCTTCTGTTTGTTTGAATATTAATTTCGTGTCTGTAGATTTTGACCTTGCTATCCTGATATCGGAACACTGAAGGAAAGGTGTTTCACCAGGTTTATGCGCATCATATCGGGCCCGTATAACACAATGATCACACTCTATCTCGGGGATTTTCTGGAAGTAGAAATCAGATTAATAGATACACATTTGTCATTATGTTACACTTAAATTGCCACATGTCGATTTATGTGCATAGAAAATAGTGTAAATTATAACCATGTTAATATAGGTTTTCATCTATGTCTAATTAAGGGTCTAACACTAAACAGCAACATGTGATTAATAGAAGGCTGTGCACTTTCGCAGGACACAATGGAACAACATTTGCTATGAAGCTATATATACTAGTGATACTCCACCAGGTCATTTATCAAGAGCTTTTGTGAAAAGACGTACCACTAAGACGGTATAGTTTTGTTGATGATCCTGTGCGTGCACGTATGTGTCTGTGACCACAGCTAGAGTCTGAAAGTCTGTGCTCGTGGTGGAGTTAGCGATAGAGATGTCCATGAATCCTGTAACATAAAGCAAAATCGAGTAAACTTTTCGGAACAAAAAAAACATTTTGAAGTGATTTGAAATCTGCTGAAGACAACATATCTAATGTTTTTGAAGAGGCTAACACTAAAGCCCAGAAAGAATTTAGGCAAAAGGAAATAATGTTGGACATTTTATATCTAAGTCTTGTTTGTCCTGCCCTATACGTCCTGTTGATGTCTATGGTTTCTGGAGCTTCCCCACCACATTGCGGTGTGTGACGGAAATATATATATAGTATTCTTTGTCTGACCCCAGATATAAAGGTATACTACTTACCGGGCTAGCCGGGTTCATAACGGTTATAATACTACTGGAAGGTGAAGAATGCTGTTTGTCCTGCCCGGTACGTTCTATATCCGGAATCCCTGGGGATATCCCAACACACGTCTATGAGTGACGGAAATATATATAGTATTCTTGGTTTAACCCCAGAGAGACAGGTATACTACTTACCGGGGTATCCCGGCTCATAATGGTTATAATTCTGCTGGAAGGTGAAGAATGCTGTTTGACCTGCCCGGTACGTTCTGTTTATATCCGGGGTCTCCGGAGCTTCCCCGCCACATGGTGGTGTGTGACGGAAACAGGTAGGACTTCCAGACTGAAAAACATTGTTAATTTATACTAACCCTTTCCCATACAGCGAAATCCGATAATGGTTCAGATTTAAAAAAAAAAAAAAGCTGCAAAGGACGACATCACATGAATTAAATTCTTAAATATACGGTCTTCTGCAGTAATTACTGTGGGAAATGAAGAAAGATACTAGACACAAAACACTCCGTTAACATAATAAGGCTGGCCAAATTAGGCCTGTATAACAAACAATACAGAATGATGATGTCTTTATTTTCCACTATATTTCCCTAAACCTTTCCCCGAGGAGCGTCAAAACGCATCACTCCGGGAATGGGTAAATTAAGATTTACAGACCCTTAAAAAGGTCACCACTTTCTAGCCATACGATATGCATCAAATTACACACACTTGTAAAACACTTTAAATAAGTTGATTGACTTTGCCGGATTTCAAGATTATGTTTCAAATATTCGATCTATGAGAGTGCTTTTATTCAAAATTCTAAACCATTAAAAATACGTATGCTTGTATTTGGAATGGAAATGTAACACAGTGTAGGAACTACTGGCACTTTTCAAATTTCGCATCTAGGTCTTTGATGTTAATGAGGGGTCGGTTACCTTAACGTACAAGCGTGAACGAAATAAGAAAGTATAGTCCTCCAACGATAATCAGGTTCCCGCCAAAAATATAGACCATACCCATTTGATAATGAAAGGTTAGACAGATCAAAACACAATTATCGCAATTATCACAATGAAAACAATGGTTATATTGTAAGTATGACTCTCTGTAAGTACCTGCATGTGTCTGTGGTCTAATGGTTACACAGTTGGCGCTTGACCTTAGGAAAAGAGTTCTGTTTTAATTGTGTGGGTTCGATTCCACACATATCCGTGTACTTTTTTTTTTTTTAAATTTTTTCACTTATTTGCGTTTTCCTTTTTTTTGTTCCTTTCACATTTGTAAATACATATATATTCTTTATTTTCAATGTAAACCATTGTCAAACGTAAAAATAGGCTGAATAAAATTTAAAAATGCTGCAAATGCAAGTAGATCTTAAATGAGCTTCACACTGTTTTATGCTTCTCTATGTAGAAAACAGTTTGTGAAATGAAAACATGCTTATGACAAGCAGTTTCATTTATTTCAATAAATAAATGAAAAAAAATCATGATCTTTTATTTTGCGGGCTGTCTAAAAGCCTCATTATGTGGAAATGGATTAAATGTTTTTTATTCACAATAAATAAACTTTAAAGATGCAATACATTACAAAACATAAATTAATTAATAAAGGTGTGGAACTCTTACTGTCGCCAAACGGCAAGCATTTAGACTGCTCAATTTTTAAAGTTTTCTAGACTGAATTTGGCGATTTTCCGAAATTATCTTATAAGTCTATATAAAAATCATTAAGAGTCTGCTTTCTTCTCATCTTTTTTTGTAAAATGATAAAACAAAATATACCATCTAAAAAAAGTTTAGCAACAATGACTTTGTTAATTGAAAAAATGTATTTTCTATGATATTTATTTCACAACCGTTATATATATTTTAGCATATGCATTTACGCAGAACATTCAAAGGTCGCTTTGTGGTAACGTTAAATATTGTGTTTGAAACATTGTCTTGACGTAGGTGAGGGGTCAAAATAAAAAGTTACAATAGAATTCGGTATCGACTGTGCGGTCATTTTCAAGCAAGAACAACCGTGAAAAGTTTTCTAATCCACTTAAATTGTTTGTACACAGTATCAACATTCACTACTTTATTTAGAGATTGAACGTCATTCGCGTCAGTACGATCACGCACACGTCTTCCTTAAATGCACCGTATGTGCTCTATGGGTGACAAATCAGACAGAAATGGATGATAATGGGAGTCCATCAGTGTTGTATACGCTTAATTTGGCTTAAAGCATTTAGGACTCTATACCAATCAAGTCTGGTGCGTTCATGGTGTAGCGTCAGGGAAATTACAACGTATGGTCAACGTCTAGTAACCGTTCATCTGTGGAGACGATCACGGATGGTAAGTGTGGATACTCTATATTGAAATTCTTGTGGAAGCCACTCGTAAGTTTTGGTGTTGATAAGGAACATCTTTGCCGTGACGTAACGAAATTATGACGGTCATCTTCTCGTTGCCTTTTTCTACGACGTCATTGACCGGGACTATCTCAAACCACACAAATTGGCTCACATAGCATCCTCAAATTGTTACTTATGCTTTGAGATGCGCAAAATTCAAAAAGGCATCTTATTCTCCGGTTCTGCCACGTAGAAACACATTAGCGATATAACGTCCTTCTAACGTAAGTCCATGGCGTAGTCCCACAGCGTTGCAGAAAATTCTTTTTAGTGGCCTTTTTTATGCTTGGCAAAGACAATTACGTTCACACCTAAATGTTTTCTAGAACTATGCTCCATACACATGAATACCATGGCAGACATGGAAACCGGAAATGCGCACCTGGAGTGCGAGAAGCACGCGATTGTGGTATAAAATTCATCTGTTTGTGTTCTCTAGCTATAATCTATTGTGTAAACGTTTGATTTTATGTTAAAACAAAACTATCTTGGTTACTACAGATATTTACATTTTGTTGCAAAACTTTTTTTATTATGTATATATTTGTAAAACAAAATATGTAATTACCCATCGGTCTATGAGACTCGAACCCGCGTTTGCTAAAAGAAAATGGACTAAGCGCCAATGTTCTATCCACTGCGCTATCGAGTATGTCTAAACATTGTAGCGTAAAATATAACATTTTAATCGTATATAAGAAGTCTCTCTTACCTGTAGGCCGAGTTCATTCTATTTATAGCTTTGTTTGTAAATAGCACATTATCGTTGGAATGCTATACATGTTGTAATTTTCAGTCGAAAGTAAGAGTTGTGCCTACTACATGTATCATTTTACGGTATCGCAAATAATGCCTGATTTTAGCGTCGCTATGAAATGCTCGGACATATTGACGGCGAGATTTGACCCGGCAGAGCAGACCAAGCGGAAAGGTCAACAGACATATCGTCCAGGGGTAATAGGTGTGCCGGAACCCCTCGTGATTTGCCGAACACTTCGCATGCTTCGCTATTTACAGCTAACAATCATATTATTCAACGACTTAAGGGGGAATGCTCCAGTTTTTCGGAACACTCGGTATTTACTGTAGTAAATTAAACGTTTCGAGCCAATATGCTTCGCTACCATATTTTCAATAATATAACACATCATTACAATTTACCATTTTCGACGGTAAAAGTGTATTTATTATGCGAAACTGATTTCCTCAAGATGGAAATCGATCATTAGAGCAAGATAGTCGTAAGTGTGTATGCAGTTACTACTGTTTTGCGTCATTTTATTCATGTGTGGCTGATAAAAATTGCTGTAATTCACAAATAAGTGCGCTGACCTATACATTTTCTTTTTGAATTATTATTAATAAAACACATTGACATGATTTGACCATTATGCAATGAATAAATTTTCATTTGAATACATCTATCCTCGAGGAAATCCGTTTGTCTTCGAAAATCATCGTTAAATATCGGCATGTTTGGTCGGTTTTATAATCTAACAATTCCAAAGATAATCGTCTGGCTTAGTGGTCTAAAGGATAAGTGCCCTGTCTTCAATCTGGTTGGACCAAGGTTCAAATCCACGGAATCATTAATATTTTTTTTGTGAAGTATGTTGAATTTTTTAAGAGATTGTTTTAATGCGTCGAAATACGCAATAGGGAACGATTTTAATCAGTTACCGTGACATTATTTCGGACAAACATTAGTAAATTTCGTGAAAATGTTGTTAAAATATCACGTAACTACTGATTGATTCAAGTCATTGTTACGAGATTTTATAACAACGCTGAGGGTTTATTAAAACACTTCGGAATACCCAGTCTATTGTAGGCCTAGCACAAAATTCACTTCTGTTCTCGTGCTTACATAAAAACAGTCTTGAAAACACACTCGGGTTCCTCTCGTTCGCATAATATCACTTAATATATTGAAGAAAACTTTGCAGTGTAAAAAATTAAAGTAGATATACACAAAAAAAGAGATAAAAAACATTTAACAAAATTTGATAACTGCTCAATACATTAGAAAAAATCCATCGAAAAAAAAATGAAATCGAGAAGAAAAAAAAAAGAATTCGTTCGTGATTTGAACCTCGATCCTCCAGGTCCAAGGAACTCGAACCTGCATATTTCAACGACAAGAATGTACTTACGTAATAGGCCGTTTAAAAGGTATGTAAACTTTTAAATTTGGTCCACGGACTTGAACGAGAACTAACGAAGATACACTAGGACAACCAGTCAAGCGTGTAATTATGATAATAGAGGTTACGCTCAATCATGTCATTCTGCAGCGGTAATAGAGATTTACGGATTAGTACGAAATGAAATACGAATACGAAACCGAAATAAATTGAAGGGGGGGAGGGGCCATCTCAATATACTTGACGATGGTTCCCCTACTTCTGCGTTGAGTGAACGTGCCCAAATTCGAAGGTGGTGGGTTCAAATCCTACGTTGTCTTCTCTTTTTTTCTTTTTAAGTACCGGTATACCCTTTTGATAATGGATATCATTGAAAAATATATACTAACAAACATTTCAAAGGCAAATCTTTGTTTGATTTTGTATATCACATTTATTATTTCATTGCAACAAACGAAATTTGAACAGTCAATAACGGATTCGTATACAAACTGCAGATGACATGTGTACAGCAAAAAATCATGTACAGAAGAAGTGTTAAACTTCATGTCACAGACGGGTGTCTTTTAAAGCATATTAAGACAGAAAAGTGTTATCTACCTCTTGTGTTAATTACGGAAATACGACGAGTTCTGTCTCCCGAGATGTTTGACCCTAAACCACGGCCGACACTCACGGAAAAGTGTCGACTTCGTTAACCCATGAGTAGCGCTCATCGACAGACCTATATCCGTTCTTTGTTTTTACTAGTGTGAAGCGTTATTCATTACTGAACAACCCAGTCTGTTGGCGGGATTAGCCATCCTCGATGTACCTAAAACAAGATCTGACGGCGTCTGTGTTCAGTACGTGCGTTTATGGCCGGACCACTCTAAGCCAGTCTTGACACTGATTGGACAATAACATTTCCCGATTGTTACGGCTGCCGTTTGTGTTGCTGGAAATAATAGGTTCCGTGAGAAGTGAAATGTGCGAATTTTATATCCTGAGCATGAGTAGTAACTCAGCTGCTGTTGCGTCGAAAAAAGCCAATCGTTCTGAAAATGGGAACACCTCGTGCATGCCTGACGTAAAGGGCGAGTATAGATATAAATTACTAAGAATTTATTGGTGGTAACAAAGTCGATTTAAAATCGTTATGTGTCTGGACTTTTGCCATACTATATGTATGGTTTACAAAGCGCAGTAAAAAAAATGACACCACACTTTGGGCCTTTCCAATGATCAATCATCTGGTTTGAATACCAAATTCGACAATTCGAGTAAAATGCCTAAATATTCACCATGTCTAAAATCTTTACCGTGCATACGTTTTGTAAACTTGTTAGTAACTCCGATTACGATCGGTAGTTGCACGTGCAGCATCAAATTCATGGATTTGAGCACCGGCTCCGAAGATCAGTGAAACATGGCAAAAATAAACAAGTTAATGACATATTGATTTAGAGCGTGCAATGGGATTCTTATTAGAAGGACTGTTGCGAGTATACCGATACTTGTTGAAAGTATACCGATACTCGTTGAAAGTATACCGATACTTGTTGAAAGTATACCGATACTTGTTGCAAGTATACCGATACTTGTTAAAAGTGTACCGATACTTGTTGAAAGTATACCGATACTCGTTGAAAGTATACCGATACTTGTTGAAAGTATACCGATACTTGTTGCAAGTATACCGATACTTGTTGAAAGTATACCGATACTTGTTGAAAGTATACCGATACTTGTTGAAAGTACACCGATACTTCTTGAAAGTATACCGATACTTATTGAAATTATCTCGATAGTAAAAGTATCACGATATTGATATCCTGATTTTGACATGAACGGCCACTCATAGTGGTGTCTTGATAAACCGTCGGTGTTGTTATAAAATCTCGTAACTACAGCTTGAATCTGGGACAGCCGTAGTTTCGAGATTTTTTAACAACATCCACGAAATACTATTGTTTGTCCCGAAATTATGTCACGGTTAGTCCGATATAAAAGTTCCCAATTGAAAATTATTACAAAAGAACATTAAGAGAGAAGTAATTGCTTACAACAAACATTTTCTCCTTTTCCTTCAATGCTTACAATAATTTGGCATTTGACTAGATTTTTAATTCATCTGCACCACCTTTTGATGTGGACTACCGTAAACTGTTGCCAATCGGACCCCCTCCCCCCCCCCCCCGCCTTAATACTATATAATGTGCTGCGTGACCAAAAAACAATATGGCACCTCCTTAGGACAATTATAAAAACGTTGTAAAGTTCCATGGACCTAGGTCAAACAATTCTTGAGTTAGGAAAAAATATCTACAGACGGACGGATGGATTGATGGACGGGCGGAAGGACAAGTTCACCCTTTCGAAAGAGAAAAAAAATATTAGGGCCGTCTTATTTGAAAGCTGCTACAGACAACTGACTTGATGCTGATAGATATAGGATTTGCCGGTATCAGTATTTTATTCTTTCGTGCCGACGTTTTCCAATGCATTTTCTATTAGGGAAGTCGAAATTGTCATTAGCATTTCACTATTTTTGTCCCAACTTTGTTCCATGTGTTTTTCTATTAGAGACGTCAAATCAATATTTTTTTAAGTAAAAGTTTGACAGTGCGTGAAAAAGTGGATTTCACAAAGAATTACATAGAGGCAAATATGAGTGACCTGCCACCATATTCTAAGTATCCTGATACATCCCCTTGATTCCATTTCCGTTTCCATTTCGTATTCCATTTCGTCCTAATTCGTAAATCTCTATCACCAGGACATGTTGCTTAATACAATTAGGGAGTTTTATCAAATTCTATTACGTAGAACTTGAAATATTTCCAAAAATATGCGAATTTTGACATAAAACACTCCAGCTTCGTTGATCTAATCGAACACGTGAGCATGCTGTTTTATACATTTGCGCGTTTATAGAAGCACATATTTTGGGTTTTCTGTTCTTCTTAAATGTAAGACGTTACTTTAAATCCGTTTTCGGGACCAAACGATGAATATACAGCATTTTATTGGCATTTTAGTTACCTTGGACAGGTGCAAGAAATTGTGCATTTTTTCGCTGTAGGGGTATGTTATACGAATGCCTATAAAATTCAAATAAGGTCGCTAACCATCCATTTTTATTTCATTTTTCAATTGGTAATAACATATAATTTCAACATACAAAATATAAATAAATTCTATTATTTGGAAAAAAAATTAGGAAACTGGAGCATTCCCCCTTAACAGTATTTGCACGTGCATACATTTGTCGCGTCATCTTAAAATGGCAATTGGTTAATTGAATATGCAAAAATGCCGATCATGGTAAACCTGTGTCATCTGTACGTTATGACCAGGATGTGAACTGTATTAAAATAGTTTCAATTCTTTGGAGATTACGCCTGTTTTATAGAGGACGAGAATCGACCTGGCAGAGCATTCCATTCGATTAGCATGGGCTGCTCTGCCAGGTCAATTATCATGAGGTATAATGATTAGGTTTACTGAAAATTTCGATCCAAACGGACCACGGTAGCTTAACACTTTTATTTGACTAGATAAGATAAAATCTTATTTTCACATGGCACCACAATATTGTATAACGGACACAGTGCACGCTTTTACGTAAATTAACTACGGACCATTTCCATCTAAACTGGACAATAAACTTTTCCACTTTTGTGAACAGTTAAGGTCACTCTGCCGGGTCAGTTATTTTCCTCTACACATTAAGGAAAAAGAAGAAAATATGCTGCTATTCAACATTTTCTCTTCAATATTTTCTGAGCTATGTTATACACAAACCCTTTCTTTATCAACATCCATCTTAGCATCTGCAACAGTCTTCAAATTGAACCACCCCAAATGTTGGCTGTGAAGTTACTTTACGCTTATCCCTCAAGCTACCAGGTGGGGTCATTTATGACCTCAGACATATATCTGTGTTTGTCATTTTCAGAGTTTTTCTCCGATAAACGTTTACTTTTTTGACTTTGTCAATCTACCATTTGACTGTCAATCTACCATTTGTCAATAATTATATATATGTCAACTTTTCTTTAACATTGAACGACCTTTGTAGGATATATACATAATAAAAAAAGTTTTGCAACAAAATGTAAATATCTGTAGTAACCAAAATAGTTTTGTTTTAACATAAAATCAAACGTTCACACAATACACTCACCCGAACTTCTAAACGGCCACTTTTATTTCTTTAATAAATAATTCATATCAATTCACTTGGATTTTGTGTTTGCTTATTGTAAATAACTAAGTCACCGGCTATCTTTTCGAATAAGTTACAGTGGTGTCACGTCAAAAAAAGAATCACGTGACGTCATTTTGGTCGAAACGTTAAAATTGCACGTGTTTATTTTGAATTACGTGATGAATATCAATTCTGTTTTGATTATTTATCAATATGGATAGCCCAGTCAGAAAAACATTTAACATGACAAGAATTATCATTAAAACGCGAGAAATGACCTTCGGAATGTTTGATGTTAGGACTCCAGTCAGAAAGGTCAATTTGATAATTCCCTTTTCTAACAAAATCTTATTGCAATCATTCGATTTCTTTTGTTTCTGGGGTAAACATATCGTTTTCATTGTTTGCCGATGGATCGAATCTGATATTAATGGCTTTTTAACAAAATAGCAAATTTAGGATGAGTGCATGCGTACCGGAAGTGTTCATAAAACATGACGGCGGCCACACGTAAGGACTACTTTTCGTCAACAAGATGGAAAGGTTTATAAAGCTATTTCTAGAAATAATTTCATGCAGGTACAAAAGACCGTTAGACGAAATGTGTGTAATCCTAGCCACCCAATCCACTACAAACGGCTATTGGGCGCTTAAACAAATGCGATCATAGGCCGCATCGTCAACGAAATGTCCTAGCCTTAGCACTGTGACACATATTTGGAAGCCTAAACTGCATTAGACATCCCCTATCTCATCGGAAAATGGATTGGAAAGAAAATACGTTTCGTGATTAATCAAGAATCACGTCTATGACTTGTTAAACAGGCGGATCCGAGCACTGCCAAAGTAAATGATTTAGAAGTCCTGACTTGCGAAATCTAGCAAACCTGGTTTTTTCGCGCTGTACCATACCCTACAGTATCTTAAAGAGCGCTTATTATCTACGAGAATTAGATTCTTAGCCATGATAAATGCACACAGAGATCACATGGGATATTAAGTTGTGATGTGTGACTTTCTATTTATGGGGTAGTGTAGTTCTAAACGTCACCATTTCATTATGTACGAGCACAGCTTTGTGAAAATTGGTCATATCATTCAAAAATGGATTTAGTTTACAAAAAACTAAAGCAACATGAGTTTTAATCAGAGATGTCGATTTATAGGTGAAAGAACGAGGTGGCCGTTTAGAAGTTCGGGTAAGTGTAGATTATAGCTAGAGAACACAAACAGATGAATTTTATATCACAATCGCGTGCGTCTCGCACTCCAGGTGCGCATTTCCGGTTTTCATGTCTGCCATGGTATTCATGTGTACGGAGCATAGTTCTAGAAAACATTTAGGTGTGAACGTAATTGTCTTTGCCCAGCATAAAAAAGGCCACTAAAAAGAATTTTCTGCAACGCTGTGGGACTACGCCTTGGACTTACGTTAGAAGGACGTTATATCGCTAATGTGTTTCTACGTGGCAGAACCGGCGAATAAGATCCCTTTTTGAATTTTACGCATCTCAAAGCATAAGTAACAATTTGAGGATGCTATGTAAGCCAAATTGTGTGGTTTGAGATAGTCCCGGTCAAGGACGTCGTAGAAAAAGGCCACGAGAAGATGACCGTCATAATTTCGTTACGTCACGGCAAAGATGTTCCTTATGAACACCAAAACTTACGAGTGGCTTCCACAAGAATTTCAATATAGAGTATCCACTCTTACCATCCGTGATCGTCTCCACAGATGAACGGTTACTAGACGTTGACCATACGTTGTAATTTCTCTGACGCTACACCATGAACGCACCAGACTTGACTGGTATAGAGTCCTAAATGCTTTAAGCCAAATTAAGCGTATACAACACTAATGGACTCCCATTATCATCCATTTCTTTCTGATTTGTCACCCATAGAGCACATACGGTGCATTTAAGGAAGACGTGTGCGTGATCGTACTGACGCGAATAACGTTCAATCTCTTGATAAAGTAGTGAATGTTGATACTGTGTACAAACAATTTGAGTGGATTAGAAAACGTTTCACGGTTGTTCTTGCTTGAAAATGGCCGCACAGTCGATACCGAATTCTATTGTAACTTTTTATTTTGACCCCTCACCTACGTCAAGACAATGTTTCTAACACAATATTTATCGTTACCACAAAGCGACCTTTGAATGTTCTGCGTAAATGCATATGCTAAGATATATATAACGGTTGTGAAATAAATATCACAGAAAATACATTTTTTCAATTAACAAAGTCAGTGTTGCTAAACTTTTTTTACATGGTATATCATCTATTTATTTGCTGGGGCCAGAAAAGACCCCAATATAAATCAGCCTCCATAAAATGTGCGAGAAGCCACCACATGTGTGTTTCAAAAATCGAAATTAGAAATGATACATTGCCCAACAGACAAGAACAGTTGTTTATTCTTTCTTCTAGTATGTTTTCCTTGAAAATAATGTTAAAAAAAGTCATTTCCTGACAAAAACAAAGATTTATTTCTAAAAAAGTGTCTGGGGTCAAAATGACTTCAACTGATAGTTTGTGTATGTAAAACTTTCTGGCAGCTTGAGGGTTAAGCGATTGCGTTAGGGTGCTGCAGAAATAACCAAAAAAAAAGTAGAACTAAATACACGTAGCATTCAACATACAAGTAGGCTATGTACATTGAATTCTCACCTGCGCCTTTTTGTCAGTGTTAGCCTTTAATGTAGCCCAACCTTACTTAATGAGATTCACGCGGCGTCGGAATTTTCATGTGGTGTCGTAAACATTCGTTACGAATCCGAACTATCCGGGCGACATCATAAGTATTCGGTGGTGGAACGTTAGATACCGCCGACTGTTTACGAGGTCTTCCAAATATACTAGCCCAAAGAGCCAACACAACACGAACTTTAAATTACAATATTTTGATTATTGAAAATGTGAATTCGTTGATATTGACTTCATTTTGACCACTGACCATTATGAGACACCAGGAAAAAACAAATGGATCTAAATCGATTCCGTAACGCAAATAACGTTACAGACGTAATGCCGGGGTGTGTTTCAAAAATGAAACCAAGATCAGTATCTCGTATGTCCTCCTGTAGCATTGATTACAGCACAACATCTCCGTGACATCGAACGTAACTATCGTCGTCAAACGTTTATAGGAATAGGCCTATTCTGTCACTCTTGAATTTTAATAAATGTTTGCCCCATTTGACGCAAGGCCTGGACTGGGCGTTGACGTAAACGCATGTCAAGCAGGTTCCATACTTGCTAAGGTTGTCAGATTACCACTTTTCGGCGTTGCACCACTGGAGAAGGACTCGTGTTTGCATGAGTAGTAAATTGGGACCCACATAAGGACGTTGATGTCGGAACCCATGTTTACGTAACCTGTTACGTGTCTGTGCACTTATACGGCGACCGTGGTTCCCAGCAGTTACAGCAGCCTTTTTGTTGCTAGCCGAAATCGTTCCCTGAGGTTTTGGGTTCTCAACCTGTTGTCCTGTACCTTGGTAGTTAGATGACTTCTGAAGGCTCTTGGCAAGTCATAAACACTACCGGAACGACAAAACAAACGTAAGCAAAAAAGTAAATGACTTAGAAAATAACAAAAAAGGGACTTTTTAACCCAAATGGAACTTCTAACACATTCAGACATGATAAATGAGTAAGATCAATTGAACACACTGGTTTGCTGGAACTTCCGCTATAGTCATGCTATCGTAGACCACGCCCTGTCCAATAGCCGTGTAACCACAGTCAGCAAGGAGCTATCCAATCACCTGCGCCTTTCGGGACAAAGCTAAATTGCGGCATTTTTGTCTATCGCCAGACAGTTTTATTTACATAATCTTATCGGATTATCTTGTGACTTTCCAAAAATGCACGTGCGCTGGTTTATTACACGCACTGTTGCATGTGCAGCGCGGAAATAGGGTTTTGAACCAACGACTCTGTGTTCAGCCAAGCATAACAATTCTAACGTTCTTTTTATGTGGACAGTAAAATCACTATATAGAATATTGAAATCCGAAGTTTCGTTGTTTTATCAAATCTCATTAAAAAGTTACAACAAAAAGTCTTGTTGCGTTGGCAGGTTGGGTTAGTATATTTTGGACATTTAATGAATCTCATTAGGGATGGACGACCTTAAAAATATGTCAAATTGCAATTTGAAAACAGCTGTATTCAAAATCGTAAATGTGTACCTGAAATATATCGATGGTTCCTCGCTGTCTTGGAGTTATGAGACAAAGATGACACGTAATGGAGGGAACAAGAAGCACAAAAAGTAGCGATACTTTAATGCCTTCCATTTTCGTCTTAAATGACACCTCTATCTGTATTACAAACCACAATTATCCTAGATAAGTCCAGTGAACTGACCTATAGATTAATGGTGATAAGTCGTCAACATAATTTATATTATTGCAAAATCATTCTAATCGCAAATGTAAGGATAATACACTTAAAACAATTTTGTTCAAATATCTCCAATATAACTAGTGACCTATGTCATTTATATTGTTTTATTGACTTTAATTAGTCAAACTTATTAATTAGACCTACTGCGTCTATGAAAGCCACGGCCTGGGTCCGATCCTCGGTCGTGGCAAATATAAACGAATTGATTATTGGTACAAATGTGACTTGTCGTGCAAAATTTCATCTCAATTGGTGTAATTGTAAAAAAAATAATGATACTATCCCGGATACTTTATTAACAGCCCTCGTATTCAGAATTGGCTCCCACCTATGCATGGTTTGATGCCATTAAACTATGTGGGCGGGCACCTGGAGGCTTGGTAAGGATGTTGTGGTAGTACTGGTACCGGAAACGACAGTAATTAATCTGACTGGTGGTGAACTCGGCCAAAGCGATGGGCGTTTTTCGCTACAACAAGGTACAGATATTTTGCGTTTAAAGATCTGATTGGATAGTTTTTCTAATAACAATGAATTTGTTTTAAAAATAGACCGGGTTTACCCATATGTATTGACAAACCGGTGTTGTTACAAAATCTCATAACTACGGCTTTATAGAAGCCGTAGTTACGATATTTTATAACAAAACCGACGGAATACAATGATCGCGAAAAAACGTCCCGCGCTTTGGCCAAGTTCACCACCAGTGAATCTATGGTAGGATTTTTTGTAATAAATGATTTTTGTCCTAAAATGCTTTGTATGAAACTGGTCCATGGTCTGACGAATACCACAATATGATAATCTGGAGTTCTTAACGGCTTCCTCGCTTTTTTGTATGATATTTGGTGATGTTTGGGAAGAAATCATTTAACCAACATTGTGGAAAATGAAGATATTGCTTGTGACAAACAGTTTCCATGAATGTCTCACAATGTTTTCTATCCTCAAAGAAAAGAAAGTGCAAATTTTCATTCACATGATATAGTCGTCGGCAACATCTTTGAATTTCGACAAGTCTAAAATATTGGTTAAGATAAATTGACGAGTCAGCCACATGACCTCGCGTGAGTTGGCGTGATAAATGTACTGTATTGACCGGTAACGATATTATAGCACATGTTTACAAGGTTTTATCTTTGCAAACAACACGATCTTGAACTACAAAATAATGTAAAGTTGCATGTCATGCTTCGAATCTTGCAGGTGTCTCACACCTGCAAGACTTGAAGCAAGACAAGCAAAATACCCTATATCGAAAATTAAGACATTTTCCCATTGTTCTCATAGTAAACATGTGCCGAAATATCATGACTGGACTATAATTAAAAATCAAAGCTCATGATGAATCACCTGGCAGAGCATCTCTATCGATTAACTATAATAGGACATCGAGTCGTAAGCCGTGACGAAAGGTTACGGTATATTCCAATACATGTAAATAGGGAGGAGTGCCTATTTTCCACTGAATAACAGCGAATAATGACAGGTATTGCATGCTGTCCACGATGCCGTGTGAGTTCAGTAAATGTATCCAGATATTACTTTGTCGATTTATTACAGGGAGACGGGTTCGAGTCACATATTTTTATAATTCGAAATCCTTCTTCCCCCGTCAATTTAGACTCGCTGATCTTTGATCATTCATATGTCGTTGTTTATCTATATCTAGAGATGCTCTAGTAGGTCATTTATCGTGAGTTATACCACTATATACACGGGTGGTAAACAGAGAAACTAGCTCCAAAACGAGTCATCGGTATTTCGTTGCCTCGTGACATCCGGCCTCTACAGAGGTAGTTGCATAGAGTGAAAATCTGTAAACAAAGGTAGGTCACGAACCCATTTGTTCTACTATTATTTATTTTACAACGAGTTTTTGAAAAATCCGGCGATGCTGTAATATGAAGAAATGGTCGAAGTTTGTTGTGCACGAGAATATACAGTGTTAGTAAGCAAAGTTTGAATACAATCGTTGAAAAACATTTCAAAATCGAAAGTAACTTTAGAAAATGTGTTCGTGACCTACAAATTTTCGCTCTATGCAACTACCTCTGTTTGGAGCTAGTTTCTCTGTTTACCACCCGTGATATAAGTCAAACCAGGTCAACCCTGTTACATGTAAGTGGGTTCAGTTTAGATCTACACTCTTTAGCCCTTTCCCAAACAAGACCTGGTTTTGACATCCCTATTACAATTGGCTTAGAAAAACATTGAGACATAAGAAGAAACTGCTGATAACCAGCAGTTTCTCCTTTTGTCTCATTATTTTTTTGCTATATTGTATACAAAACCCTTCCTTTTTAGAATATATTATGTCGTCTGCAGCAACTTTCAAATTGGAAAAACCTAAAATTTTGTCGTTTGGGAAAGGGTTAAATATGTCGAGATAGTACGATACATCAGATTACCTCGAGATATCCGAAGCTTCGACTCATCTGATATCTGATTGGGTTCTAGATGAATGATATTTAACCAACTTTGGTGCTCATTTTTTATATAATTTCACTAGATATTTTTTATAGTAGGCCTACATAAACTATGTTGCAAGTTGTCCGGAAGATTTGTGCAGTCATATCTAGATGGCGTCCATGAACCAGAGTGGGAGCTCTAGGTAGGTGTCGTAGTTTTTCATCGATTATTTCCTTAAATGGTCGTATCTTACCATGATACTCATATCATGTTACAGGAGAAATGTATTCCTAACCTCAGTGCTATATATGGCAAATCATCAGTCTTGTCCTATCGTTTTCTATACTCAGTTCCAAAAGAAAGTGTGCACTTTCGCTTTTTGCTTTTACCTTAATTTTCACAAAGTTTATGGCAATTTACGGCGTAAAAGTGATATCATACTTCAGATTAGACCTTAAAGAAAATTGGTATCATAACAGATGTCGATATAATTGCTCATACTGCATACACGTAGCCAGTTCATTATGGTGTTCATGGTGTTGAGATTTGCACTCCTTACAGCTTCTTCTGTGGAAAGATTTACACGCTTATATGCCGTTGTAGAGTTTGACCATACCTACAAAGCCATCTCCACGCTAATGTTTGAACATTCCGGTAGACGTTACGTGCGCGTCAACGTTAGTAATCGCTACGTTAAGCAGTCTAGTAAATTGTCGTAGAACGGCGCAACAACGTTCTACAAAAAAATTGTATGCATTTAAGATGCCAAACAAATAGGCACTTGCTATTAGAATATAGATATCGTACACTTTCCAAATTTTTCAGGGCTTTTGTTTTCACCAGGTTGGGTCTTGTTCACCGACGTTAATTGTAATTCGTTTCCCCCTTATGCGATATGTGCAGAAGTATTCAGAATGTGATTTTATGCTAAGGTTTGCCAAAAGGATTGCAGTAAGTTTAATTTCAGACCGATAACTCATTTAGCACGTGAGGCATGTGTAAAACACTGAAAATGCAAAGTCGCAACCAAGCCGAAAATTCGTGCGTGCTATATGATTTCTTCATCAATATTTCGTTTGTCAATGGTCTTGAGATGTGTCGTACAAAATTTCCTGGCGGCATACGTTATACTTTTCGAGATATTCAAAATTCAAAAGTGCACACTTTCTTTTGGAACTGAGTATATTTTAGTGCAAAGATAATTCAACTCGAAAAACGTATATCGAAGCGAGAAACACGCCCGTTTAAGGGTGATTACGTGGTAAATAGCGAATTTGGAAACAAGCTATTGCTCTTACTATGCTGTTTTAAACATGTTCTTTCCTATGGTTACAGTCATTCTGAACAAGATGTCCAGAAATACCCACAAACCGTATGTTTACAAAATGACCAAACAACGGTGTGGTCACCAAGAAAATATGAATTCACATCGGTGCAGTCTCGGGGTTTGCTGTACCACTGGTGGTGATATCGGCCAAAGCGTGGGACGCTTTTTCGCGATCATTGTATTCCGTCGGTGTTGTTATAAAATATCGTAACTACGGCTTCGATAAAGCCGTAGTTACGAGATTTTATAGCAACATCGACGGTTTGTTAGTACATATCGGTAAACCCGGTCTATTTTTTAGAGCACATTCATTGTTATTAGAAAAACTATCCAATCAGATCTTTAACCTCAAATTTTAACGCAAAATATCTGTACCTTGTTGTAGTGAAAAACGTCCATCGCTTTTGCCGAGTTCACCACCAGTGTGTACGGTTTTGCTATGATTTTCATGAAAAATCGTGTGCCGTGTAGACATAACTGGTATTTCATATCCAGGGCGATCTCGCTCCAACAGCCATCAGATCGTCTGATCATATTAAAGTGACATTTTACATTCATTTTTCATAAATTTCACTTTTATTCTTACCAGAAAGAGCAACTTTTCTTATGAAAATTCTGAAAATTTCAAGCCAAAATATTGAAATGTTTGCGAGAAATAGATCTATATATTTTCTGTCTAAAATTTAACAAATTGTTGTGGACAACAGTTCAGGTTTATATGGAATTTGTCATTTTTGTCTCAATTTTAAGGGGGAATGCTCCAGTTTCCTAATTTCTTTCCGAATAATAGAATTTATTTATATTTTTTATGTTAAAATTACATGTTATTACCTATTGAAAAATAAAATGAAAATGGATGGTCAGCGATCTTGTTTCAATTTCATAGGCATTCGTATCACATACCCCTACATCGAAAAAATGCACAATTTTTTGCACTTGTCAAAGGTCACTAAAATGCTAAAAAAGTGCTGTATTTTCATTGTTTAGTCCCGAAAACGGATTTAAAGTAACGTCTTACATTTAATAAGAACAGAAAACCCAAAATATGTGCTATTATAAACGCGTAAATTTATACTAAAGGAAAAAAGAAACGCAACAAAAATAATTTGATCATATGTTTTGTTTTTTGTTTTTCTCAAAATCACCAAAATCCGAGTACTTTTTTCAATGCATAATAAAACCTCATCATTTGACTTTCTAGTATCGAAATTTCAAAAAGGTCACAGGTTGCACGTGCCATCAATATGCGTTTAAATGAGAGCGGTTCGGCGTCAACGTTAAATGCGTTCTTGCACTTAATCTTAACAGGCATTTACGATTTCTGGTTGAAATTTGATTGCTATACTGTCCATGGATAGCACCAACAGTTTTTCTCGATAAGAAAATTTGCTTCCGTAGATAAAAGAGCCAGCGTTATGGTCCTAACGTCGTGCCGTTTGACATTGACGCCCGCTTTTCGGGCGACCGTCAGTTGTTCTGTCGGTTCTAAGACGTCATCTGAAGCAATATCTTGTCAACCGACGTACACTAAAGTTAGCAGCAACTGCGAGTTGAGATGTTCCATTTGTAAACATCACAATTGCTACCGGACGTCGTCTTTGAATAGGTCGAAAAATGGCATGAGGGATTAAATCCAAACGAAAAGCATTGCCCTTTGTCGAGTCGACGTGCAACTACACAAATTAAAAGATTTTTATGTAAAGTTCGGATATTTAAAGGTTTGTACGTGAGAAACGTGTAAACGTCTATTTTGACGTTATCTCACAGGTAAGACAGGTTCTAACCTTAACACGCAAATCAATATAAACTTACAGTACCTTTTAATAATCAGTAACAATTTTGACTCAATAACACTGAAGAATTCAGAGAAATAACAAAAAATAGTTGTTGCGTTACTTCTTTCCTCTAGTATATAAAACAGCATGCTCACGCGTTCGGTTAGATCAACGAAGCTGGCGTGTTTTATGTCAAAATTTGCATATTTTTGGAAATATTTCAAATTCTACATAATAGAATTTGATAAAACTCTCTCTTTGTATTAAGCAACATGTCCTGGTAATAATTCAAAAAGAAAACGTATAGGTCAGCCCACTTATTAATGAATTACAGTAATTTTTATCAGCTACACATGAATAAAATGAAGCAAAACAGTGGTAACTGCATACACACTTACGACTGTCTTGCTCTAAATGATCGATTACATGTACCATCTTGGGGAAATCAGTTTCGCATAATAAAGACACTTTTACCGTCGAAAATGGTAAATTGTAATGATGTGTTATATTACTGAAAATATGGTAGCGAAACATGTTGGTACAAAACATTTAATTTACTACAGTAATGACCGAGTGTTCCGAAAAACTATAAAATTCCCCCTTAAAGGCGTATTTTCGCTTATAAGTAATATCTTCAAAAACTGATTGTACAATTTCTACACATTAGAATAACCAATTTTTGCATCAAGACTTACTTTTAAACAATGACATCGGAATGGTATGTCCCTTTAATATCCTTTGCTGTGTTTTTTTTATACAAAAAGGCCTTTGTATATAGTTTTGTCATGGGGTAACACGTGTCAGTTCGTCTGTATATAACAGAAATATTGTACTAGTAATATTGGTAGTCCTCATTCGAAAATCATGAGGCAACCATTCCAATCAGTTTCAACCAAATACGGGTTGATTGGACATTTTAGGCCTACCCACCTCCACTTATCTTACATTTTAACTTATGCGATACCTAGCATATTGAACGTACCTATGACCTGTGCCTGAATACGATAGGAAAACAACTTGTACTTTGCTATATTAGGTAGGTATACATTTCTCTTGTAAAATAACATGTATACATATTAGCATCAATGTCAGGTACAAACAATTATCGTTAAGGTAAATACGAAAAACGGATTTCGTGTTGGACTATATTTGCACTCCTGTAAAACACAATACAACATGACTGGTACTTTGCTATATAGGACCGGGGATAGGCATAAAATGATATGAGTATTGAGGCAATATTCGGCCAAGTAAGAAAGTCATCGAAGAAAAATACGACATCTACCTCTAACCCTGTTACTTAGACACCATCTTGGTATGACTGCACAAATACATCGGACAAACTACACAACTCGACTGGACAACTTACAACATACACTGAACAGATGTTCTAAACCGCCACTTTTCAGAACAGACTTTTTGGTGTAAATGAAAAACGAAAAGTTCGTTTGAAACAATATTATGCACATTAGATCTTGTGATCACTAGCCATCGATTTAACTTTTCGTTTTTCATTTATACCAAAAAGTCTGTTCTGAAAAGTGACATCGATTTAACGCGGTAAAGTCAAAATCAAAACAATAACTTTTTGTGTAAAGAGGCTTTGATATAAAACCGTTTTTGCACGTGGCGCACGATGTGATGAGTTAAATTGCACAACATTTACTTTAGCATTACTTCATATTGATCCGACATTCCGATTATGCAAAGAAAAGGCAACTTAATGGGCCGGATGTCCTTCAGTGATATGGGTCGTACTGTGGGGCTTATCAGAAGTGACGTCAATATGAATAAGGCATGTACCCTTTTCAGTGACGTATGCATGTTTCAAAAGGTAGCTCACAATACTGCTAAATGCATTAACTGTTTTCCGATTGCCTTCTGCATTGCGAATTTTACGGACACCAAACCATGTCAAAGTGCACCACAGAGCATGGCCTTCAGAGTCCACCATACAAAACATTATTAGTTCACATGTACATTTTCTTACAGATGACATGTCTCTTTCACGAATTTAGCGTGTCAGTAATGGATGTTTGACGTGTGTATGCTAATAGAGAGGATTTAATTTTTTTTACAAACTGCATTTTAGTGTTCGTTTGGCGCGTATTATGCAAATAAGGTGTGACAAAATGTCCAAAAATGAACTTTTGTTTTTGTATCCTTCAGATGTATTTTTATGGTAGCATATATGTTCAATTTCAAAGAAAAGTTAAAGTTTCGAGGAAATCATGTCTGATGTTAAAAATATTTGGGCTTTATCTATAATATTTGGGGCATATTTTTCATTTTTTATTGTTTTTTTAAGGAACCAAAACAGTAATTTTCCTCAGAGGATTGTCAATTATATTTTGTTTCATAGTAAGCCAATGCCATATACAAACTTTTTACCCATTTTTCGTCCATTTCATTTAATTTTTTTAGGAAAATATTTAAATAAATGCTTTGAAAAGTAATGAGTTGCGAAAACATACCTGTATTTGTTTTTATTCGGTGATGAAAAAGCATAGTATGTCAAATAAAACCATTTTAGAATGAAAAGACATCATAACTCAATAATATAAAAAAATAATTTCTTCAATAGTTCGTGTTGTTACATTGTAATATGCGATTGAAAAATGAATGGAAAATCTTGATTTGCCGTTACTGTTGGGACACCATTAGCTACCATGTATTTAGAATCAAATAACATTTCAAAAAAGGCTACTAATCAATAAGATTTATCATCTTGGTGTTTAGATAGGATAACTAAGCATTGAATTCACTAAAGGAAGATATAAATTTCTGGTTTTACATTTATTTCTTCATCATGTGAGTGCTGAAAGCCAAATAGTCAACTCTCTGATGGTGTAGCTACCTTAAAATGGTTAATTTTATAAGAAATATATTGAAACAGGTAAAGAAGGGCATAGGTTCATTTAAAGAACATTTACTGGATTTGGGGCAATTTTCCACAGTTTTACTTTAAACTAAAGTATGTCCCAACAGTAACGGTTTTCTCCCAGTCAATACAATTAAATCATTGGTGATGCCTAAATACATCTTCTAACTTACTGCATTAACCCTGTTTTCAATAGAAATGGTCAAACTCATTGTATACTATGTATAAAATTGTGCTACTTATTCTTACAGATCTGCTAATGCCAGTCAATGTTTGTTCCCACAATGACGAGAAAATAACAGACTGCACTGGTGGATCAATTATTCATAACTTGAAAGTTACTGCAGCATTTTTCAGTATATACTTGTGAAGTAAAATCAAACTAAAAATGTTAAAACAGTCCAATACTTGTAAATTGATTTAGTATACCAACTTATGAATGAATAAATATATTCATATACATTAATTCAAAACTTCATCTATGAAAGTTTTGTTTTTGGTGTATACCTTCATTCTGTAAGACAGTATCTGATTTAAACTCTTGCAGGGCTGATAAATTATGTATGGTAGTATTGTCCGTAGTGGCTAAGTGAATGAATATTAAGGTAAAACAAAGTTTTTTAAATGATTATCTCATGACTTTTTGCCATTTACGACAACTCCAGAGAGTTAAATTTAAAATGTGCAAACTTATTTCTGTCTATATCATGGATATTTTGTACCTTATACATCAAACTATAATATATGATAGTATGAACTATATACATGTAACTCGCCTTCCAACATGTACAAGTATATTGTATTCTTTCTTAGGATACATTCATGATATTTTATTTCAACCCCTTTTAAATGCTTTGTTTTGGGTTCCAAAGATACATGGTTTCATTGGTTAAATAACTTAATAAAAAGTATCATTTTTGACTTGGGCAAATCTGCACTTTGTAGAGGTCTACACAATGAAAGTGGAAGAAGTTCCTATCTTTTCTATCAAAGTTTAGAATATATCAATTGCTACATATATATGAGGCATATCTTGTAAAAGAGACTAAGAATACATGCGCATCATAAATTGTGAAATTGCTTTCCATTCAGCATTCTGTACCTCTAATAGAATTACACCAGTCTTTATTTTTTCAGAAATGTTCATACAATGTGAGTCTTTTAGTGCACTTGGTAGCTTGAGAAAGGTTTTTTGGATTGCCAGGTCTTCTTGAAAGTTACTGAAACCATTTTTTAACCAAATAGCTCCTTGAATTTACTTGTCTAGAAATCTGTCCCAACAGTAACGGCATCCATTTAATCAATTTAGGCATTCATTTATAACAGTAAGGTTTATGCAGTCATTCTTAATCACTTGTATTTTGTTGTCAGAGTCTTACAGATTAAATTTAATAAGTTTAATGCATACTGTCATTTAAAAAGAATCAATTTATAGCTTGGACGAACGACTTTCAGAAGCCATTCTATTAAGGCCTGGCTTTGAACCCCTCAAACGTTTGGCTCATTTGAATTAAACTTGTAATGCTAGTCTCAATTTGACATGGATGTCTTGAAGTTTCACAGGACAGCTCATAAACATCTTATATAGTCTATAAGACAAGAGCAGCTTAACAAGAATGTAACCGTTACTGTTGGGACATTTTCCGTTACTGTTGGGACATTGTTTCTCTTTGATGTGCTTACTGTAAATACGTAGATACAACAAAGTTTTAAAATGGAAAGTGTTTGACAACCATTTGGGAAAAATTGGGGCTATGAATGAGACCAGATATCATCTGTAAAATGATAACAGCTATCAAAGTACAAAGGCAGGATGGCAACCGTTACTGTTGGGACAAAATTTTGTTAAAAGAAAAAGACTACCAAATTTTTTACATGAAATAAAAAAGGAAAAAGTGCTGTAAATCAGAAACTACATCCTTTCCACCATGCATGTGTGTTATAATATCTCATGAACTACCTTCTTTGTGGTTGTGGCATCCACCCACAGTGACATACCCAGATTTTGAATTTTTGGCCCATTTGGGGCATTTTTTTAAAATTTTGCAAAAACAATGAATTTCTTGATTTTTGACAGATTGTGTTTGATTTCTCTTTAGAAACTGGCTACAGATGAGAAATTTAAAGACCGACATCCTATTTATCGCTTCATGAAAAAATATTTAAAAAACAAAAATGCATTTTTGATCAATGCCCCACAAAAATGCTGATTTTTGGGCCTTTTTGCGATATTCAATCTTTTGTATCTTTTGAACGACTCGACCGATTGGTCTGAAATTTTCAGCAAAATTAAAAAATGCACCCTTATTTCAGAAAATTAACCTATTTTGATGATACTTGTACAGATATTTTCAAAATGATTTGCTGTTTCCTGGCCCATACATTTTGAATGCTTATTTGCACTTGGCATATATTCTGTAGAACACCATTAAGCATTCAAAAAGATGATATGCCGACATTGTTGTTAAATGCATTGGTTCTTTTTATGCTGCTTCTTTCTAACGAGTTATATGGCCCAAAAAAACATGTCAAAGTGCACCACAGATCATGATCCGTACAGTGTACCATACAAATTATTGTTATTCCACATGTACCTTTCTTGACGAAAGACATGACTTATGAATCGGTTATGCATATCATTAATAGATCCTTGACGCCTGTATGCTTCTGGAAAGGATACAAAGTTATGTTTACAAACTGGATTTTTTGTTCTTTTTATAGCACGTTATGTATTCCGTAGAACACAATCAAAGAATTCATAAGTGAGGACTGACAGACATTTTTGTTAACAGTCAACAAACATCACTCAGATTTGACGCGAAGATAAATTCAAATCGGAGAAATGCTCCAATGTAATCAAAAGACGTTACAATTAGTTTTGACACAAATGCCAGGCAACCGGAAGTGTGGCAGACATACCAAGGCTACTGAAACGTCGGAATGACACCTTAGTACTTCCCAGACAGCTGCAACTGAATGAGGGCTCGTTGTCAATCAGAGTTATTGACGCAGAGTGATGTCACATCCCGTACTTACAGTTTACCTTTCTGATGTGAAAATGTAGACGTGACAGTGACCCTTTTCAATTTCCGATTTAGTCATGTTATTGTCGAAAAGCATCAATGAAATTTTGTCATCTTCTGTGAAAATGGTTAATCTTTATTGTTTGAAAATTTCAAGCCCCTATCTAAAATATTAATGGAGATATACAAAGTTACATGCCATGGCGGTTTAGAAGATCTGTTCAGTGTAGTGATAAACAAAAAGATAATTCTCGACGAGAGCAACTTCTGTCCTTTCTATACTACATTTCAAAGTATACTCCTCACAAAAAGTTAAGCAACAAAAGTAATTCTCTCAATATTCTTTTTATACATGCGGAAATTTTTGCACAGATTTGTTTTTCGGACAGCCATATCTATGCTTAAACACACTTAAAAGAATACAGAATGTTATCGTCTCCAAAAACAGCTATCACGTGATTAGAACACACTCACCCCCAAAACATGCATGCAAAATGTGTCGCATATACGGATTTCAAACTTGGCATTAGCTCCGTATGTGCTTAAAACGCATCAATTTGACAACTTTGATGTCATCAACATTTGAATCATGCCAATACGTCACTTGCCTCCGATTGAAGTGGCTCAAATTGTTGGAATGCTACAGGGTGGGGCAACCAAGACTGCTGCTGCCATTCACTTTAAATTTCATCGCAGTATTGACTGAAGAGCAATAACCTGATACAATCAAACTGGACAGATGTCAGAGAGACCACATCCAGGTCGTCTAAGAGTAACAGCACCTTGTGAAGACCGATATGTTGCAACCTTAGTCCGTAGGAACTGGCTTACAACGGCCAGATCGCTGGAAAATGATCTCCAAAGGGTGTCAGGAAACAGGATTTCCATCCAAACCGTGAGGAACATGTTTAACACAGAAGGCCTAAGGTCCTGGATACCACTTCAACGGATCAAACTTCCCCAAAAACATCGACGGCAAAGATTAATATTGGAACATCAACATCAAAACTGAGGGTCACTCGTTGGCGTCACAAACTTTTAACTGACTCGTCAAGATTCTGCCTCGATTCTAATGATGGTATGCCATGTGTGTGGAGAAACGGTAATGAACGGTTTGCCGACTGTAACATCGCTGAACACGACGAATATGAACGTGGGAGTTTGATGGTCTGGAGAGGTATCAGTGTTTGCCACAGAACAGAGCTGGTTGTCATCAGACGAGGTTCAATGACTGGTGTAAGGTGCATTTACGAGATCATCACGCCTGTTATCATCCTTCTGGCACAGTAAACAGACCCAACTGTTATGTTAATGGATGGTAATGCCCGTCCCTATCGGTCTGGAATTGTGACTGAAGTTCTGTGGACCAACAACATCAGACATATAGACCGGTATGCTTCGTCTCTAGACCTTAATTCGATAGAACATGCATAGGACATTCTTTGAGGGCGTGTCTATGGTCAGCATGTTCGCCGACAGACTCTGGATGAACTGCAACTGGTCTTGCAGACAGAATGGAGGATCAATCCACAGTGGACATTAGACAGACAAATCTGCTTGATACCAAGGTGTGTTCGGGCGTGTGTTGAACATCGTAGGGGTCATACCAGGTACTTGATGATCGATCATGGCCTGAAGTGGCCAGAAAACAACTTTTTACACATTCTGAACTGCCGGCGAGTGACGTTTTGCACCATTGTTTCGTCGGGACGGTTTTCGGGGATCTGTAACTGTGCTATTGTTTGAAGATTTTCTCAATCATTTAACGTAATTTGTGTAATAAGACCCCAACTTTGTATTGCATAAAACATAGATCATTAGATGTGATAAAGCACGTTTGAGAAAGAAAAGCATCTTTGTTGCTTAACTTTTTGTGAGGAGTATATTTAATTAACAAAAGCTCCGCTATATATACTAACCCAAAGAGCCAACGCATTACGAACTTTTAATTACTATATTTTGATTATTTGAAATGTGAATTCGCTGATATTGACTTCATTTTGACTGCTGACCATTATGAGATCACCAGGAAAAAACTAATGGGTCTAAATCGATTCCGTAACGCAAATAACGTTGCAAACGTAATGCAGGGGTGTGTTTCAAAAACGAAACCACGATCAGTATCTCGTTGGTCCTCCTGAAGTATTGAACACAGCACAACATCTCTGTGACATCGAACGTAACTAACGTCGACAAACGTTTATTGGAATATTCTGTCACTCTTGAATTAACGTTTGTCCCATTTGACGTAAGTTCTGTGGTTGAACTGGGCGTTGACGTAAACGCATTTCAAGCAGGTCCCATATTTGCTCAGGTGGTCAGGTTACCACTTTTGAGCGTTGCACGGCTGGAGACAGACTCATGTGTGCATAGGTAGTAAATTGGGACCCACATAAGGGCGTCGAGGTCGGAACCCATGTTTACGTAACTGTTACGTGTCTGTGCACTTATACGGCAACCGTGGTTCCCAGCAGTTGCAGCAACATTTTTATTGCTAGCCGAAACCGGTCTCTGCGAATTTGGGTTCTCAACCTATTGTCCTGTGCCTTGGTCGTTACACGACTTCTGAAAGCTCTTGGCATGTCATAAACATCACCGTAGACGTCAAAACAAACGTAAACAAGAAAAGTAAATGACCGTGAAAATAACAAAAAAATGGAATTATTAACCCAAATGGAACTTGTAACACCTTCACACATGAATAATGGGTAAAATTGATTGAACAAACTGGTTTGCTGAAACTTCCGTTAGAATCATGCTATTGTAGACCCGCAAAGTCCAATATGCGCGTTAACAACAGTCAGCCAGGAGCAATCCAATCACCTGCGCCTTTCGGGACAAAGCTAAATTGCGGCATTTTTGTGTATCGCCAGACAACTTTTTTTACCTAATCATATCGGGTTATCTTGCGACTATCCAAAAATGCACGTGCGCTGGTTTATTACACGCACTGTTGCACGTGCAGCGCGGATTTAGGGGTTTGAACCCAGGACTCTGTGTTCAGCGAAGCATAACAATTTTTTTCGTTCTTTTTATACGGACAATAAGATCACTATATAGAATGATGGAATCTGAAGTTTCGTCGTTTTATCATATCTCATTAAAAAGTTACAACAAAAAATCTTATTGCGTTGGCAGTTTGGGTTAGTATATATTTTTTTATTTCTTATGAGGTCGTGTTATCAATGTTAGTACAACAAAGTCACCATAATGATCCCCTTGCAACTTGGTCACGGTGCGGATACTCCAGATACGGAGCAAATGGTTACGCTCAGAAAATTTTCTTGGGACGTCTAGAGTTGGTACGACATTGGGTATAATTTTCAACAAGGGGTCAAACTAGAATATCTGATGAGGGTTTACTTTTGCAGACAATGGCTGACAAAGTGGGTGCGGTAAATTGACACGAGAAGCAAATTTTTACTTTGAAGTTAAATAACTTTTTCTTTATTTATAATATAAAAATGAAACTTTAAATGAACTTTCAATTGACCAAGTACGGAACATTGTAGGAAGCATTGGTTATAATATATAATCATATATCAGTCAGTTTGTTGATTTTCTGTAGAGGCCTACTCATTCTTCTGTCATTCTCAGATTTTGCTTATTTTTCATGTACTATCTTAACGCAACTATATCTAAAGCCTTTATTTTTGTATGAATTGTCATAATATCCTGTAGACATGATCCTACATGATTAAGCTAAGTATGTGTAACCTATCAGTCGAATTCAAATTCAAAGTTAACTGCAATATAGCACGGAAAATATTGGTTCAAAAGGAGAAAATGCTGAATATCAGCAGTTTCCTCTTTTGCCTCAATTTTTGCCCATGTCATTTCTATTTAGGAAGCCAAAACAAGGTCCTGTTCGGTAATGGGTTAATAATAAGTTTCTCCAGGTCTAGGGTTCTGTATCGAGTGCACGTGTCTGAGATTGGTTGCTTCAGAAAACGTCACATCACACGTCATGGGATTCACGGAAACAATGAAATCTACGTCACTTCCAGCAACACGCAGCACGTGATAGAGAAGCTGTGCGTCCTTGGAATACCGCTGATAAACTGAGCCTCCGTAATATCTTTCAAAAATTCCTGAAATTTAAAGTTACGATTGTCAAATGACACAATTTTTATCTTCAAATTGCAAATTAAGCCATAGTCAATTTTCAAAAAAGCTCTATGCCTCAAGCTTTACGCATGAATGTAGCATTGTTTTTGTTTTTATGTAGGCTGTTTTTTTTAAATGTTCATCATTTGGTCTTGAAGTCGCCATCGGACATTTAGCTTTGAAAACATTTAGATTCAATGCTTGCTTACCTATTACGGGTATTTTGAATATTGTAAGGCATACATTTGGCAGTTTAATGTATGTAGACCTACTGCACACGAATTAGAATTTACAAATCATTAATTTTGACCATTTCCCTAATAATGATTTTTAACTTTTGTCAAAATATTAAACTGATGTAGACGAAACTTACAAGGGATGAAACGAGTACTTGCGCGTCAGGTAGAACATTTCCGGAACTAGGGTACATTAGACGTTACCCTATAATCCAATTTTAGCTTCCAACTTGTATTCATATGCCTATATGAAAAGTCAAAACTTATGGAGTTACGGAAAAAAGTGCATAACATATCTACAGTGATCATATTAAACTCCTCACAAAAAGTTAAGCAACAAAGATGCTTTTCTTTCTCAAATGTGTTTTATCACATCTAATGATCTATGATTTATACAGTACAAAGTTGGGGTCTTATTACACAAATTACGTTAAATGATTGGGAAAATCATCAAAGAATAACAAAGTTACAGATCCTCGAAAACCGTCCCGACGAAACAATGGTGCAAAACGTCACTCGCAAGCAGTTCAGAATGTGTAAAAAGTTGTTTTCCGGCCACTTCAGGCCATGATCGAGCATCAAGTACCTGGTATGACCCCTACGATATTCAACACACGCCCGAACACACCTTGGCATCAAGCAGATTTGTCTGTCTAATGTCCGTTGTGGATTGATCCTCTATTCTGTCTGCAAGACCTGTTGCAGTTCATCCAGAGTATGTGGGCGAACATGCTGACCATAGACATGCCCTCAAAGAATGTCCTATGTATGTTCTATCGAATTAAGGTCTAGAGACGTAGCAGGCCAGTCTATATGTCTGATGTTGTTGGTCCACAGAACTTCAGTCACAATTCCAGTGCGATAGGGACGGGCATTACCATCCATTAGCATAACAGTTGGATCTGTTTACTGTGCCAGAAGGGTGATAACAGGCGTGATGATCTCGTAAATGCACCTTACACCCGTCATTGAACCTCGTCTGATGACAACCAGCTCTGTTCTGTGGCAAACACTGATACCTCTCCAGACCATCAAACTCCCACGTTCATATTGGTCGTGTTCAGCGATGTTACAGTCGGCAAACCGTTCATTACCATTTCTCCACACACGTGTCATGCCATCATTAGAATCAAGGCAGAATCTTGACGAGTCAGTTAAGAGTTTATGACGCCAACGAGTGACCCTCAGTTTTGATGTTGATGTTCCAATATTAATCTTTGCCGTCGATGTTTTGGGGGAGGTTGGATCCGTTGAAGTGGTATCCTGGACCTTAGACCTTCTGTGTGAAACATGTTCCTTACGCTTTGGATGGAAAGTCTGTTTCCTGACACCCTCTGAAGGTCATTTTCCAGCGATCTGGCCGTTGTAAGCCAGTTCCTATGGACTAAGGTTGCAACATAACGGTCCTCACAAGGTGTTGTTACTCTTAAACGACCTGAACGTGGTCTCTCCTACATCTGTCCAGTTTGGTTGTATCGGGTTATTGCTCTTCAGTCAATACTGCGATGAAATTTAAAGTGAATGGCAGCAGCAGTCTTGGTTGCCCCACCCTGTAGTATTCCAACAATTTGAGCCACTTCAATTGGAGTCAAGTGACGTATTGGCATGATTCAAATGTTGATGACATCAAAGTTGTCAAATTGGCGCGTTTTAAGCACATACGGAGCTAATGCCAAGTTTGAAATCCGTATATGCGACACATTTTGCATGCATGTTTTGGGGGTGAGTGTGTTTTACTCACGTGATAGCTGTTTTTGGAGACGATAACATTCAGTATTCTTTTACGTGTGTTTAAGCATATATATAGCTGTCCGAATATCAAATATCTGCATAAATTTCAGTGTGTATAAAAAGAATATTGAGAGAATTACTTTTGTTGCTTAACTTTTTGTGAGGAGTATAGTTAGGATGATCATTTGGAAGACAAAATCCACCAATTATAGGTACATGTAGGCGGTCTTCTGCATGTGTAAAACGGTGGATTTCTCCTATAGCCTACTATAGTCTGAATGAACCAATCCGGATACATGAAATGTCTATTTGTGCGAGTACCCGCGAGTAGACTAATTGTCACGTGTATCTGAGTAGATGTTCTGCACTCGTTTAACCCGTTATCAATCAACGAAAATTTGAACAGTTCCACCCGGAAAGCTGCTACAGACGACAAAATGGGTGATTATGAAGATGAAATTTATGTATCATATAGCAGAAAAAAATATTGAGGCAAAAGGAGAAAATGCTAATTATCAGCATTTTCTTCTTTTGCCTCAATGTTTTTCCAAGCCTATTCTAGTGAGGACGTCAAAACAAAGTAATGTTTTGGATAAGGTTAAGTCCTACAACTTACCCATTGGGGCTATATCACACTGTTTTGTTACTGTCCCAGTCTGTGGGTTAATTGCGACTAGGAACCATGTATACTGTCCGGCACCCCATAGACCAGGAGAGAAGGCATACAGATTACCTGGAATAACACGAGGAAGGATTATCAAGAATGCAAGTACACTAGTCGATACTGAACGGGCGTATCACTGCTTTTCAACGAAAACCTCGTAACTGCATTTTAAAACAAGCTGAAGCGACGAGGTTTTAGCTCACCTGAGCACGAAGTGAGCTATTGTGGTCACTCAATGTCCATCCGTCCGACTGTCCGTCTGTCAACAATTTGGTGTTTTATACTCTAGCATCCATAAGTTTGCCAATCTTGATGAAACTTGGTCAAAACATGTATGACCATGAGCTCTCGAATGGGTTCGATTTTGGGTCCGATCGGACCAGAAAATGCGGAGTTATCTGCCCTTGAATGTAAAAAGTAGCTACTTTTGACATTGTTTACACTCTAGCATCTACAAATATTGACCAATCAATACAAAAGTTTGACACAATGTAGGTGACTACAAGATCTTGAATGCGTTTGATTGTTAGTTTGATCAAACCTGAAGGTCCTGAGTTATCTGCCCTTGAATTTGACAAAATTGCCGTTTTTGACTGTTTTCGACTTTGTTTTCACTACTAGTAAAGCATCTACAATTATAGAACAAGCAAAACAAAACGTAGGCACAATTTAGTTACTATAAGATCTTGGATGAATTCGAATTTGGGTCAGATCAGACCAGAAAGTCCGGAGTAATCTACCGTTGAATTTGACAAAATTGCCGTTTTCGACTTTGTGTACTATCTAGCGTCTACAATTATTGACCCATCAAGACAAAACTTTTCAACAATGTTCAGGAGAATGCGATGTCGATGAGTTCGATTTTCAGCTTGATTGGTTAAAAAAATCACGATTTATATATCGTTGAATTTGACAATATCGCCGTTTCGACTGTTTTTGACTTTGTTTCCACTGTAGCATCTACAGTTATTGACCAATTAAGACAAAACTTGTACATAGTGTTGATGACCATTAGATCCTTGATGGATTTTAATTTCAGGGTGATCAAATGAGAAAGTCGTGAGTTATATGCCCTTGAATTTGACAAAATTGTTGTTATCGACTGCTTTTGACTTTGTTTTAAGTCTCCGGCATTTACCCAGCTGGCAAAAGTGGTCGTTTTTACGTTGAAATGACGTCTTTTAGAGACGTCAGGAAGACGTCTTTTTCTGGTTGAATTTGATATAAGGAAAGACGTCTTTTCCCGACGTCTTTTCCACGTCATTAAGTGACGTGGAAAAGACGTCACTTAATGACGTTGAAAAGACGTCTGAACAATGTCACTTAATGACGTTGAAAAGACGTCTGAAAAAGACGTCTTTCCTTATATCAAATTCAACCAGAAAAAGACGTTTTCCCAACGTCTTTAAAAGACGTCTTTTCAACGTAAAACCGACCACTTTTTCTATCGGCTTTCGTTTGGTGTTGACCGAAGATGAAAGCCTTCCAGAGCTTCTCGCTCAGTAGGGGTAATTATTCCCCATCATAGAGGATTAAGGTCTCGCCAGGTATGTCTGACGACCTTGACACATTTTCTTAGGTTTGATACCTAGGAATTTGGTCATAACTGTCATAACATTTTCGAGGCTTTCTATAACTATCTATATGTTTTCTTGATATAATTTTATGTCTAGATTTATTTCTATCTTTTTTGAAAATGTGTACACAATTTAATTTCTTTTAATAGAATCATATAGGATTATTAAGCCAAATGCTTTCTTTACATAAACGCTTTTTAAAAACATGATTTATTGTCAACATTTTTAATTATTTCCCTTTAATATACTGTAACACACTAATTGATAAGATTATGTTAGTGATTTGAACAGACTAATTACAGTTTAAACGCCGTTAAAACGATTAAATAATTCGGATGATCCAACATGAAGCCCATGTTTAAAAAACGATATTGACAAAGAATGTACTTCTGTACAATATAGCGCAGAAAAAACTTATGAAAAAGAAGAAATTGCCGATTATCAACTTTTGCTAATATCTCTAGGCCTATGGTTTTTTTTTCAATTTATGCCAACCTTTCTATTAGAGAAGTCAAAACCAGGTTTTGTTCGAGAAAGGATTAGACATGTCTTATTGATGTTGCCTTACTTGTCTTGCTGAATCTAATGTTGTTGTTTTTCAATTTGTATTGATTTGATGCTCATTGATTTTGATGGATATAAATAAGATCGTCATTTAAATTGAAAACTTATAATTCTATAGGCTACATATTCAGATTATGGATATTTTAGATATGCTCATGTATACATAATTATTCTGTTGTACTTGAATGGGCGCAAGTCAATTATTGTAACTGGGACCCTTATTGTCCAAACAACATGGGCTTTCCCACATAGGTCCTATATGGGCATACCCATACGGGCTTGCCCAGACACAGCCCATATGCTGGGAATATGGGACCAATCTGGGTCCCTTATGATCAAACCCACATGGGCTTATCTACATAGGTCCTATTTGGGTCCAATATGGTCATACCCACATGGGCTTACCCATACACATCCCATATAGGACCCATATAAGCATGTTTGCTGGGACAGTTTTCATTTCTGTAAGGGACGTCAGGTCCAAGCAGCCATGCAGAACACTTGTGTTGATTTGTAGACAAAGAGTGCACAATAGATACTGTTACGGAGTAAGTATCATGTAACTTTAAAAGTTTCCAATAGGAAAAAAGTGTTTACAAAACATCATTATTGGAATTTAGTCAATAAATCTAGGTCCCTAAGACGTAATTAAGATGACGTTGAAATTAAGTCTGTGGAGAGACGTTGTGTTCACGTTGAAGTCGCGACCACACCCCGAAAAAGACGTCATAAAAACGTCTTATCAGGACGTCTTTTTTACGTCTGGAAACAGACGTCTTTTTCTGGTCAATATTTGGTTATATGACGTCGTGACCACTATTCAACCAAAAAAAGACGTCTGTGTGACGTCTTTTGCCTGCTGGGTACAGTTATTGACCAATTAAGACTTACAAATATTGTTCAGTCTGATTGGATTAGATAATTGTGAGTTATATGGCATTGAATTTATACAAAATTGCTGTTTTCGACTTTTTCCGACTACAAATGGTGACCAATCAAGTCAAAACTTGGATCATGGTTATAATGGTTGATTACCATAAGATCATGGATGAATTTGAACTTCAGCACAATAAGCCAAGCAGTTGCTGAGTTATCTGCCCTTGAATTTGACAAAATTCTCGTTTTTGACTTTGTTTTCACTCTTTACAACCACATATATTGACGAAACATAGACATAATGTTGATGACCATAAGTTTGTTTTCAGTCTTAAAGTCACAAGTATTAATTAATTCAAACATAAATGTGGCTCATATCATCTTGGTTCAGGTGAGCGATTTAGGACCATCATGGTCCTCTTGTCGTTGAAAAGTGAGGCTATATTATGTATCTTAAACTAGAATGCAATCACAAGTGTTCAAGGAAACAACACAAAAACATGCGGTTACCGATGGGTGAATTTGTAAAAATGTGTTGAAATGGAACTCCGATGTAACTCTCCATATCAATTTTTTTATCATCATAAATGCTTAGACATTCATAAATTTGGCATAAGAAGAGGCTTATACGCTTACAGTGAAATGATTCATTGTCACAAGTCAAGATAATCGAGTGTCCAAGTGGCAATTAACGCTACTTAAAGAGACCAAACATTAAAAAACTTATTGCTTTTTGTTGTTTTGGAATTTGGTAAACACCGGTATATTAAACAAATGGTTAATAACTTACTACTTCCTTTGTAAGAGTGCATCGACATAAATGTAAATGCAGAAACGTCCAGCTCAACTTGTCCAACATATTTACTGTTGAAAGAAAAACGTACTTTAAATGAGAAACGAAAGATTGGAAATAATGCACTTGAAATCATGGGCAATGCTGAAAATACATGTATAATTGCCTTAAAGGGCGACGGTAACAGATGGTCTAATTGCAAAAAATGAAATTTTTTGAAAAAATATGCAAAACTTTTGTGTTGACCACCTCGGGATGGTTAATAATATGCGATTCAGACAGAGAATGAGCCGAAATTACAAGACAGATAGCTGAATTTAGGGAGAATCCAAGCCTAAATTCAACCCCATCACTGATAGGGTTAGAATTATTTTCAAATTGTTGCGCATGCGCATACAGCGCGGACCATGATTCAAACGAGATTCATACTTAAATTTTAATATGACGTCATCATGTATGTTGTGACGTCATTTAAGAAAGTCGCATGTCCTACTGTTTTGACCTACTTTCGACATCGCTTCGTGAATTTGGTATCAAATTGCGAAAAAATGAGTCGTTGCTTCAATAGTTTCTCGTAATCATTTAATCAGGTCATATAAAGCTTAAAAAGTGTACATTTCGTTTGTATTTGACAATTTTTGGGTCCAAATCTGGGAAATAGTAGCTTTAAAGGCTACCAAGCTTGGCAGTTTATTGCACCGTATATTGGAAGAAAAGCATTAAATTAACGTGTTTTATAAAAGATCCCCCAAACTCGGTTGTTTTAAAGGTTTGATTTGCTTTTCTTTATATCGTTGAAAAACTGATTTTCGAGAAAATAAAGATCGGCAATTTCCGTAAAATTGCCACGGATTGACGTCATCAATGGCTTGACTCCGCCCCCAATCTAGAGCATGAGGTGTCTGACAAAGATAATGTGTTCGACTTTTCTGTCATATAGCGAAGTCTCAGTTTTCATCCATTTCTCGATCGTTAGAGTAATACAAACAAACTTAAACCGTTCTTAATTCACTTACGACCTATTCTTTGACTGTTTTAACATTTTTTTCTAACATTTACTGAGGACGAATTCCGTGTTTTGAGTATCAATTGGGGAAGTCGCTTTATGACAGAAAAGTCGGACATCTAACTTTTTCAGAAATTTCAGACTTTCCGGGAAATGACCCATGACTGCCCGTTTTTCCCGCCATGACGTCATTCAGTGGCCAGTATGACGTCATAATTTCAAGTCGGAAGTTTAGCATATTTTCTTCGGCAAAGATCGGAAAAGACCAAAATATCCAATTTAAAAGACGAAATAAAAACACTTCTAATGTTGGAAAATTGTAGAAACTTTGATATTTGGTTAATAGTAAGGTGTTCTTTCGGCACAAGACTTTAATTTTGCCAATCATCGGACACTTTAATGTTGAATATTTCAATATTGAGTTAAGTTGGAAATCGACCCTTATTGATTTATCATGTGATGCATTAACCCATTACTGCACATTGACGCCTTTCGACTCCCTCGCAAAAAACTGTCTTGAGAATACATTGTGGAAAATGAAGAAATTGCTTGTGACAAGCAATTTCTTCATATTCTACAATGTTTCCTAACATGATATGGTAAATTTTTTAGAATTTCATCAGTTTGATATTGTCGTCTGCAACACTTACCAAATTGGAACATTCTTTTTTTTTCTTTCTGATAATGGCTTAAATATGTAGGCTTCGCAGACATGATTACTATGAATGGAAACGCAATTTACAAGAACAAGATTATTTATAAGTCAAAAAATGTGTTAATTTTAAAACCATGGGTTCTCTCCATTACATTACGTCGTTAAAACCAGATTTGATCGAAATATGTTACAAGAACTATATCAGTATTACAAGTAAAAAATATCTTGCTTCAGAAGCTAAACTCAAACACACGAAAAGGGAACGATTTTATCAAACTAACTGTTAAGTTTTTTCGGACAAACAATACTATTTCGTAGGTGTTATTGTAAAATCTTGTAACTATGGCCAAATTCAAGACGTAGTTACGAGATTTTATAACAACACAAACGGTTTATCCATACGTAGGCCTAACGGTTAACCCAGTCTTTTTTTCATTGCCAGTTGGACTTACCCATTAAAAATGTCGAACGTGTAAATTCTGGCATTCAGAGCATGGAATGCATTTTCGTCTCCCATCAGTGCATATACTAGATGGTAATTGTTGACATCTGTTTCGAGCCACTGAAAGTTTACATACAATCCTTCTGGTTTCGGTAAATTAGCCCTGACTGTGAAGGACCCGTCTTTATCCAGGGTCCCTACCTCGAAATCCCATCCTCCTGCAACAAATAGTGTTTGTCTTGTAACTCTTTATCAACAGTATGAATAATCTCTTTTCAATAAACTATTGCGAATACACAAACTATAAAATCAAGATCGGACGTTTAAAATAGTCCGAAAAATAAAATGTTCTCAAGACAATAGTTTATCTGTATTCCTACCTTGTTTTGCTTGCAGTCTAATGGCAGCCATGCTCTCGCCCATATACCAAGATAGCGCATTGATCGCACTGCCGTTATACTGGAACATGTCCGCCTCCTGTACAAGAGTACCGTTAGTTGAACCAATCGTGTACAGCCTTTTTGCTACGTCATCGGTGCCCCCAGCTGTATGCAGAAGAACACTGCTCGTGTTTCTAAAATTGTCTATACCAACAACCTCGTCAACCATAAATCCCAGATGACCGTCTGTCGTTTTCGATCCATAAGCATCTATAGAGAACATCAGTCTGTTTATGGTCCTAACTTTACCGCTAGATGTATCGATGGAAACGGCATGAGTTTCGGTAGACACAAATGGGTTGAATGCAAAGCCGTATAATAAGGTGTTTGAATCTTTTTGTTTTGTTGGAAATTTCTTCTGAAGCCTGAGTGCTCTTCGTACTGGCAAAAGGGATTTGCTTTTCGGTGGATCTTCTGTTTGTTTGAACCTTAATTTCGTGTCTGTAGACTTTGACTTTGCTATCTTAATGTCAGAACATTGAAGGAAGGTTGGTTCACCAGGTTTATGTGCGTCATATCTGGCCCGTATAACACAGTGATCACACTCTATCTCGGGGATTTTCTGGAAGTAGAAATCGGATTAAAATATACATATTTTTATCACTAGACGTTACACTCAAATTGTCACATTTAGATCTATATGCTTACCTATAGAAGATTATGCAAATTTTTATCATATTAATACAGATTTTCACACTATATAATATTATAGGCTATTACAGATTCCAATTCACATGTCGTAGCTATAGCTTTTATTATCATAAATTACACACTTGGGCTTTTTTAAAGTAACAATTCAGTAATATTTTCTTGTATACCTGTTATGTCTACAGTGTACTATGATACAAGTTAGGCTTTTTGAGTTTGAGTTTATTGGGGTTTTACGCCGTTTTCAACTACCAGGGTCATATCGAGGCGGCTGGAGCACCTAACCATGGATTCCTGGCGTTTCTCATACCAGTACTACCACAACACCCTTACCGAGACCCCAGCTGCTCCCTACACATAGGTTCACGATATCAAACCACTGATGGGTGACATTTTTGTCAGTAAGGGTATTTGCCGCGGCCGGGTATCGAACCCGGGACCTCACGAATGTTAGGCTTTTTGAAGAACGTTACGATATATATGCGAAATATTAACACATTTTTAATAAAGGTCAGTGCCAGATCAAATGAAATCTGTAATACATCTAGATCTAAAATGGCCCAACACTAAACAACAAAAAAGGACCAATAGACGGCCGTGCACTTTCACGGGACACAATAAAACAACATTCTGTTTCGTATAGCTTACGATAAATGTCCTTACATAGCATCAGTAGCTATAAGGCCCTAGGCTAGAGATGCTCCGCCAGGTCATTTATAGTGGGCTGTAATGCTTTGTTAAATAACATTTGCTTCGTATAGCTCAAGATAAATGTCTTGGCAGAGCATCACTAGCTGTTAAGCCAGGAGTGCCTCTGTCGGGTCATTTATCAAGAGCTATAACCACTGGTGGTGGACTAAAACAATTTTCGCTACAACAAGGTATAGCTATTTTGCGTTTAAATGTTACTTTATAGATTTTTTTCTAATGACTATGAACTTGCTCTAAAAACAGACCGGGTTTACCGTTTTGTATTGACAAACTGTCGGTGTTGTTATAAAATCACGTAACTACGGCTACGCCGTAGTTACGAGATTTTATAACAACACCGACGGAATACATTGATCCTGGAAAAACGTCTTTCGCTTTGGCCGAGTTCACCACCAGTGATAACGGTTTGTGAAAAAGACGTACCACTAAGACGGTATAGTTTTGTTGATGATCCTGTGCGTGCACGTATGTGTCTGTGATTACCGCTAGAGTCTGAAAGTCCGTGCTCGTGGTGGAGTTAGCTATAGAGATGTCCATGAAGCCTACAACAGGAAGCAAACTTCTAAACTTTCTCAAAATAACAAATTTATAGAGTCCTAAAAGCAACACAAAGACGTTGGTTAAGATGAAATTGGTGCATGCTTACACTATAGCAAAGAAAGTATTGAGGAAGCATGGGAAAATGATGAACCTTTCATATCTTGGTGTCCGCAGTGTTTGTAAATTTGTTGAATGTTAAAAGGGGGCGTTTAAGACGTTTTTTGAAGACGACCACAATTTTTCCTAATCACGGGCATCTAATATTATTTCAACTTTTCAGAAAGACATGCCTTTATAACGTGCAACAGTAAGTATGGGTCAATTCTATAGGATACTTTTTTGTTATGAATCGCAATCCTGCTCTAAAGAACGAGCCAAGTGATGATATCGTCCAGCGTTAACGGCGTTACCCAAAACATTCCGACGTCACATGAATGATGAAATAGCCACATTCCGGAAACCCTACATATTCCCATTGCAAGACGACAAAATTCTAAATTCTTATCTAATCCAATTTAAAATGTGTTGCAGGTGACAATTTCAAGTTGGTTAAAGTTTGAGAATCTTTGCAATTTTTGTTAGAAAGCATTGTGGAGAACGAAAAAAATGCTTGGCGCAAGCAATTTCTTCATTTTCCGCAAAGTTTTCCAAATCCTGTATCTTGTGTGGCGTCAAAAGCGTCAACGTGTTGGAATGGATTAAATGTTATCCCATTACCACACAGTAACTCTTTTTGACTCCTCACAAGATAATGGCTTTGGAAAACATTGTCCCACAATGTTTTCCACCCTAAAAGACTGAAAGATGTCAAATTTCATTCACTTTCAGTTGTCGTCTGCAACATCTTAGAATTTGGACAAGCCAAATTTTTGTCATTTGGTAATGGGTTATATTTACCCGGATAGCCAGGCTCATAATGGTTTAAATTTTGGTGGAAGGTGAAGAATGCTTTTTGTCCTGCCCGGTACGTTCTGTAGATGTCCGGGATCTCTGGAGCTACCCCGCCACAAGGAGGTGTGTGGCGGAAACAGGTAGGACTTCCAGGCTGGAAAACATTAAACAATATTATTAATCTTTACTGACGACTAAAAGAAACGCATCAGTCCTAATACATGTTTGATTATTCAGTAAATCTGATTTAAGATTATACAAACTTATATCCATCTGTAAAATTGATTATCTGCTGTTGCAAAATGATGATACAGAAATTATCAAATCGTTACAGTTGAGAAACAACAGCTGTCCGAAGACAGCGCGCTCGACTTTCTAAGTTGCTTAGTATAAAGGGGGCATAACTCCAAATAGAGTGGTCCCAGGGTCATGGGCGCTGATAGTAAGGTAGAGGGTGTGATGGTGAATAAGTATACCAAGTTTGGGTTGAATCCCTTTGATAGTATGGAAGTTATTGATGTTTGAAAAAAACTTTAGCCTTGGTTGCAACGCCAACGCCGACGCCGACGCCAACGCCAACGCCGACGCCCGGGTGACAGTATAAGCTCTCATTTTCTTCGAAAAGTCGAGCTAAAAACGGCACATTTAAACAGAGCGGTATCAGAATTTCCCTTTGCAAATCAGTAGCATGTGGTTCAAACTTTACTTTCGAGGTCAAAAGATACCGTAAAACGTCTTATTTTGTGCCCACAGTTAGTGAATACTGAACGCGACGTCGATTTCAACGTGTCAAACCTGAAACGCATATGACGTTAATGTAAGACAGCTTCTTGTATAGCTGGCGTTTAACGAGATCTATCTGACTTTGGCCAAGTAACTCTAACTCATCGACCAACATGCTTATTCGTGCAACGCAAGACGTGAAAACGTCAGGCGGCTTGTTTTTGACTTTCACGTATTCAAAATGGCTAATATACGAGCTCTATTTTCCGAGCAGTGTGTCTTTCAAACGGTACTTGCAGCAACGACTGTTACCATAGAAATACTTATTTGGCCACCACAGTAACCGACTACTCGACACAACGTCGATCCTTACGGCAGAAACCTGAAATGTACATGACGTTAACGTAGGAAATTATCTTGCTTTACAGGCGTTACATGAGGCATAGTTGAGCGTGGCCGATAGGTAAACGTTTGCGGAATTCTAACGCGACATCGAATCGGAAAAACACAATATGATAAACTATTTTGCGACTTGTTTGTGCATCCGTCGCATTCAAAACTGGCCATATTACGAACTCTCTTTTCAGAATTTAGTCTTGGTTTCCTTCATGCAATAAGGATGTTTCATAAGATTGGATTGAATTGAGTGTTACGTCCCACTCAACTACTAAGGTCATACGGAGACGGGACCTCGGTTTAAAGTCTCACAAGAAAACCTTTAAAGTCGTGGTTGCCTATCGACGAACACATGGTGGGTGTAAGCGCATGTAGAAAACGTGACGAGTCACCGGAAATGAACACATTGATGAATAGGAACGCATATTTTTTCATTTGCCGTAATTGTCGGTCAAAATGACAATAAACAGCATTATTTTTATTAATATTGTACTAGGCATAAGACAAATAACGACAAATGTCATTAGAGCGTTTCCTTTGGACGTCAGTTTATAATTTAACCTTTTCCCAAACGGCGAAATTTGAGAATGGTCTTTATTCAAATAATTATGTTGCAGAGGACAATTTCAAATGAATGAAACTCTTATATACTAGTCAAAACTTCTAACCGGCCACTTAAAAAAAAAACAAAGATAATTTTCTCTGTGGTAATTGGATTTTCATGAAATTTGCTAGTCAAAACTTCTAACCGGCCACTTAAAAAAAACAAAGATTATTTTCTCTGTGGTAATTGGATTTTCATGAAATTTGCTATATGTGAATTTTTAAGCAACTTTCCGGATGATTTTCGCGAAAAGTTACCGTTGTTTTATTGAAATAAAAGAGCAACATGAGAAAAGCTCTAAAAGCTCTAAATTCGCACAGAGCTCAGAATATTGTCAATGTAGTGTTTTTGGTATCATAGGTCGTTAGCTACAACATAGACTAAGAAAAAAAATGAAAATGTTTGACAATTGTGCGCGGCATATGGCCGTAAAAGAAAATGAAAGAGGTCATGTATGCAGAAATACGATTCTTAAAGACAACATCTAAAACACGTTTTTCTTCGAAAATGCTTTAAATATAGACTGATGATTCACGGCGAGCTACAAAATGTAGGATATGTGTAAAAATCAGTTTGTTGCATCGTTTTTCCACTCCAGACCATATTTAAGCATATTCGCTTGATAAAATGTTTTTCCGGTTGAATTTAAACAACATTTTACCATGCCTCCCATTCTTTCTGCTTCTTCTGTAGTCAAAAGTCACACAAAATTTACAACGTTTTCCAATTTTTTTCTTGGTCTGGGTTGCAGCTAATGATTTGTGTAATTTGAATTGTTGAAAGTGTATTACCTCGAGCTCTATTAAGATTTAGAGCTTTTGAGCTTTTCCTTTATTACACATCACATTTTGACAATTATTGGCAAATAATCATAAAAAATCCACGGGCATTATGCTTAAAAATTTACATATCAAATTTCATTAAAATGAAATCACTTTTAAAAAAGGCATAGGCATTTTTAAAGTGGCCGGTTAGGACTTTTGGCCAGTATATGTTCGGTCCTCTTTTGCAGAAAATACTGTCACTGTGGGAAGTATGAATTATTGGACACACCACGGTTTATCTGGCATTAATGTAGTATTCTGGAAGAGCGCTAGTTTACCAATTTTGACCTTATAATTAAATGTAGTCCACCTCAAATGAGATCCACTCGGTGTTGGAATTTTTCGTGCTATGTCGTCAAAATTCGTTACGAAATCGAACTATTCGGGCGACGTCGTAAATATTCGGCGGTGTCCAGAACGTTCTACCGCCGACTGTTTACGACGCCGTCCGAATATGTGGACGTCACATGAATCTCATAATTAGCGGACTACCTGAAACAGGCGTCAAATTGTAATTTGAAAACGGGTATATTCAAAATAACAAATTAGTACCTGAAATAAATCGATGGTACCCCGCTGTCGTGGAGTTATCAGACACATATGAGATGTGACCGACGGAACCAGAATCACAAACAGTAGCCATACTTTATTAGCACCTTCCATTGTCGTCTTCCAGTGAACTGACCTATAGATCAATGGTGAGAAGTCGTTTTATTTCACACCCGAAAGAGTAAGCCGAATCAAATCGTCCCATTCGTACCACGTGAGTAGGGCCGTATAACTAAAACTCCGTATTGTGAACATTTTCGGATCCAACTATTATCGTAAACAGTGGGATTTTACCTCAGAACGCAATAGACCGTAACCTGTTTAGCATAGAAATAAGTGTATCTCATTACCCTGTCTTACCTTTGGGCAGATATTGGACATTTCGTGAATCGCTCTCGATACGCACGAGATAATTGCGTGGACGCACGGGATTCTCGACATTCAAACGCGGCTAGATCTATACTAGTCAAAACTTCTAACCCACGGTACGGAAACTACAGAGACAGAGCCATTGGCTCTGCCGCTTAAATCCTCTGGGGCGCTTCCGGCCATGTGTGGCTCTGTCTCTGGGGTCGCGATTTTTTGACAAAAACAGGTGAGTGTTCAACTTTGTTGTTCATTTATTTTCCTTCGGTGCTTAAAATCGAAAAACCGGGAATGTCATGCTCCCCTAAGACCATTTATCTGCCTGTTCTAATTCTGTGGGCTCAAAAGTCGGCAGGGTTTTCAAAGGATCATTGTCGTCGTGGGTCGACCCTATGTGATTTTTTCTTGTTTACATCATGTATTCATGTACATTTCAACGGTAAATAGCCAATTGCTGCAGCCAAAACATGTGATATACTAATCGAGGGATAATATCGATCAGCTATTGTTTTCCCATGTAACAATACCTTAGAAATGATAAAGTTTGAGCAAATTCTATCGGTGGCTCTGTCTCTGGCGGCTGGCTCTGTCTCTGGCGGCTGGCTCCGCTTTGAACTGTCGGTTAATTTTAGTCTATGTACAAAATACTTGTCCAAAGCATATCTCTGAAAATATCGAAGCTATGATCATGAAACTTCATGGGTGGATATATCTCAATAAAGACAAGTTCTGTATCAAAGGAGCATAAATATTCCTTACTTATTTTGTGAGTCACTGTCCTTTGTTTTCGACAAAACACTTATCCGGACAAATGTAATGGCGGGGTATTATATCACGTTAGGTGATACATAGAATTCTTATTTAGGACTGCTCCAATTCAAAATGATGTCCAGACATGCAAGGATGCAGATGGGCGCCCCCCCCCCCCTCATAATAGAGAAATGTATATGTATCTGCGCATAGCTCCGAAGTATCAAATATGTTAGAGTTATCATTGAAATCTTTGAGAAAAAAATATGAAAATGCTGGTTCTGAGCATTTTTCTTTTCTCGCAATGCACCAGAAAAATGTCTTGCTTGGGAAGGATTAAATGGAAAGATGTCGGATATATTGGTGAAAAATAAAAAAGAAATAGGGGCCAGTTTCATTTTAAAGACGTTTTTTTTTGTCTTACCGATGACTTAGGACAAGTTTAGGACAAGAAACGCGTATCGCCAATTTATCAAGACCCAGGGCCCGTATTATCAACGCTCGTACGCTTAATTTTTGCGTACTTACTTGTAACAACAAACCTGATTGGTCCAATCTGATTTCTCGTGCACTCAGACGTTTTGTTACACATTTTATACAAAAACTTGGTCGTAAGATCGTTGAAAATACGAGCCCCTGGATTATGCGATTGTTGTTTTAACCGATATTTAAGACATCGTTAAGTCAAAATTACTACTTAAATGTTTTGATGAAACAGGCCCCTGACTTTTCGGAAGCGTTCACACCGAAAAATCGTCTGCTTCAAGTCTGTTTTGTGTATTTTCTCAGCTAATACTCGACGGATTTTGACGAGATAAAGTGCACCGCACGCGCGTCATTGAGAGGGACATTCCCCGGTTCTGACTCACTCCGCATCGAATCCCATGGTTTCTCCAAACATTCAAAATGAATGTTTTTGGTTGCATTTTAATAAAACTATGGAATTCTATGCATAAAGAGGTTCAGGAATGATCCTCTCAAATGCGCGTATGGTGCAATTTCTCGTCAAAATACGTAGAGTTTAAACTGAGATATAGAACAAAATATACTTGAAACAGACAATTTTTCGGTGTGGACCCTTCCCCAAATCACGTGGATTACCCATCGTGTAATTGTTTCTTTGTCAACACCAAGTTTGTCGCCTTAAGTACAGTACTACATAGAATCATGAGCCGGGACGAAAGGTTAGTGTGTATTCCATATACATGTAAATTGGAAGAGAAGCATGTCTGTCTCCAGATAGTACGATGTCTTTATCACAGGATGTTTGGTTCCGAGTCACATATTTACATAAATCGAAATCCCTCTTCCCCCGTCAATTTAGACTCGCTGATCTTTGATCATTCAAAGGGCATTGTTTAATTGTAGCTTTGAAAATGAACAACGCTAAATGTTCGATGTTTTGTAAAGGGTTTAATCGGTGACTGAACCATTCGCCATACACAATATGATCTATTCAGTGTGTGAGTAAATTACTTCGACACGAATTTTGTGATAGATTAATTATTTTCACCAAGCCCGCAGAGACAGAGCCAGCCGCCAGAGACAGAGCCAGCCGCCAGAGACAGAGCCACCGGTAGACATTGCTCAAACTTTACGTTTGCCAATCATTTCTAAGGTTTTGTTACATGGGAATGCACTGTCTGATCTAATCGATATTATCCCTCGATTAGTATATCACATGTTTTGGCTGCAGCAATTGGCTATTTACCGTTGAAATGTACAAGAATACATGATGTAAACAAGAAAAAATCACATAGGGTCGACCCACGACGACAATGATCCTGTGAAAACCCTGCCGACTTTGAAGCCCACAGAATTAGAACAGGCAGATAAATGGTCTTATGGGAGCATGACATTCCCGGTTTTTCGATTTTAAGCACCAGAAGAAAATAAATGAACAACAAAGTTGAACACTCTCACTGTTTTTGTCAAAAAATCGCGACCCCAGAGACAGAGCCACACATGGCCGGAAGCGTCCCAGAGGATTTAAGCGGCAGAGCCAATGGCTCTGTCTCTGTAGTTTCCGTGCCGTGTAACCGCCCACTTAAAAAACAAAGATAATTTTTTTTCTGTGGTGAATAAATTTTCATGAAACTTGCTATGTAAATTTTTAAGCAACTTTCCAGATGATTTTTGGAGAAAAGTTACCGCTGTTTTATTGAAATAAAGGCGCGACGTCAGAAAAGCTCAAAAAGCTCTAAATTCAATCAGAGCTCAGAATCTTGTTAATGTAGTGTTTTGGTCTCATGGGTCGATAGCTACAACATAGACTAAGAAAAAATTGAAAATGTTTGACAATTGTGCGTGGAATATGGCCGTAAAAGAAAATGAAAGAGGTCATGTATGCAGAAAAACGGTTCCTAAAGACAACATCTAAAACACGTTTTCTTCGAAAATGCTTTAAATACAGACTGATGATTCCCGGCGAGTTACAAAATGTAGAATATGTGTAAAAAATCAGTTTGTTGCATCTTTTTTCCATACCAGACCATATTTGAGCATATTCGCTTGATAAAATGCTATGTCGGTTGAATTTAAACACCATTTTACCATGCCTCCCATTCTTTCTGCTTCTTCTATAATAAAAAAAGTCACACAAAATTGGCAATGTTTTCCAATTTTTTTTCTTGGTCTGGGTTGCAGCTATCGATTTGTGTACTTTGAATTATTGAAAGTGTAGTATCTCGAGCTCTATAAGATTTAGAGCTTTTTGAGCTTTTTCCTTTATTAGGCTACACATAAAAATTTGACAATTAATGATAAATCATCATTGAAATCCACGGGCATTGAGCTTAAAAATTAACATATCAAATTTCATTAAAATGTAATAACTTTTAAAAAAGGTATAGTCATTTTTAAAGTGGCCGGTTACCCCCCGGTCCCACTGAGCCCGATTTCCAAAATAGTCGTAGTGCTTCGGGAGGGCACATTGTCTGCGATTTACTACGAATTTGAGCCGATTTTCTCCGCTCATCCCATCTTTAGCGGTAAGTTCCCGATGGACAGCGAAATGCTACGATGCAATACGATTAACTACGATTTTGTCCCGATTTTGTTCCGAAGTACCACGAGATTAGGAGCCGAGTTACTACGAAATAGTACGAACTAGACCGACTGTCCCGATTTCTAACTACGATGTACTGCGACGCATACAGAGTTACTACGACATACGCCGACAGATCCGATCTACTACGACTTTTGAACATTTTCGTCGCGATTTTGCCCCGATTTCGTAACTTGGTATATAAAGTATGATTAATTCAACAGAAAAATTAGTTTTGAATTTGTTTATTAGAGTAGCCACAAGCCAACAACAGAAAGCGACATTAAAATAACTGTTGTTTGTCCGAAAGTACGTCACGGTTTACTTGATAAAATTGACCCCCATTGACAATTCAGATCCAAGTGTTAGTCCGACTGAAAGAGCACTTGACCTGGATTTGAATACCATAGAAAATGTTTTTGTTGTTTCTGAAAGCTGACATGGTGTAGCTATGAAAAATGGCGGGTATTAACCTGGTACCCTTGAGCAATTCTTAAAAATCAAGATGGCGTCCAAGATGGCCGAATGTCATGGAACACGATCATATATCTGTTCAAATGGATACATTTATGGCATAAGATTATTATAACATGTCCAGAAATGTTACGAAAGTATCTGTAAGGAAAATAAACAGTGATAGTTCCAATATCTAGAGGTATTTCTACAAAAATCTGGTGAATTTGTAAAATCTTACCCCACCCACCTCATTTTACATTGAGAAATAAAGTTTGGCATAATACTGTTAAAATTTCCTTTATTCTATTGAAATAGATTGTCTGATTTTTATCAAAATTATAAAATTAGATATTTGCAATGATAAGTCAGACAAAATTGTGTTGTTAGGAATTCAAAATGGCGTCCAAAATGGCGTCCAAAATGGCGAAAAATGCGATTTCTTTCTAAATAATAAGTACAGTGTATTGTCTTTTGGTTGTCTATTACTTTTGTTTTATATATATATGTTTATGTACTAGTATCAGCAGCTTAATGTATTCACTATTTACATACAGAAAAAGAAGAGATACTATATTTTACCCCACCTACGCCGATTTTCAATTATTGAAACTCATCCCAATCTTAATAGAACCGCAACTAATAGACTTGAGGGAATCATATTTAAAACCCATTTAATAGAGCTTAATACACAATTTAATATGTTTTTACTATAATATCAGACAGAAAGACAGGTCTTTCCCTCTCTAAACTCTTTGCCAAACAACCCTTGGTTTCGCTGCATACTAGATGCGACGTCTGTCAATCATTGTAAATAAGGTTGTTTTAAATTTGGGAATGAAAATGAAAGTGATATAAAAACTATAGAAAGCCTATGACTGGTTAAATTGACAATAATGTGCTTGTAAAATACTACCACCTCTAATTAGAAGCATGGATATTTAGAATTTTATGCAATAACATAATAATAAACATTCCTGACAATAAAGGTTTATGATCGCTTGATAAATTTATTCACGACCGAAAATAAACTCTTTGTAAACTCTGATCACATTGTAAGACGATCTTCATCATTCACGTTAAATTCCTGTAAATTCAAAATTGCTGTTTCATTTAAAGACCACAATGCCAAGTTTAGTGCACCCAAACTTGTTCTATAGAACAATGTCAATGGTCACTAAATTGTTGCATACTTAGGCATTCATTAACTTTGAAATAAACACAAATTTAGGATAAAGTCATCACACAAGACATTTACTGTGTATTTTCTCGGTATTATGAGAAGTCAGGGATCGTTTTCCGCGAAGAAGCATCCTGAAACACTTTCCTGATAGCTTTCACAACACATGCCGTTTCCATTAATTTGTTTTCTGCAGAGAGTAGACCTTGCATCATTGCCTAGATTGACTTGATTTCAGTCTGCTCTAGCTGGTTTATTTGAGATGACGGTTGATCACTAGTATATATACCGACATCTATCAGTAGGTGCTTGTTCTTGTCCAACATATCAGTTGTTGCTGGTAATAGACTGCAACATGCAACTTTTAATGATTCACAAAATAGACACTGTCGCCATAACTGTTATACTTATGAGATAATTGACGCATGAAGATGCATGAAGGCTTCATGTATCTCGGTTTTTAAGGTATAAGATTAAATTATTTCTATTTCAACGAGACCCAGTTCTGTGTAGCCTTAGTGTTGCAGGCACCTTTACCATACCTCCTGAAAATCAACACAATTGATATGTTTTCTTTCAGCATCCAATCAATTTACAATGGCTTAAGAATGAATGCCAAACACGCGCTTTAAATGACTAAATTGTTATTACTAAGATGTTTAATTTGTGAACTAAATGTACATTTAAGTACAAAATTGTTACATATCACAAAGGAAATCCTCTGGGAAGTGTGAAAAATATCGACCTCGGTCAGGCTAAGCAGTCCGCGTAGACGGGCTAGGATCTAAACTTTTCATCCAGAGGTAATTTTCTGGATCCAGACCTTATAATATACATGTACATTTCCCAAATGTGACACTGGTTGACGTCTGCTTATTCCGATTCTTTTCTCAAAATGTTGTTTTATTGACATTCAACGTGGCCCCTATAGCATTATGGGTCACAATTTATTTTTCATATCATTCTGTTTGCTGAGCGCATACTGTTATAGGATGTCTTAAGATCATTTAAAGAAATTGTACCAAGGACAATAATGTTTTCAATTAGTTTTTTTTTCAATGGATGTAGAAGATAAGTGGGTAAAAAGGTAGAAACGGGTTGATATAACCTTGCAGTTTAAAGCCCATAAGAAGCAAATTTATATGGGGGCTAAGCCCCAGTCCATGCAGGCCAGTATCTGAATACTGGAGATGCTTAAATGCATTCCCTTAATTTTTCAGTGTAGGCCTACAATAGGGAAATTTCGGCATTTTTGGCCAACTTAGAGGGCTTAGCCCCCCCCCCCTTCCCCCATTTTCTTACGGACCTGGGCGTTTGGAATTGACTTGTTTTGTAAAAAAGTTCATTCTGTTACTAAAGACGAAATCATTTTTTCATGGATACTGTAAAAAGATAAGAGGGCGCAAACCCCGAAGGCATGCTTTTTCAATTTCAAATCCAAAGCCGATGTTGTGGGTACTCGTTTCATTCATCTCGAGAAAACAATACGTACCCATACAATAGGGTTTGATAAACATTAAGAGATATCTTGCATTGTAAAAGCCAATACAACCTGCAATCTGTAGCAGGCCCGTAGGACAAGGGGCGGTAAGCCACCCCCCATATTGGTCAAAAATGCCAAATTTTCTTTATTTTACACTAAAAATTAAGTGAAAATCCAATTAAGCCCCCCAATATTCAGACATTGGGGCTTTAGCCACCCAAATATCAAATTGCTTCTTACGGGCATGTGTAGCTCAGTATAAATCGTATCCAATCCGTTTGAAAATGTGTAAAAATGATGTACAAGTCTTACAAATTATTTTGAAAAAGCTGACAGTCTGGAAGCCATTTCAATTTCTCTACGACACTATATTATTTAGTTTTTAAGTTTATTGTGTAGTTTTATGTTTTAGAGTGTTTATTCGCAAAATTAAATAAAAAGTCAATTGTTGTATATATTTAAAGATTTTTCCTATGCTAAATGTAGTGGGTGGGGTAAGATAGTGCAACAACACTATATTCTGGTAGAAATACTACTGCATTATATAAACTAAAGATCTAAGACGCTCTTAGCACTTCACATGAATGAATTGAAATAAATTATTGCCATTTCAAAGACGATTTTAGAACATTTTTGATGTGTTTTTAACTTAAAACTTTATAATCCGCCATCTTGATTTTTGAGAATTGCTCAAGGGTACCCGGTTAATACCCGCCATTTTTCATAACTACAATATCTCAGCTTTCAGAAACAACAAAAACATTTTCTATGGTATTCAAATCCAGGTTCGGTCAAAAAATGCCATTTTTCTGCCGGACTATGTAGTACTGGTGAGTTTACGGGTGTATTGGATAGAGTTCAATATGCATTGTTGATGTATGAGAAAGCCAGGAAATATAGATAGATGTCCTATAGGCTGCAAAACAGCCAAAAGTATCGTCAGTGGCATTAAGGTGTCCAACCCCTCAAAAGCTCCAAAGACCCAGATACAAAATTTGAAAAGTGCCAGTAGCTCCTAAACTGTGTTACATTTCCATTCTAGATACAAACATAATCATTTTCAACGGTGTAGAATTTTAAATTAATGCATACTTACGGAAATATTTGACAAAAATGTTCAAAATTACCTCCCTTGCATATGAATATAGGGTAAAATATTTTTTGTATTTTTTTTTTCTTCTTGAATCATAATCTTGAAATCCCGCACGGTGAATCAACTTATTTGAAGTGTATTTACAAGTGTGTGTAATTTGATGCATTTCGTATGACTAGAAGGTGGTGATTTTTTATGCTCCGTAACCCTTCAAACCCTATTCAAAAAAGCAAGATTAAATGAGCTGTTGACATGATATAAATAGATACTATCGAAAGTGGCTTAAGCATTTCCTAAACCAGACCTTGTTTGTATGTCCTTTTTAGAAATTATCTGAGAATACATTAAGACAAAAGAAGCAAATGCTATTAACCACTATTTTCATAATCAATTAGCCTTAATAATTTCTTCATTGTATTGTTCGCAAAACCTACGTTAACCTACAATCAAGTCATCTTCCGTCAGATCAATATGTTTGAATGGTTTCCTTTTCTTAATGATAGTGCCCTGAGTATCGATGCCATCTTCAAGTTCGTAGTCAGGATCCTGATCAGGATCAGGTTGGTTGACCAATGACTCATCAGGAATATCAATTGTGTAGTAGCTGGCAGTCGTTTCTTTATTCAAGAGTCCGCTTTTATGGTCAAAGTGCATCGAATGCTTTTGTTTAAAGGTTTAGAACTGAATGAATAGCAATTAAGTTTATGCCAAAAACAGACTCAAGCTGCAGTTGCGGAGTTTAAGAACCACAACGGCGAAATACTATCATTTGTCCGAAATTACGTCATATAAAGTTGACAAAATTTAACCATATGCTTTCAAAGTTGATTCACCTTTTTATACTTTCCGGAATTCGGGGTACCTCGCAGTACTTCGGGATAATATCCTAGTAGCCCGTAGTTATTCGCTGTAGATCGGTGTATCTCGGGTACGATTCGTGTAGCTCGTCGTAGTTCATCGGCGTGTATCGGAATTTGCTCGTAGTACATCGGCGTTATTCGGTGTTCATCGCCGACATGTGTATCCCGAATGAGTACGATATAGTCGCCGAATAACGCCGATTTACCTACTACGAAGAACGCCGATTTAATACGACGTACACCGAGATGCGCCGACTTGGCCACGATTTTCGAAATCGGGAGAAAAATTTGTGCATGTTGAAATTTTTGTCCCGATTTATTTTTGATCCCGAATTGGTGCCGATTTTAATCAGGATGTACTACGACTCTCCCGAAGTACGCCGATTTCGTGCCGATTTTGAAATTTTCGAAATCGGGATTAAATCGGGCTCAGTGGGACCGGGGGGTTAGGACTTTTGGCAAGTATTGTACGATGCACCGATTTAACCCTCCAAACATGCATTGCAAATATGCACTCCAAATATTTTCAAAACTATTCTGAATTGTAGCGCATTTGATTTGCAACAATGATATAAAATCACACTTAACCCTTTCCCAAACAAGGACTGACCTTGATTTCCCTTTAAAAAGGTATAAGAAAAAAGTTCTAGGAGAAAAGGGGATTTGTCGATTATCAGCTTATCGATTTCATTGTTGATTTTCGAATGACGTGATATATAGTCTGTATGACAAGTTTCATGTGCGTTTCACACTATCATATGACGGTCTATTCAACCTTTGAGACAAACATAAATCGATAAATATAGATTTAATGTCAGATACCATGTAGGGGAGACCGGGGCTAGTTCGGTCACGAGGCAAGTTCCGCTAGTGGCTCTTTTGAGCCTGTCGACAGAGATAGAGAGCTCTGACCCGTATTGTAATGTCACTCATGACGAAAGCTTTTTCGCAGAAGGTTTTTGGTAGCATTGAATACAAAAACATAGAATTTAGAAACCGATTATTATTTTTAGTAATTTTTCCACATTTATGTAAGTTCTTATTTATAGTGATATGCGCCACAATCTAAATAAATTTAGATTTTTATCTTTCAGTAACATCTAACGACCACCCGTTAGGGGTCATCTTCGTTGACCTTTCTTTGGACCAATCAGATTATAGCTTTGGAAAAGTTGAAAGAAATTTGGTATGCACACGGGCATGCGCAGTACACTTCCGTTTCTTACGATAACAAGATTAGTAGCCATGGCCGCCCCCAGTAAGGTGATTTCACTACAAAGACAAAGACCAAAGTCCGTTAATTTTGAGAGCAAAGATATGGCATTTATGAAGTATACATAGATAGTTTTCGGTATATTTTTAATGCTAGCAGTAACAGTTTTATACGATCATTACGCTAACCCGAAATAAAGAGATGTTAACTTATAACGGTGGAGATTGTGCATGATGGGATGGATAACGAATACGGACAAATTTGCCTCGCTTCAGGTAAGGAATTGTGCAATAATTTTCTTATTTCTGCTTCAATTTTCAAGCGGTTTGTTGTATGTACACTGCATTACTGAGCTCTTTCCTCAGATATATCACTTGTTCGTAGAATCTTTGTACTTTGTTCAAAAATTGATCCCAACCGACCAGGAAAAACGACAAAAAATTCAGGTCATTTTTCTGGTCGGTTTTGATCGATTTTTGAGAAAAGTACAATGAGTTTCCAGATAAGTAATACATCTGAGAAAAAGGCTCAATAAGACACAGAACATGCAACAACCTGCATGAAAATTGACGCAGAAATAAGAAAGTTATTGCACAAATTCTTACATTAAGCGTGGTTAATTTGGCCATAGTCGTTACCATTTCGCTTTCTGGTCGGTCGGGACAATATTTTGGAAAGTGTACCACGATATATCTAATATGTCATACATCCGATGAAAGAGCTCGGTAAGGCGGGGTACATGCAACAAACCTTTTGAAAATTGACACACAAATAAGGAAGTTATTGCAAAAAAATCTTACCAGAATCGAGATTATTTTGTCCGTATTCGTTATCCATCCCGTGATGTACAATCTCCACCGTGCTTATGAACGTATAAACTATATATTGGCAATTCGATTCAACATTATCTAGATACCTGATTAGCTCTGTGGTACAGCGTCCGACCTGTATACCAGACGACCAGGGTTCGATTCCCACATTGGGTTCGTGTTTTTTCCCTACAATGTATTTTACATTTTTCAAACTAAACGATTCTAGATATCGCGGATGCAATAAAAGCATAATTTGTAATTGTATTTTTATTACGTTTTTGGAATTTCTAGAACAATTTGGTATGGAAAAATGTTAATAAAAAAAATAAAAAAATAGGGGGATAAAAAGATGAAACCGGCGTGGGATTTGAACCCCTAACCTCTAGCAGGTGAAGTCGGTAGCTCTACCACTGAGCTAATCAGACAATTGGTTACGGTATATTCTGTTTTTATTCGGGAGACAGGGCGGAGCTTAGTAAACGGTTCATTCCATTTAAGCTTGGGGAGAAACAGCCTTCTCGATTAGCGGTAATTCGTCGGTATTGTTGCAAAACATTATAACTACAGCGTGAATCAATCTGTAGCTACGAGGTTTATGACAACACATTTTACAATCGCGCATTGTTTCAATTTGAAATATGTTCATGCTCGTGCCGCACGTTTTTTTCTTTTCTATCAACCAAGGTATCGAGAAGTAAACTCGTCGAATAACCTCTTTACTTCGCCACACCCTTTCAGGTGAATAAAAACGGAATATAGTTTTCCAATAGCAATGATTTTTGTGCTACAAATATACTGGGTTTACCGTTATGTTTTAATAACCCATCGGTGTTGTTATAAAATCTCGTAACTACGGCTTTTATAAAGCCGTAGTTACTAGATTTCATATCAAAACCCACGAAATACTATTTGTTTGTCCGAAATTACGTCATGATACACTGGATAAAATCGTTCCCTATTGTCAATATATATAGTTTATATATGTTCAAAATTAAACACCGCTTTATTTCGGGTGTGTGCGATGATCGTATCAAACTAACAGTGTTAAAAATATACCGACAACTTTCTACTTCACTAATAAAATGCCATATCTTTGCTCTCAAAATTAACGGACTTTGCTCTTTGCTTGGTGTCAAGCGCATGTCTATCAACCGCAGCCATTTTGGTGTTGTTGTCAGAGACAACAGACCTGCGTTTTGATTGGTTGGTGTAAAAATAGAAAAAAACGTACTTTCCCAGGTCACAGAAGATGACCCCTAATGGGTGATCTTCAGATGTAACATTATGAAATAAGATGTATCTGAATTCCTTCAGATTGTATGTGCCATGATTTAGATTGCTTTTTTGTATATTCGTGAAGACAATTAAGTCCTCTTTCATATTAAAACTTGTGATGAAGCTTTCATGTTATCTAAAAGATGATATGACGTGATGTTGACACGAGGTCTGACTGAGGCTAGTTCGACTTTGGTGTTGGGGCAAGTTCGGCCTCGACCAAACTTGCCCATGAATAAAAAGAATAACCACAGTTAGAAATGTAATTTCTTGTCGCATTTAAGTATATCAATCGCACAGACCTAGCTCTAACAGAAATGAAAAAAAGAAACGGACAATTTCAAAATCACGGACCGAACTAGCCCCGTCCTCCTACTTGTTATTCAGAATGTCCCCTTACTCACGATGATTTGACTGTTAAAACAATGCTTTTTCAATTTATACCTTCATTTGGAAGTCGTATAAAGATTCCTTGAAAGTTAAGGACAGATCCTCCAGTTGTTACTGCGCAACTTACTGCGCATATCCTAAATAACGAAATAAAGCTGTTTCAGTAATTGGCCTTTTTCAGCAAATGTATTTCTTACATTTAGTTAATGCTTGGTTGATAAATGACAAGACCCTTTTCGGTTATTTCAATTTTCTTTGTTTAATCAATTAAAGTGTAATAGTACTCGGATGGTACATTTCGCTTTCTGTTACGCGTTCAAAATGTGGCGTTAGCGATAGGAAACGGAGCAACAAAAGCAAAGTGGTGTCTTTATGAGATAGTCCGCTTCAGATGGACACAAAAGATGACACGTTTTATTATCTAAAGCTGGCAATAAGGAAGAAAATGGATAAAAGTAGTGAAACAATTTCGGACAGAGCTGTAAAAAGTAAACCAAATTTTACTTATAGCTAAGAAAAACGCTTGGTTTGATATATTTTTCTTTTTTTTGATTTTGTAGGTATGACCAAGCACTATGTCTATACCAAAAAAGAAAAAATTCTTACCGCTGGAATATTTTTTATCATCAGAAACGTTGCGAAAAAAGAGCAATTTCAGCTACTTTTGAAAGAATATTTTACTAAAATTGTCAAAATCATCACTAAATTGATACTCATTTAGACAGAATAAAACATATTGAACACAATAAAGACTTATTTATGTAATCCTAGTCATTTCGAACATCATTTTTTGGGGTATTTAAGTGACACCTCATTTTTGCAATTTTAGACAAGATAGTCTCCCTTGAAATTCAATAACTTTTTAATTCGCTTGGTGACCTATAGTGTTTAAGTCATTTTTTTACTTCTCATATATTTAAATATCAGTACAGAAAAAATAAAAAAATCTTACCGTGGGAAATAAATGGAGGATCTGTCCTTAAACAGTCTAAGAATCAAATATAAGGAATTATAGGTCTGTGCATACTTTGCCCCAAGGGTTGGCCGAAATTGCCCCAGGTATAGGGCAAGTTCGGCCACCACGATCAAAACTCTAAAATTTTAAATTCTCTTTATTGAAAAAAATATATAAAAAGGACAGACGCAGTTTAAAAGGCTCACTGGTGGTGAACTCGGCCAAAGCGAGAGACGTTTTTCGCTACAACAAGGTACAGATGTTTTGCGTTTAAAAATGTGAGTTTAAAGATCTAATTGGATAGTTTTTCTAATAACAATAAATTTGTTCTAAAGATAGACCGGGTTCACCGATATGTATTGACAAACCGTCGGTGTTGTTATAAAATCTCGTAACTACGGCTTTATCGAAGCCGTAGTTACGATATTTTATAACAACACCGACGGAATACAATGATCGCGAAAAAACGTCCCACGCATTGGACGAGTTCACCACCAGTGAATCGCATACATATTTATAAGTTAGACTTTCCCTAGTCGTTACTGTTTGCGTTATTTGCCTCTATAATCCCCGGTCTCGAAAATGATATTTTCAGACAGACTCGTCTCCTACTAATGGTTTGATATCGTTAAACTATGTGGGTGAGCATCGGAATCCATGGTAAGGTTTTTTGTAATAACTGATTCGTGTCCTGAAATACTATGATGAAACCGTGTCCTGAAATACTATGATGAAACTAGTACATGTGTGATAAATACCACAATGTAATATTCTGGAGAACTTGACGACTTTTCCGCATTTTGTTTGGAAGGCCTATTTTAGTGATGTTGAGAGAGAAATCGTTTAACCCATTCCCACAGCCATATTGGAGCTTTTTGACGCCCCTCAAAATAAATGCTTAGGAAAACATTATGGAAAATGAAGAAATTGCTTGTGACACGCAATTCCCTTATGTCTCACAATGTTTTCTATCCTCAAAGAAAAGAAAATACAAATTTTCATTCACTTTGAAAATAGTCGTCTGCAACGTCTTTGAACTTGGACAAGTCTGAAATTTTGCTGTCTGGTAATGGGTTAAGATGAACTGACGTGTCAGCCACATGACCTCACGTGAGTTCGCGTGACGAATGGAAGGTATCGTCCTCTTACGATATTACAGCACATGTTTACGAGATTTATCTATGTAAACAACACGATATTGAACTCCAAACTACGTTAACCCATTACCAAAAAAAAAAAAATGTTGCAGACGACAATTTCAAGTGAATAACATTTTTGATTTTAAGGCCTTTTTGGATGGAAAATATTGTGGGAAATGAAGAAATTGTTGTGACAAGCAATTTCTTCATTTACCACAATATTGTCCACAACCATTATTTTATGATGAGTCAAAAAGGGTCATTGTGTGGTAATGGGTTAATTCGCAAGACAATGATGGTTCGAATCTGCAGGTGTCTGACAAAATAGTACCGGTTGTAACCACGTGACATATTGCGCTGGCTGGACTACAGTTATGAAACACGATGTGTTAATTAATTTATTTTTTCATTTAATTTTTAAAAATCGTCTTACTGATCAAAAAAGGAACCGAAATTGCCAACTGATGTTATTTGTGACTTGTACAACAATGGTAAATTAAGGTAGCATACAAGTTAATGTTACTATTTAATAAATTAAATAAAAGATTAATAAAGCATAGGACATTATTTTCGAGCGTCGTCGTTATGTATCCGAACTTATTCGGGCACGATCGTACGTCGCCCGAATAATTCCGACCTCGCACGAATCTAATTGGGGGCATAGTACCTTAATATTTTATGATAATATAAATTATATGAATTAAGACTTAGTGAAGGACAAATCTCTGATTTAAGACAAATAAATGTCTGATTAAGGACAAATAAAAATCTCTGATTGGCTAGGACAAATTTCTGATTGGCTAGGACAAATCTGTGATTGGCTAGGTCGTTAGATTTTGGTTAAGCCTATCTTTCCCTGTAGAAACGATGCGTAGGACATCGAGAGGACATCGAGACATTTGAAGGACAAAAATTGGTCCAAAAATATTTGGTGATAGGGAGTTTCTCCTTAGAGATAATAGAAATAGAAACATGGTGGATAATCACGTGATACAATATTTTCAGAAAATCTTCAATAATTTTGTAAATATTGGACCGATTTGAATTCGGTTTGAAGCAGAGACCGTGGACAGACGTCACGCATTAGATGGACGTGGTTGATTTTTGAAAAATCAACTGATAAAAAAGTTGTGGTTTATCTTCAATAACTTTTTTATCAGTTATTTTTTTTAAAAAAAATCCAACACGTCCAGTTTATTCCTAGCATTTTCCCACATTTTCTGCTTCAAATCGAATTCAAATTGGTCAAGTATTGAAAAATATATTAAAGACTATCTGAAATTCGGAGTCACGTGATTACATGTATACACAGTGGAAAACTCTTTACGATAACAACTGGCATATGAAAAGGATCTGCATGATCATGTCAGGCAAAACAAAGGCATACATCTAGATCTTTAACGACCTTTTTTAAATCTCAAATAGATCGAGGTTATTTAACCCTTTCCCAAACGACATAAATTTAGGGTAGGCTAGTCCAATTTGAAAGCTGCCACAGACAACATAATGATGTTATTAAAGACATGATTTGTGTATAATGTGACACAGAAAATATTGAGACAAAAGGAGAAACTGCTGGTTATCAGTAGGGGAGACTGGGGGTAATCCGGAACACTTTTCAGTTAAATGTGCATAGCTCAGTTTTCATGATCCATTTCAATAATTTCTTTGTAAATTACGAAAGAGCATTTTATGCGCTACATTTTTATTGGCTTTTTAATACAATACGATACGGAATAACCATTCTATGGCCTTTTTCAAATTACCCCCAGAAATGTTCCGATCTGCCCCGGCGTCGGGGCAAATCGGAACACAGGCCGGGGTAAATTGAAACACCTATTTTCAATGTAACGCAAAGTTACATTTGAAAAGACATTTCCTTTCTTTTAAATATGATATAATTTCCTTAGTTCTACTCTCAGTGGCGTCGCTGGATTCTCGTAAGCGTGTCCATGGACAAGGCATGGCAGAAAACCAACCTAGCATTGATAGAATCCACGAAAAAATATCTACTGAAAAAAAAAACCTGATCGTGTTTCTGCAAAATTTAAGTTTTTTGAGTGCGAATGTATCGAAATAGTGGTGAGAAGTGTGATCAATGGTTGTGAACAGGCTAGTATAACATGCCAGGAGTGCTGATTACCTTGATAGGCTACGACCGTAGAGCTTGTTAAAACCATGTTTCAAAGAAAGGGTTCGTAGACGACATAGATTGTGTTTTTTGGCTACGTGGTCCATATTATCATAATTCCCAACTTAATATAACTGATATTTTATAGTAAAATATATATTGGCATCGTCTGCTATCAATTATAGGCCTACAGCAATTTTAAGTGTTCCAACTTGCCCCGTGTTCAATGTTCCATTTTGTTCCACCATAGGGTGACCTTTTGTTTCAATGTTTTCCCAAGTAATTTCTACTAGGGGCGTCAAAAGCAGGTCTTGTTTCGGAAAGAGTTAAAACAAGTTTTACGTGACTTTAAAGTGTAAAGTCTCAAACAACCAAAGGATGTTGGTGACTTTGCACGTAGCTAGCACACTCTAAAATATCTTGCAAACATTAAGCATTCATGCTAAATGGTCCGTAGTAGATTTTGACCAGTGTGTAAAATCTACACACTCTACACAACTTTTGGCTGTATATCTAGACAATGGAGATCCGATATAGGGATATAATATAGGGGTCAGGATGTAGAACGGATAATGTCAGGTTTGTTGACTTTTTTCACCTTTTGTCGATGATATTTTATAGTTCAAGTTTTATGTATAGGCCTATATCAAATCAGTCACAGTTAACTAGGCCTACACATGTTTGCTTGGTATCGTAGGGCCTACATTATTGTAGAGTATACTGACCACATAAAGTAACGCAACACTGATTAAATATCAAATATCTTAAAACTTGTAAATAGATTCAAGGATATTTTTGTTTTGACATCAAATGTAATATTTCATCAAACAGTAAACGAAAGATCATAAATATGCTAAGACATTTACAGACAAAAATTTCAACCCAAAGACACATGGTGTAAATTCAAAAGTCACAAACAAATTGATGGTTATAATCATCCCTTGTATTCATAAACAACTGACATCTGTGTCACATTAACACAATTTTTAACCGATTTGATGTTAAAGAAACTTAGTTCACTCATCCTGACGGGTTGTTCGTTCGCAAAATAGGTTTGTTGGAGGATTAAGACCACTACTACGAACGCGCCTTTTCAAGCAATACCAAAAGTGTTCGATAGCACACGTGTCCTGGGATAAGTTTGTTTGTCAGAGCCGACCTGTCTTGGCATTAGGGTGATTTCCATGACTTTATGCGAACATCCGAAACACAAAACTGCAGCTCTTTAACTGGATCAGACCTTCTTTGGATGGATAAGTTGTCTTAAATAGCGAAGTTTATCCCAAAATTTAGTCAATAACGGATATGAAACGGTTAGCTTCTGGTTGAATCATTCATTTGTGATGGCTTATCCATGTCTGCAAATGTTCATTTATGTGGAATCTGCTGCTATTTGGTATCTTTTCCAATGTTCAGGGCTCTTTGACTAATACCCTACCGACTGATCGTAACTGGACCAGTCGATGATCTGGATCGATCATGCTCACTGACGTTTGCTGTAAAATGGTACTGCAACCTCGGAATTAAAGAAATTTTGGACGCCAAGCTTTTTGATCCGTGCAAATCGAATTTTCAAGAACTCGAATTCAAGCGATATGTTGACGGCTGTATTCCGGAAGTTATGACATAACGCTTAGTGCGCACAGTGACAATTTTTTCTGTTTTTACTGTGTAACTGACTACACACTATCAATAAAACTATCTTTTATGATTGTTTGTTAACTTCCAAGACCTTAGGGCGTGTTTAACGAAAAATAATAAAGGGATGTAATTCTGACATGTTCGTTGGAATTTTAATATTTTATTGAAAATAGCTATCAAAAACCTTCCTTGCGAACTATAGAAAGTATCATTGTAGATCCTGGTTTGTTTAAAATAGAAATATTGAAATTTGAAAATGTTGCGTTACTTTATGTGGTAAGTGTATAGTAACCAGACAGATTTTGTGATTTATCATGAATGATTTGGACATGACCTACTTTCGATTTTACAGCTTAACCTTTAACTTCAATTTTTTGTCTGCTAGTATGTCTCAATAACTGCAAAATTTATAAACATAGTGAAACTAAAGCATTTCCCTGTTTTCGGTAATCATTTTCAGTGTCGTTCTATTTAATTTAGATGCTTCTAATTTTTGTAGTATACCTAGGCATAGCCTATTTTGTTTTGATTACCCTTGTGTTTTGAACCAGCACGTATATTATAGGGATCCGTAAATTGTAGTCTACCTTTGTCGCAATATTTTATGAACTATTTTGTGCTCAAAAGCACCCACTCAATCACAAACAGGAGTTTTTAAATTCGACATTCCCAAATGTTTGTCGTTTTGGAGAGATCTAATGAAGCTCAGGTCAAAACCACAGGGGCCCTGTGGTCAAAACCACAGGGGCCCTGTGGTCAAAACCAAACCAGAAAACCGATGACAATCGATCATTTGGAGCCTTTGAAGTTTATGTAAAGGCGCGTTCCCATTGCCGACCAAATCAACTCGATCAAGCTCAATTAAGCAATCGAGTAGGCCTACTGATCGAGCTTGGTCGACAAGAGTGATCGGGCGATCGAGCGGCAAAAAAGATCGAGAATTAATCGACAAGAAATAAAGAAGAAGTCGTGTAAATACATTTGATCGAGTTTAATCGGGTTTGATCGGGGAATTTTGGCGATCGAGTTGATCGAGTTGATTTGGTCGGCAATGGGAACACGGCTTATTTTAAGGGACATTTGTATCCCCAGGCCTACATGTAAATCTCTACTGATCCACAAAAGTTGGCATTAATAGCATGTTGTCACACCGTTTATAGATTATGATTATAATTATAATTTACAGCTGGTTGATTGCATTTACAAATTGATGCGATATGGGGTTTTACACGGTGGGTAACCCATGCGACTTTAGGAAAGCGTCCACACGGAAAAAATTGCCCACTTCAAGGTATGTTTTGTTAAATTTCTTAGCTTATATACTCTATTGATTTTGATGAGATAAAGTGCACGGAACGCGCCTTTGAGAGGGTTATTCCCGGCTCTAACTCACTCTGCTCCAAATCCAGTGGTTTCTTCAAACATTCGAGCCAAAGTGTTTTTAAGTGTAAAACGAAAGTGGAAAGCGTTCACGTGCACCAAAAAAATCGCTTGAATGTTTGAAGAAACCACGGGATTCGGAGCAGAGTGAGTTACAAACAGGAATGGCCCTCTCAAATGCGCGTACGGTGCACTTTATCTCGACAAAATCCGTAGCGTATAAGCTGAGAACCTTGAAGCGGACGATTTTTTCGGTGTGAACCATTCCAAAAAGTCACGTGGGTTACCCACCGTGTTTTATATCCGGGTCGTAATCTAAGCCAATACAGATCAGACAGAGCAGAAATTCTGCACAGAGAAAAACTAAAGGCCATATTTCAATTATGTACAGTTATTTTTACGGCAAATGACCCCGAAAATAAATAAGTAACTGTAAATATGAGTTTTTTAAAGTTTTATCGCCCATGTAGGCTACAGAGCTATAAATGAGAGAGGGTCAAGGGCGGATTTAGAGGGGATCAGGGGGTTCCGGACTTCCCTGGCATTGGCCGAAAAATAAATTTTGACCATATAACTTTAGTATAATGTTACATATCGCTGCTTTTCAGCGAAAACCTCGTAACTGCAGTTTTCAGATGCATCTTATTTTATCTTATTTCATAATGTTACATCTGAGGATCACCCATAAGTCATCTTCTATGACCTGGGAAAGTCCACTTTTTAGCTCGACTTTTCTAAGAAAATGAGAGCTTATACTGTCACCCGGGCGTCGGCGTTGCAACAAAGGTTAAAGTTTTTTCTAACATCAATAACTTCCATACTAAACTGACACGATTTAAAAACGCAAAACACTTTTTCGTTAACCATTCCTTTCCTATTGCCTTGATAGGCACCATATTTTGGGACATGTATGAGAAAATGTATACGCTTCACGCCTCAGTGATTTTGTCGTGTTTTCTGTAAACTATCCGGACATCTGAACCGCCCATCACTAAATGCTCGTGTGTCTCGTGCATTCAGACCTCGTGTTAAATCACTAAGATTTTTTGTGTACAAATTGCCACTTTGATTTACTTATTGAAAACATACGAGAACAACGAAAGAAAATTGTGTACAAAATGCTTAGGCTTACTTTGCAAAAAAGGAACCGCGTTTTTTGGCTTTTGATTTACGGTGTTTCGCAAATGAAGGTAGCTGGACGCTTTAATGTAGCCGAATCGACGGTTCCAAGGTTTATGAGACGTGTAAACGACACGGGAAGATTTACAGACCACCCACGTCCCGGTCAGCTGCGTGTAGTAACTGTGCGGCAACATAACTGTAAACGTTAACGTCACCAACGCAACAGATTTGTGACGGCTCAGTTTACAGCAAATTCTATGGTTGGTAATCGCGGGCGTCCTATACATCGCGACATGGTGATAAATCGCCTGCGAAAACACGGGGTTCGCTGTCTTCGTCCTGTTCGATCCCAGGCCCTTGACTGAACGTGCATTTTGGCATAATCTGACGTCCGTTCAGGCATTATTCCTGGCTTTAAAGGTCATTTTTCTGTCCTGTTATGTTAACAATTGTACCATTTGCAAGTTTACATGGCTATACATCGGTTTTGCAAGATGTAGGAGATAACATTTATAAATGTCCTTTTTGCGTTTTTAAATCGTGTCAGTTTATCATAATCAAAGAGATTCAACCCAAACTTGGAATACTTATTCACCATCACACCCTCTACCTTACTACCAGGGCCCATGACCCTGGCTACACTATATTTGGAGTTATGCCCCCTTTATATCAAGCAACTTAGAAAGTCGAGCGCGCTGTCTTCGGACAGCTCTTGTTCTATTTTTACACCAACCAATCTAAACGCTCGTTGCAAACGCATGTCTGTTGTCCCTGACAACAACACCAAAATGGCTGTGGTTGATAGACACGCGCTTGACACCGAGCAAAGAGCAAAGTCCGTTAATTTTGAGAGCAAAGATATGGCATTTATACATGAAGTAGATAGTTTTCGGTATATTTTTACACTGTCAGTAAGATTCAAATGAGTACCCACAACATAGGGTTTGGAATTGAAATAACAAAGTTAGAATGTCTTCACCCCCGCTTATCTGTAGCCCTTATGTCGTAAAATGCAGGCTTTGTTCAAGAAAAGAAAAAAATGCTTAAAAGGAAAATTGTCTACCACAGATCTATCCAAGCCGGGGAATCATGTGACACAACAATTACAGGAAATCTTTAATAAATCTTATTTTGTTAACATGTTACCTCCAATTTGAAAATGGCTTCAAATTGAGAAAGTGGAAATAATTCAGGGATTAGATCCTGATCTGATTTTGACATCCCTAATATAGAAAAGGCTAGGCAAAGATTGGAGGAAAAGAAGGATACGGTGATTTCTAGCACTTTTCCTTTTTCCCAAATAAGTAATAATTTCTGTACTGTTATGTACACAAATTCCTTGCAGCAGCTGCTCTTAAATAAGAACAGTCTCCCATTTTCTTGTTTGGAAAAGTTTTGATAAATGACTCCAGTCTTAGAGACCAAACCGTTTTAAGGTAAACAGACCCTCATTATTTAAAACACCACTTTCTAGTCATACGAAATGCAACAAATTACACACACTTGTAAATGAACTTCACGTAAGTTGATTCACAGTGCCGCATTTCAAGATTATGCTTCAAGAAGAAAATAATTTACAAATATTATTTTAATCTATATTCATATGCAAGGGAGGTAATTTTGAATATTTTTGTCAAATATTTCCACAAGTATGCATTAAGTCAAAATTCTAAACCGTTCAAAATGTTTGTACATAGGCCTTACACATTTTAGGAATTACTTGCACTTTTCAAATTTCACCTCTAGCTTTTAAGTGCTTATGTGGGGCTGCATACATGAACAGACTTTGCATGCAGCTATTCTTATTTCAGGTTCAAACGGAGAGAAGGAAAAATAAAAAGAAATGGCATCGTTTCGACGCCTGGTGGTTTTAAAACGACACATTAGCACAACAGTATGCTCAAGGCAAGCTCCCAGAATAACGGTCGAACCAGCATCGGCTCTGGTTGATCAGAAAGTCCATTTACTGGTTAATGGTTTGAGCCCTAGCCAGACTGTTACGATCGTGACTACAGTGCAAGAGAAGAATTCCAAGTTCGAATCCCGAGGTGTGTTCACAGCGAATGGAAGTGGTGTTGTCGATAATAGATATACTCCGTCAGAGGCCGGGACATATACAGGTATTGTGTTTACAAGATTCAACTACAGTCGACACTCGTTATCTCGACATCGGATAAGTCGAAATTCCGCTTAAGTCGAAGTGAAAGCCAAGTCCAATACTCAACATACGGATATCAAAATGAATTCCGTAACAAATACAGCCATTGAAATTTAGTAGGAAAAGGATAGAAATTGCTCATTTCGAGCAATTTCTTTCCTTTTCCAACTATATTTCAATAATGGACACATATGATGCCCATCAAAAATGGTTAGAAAACGTTTTCATCGAAAATAATCAAAATCGGATGAGTCGAACTCCGGATATGTCGATGTATTTTGGCTGTCCCTCTGACTTCGACACAACGAGTGTCGACTGTATATAAACAGCAAAAAATCGAACTTCAAACTACGGTAATTTTGCACCTTTATATGTTCAAATCTTCTAGGGTTCTCACTTCTGCAATAGGCTATTCGAACCAAAACATGTAAAATTGAAAGTTAAGGAGGCAGTTTCTATTGTTTATCGTAGTAATTTTGTGTGTCCAAAAGCCAATTCTTTCGGTATCAATTCAGTAAAATGATAGGTTGATCATCGTGTGGCATATTTATAGAATGCATTTACAAAGGATATTCCTTCTTATTTTCATTTTTATGCCCCCGATATCTCGATACTCATGTCCGTCCGTCTGTCCGGGCCAACGTCCGGGGGTTTATGTGGTTCAATCCGTCCATAATTTATATGAAATCAGAACAATTCCTATTACACCATGCCATTTTATGTGGCACTTTTCTTCATAAAGATCAAAGAAGAAAACACTTAATCCTGAAATGTTGGCGTGTCCGTCTGTCCGTCCGTCTGTCTGTCCGAAAACTTAACATGAAAACTTAACATTAGCCTTTTCTCCAAAAGTATTGTACAAAGCTCAATTTCTTTCAATGATATCTATCTGTTTCGTGCAATATGACCTTCCTCAGTGTCATCCGTTAACCCTTTTCAACCATTTGCACGAAGACTTAACATTTTAGAAAAATGGCCATTTCGGCGGCATTTGTGTTTCACAAACACATCTTGATTTTGCGTAAAATACACCATCGATATTGGATATATTACAGACTCATGTTTCCGCCATCCACTTTTCTACCTTCATACAGGACGAAACGTCGAAAATAGTGGGACTATTAACGTCTACATTTGTACCAAAATGTTACATAGGAATGTAGAAAACATGAAGTTTTGTCTGTGACAATTGTCAGAAACTAGTGTGACTAACTTCCACTTATCTTCTTTTCACAAACTCAATTTTGGTAGAAAAGTGGAAGTTAGTCGTACTAATTTCGACTTTTCTATCAATATTGAGTGTGTGAAAAGACGAAAAGTGGAAGTTAGTCACACTAACTTTTCACAATTGTCACAGACAAAACTTCAAGTTTTCTGCATTTCTAGGTAACTATTTTGGTGGATAAGTGGAAGTTAGTCGCACTAACTTCCACTTTTCTACAAAAATTGAGTTTGTGAAAAGTCGAAAAGTCGAATTTAGTGTGACTAACTTCCACTTTTCTACCAAAATTGAGTTTGTGAAAAGTCGAAAAATGAAAGTTAGTCACACTAACTTCTGACAATTGTCACAGACAAAACTTCAAGTTTTCTACATTTCTAGGTAACTATTTTGGTAGAAAAGTGGAAGTTAGTCGCAGTAATTTCGACATTTCTATCAAAATTGAGCTTGTGAAAAGTCGAAAAATAAAAGTTAGTCACACTAACTTCTGACAATTGTAACAGACAAACTTCAACATTTCTACATTTCACAAACTCAATTTTCCTAGAAAAGTCGATGGCGGAAACAGAATTCCGTAATATATACAGGTCCGTTAAAATGTTCAGAAAAAAAAAATGTTTTAAAGTTTTTGTTCATAGTCTATTTTTTGTGTTGTCATATGAAACGACGATTTGAAGTAAACGTGACGGTTTTAGCTAGATACGAAAGGTATCCCTTAATTGTTACAGGCAAAAAGCCGATGGGTCTATTTTGGAGTATAACTTCTAAAGCTGGACACCGATTATTTAAGAGGGATGTCGATACACCGCTCGAGTTTAAGATGAACGTATATGATGGTCGCCTAGACAACGACATTGACCCCGGCCAGCTTGTTCCCATAGCAACCACAACTGTAGAGAGATGGTACAAGAAACAGTCTGTCAGACGTATACCATTGAAGGATGGACCATTCAGAGGCACGATATTTATACCAGAAGGTAGTCTGCTTTTTCATACTGAAATCGTATTCGTATTTTCCATATAACTACTTTTATTTCACCCTTTCCCAAATGGAAAAAATGACTGCCACAATAATAAAGATACCGCAGATGACAACATGGATAATAAAGAGACTACTTGTTTATCACAGAAAATATTAATACAAAAGGAGAAGGTGTTGGTGATTAGATTTTCTTCTTTTGATTCATGTTTACTGAGTATTCCATTAGGAAGATTTAAAGCCAAACACTTTTTAAGATACTCATATTTTAGCCAAATGTTTCATCTGTACATATCACCAATCACCTCTACTGACATTCAAGACAATGTTATAAAATATCAGGGTTTATATTAAATAGGACTACAATCACCTTGTCACCTAATATAAAAAATCTTCCTTTGATGGAAAAGATGTAATGTAAGGCTTCAAGTACAATTCATATTGATAATTAGATATTGCTTTATGAACAAAAACCGCACTTTTTAAACCAGCTTAAAGGTTGCATAATGTAGGGTTACTTCACGTCTTTTAGGTCGTTAACATTCGCAGAGGCCCAAGAAATACGATAACGCCCGACTGCTATGCAGGAAGGTCTTTGTTGGCCTCTGCGAATGTTAACGACCGAAAAATACGTGAATTGGCGCTATTGTTGCATAAGATATTCATATTCGAGGCAATAAGGTATAATATTGTGATAAAGTTGACGAAATACGTCTAAAAATATAAACTGGCACAATAGGAAAAGGTACCGGATTTTCCCGATATTCGGTCAGGAATTCAAAATGAATTCAATTATGCATTGAACAGGGCCGTCTTCGTCGCTTCAACTGAATCTTCATTATTTTACCAAAGAATATAGATCTACCCTTTAACTTTGTAGCATTAAGGGCAGATGCCAATTTCTAGATTTAGAGTCTTGCTAGTGTGTTTGCAAGTCCATTTCAGTGCAAAAAAGATCGAAACTTCCAAAGCGTTCAAAGAACAAAGTTTACTATGTATTCAAAGCTTGAAATAGAACGATTGGAGTAATTTAAACAAGACCGCGAAACATAAATACCTACCACATTTGATTGTTAGATCCAATTTGCTCTCCTCAATCCTATCTTTATCGCTAGATAATGTCTGTTTACAAGTGATTTCTGCAGTCAGCCACTTTTGAAGTTGAACAGACTCTTTTAAGTCCTGCTTGTAAATGTTGAAATATTGACAGAAATCCAAATTACAAGAGAACAGCGACCTAGTAAATATCACAGGCCCAGTACCATTCGCTGGCAAAACAATTATAAACAACCACCGATCTCTATCAATGCCCGTCAACGAAATCCACTTTAAGTTTAAAATCCGTCAGTTACCCTTCTGTTTAATTCTTTTGTTCAAGAAACCTACTTCATGATTACGTCGTCCCATATGGGTAGACTGGGAGATAATATTACTCTATTATTCATGAGGATGTACAGGGAGTCTTCAAAGAAATTACATCGCGGAAAAGGGAAATGGCAAAATTTCGGAATTATTTTCAATTTTCAGAATCACAACAAATCCCCGACCGCGGATATTTGAGTGCAAAACCGGTCCGATATCGCACGTGAATCTACTGATTAACACGATTTCTCAGGATTATTTGCCCGGTTTCTTCATTTCTTGTTAATCACACATTTTATGTAATAATATCAATTGTATAGTCTGTAAATATTGACCTGAACCCGATGAATATGAAATGTGTAATTGTGACACGGAATAATCAATACTCGCCTGCAAATCCTCACTGTCGAGCAGAGTAGATAGTTTACAAAAGCATTTAAAACTTGTATTTTGCATGTGCTTATCGTGTCAACATATGTTGGACAGTGATTATTTTGCATTATATCTACTCATTGCATATTCCACAGGTTCAGGTCAATATTTACGGACACCACATTTGCTTAAATTCATTTCAATCTAGATGATTAGTTTAATGTAAATATACCTTTATTTTAAATATTGCCATCAATATGAGTACATACATGCGGTGATGATAAAACAATAGATGAAAATATGCATTTCGCTGCTTTTCAGCGGAACATCGTAACTGCAGCTTTTTTAAGTTGAAGTTACGAGAGTTTTGCTTATAAGCGACGATTTTATAGATAGGTATGGGGTAATTATTAAAAACTCATTACGTGTGTCTTTACGTATTCCGTGTGCGCCATATTTTTAACTAAGAATAAATTGTGGCATTTCCTCTTTCTAGGACCGGGTCATTTCCCCGCCATTGTGGATATGTATGGCGGCCTCGTTACGTTAGTGGAAACCCGTGCTGCACTATTAGCGTCGTACGGTTACGCCACGTTCGCGCTGTGTTATTTGTACGCTGATGGTATGCCAGAAATGTACCACTACGACACTATCAGTTACATTAAGGTACTCCACCCACCTTTAGATACCAAACACTTCCTGCAACTTATAGGCGTCGTTCGTTTGTAATGGAGATTGACGAGGCTATCCGGATATTCAAAATACAAGATACCCTCGTCAATTTCCGGAAAATCTTGGTAAACGGGATAAAATTGCAAGATATGTTTTAGTACGGTGCGTTGTGTAATTCTGTTTGATGTAAGTGAAAGAGGTTTAAATCAAATGGATTCGTAAAAAGGATAAGTAGACATCACCAAAAAAGTTTGATGGACAGCCGTGGGCCTTAAAATGAACTTTATATACTCAGCAAAAGAGCTAACGCATCACTTTTTAAAATTGCATAACTGCTTTATTGTCAAAGATTTAGATTTATAATTTGGCAAATGTTTATCCCACAAGTTTCTGCACTCATTCATAAAACTATTTCTAAGTTTTTTTTTCTTATGTGACCGTGTCATACGAAAGGGGGCCAAAACAGTTTTTCGGATCGTGTAACTTGTGATCTTTTTCAATCATTTTTGTTTGAATTGATTTTGAAAGCTGGTTTATTGTGAAATTAAAGTCTGAAAAAAATAATTTTCTATCTAATATAATAAGGGCTGTTCCGGGACAACGTAGCTCGCATAGACGCACCTTTTTGGAAGAAAATGTCAATTTTTCAAGGTAAAGGTCACAAGGTCAAATTTTATAGTGTCAGGCGAAAGGTCTTGCTGGGGCTTGTCTATGTGTGAAATATCAAGACTGCATCTAATACAGTTCATAAGATATAAACCGATACGTTTTTGTCTACGTAACCTACGTCGCCGTCGACGCCATCAATGATACCTAAGGCACTAGTGATGTAAAATGCCTCTGTGGGAATAAATTATGCGCCCATAAAAAAGTTAAAGCCGTCGGTTTGTTTTTTGAAGGGTAACTTTTGTAAACAGAAACTCTTTCAGCCTATACAAAAGGTTTGAAAGTTATGCGTGAATTTTCCATTTTAATCAAATTTCAGACTTTATAATTTTTAGAATTAAGGGTGTCCTTATTAAAATTTTAATATTTTACAAGATACGGTAACATTTGCTATGAAATTTCATAGATCTCTTATCAAATGGTGGTAGTCAGCATGTGCAAATTTTGAAGGTTCTCTGTATATTCGTTAAAAATATTAACAAAGATCTGAGTGATGCGTTAGCAGTTTTGCCGAGTATATAATTATGACGTCATAAAAGTTACGTTTTTATTTAACGCATTCTTCTTTAGTTTTCCCATATAATTTCGTGTTCACCTAATTATCACATCAATGGAAACTTTTATGATATGTTGTATCTGATATCCCCATATTATATTTGTTGATTGATTGAAGCAGAAAATCCTGAGTTATCTGCCCTTGAATGTAAAAGATAAGTGTTTTGACATAACCTTGATAAAACATTGGTCATGACAAGACCTTGCATGGATGTATTTTTCAGCTTGATCTGAATCTCGCATCTAGAGTAATGTGCCCTTGAAATTGACAAAAAACTACCGTTTTTCACTCTATCTTCGCCATAATAGCAACAAATTTTGACCAATTATAGCAAAACTTTTTTACAAAATGTTGGTGACTGTAGAACTTTGCTTCAGATAATTTTTTTGTTCAATTGCAATTTCATGTCTAGATCTCGAGTTATGTGCGACAAAATTTCCATTTTTGACTTTATTTTCCCTCTTTCAGCGACAAATATTGACCAATTGAAAAAAACTTGGACAAAACATTTGTGACTATAAGACCTCGCATAAGTGGAATACTTAGCTTGATCGGAGTCTTACATCCATAGTTATAGGTCCTGGAATTGGACAAATTTTCCTTTTCAACCATGTTTTCTCTATAATTACCACAAATATTGATCAATTATGACAAAACTTAAACAAAATGTTGTTGACTCTAAGACTTTATATATGTGATTTTATTTAGCTTGATCGGACGCAAACAGTCGGAGTTATGTGCCCTTGAATTTATCAAATAAAAGGTCTAAACTTTCTGTTGCCTCTTATATCCACAATTATGGACGAATTGAGCGAAATTTTGGACAGAAATTTGGGTACTATAAGATCTTGCATCAGTGTGATTTTTAGCTTGATCGAAACGTAACATCCTGAGTTATAAACCCTTGAATTTGACTAAATTCGCTTTTCGGCCTTGTTGTTACTATAACAGCCAACACTATTGACTAATTAAGACGAAATTTGGAAGAAATATTGGTGACCGTGGGATCTTGCGTAAGAGCGATTTTTAGCTTGATCGGAATCAAGCATTCGGAGTTATGTGCTTTGGTTTAGACAGAATTGCTTATACGGCTTTATTTTAGCCACAAATATTGGTCAATTATATAAAACGTAACTTTAAGATCTTTCAAACATGTGATTCTTTGGCTTAATTGGAACATCACAGCTAGAGTTATGTGCCATTGAATTTGACAAAATTGCCTTTTCGAGCCACAAATATTAACCAATTTAGATGAAACTTATAAGAAATGGGAAGCTTGCGTAAGGGCGATTGTTAGCTTGATCGGAATCAAACATTTAAATAAGAATAATTTGCTCTTGAAATTTTACAAAATTGCATTTTCAGCATTTTTTTCAGTGTAACAGCCACGAATATTGACTGATAAAAAGAAAACTTATACATTATGTTGATGACCATAAAAGCTTGCATCAGTGAATTTTTCATCTGAATAGCAATGTCACGTCTAGAGTAATGTGCCATTGAATTTTTCAAAATTGCCGCTTTCAACAAAATTTTGAAAAAATGTTGGGGACCATCTGATCTTGCATTTGTGCATTTTTTATTGATCGGGATCACACATCTAAAGTTTATATAGAATGTGAAATTGCCTTTTTTTTTACTTTTCTTTCACTATAATAGCTACAAATATAATCCAATCAAAACAAAACTTTACTTAATTGTTTGTGCATGTTTTGTCATTGACCTGTTTAATGTTCTGATTCATAAAGTTCAGTTTATTGAATAAGTATAATGGCCAAACGTTATATAAACTAAAAAACACAATTATTTACCCCACCCACCACCTTTTTTCCTCTGTAATTTGGTCATGCGCATTTTTTAATGTCATGAGATTTAGTTTTTCATCAAGGTCTAGCCTTTGTCTTACATTTTGTGGGACCTAGATTATTATTAATGTTATTTCTTGCGATCTACGTGGATTTTTTTTCGTCTGATAGAATAAAAATATCACGATTTCCCCACCCACCAATCTTTTTCTCTCTATTGCAGTCTTAGTACAATACACAATGTCACGATTTTTTGTTTTTCCAAATTGTCCGGCCTTTGGCTAATATTCTGTGACAATTCAAGTATTTCAAATGCAATATCTCGAGCTCAAACTCGAATTAGAGTTTTTTGAGCTTTGCTTATAGAGCAACCTCTAAATATGAAAATTGCCGAAAAATGAATATGACAATCGGTGTATTCTATTCCTGTAAATGTACATGTCAAATTTTGTAAAAGTATGATGATTATTAAAAAAGTTATGCCCATTTGTAAAATTACGGGTTCGAAATTTTGTAAATTTAAGTCACCATTTTTCCTAATATTTTTAATTTTACAACTGTCCATCAAAGTTAAATGATTAGAGCAATGTCTTAGGATCATGAAAACATATGATGGATACCTCTTTCACTTACATCAAGCAGAACCTAAAAAATGGACATAACGCACCGTACTATTTGGTACCTAATGTTGGGTGATATATGAGCAAATATTTATTTTCGTGGAAATCTGACAAAAAAAGTTCAATTTTTATTTCCAATTTATTCTGTGAATTTCTGGTTCAGGATGAAAGTACTACATTTAAAGTAATGGATAACGTTAACAGGAACATTCCGATGCACATGAAAATGCTCGAGATCGTCTTTCATAAATCTATGGTCTCAATAAAATGTCCTCGCTGTAACAACCAGATTTTCTTTCAGAAATTCGATTTGCAAGTTTTAAGATTATTTCAAAGTATGTTTTTTGAGAATAAGAATCCAGACTGAAGGAATTATATTCAAGTCGATTTCCAAAAATGATTCGTTTGGCTTTTTTTCAATGTAGTATTGTATTTTCCTAATTAAATAGAGAATTTTGTCTGTGTCAAATGTAATAAAGCTTCTATTTAGGACAAAATGTATGTGCATGTACTTAAGACTCTAGAAAATAATATTCTCTTTGTATTTCAGGCACTATAAAATTAGCGTAACACTTTTTTGTGAAATAATTTGCCGAAAGTGCATCGTTACATCGAGGACATATTAGTTATTGCAAGGACAATATTCGATATTTTATGAAATAAACAGAAAGAAATTAATTTCACTATTGTATTCAAGCTTCAAATAATTAGGTTAAAAACATACCAATTTTACCATCAAACCACATAATTTTTATTGAACCATGCTGTAGCTTGTAATAAAAAAAAGTCTTTGTTATTGGAATGACATTTACCATTACTGTGAGGACTTATATTTGAATATTTTTCCATTTCTTACATTGAATTGACCTATATATGGTCTTTAAATATTAAAATCAATGCAATTGTAAAAAATGTATACATTTAAATGTAAAAATCACTTTGTTAAACCCTTTCAAAAACGTTAAATTTTATGCTGTGTTACAACTGCTGATCAAGTCAAATCGATCGCACTGACTGCTCAAATTCGCCCATTATTCCCGACTTAAAGACTTTTCTCGATATCTACTCGATCAACCCGACCTCTACTTTTTTTATCGAATGAACAGATAAAGCACAGATCGAGTTGATCGAGATGTGGTTAGGAGCCACAAGAGTAAAAGGATATGTGATCGATATAAAGATGTTAATCCGATCACACTCGATCTCCAGTTTTGATTGATTCCTGATCTGGTCGATCGCCTTTCCGATCAATACACGATCGCTTTTCAATCAACTTTTTACCTAATCTTACACAAATATTTCTTTTGTGTATAAACAAATAGAGAAAGATGACAAAGTGGTGCGGATAAAGCTCGATTACCACGACCATTCCCGATTACAAATGGCGATCGAGTTCGATATGTACTCGATCGCTTGATTCGGCATGGTCCAGTTGGTTTGATCGGCAGTGGATACCTAGCATAAAAGTTATACAACTTGAAAGCTGTTGAAGACTACAAAAATGAAGTTTATGAAAACTTGTGTGTACAATATAGATGATTGGATATCAAGGGATATCAAGGGAAACGGAGTCAGAGCTGGTAATCAGCATTATTTTTACTTATCTTACTTTAGTGTTCGTAAAACCTTCTTCTTTGTAAAAAAAATGAGAAGACCCGAAGAAAGTTAAGCAATTACAAATATGACGAAAAACAGAGAAAAATATGGAATGTCTTAAACCTTCTCGTCAAACCATAAAATATCACATTGGGAAAATAATAACACAATGAAAATTCAAGTAAAAAATATTCAAGATATAGTAAATTGTTTAGGAGCGAAAAATCTCGACCATCGTCTGACTGTACAGTCTTGGCATACTGATTGTGTTCGATCCTTTTAGCAATACACGCAGATGATTTGTTGTTGTTGTTGTTGTTGTTGTTGTTGTTGTTGTTTTTATTTTGGAAGATAGCTCACATAATAATTTAGATACACGGTTGTAAGACGTTGAGTGTCCTTAAACTGATTGTCCAAAAAACAAAACAAAAAGAAATAAAGTAATTTCAAAATGTTTTCTTCTTAACTTCTTGTTTACCAAGATAAGATAATATTTGACAAAAAAAATCCATTTTGTTTTTCGGGATGAAATGTTGTGATTGCAAGATTACATGCACGATTCGAATCAATGTATGTAAATTGCCTTGAAAATTAAAAAAAAATCTACATGTCTTTCCACGACACCCCTATAGCACCAGGAGCTACTTTGCCATGACCACTTTAAAAAAATGACTTAGTAATTTCTTCAAAACCCATGGAACAAAGATATACAGATTCATGCCTTAAAAAGAAATAGTCTATAATGTCTCTCCGATATTGAGGAAAGGTCATTTAAGAACGATCATTTAGAATTAATCTTGTCAATTAATCTAGAATTATATCCTTCATACACCATTCCAAGGTGATTGGCAAAATATCTCCATTAGACTAGTGATACAATTCTTTCATTCGTGGTACCAAGAATCCATAAATATGTGAGGAGTCCTTGCAATAACGATTCCAAGTCCGCTCCGTAACAACTGATCGGTACACATGTTTGGTAACAGTAATTATATTTTTTTCAGCTGAAATACTTCGTTTTCCTATTATAGTTTGAGACAATTATGCACCAAGACCCTTTTCTCTTCGGCAAAACGTCCATATTACATAAGAAAACTTATTATGTCTTTGCGGTAACGATTTTCGTACTCCCAGTAACAAAACTGTCGTTATTGCGAGGACCGTTATTGCGAGGAATTCCGCGACCATTCGCTCCAAATTACACACAAGAAAAACTAGGGAGAAAATATGTTGAATGCTGTAAACGACATGATTCTATATCTGAATAAGTAAAGCTAAACGATTCTAAGATCTGAGCAATATAGTGTGGTTGATCGCGTTGCATAGAAAACGAAAAAATAAGTCTACGCAGCCAACGGCCTACCTAATTTGCCTCGCAACTTCGAAACCAAGTATTACTTTGTTTTCATTTAAACATCGTGGCTTTGATGAGTGTTTCCACCTCCCTTTGGGTTGTATTTAAAGCAAATCTAACCAAAAATACTTTGATTACGCACATGTAAGTTATTGCGAGGACATTTCGTATCAAAAATCCAGGGACAGACATATATGACCAAAAATCTTCGTCGAATTTCTATTTTCTCAAAAAGGACTGACACTATCAATAATGTGAGATATAAAACATTAATGAAATGAAGAAACATGCGATCTTTACCGATTATTTCATATCGAAAATCATGTTGGAAATTGATAATTTTTTCCAGGGACAAGAGAAAATGGTCATTTTCCGGTACAAAAGTGCAATATTTTCAGAAACATTCCATCTGCCAGGCCAAATAAACTGTCTGTATTGTTGGTAGTGATGGTCGTTACACGGTGTACCTGAAATGACATGTTTATGAAAAGCCATTTCTGAGAAAATGAGCCAGGACAGCGATTTCCACGAAATAAAATATTGGCTCATATGCAAAGTTTTGTTAGTTTCTAAGAGTTAGTGTCTTTAACATTTTCCCGCTTTAAACCTTTCTCAAACAACCCCTAGTTTTTAGGTTTATGATAAAACACTTTAGGAACCATTTGGAAAAATGATGCAATGATTAAACCATAAAAGAAAACATTTAGAAAAATGATAAATTGCTGAAAACCGTTTGATTTGTGACGTCAAAACCAGGACACTTTTAAAAAATGAATAAATGGATTGTGTGGAATTTTAGTATTCTAGTAATTGGTCGGTGTTGTGTACTTATCGTTTATCTTAGTGTCCAAAAATGACAAGAAAAGCAACACATTCTTTATTCTAGCACTGTTGGTACAAACAGCTTCTTTAAGGTAAGACCTGGGTAATGGGATATGTGACTAGTTATGGAACGAAATCGGTGTGGTGCGAATAGACGATTTCAAGGGAAGTAATTTTCATTGCTCTCAAATTTTGAATTTTTGACTTTTGTTGGGTTTTGTTTTTGCCTCTACTCTTCATACAATTGAGAAACATTTGTACAAAAATCGTTAAGAATATTTCCTCGGAAATCTGGTCACGCTCAATTATTTCCGTTGTTACGAAAACAGACGATATTGTATCTAACGGTACTTTAAAAGTGCTCGGACTTAGGAACGTCACGGAATAAGTCGAAATATAATGATTTTAGCGGAAGTGTATTACCCAGGTTTTATGTTAAACATTCTATTCTGTGAATATGATTGTACGAGTATGCCTTTTTTGCTTAACAGGATACCTTTCTAGTATAGAGTGAACACCATTTTTTATTTAGATTTTTAATTTACTTCCTAACTAAGTCGCATACAGCCCATCAGTCACGCATCCACGCTATATCTTGTCTGATTTTCATTAGCATAGCACAAGATGTGTTTTATCCCTCCCGCCCACAACTCTCCACAGGCACAGACCGTCTTAACCCTTCCAAAATTTAAGGGTGATCCACTTCAGAAGTGCCACAAATGACAAAACGGATGTTATTTAAGATAGGATTTGTGTAAAATATGGCACAGAAAATATTGAGACAAAAGGAGAAATTGCCATATTTTACACAAATTCTATCTTAAATAACTTCAATTTTATCATTTGTGGTAGTTTTTGAAGTGGATCACCCTAAAATTTTGTCGTTTGGGAAAGGGTTAAGTTAGTATCCTATATAAACATGGTTCTGAAGAAAATGACATTAAAGCAATCTAGATTAGATCAGCTTGTGGTACAATTCACCCCAACAAGGACCCAATCCGCTTTCTAACAGACGCCACAGATCACGAAGAAGCTTGCAGGCAGAGACCAGTTATGGATCTTGATCGGACTGTGCGTGTACACAGGCTGATCTAGAGCCATGTTGTTCTCAAATGCCAAAATGGACCCTTTTTCAAGATATTATGCGATATCATGCACTATTTCAGAATGCCACAGAATGGTTCAGTCAGCAAGAATATGTAGATAGTAACAGACTTGGAATGCTGGCCCTCTGTTACGGTGGTTATCTCACACTTCACGTTGCTTCATTGACGCCACAGGTAAAGTGTTTTGAAAGTGAAACTTTTGCTGATCGATGCAAAAATTGAAGAGAGAAACCGATTTTTTTCTTCCAACCAACCTTTTTTGCCTGCTTGTTAAGAATGTGCATGTAATGTAAACTAATTGATGTCAACTGCTCCTATCAATACCGTACAATTCGTACAACTTTGGTTACATCCATGCAACAAAGATTGACGAGGTAGAAATCTATCCGGACTTTAAAGTTTTCGTCAATTTCCGTTCTCACGAATACCGACGAAGATGTAAGCGTAAATGCGCGAAATGTTTGATATCTTATGAAGGTTGAAATAGCTCATTTCGTGGGGGAAAATACTAGATCTATCTGATTAAGTATCTGGTGTATTATATCTAACCGTGGATTCATGTCCTTTTTCATACCATTACTGCAACAAAATCCTTACCGAGCCTCCAGCTGCTCGCCCAAATATGTAAACGATTATCAAACCACTGGTCGATGCCAAATAATGCTTTTGAAGTCGTTTTATTTTAAGCTCCAGTGACTGAATGCTAGTGGGGTTTATGTCATTGCTTTATGTTCGTCGTGCGTCCGTGCGTAGGCTTCTGTTTCAACACCTTCTCCAAAACTACTGGACCAAGGTTAACCAAACTTCACAGGGTTCAGCCTTGCATGGGTCTCTTTCAACACCCCCCCCCCCAAAAAAAAAAAAAAAATCCATGCTCAAGTTAAATTTTAAATAGAATTAATTTACTCGAATTTTTAGAATAACTTTTAAGGTCTTCTTGTCCAAAACGGCTGATTGGATTTGATTGTGATTTATTAGCACTCAGTCTGTTAAATGTATAGTTATGATCATATGAGCTTATTTTTCACTATAAAAAAGAAAGTGTCTTTTTCTTTGATACATCCAATTTGATTACACTGTAATTAAGCACATAGTTCATCATTCAGAAATCTACAAAATTCCCTGAATAAATTTTGATTGTATGTAAATCGTGGTTGCTGTAAGCGGGGCTTATTGCTCGCTATATGAAACATAGAGTAATTCTAATATGGTGGAGATTGTGAATCATGGGATGGATAGCAACTACGGCCAAAATAGTCTCGATTCCGGTAAAAGATTTTGCAATAACTTTCTTTTATTTCTGGAACGAATTTCAAAAGTTTCTTTGCATGTACCCCCGTCTCACTGAGCTCTTTTTCTCAGATATTTGACTTGTTTGTGGAATCATTTTACTTTTTTCCTCAAATGTATGACTTTTTAAAAAAAAAAAAAACGCAAAAATTGACCCGTTGTGGGCTGGGCTTATCGCTCTAAGAATGACATTGTAATTTAAAGAAACTTAACCGCTTATTGGATTTCAATGTAATTTAGCATGAATGTTCATTGTATCGTTCTCTATTAGATTAATTGAAACGAAATTGATCGGATGGGAAACATGGCCGTTGTGGATGAGCTCATTTGTCGCTGTATAAAACAAAGTGTAATTTTAAGAAAAGTTTCAAATAAAAAAATATCCTCCGAAACCCCATGAAATTTAATTTCATCGTAGTTTAGCATGAATGTATTTTGCACAGACCTGTTGAATTCCTTAAAGAAATTTCGAAGTCTAAAAGCCAATGGAGCGATACAGGGCCACCTTGGCACTCTTATTTGTTAATATTACAGATACAAACCGTGGTCAATATATGCGGACTCCCTATACAGGTTGGAGAATTTGGAAACCATTTTGATGCAGAGGGAAACCCATGGTGAGTGATATTACACAGTTTTGGATGATACTAAACGTGCTTATCCTTTCCCAAACAGTGAAAAACTAGACTGTCCTAGTTTGAGGGGTGCTTCAGATGACAATATGGACGTTGATAAAATTGAAATATGTGTGTATGATAACCCAGAACATTTCAAGGGCGGTTCCAGGATTTTTTTCCAGGGGGGGTCCAAGCCCAAAATTTTTTTCCAGGGGGGGTCCAAGCCCAAACTATGGCTTAAAATGTAGTAAATATGTAACGTTACACTAAATTTATATAGTCAAAATTCAATTTTCGGCCAATGCCAGGGGGGGGGGGGGTCCGGACCCCCCCCCGACCCCCCTCTAGATCCGCCCATGCATTTTGAGATAAAGGGGAAAATGCTGTTTATCATCATTTTTTTCTCCAGTCTCAACATTTTGCTAACCCATTCCTATTAAATACGTTAAAATAAGGTATTGTTTTGTGTAAGGTTGAATGTACATTAAATCTCTAATTATTCTTGTAAAGTGTAAATATTTTATCACTCCTTAACAAAACGTAGTCTAAAAGTGAAGAAAACATTTCAAGAGCTAATTCTAATTAAGGTTATTCAAATAGGCTATACAGAGGTTAAGCGTTATTCCAAATGTCTGCTGGTTTTGTCGCTAAAATATTTCAGTTTGGTATAGATCATAACAGAACATTCGTTATCTACGACTTTAAGCACATAGGCTCATAGTCGCAACATTATAATAAACATGCATGACATTTAAATGACAATCATGATACACGATAGAACAACAAAAGGACTACAATATCTTAAAGGAACAACATTTCTTTGAAAAGAATACAAAAATGTAGACAAACTAAAAAACGTATTAGATATAGGGTATAGGATCAACTAACTGTTTTCAGTTTGGGAGTAAAACTGGCAATTTGTAAATACATGTACATATTTTCATGTACAATTTGCATAAAAGGGTCTTTATGGGTCTTTCTAGATCCTGTCTCAATTATAAATCATTAATTTGCAGGCCAGACAAGAGGCATGTTAAAGAAACTAGTGAAGGATTAGTTATAAAAGATATATGGAAGTGTTCTGATCCCAAACCCATCCCGGTAAGGAATATTCTGATACCAGAGGCGCGTTCTTTAGAGCGAGAATTCTTGAGTAATCTGGAGATTTCTTAAGATGTTTAAGGATAAAGCGTTCTTTAGAGCAAGATTTTAAGACACTCAATGGGAGGCACCATTACCCTATACTTCGTGCGGAACCCCTCGGTCAACTCTGTAGAAACAATATAAAAGAGACTAGACCGAGTTGTTCCGAACGTTCCATAATTTATTAACCGCGGTGTTCCGAATGATCCATACTTTATACAAATGACGTCATCATGACGTCATTTGTATAAATATGGAGCATTCGGAACAGCTCGGTCAAAGTCTCGGTTTTAAAAACGCTTTATCCAAAACATTTTGAGAAATCTTAAAAAATCTCGCTCTAAGAACGCGGCTTTTTGTTGTTGTTGTTGTTGTTGTTGTTGTTGTTGTTGTATTATTGTAACTAATTACCAGACGATAAAATTTTAGAATGGTGCAATTTCAAAGATGTTAGATCTACATTCAACGATTTCAAAGGATCTTTTTATCTTTTTGGGGTAGAAAACACTGGAACATAAAAAAAATTCTTGTCACAATCATCTTTTCCAAAAACTTTTGGGAGTCGAAAGGAGCCAATATGTGATGGTTTGTTAAAACTGCCTTTTAATGCCAGACAGGTGTATAGGACATAATCTAACACCCCCTCAGAGTTTGCAAATATGCTGAAATGTTCTAATTTTTACTCTGAAAATTTAGGTAAAAACCAATTTAGCCCCCCAATATACAGACACTGACCTGGACAGGAGCTTTAAATAGTCCCCCAAAACCTCCCGGCCTGTAACCTATCAACATCCAACAGTTTGATCCTTTAATTCGGTAGATATGCCTATAAGATCATAGCCCAAAATGAAGGTATTTTGCCTTTGAAGTCATTTGTTTGTTTGTGAATTAGAATGTTTATCGAATTCTGCCGTATGATAAAATAATGTAATTTAGCTATTACCTGGGAAAAAGGCTCTTATAGGCCAGTCACTTTAGCCGAAAAATAGGCCCAACCCACCACTAATTCTAACAGAAACGAAACCAACATTTTTATAATCTACAACCATCTACTCATTCCAGAAAAAAAGTCCTCAAATGTTACTCGAGGGGAAATATGAAAAATATCGATCTAACGAAGAGACCCCTACAAGGCAAGCCGAAAGAATGTTTTTCCGTGTAGGCTTAGAAACCCATCTTTTAAAACCAAATATGTTATTGCGGATGAAACATATTATAGATAACGTAATATTAGGGGTTTATAAAGTAAAAAAACACAGACTTTGATATTTTCTTTATTTCAATTAGACATGGAAAATGAATTTGCAGGTGAAATTACCCCACCCACTCATAATTTACTAAGGTTAACTTATCAAATACATTTAAACCGACACCTGAACGTAAATATTAGACTTCCTATTCTAAAGCTGCTGCAGACGACAAAAACAAATTTGCAAAAACATCGGATTTGTGTACATTATAGCAAAGAAAATATTGATACAAAAGGATAAAAATCTGATTGTCATCACTTTCATCTTTTGTAGTTTATTTTACGATTCGATCTTCTTCACAGACGTCAAATCAATGACTGTTTTTCATTACTGATTGATTTTTGCTATTTAGAAAGCCACCGGCCAATAATGCATATAAGGAATACTTTTATCCAATTAACCGTGACATAATTTCAAACAAACAATAGTATCTCGTAGGTGTTGTTATAAAATCTCGTAACTACGGCTTGAATCAACGGTAAACCGAGTCTATTTTTAGCACAAAATCATTTCTATCACTTTGTAATGGATTTTGAGTCATAATGATAATAATGAATAATAATAAAATCGTTTGTATGTTTTCAAATTATGTGCAATTCAAGGTTATGTAAGACAAAATAGTATATCTATATGCACATTTGATGTTGTTTCTATCCCAAAGACAAAAACTGCTTTATTAGATATATTTGAGTGTTGGTGCAGATCTGGATAAGCGACCATCTTAATCTTTCAGACTACGGAATATGTAGATCGCATTTTGCCTCAGTAATGTCTGATCAAGGTCGACAATATAAAATACGGTATAGGACACGAAAAAATGATATAGGAACAACGGGCTTTGTGATCAGACAGTGCGTACACACAGCCTGATCTTGATCTAGATCTACAGTGTGTTTGTATTAAATGATTCGAAATGCATTTCGAAATCTTCATTGATTAAGAGCACATTAATGCAGCTTACACAACGACACTCTCCACAACCCGCTGAACAGGACAGACCATGTTTCCTACATGTGCACATTTTGGAATCACAATTTAGTTTGCAATTACATCTAATCATTTTGAGCAGACGTTCGGATGCAGCAGACAAGTGTGTTTTAATTAACTGGATTTAATTTGTTGTTGATTTTGTTCCAGCCCCATTCAGTTGGTTCTATCGTGTTTCCTACCCACGTTTGGACGTGAAGATAGGCTCTAAAATTGTGGTATATGGCAGCAACTTCAGTTGGCGGAAGACTTTTAACTTGTACAAATGTGGAGCCTTTATGAAAATTATAATTTTACGAATCATGGTTATATATCTGTTGATTTTTCGTAAAGTTAGTACCGTTAAAAATCAGAAAAAGTCATAACCCTGCTTATCATCCCTTTTCTCTCGTACAGGACGCTTAATGTTATAGGCTAAACAACAACATGTATATAACGTTATGCATATAACTGCATAACCAGTTTTAGAATTTTGAAAGTTTAGTAAAACTGCATTTGAAATTGTTTACCACCCAATGGCATAGCGGGTGAGTTACCCCCCCCCCCCCCCCCCCCCTCATTTTGATTTGATGAATTTTCAAAACCAATGCTTCGTGGATACTTTGCTTGCATATGGTCAACATGTTAGTGGTTAAGTGTATACTAGTAGAAAGGAACAAATTCGGATTAGGTCACGAAAACGGCCTTATTGGCACCCTTTCTTTCAGACCGACACGAGTTAAAGAGATGCAAAAAATATCAAAGTAACCGAAAGAATAAAACGCACAATATAACTATAAAATAAGGAATTATCGAGAGAAAATGTGAAGATATCCATTATAATAATTTTCGTCCTTTACCTCGATGATTGACAAGAGCTTCGAAGAGCGGCGCATATACGCCCGAGAGGGGCTTGTCAGTAAAATTGGCCATTCTTTTCAATTCAAGGGCAGATAATTCAAACATGAGAAGTTATCCAAATTATGCTTCCGCACCCAGACACCATAGAGATTTATTGTGGCTAGTTTGATTGAATTCTGGTCGAAACTGTAGGAATTGCGACACGAGAAAATGGACATTTTTAAGGACACGGGCATTTTTCCTTAAATTCAAGGGCAGATAATTCAGAAATGAAAACGGTTATCTAAATTCTATAAGCGCTGTGTATAACTTTACACCATGGAAAATCATTGTGGCTAGTTTGATTGAATTCGGGATGAATCTGTAGGAGTTGCGAACACGAGAAAATGGGAATTTTTGAGAAAATGGGCATTTTTCCTTACATTCAAGGGCAGATAATTCAGAAACGAAAACAGTTATCTAAATTCCGTAAGCGGTGTGTACAACTACAAACCATGGAAATTAATTTTGGCTAGTTTGATAAAATTCTGATCAAAACTGTAGGAGGAGTTGCGCACACAATGCGCACACTATAAAATGGGCATTTATTTTATTCAAGAGAAGATAATTCAAGAACGAAAAGAGTTATCTGAATTCGGTAAGCGGTGTGCACAACTAAACACCATGTAGATTCATTATGGCAAGTTTGATCGAATTCCGATCAAAACTGTAGGAGAGGTTACGCACCCAAGAAATTGCTAACGGACGGACGGACGGACAGATGGACAGACAGACGACCGGACCGTAACATAATACGGTCCCTCGGGCGTATAATAACAAAAAGCATGTGTGGACTTCAAACCAAGTGGTTGGGGGCGAGTAAAGGATGATTTACTCGCAAATTGTGTAATTCCGATTTGAACAATCTATATCTGACAGATGTAATATTATTATAGTCACATTGAGCTTCCGTAATTTTAAAAATCGATCGTAGATAATTTTTATTTAAAAGCGAAATTATTTTTATGCCCCCGATAGGGAGGCATCATAAATTTGACTTGTCCGTCCGTCCGTCTGTCCGTCCGTCCGTCCGTCTGTCCGTCTGTCTGTCCGTCATTCCGTCCAAAAACTTTAACATTGGCCATAACTTCCTTATTACTTAACATATTCGCTTCATACTTTACCACAACATTCCTTGGTACATTACCTTTCTGTAGGCACATACTTTGGTGACCTTGACCCCTGGATGACCTTGACCTTGAACATAGATTGGCCATGATTTAAAATCAAAGCGGTGTCGGGGGCATTGTCATCTTACAGTGACAGCTCTTGTTACTTATTCGTTATATTTATCCTTTTGAATTTTCATTCATAATGAATACATTTTTCAATTTTCATATAAAATTCAAACAAATTTAAAATGATATGTGAAAAGTATAGTGTAAGAGAAGCACGTGGTACTCGAGAAAATGTATGGTGGTTTGGATGGACCAGTGTATTACGATCATATCAAGGCATCTTTTAGCGTGATTTAACACCATTTCCCCCCAGATTTGCTCTGAGGACTTTTGATATGTTGATCATGATATAAAAAAACTTTCGTCCAGTTACAAAACTATTCCTGTTAGAATTAGTGGTACCCTAAATGCTAAAGTGACTGGCCTATTAGCATTTAAAAAAAAGATGACTTTCTAGATCAGCCTGTGGTCAAATATAGTTTTTTACAAATCATTTAGAACTGATAGTTCACTATTGACACAGCTAATAACACTGGTGGTGAACTTGGCCAAAGCATGGGACGTTTTTTCGCGATCATAGTATTCCGTCTGTGTTGTTATAAAATATCGTAACTACGGCTTCGATAAAGCCGTAGTTACGAGATTTTATAACAACACAGACGGTTTATGATACATATCGGGAAACCCGGTCTATTTTTAGCTCACCTGAGCACGAAGTGCTCGAGGTGAGTTATTGTGGTCACTTTTTGTCCGGCGTCCGTCCGTCCGTCCATCCGTCCGTCCATCCGTCCGTCAACATTTGGGGTGTTTACACTCTAGCATCCACAATAGTTACTCAATCTTGATCAAACTTGGCCAAAACAAGTACGATCATAAGTTCTCGGACAAGTTCGATTATGGGCCTGATCGGACCAGAAAGTGTGGAGTTATCTGCCCTTGAATTTCAAAAATTCTGTTTTTAAGTTTGTTTATACTCTAGCATCTACAATTATTGATCAATCAAGACAAAACTTGGACATAATGTTTGAGACCATAAGATCTTGGATGAGGTCAATTTTTAGTGTGATCTGACCAGAAAGATGAGAGTTATGTGACCTTGAATTGGGCAAAATTGCCACTTTTTTGCTGTATTCAAAGAGTTTATCTAAGGGAAGGAACTCTGACACTACTTTTCTTCAGTATAAGTAGAGTTATCTAGTTTGATAGAGGATATAAATAGATTTACACTCTAGAATCACATTACCAAACAACAAAATTTTAGCCTAGTCCAAAATCATAGGTGTTGCAGACGACAAGTTCTATTGAACAAAATTTAACATTTTTTGGTCTTTTTTGGTAGAAAAAATTGTGGGTAATGAAGAAATTGCTTGTCACAATGTTTTCCAAAGCCTTTATTTTGTGGGGCATCCAAAGGCGCCAATATGTGGGAAAGGCTCAATGAAGACAAAACTTGGACACAATGTTGGGGACTATAAGATCTCAGATGAGTTTGATTTTCAGTCTGATCTGATCTGAAAGCCAAGAGTTACGTGCCCTTGAATTTGACAAAATTGCCATTTTCGGCTGTTTTCAACCTTTTTTACACTCTAGAATCTACAATTATTATTCAATCAAGACAAAACTTGGACACAATGTTTTGGATCATAAGATCTGGGATTAGTTTGATTTTCAGTCTGGTCTAATCAGAAAGTCAAGAGTTATGTGCCCTTGAATTTGACAAAATTACTGTTTTTTACTGTTTTCGACTTTGTTTACACACTAGAATCTACAATTATTGACCAATCAAGACAAATCTTGGACACAATGTTGGAGACTATAAGATCTCAGGTAACTTCGATTTTCAGTTTGATCTGATTAGAAAGTCAAGAGTAATGTGCCCTTGAATTTGATAAAATTGCTGTTTTTGGCTGTTTTCGACCTTGTTTATACTCTAGAATCTACAATTATTTATCAATCAAGACAAAACTTGAACACAATGTTGGGACTATAAGATCTTGGATGAGTTTGATTTTCAGTCTGATCTGACGAGAATGTTGAGAGTTATGTGCCCTTGAATTTGACAAAATTGCCATTTTCGGCTGGTTTTGACCTTGTTTACATTCTAGAATCTACAATTATTGATCAATCTATACAAAACTTGGACACACTGTTGGGAACCATAAGATCTCATATGAGTTTGATTTTCAGTCTGATCTGATCAGAAAGTCGAGCTTTTTGTGCCCTTGAATTTGACTAAATTGTTGTTTTCGGCTGTTTTTGACCTTGTTTATACTCTAGAATCTACAGTTATTTATCAATCAAGACAAAACTTGGATACAATCAGGGCTACAGATAAGTGGAGGTGAAGACATACTAACATTGTTTTTTCGAATTCAAATCCTATGTTGTGGGTTCTCATTTGAATCGTCTCGACGATACGATACAAATGAGTACCTACAACATAGGGTTTGATGATCACTGACAGCATTATTGCAGTTTGAAAAGTCACCACCCCCTCTTATCTGGAGCCCTGTACAATGTTTGGCACCATAATTTAGATCTCGGATGAGTTAGATTTTCACAACCTTATTGACCATAACGTCGTTGTAAATGCAAAACCTCGTATCTCGTTTTTGAAAAATTTCAAAGGGGAGAGAAAAAAGTGTAATAACTTTTCCCAATCTGAAATGTTTTACTTGAAATTTTTACATATTCTTCACAAATAATGTGTCATTAATACTGATCAGTAGAAATATCTCAAAACATGCGAGAATCGTCTAAACTGGGCACACAAGTTTGTACTTTGGAAATCGCAAGAATCGACATACGAGGTTTTGCATTTACACCGACGATAAGTTCTTTTTCAGTCTTAAAGTAATAAATATTAATTGAATTGAACAAAAGTGTTGCTCATATCATTTAGGTTCAGGTGAGCGATATAGGACCATCATGGTCCTCTTGTTAGAAAAGAATTCATTGTTATTAGAAAAGCTATCCAATCAGATCTTTAAACTCACATTTGAACGCAAAATATCGGTACCTTGTTGTAGCGAAAAACGTCCCTCGCTTTGGCCGAGTTCACCACCAGTGATAAAGAAAATTTCAAAGAACAACATAGGTCTTGATCCGACAGCGTGTATACGTTGTCTGATCTGGAATCACGACAGTCTCGAAAACCTTTACGGTCCGTTTTCCCAAAACCCGGCTCAATTCTATTTTCACCCTTTCTCAAACAAGATTGGTAGAGACGTCACTATTAGAAAATGCTTGATAAAACATTGATAACCAGCGATTTCTCCTTTTGTCTTAATATTTTCTGTGATATATTATGCATTTAAGTACCATTTGGAATAACTTCAATGATGTCATCTTCAGCAGCTTTTGAGGTTCATCCTAAAATGTTGTTTGGGAAAGGGTTAAGGCGTGGCAGCACGGTGCTAAGTTTCTACTGCTATCGAGGTCTACATTGTTGTCTTGCGCTTGCTACATGTCATAAAATGAGCCAAGATCTGAAAAAAAACGTCCTCTGTGGCATTTGAGAACAACCTGGATCCAGATCAATCTCCGTATACACGCAGTCTGACCAGGAACCATTCTCCAATAACTTCCTCGTGGTCTGTAGTAACCATCGAGAGTAGCATGGATGCTGGCTAGACTGCATTTAAGTACAGCTTGATCTTGAAACCCGGCTGTCTCAAATGCTATGGGGGCGTTTTTCCAGAGTCTTACCCAAATATATTGGAAAACGACATGGATCTTGATAAGACTGCGTGTATTACAAGTCTGGTCAAGAACCATGCCATTCTAGAATACCTTAAGGTAATAAACTACTTATATTTTTCACGCAACGTCGGACTTTTTTTAGCGAAGTCGTAGGCGTTCGTTTCTTATCCGATTTACACAGACAAGTTAAGAGATAGGAAAAGTTGCACTTACCACCGATTAATGTTACAAACGTGGCCCTAAGAATTCCGACCTCGCGTGAATTCTCACTTATGATGGACTACCTTAAGGTCACAAATTTCAACATCAGAAATAAATTGTGTTTTTAAGGTGTGGCAACACGGTGCTAAGATTCTACAGATATCTGCCATAGACGATGCTCAGATAGATTCAAAATGGCACCGGTTTGCTTACGAGAGAATACCGGAGCAGTTCCAATCAAACTTCACACAAATATTTTATCCCGGGGCAGGACATCTGATAGACCCTCCCTATACTCCACACTGTCCGGCTATAGGAGCAAGTAAAGAGAGAATGAAGAGTTTAACATTTTTACCGGACCACCTTCTTGGTATGTGTTTTTGACCAGATAAGCATTTTTCACATTTTCGGAAATCATAAGATATTAAAGAATAAATCGTTTTTGTTGAAAAAATGAACACACAATGCCTTTAGATTTAACTCCATGTTGATCTTTAACTATAAAATGCATTCAGGGCTACAGATTAGCGGAAGTAAAGACTTTTTAACGAGCAAAATCCGATAAATTGTTAATCAAACCCTATGCTATGCTTACTCATTAGAGTGCCTTCGCCAAGAATACTAGTAGCCTATTCAAATGAGTACTCACAATACATGTATAGGGTATGGAATCGAAATAACAAATTTATAATGTCTTCATCCCCTTTTATCATGTGATTTTATTGAAATGGCACGGGTTAACTTTTATTATCATAACTTATATACTTATGCTGCTTCAGTCATTGTCTCGCATTTTCATGACATCATATAATTGTGCCATATTTTAGTCTCTTTGGTTGGTGTTCGTTAAGCTTTTTATAAATATGTATCTTTTGCTTAAAGGTCAGTGCTAGGTCGAATAAAACAGTTATCAAGCCCAATATACTGAACAAAAATGAAAACTTTACACTGCAAGATTTTTTGTTTCTGGAAAGTATCGAACTAAAGCCGGAAATATATTTTGACGTCATTTCCCAGGCATTCAGCAATCGTTTTGTCGAAATTTCATTGCCTTGTCTCATTTAATGAGTTACGGCCCTTAATGCGTTTAGAGCTAGTTTCATATACTGTCACATATGCGCATGCGCAGGAAACGATTCATTATTTTTTCGGAATTGGTCAAATCCGGGTTGCCAAAAAACACAAAAAATCTCTGTTATCACTTGTTGCAAGTTCTAAAATAAAGATCTAATCTGCCAATTTTGTGAATTACCTCCCTTTGACAAAGATAAATAGGAAATTTAAAATGTTTGATATTGACAAAGTTATTACGGTTTTCGATTGTTTTTTTTAAAACATCATGCAGGCATTACAGGGGATTTTTAAACCCCTTTTTTCGACTAGGATTGTTCCTAGATGTCCATGCAATAGCGATTTCAATTTCCTATGGAGATTACATTGTAAAATTTTCAAGCTTTGCAACATTATGAAAATCCTGCTTTTCAAACATCATTTTTAAAAGCTCAAACAATGTTATGCGAGCTCCTTTACATTTACTGACTGGTAAGTTGTCAGACTACCATTCTTTGCAGTCTGGGATGGTTTGCATTCTTCTGCTCGGATGTTTGAGAGTTTAAATTGTGTAAAATTTCCGTTCAAATTGTACACCTGAAAGAATGACCCCTGTCACACTTAAAGGGTCCGTTTTTCATCTCCGTAATTAAGATCACCAAAAATTTAGTGTTTGGCACAACCATGTCAATGAACATTGCGAAGCATATTCATTTGATATATTTACTTGTTGTATTTAGCAGAAATATGACAAGCAATATATGTGTAAAGTTTTCATTTTTGTTCAGTATATTTCGTCGGTCACGTTCGAAAAGGTCGTAACTACAGCTTATATAAGCTGTAATTACGACATTCTCGAACGTTGTCGACGATATGTTGCTCTGTTAACCGTTGCGTAGAAGGTCAGTGAGTGTCGAACTCGGTAAAATACTTCGGACACACTGAGAAAAAAGAACACAACATGTTTTATCCTTTTGTTTCAACATTTCTGTTTTGTATTGTACACAAATCCTTTTATCAACATCCATGTTATCGTCTGTAGCAGCTTTTAAATCAGAACAGTCTTAATATCTTCCAATTCAGAAAGTGTCCAAGCGTAAAGTCGCCTGGAAATGCTTGGATCGTTGAAAACTTATTTTTAAACTTCCTAACAATTGCATTATCTTTACATTGCAGAAGAGCCCCTACTTACTGGTGGCAATGCCGCTGATCATGCAGATGCTCAGGAAGACGCTTGGTCGAAAATACTCAACTTTTTGGAGCGCAACTTGAAACACCGTGATATATCATCCACCAATAGAACGATGCAACATTCGTGATAAAACATTCAGTCTTGATTGGGAATAATAGCATGTACTTCATATGATACTAACGTGGATCCAGATCAGCCTGTGTATACACGTGGTCTGATCAGGACCCGCGTTATTCTCTTGAAATTAACGCTTGGTCTTGAAAACTCGATTTCTTGGATCGAAACATGAAATACCGCGATATATCTTTAAGCAGTAAAGATCAATGTATAATTCGAGATAAAGCGTGCCTAATTGGATCTAGATCTGGAAAATAACTTTTATTGCATAATAAGCAAACAAACTTTGATCCAGATCAGCATTTGCATATACGCAGCATATGCGCAATCTGAACCTGACACATGTTGTTATCTTAAGGTTTCTTCATCACATGAAAGATACAGTCTAGAAAAAAGATTAAAAACTTAAAACATTATTGCTATTTTATGCAATTTCTCCCTCTTTAACCTTTTCCGAAACAAGACGTGCTTTTGGCGTCCCTAAGAGAATATACACTTAAAGACATTTCCAACGCAACACTTACATTTTTCATCATAATTGAATAAATAATGCAGTATATTGTATGAAATTCTCAGGAAATATAAATCAACTACGTTTACATGTTTTCTGTAAATTTCATAAAAATCGATTGATCCGAACATAAAAAATATTTAGGTTTTTCACTAAGACTCAAATATGAAAAGTCGCAAAACCCCAGGCAATTGCAGAATTCAATAGTATCAAAGCATCGTCACCAAATCATGCTCATATCTCATACCACTGCTCCATAAGATTTGATAACATGCTTTCACGTGCGAACAATACTTGAATTCAGTTGCACCTATTTTATTTGAAAAATAATATGTTGTACGTGTCAGCATTGCACAAAATCATCGAATTTGTTACCAAACATTAGTTTTTCAAACTTTTGCTCCAAGATATTCTCAACAACTTGAACAGGAACTTAAAAAGGACGAGTTAAGAATGATCCCGCAAAGATTCATCATCAATTATGCTTTATCAATGAGAAGGGGGTGTCTTCGTGTCATTTAGGTCCATGGCGGACACACAGAATGCTAGCAGAATGTCATAAACTTTACTGCTGTTGCATGAATAACACGAATTTACGTTATCAGCTCGCACAGCTTTTTTGCGACTTTTTGTTTTCTGGTCATATTATATTAACTGCAAATTTAATTATTTCTACTCAATGTTTCTTCGTGAAAACTACAGATATTATGCAATTGTGGATAAATTAAACTTTTTGAAAATTTGATGAAAAATGGTTTATTAAATCTCAAGTTATTACCAAAAAGGTAAGTGTTGCGTTAGAAGTGTCTTTAAGTGTATATAGGCATTGGAAAACATTTTTGCAAAGGGGGAAATGCTGGTAATCAGCATATTTTCCCCTTGCCTCAATATGCTCATGCTAAATTGCACACAAATCCTGTCTTTAATCACACTTAGGGCTATTTCGTCGGCTGCAGCAGCTTTCAAATCGGACTACCCTAAAATTGGGTTGTTTCGGAAAGGATTAATATCTGCTGTTGGACAATTCTAAGTGTAAGTTTTAGAATATTTATTGCCTTATGATGGCCTAATATATGCATATAGTTTGATTTTTGAAATTTTATGATTTTCATTGACTTGCTGTTAGATCTTTTGTTGTGATATAGGCCTGGTAAGGTTGGGCAGAACTCCCCTCGGGGTAAAACGCCCCCTCAATTTCTAGGTTATGCTAAAGCATTAAAAGAACATAAGTCGCTTGATCAAAATCTAAATAGACTATTTTCGTTAGCCCATGAACTCGACCAGAAAAGTTGCAATTGACTACGAAGAACAACCGATGGAATTGATTATAGTTGTAAGAACTTGTTTTACAGTCGACGTAAAATGTTTTGCCCCACCGCGAGGGACGTTTTGCCCCCGGTGTGTGGCAAAACACTCTTTCTGAAAAAAATAATACACAAAGCTAAAATCACATGTCATGATGTTCAGCTGATTCAAAGCTTTGCAACACTGCAAAAATACTTCTATATCACCATTCGTTCCAAAGATAATGACAAAAACAATTAGGGGGTGTTTTGCCCCAACTTACCCTAAAGTATCAAAATACCAAAGAATGTTGGTGACTTTTCACTTAGCACACTCTAAAATAGCCTATCTTGTAAACATTAAGCATGAATTTCATGAATTTCATGCCGACTGGTCCGTAGTAGATTTTGACCAGTGTATAAAGTCAATAAGTCTACATACACGAGTAGGCCTAATCATGGCGTAATTTCGGACAAACAAAGAGTATTTCGTGAGTGTTGTTATAAAATCTCGTAACTACTGCTTGAATCAAGCAGTAGTTACGAGATTTAATAACAACACTGACGGTTTATCAAAACATATCTGGAAACCCAGTCTATTATTAGCACAAAATACATTGCCATTTTGGTTGTATAGATAATGAAGATACGATACAGGGGGTCAGGATGTAGAACGGATAATAGCAGGTTTGTTGACTTTTTTTCATATTTTGTCGATGACAGAAGTTTTATATAAAAAATTTAGTCACAGTTAAAGTTCTGTATGAGTGCTTGGTATCGTAGGGCCTATTGTAGAATATGGTAACCAGTTTGTGAACTATTATGTTACTATATCAATCAATTGTGGAAAAAAGTGCCCTGGACATGGCCTACTTTCGATTTTTTAAACTTCATTTTTAAGTTTTGATGTTTGCTTTAAGTCATTTGTGTCCCACCAATGGATGTGAATCATCTAAGTGAGAGAGCAGCTGGAGTCTTGAATTGGTTTTTGTGATACTATTGGTGAGAGAACATTTCAATCCAAACTGATGTGTCGACTTAAGATGAGTTAATATTCCTGAAAAAATTGAAGTGTTTGTCAAATCCCAACTTTGTCCCTTCATATAAATTTTGATGTTTTAGTACACCCCTAATGAGATTCACATGGAAGATGCCAGAGGCTCAAAGGGATTAGGAAGACATTAGAAGAGGTTTAATCCCAACGGTGTTGCCTCTTAAAATTAAGTCTTTATTCCAAGCAAACATTTCAGATTGGCCTGATATTCACAGAAATGTCGGCCCAATGTCATAACAGCAAACGCTATCCGTCCGATATATGTTTTGATAATCGGCCTGATATCGGCTCCTATGATCTTCCCAATATCTATGCCTGCGATCAGTCCGATATCAGCCCTGTAACACCAACAGCTGCCTACCCAATATTGGCTTTCATGATCGGACCAATATCGTCTGTCAAAATTGGGCGTATATCGGCTCTGTAACACCAAACGATATCTGCCTGATATCGGCTTTCATAATCAGACAGATATCGGCTCCTTTGATCTTTCCAATATCGACTTCCATGATCAGACCAATATTGGACCTGTACCACTAAAAGCTTGGTTACTCGATATCTGCTTTCATGATTGGACCGATATTGTCTCCCATGATCGGCCTGTCAAAATCGGGGGTATATCGGCTCTGTAAGACCAAACAACATCTGCCGACATATGGTAGAATAATACATGTAGGATTTGCCAACTTATCAAGAAATTGCTGATAATTGAATTAAGGTAGTCCAACCCTAATGAGATTCTTGCAACTTCAAAATTTTTAGTGCAACATTGTAAACATTTTTTTTGTAATAAGAATTTAAATGTGCAACGTTGTAAACATTACTCGGCGAAAAGTTCCTCAGCCACATGTTAACAACATTACCAAAAAAATTCCAACGTCCCGTGAATCTCATTTGAGATGGACTACCTTAGGAAGATGTTTGTAATGTCCGCTGTACTTTGTCAGATGAATGGCTGTATTCTGGTATTCTGCTTTGATGGCCTATGGCTTTGCCGATGTACGGTAGAATGATACATGTCGGCTTTTATAACTGAACAATAGATTGCTGATGATTGAATTAAGGTACTCCACTCATGCGACATTGTTAACATTGTTACCTAATCCAAACTTATACATGCGACATCATAAACATGCAGGGGTGGAGAATTCCACGGCTGAATGTTAACAACATTACCGGAATACTAATCTGATGTCGCATGAATCTTATAAGGGATGGACTACCTTAAGAACATGTTGGTAATGTCGGCTGTACTTTGTCAGACGAATGGCTGTATTCTGGTATTCTACTTTAATGGATCATGGCTTTGCCGACATATGGTAGAATGATAAAAGTGTTTGTTGTTTTCGCCAACTTATAAACAGATTGCTGAAAATAGAATTAAGGTAGTCCACCCCTTATAAGATTCAAACACCTTCAGAATGTTCGAGCGACATTGCTAAACTTTGTAACGTTATCCATATTGATATGTGCGACATTGATATTTTTCCGCTGTGAAACGTTCCCGACTGCATGTTAACGATATTGCAGGAATAATTTCGATGTCACATGAATCTCATTTGGGATGGACTACCTTAGGAAGATGTTGGAAATGTCGGCTGTACTTTGTCAGATGAATGGCTGCATTCTGGTATTCTTCTTTGATGGCTTATGGCTCTGCCGAAGTACAGTAGAATGATACATGTCGGCTTTTACAACTGAACAATAGATTGCTGATGATTGAATTAAGGTACTCCACCCCTAAAGAGATTCATGCGACATTGTTAACATAGTTACCTAATCCAAACTTATATGTGCGACATCATTAACATTCAGTAGTGGAGAGTACCACGGCTGAATGTTAACAACATTACCGGAATACTAATCTGATGTAGCGTAGATCTTATAAGGGATGGACTACCTTAAGAACATGTTGGAATTGTCAGCTGTACTTTGTCAGATGAATGGCTGTATTCTGGTATTCTACTTTAATGGATTATGGCTTTGCCGACATATGGTAGAATGATAAAAGTGTATGTCGTTTTTGCCAACTTAAAAATAGATTGCTGAAAATAGAATTAAGGTAGTCCACCCCTTATGAGATTCATGCACCTTCAGATTTTTCGAGCGACATTGCTAAACTTTGTAACGTTATCCATATTGATATGTGCGACATTGATATTTTTCCGCTGTGAAACGTTCCACAACTGCATGTTAACGATATTGCAGGAATAATTTCGATGTCACATGAATCTCATTTGGGATGGACTACCTTAGGAAGATGTTGGAAATGTCTGCTGTACTTTGTCAGATGAATGGCTGCATTCTTGTATTCTTCTTTGATAGCTTATGGCTCTGCCGATGTACAGTAGAATGATACATGTCGGCATTTACAACTGAACAATAGATTGCTTATGATTGAATTAAGGTACTCCACCCCTAAAGAGATTCATGCGACATTGTTAACATTGTTACCTAATCCAAACTTATACTTGCGACATCATTAACATGCAGTGGTGGAGAATTCCACGGCTGAATGTTAACAACATTACCGGAATACTAATCTGATGTCGGGTGAATCTTATAAGGGATGGACTACCTTAAGAACATGTTGGAATTGTCGGCTGTACTTTGTCAGATGAATGGCTGTATTCTGGTATTCTACTTTAATGGATTATGGCTTTGCCAACATATGGTAGAATGATAAAAGTGTATGTCGTTTTTGCCAACTTAAAAATAGATTGCTGAAAATAGAATTAAGGTAGTCCACCCCTTATAAGATTCATGCACCTTCAGAATTTTCGAGCGACATTGCTAAACTTAGTAACGTTATCCAAATTGATATGTGCGACATTGATATTTTTCCGCTGTGAAACGTTCCACAACTGCATGTTAACGATATTGCAGGAATAATTTCGATGTCACATGAATCTCATTTGGGATGGACTACCTTAGGAAGATGTTGGAAATGTCTGCTGTACTTTGTCAGATGAATGGCTGCATTCTGGTATTCTTCTTTGATGGCTTATGGCTCTGCCGATGTACAGTAGAATGATACATGTCGGCATTTACAACTGAACTATAGATTGCTGATGATTGAATTAAGGTACTCCACCCCTAAAGAGATTCATGCGACATTGTTAACATTGTAACCTAATCCAAACTTATACTTGCGACATCATTAACATTCAGTGGTGGAGAATTCCACGGCTGAATGTTAACAACATTACCGGAATACTAATCTGATGTCGGGTGAATCTTATAAGGGATGGACTACCTTAAGAACATGTTGGAATTGTCGGCTGTACTTTGTCAGATGAATGGCTGTATTCTGGTATTCTACTTTAATGGATTTTGGCTTTGCCAACATATGGTAGAATGATAAAAGTGTATGTCGTTTTTGCCAACTTAAAAATAGATTGCTGAAAATAGAATTAAGGTAGACATCCAGGGTTAATATTCTGCGGATTTTATTTCTGCGGTGCCGTCCAGGACCCCAGAAAAAGCAGAAATAAAGTCCCCGCAGAAATAAAGTGCTATACGGTATTAAGTTTAGAGGTCTTTATTTGCCAAATAAAAACCTGTCTGCTCTGAACTACATGTTAAGGCAAATACCTCGGCGCTGAGCACCTTGCTTTTTACCTACACATGTAGTGCGTCGGACATCGGTTTTTATTTGTCGATTAAAGACCTCTAACCTTGTTATTATTCATAACTAGTAATCGATCAACGAAAATCAACAGATCAAACAGTGGTATTTCTTGGATACAATAAAGTCAATAAAGAGTTGGTGACTACTCATCGGCGATCAGGCAGAATATTGCTACAAGTCTAATAGCCAAACGCAACTTTGTACACATCGCAAACATGTCTGACCCATTTAATTTCGTCTTAAGTTATTTTAGATCTGAGCTCTAGCTGCTGGCTTTAATTTAGCAGAAGATTAGGTATCCCCAAAATTAGATGTCGCAAGAAAATGTTAAAGAAGAAGAATATAGGCATTTTTAATTGAATGGAATTGGCCCATAGTAATTTGAAATTGCTAGAAAGTGAAACATGTACATATGAAAGTAAAAAGGAACAAAACGAATCCATACTTCAACCTACTGTCGAGATTTTGAATTGAAATAGTCCTTTAGCATAGAAAATATTGGTGGAAAAAGGAGAAAATGCTATTTATCACCAGTTTCCAGCGGCGGATCAAGGATTTCTGTGAAGGGGTTCGTTTGTACACAAAGGGGGGTTCGTTTTACTAGTATCACACACTTTTGACTAAATTTCTGCATGAAAATAAAATAATCAGGCTTCATATGGGGGTTCGTTTGAACCCCCCCCCCCCGAACCACCTCTGGATCCGCCACTGGTTTCTCATTTGTTCTCTTTGTTTTGAAAAGATTTTCTTTGGCATAGATATTAAAATAAGTTATTTCAGCGGAAAATGTATGCATATTTAGTCACAAAAGCGGCCGTGGCAACTTAAGACTTTGTATCATATCACACCACCTCTTATTTCACATACTACTCAATTTAAAGCTTGTTTGATAGTTTCCACTTTTAAAAACATTACATTTGAAGAATGTAATAGGATACGATGTCGTGATATTGGAGAAGGAATTACTTTGCCACGTCCCCTTCCCATTTCCAAATGGATCGAGCGGATTCGCAATACCTTGAAATTGCCAAACGGGAAGGTATTGCCAAACGGTTTACAACACAGACGACTCGCGTGTATAGGTGTGAAAAATACAGCCGGGGCTAGGGAACTGTTGTTGGCAGACGACACGCTCTGTGACCGAAGCTCGTTAATATGTATGAAAAATAGAGTCAGGACCTAGGAAATGTGTAGGGTCAATGCGGGTAAATACGGACGCTATTTACACTTCGGTGATTCACTAGGCCGTGTGCTTTACCTGCTGGTCCCACATGACCGGGTACCAGTTTTTTGGGTCGGCCAATATCTTGTCTTGACGCTGGTGATCGCGGAAAGACGATATATTGACAGAAACTCACGAAAAACGGCAAAAATGAGCATGATGTAAAATCGGGTAAATACGGACGAGGTAGGGAAAGTGCGGACATAGGGTGAGAAAATACGGACACTATATAAAACTACAGTCAAATCTCTTTATGTCGAACCTCCCTTATAGTCTACCTAAATTATAGAAATAAGGCCCTAGAAAACACATGCGTAGGAACTTTTTGTTAATGCTCGACCTCCATGCTAAATTGAAACTTCGATATTTATGGAAGATCACTAGGGTGGAGGTCACATGATAGAGGTCCTTTAAAGGTCACCACAAGGTCAAAGGTCAACTAAGTGCAAAAATAAATGGTGTAGCAAGAAAATTCGCCATAACTCACTTACTTTTGGGTCTAGACTAACACATTTGGTATCAAAATGAAGCTGGGACATCCATGTTTATTTTGCAGTTTAGATATGCAAATCAGCTAATTTGCATATATAAGATTTTGAAGATTTGATTAGAAATTTCGAAGATTTCTTGGTCATTTTTTACAGCATAAAGTTGGAACATAAGCTATAACTCACTAAGTTTGTGGTGTAGATTCACGAATTGGATGCCAAAATAAAGCCTAGACATCTGTCCTCAAGCATAGTTAAGCAAAATAAGTAAATTACATATGTATGCTTTTTAACTTTTTTTTTAATTAATTGATGAAAATATCGCCAATTTGTGAATATTTGATTCACACGGTAATCAGACTTAAAGGTATCACAAGAAAATTCTTTAAAAATCAATCATTGGGCCAATTCCAACCAAACTTGGTATGAATGTTCTTTGAGTGACCCTATTGAAGATGTGTTATCAAAATTTTGATTTGACAAAAAAGTGGGCGTGGCAGGGCGGGGCTTATCTGCCTTAGAGAAATCACAAGAAAATTCTTTAAAAATCAACCACTGGGCCAATTTGAACCAAACTTGGCATGAATGTTCTTTGTGTGACCCCTTTGAACATTTTTAAACAAAATTTTGATTCGTCAAAAAACGTGGACGTGGCAGGGCGGGGCTTTTTGAACTTAAACAAATAAAAAGAAAATTCTTAAAAAGTCAACCATCGGGTCAATTTGAACCAAACTTTACGTTATTGTCCTTTGAGTGATCCTTTTGAACATTTGCTAACAAATTGTTTGAAATCAACATCAAATAAGGACGTGGCAGGGTTGGGTCATTTTCAATTGGGAGAAATCATGAAAAAAATATTTAAAAAACAATCATTGTGCTAATTTATACCCAACTTTGTCGGATCGATTTGAACGAAATTGTAACTAAATTGATTATGCAAGAATTGTTTTACTTCTAGCCTGATCGGAACAGAAAGTTCTTAGTTATAAGCCTTTGTATTTGAAAAAATTGCCATTTTCACTCATGTCATTAGAAATTTTGGTGATTGTTTTGTCATAATGTAGTTAAAACATAAGCTATAATTTGTGGTGTACATTCAAGAATTGGGTACCAAAATAAAGCCTAGACATCTGTCCTCAAGTTCGATTGTGCAAATTAGCTAAATTGCATAAGCAAGATTTTTATCGCCAACTTATGAAAATTTGATACAGACGGTGCCTTGAAGCTTTGTGGGTTGATTTAATCATATTGTTCATGCAAACATCCAATCAAAAACATGATTATGCATTTTTAGATATGTCCGATTGAATTACAGTATCATAGAGGGTGTGGTTTCCATGGTAACATGTCTTGTAAAAGTGACTGTGGGGTATAGCAGGATGAACAGCTATAGTTCACTAATACCGGGTTTAGACTTACAGTTGATGTGTTATAAAATGAAGCTAACACATCTGTCCTTATTTTTCAGAATTGTTATGCAAAAAAAAATGTTTGCATAATCATGAATTTGTAGAATTTATTAGAATAACTGATGAAGTTATCATCAATTTTATAGAGTACATTGGGAACATCAGATATAGCTCAGTTCTTGGTATAGATTAACAATTTTGGTATCAAATAAAAGCATAGGCATTCATCTTTATTTGTCGGTACAGTTATGCAACCTAGTAGTTATGCAAATCAACTAATTTGCAAATGTGTAATTTTGAAGAGTTAATGGGAAATTCCATGAAATTTCCATTGTTTTTGTTTCCTATATAGCAAGAAAAAAACTTATGTTCACGAACTTTGCGGTGTGCACAAACAATTTTGGTATTGAAATAAAGCCTAAAGATTCATACTTAACTTAAAATTTGCAAATAAGCATATCTGCATGACCACGATTTAAATGATTTTAACAGATTTTTAGAATTATGATGAACACATCAAATTTGTGAATATTAGATACAAACAGTGCTTTCAAGCATCTTGGAAATACTAGTAATTCACATGGTTTATGTACAACTTCCCGCCCAACATAAAAATTAAGCATTTTGAAGTCTTTTTTCGGAAATCAGTTTGAACTTCGATATGCTAGAGAGTGCGTTTATCATAAAAACATATCTTTGAAAGGTCGTTTAAGGGGATATAGCTAGAGAAGCAGATATAAGTCACTGTGTTCTGGGTGTAGTTTAACAGTTATGATATCAAAATGAAGGTTAGGCACCCATCTAAATGTTCCAGCATAGCTTTATGCAAAATAAATAACTGGTATGATTGATAAAATTATTGTCATTTTTTGGGAGTGCAATTGGAAAATTAGACACAGATTATTTAAAGTTCTGTGTATCGATTTAAAGTATAGACGAATCCAGAAATTATTATTTACCTGAATACATCCCTTACCGCCGCCATTAACGTACTGAAGATTATCAACTTCTCAGTACTTGAATGTCAATAATTGAGTGATAGTTGGTATCTAGAGAAGCTTCTGAGGGGCATATAAAGACTTTAATGGTTCACTTCAGGCTACAGAAACAAAACACAGTGATAAGAGAATGTTTGTTCGTCACCAGGAGATACTTTGATTAAAGTCTGTCAATACAAATATGATCCAAAACAGACTGGAATAGAAGGTTAATGCAAATCTTATCAAAATACTTAATGCATTTCCTTTAAATGACAAGAGACCAGCCCTTTAGATGACAAGGGGCCAGCCCCTGTGACAATCAAAGGTTCAATAAGATGAGGTAGAGCAGATATTCTAAAATAATATTTAGTGCCAAAGCACTTGTATGCAAAAATCTGTAGGCTTTAGATTCTACCAAGAAAAGAAAAAACGACATTTTTTTCGCCAAGACAAGTACTTTCAATGACTAGTGAGTTTAAGAGAGACAAGCAGTTAATGCATGCCAAACATCCCACGGAAATCCATAATGACCAAATTCATGATCACCTAATTCGTCACTTTGACAGCTAAATGTCACGAAATTGTGATAAAATGGATTTAGGCATATTTCCTTTGATAAGAGCACAGTTTGCAACTTTGTCTACTGCTAAAGGAAGCATTAAATCCACTGTGTAATAACGGAGCAGCGTCTACTCTTGGCATAACTGATTCTCCTTTAGGGATATTTATCTGACCCTGATATTTGACCTTAATTTATGAATGACACCAATTCTGGTATAAAAAGATATTTACTTACATACAAAATTTAAGCTATTGAAATGTAAACGATAAGACATTTTTAGTAGGCTTATGTGCTCGCAATAAGTTATACAGACAAATGTAAAGACATACAGTATTGAAAGATTATAAACCACAAAATTCTAAGTTTTTGGCAGCATAATATCAATAATATATGTATAATATATGTAATATGATATATTGTGATTGAGTCCTACAAGAAACTTTTCAAAATGCACTGTGGGAATATACAGGTATTCACAAACGGAAGACAATTTCATCAAATTTTCATATTAACTATTCAAACCCAAATGCGGTTGAGCTATTGCAAGTTAGGTACTTTGCATAAATATTCCCATGAAATAAAGACGGATGCAAAAACTTAATTTTGACATAGTAATTGGTAGTCTACACTCAGAATGCGGTGAAATATTGCTGTTTCTCCAGCTATACCCCTCAACAAACTTTTTAAAAGATACGCTTCCATGGAAAACACACTCTCTTGTACACTGTATTTCAATCTGATTCTGTAAAAAGACAGCAGCATGCCTTATTCTGTTTGTGAGGGAAGTTGTGCATTGTGCAGCATATACAATACAATACTCTCCATGAATTTTAAAAGCAATATATATATTATAATAGATATTTGTCATATTTCTTCATGATTTTTTTTAAAGATATGAAAAATCTTGGAAATGAAGGTAAACTAAGCTGCAAGCAAAACTTAAATTAGGTATGGATATCTAGCCTTTAATTTGAAATTACCATCTTAAACCGTTAATGTATACCGCGAACTTAGTGAACTAAAACGTTTTCCCATCTATATTCTTAATAAGAGGACAATGATGGTCCGAAATTGCTCACCTTAACCAAGATGGCATGAGCGAAAATGACAATTTTGTCAAATGCTTATAACTAGGGACTTTCTGTTTTGATTAGGCTTAACGTAAAAGTATTCTTGCATGATCAGTTTAGTTACAATTTCGTTCAGATAGATTCAGCAAAGCTGTAGCCTATATAAATTAGCACAATGTTTTTTTTTTAATCATGATTTCCCCGTGTTGGAAATGTCCCCATCCTGCCACGTTAATGAATCAAACAATTTGTTTACAAATGTTTATAAGGGTCACTCAAAGAACATTCAAGTCAAGTTTGGTTAAAATTGGCCCAGCGGTTGATTTTTAATGAATTTTCTTATAATTTGTCCGATGAGCATCGCCACGCAATGCCACGCCAACATTTTTTGAAGAATCAAAATGTTCAAAAGGGTCACACAAAGAACATTCATATATACCAAGTTTGGTTCAAATTGGTCTAATAGATTTTTTTTAAGAATTTTCTTGTGATTTCTCTAAGTCTGATAAGCCCCGCGCTGCCACACCCACATTTTTAGTCAAATTTAACTTCTGATAATAAATCTTCAATAGGGTCACTCAAAGAACATTCATGCCAAGTTTGGTTCAAATTGGCCCAGTGGTTGATTTTTAAAGAATTTTCTTGTGATTTCTATGAGGCAGATAAGCCCCGCCCTGCCACGCCCACTTTTTTGTCAAATCAAAATATTGATGACACATCTTCAATAGGGTCACTCAAAGAACATTCATACCAAGTTTGGTTGGAATTGGCCCAATGATGGATTTTTAAAGAATTTTCTTATGATACCTTTAAGTCTGATTACTGTGTGAATCAAATATTCACAAATTGGCGATATTTTCATCAATTAATTAAAAAAAAATTAAAAAGCATACATATGTAATTTACTTATTTTGCTTAACTATACTTGAGGACAGATGTCTAGGTTTTATTTTGGCATCCAATTCGTGAATCTACACCACAAACTTAGTGAGCTATAGCTTATGTTCCAACTTTATGCTATAAAAATGACCAAAAAATCTTCGAAATTTCTAATTAAATCTTCAAAATCTTATATATGCAAATTAGCTGATTTGCATATCTATACTGCAAAATAAAGATGAATATCCAAGCTTCATTTTGATACCAAAATTGTTAGTCTAGACCCAGAAGTAAGTGAGTTATGGCCGATTTTCTTGCTATACCATTTATTTTTGCACTTAGTTGACCTTTGACCCTGTGGTGACCTTAAAAGGACCTCTATCATGTGACCTCCACCCTAGTGATCTTCCATACATATCGAAGTTTCATTTAGGCATGGAGGTCGAGAATTAACAAAAAGTTCCTACACAAGTCACATTTTGGGTGAGATTTAGGTAGACTATTAGCCGAAGTTCTCCCTACGTCGAAGTAATTTTCAAGTCCCGATTATTTTGCTCTTTATTTCTATATATTTCAACCTCTATACGTCGTTTTCTCTTGCACAAACTTCCTCCTTACGTCGAACCAATTTCGAAGTCCAACCGCCTATATTTGCACACATACACACCTCTATACTACGAACCTCAAATTTACACGATGATAATTGCAATCGAGTCAGTTTTCACACCTTTCGACCCGTAAACTCGAGCAATCAACACAGGTGTTTACCTTTATCGAATATTGATTTTTACCTGATTGTGTTTGATTTTTTTTGTATTAATTACTGTTGAGGACGTCAAAAATGGGTGATTTGATGATTTAAAATAAAAAGGCGCGGGAAATTGTACACAGACAGCGTTACATTTCGTCGGTGTAGGTGCGAAACCTCGTATGTAGATTTTTGCGGTTTACAAAGTAAAACATTGTGTGCCAGGTTAAGACAATTCTTGAAGGTTTTGAGATATTTTACTGATCAATATCAATGACACCTTATTAGTGAACAATATGTCCAAATATCAAGTAAACCTTTCAGTTTGGGAAGTGCAATTGCACTCTTTTCTTTCCCCTTAAAAATCTTCCAAAAACGAGGTACGAGGATTTGCATTTTCAACGACGATTTGTTATTCACAATGACTACAGAAGCATCTAACGCTTATTCCACGCAGGACTTGTTTGGTAAATGACCCGGGTCAACACGAGGGGGGGGGGGGGGGTATCCAGCAACTCCGACCGACATGACGTGACGTGCCCATAAAAGCGATGATGGCCGCTTGTCTCCAAAATATCTCTTCGTCGAACATTCTATACGTCGAAGTTTTCTCGTAGGTCCCACAAAGTTCGACATAGAGAGATTTGACTGTATATAAAACAGATAGGGATAATACGGACACATAATTGTTGTTAGAAACATGATTTTTCGGGTAAATACGGACGTTTTTGACACGTCGGCGATTCATTAAGCAGCTTTCCTCACTTGCTAGTCCTGTAAGACCGGGTCATATTACTTCACCCACAATTACCGTCGCGTTCACAAAATACCTGCTCCGCCCGTACGAAAGGCCATTGCAAAAATGGAGTCCGTATTTTCCCTACCCTAGCAAAATAGGTGGTAAAATACGGACGGTTCATATTTTGGCTTGTTTTTTCAAAATTCATCATTTTCTCAGGGTAAACAATTGTATAGGGTCAAATCTGAATGATTTATGAATTGTTTAAGACATAACCAGCATCAAAGAAGTCAGTAAAACTAGCTTTATTCGTGTAATGATTTTTTATGTTTTGAATGCTCCCACAGTTTCAAGTCTCGTCAGAAAATGTAGGAAAGCAGGGGATGCTTCGAATGAACAAAAAATTACGTTGTTTCAAACAATTAATAACGATTGCTCTACAAACTTAAGAGATATAGAATGGTTAAAATTTAAACAGAATCGATCCGTTTTTATGCCTCTACGGTAGAAAATCCTGATATAGACGCTCAAAGTGAGATGTCCGTATTACCCGCCTGTCCGTATTTACTCGAACTGACCCTACGCTATAGCCGATTTTTCGCTTAAACCAATCTCGCGTTAGCCGATATAAAATAAAGGGAAAATAGAAGGGAAATGAGAGGGACTTTGTAATATACTCGTTATAGACGGTATCTCGTATTACCCGAACTCGCAATACGTGGAGTGCACTATATCTTTGCTAGTGCTAACATTTCTGTTGAAAAGTTAGCTAAAACACTTGTATAATGAATGTGCCATGAAATCTTTCAAAAAGACACAATAACACAAACAGGTAATAAAGCATAAGGAGGCTTGTATAATGCTTGATAAAACAGTTAGGTACAAGGAAAACTTATAGCTGTAACAAGGTATTTGATAAGAGGATGAAGTAGTTGTTGGCTGTATGTAGTTTGTCCTTTTACTTTATTAATGACGGCATTTTCAGATCCGTTGCGGACACTACAATAAGATTCAAATTAATTGATTAGACAGTTAGACTTGTTCTGTTGTTTTCTACCACCCAGGGTATATTTATTAACCAAGTGCTCTGTATTAAAACTGCTGATTTTGTTCCTGTCATAGCATAAGGTGACAGGAGTGACATCCTAACTGTTACATACTTTATTAAACCTTGTAACAGAGACCTCGCTGAAGACTTTTTATTATTTTTTTCTCAGTCCATTTTTCTTTCTTAAACCTTATACCATAGTAAAGAAATAACAATTCCTCATGCAATTGTGCAAAATGAAGCTTCCAGTCTCCATCACCTGATGATTATTTTGTATTTTTGAAGTTTAAAGCTGTTGCGGACACTACTAAACAATTTAAGCATTTAAGCATACATTAATTTCATGTTTTCTGATATACCAGTACATCTATACATACCTATTTATAACTGTTTTACAATTGCAACAACTGGTTCAAATCTAACCTGTGACTTTATTAGTGCAAGTTCCAACATCACAAACTTTAAAAAATATACACATATAATATGGTCAAACAACTTGTAGTCGTTTGTAACACAAGAGCAGCTATTTGTAACACAAATGTCAAAACTATAAAGGAACTTCAAATTCAGGCAATATGGTCAAAAGAACTGCAACTAAAGATCTGTAACACAATCACCATATATGCCACTTCACTTTCAGTCAGAATGACTTCAATGAAGCACATTCTTTATTTGCTCTGTCAGTATCATGGGAAGACCTGTGTACCATCGGAAGACCTGTGTACCAAGGGAATACCTGTAAGCAGATGACCAGATCATTATCGCAGAAACACTAGCGAATTGTGTAGAGAGACTTCTGACATGGACGGATGGCATGGAGAAAAACGATTTGAGAGTCAATGTAAGAAATACGAAAGTGATGATGTGATAGGACATAGGAGTCCCGATCAATTGCAGGAGTCTCACAGCTTTTCATGAGCAGTTTGCCTCAAAGGAGTAGGTACAAACAGCATACAAAGCAACGGTTGCCAGAAATGGGTGTGCAAGAAATGTAGCTGACTTAAAAGACTGACAGTGAAGCCAGGCTTCAGATCCACGAGATGCAAGGATACTGCCCCACTTACAGTAGACCACAAAGTGAGGTCCAGGTCAGAATAGACAAGCTTGAAGTGGTGCTTTTCTTCTGATATATGATTGATCAGCAGGGGGTGGCCGAAATCACACATGTAAAGATTGCCTGGAAAAAGTTTAGAGAACTTACACCTGTGCTAACATCACATTACCTCTCAAGCAAGACTCGGGGTTGAGTGTACTGGACATTTGTTTGGTGTGCTATGCTACATGCCAGCTAGACATTGGCTTTGATCAAGCAAAACCTTCTATGTTGCTCAACAGCTATTTGGAGTCTTTCATGTTTCTGATTCTGCATCTCACATCTTCATAACCAGGTTAATTCATGCATGCATTGTTGTACTAAGAGGCTTTTTTTACATGGTCTTATTCTTAAGTTCCTTTGGACCTTGGTTGTGCCATTGTTACATCAGATGTGAAACAGGAATGTCATTTGAGAGATGCAGTTATATAAATGCCAAAATATGTAGTGTCCGCAACGCTTTTTGTATCAATATATCGTGCCAAGGCATAAACAAAACACAAAAAGGCATCATAACATTTCTTCGTTTTATATGTTAAGTTTGAAACAGCACAAAGAAAATGCATAAAAGCCAAATGTAAAAATCACATTATTTACAACACATATTTTATTTAGCTATTTCGTTATGCTGCTATAAAAGATATTTAAAGCTTATCATTGAAATAATTGGATTAATAACTTCTCTTCCATAGAGCAATCATAATTAACAGATGGTGAAACACATTTTTATACTAAATCTGACAATATGTAACAGCTTTTAATTCCATTTTTATTTAGCGTTGCGGACACTACAGACTGTTGCGGACACTACACTGCAACCCTTTCTGCTTTAATTTTTTAAGTCTGAAGCTGAAGCCTCCAATATTTTGGCCATTGATAGAGTACAGCAGTCTATTTCAATATGCAAACTGATAACTTGATGAGCTTAGGAATAGCAGATTCAGGCAAGCATTTGTTTGCGTTGCGGACACTACACAAATTTTCGTAGAAACAGCTACTTGAAATTTAAAGACGTATAGAAACCACATCTGACGTTAGGCTTGTATCAGATATTGTTATTTGTACATGATGGCATCTCCAGATGCTCTTCAGTATAAATTTAGTATTGTTAGTGCTATTTATGCACTTAAAAGAAGGCACTTAACAAAAGATACCTGGCAAAATGTAAAACGCATAACGGACCACATCATTCATGCAATTTGGTGTAAAATTCTTAATTTTTCACCAAATTGCATGGGGTAAAAAGTGTGTAAAAGTTAAGGAAACCTGCTATTTGTACAATAACTAAGGTTCTTAAGGTGATGCTTTTATTTATCTAAAACAATGCTATGAAAATTGCTAATTTTTCAATGTTACAGCATAACGTAAAAAAAAGACTGATTTCCGACAACATTTTGCCCTAATGTGAAAAAATCATGTATATATGCATGTCATATACCATTTTGAAGGGTAATGTGATGGCTTGTGGGCAATTTTGAAGCATTTCTACTTTAAATAGTGTATAAATAAACCAGAACATCTATTATAACAAAGACAACTTTTATGTGGACACTTTATTGTGAAATTGCCGTGAGGAATGCGTTATGAAGTAGGGGAGATTCGGGATTTCTCGGACATGTGGGTAATCTCGGACAACCAGACGTTTGTCTTTATAAATAAATAGTCTTTATTAAATATTTCCCAAAATCAGCTGTATTTATAGGTATAACGCATCATCAATCGAATGCGCCTGAATAGATGACACCACGTGACATGTATCGTGACGTGTGGGGGAGTTTACTCATTTCTGTGACGTAGTGTCCGACTTTACCCGGCGTAAAATCGTATTTTCCTATTTTAAACTCGGACACTAAAGTTTTCACCATGTTTTCTCCGATTTTCATGCGCGAATTAGCAACACAAATGATGTCGACTGCAACAGCTTTCAAATTGGAGCAGCGTGCAAAACTTTACCCTTTCGGAATGTGTTAAAACAACAGGTGTGTCCGAGATTCCCCGTTTAATGTCCGAGTTTACCTTTAATACTCTGATAGTATACTTTATTTCGTAAAATTATCTGCCTTGGCAGTATTTTAACTGTTTTAGCCAATGAAATTAGTGTAGAATTGGAATACATGTACTTTATTGTTTTCGTTGTTGATTCGGAAGCTTGTCTGTCCGAGAGAGTGAGATATCCATGGTGTCCTGACAGAGACTACGTTTTGTGTCCGAGTTATACCGAATCTCCCCTATAGATCTATTTTATTCAATGGATTTCTGTGACATCTTCTGAAATTGGGAAATCTGAATAGAACAAAATGGGTAAATATTTCATTTAAAACATCGTTCTTACCCAGAATTTAGTTTAGTATCAATTCCAGTCAATTTACGGGACATGCAGCCAAAAATCGCAACTACAGATTAAAGGGGGACCTGCTAGGCTGTCGAAAATGCAAATGGCACAAAAATTACAAACCAGATATAGGCCTAAACGTATGAAATTACCAACCTGAAGGGGTCCATTGTTAGCACTCATTGAGCTTTATCAAGTATAAAAATCCAAGTCTATGAATAACGTGCAGATCCGCATTTTATTGTCCTTGGTTTTTGTTTTGTAACGGTTACACATGCCCAACCTTCAAAAAGCAATTACGCCAGAGGTACGTCATCTGTGCTCAGCGAGATTCAACACACCGTACAACCGGCTGCGTCGTCAACGAAGACAGATTCGGCATCTGATGTCAGGTGCATGGTAGGTCAAATTAATTTACTTTTATGAATAAACGAAAGGATCTTTGGTATTCTATAGTTGATAAATACGCGTATAAATGTTCAGTGTTAACTGCTTCTACAAAATAAACCTTTCCACGCATCCCTCGCAAATAAGGCCACAGTCATCGACGCAGCCGGTTGTACAGTGTGTAAATACTGCTTGGGATGTGTCTCGTTGACCTTGACCATGTCTCGTTTCGAAGTAAAAATAGAATCTGTAAACACGCTTGTAAAGGATTGATCTATAGCAAAGGAAAGATGGATATTCGCCGTGATTGAGGTTTTTATGCATTGCAAATTGTTTTTCCATGTACAAATATGAGTTCCCGAATAGTTCAGAAGCATAAAAACCTAGCACGGGCCCCTTTCAGAAATCTGTAGTTACGACGTTTTTACTCCCAATCACTAAACACCCCAAAATTACCTACAAATTGGACCAATCTAACATTTTGAAAATAGATCTAGCTTCCACTGCTTTTCATATGTAGCATTCATTTTAACGATATAATTATCTATGGATTTGCTGTAGCCTATGGTATTATGAATTTGTATATATAGACATGGATGAAAAATAAAGCTGTGTTTCTCTGTAAATATTCTATAACTTGTTTTGTTCTTTCATTTTATTATTATTTTATTTTTTTCAATTTGTTTCTATAGAATGTGATTTAATCACGAGTTCGGTCATCGTTTATAAACTTTATCGTCATTTTGACAAAATATATTTTGCATACTTAAAATGGAGATCTAGGTCTTGTTTACATTGCATAAAACTTCATAGGTAAGAATTGATACTCTGTCAATCATATTTTTGGGTTTTTGCCCTTTGTTGATTTTCATATTTAATTGTTTGTCAAGAGCATTACTAAAATTATGCGAGGTAGATTCGTGCAACTTCATAGGTGGATGGTGTCATTATGTAGAAGTGTATTGTACAAAAATATAACTCTGCTGATAATGTTCATGGAGTTATTGCCAATTTTCCCTTTTCATTCTTTATGTAAATTAATACTACAATTGCACTACTTCAATTGTTAAAGGTTTACCCTTGTGGGGGCATACATACATTTCATTCAATACTTCAAAGCATTCTCTGATAGGATCATGAAAAGCAAATCTTGTTTTACAAATAGTTCTGTTGTAGCGACTTTCAGGCCCTTCAGGGCTTTGATTTTGTATGGCTTTTACGTCTCAATAGGTGAAGTTGTATTGTTGGGATATTTTTATAGGCCTAAGTGACTGAAAAACTTGTACGCTGTGCAACAAATAATGTTGCTTAAAATCGCTTTGTACCATCTTGCCCTGGTCTCGCCTAGGCCTGCCTAAATTTCATTCTGTTTTGAACTCCTATGTTTTGAACCAGCATACATGTTACGTAGGGATCCGTAATTCGTATCCCATCAGCCATTATAGATGAATATTGTATATGGGCATACGTTTCCCAAACAAGACATGCTTAAAGTTGATTATAATTTAGAAATGGTTTTCGGAAAATATTGAAGCAACACATATGTTGACGAACATTTTTTTCTTTTGTCTTAATATTTTCTGGACTATTTTGTACTCAAAAGCACCCGTTCAGTCACCGACATGACTTTTTTATTTCGAGACATTCCTAAATATCTTTCGTTTTAGGGTGGTGTTCAGATATGATATAAATGACTGAAATGACTGAAAAGTCCTTGTTGCAGGGCCCTGAGAATAAGTGGAGGTGATTGCTTTTCAAACTATGATGAAATATTTTGATATATTAAACGTTACCAAACCTATGTTCTGGATACACATTGAAATCGTCCCGTCGAGACGATTCAAATGGATGCCTACAACATAGGCTTTTGAAATTGAAATAACGAATTTAGAATATCTTCATCCAATCTTATCAATAGTTCTGAATTGAAATAACCAAATTTATAAACGAAAGATGGGACCAGATACCACTTCGATTATTTTTTGGCAAGCGCGGATTCATGAATTTTGTTTGGTCGTCAATAACTTTTTCAGGTGATGTTAAAAACATCTACTACATCCAGAAACCCCTGGTGTTTTTCCTAGACATTCTTCTCTGCTTCAAATCGAATTTGAATCGCTCACGTATGAATATAATTAATGAAAATTATCGAACATGTCGTGTCACCTAGCTCCACGTCTTGCTATCTAGATTGAATGTACTCTCCAACGCCGAGGCCTATTGATTATAACCATCAAATATGACCTCTGCCGTTTTTGGTACACCAACAGCCTATTTGGTCGTCATAATCTAATTATAGCACATCATTTGAATTATCGAATCAAAATCAATCAGTTTTATCTTGCATGATCATTACGTATACATTACGTCGCTTCTATTTCTAGCTGAAGCCGGTAACATTTGAATTATCGAATCAAACTCATTCAGTTTTATCTTGTTTGATTACGTATACATTACGTCGCTTCTATTTTTGGCTGAAGCCGGTAATTTGAAGCATCAGCCAATCATTTCTTGTATCAGAAATTTCGATTGTTTATGAGTATATTGGCGACGATTGGATACCGAAATCCCGCCATGGCCCCGAGATTAGACGTGAAACGACCCCGCGACAACAGAGCTCATTCTATCGAAATGGAATGTAGGGAGAATGCGCTCTGTTCGCAAGAGAGTAGATTGAATGTTGCGTGTCAATGCTTAGTTGAAATCGGAACTAACACAAAATGAACAATCGCGGTGAAAGAAAATAGTCACGAATTCAATAAATGTATAACGAGGTTATATCGTCGGTGTACATGCAAAACCTCGTATGTCGATTCTTGTGATTTTCAAAGTACAAACCTGTGTGCCCAGTTAAAGACCATTCTTGCAGGTCTTGAGATATTTTTACTGATCAGTATTAATGACAAATCATTTGTAAACAATAACAAATCATTTGTAAACAATATGTCCAAATTTCAAGTAAATCATTTCAGTTTGGGAAAAGTTATTACACTTATTTCCCTCTCCTTTAAAATTTTCCATAAACGAGATACGAGGTTTTGAATTTACATCGACGATAATTTTACATTTTCCTTTGTCGAAATTTCTAAAACAAGCTGGAAAAGTGTCTACTTCACATTATTTCATTTATAGAAAAAAAAACAAAAGTATAACTTTAACCCTAATCAGATTTTAACGTGCCTAATAGAACAAATCTTGGCAGACGTTGGAGTAAAAGAAGATCATTGTGGTTTCCAGCACTTTTCCTTTTTTCCGAATAAATAATTGAGCCAGGATCTGGAAAAACGTCCCTTCTAGCATTTGAGAACAACATGGTTCCAGATCAGCCTGCGTATACACGCAGGCTGATCAGGAACCATATTGTTCTCCAATAGCTTCTTCATGGTCTGTAGCAATTATATGAGAGTAACATGGAACCAGGTCAGACTGCACCTAGACACAGTCAGATCTTGAAACATGGCCGTTTCAAATACTATAAGGGACGTTTTTTCCAGATCCTGGCTCAATTATATCTGTACTGTTATGAACACAAACTCCTAAAATTTCTTGTTTTTGAAAATTTTGAGGAATTTTATGACCTCGATATTATAGACCAAACCGTTATAACAGGCTGTGCATGTACGTATTTTTATTTCAGATCAAAAAGGAGAGAAGAAAAAATAAACAGAAATGGCATCGTGTCGACGTTTGGTGGTTTTAAAACGCCACATTAGCGCTACAGAATGCTCACAGCAAGCTCCTAAGTTAACCATCGAACCAGCATCGACTCTGGTTGATCAGAAAGTCCATTTACTAGTTAATGGTTTGAGACCTAGCCAGACAGTTACAATAGTGACTACAGTTCGAGTGAAGAATTCCAAGTTCGAATCCCGAGGTGTGTTCACGGCCAATGGCAGTGGTGTTGTCGATAATAAATATACTCCGTCAGAGGCCGGGACATATACAGGTATAGCATTGAACAGATATTGACCCTTCCCCAAATCAAGACCTGGTCCCGGTTTCTCGAAAAAACTTGAGTGCGTTTTCATGCTCAAATCTGAGCACCGTGCTCAAATCGCACGAAATCCACGTGAACTTCAATCGAATACCCTTCAACGTTGGACAGTATTCCTTTGAAGTTGAGCATGTTCTCATGAGAATATACTTAAGTTTTTTCGAAAAACCGGGGCCTGGTTTTGACGTCCCTGATAGACATGGTTTGGGAAAGCATTGAGACAAAAGAAGAAACTGATAATAACCAGCAATTTCTCCTTTTGTCTCAATATTTTCTATGCCATATTTTACACAAATTGCATCTTTGATAACTTCCATCTCGTCATTTTTGGCAGTCTTAGAAGTTGATCACTCTAAAATTTTGCCATTTGGGAAAGTGTTAAGGGACAAGATTAAACTATAATATACATAAACAACACAATATTGAACTTCAAGCAACTGTAACTTTGCACATGTAGGTTGAAATTTTCCAGGCGTCTCACTTCGAACCAAAGCATGCAACATTGTATGAAAATTAAGGACACATTTTCCATTGTTTACGATAGTATTTTAGTAAACATGTACCACATTATCGTGATTGTAATACAGTGGTTACTTTCGTGAATTATCAGTTGTGCCCAAAAGCTAATTCTTTCGGTATCAATTCTGTAAGCCTCGTGTGGCCTATTTATAGAATACATTTATAAAGGATATCAGTTCCTTGGTTTGGTTTTTGGTTGGTTTTTGTTATATTCTCTTTTTCTCTGTAAAAAATTTTTAGACAAAAAATTGACATTGGAAGTTCTCAAGGGCACAATGAAAACATACGTAACAATAATTCGATGATCAATATACCTGTATTTGCGGCAGGCTTCTCTTACGACATTATTAAAATACACCATCGAGATTGGATATATACAGGTCCGTAAAAATGATTCGAAAAAATCTTCGTTATTAATGAGCCGTAATCAGGAAAAAGGTCCCTTATAGCATTTGAGTAGGCCATGTTTCAAGATTTGGCTGTGCCTAAATGCAGTCTGAGTGGGATCCATGCTGCTGTCTCACCTTTGCTACAGGTTACAAATAAGCTATTGGAGACCAGCATGGTTCGTGATCAGACTGTGTGTACGAGTATACGCAAGCTGGTCTGGCACCATATTTGGCCAAAAAGCCTTGAAGGACCATTATCCAGACCCCGGCTCAAATGTTTAAAAGTATATGTTCCTATTCCTTTTTTTTTTGTTATCATGTGAAACGGTTACGATGCATTTTGAAAAATTGATGGTTTTACCCAAATATAAATGGTGTCCCTAAATTGTTGCAGGCATAAAACCGATGGGTTTATTTTGGAGCATAACTTCCAAAGCTGGACACCGATTTATGAAGAGGGATGTCGATACACCGCTAGAGTACAAAATGAACGTATACGATGGTCGCCTTGACAACGACATTGACCCCGGCCAGCTGGTTCCCATAGCAACCACAACTGTAGAGAGATGGTACAAGAACCAGTCTGTCAGACGTATACCATTGAAGGGGGGACCATTCAGAGGCACGATATTTATACCAGAAGGTAGTCTGCTATTTCATTCGTATTTTCCACAACTACTACCGGTATTATTTTACCCTTTCCCAAATGGAAAAATGACTACCACATTTATAAAGATACTGCAGGCGACAACGTGGACAGTAAAGAGACTACTTGTATACAACATATCACAGAAAATATTAATACAAAAGGAGTAAGTACTGGTACTTAGATTTTCTTCTTTTGAATCATGTTTTCCAAAAAATTTCCGTTTATGAACACAAGAATCAGATATTGTTTGGGAAAACATGTATTCAAACCAACTGTTTAAGAGGAATTCTCTGTAAGAACCAGAAAATTTACATAGGGGTCCGGCACGGCATCTCATGGATTTTTCTTAAATTTTGCATGTGAACCCATTTCAACTCCCTAATGCATAATTGATACTTAGTTTTTGAAAATTGTGCATGGTTGCCATGGAAACGAGGAAAATCCATTTTTTTGCATATTTTTCTCACTTTTTGGGTAAAAATGAGACATTTTTGAGCTTACAATACATCAAGTATAACCACAAGACTTTTATTTCGGTACAAATGTATGAAACATCTGTTATTGGAAGTTAGTTCGCTTCTAATCTGATATCTGTACATCTTTCATAGAACTCACATGCGTCATCAGAAAATGACCCCTTTTGCATAATTTGAACAAAGGTCAAAATTGGCAATTTTTAGAGAAATATTCCAAATGAGTCAACACTTTTTGCAGCTAATCCTCTACTAGAGTTGAAAGATGTATCTTAGTAGAATTGAAACATGCAAAAATTTGAGTGGGCAAAAATATTTCAAGTAATGAAAAATGTAGGGAAAAATTGGCACCGTGCCAAAAATGACAAAAATCAAAATCCTCTCCTCCAGAGCATACATTTTAGCCTTTTTAATGAATTACATTATCAAAACACCTAAGAATTACTGCAAACACCCTAAGGAAACTTATATTTTATCTTTTTATCCTCAAAATAATCATTTGTTGGAAATTTCCATGAGTTTTACCATGAAAAGTTGCATTTGTATGCATTTTCTACCATTCAAATCAGTGTTTTCCAAATGATTTTTATCAAATACAACATAAACTTGTGGATATTTCTTACTAAATTCAAATGCAATCCTAACATGAATTAGTTAAAGGCAAAACTTACATGGAGTTGTGGTGATTTTATTTGATGCAAGGCTAAAAAAGTGGGTGGGGTAAGTAAGTACACAAAAATGTACCTTTTCTGTTTTTCTTTTTTTTCCTGTAGATTGATAAAATAGAGTATTTTATAGCATAAACTGTTGAAATATTGTAAAATTGAATGATAAATATGTAAATATTAGACAATTTATTGCCAAAAAAAATAAAAGAAATGTCCCAAAATGGCTCAGGAAAGTACCAAATAGCTGATCTTAGACATAAATGTTGAAAACAAATGTTGCCGGGTAACATATAACATATTTAGGTATGATTGATGAAAACATGAGTCAGAAGTCCTGTAAAACATGAAATACAGGCAGACAGACATACACATACACATACAAGGATGGACAAGCCCATGATGGACACATCGCCATGACAATAGCTCACTGGTCTGACAGTCAGTGGAGCCAACAAAACAAAATGGTTCCTTCTATATTGTGCCTTTGAAAGCATTGGGGAAAAGAAGGTTACAAGCATTTTCTTCTTCTTTCTCAGTGTTTCATATCATGATAATCTTGATATTTTTCTGAAACCCTTTCCCAAACATGATCTGGTATAGACATCCACTTATACATAAAACTAATGCTTGGAAAACAGGAAGAAATGATGATGACCACCATTTTCTTACTTTCTCGCAACATTTATGGTTTCAATGTACACAAATTGCATTCTTTTAATTTTTTTTACAGCAAAAACTTTCATAATTGATATATAATACAAGTCAATTTTTTTTTATTTTGTTTGAGAAGGGAGTAAATAAACATAACAGCCATGTATTCATCATAGTTTTAGTTTTATAAATCATCATACTGTACATTGTTCTTGTTGATATTTAATAGAAGACACATAACACTAAAAAATGTTTTTTGGGAGCAACTCTTAGTTGTTAAACAGCTTTTGTTTCATCTTTGCTTAAAATCATCCATTAAAAGTTCATTTATTTGAGGATAATTAAAACTAAAGATAAATGTTAAATTCACAATCAGCATACCAGTCATTCTTCAAACCATTGTCTGGTCATCTACATCGCAGAAAATGGACTGTGTTTTCTAAATATCTGTGATAATATTTATTCTTTTCCAGCCAAATCTGAAATGTAAGAACTAAACACTTTAAGACAAGGGGATAGATGAAAAACAGAAAATATATAAGTTGAAAGAAATGAAGACATTTTGTCATTTACTTTATATATAAAACCCCTCTAGCCTTTACAACCTTGTGTTAAAGACTTTTTAAAGTTAGACAAATGTAAAAGTTCTTAAAAAGGTTTCCAAATCTTTAGTTTGACTAAATTCCCTTATAATGTTTTAACCCTTTTCCAAACAACAGAAACTTTGACTTTTCCACTTTTAAAGCAGACACAGACGACAAAATACATGGTTTCAATGAGAAGGAAAATTTATGTCATTAAAGCATAGAAAAAAAATAGGCAAAGGGAGAAAATGCTGGTTATAAACATATCTTCTTTTGCCTCAATGTTTTCTCAATATTTTTTCTAATATTCCTTTACTAATCAAGACCCGATTTTGATGTTACTGATAATATTTACATAATAAAAAGTAGCTAGTATAAAGATTTATATTCATTTATGACCTGAAAAAACATACCAGATCAGAGTTGGTTAACCCATGGTACATATTGTACTATCTCCAAGTATTGTATTTATATGCAGCCACTGTTCCCCTACAATCATCTGAAATTAAAACAGCAAACTTTCTGTTCAACCATGTACAGCAATTCAGTAATTTTTACTGCTTGCCTCTTTTCTACATAAATTGAACACTAATAAATCCTTTTCCAAATGACAAATTCTATATGGGTCTCAGGTAAAATGTGCTTGAGACCACAGAATGTATGTTAATAATAGATCTAATAAAATTTGTGTTCAATATAGTAAAGAGAATATTGAGACAAAGCATTAAAGGCAGGTAATCACCATTTTTGTCACATCAGTCTTTTCTCAAGCTATCATTTCCTTCTTTTGCAACAATGTTTTCTCAGGCATGGGCCCTCAGTTTGTTGACCATTTTGCAAACAGCAGAATTTTAGCCTGGACCAAATTCAAAGAATTGTTGCAGACGACAAATGGATTTTAAGTGAATGCAATTCTACTTTTTTGGTCCTTCCTGGAAGAAAACATTGTTGGAATTTGGAAATGAAGAAATTGCTTATTACAACTTTACAAGCATTTTTTTTTATTTTCCGCAATGTTTTCAAAGCCTACACTGAAGTGCTTTTGCGACAGCTTGTAAAATCACTTAATTTGCAATTACCGGTATGCATAACACATCAAGTAGGTCATTGGTCAATATTTAGAATTTGTATCCTTGTGAGCTTGTAATACTGTATATATATATAATACTGTGTTTGTACAAACAAATTTACTTAACAGCATTTTTGAATACTTTTGTTCTTCTGTAGGATAATTTTTCTGATTTAATCCTTTCCCAAACAACAAAATTTTGGACTGTTCAAATTTGAAAGCTGCTGCAGACGACAAAATGGTTGTTTTTCAAGAAGAAAAATGTGTACAAAATACATAAAAAAATATTGAGGCAAAAGAAGAAAATGCTGATCAATTGTCAGTATTTTCTTCTTTTACCTCAATGTTTTCTCAAGCCTTTTTCAATAGGGACTTCAAAACCAGGTCTTGTTTGGGAAAGGGTTAACCTATCCCACCTTTAATGCAAAATCTTTGAAATATGCATGCAAAATTCATAGAAAGTCACTACTAAGGGGTTCTTTTTATGGTAGCCGGTACAGGGCCAAAAAATTTGGGGGGAAATGCATCAAATGAGGTGTTTTTAAGGGAAAGATTTTCCAGCAAGTAATGTTCTGAATACTGAAAATGCTTCTAAATATTTTAAAAACACAAATAAAATAGATTTTAAAAGCTATATTAATAAGATGATGAACTCCAGATCTTTAATTTTTAACATAATTTAAACACTCCCATTGGAGAACATTGTTAATTCTGAAACATTGACTTATGAGGGGAAAATTGCAATTCAGGGGAAAAATTCCCATAGGAGAAGGGTGAAAGTTCATATCAATGATATCAATCATACACTTTTGTCTTTCCTGTATAAAATTTGAGCAACATGAAATAATATAAACTTACCAGCCTTTTACATAACAGCAGTTTTCAACATTCCAGTATTACATTTTGACCCTACATATCAGTATGATGATGATGATGACTTTTCTGATGGACCCTTATAGTAAGACAGATCACATTTATCTGCAGCTCAACTGAAATTTACAAGTTCATACTGTTATTGGAGAATCAATGACTTGATCAATTCATTTTCAATACTACAGTCATATTGTCTCAAAATCATTTTTAATCTAGATTCTTATTTCTCTACTTGAATTTCAAATTTAAATTTTAAAATGAAATGTACCAACAACATGGATACAAAATCAGTAAATTAGACAGAGCCAAATACCGAGGGATAGCTCTGTTGGTAAAATCAGAGACACAGCAAGGCAGGATCCAGGATGTTTTCAAGGGTGGGGGGTGGGGGGGGGGGGGGGTTGTTCTAAGCCCAAATAATTACTTGGGTTGAATAAATATATGTAACATTATATTACTAACATTAAATAGTTAAAATTTCTTCCGGCCAACACAACAGGAGAGCAGACATCCCAACCCTCTCCCTTGCTAGATCCACCAATTATATAGTGAGGGTTCGATTTATTGGGGTTTTACGCCATTTTCTAAGGTCATGTCGCGGCGGCTGGAGCACCTAACCATGGATTCCTGATGTTTCTCATACCAGTGCTACCACAACATCCTTACTGAGCCTCCAGCTGCTCTCCCACATAGGTTCACGATATCAAACCATTGATTGGTAACATTTTTGTCAGTAAGGGTACTTGTCGTCTCAAGGTATTGAACCCAGGACTCCTCGAATGAGAGGCAGATGCGCTACCAACTGCGCCATGGCTGCAGCCCTTACAAAGTGTGGGGGTTTGGGTTGAAACCCCAGCTCAGCCAATAATTGTTGAATAAGAATAAAGTGGAAAAAGTGTTGAATATGGTATAAAATCCCACTCAATCAAAAAATAATTGTTATTCATTGGAACCATGTTGACCATTGTCATGTTGAATAAAAAGAGGCAGGCATATTATGCATGAGATAAAGTTAAGTCCAGTCTGCAAACATTACAAGGCTGATCTAGTTCTATGCTGTCTGCCAAATAAATCAAAATTAACTTTGCATGACAAGTGAAAGGTCTAGATAAAAAATTATGCTGGCCATTGTCATGCTATAAATGTTCACAAATTGTGAAATAAGCTATGTTCAACCAGATAAGCAAACTTAAAGTTAAACCAACATATTTAGTTTATTTCACTCTTGCCCTGGTTACAGAAGTTTTTTCCAATAAAAATACAATGCAACAAACCTTTATCTAGTTGAATCATGTTGATTTTATGGTTGTGTGGGCCTAAATCCATTCCATTTGTTCTTAAATGAATATTTTCACCTTCAAAACATGACCCAAATTGACAGAGGCAGCCATGACAGTTGTTGTTGTTCAGCTGTAGGTTGGGTATAAAGCGATGAACGGATCGGATGTTCCAAAGGGGGGTAATAAAGGGAGGTAATTTGAAGGTCAAAATTGCACTTTTGCTTGATTTCAATCCCTCATCAGAAAAAAGTCACATGTTTGCCCACGAAGATTTTGCTTTATATGAATAACATTTTAAGTCATCTACTGAAAAATATCATCTATTTTGTAAAAAGACTGTTGACTTCTCAGAATAATGAGTTTGAACAAGACCCCTATTTTACTCCTTTTTTTTGTGTTTCAAACCCTGATGATTGACACACAATTCATAAATGTCTAACATTTAGTAAATTTTATAATCTATAACCATTAACCTTTCCAATGGTATACAACTTTTTTTAAAACTTGTGATATTGTAGAAATGATATGTGATTGAAAGAGCAAGGGGTCAAATTTTGAAAATGCCAAATTTTTTACACATTTTATCGCGTTGCTATGGAAACGAAAGAGAACGATTCAAAACTAAGGTCATTTTTCCTCATCATTCATGATACTCTTTGAGATATGGCAATATGAGAAAAATCCATGACTATGCGTGCCGAAATTTTCTGGTCCTTACAGAGAATTCCTCTTAATCTGTAGCACCAATCACCTCGGGACGTATATGAAAATCTTCCTTCTGGGAAAAGATAAAATGTAAAATATTGATAATTAGATATTGCCTTTTGAATGAACACCTCACTTTTTTAAACCACCAAAGGTTGTGCATAATATCAACTGAACATATTCAATTCAATCTGTATGGCTAGTTTAGTGTACATATGCGTGGCTTTACGTGTTCCTTGTTTTTTATCTTTAATTTATGAATGATTTGGATTTTCCTCTTTCTAGGACCGGGCCCTTTCCCCGCCATTGTGGACATGTATGGCGGCCTAGTTACGTTGATGGAAACTCGTGCTGCCCTCCTAGCATCACACGGTTACGCCACGTTGGCCTTGTGTTATCTGTACGCAGATGGTATGCCAGAAGAGTTTCATGATAATCCTATCAACTACATCAAGGTACTACACCTATCATTACACACCAAACACTTCGTGCAACATCGGCGTCATTCGTGGCAAATAAGATTGCCGAGGTTATCCGTTTTTAAAGGTCAATTGCAAGGTTCAAAACGTATTGTAATGTATAATTCCTTTAATCGCTGCGACCCAACAATTATCTTATTTCCACTAAGACCCCCCCCCCTCACACACACAACAGCCACCGGAAGTCGTCCTTTGATGCTAATTATGGCCAATCACCGTCCGTTGCCATTGCACGTGGGATGCTTTGCTCAGAATTGGGTCAGAGCCTCGATCTGGCATAAAGAAACCGGCTGATATGTTGCTATATTTGGTCATAAATTGGAACCGTGTCTGTTTGTATACAATGTGAATTTCCCATAAACTCATTGTTTGCCACCGGAAGCGGATCATAGACACGGACTAAAACGACAACTGAAAGGGGTCAATAAATAGAATTCAACAACACAAATAGATTACTAGTATTTAAAATTTGGATAGTCTTCTTTTTATCTTCAAAAAATTGATTTAGTTTATACAATATAACATGCATTGTTTCAGAGCGCTACAGATTGGTTCGGTCAGCGAGAGTATGTGGATAGTAAGAGACTTGGAATGCTGGCCCTGTGTCACGGTGGTTATCTCACACTGCAAATCGCTTCATTAACACCACAGGTAAAGTGTCTAACCCTTTCCCAAATAAGACCTGGTGATAGAAAAGGCTTGGCAAAACATTGCGGTAAAAGAAGAAAATGCTGATCATCAGCATTTTCTTCTTTTGCCTCAATATTTTCTGTGCTATATTGTACACAAATCCAATCTTTTTAACGCCGGTTTGGTTATCTTCATCAGTTTCATTTTAGAACACGTTAATGTTGGCCCTGTGTCACGGTGGTCATCTGAAACTGCAAGTCGCTTCATTAACACCGCAGGTAAAGTGTTTCAATGGTTCAAACATTTTGAAAATGTTTCAGTACGTTGGCTTCAGCAATGAATACAAAGAGAAGAGATGCCGATTTCTTCGTCATAACGGCGTTTAAATAGGGAACGATTTTATCAAGTAAACAGTGGCGTAATTTCGGACAAGTAATGGTATAGTCTATCGGTTATAACTGTAGACTTGTATACAAACACTTAAAAAACAAATACATAGTTTTAACATTTACCAAACCATTTATCGTGAGGTATACGAGAGAATTAATGTCCTACTCGTTTATTCTCAAAAGAGAAAGTGTTTGTGTTGGGCCATTTATCAACAACAAGAAGTAAAGTGTTTGTATACAAGTCTACAGTTATAGCCGATGAGTGATATTTCGTAGGTGTTGTTATAAAACCTTGTAAATCAAAACATAACGGTAAACACAGTCTATTGTTAGAACAAAATTCATTGCCATTGCCTTCTAGTCAGTGATGTTGTTCTACAGTCATGGGGCATCACGCTACTTTTTCAACGAAAACCTCGTAACTACAGCTTGTTTCAAGCTACAAATACGAAGTTTTCGTGGAAAAGCGATGATAAGGGACAATTAGTAAAGTATATGGGTAAAGTATATAATTGTGAAAGTTCTCTTAGTTAAACATGTAATTGTATATGGACGTTTTTAACAAAATCTCGTAACTGCAGCTTGTTTTAAGCTGCAGTTACGAGGTTTTCGTTGAAAAGCAGCGATATACAGTGTATCTTCTTACACAATGGTGTCTTGTACATTTTAAGATTCTATGATAAACATTTTAACAACAGTTTGTTTTTCGTCTGTTACAGATACAAACAGTGGTCAATATATGCGGACTCCCTATACATGTTGGAGAATTTGGCGACAGATTTGATTCAGAGGGAAACCCATGGTAAGTATTGTTGGCGCAAGATCCTATGGCACATGTTTACGTTTTGTTCAAATGTAAACAAAACATTTTTTGATAAAACGCAGATAACTATAGTGCTCCAACGATAATCAGGTTTCCGCCAAAAATATAGACCATACCCATTTGATAATGAAAGGTTAGACAGATCAAAACACAATTATCGCAATTGGTTAAACAGTTGGCGCTTGTCCATAGGAAAGGAGTTCTGCTATAACTGTTTGGGTTCGATTCCACATATATCCGTGTATTTTTTTTTATTTCTTTCCCTTATTTGTGTTTTCCTTTTTTAGCTCCACTGGCCGAAGGCCAGCGGGGCTTATGTCATGGCCCTGTGTCCGTCGTCCGTCCGTCCGTCCGTGCGTCCGTCCGTGCGTCCGTGCGTAAACTTTTTCTTTAAACATCTTTTTCTCCAAAACTACTGGACCAATTTCAACCAAACTTCACACGAATCATCCTTGCATGAATCTCTACCAAATTCCTTCAAAAGAATAAAATCTGTGCAGAACTTGAATTTTAAGTAATTTAATTGAATTAAATTTTCGAAAAATCTTTAAAAATTCTTCTTCTCCAAAACTAAAGGACCAATTTCAACCAAACTTCACAGAAATCTTCCTTGCATGAATCTCTACCAAATTCCTTCAAAAGAATAAAATCCGTGCAGAACTTGAATTTTAATTAATTTAATTGAATTAAATTTTAGAAAAATCTTTGAAAATTCTTCTTCTCCAAAACTACTGGACCAATTTCAACCAAACTTCACAAAAATCTTCCTTGCATGAATCTCTACCCAAATCCTTCAAAAGAATAAAATCTGTGCAGAACTTGAATTTTAATTAATTTAATTGATTTAAATTTTCGAAAAATCTTTAAAAATTCTTCTTCTCCAAAACTACTGGACCAATTTCAACCAAACTTCACAGAAATCTTCCTTGCATGAATCTCTACCAAATTCCTTCAAAAAAATAAAATCCGTGCAGAACTTGAATTTTAATTAATTTAATTGATTTTAATTTTCGAAAAATCTTTAAAAATTCTTCTTCTCCAAAACTATTGGACCAATTTCAACCAAACTTCACAGAAATCTTCCTTGTATAAATCTCTTCTTAATTCCTTCAAAAAGATAAATTCTGTGTATAACTTAAATTTTGATTAATTTAATTGAATTAAATTTTAGAAAAAATCTTTAAAAATTCTTCTTTTCCAAAACTACTGGACCAATTTATACCAAACTTCACAGAACTCTTCCTTGTATGAATCAAATTCTTTCAAAAGAATAAATTCCGCGCAGAACTTGAATTTTAATTAATCTAATTGATTTAAATTTTTCGAAAAATCTTTTTAAAATTCTTCTTCTCCAAAACTACTGGACCAATTTCAACCAAATTTCACAGAAATCTTCCTTGTATGAATCTCTTCTTAATTCCTTAAAAAAGATAAATTCTGTGTATAACTTTAATTTTAATTAATTTAATTGAATTAAATATTCAAAATATCTTTAAAAATTCTTCTTCTCCAAAACTGCAGGACCAATTTCTACCAAACTTCGCATGAATCTCTTCCAAATTTCATCACAATTGGATGAAAAGCTTGGTCGCTGTTGGCTAGGCTTATTTTTCGCTATATCAGGGTTGCCACGCGTCAGGGAAAAGTCAGGGAAATTTAAATTTTTTCAAGGTCAGGGAATTGTCAGGGAATTTTGTGAACTGTCAGGGAAAATTGAAAATATTGGCAAATGTCAGGGAATTGTCAGGAAATTTTAAAAAAAATAAGATGCAGTGCCATATAATAAATTATTTCAAGATCGCCTTTAAAAATTGTCCCAAGACTTTGCGAGTTACCGCGAAATTACCGTGATGAAAAATGTCAGGGAATTTTCCAATTTTGTCAGGGAAATGTCAGGGAATTATCAGGGAATTTGATTTCCTCTGACTAGTGGCAACCCTGTATATGAAACATAGTGTAATTTTAAGAAAATTTTAAGAACATTTCTGCTCCTTAATCATTTATTGGATTTCATTCTGGCGTAGCATGAATCTTCTTTGGATAGACCTCTATTGTATTCCTTGAAGAAGTTCGTAGTCTAATTGTCTAAAAGCCAGTGGAGCGATACAGGGCCATCTTGGCCCTCTTGTTTTGTTTCTTTCACATTTGTAAATAGATATATATTCTTTATTTTCAATGTAAACCATTGTCAAACGTAAAAATATGCTGAATGAAATTTAAAAATGCTGCAATTGCAAGTAGATCTTAAATGAGCTTCACATTTCTTATGCTTTTCTATGTAGAAAACAGTTTGTGAAATGAAAACATGCTTATGACAAGCAGTTTCATTTTTTCGAATAGATAAATGAAAAAAGTCATGATCTTTTATTTTGTGGGCTGTCTAAAAGCGTCATTGTGTGGAAATGGATTAAATGTTTTTATTCACAATATGTAAAGATGCAATACATTACAAAACATAAATTAAGTAATAAAGGTGTGGAACTCTCACTGTCGCCAAACGACAAACATTTACACTGCTCAATTTTTAAAGTTTTCTAAACTGAAATTGGCGATTTTCCGAAATTATCTTATAAATCTATATAAAATTCTTAAAGAGTCTGCTTTCTTCTCATCTTTTTTTCTAAAATGATAAAACAAAATATATTTGTAAAACAAAATATGTAATTACCCATCGCTCTATGAGACTCGAACCCACGTTTGCTAAAAGAAAATGGACGACGCGCCGGTGTTCTATCACTGTGCTATCGAGTATGTCTATATAATTCAGCGTAAAATTAAGATTTTAATCGTATATAACAAGTCTTTCTTACCTGTAGGCCGAGTTCATTCTATTTATAGCTTTGTTTGTAAACAGCACATTATCGTTGGAATGCTATAGCTATAAATACTGACGTTCTACCACTGTACTTAAGTTTTCAACATGTCTACGTCACTACTTATAATAAAGAATTCATTCATGTTTTATGCAACACTGTTTTGTTTACCTTTGGACAAAATGTAAACATATGCCATACGATCTTGCGCCAACTAATAAGTCTGCCCATGATAATAAACGTGCTTACTCGTTCCATTTTAATCCTTTCCCGAACAACAAACTTTTAAGGTGGTCTAGATTGAAAGGTGATGCAGATAACAATATGGATGTTGATAGAGATTGAATTTGTGTAAAATATAGCACAGAAAATATTGAAATAAAAGGAGAAACTGCTGGTTATCTTGTGTCTCAAAATTTTCCCAAAACCTTTCCTATTGAAGACGTCAAAACCCGGTCTTGTTTGGGAAAATGGTTGATGCACATGAATGCGGATTCTATTTCTTTTTGTACGGTGTACATGCTTTTACCCATTCCTAATGAGCGCAATAAAAAATAAAGATAGCATAATTTTAAAATACTAATGAATATCCATTGGTAAACGCTTTTTCCAAATATCTGCTGGTTTTGACCTACACATGTATTGATGCGGACATTGAAAGAAAACACAATTTTAGATTATTGTCGTTTGGTAAATGATAAATTGTTTTGATATTCGCTAGTTAAACATTTTTTTGTTATTTTTGTTTTTCATGAAAATACATGTACGCATTTTTGTTGTTCATTCCACTGGATAATTATAAGCTCATATTTCATACAATATGGGCCTTTCAGATTTCGTATCCATTGTATAATTTATTTGAGCACGGATCTGGAAAAAAGTCCTATATGGCATTTGAAAACAGCCTGAATCCAATACAGCCTGTGCATACGCACAGTCTGATCAGGATCCATGATGTCCTCAAATAGCTTGTCCTTGATTTGTAGCAAATGTAGGACAACAGCATCGACCCTGATCAGATTGCTCAAATGCACATACTGATCTAGAAACATGGTGGCCTCAAATGCTATAAGGGACGTTTATCCAGATCCTAGCACATTTATATACCATTCAATTTCAGGCCAGACAAAAAATATATCAAACAAACTAGTGAAGGATTAGTTGTAAAAGATATATGGCAGTGTTCTGATCCCAAACCCATTCCGGTAAGTAATATTCGAATGCTTGTATTTTATTTTAACCAATTACCAGACAACAAAATTTTAGACTGATTCAGATATAAAGATGTTGCAGACGACAATTTCAAGGGTATGAAGGGCATGCGTGAATCAGTCATTTCATGTAATGGCTAAAATTTCAGCCATTTCACAGATTGGCAGTAACATATATACATGTAGCCACGAATGTAAGCATCTTTTGAGGGCCGTCAAATGTGATAATATCAACATTTAAACGCTAGTTTAGGGTACACCGTTATAAAATGCCTTATTGTAGTGCACCCGGAAATGATTCACGCGATCTCGGATTCTTTCGTACGAAGTTGTATGCATTCCGACCTCACGTAAACTCTCACTTGGGATGGACTACCTTAATGACACATTTTCGAGATCCCAACTCCGACAAATTGTATTTTCCAGGCTTGGCAACACGGAGCTAAGATTCTACAGATATCTGCAGTAGACGATGCCCAGATTGATTCAAAATGGTACCAGTTTGCTTACGATAGAGTGCCGGAGCAGTTCAAATCAAACTTTACACAAATATTTTATCCCGGGGCAGGACATTTGATAGACCCTCCATATACCCCACACTGTCCGTCTATAGGAGCAAGTAGAGAAAGAATGAAGAGTTTAACATTTTTACCGGAACATCTTCTTGGTATGTGTTTTTGACCAAATCCGCAAAAGGTTTTTTATGAATAGTTAACCAAAAGTTTATTTTTTTTAATTGTAAATAAATAACCAAAGCTACTTAATAAAGTTTTGTCTTGGAAAATCTGCACTGATTGTACTCGTTTGGGTCGGTAATGAAATAGCTTACAGTGATTTTAAGGTAGAATATTGTGTTTGCAGATTGACATGATTGAGCGTTACCTCTGTTAGCAAGGTTAAACTCAATCATGTCAATCTGCAAACATAATACCTGTAAGGTGGCCATTTTGAGATTCATAAAACATCGGAATTTTTCGAGCGTCGTCTTTACGTATCCGAACCTATTCGGTTGTAAACATTCGGCGGTAGAAAGTTCCACTGCCGAATGTTTTCGACGTCGCCCGAATAAGTCCGACGACGCGTGAATCTCATCAGGGGTGTGGTGCCTTAACACCACGTTGGTCTTAAATTACAATTAAGGCCTGCCTTCAGAGCCAAAGATCATGAGAGGAATGTAAAGACTTTTTAAAAACCAAAATATGATTCAATGTTAATCAAATCTTATTTTATGTTCACTCATTAGAATCTTTTTACAGAGATAAGATTTAAATGAACACCCACAAAATATACAGTAGTTTGGAATTGAAATAACAAATTGATCATGTCTTTATCATGGAACTAATATGTGACCCGTCACGCTAAAAGGGACCTTATAGGAAGTGTGAAAAATATCGACCCTAGCCTGTCTGCGCATTCCGCGGGATCTGGTTTACCTGTGCTGGGTCTGACAAGTTTGTCAAAATTTTGATTTTTGGAGTTTGGATAAGGTCCCTTTTCGCGTGACGGGTCACATATACTTGTGCTGCTACAGTCATATTTTCTTGCATTCTTGACATGCATATAAGAAAGATATATGCCTTATTGTATGGAAAAAGTTTCTTTGGTGTCTTTTTTTTTTTTTTTTTTTTTTGCTTTTCGCAAATATATACATATTCTGGATAGAGGTAAGTACGTGCTAGGTCAAATACAACAATCAGGAAGTAACATAATTATGTTGCTCTGTTGGCAAATGGTAAGGTCCGGTACGGTGCAGGTCCATGGGTACTTTGGAAACTTTGAGAAAAAAGAAGACAACATGCTTCATAATTTTGTATGAACATTTTCTGTTCGTTACTGTACACAAATCCTATGATAAGCATGGATCATGTTTTCGTAGGTAGAAGCTTTCGAATCAGAAACGTCTTAATATAGTTTCTCTTAATATAGTTTCTAAGTGCAATTTTTTCTGAGAATCCCTTAGTTGTTGCAGACTTTTGACGCATATTTTTAACTACCGAACTTTAACCCATTACCACACAGTGACTTTTTTTGACTCCACTCAAGACAATAGCTTCGGAAAACATTGTGGAAAATGAAGAAATTGCTTGTGACAAGCAATTTCTTCATTTCCCACAATGTTTTCCACACAAAAAGACCTAAAAATTAAGAATTCCATGTACTTGAAATTGTCGTCTGCGGGATCTTTCAATTTGGACCGCCCTAAAATTTTTTCGTTTGGTAATGGGTTAAATTATTGCAAATCTTTACATTGCAGGAGAGCCCCTACTAACTGGTGGTAATGCCGTTGATCATGCAGTAGCTCAGGAAGACGCTTGGTCGAAAATACTCGACTTCTTGGAGCTCAACCTGAAACACCGTGATATGCCATCCACCAATAGAGCGATACAACATTCGTGATAAAACATTTAACCCTTTCCCAAACAAGACCTGGTTTTGACGTCAATAATAGAATTGGTTTGGGAAAACATTGAGACAAAAGAAGAAACTGCTGATAACCAGCAGTTTCTCCTTTTGTCTCAATATTTTCTATGCCATATTTTACACAATTCCAATCTTTTTTAACAATAATTTTGTCGTCTCCAGCAGCTTTTGAAATGGACCACCCTAAAATTTTGTCGTTTGGGAAAGGGTTAATTGTGACTGGTTCGGGAAAAAAATTGATTGCACATGAGACCAACCTGGATCCTGATCAGCCTGTGTGTATACACAGGCTGATCAAGCCCATGTTGTTCTCATAAATATGACGCTTGGTCTAGAATACTCGACTTCTTCAAGCTCAACCTGAAACACCGTGATAAACCAATAGAGCGATACAATATTCGTACATATTCCTAATTCAGTTGATCGGGAATAATAGCATGTATTGAATATGATACTAACGTGGATCCAGATCAGCCTGTGTATATACCCAGTCTGATCAGGACTTGCGTTATTTTCCTGAATATAAAGCTTGGTCTAGAAAACTCGATTTCTTGAATTAAAGTCTGAAACACCGTGATATAGAGCAATATAGAGCAATGCATAATTGAGACTAGATCTGGAAAAAAGCACTTACAGTCGACACTCGTTGTGTCGAAGTCGGAGGGGCCGTCAAATTACCTCGACATATCCGGAGTTCGACACATCCGATTTTGTTCGGCTTCGAGATATTTGATATTTGACCGTTTTTGAAAATTATCAAGTACGAATATTATTGAAATATAGTAGGAAAAGGAAAGGAATTGCTCATGTCGAGCAATTTCTATCCTTTTTCTACTATATTTCAATAGCTATATTCAGTTCGAAATTATTTCGTTTTGAAAAAAATATGTCAATAGATGAGGACGGGACCAGATTTGAACTTCGACTTAAGCGGAAATTCGACTTATCCGATGTCGACATAACGAGTGTCGACTGTATTTGATAATTAGCAATCTAACATTGATCCGGATCAGCGTTTGCATATAGGCCTACGCAGCATGTATACAGTCTGAACCTGACCCATGTTGTTATCTTAAGATTTCTTTATAACCAGTAGGCCTACGAAAGAGTCTAGGAAATAGACTAAAAGAATTAAAACATTGTTATTTTATGTAATTTCTCCCGTTTCCATATCTGATTTTGGACAATTCACATTGTAGGTTTTAGAATATTTATTGCCATATGATGGCCTAATGTAGTTTGATTTTTGTAATATTATGATTTTTAATGACTGTAGCAGTTAGACATTTTGTTGTGATATAATATCTATACATGAGCACTGAACATAATGAAGTAACGTGTGATTCAGATTACGCAAATCATTTACAAACAAATGAGCCTGGATCTGGAAAAACGTCCCTTGGCGATTTTGAGCCCATCATGGTTCAAGATCAGCCTGCGTATACACGCAGTCTGATCATGAACAATGTTGGTCTCCAATAGACTCTTCGTGTTTTAGACAGATGCTGATTACGAAACACGACCTCTCAAATGCTGTAATGGACCTTTCCAGATCCTGCTTCAAATGAATGTAAGTAGCAACGACCCTGGCCCCGGTTTTCTCGAAAAAACTCAAGTACGTTCTCAGACTCAAATCTGAGCACTGTACTCAAATCACACGAAATCCACGTGAACTTCAATCGAATACCCTTCAACGTTGGAGAGTATTCCATTGAAGTTGAGCATGCACTCATGAGTATGTATTTAAGTTTTACCGAGAAACCATGGCCCGGTGTTTTTTTGTTGTTTTTTTTATTATTTTTCAAAATAAGGCCAATGTAACTATCGCCGTATTTCATTAAAACCTAGCATCTACAGCTTTATCCTTTTCCGGAACATGTTAAAACTTTCACCTTTGTCAGAAACACTATATCGAATTCATACTTTTACAATTTTGTCCGCGAGTGTTCGAATCTTTCGGGTGTCTCACATCTGCAAGATTTAAACTAACGCAGGCAAAATATACTGACTGATCTTAAAAACGCATCACATATTTTTCAAAATATATTCGTAGTTAAAGTAAACAGGATCAAATTTGTACTTCTGATATATATTTCAACCAATAAGACACGATATCCAATAACATTTATTGCAGTCAGTTACCACGTTATTTCGCACGACGTCAACGTGTAAAATATAGATAATGTTTACGTAACTACACCTTAGATGACCAACTGGATTTTTGTTTTCATATTCCATATTCAAATGGTCAGGAGTTACTTTTATTTCTCAATCAATTATATTAGAAAAGAAATAAAGCCAAGAGACCAAAGTTAGTTGAACACACACACATTTTTGAATTATTCTAAGCGGGTGTTTGTCAACGAGAACGGGCCAGACGTTTAAATGTAAACCAATCGTCGATTTTTCACTTTCGTTAACGTACGTACATGTACTTTCGTCAATTATTTAGATAATTTATTAGCTATGTAAACTTTTGAGTATTTTATAAAAGTGTTTTATTGTATTCCCTGAGGAATAATATTGTGATATTGTAAACTTAGATAATTATTACAAATGTTGTCTTACCCAAATGCAAAAATCTTGAATGTTCCCATCCCAAAATGGACCCCATTTGAAATAAGCTCTTGAGCTTTTATGGGTTATCCATGGGTTAAAAGAACAAAACATGAATACAAAGCAAAGGGTCTACATAACTTGCTCACATTCAAAATTTTAATATTTGTCTGGATTTGATACTTGACATTGTGTGTGATCTTAACTAGTGCTATATGTCTTGGAACTGAATATCATCAATTTTGTTTTACCTATTTATTTAACATTTTATATGTAAGAGTCTTTGTATATGTGTGTGATCTTACAACTCGAATAAAATCTTATCTTATCTTATCTATCTAGCCAATCTACATGGATTGCTGCTGAGAATCATCGTCCTGATCAGCCGTTTAAAACGAGCTTACGTCAAGATAATAACATACGTCAACGTCAATAACGTAATTGGTTTACAACAACGTTTTCAACTGCAATTGTAATACAAAAATGTTGCTACTGACAAACTCTTGCAATAACAGTTAATTAACGAATAAGATATTGTGGTTTTCACTACTGGCGATTATGCCCGTGACAGATACTTATAAAAAGTCATCATCAGATCAGGGTGCGTTGGGCCTAGACATGATGAAAAACGGACGCCAAAACTTTTGAATACTCTCCAGCAATATATGGTAGATAATTCAAGCCCAAAAGAATAAAGATTTTTTTTTTCAACTCAAGGGTCAACGAGGTCACGATTGTGGAACGTTTTTCATACTCAGAGCGGCATTACTTGCTATTAAATAGAGAAAACTGTCAAATTCCTCACACCACCTCTCTTTAGATGGATATATCTCAATTATTTAATCGAATTTTTGTTTGAAATATTCAGGAAATGTTGGGAAGATGTCAAGCTGTTGTTAAATATATAATACAATAAAGTTGATTATGTATTTTGCATATTATTGCTGGATGAACTTTAGTGATGCGTTTTTAAAGTCAGTCAGTATACTATAGTATTAAAATTTTAGGAACGTCTTTTCACTTGTTTACATAGGTAAATTTTGTGCCATATTCTCTTTACTGTACTATAGGTACTTAGGATGCTTTAGTCATTGAGTTATGGTGGATTATGAAGAGTACATTTTACCAAAATGAAAGTAATTTAGGCTTTTGTATAAAGCATAGTAAATATTGTGAGAAAAAAGATATTGATCATAATAAGTTAACTGTTTTCTATGTTTTATTTTAACGGTTTCTTACAGAGACATATCACATTCCAATTTCATTTTCTAAAACTTTGTTTTGATGCCAAGATTGGTTGTTCTAATGCGTTAAAAGGCTATCCATTGTTTGAAATTGTTGCTGATAAGCTAGACTGGCTCCAGTCTGACCGATCTGCATGATTTTCAATAAAATGTATGTAAGTAATGTACATCTAATTTACCACACTGCCATACTCTCTGTAAATGTGGATGGACGTGAGATTATAACGAGAAGGGCAGTAATTTGAGTAAATGATTTTTTCAGCAGGAGTGAAGTACCTTTGTAAATTTAAAAATGGATATTGGCATATTCATTCTCACGGCCTATGAGCCAGGCTACTGATAAGCCTGAAGGACGCTTTTAAAGTCGGGTCAGAGATGACAAAAATCCATGTACACGTGAACTGTGGTAAACTCACTGGTGGGGGACTCGGCCAAAGCGAGGGACGTTTTTTCGCGATCAATGCATTCCGTTGGTTTTGTTATAAAATCTCGTAACTACGGCTTTATCGAAGCCGTAGTTACGAGATTTTATAACACCGACAGTTTGTTAATACAAACGGTAAACCCGGTCTGTTTTTAGAACAAGTTCATTGTCATTACAAAAGAAATCTATAAACTCACATTTAAACGCAAAATATCTAGATCTATACCTTGTTGTAGCAAAAATTGTTTTAGTTCACCACCAGTGAAACTAGACACGACACGACTGTGGGAGATTTCTGATCCTGTCATTCGAAGCTACTTTGATCTTATCGGTTTCAAGATCTCTCGAACGTAATACCTGGCCGCCATGGGTAAATGTCCATACTACTCCGCAAGTTTCACAACGGAAGCAGACAAAACAACATTTTAGGGTTGCATCAGAAAAATATTTGAAGCAAACAACGTTCAAAACTTCATTTTAAAGTCGATTATATCATCATAAATGTAATGAGATTTTATCAGATAAAAAAATTGATGTGATTTTCTGATTATTAAAAAAATATTTCTCTTGAATTATACGGTTTGGTAACAGATTGCTTTGTTTTGTTGACGTAGCCTAAGTTACAAACGCTTCCATTTACGTTAAATATGACGGTCATTAAATTACACTCGGAGTAAGCATTTGGAATAGCTCGCATTTATAAGCTAGATTATGCCTTAGATGTAGGCCGTTCGGATATCCTCGGATTATATCGACCAAAGATCGAATCATCGACTCGGAAGTGTGTGTATGAAGAAATCTTGAAAAAAATCCGATTTCTTAGCCGGAAGTAGCCACGCTTCATAAAGTAGTTTTCGAGGTCAACCAAATGCACAACCATGGCAATTTGCGGGACTTGCAGGTTGTAATCATTCTAAAAAGAGAGGACACTGGAACTGCAAACAATGTATTTCAGTATCATTGTCGCGTCATTGTTGACATTAGTCACAGACGAACGTTTTGAATTGTTGTTCTATTCTATTCTATTCATAGTTTGAAAGTAGTTCTTCGAGATGCTTTCAAGGTATGATTCGATAGAGTTGTCCTTGGTGATCCAAATGAGATGTAGGCTATGTGTATGAAGAAATGTTAAAATGCGACTTCTTAGCATAGTTATTACGCTTCATAAAGTAGTTTTCGAGGTCATCCAAATGATAATCATCCAACATTTTAACCCTTTTGATGCAGCTAACAGTTAGATCGAAATTTCGGAGTAAGGTCACTTAGAGAAGCCCCTCCGATTCGATGGGTTCGTTGGACTTACATAGTTCTTAAGAAAATTGCCCCTTTTCTGATAATGCCTTGCTCTCTGCATGAATGATTTAGAGCTAAGGCTTCAATTGGATTCTTTTGAGTGACATGTTTTCTCAATTTGAGCCACAATCCATCTTTCTTCTCAAGACTAGTTTGTGTGTTTTGGTGAAGGGATACGCGTGGTCCCTATTTCCGGTGTCTCTATTTTGGCGCGGAAAATTTGTAAAAAACTAATCACATGAGGTGGTCCTTTTTATGAAAAAAATACAGAACACTTTAAGGCGCAGTTTTGCTAATTGAGATGTTGGAAAACGTCTAAAAATGTGTTGAAAAAAGGAGATTTTACATGGAGTTATACAGGAGCATATCTGAGTGAACTACCACTACTTAAGGCATGATGCAAACAGCCAAGTACACACAGACACGGTTTAGCCTGACCTTGACTTGCTTACGTGTTTCCGAGTAAACAAAAAGGTCACCTTTTCGTTTTAGGATATTATTCATTTGGCGAGTATGCCTAGTTGTTTTCCCACGAGCATTGTACGAGCACAAAGAATGTTTAATACGGTCACTTACGTTAATTATTAGACAATTAAATTACGGGATTATTTTTGCAACTGTGGTTGAAAAAAGCGATTTTTTGGGTTGTTATCATTCGTACCCTGTCTCCACCGCCTTTTACCACCATGCAAGTTCAGGATGAGCTACTGCTTTTCACAATCAAATAACATTGATTTTGCAGAAACAAGTGAGCTCGTAAGTACTGTCCACCGGTGAGCGGTAATATACATAGTAAAAAAAGTTTAGCAACAAAATGTAAATATCTGTAGTAACCAAAATAGTTTTGTTTTAACATAAAATCGAACGTTTACACGATAGATTATAGCTAGAAAACACAAACAGATGAATTTTATACCGCCATCGCGTGCGTCTCGCACTCCAGGTGCATATTTCCGGTTTTCATGTCTGACATGGTATTCATGTGTATGGAGCATAATTCTAGAAAACATTTAGGTGTGAATATAACCGTCTTTGCCCAGCATAAATAAGGCCACTAAAAAGAGTTTTCTGCAACGCTGTTGAACTACGCCATGGACTTACGTTAGAAGGACGTTATATCGCTAATCTGTTCCTGCGTGGCAGAACGGGCGATAAAGATGTCTTTTTGAATTTTGCGCATCTCAAAGCATAAGTAACAGTTTGAGGATGCTATGTGAGCCAATTTTAGTGGTTTGAGATAGTCCCGGTCAAGGACGTCGTACAAAAGGCCACGAGAAGATGACCGTCATAATTTCGTAACGTCACGGCAAAGATGTTCAATATCAACACCAAAACGTCCGAGTGGCTTCCACAGGAATTTCAACATGGAGTATCCACACTTACCATCCGTGATCGTCTCCACAGATGAATGGTTACTAGACGTTGACCATACGTTGTTATTTCCCTGACGCTACGCCATGAACGCACCAGACTTGACTGGCATAGTGTCCTAAATGCTTTAAGCCAAATTAAACGTATACAACATTGATGTACTCCCATTATCATCCCTTTCTTTCTGATTTGTCACCCATAGAGCACATACGGTGCATTTAAGGAAGACGTGTGCGTGATCGTATTGACGCGAATGACGTTCAATCTCTTGAAAAGTAGTGAATGTTGATACTGTGTACAAACAATATAAGTGGATTAGAAATCGATTCACAGCTGTTTTTGCTCGAAAATGGCCTCATAATCGATACCGAATTCTATTGTAACTTTTTATTTTGACCCCTCACCTACGTCAGGACAACGTTTCTAACACAATATTTAACGTTACCACAAAGCGACCTTTGAATGTTGTGCGTAAATGCATATGCTAAAATGTATATAACGATTGTGAAATAAATATCACAGAAAATGCATGTTTTCAATTAACAAAGTCAGTGTTGCTAAACTTTTTTTACATGGTATATTTTGCAAATTTTGTTTGTGCTCTAGCCTAGAGTCAATAATGGACAGGTCACATGTGGGGACGATTCCTAGCCTAAGAGTGTGGTAAGGGTTAATCTTTGCAAAGTGGCAGAAGTGTACACTGGTCCAATTTAACCCTTTCCCGAAGGACAAAATGTTAGGGTTGCACAATGAAAGTTGTCGTTGATGACAAGATAACTGTTGATACAAATGTGATTTGTGTAGGCCTAGGCTACAACTATTTCAACTAGGCCTACTATGGTAATATCGCGGCGGTTGGCAGGCCCGTAGGAAGCAATTTCATATGGGGGGGGGCTAAAGCCCTTGTCCTGAATATTGGGGGGGCTAATTTGGATTTTCTTAAAATTTTCAGTGTAAAATTAAGAAAATTCGGCATTTTTGGCCAACATTGGGGGGCTTACCCCCCCCCCCTCCTAGCCCCCCCCCCCCCTGTTCCTACGGGCCTGGTTGGAGCACCTAGCGGTAAATTCATGCCCGTAGGAACAGGGGGGCTAATATTGGCCAAAAATGCCGAATTTTCTTAATTTTACATAGACAATTTTGGGAAAATCCCAATTAGTCCCCTCCCCATATCGAGGACAATGGCTTTAATAGCCCCCCTCCCACAATATAGCCTAAAAATTGCTTCCTACGGGCCTGAAATTACTTGCATTTTTCTCACCAGTACAGCCCCTATAGAATCAGTCGGGATGACGTCATAGCCTCACTTTCATTTTTTCATCGAGGGTACAACCTCGGTCTTTATCGTTACGGGATACCAACTTTGAGGCAGATTATTTCAAAAATCCTTCGTTAAAATTCATAAACAAAACTCTTTCTTTAAAGAATGTGATTTAAACTTTCTAACTACCAACGCATTTTTAATAATCAGGCGTAGTCGTCGAGATATTAATGCTGAAAGTTGGTTATGCTTCAACGAAAAAGACCGAAGCTTTCACCTCCACCGAATGAGTGCAGGTCCGCTGACGACGTTTTTGATTGGCTGAAAGAATTGTGCCGACCGTATCAATATCAAATCCGATCCTGTAGCTTTTCTCTCGATTAGATCGATTCATATCCAGTGGTGAAAAAATTATGATTCTTGTATGATGTCAGTCTAAGATAGCCTATAGGGCCTACGTAGGCCTGCTGGCCGAGCCGGAGTTCGAACTCGCAGCCCATGGATTGAAAGAACCCGCCGTCACCGACCGAGGTATCCGGGTCCAGCACTCAAATAGTTGTAAATAGTTTTAAAAGTGCAGTAAATAAGTATTGTATTGGAAAACAAACCCGGTTCTCACCCGACTGTTATGGACCGGAGGCGGGTAGGGCCTACATAAAGAGAAACAGAACCATAAAGAAAAGGACCAGAGGAACCAGAGAGGCAACAGCCTATAAGAGGTCTCGACACACAAGTAACACGTAAGTAAGTAACGTAACGGTCTGTGTATAACGATCGAGATCATGTTGCAAACAGTCTCGAGGGTAACGATTGATTGAATACGACAGTTCCAGTCTAAAACTGCAAAGGATACCAGTCTAAACCAAGGAATGTCACTCGCGTAACACTTCCGGTTTGGAGGCTTCGACCTTCAAAATAAATATTTTTCCACAAAATGAAGCCCTCAGCGACTTCAGAACCGAAATGGGACCCATGGAGCACTTATCACGTTTCCAAAGAAAAACTTGAGGTGGCACTCAAAAGGAAAGAAGCTGCCGAACAAAGAAAACTCGAATTTCAGAGGCTGAAGTCGAACCCTCATCTCCACACTGGACGTGGTGGAACAATTGTAAGCATTTATAAAAATCTTGGGAAGTGAGCTATGACTATGAGGGTAAGCCTACCCCCTGATTTTTTCCAATTATAGTATTTTTTTACAAGTTTCAAAACTGCCATTGTTACTGACTGAGAGTTAATCCGAGTCTTCTCTGGTGTAAATACGCTTTTTGATATTTTGATTTTTCGCTATTTACATCAGAGAGCGTTGCTCTTTGAAAATATCAAGAAGTTCGCAACTCGATGTTGCGCATCGTTCACCGCCCGATCTTAAACGATATCCTTAAAACGCCTGATGGTATCGATAAATGAACCATTTATTGTTATGACTGCTGAAAAAATTTGGACCAAAAAGTATTTCCAAAAGGTTTATAGGCAATGTTTTGCAATATTTTCCCTCACCTGAGCAACCTTTGTTTACCTTGACCTTCCATTCAAAACCAAAGGTTATACTCTTCCAGCAGGCCGATTTTAAATGAAATTTTTGGTCAGGTATGACAAAAAATGATTAATTGATCTATACCCTACAGTGTTTTACCGAGTGATTCGATATGATACACAAAAACAAAGCTTCACTACTTGTAACGTTACCGAACTTTCCGCTGTTTTCAAAGAGCAACGCTCTCTGATGTAAATAGCGAAAAATCAAAATATCAAAAAGCGTATTTACATCAGAGAAGACTCGGATTAACTGAGAGTGAGAGACGGCGTTTTAAACGCAAGTGATGTCGAAGCTACAGGGTTTTCCCTATCCTTCAGAATTTGGGGGTTAGGATCAATCTTCGAGCAGAGTTGTCGTTCGTTATTCTCACATACATCTCTGCAGTGGGCTGACGCCATGTTTGACAAGAATCTTCAGAGGTCCCATTCACGCACATATGTGCGTAATTCACGTACAGAAGAGAAAAATCATGCACGCAAATTCTGGGTAAAGGGTGCATGCATGCACTGAATTCATTGAATGGAAACAGCTTTAAAACATATTTTTCATGAAAAATTTCTCTGTTCTACAGGATACAATTTCTAAGTCAATGAAAATATATTTTGTTGGTTAAAACTGGTTAACCCTTTCCCAAACGGCAAAATCTTAGGGTGATCCACTTTAAAAACTGCCACAAATGACAAAATGGACATTAATAAAGATGGGATTTGTGTAAAATATAGCCCAGAAAATATTGAGGCAAAAGGAGAAACTGCTGGTTATCAGCAGTTTCTTCTTTTGCCTCAATGTTTTCCCAAGCCTTTTCTATTAGGGACGTCAAAACCAGGTCTTGTTTGGGAAAGGGTAAAGTAAGAATGTAATTACCCCTTGGAAAATGATAATAGCGTATAATTTTATTGTTTACATTCAGAACGTAATTTCCATGATGAGTAATTATTATGAGCACCCTGTTTTCAAAGACACTCGCTGATAGGCTTCAATTAACCAATCAACAAGCATATCTCAAAAGTACTCGATATTGTGTCACAAACATGTTGTCTGCTTGATGTAGAAATAATTGAAACAAAAATGTCAACAGATAGATTGTTTTTCCAAATTGCAAGAATAATTGCAATTGATAAATGGATGGGAATAACAACGTTAATGATGTTCGCTGAATGAGTTCAGAAAGACATGCCATAATTTTTCCAGTGGAATCCAGGACATTGGATGAACAATTTCCGGGATTTGCAATGTTTTTCCGGGACTCCTCACCCCCCCCCCCCCCCCCCCCCCGCCGGCCCGTCGTCGCTCGCTAGCTTAAATTGTTACACAAGGTGTCATAATCTTTCGACCACACTGTTATCTGGGTAATTAAAAGTCCGATTATCGATTTTTGTCTATCAATTAAGGGTCAGTGTGTATGTTATTAACAGCTGCTGTCAACTTTACACTGGATTAGCATAACTTTTGAAACTTAAACCTTTACTTGAAATTCTCTACACTTATATAGTGCATAATCGGGAATGGAAGGTTTCCGGGACATTTGCTTTATGTACGGGATGCCGGGACGGCATATCGATTTCCGGGACTGTCCCGGACGTTCTGGGACGTATGGAATGTCTGAGTTTAGATGCAAGTTGAAAAAGGTAAAATGGTTTGAGGAATGCTATTTCTGTTTATGTCAACTCTCTGAAATTCTAACACCTGTCACTCGCCATTACTTAACTGAATCACCACCCCACAATGGAAACTAGCCTGTATTTTAGTGCACCCCCAGTTTTCATGTTGCACTCCCAACTTTTTACTCCAGGGAGTGCATGCACTCCCAAAAAAAAAATTTGACTGGGAACCCTGATCTTGTCAAACTGAGGAAAACGTGTATTATTACTGTTTAACTGTTTCATGTGTAACATAATGAAGTAGACAAAGAAATTATGATTCCGTGTATATTTGAAAGGCATCATAACTGATGAATTTACCCATATACAATGGAACTATTTTCTCAAGCCTCCTTACCAATGTCAATGAATTTTGTGCTAAAAATAGACTCCATTTACTGTTTTGTTTTGATAAACCGTCGGTGTTGTTATAAAATCTCGTATCTACGTCTTGAATCAAGCCCTAGTTGCGAGATTTTATAACAACACTTACGAAGTACTATTGAAGTACTATTGTTTGTCTGAAATTACGTCACGGTTAGCTGGGTAAAATCGTTCCCTATCACAATGAAATGTACAGAGAAATTACTGCGCCCTTGAATGAATGACATCAATTTAAAAAGAATAAATTATTGTCGTTGGAAAATGATATTGAATTTTAAGCAATGTGAAGTGTAATATATTTTGGACTTCGGAAAAGAAAAATTATTTGTTATTGCCATTTTGATGTGATATAAAATGACGTAATCTAGTCCAACTACAGAGGTGAATGTAATGAATGAACCGTGTGCAAGAGAGTGGGTTAGCATTTGAAAAACATGGGGGAAATTCCCCAATTAATTTTGAAAACATGCAAGATCTGTAATTATTATGGGGGACTTCCAAGTTTGCAATTTACTGGCGCCATTTCAGTTTCAGTTGCGTTGGTCGACGTATCAGTTATGTTGGTGGTCATTGATTTGTTTCTTGGTGAAAGAAATCGGTAAAAACGCTTTTCCCCAGTCTGATCCATTGTTTGTCAGAGAAAATGCAAATGATTCGATCATTATTGTCTATGACAACAACAAATATAAAATTTGAATTTCCTGTTAATAGAAACTTTTTTTAAACTTTTCTTTGTAAGTAGATCTAATTCACTTCGAAAAAAATCTACATTTATTAGCTCACCTGAGCACGAAGTTCTCAAGGTCAGCTATTGTGGTCACTTTTTGTCCGTCGTCCGTCTGTCTGTCTGTCCGTCCGTCCGTCCACAATTTCGTGTTTACACTCTAGCATCTACAAATATAAGCCAATCTTTACCAAACCTGGTCAAAACATGTATGACTATAAGATCTCGGATGAGTTCGATTATGGGTCAGATCGAACTATAATGTCTGGAGTTATCTGCCCTTGAATGCGAAAAATAGCTAGTTTTGACATTGTTTACACTCTAGTACCTACAATTATTGATCAATCAAGTAAAAACTTTAACACAATGTTTGTGACCATAAGATCTCGGATGAGTTCGATTTTCAGTCTGATTGGCCCAGAAGGTCTTGAGTTATGTGCCCTTGAAATTGACAAAATTGCCATTTTCGACCGTTTTCGACTTTGTTTACACTCTAGCATCTACAAATATTGACCAATCAAGACAAAACTTTGAGACAATGTTAGGGACTATAAGATCTTGTATGAGTGTAATTTTCATATTGATCGGATCATAAAGTCATGAGTTATACGCCCTTGAAATTGACAAAATTGCTGTTTTCAACTGTTTTTGATGTTGTTTCAGGGATTTTGTTACCTGCGAGTCCCGAGTCCCTGACTCACATTTTTTTCTCAGGACTCATTGAAAAATATTCAGTGAGTCCCAGAATGCTAACATTTTCAATGTGTAATCGACATTGTCTTTCAAAGACCCATATGTTTCAATATTGGACTCATTGTTTTTGGAACAAGTGGGTCCCAGGACTCTTCCGCATAAATTTGTAACAAAATTACTGTTGTTTACACTCTAGCATCTACAATTATTGACCAATCTAGACAAAACTTTGACACAATGTAAAGGACTATATGATCTCGAACGAATTTGACTTTCAGATTGATCGGATAAAAAATTCCTGAGTTATATGCCCTTGAATTTGACAAAATTGATGTTTTCTACTGTCTTCGACTTTGTTTACACTCTAGCATCTACAGTTATTGACCAATCAAGACAGAAACTTGGTCACAATATTACAGACTATAAGATCATGTATGAGTTTGATTTTCAGATTGATTAGATCAAAAGGTTATGAGTTATACGCTTTTGAATTTGACAAAATTCCTGTTTTTGATTGTTTTCGACTTTGTTTACACTCAAGAACTACAATTATTTACCTATTAATACGAAACTTGGACACAATGTTGGTGACCACAATTTCTTGTTTGAGCTTGAACTGCGGTCTCATTGGACTAGAAAGTCGTGAGTTAAGTTATATGCCCTTGAAATTGACAAAATTGATGTTTTCGATTGTTTTGGAGTTTGTTTACACTTTAGCATCTACAATTGTTGACCTATCAAGACGAAATTTGGACACAATGTTGCTGAACATAAGATCTTGCACCAGTTTGAATTTCAGCTTAATCAGAGTAGAATTTGCTGAGTTTGCTGAGCCCTTCAAATTGACAAATTTGCCGTTTGCGACTGTTTTTACTCTAACAACCACAAATAGCAACAAAACGAGACAAAATTTGGACACAATGTTGTTGACCATAAGTTTGTTTTCAGTCTTAAAGTCACAAATAATTGATTTGAACAAAACTGTGGCTAATATCATCTTGGTTCAGGTGAGCGATATAGGACCATCATGGTCCGTCCTCTTGTTTTTTCAAAAGTGAATGATTTTTTTATTTACAATGTTTTTCTCACACAATGAAAATATAAATGAATGTAATCAAATGTTCAATTAAAAAGATTCGTAAAACCATCATTTGACTTCAACTGCTACTAGGGTGGGAATGTGAGATTCCAGTTAATTTCGGTAACCAATTGGACGCGACTTGCTGTCAAAAGCTAGATTTATTGATATTCCGTATTGATTTTTTTGCATGACCAACCCACGCTTGATAATAAAACATGCATGATCGTTCAGAAATTCTGGGGATTCTCGCAATCGCGCTCCTAGATCAGACACTGAGGTTCATTTATTACTTTAACCCTTTCCCAAACAAGACCTGGTTTTGACGTCCCTATAAGAATTGACTTGGGAAAACATTGAAACAAAATAAGAAACTGCTGATAACCATCAGTTTCTTTTTTTGTCTCGATATGTTCTGTGCCATATTTCACACAAATCCTAGCTTTTATTACATCAATTTCGTCATTTGTGGCAGTTTTTTAACTGGATCGCTCTAAAATTTTGTGGTATGGGAAATGGTATAGCAAAAACTCCCACATATTTTTTGAGTAAGCATATATACAGTGCTTCTGAAATAAGTTGCCCGAGTTGTCCGACTTGTCCGTTTGCCTGTACGGACAAGCAGTTTTTTAAAGCTAGGTTGTCCATGGACAAGTGAAAATCTGGTTATGATAAAAAGTTTTTTTTGCTTTTTCTCACAATTTTTTTATAAAATGTAATTACTGATAGTTAATGTACAAATTTTGTTAAAGACTATAGTAAGACAGTCAGAATAGATATGCAATAAACAAATGAAGCTATTGAAAAGTATATGGGTTTTGTACGGACAAGTTGATTTTTGATACGGACAAGTCAATTTTGGATCAACACTTGTCCGTGTGTAAGTAGATTTTCAAAATATTTCAGAAGCACTGATATACACTGCTCTTTATCTTTTTTTAATGAAATTCGTATTCCGTATACCTCTTGTTATCTCTCACTTCATCTTTATGATCGTTTCAGTTTGACCCAGCTCTTCAGAGGTGGTATTCAGCTAGGATGACTTATGCTCGTACCTACACCCAGGGAAGAAACAGTGCATGGGGTGTAATTTTTGGTTTTGTTGTTCCTGTTGCTTTGTTGACTGCAGGGATTCACTATGACAGGGTAAGATCAGATATGATGGGGAATCACATGGCGCAACACTTTAACCCTTTCCCAAACAAGACCTGATTTTGACATCTTTATAAGATGTGGCTTGGGAAAACATTGAGGCAAAAGAAGAAAGTGCTGATAATCAGCACTTTCTCCTTTTGCCTCAATATTTTCTGGAGATTCTTTATACACAAATCCTATCTTTATAAGCATGAATTTTGTCATCTACAACTCATTTCAAATTGGACAAGAAAAAATTTGCCGGTTGGCAAAGGGTTAATGCCTCTGTATCGAAAGATCAGGGGCATATTGTTTTACTCTTGTTCATCTGTCTGTCCGTCTATTTGTTAGCTCACCTGAGCATGAAGTGCTCAAGGTGAGGCTATTTGTTAGCTCACCTGAGCATGAAGTGCTCAAGGTGAGGCAGAGCTATTGTGGTCACTCACCGTCCAGCGTCCATCTGTCTGTCCGTTCACAATCTCTTCAAACATCTTCTTCTCCTAGACCTTTAGGCCAATTATGACCAAACTTCGCAGGAATGTTCCTTTGGTGACCCTCTTCAAAAGTGGATTTTTGATTCGTCGAAATTTGTGGGCGTGGCAGGGCTGGGCTAATTTTGGGACTTTTAGAAATTATAAAAAAATCTTAAAAAATCAACCATTAGTCTGATTTGAACCAAACTTTGTAGTAATGTTCCTTGATTGAACCTTTTCAACGTTCGTTCACTAATTTTCAGATTTGTAAAAAACGTGTTTGTGGCAGGGTGAGGCTTATCCGACTTAAAGAAATTATTTTGATAATTCTTAAAAAATCTTCTTCTCTTTGACCAATGCACTGATTTCATATCAAACTTGGCCGAAAACATTCCTTGCATGACCCATTTGAAAACATGATCACAATTTCTTTATTCGTCAAAAAAATGTGGGCGTGGCAGGGAGGGGCTTATCAGACTTTCAGAAATCATAAGAAAATTCTTCAAAAATCAAACATTGGGCCAATTCGAACCAAACTTGGCAGGAATGTCCCTTGAATGACCTTTATCCCGATTTGTTTATAAATGTTCAGATTCCTAAAAAAAATATATGGGTGTGGCAGGGTGGGGTCTATCCGACTTAGAGAAATTGCAGATGTTGTCGTTGTTCCTAGAAAGTGCCTTATAGTTTTTGAGTCACATGTGTCTTTTATTACAAACCATTTCTATGCTTCAAATGGAGAATATTTTGACCTACAGCTTTTTACCAATGACCAGGACCTATCGAGAGGCATGAGAATACAAAATTAAATGTCAGATTTAAAGCAATAGTCAGATGAGCGATATAGGGCCATTCTGGCCCTCTTGTACATGTATGAAAACTTAACATTTGCCTTTTCTCCAAAAGTATTTTACATACAAAGCTCAAATTTGGTATGTAACTTTCTTTCAGTGACATTTATCTGTTCCATGTAATATGACCTTCCTCAAGGTCATCCGTTAAAGTGACATTTCACAATTATTTCATTTTTCAAAAGTATGTCTTGATGCAAAAATTGTTTATTCTAATGCGTAGAAATGCTATCAGTTTTTTAGCTCAACTTTTCGAAGAAAATGAGAGCTTATACTGTCACCCGGGCGTCGGCGTCGGCATTGGCGTCGGCGTTGGCGTTGGCGTTGCAACCAAGGTTAAAGTTTTTTCAAACATCAATAACTTCCATACTATCAAAGGGATTCAACTCAAACTTGGAATACTTATTCACCATCACACCCTCTACCTTACTATCAGGGCCCATGACCCTGGGACCACTCTATTTGGAGTTATGCCCACTTTATACTAAGCAACTTAGAAAGTCGAGCGCGCTGTCTTCGGACAGCTCTTGTTTTAAGTTGCTATTAATAAGCAAAAAATATGCATTTAAAGTTGAGACAGAAATGACAAATTCTATATAAATCTGAACTGTTGTCCACAACAATTTGTCTAATTTTAGCACAAAAATATATATTTCTCGTAAACGGTTCAATATTTTGGCTTAAAATTTTCAGATTTTGCATAAGCAGTGTTTTTTCTCCTTCTTTGAACGGGTCCGTAAAAAGGACCCGTTCCCAATGCCAAATAGTGTATATTTTCCCCAAAATCTGGAGTGAAAATTCCCAATGCAAAAGGTATTCCATCTTTTTGAAAGAAAACTTGGTCATTTCCTTTCATATGTTGACTAAAAGATATCCAGAGGCAAACTTGAAGTTCCTCAAGTTGATTTCATATAGTGAACTATACATAGGACTCAATTTTTGTTGCAGTCTGTGATGAAAATTTTTCCCATTTTTTTACAAAACAACGCATTTTTCCCAATTTACCTGGTTTCGGACCCATTCCCAAAACTATGAGAAAAAACACTGATAAGAAAACATGGTATTTCAGATAGAATAAAGGTAACATTTATGTAAAAATAATTGTGAAATGTCACTTTAACCATTATCAACCCTTAACACGAAAACTTAACATTAAATTGAAAAATAGCCATTTTGGGGGCTTTCATGTTGCACACATCTTGTTTGATATTTTTCAACAGTTCTGTTTAATATATATGACAGATTAAACTAGAAAGACCTGAAGGTCTTTAGTCGCTCCACAGACCTGAATTTCTTGTAATATTTAATCCAAGTTTTGACTAGATTTTTCAATACTTGTGGTTCTTACAGCAAAAACAAAGTAAAAAAGCAGCAATCATGTGGACAAAGCAAAAAGAAAGTAAATGCTATTTTGGGGATGTTAGAGCGATAATAAAATTGCCAAATCCAAGGACACATAATTCAGTATGTGAGTTTATAATCAAGCCGAAAATTTGACTCTGTTAAAATTTTGTCTTTTAGTCAACATTTATGGCTTCAAGAGAGAAAAAAGTGTCAAAAACTGAAATTTTGTCAATTTCAAGGGCACATAACTCTGGTTGTAACAGTGTGATCGTGCTGAAAATTGCACATAAGCAAGATCTTATCAACAAGATTCGTTCTAGGTATCATCTTGATTAGTTAACATTTGTGGTTGTTACGAGTGAAAACAAAGTCGAAAATGGCAATTTTTTCAAAGTCAAGAGCACATAACTCATGACATTAGACGTTGATTAAGCTGAAAATTACACCCAGGCAGGATATAATGCTTATATATATTCTGTACAAGTTTTGTCTTGATTAGTCAATATTTGTAGATTTTAGTGTAAAAACAAAGTCAAACCAGCTATTTTTGACATTCAAGGGCAGATAACTCGGGTTATTCTGGTTCAATCCAAATTCTTTGATGGAATCTGAGAGAGAGTCACCCAAAGATCATCCTGTGAAGTTAGGTTGAAATCCATCCAATAGTTTTTGAGAAGATTTTTAAAGAAAAAGTTACTGATGCATGCACGGACGCACGCATGGACGCACGCACAACGGACACACCGCCATGACAATAGCCCGCTGGCCTGAAAGGCCAGTGGAGCTAAAAATGAAGTAGAAAAATGCTGGAAATCGCAAGGGATTTGCTGAATGCAAAGACTTTTAAAATCAGGTAATAAAAAAGTTATTGATGAGGATCCAAAATTTTGGTTGGTCATCAATTTTTTTTTATCAGCTGATTTTTAAAAGATCTACATGTACCTAATTGTTGGCGTTTTCCTGCCTTCTTTTCTTCAAAATAAAATACAAATTGATCATGTATTTTAAAACAAAATTATTGATGATGTTCTGAAATGTTTGAGTCATGTGATTCCACTAGGCAAAAATTACCCCTTTCCAAAATGACAAAATATTAGGGTGGTCCAATTTTAAAGCTACTTAAAATTGATCACAATAAAGATGTGATTTGTACACAAAATGGTATGTACAGAAAATATTGATGCAATTAATGAAGCCCACAACACAGTTTGTTAAACAGGGGCGGAGGTGGTGCAATGGTAACGCGCTGGACTTGAAACGCAGGGGTCTCTGGTTCGATCCCCCGCTTCTCCAGTCTTTCCGATGAAACTTTAAACAGAGGTCTTGTCTCCATATGACTTTAGCTGTTGAGTGGGATGTAAAACTCCATACAAACCAACAGTTTGAACATTGAAAGAAATTTTGAAAGGCCATTACCCCCTTTTATCTATTGCTCTGTTAGTTGTTTTGATCTTTCCATCACATTCAAATTGTGGATCAGTCAAACTATTTGCTCTCTGTCAAAAGGTAAACCCCTTCCCAAACAACAACCAATAGACTATTCCAAGCATATGACAACATATTTTTTTAAGATATCAACATACAAATGTATTTATTATCGTTTACTCAAAACTTTCTATATTGATTTTCGAATGGACTGAACAAAATATGCATAATGTGGAATAGGTTATTTATGATATAGTGTCCAAAATCAACAAGGGACAATTTAAAATTAGTAAGCAAAGTCAGTTCTGAAATGAGCATTTTAAGAAGAGAATGCTAAAATTGTGTTATTACATATTCAATGCTTTTTAACAAAAACCTTGTAACTGCCGCTTGTTTTAAGCTGCAGTTACGAGGATTTTGTTGAATTTAACTCTTTCCCAAACAAAACCTGGTTTTGACGACCTTAATAGAAAAGGCTCGGGAAAACGTTGAGACAAAAAAAGAAACAGCTGATAACCAGTAGTTTCTCCTTTTGTCTCAATATTTTCTGTGCTATATTTACACAAATCTTGTCTTCATAGCCATCCATTTTGTCATCTGTAGCAGCTGTTATATCCAAAACCCCCAAAATTTTGCTGTTTGGGAAAGGGTTAAAGGACCATATGCTGACGTCCTTGGTTACTTGTGTCTATGTTTCTTTATCCTGATAACATTTCCTTTTCCAATTCTATTTTCAGAAAGAACGAGAGCAGGCGATGAGACGTGGTGAAGTGTCGACAAAAGCAAAGAATTTCAAGGGTCATTTCTAAATCTGTTATGAACGTGCTAACTTATTACAGAGATTGTGTGTGGAAAGATTTATTCCTTTCCCAAACAAGACCTGGTTTTGACGTCCCTTTTAGAAAAGGCTTGGGAAAATATTGAAACAAAAGAAGAAACTGCTGATAACCAGCAGTTTCTCCGTTTGTCTCAATATTTTCTAAACCATATTTTACATGAATCCTATCTTTAATTGTTTTTAGTGGCAGTTTTTGAAGTGGATTCTAGAATTTGTCGTTTGGGAAAGATTTATACTACTGACTGGTGGAGTAGTGTTCTACTTCAATTTGGTGCTGTGATTAACCCTTCCTCAAGCGGCAAAAATTTAGGGTGTTCCAATAAGCAAGCTACTGTAGCAGACAAAAGTAAATTGATTGGTGTACAATAAACTTAAACGTATAGAAATATTGAGGCAAAAGGAGAAATGCTGGTTACTAACATTTTCTTCTTTTGCCTCAATGTTTTCCTAAGCCTTATATGAGAGGAACATCAAAACCTGATCTTGTTTTGAAAAGGGTTAAACAATAAAAGAAGAACCAGGGTTGCTAATTTGAAAAGGGCCAATACCCAAATGTAGAGTTGTTGATTAGAGTTGTCTTCACATGTATGAAAGGTTAAGACCAATCGAAATTCAGAGTTCTTGTCCACACAAAAATACATATATATGTCTACTATTCAAAAACGCCAAATTTGTATACATGTACATGTCAATACACAGAAACCATATGGAGAAAAGTAGAAAATGCTGATTGATTTATCATTTATATCAACATTTTGTTCTCTTCTTTATTGTATCCAAGAGTCTCTGTGTTAGATGTGTCAAAACCAGGGTTTGTGATGGAGATGACTAAATAATCGTCTTTCAAATTCAGAAGTTGGTTCATGTTCAGAAATGGTCAAAAGAATTGTAAATGGTCATAAAAATATGTATAAAATATTGTTTTTTAGATGAAATGAACATAGTCTTTGTTGTTCTTCGTATCACTATCCAAAACAATGACAACAGTTTGGGATCAAGCCGTTGAAATATTTGAGGATAAAGGACATGCTCTTTTTGACTCCCCAATAAGACCATGGATTTGGAAAACATTGTGGAAAATGAAGAGATTGTTTCAAGCAATTTACTAGTATTCATTTCCCAAATTGCTTTCTACACAAATGACAAAAAAGGTAGAATTACATTCATTTCGTAGGCTAAATTGTACATCTTTGAATTTGGACCCATCTAAAATTTTGTTCTTTGGTAATGGGTTAAGGCATTGTTTTGAAGTGTCTCGCAGAATAGTTTTGAGATAACATTGAGGCGAAATAAGAAAGTACTGTCTGATAATCTCAATATTTTCTGTGCTTTAAAACCCTTTCCCAAACAAGACCGGGTTTTGACCGCTCTGGATGGTAAGAAAATATTGAAGGAAAAGAAGAAAATACTGACAATCACCATTTTCTCCTTTTCCTTTAATATTATCTTTGCTTTTAGTTTCGTAAATGTTAGTTATTTACAACCAAATGTCTGGAGTCCCAACATTTTGCTGAATGGGAAAGGGACAAATGGTTCATGGACACCAATGCGAATGTAACTAACTCGCGTCAAATGTTTTCTCAAATTGGAGGAGTCTAGAATACTACCCTATCAGAAAGGATTAATAATCGACGATTTACGTACAACATACCAGACTTGTCACGAATCGGTTCCTGGTTCAAGGCATCGCCAATGAAGTCTGGATGAGAGTGTAAACCAAGGCTCTGCTTCCAAGATGACCCTTGGCGTTAAGGATTATAATCCCATTATTAACTTTAAAACACTTCGTGTATCTTCGCGAGTAATTCGTAGCAACGGAAATTGACGAGGGTCTCCCTCGTCAATTTCCTTTACAACGGATGATGCCTGTAATTTGAGAGGATATCTCGTTAATTTGCGTTGTCATGGATGATGCCCCGAACTGCACGAAGTGTTTGCTATATATAATGATGGGTTGTAATCCGTTAGTGGGAGTAAAACTCCATACAACCGACCAATCTTTCATATAAACTGAAAGCATTTTTTTCGTGTAAGACTTTCCCGAACGACAACAGTTTTATGATCCTTCATATTGCAGATGACACAATGAATGCTATTGAAAAGCAGGCTTTTTGTGTATTATAGCCAAGAAAATATAGGAGAAAGGAGAAACTGCTGAGCATCAACATTGTGGTCTGCAACACTTTGGACATTGGGACAGTCCAAAGGACCTCTACGGATAAGGCGAGAATTCTCCATAAAAGGCTCAGCTCGATGGGTCAATTCTCAAAACTAACAAATTGAGAAACAAAATTAAGCTTTATGGTTAGGTAGACAAATAAAGGAAATAAACACCGATTTTTATGTCATTTTAAAAGATCTATAGGTGCAGATAACTCTTGATTTTAGTACCCACCTAAATGGTTTCGTTTTCTTACACTACCGGTATTCAAAGAGGTAAAATGAAGATTCTTTTATTTTTATTTGCAATTTATTTTCTACAGATACAGGGATAAATGGTGTTGACATCATATGGCAGCTTTGGTTTTGTCCGTATTGCGCATGCGCACCATTGAAACAACTTTAAATGCGCACTTTCCCGCCAAAAACCGAGGCATACCTACCTTCCCAAGGCTGGCTAACATCGTTCCCCCCCTTGACCCAGCTTCCCATTGACATATGTTGTGTAACTGGATCATAGACTTCCTTGGTAAAAAGGATTTGCTGGGTCACGGGGGGGGGGGGACGTACTTTTATACTAAAAATAGTACTCATATACCCATATGCCATAATTTTGGCGGGAAGATTTTGCCCTTAAACTCGTTTCAATGATGCGCATGCGCATTAAGGACAAATCGAAAAATGGTTTATGATTTCAACACCAATTGTCCTTACATTTACAGAAATCTTTTTGCTTATAAAACTAAAGAAAACTTAAATCTGGTTTAATGAATAACGGTGGGGTAAGAAAATGTAATTTTGGGGGTAGGTACAGAAACCAAGAGTTATCTGTACCTGTCGAATCGTTTTGATCGTACAAAATCAGTTTTCATATGATTTAGATATATATCTAACAATACAGTTCGAAATAATAATCAATTTGCATGTTTTAAAAAATGACTTTTCCATTTGAGCCTTTTAGGGAGATCTCTCGCCTTATCCGTAGAGGTCCTTTTTACTGTTTTGCAAAGGATTAAAAACATTTCGAAAACAACCCAATGAGACTGACCCCTAAGTCTTACGGGCGTCAAAAGCTAATGAAGGTGCAAATTTCCCATATTGCTATCATGAAAATGTAAAATACAGTTATTTCGCTTTGTTCATATTAATGTGGGAAAATACATACCACAGCAATAATTAGTTCTTCCACAATTCTGTTTATACGCGACCCGTTTGAATACAGTTTGAACCAGAGGACATGAAAATTGTCGAATTTACTGGACGCGGTAGATTAATTTTGTTTCTTTTATTTTTCTTTAATTTGTTGGTTAAAAATCACCACCGAGTAATAAACACATCTCTAATTAACCTTTCTGTATGTAGTTTTACATGGACCTGAAACACCGGAAAGTCCCGAATTTCGGTTAAAATTTAATTGAAAAGACATCCGTTTTAAAGCGTGACGTGTAACATAAAAAATCGAAGAATTTGATTACTTCGAGCAAAACTTATATTTGCGGCGTAAAAACTTATTCAAAAATATTACTTTACGTTTGGTTATCATATTGTATATCATTAGAAATGTTTATTATAAAATACAAGCAAATATTAAAGTCAGTATAGTGAAAATTAAAGCTCGCACTGACGCGTGACGTGAGCTATTTTCTGGAATTTTACTTTGAAATGCGATTTTTCACTATCTTTGAAATAAATACAGTCGTATTATTTTCATTTAAACTTCTTACATAATCAAGTTCAACATACGGGCCATAGATATTATGAAATATGAGCGATCTATTACGCCGTTTTCATGTCTTAATTAGAAATCTCCCAGGTAAAACAGAAATGTCCACCCCCTGCGTTTTTCCGAACAAAAATGTTTTAGTGTGCCTTTCGACGTGAATATTTTGTAATCCGCCAAAATCTGAATATTGATATTTTGAATACTAGTTAGTTCATTACAATATCTTTAAAATGGTATAACATGTAAATGCGTATCTTCAATATAGGAGAAACGCCAGAATTTTTCCCAGGTAAAACAGAAATGTCCACCCCCTTAAATTTACGTCAAAATGGACGTTTAACGTCGACATTAAGGCGATTGATTCTTCGTGTATTGATAAAAAAAAATCTGACAAATTGGGGTAATCTATAACAAACATTAAAGCCATCGGTTATGATCAAATGTAAAGTTTTTTTGCTTTCTCTCGTCAACTAAAATGTGAAAAAAGTAAGAAAATGATGTTAAAGTTTCTTCGCGTGTCTTGAAATTATTTCCTCATGATTACACGAATCACACAATGTTCGCTATATATCACAAGGCTTGTGTTTCCTATTTCTCCTTTCAAAGATATTTTACAAGTAGGCCCTTTGAAGTGTTGTTTCATATACAAGTTTGTTAAATTTCAAGCTATAAGAGTAATTGTTCCTTTTCTTTTTTTAGAACCAAAATAAACGAATCAATATGGTACAATATTTAGGACACGTAATAAGCAAATAACACGCAGACAAAAGAAATCACACAGACATAACAGACTAATTTCCCTCCATAGTGAGAGATCTGATTTTGTATGTTGCAAAAAAGTAATTGCAAAATATGTTGTAACAGGTTTTTTTCAAAAGCTACATAATAAGATAAAATACCGCCCGCGTTTTGAATATCGCGGAAATACACGAATGCCTTTTTAACGAGTATTCACAAACAATTTAAATAGTTTAATTGTAAAACGCAAACCATAATCCAAGGTTTCAAGGTTTCAAGGTTTAATTCAGACAAGACCCTTAACCAGGGTATATGTCCACAAACTTTTACAACATGTAACAATTAAAAATGCAAAAAACATGAAGATGAAAGCTTCAAAAGTGACTAGAATTAGATTGACGACAAACGTAGGGCATCACAATGATTATTACCTAATGATGGTCGAGTTTCCAGATATTTAAGTGTTCTTGTTTTAACCATTCCCAAGCGAAGACAGATTCCTAGCGCTGCAGATTACATGAGAAATTAAGTATTTTTAATTCTAGAGAGCCCTGAGAGAAACGAGGGCAGTACTGGTGGTCAGCACTCCCCTCCCCAGTGCTCTCATCTCTAATTTCCTCAAAACAGTATCCTGTTCAGCCCATACCGAAACGGCAAAATTTTAAATTGTTCCAATTTGAAAGCTGTTGCAGCTGGTAATTCCATGTACATAATATAGAGGCAGACTTTGTGTATAGTATAGCAAAGAGAGCACTGAGACAATGGGAGAAAATGCCGGTCATCAGCATCCTCTCCCCCATCTCAGTGCTCTCCCGAACATTTATAATGAAGAATGTTTAATCCAGGTCAACATTGCTCGGTAAATGGGCAAAAAAGAATCCAATTACAAACTCATCTTCAGTAGATCAAAATTTTAAACTGTGTCAATTTGGGAGCTACTGTATATGGCAATATTGTTTTTGGCAGGGATAGTATCCACTGACATTACAGAACAGTACAGCAACTTTTGCAAACATAAACACAAAAGAGGGACATGCCTGTTATCAGCAAATCCCTCCCCCGTATCGCTGTTCAGAGCCCCCTCGCAAAGTAACGTCACAACCAGGCTCCGCTCGTGAAACGCAGTCACCTAATCACCAATTTCGCCCACAAAACAATAACTTTCTTGATCCACACTTATATATGAAAAGTTCAGCTGCTGATGTAAGCTGACACATTAAATGAATTTTGTTTGCACATCCAAGGATGGGCAACACTGATAACCATGGCACACTTTGTAATACCTGGAATGTTATTCTGGTTCACCCTGACAGATCACTTATGATTCATGGTTTAGGATATATGACTATATATAACTTTAAAAGTATTTAAAATTTCCTTGCAAAATTTAGCAAGTTTGAACAGGGAATTTAAATCCTTAACATTCATGAGATTCTCAAAGCTAACTGCATTTGGACAACTCAACAAATCCCTAGGAATATAAGCTTTTTGTTGAACAGCAAAGTAGCTACACTCAAAAAGGTAATGGAATTCATCACCAAATCTGTCTGATAAGCATAAATGACACACTCTATCATCTCTCTCTATACCCCAAAATCTGCCTAATTCAATAGGCAATTTATGGTTTAATGTTCTAAATTGACACATAGTAGAAGCTAAATCATGTGGAAGCAGATTGAAATACTGCTCAAACACTAATTGGGACTTAAAAACTCTATAATTTAGACATTTAGGGGATTGAAAGACCGCTAGGGCCCATTCGTTTTTGTAATTGTCAACAAGTTTAGCTTTGACCAGTTTAGCAATACCTTTAGGGATTTTCTCTTGGTTCTGCCATAGATCTTGAAAGCCTGTTACATCAAGACAGTTCTTAATGGCTAATAACCACTTTGAATGGAATAGGTCTCTTTCATGCATTGACAGTATTATATTGTACAATTTATATGCAATTTTATCCTGTTTACCATTTAAAATACACTGCCAGAACCCTATCATTCTAGATTTGACTAAAATATCAATTGGGTATCTACCCAATTCACCTTGCAAGATGATATTAGGTGTTGATTTTTTAAGATTTAAAATTAGCTTGTAAAATTGAGAACATAGCCTTTCAAGGCAATCAGATTTTTCGAAACCGGTTATCTCAGAACCATATAATAAAATTGGTGCAACCATACTATCAAAAAGTTCCAACTGTAAGTCTATTGGAAGATGTAGTTTGCGGGATTTTTTTAGGATTGAAAACATTGCTTTACGTGCTTGATCCACAAGTCGCTGATTATTCTTTAAAAAACGACCATTGAACGAAAACATATTACCCAAATAAACAAAATTATTGTCTATTTCCAGGATTTGACCATTGTATGTGAATATGTAATTGTGTTCAAATCTCCTGTTACAAAATATTGTGATTTTAGTTTTAGATGGATTAACTTCCAGATCCCATGAGTTACAGTATAGGTACATAGCATTTAATGCTGCTTGTAGTTGATGGTTAGATTCAGCTAAAATTACAGTGTCATCAGCATATAATAAGAGATACAATTTAAAAAATACTTCAATGTCATCATTCCCTAGTAAAATTCTAGACATTTCAGACACATCGACTAGACCATCATAAGCATGTGAAATAAACTCGGAAAGATCATTTAAGAACAATGAAAATAATATCGGAGACAAATTCTCGCCTTGACGAACCCCGACATTACTAACAAATGGCTCAGATTTTAGATTATTTACTCTAACACAAGACTTCGCATTTTTATATAGGTTGTGAATAATTTTGAACATTTTACCGTCTATATGATGACTTAATAGTTTTCCCCAAAGATGACTTCTATTAACAGAATCGAAGGCTTTTTTGTAATCAATAAATGCACAAAAAAGTTTTTTACCTCTAAAGAGATATAAATCTATCAGGCATTTTAAGTTAAAAATATGATCAGTAGTTCCGTAACTTTTACGAAAACCAGAAATTAATTCATTTTTTATTTATTTATACTCCTGTTTTAGGAATAAATTGATAAACGACGCTGATTGACTTTTCCCCACAATATAAGGAAAAAAACATGGGTAACAAAGAAATGTTCGTTACGCACAACGTTTGTAAACGTGCAACGTTTTTAGCTCACCTGAGCACGAAGTGCTCAAGGTGAGCTATTGTGGTCACTTTTTGTCCGTCGTCCGTCTGTCTGTCTGTCTGTCCGTCTGTCCGTCCGTCCACAATTTCGTGTTTACACTCTAGCATCTACAAATATAAGCCAATCTTGACCAAACTTGGTCAAAACATGTATGGCTATAAGATCTCGGATGAGTTTGATTATGGGTCAGATTGAACCAGAAAGTCAGGAGTTATCTGCCCTTGAATGCGAAAAATACTTAGTTTTGACATTGTTTACACTCTAGCATCTACAATTATTGATCAATCAAGACAAATCTTGGACATAACATTGTAGACTATAAGATCTCGGATGAGTTTGATTTTCAGTAAGATCTGATTAGAAAGACGAGAGTTATGTGCCCTTGAATTTGACAAAATTGCCATTTTCGGCTGTTTTTGACCTTGTTTACACTCTAGAATCTACAATTATTCATCAATCAAGACAAAATTTTGCCACAATGTTTTGGACCATGAGATCCCGGATGAGTATGATTTTCAGTCTGATCTGATCAGAAAGTCAAGAGTTACTTGCCCTTGAATTTGACAAAATTGTCATTTTTGGCTGTTTTCGACGATGTTTACACTCTAGAATCTACTATTATTGATCAATCAATCCAAAACTTGGACACAAGGTTGGAGACTATAAGATCTCATACGAGTTTGATTTTCAGTCTGATCTGACGAGAAAGATGAGAGTTATGTGCCCTTAAATTTGATCAAATTGCCGATTTCGGCTGCTTTAGACCTTGTTTACACTCTAGAATCTACAATTATTGACCAATCAAGACAAATCTTGGACACAATGTTGGAAATCATAAGATCTCGGATGAGTTTGATTTTCAGCCTGATCTGACCAGAAAGTCGAGAGTGCCCTTGAATTTGACAAAATTGCTGTTTTCGGCTTTTTTTCGACCTTGTTTATACTCCAGAATCGACAATTATTTATCAAACAAGACAAATCTTGGACACAATGTTGGGCGCGATGAAATCTTGGATGAGTTTGATTTTCACAATATAATGTTATTGACCATAAGTTCGTTTTCAGTCTTAGAGTCATAAATATTTTTTGAATTGAAGAAAAGTGTTGTTTATATCATTTTGGTTCAGGTGAGCGATATAGGACCATCATGGTCCTCTTGTTCTATATTTTGACGTTACATAAATTGGTCGCAATACCGTGCGCGACGTCAAGGGGGAATGCTCCAGTTTCCTAAATTTTTTCCCAATAATAGAATTTATTTATATTCTGTATGTTGAAATTACATGTTATTACCAATTGAAAAATAAAATAACAAGAGGACCATGATGGTCCTAAATCGCTCACCTGAATCAAGATGGCAAGAGTGATAATGGCAATTTTGTCAAATTCAAAGGCATGAAACTTATAAGGACTTTCTGTTTGGAAACAATCAAGAAATAATTTTGTTCCAATCGATCCTGTAAGGTTGGGTATGAATTACCACAATTGTTGACGTTTTTTTTTTCTCCAATAATAATTTAATGGTTTCGCAATATACAACATAGTGCTAATTTTCAAAGCATTCTGATCTGTTAGATTGATCATTTATGATAGGCTCAATTAACAAAATTTGGTCTGTGATTGAAATAATATAGCGCAGGATTACCATCTGATAAGCTAAGGCTAATCCCTTATTTGTTTACATAAGATAAACATGGGGCCAGCCAGAGCAACAGATAAGAGAAATAGGACATAATTCTCTGAGTCCGATAAGCCCCTTCCTTCCTGCCACAGCCTGATTTTTTTTATCAATTGTAAGAATTTGAGAACAAATTTTCAAAAGAGTGAATCAAGGAACATTCCTGCAAAGTCTGGTTCATTTGGGCCCAATGGTTGATTTTTTTTTAAGAATTTTCTTATAATTTCCCGAAGCCCAATAAGCCCCTTCCTCCCTGCCAAGGCCAATTTTTTGTCAATTGTAAGAATTTGAAAACAAATTTAGAAAAGAGTGACTCAAGGAAAATTCCTGTAAAGTCTGGTTCAAATTGGCCCAATGGTTGATTTTTAAGTCTGATAAGCCCCCTTCCTCCCTGCCACGGCCACATTTTTTGACAAATGTAAAAAATTGTGAATAAACTTTGAAATGAGTGACTAGAGGAACATTTCTGCAAAGTCTGGTCCAAATTGGCCCGTTGGTTGATTTTTAAAGAATTTTCTTATGATTTCTCCAAGCCCGATAAGCCCCTTCCTCCCTGCCACGGTCATAATTTTTTGACGAAGGTAAAAATTTGTGAATAAACTTTGAAAAGAGTGACTAATGGAACGTTTCTGCAAAGTCTTGTCCAAATTGGCCCAATGGTTGATTTTTAAAGAATTTTCTTATGATTTCTCCAAGTCCGATAAGCCCCTGACAGGGGTAAAAGTTGAACATTTTGAAAAACCTGAAAACCTGGAAAATCTGTATTTATATAGTAAAAATCGAGAAAATGGGGCATTTTGGAATACTCAAAAACCTGAACTTCAGGCATATGCCTGAAAACTTTTACCCCTGGCTTCCTCCCTGCCACGGCCACATTTTTTGTCAATTGCAAGAAATTGAAAACAAATTTTGAAAAGAGTGACTCAAGGAACATTTCTGCAAAGTCTGGTTCAGTTGGGCCCAATGGTTGATTTTTAAAGAATTTTCTTATGATTTCTCTAAGTCCAATAAGCCCCTTCCTCCCTGCCACGGCCACATTTTTTTTGACAAATGTAAACATTTGTGGATGAATTTTGAAAAGAGTGACTCAAGGCACATTCCTGCCAACTTTGGTTCAAATTGGCCCAATGGTTGATTTTTAAAGAATTTTCTTAAGATTTCTCTAAAATCTGATAAGCCCCGCCCTGCCACGCCCACAATTTTTGACAAATCAAAAATTTACGAACAAGTTTTGTAAAGGGTCACACAAGGAACATTCCTGACGAGTTTGGTTAAAATTGGACCAATGGTTTAGGAGGAGAAGATGTTTGAAGAAATTGTGGACGGACAGACGGACGGACAGACGGACGGACGGACGACGGACAAAAAGCGATCACAATAGCTCACTTTGAGCACTTCGTGCTCAGGTGAGCTAAAAATGGCTGGTTGACCAGCGATCTTGTTTGAATTTTATAGGCATTCGTATCACTTACCCCTACATAAAACTAGAAGACCTGAAGGTCTTGAGTCGCTCCACAGGCCTGAATTTCATGTAATATTTAATCCAAGTTTTGATTAGATTATTCATTGCTTGTGTTTCATAGAGCTAAAAGAAAGTAACAAAACTAGATTGTTCAAAATGTGTGGTTCTTGAAGCAAAGAAAGTAAAATTACATGTTTGCCATTTGAGAAAGGGTAAAAGGAAATGGGAGAACATTCTAGCTTAGGATGTCACAAGCAATTAAAATTTTCCTTCTTCCCAGCAGATCTAAATTAACAGAACATTGATTACTCCAAAATCTTTCATATTTCTAAAAATAGATTTTGAGCTAAAAATAGATTCTGGGAAAAACCCTTTTCCAAAAATAATGCAAATGGCTGTCAAACCTGAATTTCTTGTAATATCAAGTACAAGTTTTCACTAGATTTTTCAATATGTGTTGCTCTTAAAGCAATTACAAAGTAACTAGAAAGCTGAAAATACATTCATATAAGATATATTAGTTACCATTAGCTTTGCAACAGTCTTTATTAGAGTGAGTTTGGCTGTTAGAGTGAAAAAAAAAGTCACAATTAGCAATTTTGTCAAATTGAATGGCATATAACTGATGATTTTATATTCCTATCTAGCCAAGAATCACACTAAAGCAAGATCCTAACTTCACCTACATCTTGTTTAAGTTTTGACCTGATTATTCAATATTTGTGGGTGTAAAGAGTGTAAAATCAAAGTCGAAAACAACAATTTTGTCAAATTCAAGGGCAGATAAATCATGATTTAAGATTCATATGAAGCTGAAAATTACACCAACACAAGATCTTATGGCCAGTAAGATAATGTGAAAGTTTTATGTTGATTGGTGGATATTTATGGTTGTTTGAGTAAAAATAAGGTCAAAAATGGTAGTTTTGCCAATTTCAAGGGCACATAACTCAAGACGTAATATTCAGATCAAGCTGAAAATTGCACTCAGGCAAGATCTTATCAGCACCAACATTCTGACCAAGTTTTGTTTTGATTGATCAATATTTGTAGTGGCTAGAGTGAAAACAAAAGAAAACAGAAGTTTTTTAATTCAAGGGCAGATAACTCCAGACTTTATAGTTCAATCAGAATTAATTGAAGGAATCTGATAGAGGACCACCTAAGGATCATTCCTGTGAAGTTTGATTGAAATCCATAAAGTAGTTTCTGAGGAGAAGATTTTTAAAGAAAAAGTTGACGACCGGACGCACGCACGCACGCACGCACGCACGACGGACACAACGCCATGACAATAGCCCGCTGGCCTGAAGGCCAGTGGAGCTAAAAATGCACAATTTATTGCACCTGTCCAAGTTGACTAAAATGCTAATAAAATGCTGTAGATCTATATTCATCGTTTAGTCCCCAAAACGGATTTAAAGTAACGTCTTACATTTAATAAGAACAGAAAATCCAAAATATGTGCTACATGTATTACAAAAGCGTAAATGTATAAAACAGCATGCTCACGTGTTCGGTTAGATCAACGAAGCTGGAGTGTTTTATGTCAAAATTTGCATATTTTTGGAAATATTTCAAGTTCTACATAATAGAATTAGATAAAACTCCCTCATTGTATTAAGCAACATGTCCTGGTAATAATTCAAAAAGAAAATGTATAGGTCAGCGCACTTATTAGTGATTTACAGCAATTTTTATCAGCTACGCATGAATAAAATGATGCAAAACAGTGGTAACTACATGCACACTTACGAATGTCTTGCTCTAAATAATCGATTTCCATCTTGAGGAAGCCAGTTTCGCATAATAAATACACGTTTACCGTCGAAAACGGTAAATTGTAATGATGTGTTATATTATTGAAAATATCGTAGCGAAACATATTGGTACGAAACATTTAATTTACTACAGTAATGACCGAGTGTTCCGAAAAACTGGAGCATTCCCCCTTAACCATGTATTAAAACATGTGATACTATACTCAGTTCCAAAAGAAAGTGTGCACTTTCACGTTTTACTTTTACCTTAATTTTCACAAAGTTTATGGCAATTTAGGGAGTAAAAGTGATATCATACTTGAGATTAGACCTTAAAGAAAATTGGCATCAAAACAGATGTCGATAGAACTGCTCATACTGCAAACACGCAGTCAGATCATTATGGTGTTGATGGTGTTGGGATTTGCACTCGGTACATCTTCTTCTGTGGAAATAGTTACAAGCTTATTTGCCGTTGTTGGGTTTAATCAGACCTTCCAAGTCATTTCCAGGCTAAAGTTTAAACTTTCCTGTAGACGTTATGTGTACGTTAACGTTAGTAATCGCTACGTTAGTAGCCTAGTAAATTTTCGTCGAACAGTGCAACAACGTTCTACAACAAATTTGTATGCCTATTAGATGTCATAAAATTGGACACTTGCTATTAGAACATAAATACCGTGTAGATTCAAATTTGATGACGGCTTTTGTTTTCACCAAGTTCGGACATGTTCACTGACGTTAATGGTAATTCGTTTCACGTTTATGCACTGTGTTCAAATGTAATGAAAATTTGATTTTATGTTAAGATATGGCAAAAGGTTTGCAGTGACTGTAATTTCTGACCAATAACTCATCCAGCACGTGAGGCATACGTAAAACACTAAAAATGCAAATTCGCAATCAAGCCGAAAATTCGTGCGTGCTTTTTGATTTCTGAATCAAAATATCGTTTGTCAATAGTCTTGAGATATGTTTTATAAAATTTGCTTACTGTAGACGGAAAAACTTTTCGAGATATTCAAAATTTAAAAGTGCACACTTTCTTTTGGAACTGAGTATAGTACATGATTTCCAGTCGTTAAATTGGAGGTGTATTTTCATGGCTTCGTTCGAAAATGTCAGTACATGCAGTATATCGCGCAAGCCACTTTCGATATACCGAGTACCAGGTTGTTCCTGTCTATTTATGTTCTTAACTATCATGACGGCAAATATTAAGACTATTCCAATTGGAAAGCTTGTGTAGACAGCTTAATACATCGTCGATGTTATCGCAAAACCTCGTAACTCCAGCTGTAATCAAGCTGGAGTTACGATGTTTTGCAATAACATCGACAATACTTTGATCAAGAATAAGAGATGATATGTGTGTACACTACGTAAAGTCTAGAAAGTATACTGAGCAAAAAAGTTTAGCACGTTTTTAACACATTATTTTTTTAGTTTATGATAATTAAATGAATATTGCTTTGTGCTGTTCAGTTGTCACGATCGACAACCATTACGTATATAGTGCGTGTGTAGAGTGAACATTCAGTGTATTGGACAAAGTCCAGATTAGCAAAAGTCACGTGCGGCACGTGTGCAGCGACATCGATAATGTCTAGCTTGTCCAAAACACACGATTACAAAGATCTGTTAGCAGAATCAATTTAACTGTTACAAGTTCTTTGAAATTGATTATGGGAAGGCGAGAAATGATGACGTAAGTTCGACGTCAGAGAGCTCTTTGCATGCTCCAAGCAGGTATGTCTGTTAGAGATATCGTTTTGCATTTCAATTGGCTCGAATTGACAATTACGCGCCTACGGCACTTGGTTTATGCAACTTTAGCCACCAACGACCGACCTAAATCTTGCAGACCGTGTAAAGCGACGTTCGGGGAGGATCAGTTCACAGCGACGTCCTGACGACGTTTCGAATTCCTGTCTAGTAAGAATTTAGTGCTACTCCTCCAGGACGTCACATGGTATACCGTTAGTGACCAGACTGTCCGGAACAGGCTCTGCACAACTTGCATCAGGGTCCTCCGATCTTACGTCAATGACGTTACGCATCGACAGACAAGGCGTCAGTGGGTATGGACACATCGATATTGATTCAGGAGACATTGGACTGATGTCCGGACGAATCTCATTTTACGTGTCATTAACTGACGGCAGGATTTGTGGTTGGAGAAGATGCGTTAGGCTTGATACCAATAACGTCATCATTGAGACAGTTACGTCGAGTGCAGCGTCATTTTTTGACAGGAATAGATGAAAACAGTTAAACAGACCTCATTTCAGTTGATGGCAACCAAACGGTGCAAGGTTACTGCAATGAAATTATCCAACCTGTCACTGGACCGTCTTACAACGACACAACGTTGTGATATTTTGATTTGATAATCACCGCCCACTTACTCCAAGGAACATACAGAATGATCTACGCCTGAACTGCTTAATCACCAGCAAAAGAACACATAAAGAACATTGTAGGACGTCAGGCTAGAGAAAGTAATGACGTCTGTAACGTCAATGGCATTGAGCGTCATTTGCAGTATAAATGGGTAAAATTTCTTTCTGTGTGGTCAGAAAGCTTGTCTGCAACATGGGAAGACATTGAATGGCGGTCCTAGCTGCTTTTGGTGGACATTCGCGTCATTGAAATTTGCTTGACTTTCGATATCTGACCCCTGTGCACTTTAACGTAAGATACCTAATTAACGCTTAAGAGTTTTGAAACAAAATATTCAGGAAGCGCCAGAAAATTGAATTTTCAAACACATTAGTGTTATCTTTTTAAGGATTTTGGAATAGTTTTTGACTAGGAAAGAACATTTGCCGAGTGTGCTAAACTTTTTGTGCGTAGTATATTTAGCATTATATATGCATCTTCTTTTGCCTCAACGGTTTCTCAATGCCTTCTATTAGGGACGTCAGATCAGTTCTTGTTTTGGAAAGGGTGACGTCAAACAGTAACGTTGGTTTTACTTTTCATCGACCGAATTATCAACACATTAGAAGTAACTATATTTTATTTGGTAACACAGGGTAGAAAAAATCATGTAACAAAACAAAAATCAACAGAGGTGATTTAGTAATAAGGCAACAGCTACTACATTTGTACACGTAACTATATATAACTATATTGCATCTTCCCGCACAACTCTTCCATTGTAATATCGTTAGTGTTTGACCTAGTACATCCAGATAATTCAATCTACATAATATGTAGAAGACTATGTAAGCCAATATAAAGCCTTTATCTGGAATTCTTGTAATCCGAGTTTTCTCTGATGAAATTCTCTCTTTGAATTATGTTGATGTCGCTCATTTAAATGAGCGACATCAACATTTCAAAGAGCGAATTTCATCAGAGAAAACTCGGATTAGAATTCTTGCAAAGCTTTGCGCCTGTCTTACTACCATAGGCTTGAACTCGAACTGATATTCACGATATCATGGCACAAGTTTACAAATTATGCTCGTGTAAATAAGGGGGAAACCGTTCTTAATTCTTTATTTCTACTACAGTTTTGCATGTGTTGGCTCAAATCTTACAGGCGTGATTAACCTGCAAGATTCGAACCATAACATGCAAAATTACCGCAGTTTTGAGTTTGAGTGTTATTTGCGTAAGTATATTTTTCTAAACATGTGTCCTAACATCAAGACTGGACTTTATTCCGACCGAGCTTATATTTCGCAGTTCTAGATCTACTTGAGGATTCAACGTTTGTACTGCGGCGATCGCAGATCTTATACACTTATTTTCAGTGTTATTTCAAAACCTTGTCACTACAGCTTGATTGGAGTTACGGGGTTTTGAAATAACATCGGCGCTATGCAACAACTATCAATGTTTTTTCTTGTAACGTCTCTCCATGGATGGCGAGTATTGATACTCGAGTATCTCAAATTCCTGCATAGTCTGGCGTCTGTTTGATCTTAGACTGGAGAAAGGTCGCATCGCTGGTGACCGGGAGTCCATACCATAGCCGGGAAACGGACCCTGCAATATACACGTATACAAAAACTTAAAATGGAAAATGCATAGCCGAAATGGCTAAATCTTATAACTATATTATTGGGACTACAAACATTAAGCTGGTCAAATGTACTACTAAATCGTTGGATATAATGAGAGTATCAAGATGCACAACTGTTCAGAAAAAACTACATGTCGTCGGTGTAAATGCAAAACCTCGTATGTCGATTCTTGCGATTTTCAAAGAACAAACTTGTGTGCCCAGTTTAGACAATTCTCGCAGTTTTTGAGATATGTTTACTGATAAGTATTAATGACACATTATTTGTGAACAATATGTCAAAATTTCAAGTAAAACAGTTCAGTTTGGGAAAAGTTATTACACTTTTTCCCTCTCCTTTATTTTTTTCCAAAAACGAGATACGAGGTTTTGCATTTACAACGACGATGTACTTTTTTAAACTGAATTGATTCATGAAATATTTGTGTGGTGTGCCGCATTATCTAGAACCAAAGAGAAAGGAATTTACCACTGGTAGCAAGTTTTCGCTTTCTTTGGAGGTTCAGTTGCCTATAAATGTTATATCATTTAAAGTCAATATGTGCGTGTAGGTAAAAATATATTTAGTATAAGTAAATGAACTTGATTCGAGTTTTCCCTGGACAGAATTGATCTATCCATACAGTTTGACCAATCTGTGCGACATTTCTGGAAAAAGGTTCCAGTCTGCATGTTCGACAACCTGACATGGGCCCTTTTAACTCAGAAAAGCAAATGCGACAACATGGCTCCCACTCGGGCCTATCACCTTTGAACATTTCACCGTTTGTGACATTTTACTAAAGATATCAAAGATTGGTTTACGATGACCAGACACTATTTGTATTGTCGTAAGTTTATGTTTTTAGGGATTACTGAAACACGGTTGAGATTGTGCATCATTAGATGGATAACGACTGCGGACAAAATAATCTCGATTCTGATACGATATTTTGCAATAACTCTTATTTCTGTATCAATTTTCAAACGGTTTGTTGTATGTACCCCACCTTATTCAGCTCTTTCATCGGATATATAACTTATCATCTTGGTACTTTTCCCAAAATATTGTCCCAACCGATCAGAAAACGAAATGATAACAACTACGCCTAAATAAGCCCCGCTTCATGTTTACAAGCATTTTTGTAATAACTTTCAATTTTCATGCGGTTTGTTGCATATATCCCGCCTTGCCGAAGCCCTTGTACTTTTCCCAAAAATTGATCCCAACCGACCACAAAAACGCTCTGATTTTTTTGTGTTTCTGGTCGGTTGGGATCAATTGTTTGAAAAAGTGAGGAAAGATCACTATTAGGCAGGGTACATGCAACAAATCGCTTGAAAATTGACGCAGAAATAAAGTTATTGCACAATTTTCTACCGGAAGTGTGGAAAATTTCTCCGTAGCCGGTACCCATCCTATCATATACAATATCCACCGTGTGAAAACTAATCTGATGGAAACGCTGGGTTGTCCTTCATTGATATAACTTACCTTCCTATCAAGATGTGAAATAAGCGGTGAGTCCGGGCTATAATCTGGCGTGACTGCAGGTGTATAGCCCGGTGTGGCTGCGAGGGGCCGCATTGTGGATGATACAGAGATGTTGGATAGACGCGAGGAGACTGACATGGCTCTACGTCGGAATGGCCGCCGGGGCAGGTCAAAATCGTCGTCATCCTCCTGACAAAAAAGATCATGGTCATATTAAAATGAGTGCTACAATTAGAAATTAGAAATTCATGAGAAGCGAAACAGTTGAGTATGAGTCAACCATTTTCAAAACAAGACCTTGTTTTTACGTCCCTAATAGAACGAGCTTAAGAAAACATTGAGCCAAAAGAAGGTCTTGCTGTTTACTAGCATTTTCTGTATATGTCTAAATATTTTCTGTGCTATATTGTGCAAGCATCATTTCTTAATTGACATCTGTTTTGTTGTCTGCATCAGTCTTTAAATGGGAATACCCTGTTATTGTGCTGTTTGGGAGAGGGTTATGATTATTTCCGACATTGAAATCTCACATGTCTCATAAGTGATGGTTTAACTAAGTATTGTTTATTTTCTGGTAAATCTATTGAAAGTTAAAAGTACATGAATGCTCGAAATTGACTTTATTGACAAATGCCTTGTTTTTGCGTTATGCAGATCGAATCATACTGCAGTCTCTAACATTGAGACGTTAATGTACTTTTACAATATTGACTCTCCATAGCAAAACTGGCAACATGATAGTACTTCTAACGGTTTACGTTTTCTTTGCTTAGAAGATTTAGGTTTAGCCTAATTGTAGTGCGAAACGGTTGTAGAAATGCCTAATAACTTTTTTATCACTTTCGGTGCATAGGATTTCCATTTATCAACTAAGATATACTGATATTGCATTGAAAAATAAAATCTATTTGATCAACACAAAAAGGCTTAATCACTTCTCTTCAAATAGGCATCATGCTGCTAACGCTGACCTTGTTGTGGTCTATTTCAAACATTGAAATATATCTGTCTCTTGAGTATATTGAACCCTTTAATTGAAAAAGTACTTTAAATGTACTTTTATATTTAGTTCATACACTTGACATCGGTGGGTAACACTTGGTATAAGATATATATGACTGACATTTGAAGACTTGAAGTTTATAAAAAAGTAAAATGATTTTCAACATTTTCTTAACAAAATGACGAAATCTTATTTTAGTAAATACATTGACGTTGCATACTACACAAATGTTACAAACGATAAAATAAATGATGTGCTGACTTGTCGACAAAGAGAGGATGCTCCTTATCGGCACATTTGAGATTTCATTTTTTGAAACCGAACACAACCACTACCAATAGCCAAAATAAAAAAAAATGCTCGAAAAAGCGGTTTAGAAATAAAGTAATATTAAAGAATATGAATATTGTATTTACATTACTATCATCCTCCGATATAGCGATTGCAAGTTCAGCCTCGGCCGCTTTCCTCTGTCTGACCTCGACTAGCAGTTCTCTAAACTGTTCTTTTAACGCTTCTATCTTCTTCATAAGCTTCAGGCTAGCCTCTGCCTCTCTGAACTTTGTCCCGTCCATCTTGTGCTTCAGATTCTGGATCTCCTGATGTATCGCCAACATCCTCTTCTGAACCTGTAAATAGCAATGGATATTGTGCAAAATTAGACTTGGTTTCGGTTATGTACACGTATTGATAAGTCATTGTTGTTGTATAATCTCGTAACGCTCATGATAAATGATTTTAATTGTTTTCCTATCTACATTCATATTCATTTGCCAAGCGCGACATTTGATTAGTTTGCCCAATCTGATCTGTTTGCCGACATTTATGGACATTCCTGAAGGTACTTGTTAGCGTAAAAGGGTCATATGAAAAAGCGGATCTCGTGATATTTTAATCACTATGGAAGAGATGCTACTACAGAACAATACAGATCTTGATCAGATTAAACGCATGTACATGCATATTTGGATCCATGTTGGTGTCAATTGCCATATGGGTCCTTTATCAGATCAGGACTTATAATTATAAGGTTGGGAAATTGGAAAGGGGCGCCTTTGACGTTTGCAAACACCACACATCCGATTCAGCCTGTGCTTAAGCACAGTCTAATCAAGATCCATGTTGTCCTATATAACAATGATTATGAATTTACTTCTTCATTTCTTGAATGACCATTGGTTAACAGGTTATTGACACTGTATTAAAGAACAACAGCATTGCGTTCAGTGAAATTTTATGTGTGCCGCAAACAGATTTTTTTACTAAACAGTCTTACTGAACGCTCTGCAGAGTTGCCTAACGTTTTTCACCATTCGGGTCTTTCCGTAACCCTCCGGGATTTGCCAAACACATTCACCTAAAGCGACATTTTATTTTAACAAGTTTATATTGTCATTTACCAAAAATATGTTTTAAAATCTCTGTAAGGTAAAATATAATCTATTTACAAATGAAACAAAAATTATAATTGGACCTGTCCGCCATTTTTTGTTAGCTCGGCACACCACCTTCAACAATGTCCTTCGCAGTTATCTCCCCTGAATTTGGATTGGGGAGATCTCTGCCGGCACAGCTTGAGTTACCAGGATTTCAGGTAATTGTTTTTTTTTATTTTGATTTATTTTAAAAAAGTAAACATGCTTTAAGTGATGTTTTAAGAATATGAGGTATCGGATATGAATCTAAATAAAAAATATAATTGGATTTAAAAAAATGATTTAAGAAATATTAAATAAATCTACGATATCACGTGACATTCACCATGGTCACGTGATTTATATGCCTGCAGTGATAATGTAAGGCATTGTCGCTGTGTGGAGTTTGCACCTTCAAATCTGTGAGCCATATGTTGCACACGTGAAAAGTTTACAGGTCGTTCGGTATGAAAACGTTACGATACGTGTTCACTTTTGAGCTAACGTTTTGCCTTACTGAACGAAGGACAGGAATAGTGAATACACAGTCTGATCTGAATCCATTAAGGACTCTTTTTCCAGATCCTGGCTCAAATATATTTGAGCCAGGATCTGGAAAAACGTCCCTTAAGGCTTTTGAGCCCAACATAGATCCAGATCAGCCTGTGCATACGCACAGTCTGATCAGGATCCATGTTGTTCTCTAATAGATTCTTCGTGACCTGTAGTAACTTAGAGAGAGCAGCATAGATGCATATTGTATTGCATTTGACAACAGGCTGATCTAGAAAGTCAATTTTTAAAAATGCCATAAGGGACGTTTTTCCAGATCCCGCCTCAGTTATTTATAACTGGTCTTGTAGTTTTCAGATCAGAAGAGGAACAGGGTAACGGAAGAAAGATAGACTAAACCATAATAAACAAAAGAAGTTTAAACAATGGACCGGTACTTCATTTAATATAAACTCGGTAAATGTTTATTTCCAGATATTTCATTCATATCTTAATGGAGGGTAACGTAGCTAATAAAAATAGCTGTAACGTATTTCACCGGAAGTTACCGCTGGTTTAATTGGCACGCGCACCGAAATCCTGTAGATTGCACCTATTATGTTTATCTCGGAAAATCTAGGAAATCTTTCGCAGTAAAATGTTTGAAAACAACATGCGTTCTGTAAACTTATGTGCATTTACAATTGTTTGGCGTTGAGCCATCGAAATACATACTTGTAACAAGCAAGATGGAAAACTCATTAAATAGACAGCAATTCATTAATCTACATGGCTTAGGAACCGTTGGCCAAAATGCGAAATATTCCTTATTTCACACTGAAAGTTTATGGAAGATCTAATCTAATCCCTCCAATATTCAGACTCTGGCCTGAACTTGGGCTTTAACACCCCCTTCCAATATAAAATTGTTTTCTACATGTACGGGCCTGATTGACATGCACTTATACCCAGTTAACTTTATGTATATGAAATCGACGATGAAAATTGTCAAAAAGATCAATTTTCAGTATACAAACAAGATACATGCTATTACGATGTACCAAGTAGACCAGTTTGAGTCTTGAAAGTATTGACATATGCGTTCGTAGACTGGAATATTGTGTTGACATTATGCTAGCTCATCTCGAACAAATTACAAAGTATATTATACGTAAAACATTACATCTTAACATACCAGGAGTATCTGAAAATGCGGAATAATTCTCTCATTAAACCATGCAGTTTCGACTTTGCTAGACCTATACTATATAAAACGAACTGAAAGAAATTTCATATACGGTATCATATATGCGTAATATTATCAAAATCATGTCCATGTCTATTCTTTTCACGATGGATAATCACGCGATATACAACAATTTCAGAAATCTTCAATAATTTGGTTAATACTATATACCGGACAGATTTGAATTCGGTTTGAAGCAGCTAAGGTGGACAAATGTCATGCATTAGATGGTCATGGTGGATTTTTTTTTAAAATAAAAAAATATTGAAGATCAACCATAATTTTGTTGATCTTCAATAACTTTTTTATCGGTTGGTTTAAAAAAAATCATTACGTACAGCTCATTCATGCCACTTTCCATCTTCTCTGATTCAATAGGAATTCAAATTGGTCAAGTAGTTAACCAAAATATTCATGATTTTCTGTAATTTTGAGTCACGTGATTAACCACTATTCTCATTTTCTTCTCAATCGGACAAATCTGAAAATGCGGAACGGCTAACTTCATTGTAAATGTCTGTTGAGGAGATTTCGTTTCCCCCGTTTTAGAATCAATAACCGCATATTTTGTAAGATATAGGTTAATTGCTATCTATATAGACTGCACGATCTAACAATTCTACATCCTTAACCCTCTAAAGATCGAGAGAATTATTTATTAACGAAAATTGTGCAAATCTTTGCTTTCATCTAAAACCTCGTTACTGAAGCTTAAACAAGCTGTAGCTACGAGGTTTTAGAAGAAAATCGACTAAATACAACATTAAACATATCTCGACCTTGACAATACACATCAGAAATGTGACAAAGTGGTTTTACCGATTTATACCTTCCCAGAACAGCTTCTAGTTTTGACATCCCTAGTGAAGGAAGCCTTTGAAAATATTGAAGCAAAAGAAGGAATAAGCATTTTCTGTGTTGTAAGATACAAATATTATGTACGTTTAGAGCTCTAAACAATAATTGTGTCGACCGAACAAATTATAATTTTGCGTACCCTGAAATGTCTTTTTTCAGAGCAGTAGGCCTATTAGCCTAAATTAGTTTTCCTGTTAAGTAGTGAGCTAGTCTAGCTCTGCACAAGTACTGATACATTTTCAAAATGAAATTCCTTACATGTATAAGCGCATAGCAAATGAACGTATCGAGAGAATACTGCAACACTGACGTAAATGCCTGTAAATTCCATTAGTACTTTCAACAATATCGAACTAGCCTGGTGTTTTATTTATTTAACTCTATAATTATGTTTTTCCTCCAAAATATTGCAGCCAATGACGTCATAGAAATTGTTTGCCAAGAAAAAGGTTTAAAATTACAGGTTGTTGCGTTTGAATAATGAAATGTCGGACTTGGGTATGTTATTAGAGTTAACCTAAGATTCTAAATAAATCTAATTACCACTTTTTACTTCTGTTCGAACACACGAAAATGGGCTAGAAGAGAAATTAAAGTAATTATATAGTTACATTATGTGAGTATGTATTGAACAAGATGGTTTGAAAAGGGACTGATGTTGCTTTATCTAGCATTCTTTTTGCAACGAATTTGCAACGCAGCACTATGACTTATATTTCGTATCTTCGACCGGAGAAAAATACAGATTTTTAGCTCCACTGGCCGAAGGCCAGCGGGGCTTATGTCATGGCCCTGTGTCCGTCGTCCGTGCGTGCGTCTGTGCGTAAACTTTTTCTTTAAACATCTTCTTCTCCAAAACTACTGGGCCAATTTCAACCAAACTTCACAGGAATCTTCCTTGTATGAACCTCTTCCAAATTCCTTCAAAAAATCAATTCCATGCAGAACTTGAATTTCAATTAATCAAATTAAATTAAATTTTCGAAAAATCTTTAAAAATCTTCTTCTCCAAAACTATTAGACCAATTTCAACCAAACTACACGGGATTTTTCCTTACACGAATCTCTTCTAAATTCCTTAAAAAAAATAAATTCCGTGCAGAACTTGAATTTTAATTAAATTAAATTTTCGAAAAATCTTTTAAAATCTCTTTTCTCCAAAACTATGGGACCAATTTCAACCAAACTACACAGGAATCTTCCTTACATGAACCTCTTCCAAATTCCTTCAAAAATTTAATCTCAGTGCAGAACTTGAATTTTAATTAATTAGATTAAATTAAACTTTTGAAAAATCTTTATAAGTCTTCTTCTCCAAAACTATTGGACCAATTTAAATCAAACTTCACAGGAATCGTCCTTTCACAAACCTCTTCCAAATTCCTTTAAAAAAATCCACGCAGGACTTGAATTTCAATTAAATTAATTAAATTAAATTTTCGAAAATCTTTAAAAGTCTTCTTCTCCAAAACTTTTGGACCAATTTCAACCAAACTTCACAGGAATCTTCCTTGCATAAACCTTTTCCAAATTCCTTCAAATAAATAAATTCCGTATAAAACTGAAATTTCAAATAAATTAATTGAATTAAATTTTCACAAAAATCTTCTCCAAAACTACTAGACCAATGATAACCATACTTCACAGGAATCTTCCTTGCAAAAAATCTCTTTCAAATTCCTTCAAAGAAATAAATTCTGTGCGGAAATGAAATTTTAATTAAATTAATTGAATTAAATTTTCGAAAAACCTTCAAAAATGTTCTTCTCCAAAACGCATGATTGGATTTCATTTTAATTTAGCAAAAATGTTCAATGTACAGTTCTTCATTAGATTCTGTGATTTTTTTTATATCAGATGAAAAACTAGACATCTATTGTATTCCCTGAAGATTTTTTGTAGTCTTAGAGTGTAAAGTCTAAAAGCCAGTGGAGCGTTACAGGGTCATCATGACCCTCTTGTTTTCTGTTTCCATTACTCTTACATGTTAACCTTTTAGCTCATCTTGGAATTATTTCTAAAAATGTCAGGTAGTCCTTTAACCTAATTTAATGTCGTTTCAAAAACTAACGATGGCCTCCTTTAATTGTTTTATCATTTGCTTTGTGATACTTTTTGCATGCACTTCTTTTCATCCTTTGTCTTTTCATACTTTTGAACATTTTGCGAGCATGTGCATGAATCGACGCTTGAAAACTCATCGACACTCTCGAAAACCTAATTGTCTTGCCATTCACTGCATTGACATATCTCGGTTTCCGAAAATAATTTTGAAAAATTCAAAGGACAAAAGTGTATGTACATACTTGTTCTGCCGATTCCTCCGGTCTGATCTCATTGTTCAGTAGAGCAAGATCAACCTTCTTATTCACGTGTTCACCAGGAATACGTCTGTGGGCAAGTAGATCATACAGGCTCTGCATCTGAAAGGTAATACAGAAAATGAGAGCTACAAGAGGGGAAATGGCTTGTCAAACTTCTAAATGAGTCAGGATCTGGAAAAACGCCCCTTATAGCATTTTTAAAAATTGAGTTTCAAGATCAGCCTGTTGTCAAATAGGGTCCAATATGCACCAATGCTGCTTCCTTTGCGTTACTACAGGTCACGAAGAAGCTATTAGAGAACAACATGGATCCTGATCAGACTGTGCGTATGCACAGGCTGATCTGGATCTATGTTGGGCTCAAAAGCCTTAAGCGACGTTTTTCCAGATCCCGGCTCAAATATAATATTTTATCCATCAAACCCAATAGTGTGAGTACTCATTGGACTTGTGGCATCGTGACGATTGAAATGAGTACACACAGCATAGAATTTGGAACATATTTGTGAATAATACATTTAGAATGCCTTTAACCCCACCATCATCTGTTGCTCTGGCTTAACTTAGAGCCAATCATTTGTTGAATTATATCTTTGTGGTTGAATTAGGTCTTTTATAATGATTCGCCTACTAGGGACAAACCAGCGGTTTTAAAACAAATCAAATATAAGACCTGAGATAAGCCGAATATGCAATGAAACAATCGAGATATTACGGCTAACTTCCAACGATTTACAGACGTCACAATACATGTTGGTCTACTATATTATATTATGTCCATACTTTAGTTTTGAATACATTGGCAAAAAAGGATTTCGACACTGTCTACTTTTCTAGCAATTACTTCCAAAGCCATTTTCATAAGAGACCTCTAAACCATTTCGTGTTTTTGGAAACGGTTAATGTTGGTATCAATGATTGTTTCTGAATAGAACATGTGATCGCGCTTATGTCGTTGCTTTTCAACGAAAACCTCGTAACTGCAGCTTGTTTAAGCTGCAGTTACGAGGTTTTCAATGAAAAGCAGCTACGTGTACATTTTTTCTCGAGCTTATCCCACAAACATTGTAAGACTGACGTCATCCGACATTCTAACGTCTGCAAAACAATCCATGAATGAAAGTGGGCTGCAAGTTGTTATCCCCCGGGTGGTGGAAAGAATGCAAAACATATGGCAACACTTGCGTAACAACCGTTAATGTTATTTGTCTTACCATTAACCCTTTCCCAAACGATTTTTTTTAGGGTGGTACAATTTGAAAGCTGCTGCAGACGACAAAATGGGTGTGAATAAGGATGGGATTGTTGTTCAATATTGCACAGAAAACATTGAGGCAAAAGGAGAAAATGCTGATTATCAGCATTTTCTTCTTTAGCCTCAATGTTTTCCTAAGTATTTTCTGTTAGAGACGTCAAAAACATGTCTTGTTTGGAAAAAGGTTAATATAAGATCTGATGAGACTACTAGGTACGCGAAAAGGCAGTCTGATAACTTAGATTTCCCCCAAAACGGCAAAACTGTATGCTTCTCCTATTTGAAAGCGACTGCAGCTGACGAAATGGATGTTGACGGATATCACTTGTGTACAATATAGCATAGAAAATATTGAGGCAAAACGAGAAAATGCTGATTATCAGCATTTCTTCTTTTGCCATAATGTTTTCATCAGGCTTTTAAATGAGGGACATTTAATCAAACGGTCAATTCTGAAAAATATCAAAAAGTTTTGAAGCAGAAGATTTAAGAAAGTGTGGACGAACGAGCGGACGGACGAACGGATGACAGACAACGACCGGTCACAATAGTTCCGTGATTATAAAAGTCACCGTTTCTTATGGAAATAACGTTTTCCTGTATAATTGTGTCTCTTAAGTCAGAAAGGAATAAGAGAGAAGTTAAGTTTTTATGTAGAAATAGCAGAGCGTTTGTTGTAATAATGAGTGACAGGGTCTGTGAAAACATGGCCCTAAGCCAACACCATCTTTACCAGCGTCTTACGGGTTCCTTGTTATCTAAAATTTTCTCAAAGTTAGAATATATCGCTGCATGTCAATCAAAACCTCGTTACTGACAAGCTGCAGTTACGAGGTTTGTGTCGAAAAGCGACGATAGTTACTTATTGAGAACAAATATTACGCATTTATTAGGAATATTCCGAGAAATTGTAAAATAAAAGAAAAACATCCCCGCCATTCAACATTATCAATATTTTGAATGTTATATTCTTCGCCAACATCAATTTTGCTTGTACATCGGTTTCTCTATAAAGATGTTTTTGGAAATGCAATCAAATTAAAATATGACAAATTCCTTTTTGTTAACTTAACCTAGATATCACTGTAATCCTTTAAACCAATTTAATTTCTAGGTATTGAGCTTCTAAGACAAACCGTCTTTCATCACAGTGGTAAACTTAGAAATATTAAAGAAGACCTAGAGACGCTGACATTAAAACGATATTTTTATACGAAAATATATCTTGAATACGACATGTTCCAGTGTTTCGATCCCTTTCCAAATCAAGACCTGGTTTTTACATCCTTAATAAAAATGTTTTGTGAAAACATTCAGACAAAGGAAGAAAATACTGATAACAAGCATTTTCTCGTTTAGTTTTAATATATCCTTTTCTTTATAGTATACAAATTCTATCATCACCAACACCTTTTTGCCGTCTGCAACATGTTCAAAGTTGTAACTGTGCCAACATTAATGTTAAATGCGTTTGGGAAGGATTAATCATGAGAATTATGTAACATCTGAGTGAAGTTTGAATGGCTTTCTGCTCTGCGAGTATGTTACTATTGCGTGTATGAAATGAGAAAAATCTTATCACTTCAAGTATTTCAAGAGAGGGCAAGCAGCCAAACTAATCTGTAGCATAACAAGTACCTTTGCACTTACACAATGTCGCTGGAAATTCTTCTTACCTTTGAAATATGTATTAAAACCAGGATCTAAAAGAAGTCACTAAAGGATTTGAGCTCAACTTGATTCCAGATCACCCTGTCTTTTATGCCGTACCAAACGTATCAAAAGTTTATATTTAGCGTGTACCTGTAAAATTACAAGCGCACTTGTAATTTTTTATACGTACACTTCTATTTTTTGCACGACCAGACTCTATAAATAGATTTTCGTGTCAAAACGAGGCTGTCCAAACCCGGCTGAAATGCGAGTGCACCTATAAAAAGTTACTACTTATAAACGATTCAAAATCTTTTACTAATTAGAGACTAGGCCGATAACGGAAAAGAGGGGAGGCAGGATGTATATTTGACTATTTATAGTAACAAGTTATACACACTATTACCTGTTCAACCCTAAAATAAACCAAAATATTTGTATCGATTCTCGTTTAACTTTGAACGTATAATACAAATATTTTCTGATGTGATCTCATAAATCATACGAGTATACTTATAAAAATACACGTATAAAATAAAAACCACCTCAGAATATACAAGTACACTTGTATTTTTAAAGGTGTACGGTAAATACTTTATAGACTTTCGACCCAGTTGGTACGTCCTAATCGTTTGCCCACAGACTGACCAATGTCACCAATAGTTTCTTCCTGGCCCTTCACAATCGTAAGATAGCATCATGAATTCCAGTCAGACTCTATTTAGGCACATGATGAAAGTGCTGAAATTGAATCTTTTCGAGACCACGAGTTTATTTCGACTTACCATTCTGGTATTCTTCTAAATCTTTCTTATTGTAAAGAGTCGAACAGGCCTAACATTATAATGCTGCACTGCTTGATACTCTGATAATTTCCAGATTTATTTCAGTTTACGTTTTATATTAATCGTTCCATTAGATTTGATCGTGCATTTACGACTTGTTGTAAATGTGAACGGCAGGTTGCATATAGTGGTGCAGTTTTACCTAGAACATTTATGACAGGAATTTACAACGAATAACGTAAACCAGAAAATAAGTAAGATTACGAATTGAGCTTTAATGAAACACGAATTCACAATAAATATTAACTGCATTTAGTATACGCCCTATCATTTTTTAGACAAGTAAAACATGGGATGACGTAGATTTCATTATTAAACAATGGCAAAATTACATTTTGTTTTTGTGACTTCTTTGGAAGGTGTTTAATCGTTCAATTTTCATTTGGTGTGTAGGCCTATATATTTCTGAATTCAATAGTGGATAATTATGAGGGTTGATTGATAAGTAGTGAGCCTCACATAGAAAGGTTTGAATTGTAACTGTCAAACGATTTCAGTTTTCAACATAATCCCCTTCTTCGTCTATACACTTTTGTCAGCGATGTTTTAAGGCCTCAATGTCGCTTTTTTAGTACTCCTTCTCCTGATCGTTCAGAAAGTCCTCCACTGCATTTAGGACGTCATCATTTGACTGAAAGTGGGTACCAGCGATAGGTCTTTACAACTGTCGAAACAGGTGAAAGTCTGATGGAGCAAGATCAGGTGAATAAGGCGGGCGTTCTAATAGTTCAAACCCACAGTCATTGATGGCAGTCATGGCAATGGCAGATTTGTGAACAGGGACATTGTCCTGGTGGCGGAGAGAGCTTTTTCATTTCAAGATTTTCCATGAGAATGGAATGGACTCTTTCCTGTGAAATACAATACCAGTTTTAATGGCTATATATCTCTCTGTAACCCACCTGTCAGTCATAACAATATCATGGACTGTATTGACCATTTCTGGTGTTGCAACGCTGACCGGCCTTCCAGGGCGGACGTCGTCCTCAAGACTCTGCATACTAAGCTTGAACTCCTCTACCAATCGCTTTACTGTAGCATACGAAGGGGTATCATCACCTAGTGTTGAAATCATATCTTCATGGATAGCCTTCGAAGTTAGACCCGTTTTATACAGATATTGAATCATTGCTCTTTCAGCAACCTTGTCCATTTTGCAAAAGCCACTTGCCCGGTTTACTTTAAAGTGCTACCCTTTCAACATAAACTGACAAAATGAAACCAGTTTATACACCTTCATAAAGCCAGAGAATACAGGGGCTGAAGTTGGACATCCTTGCTTGACCCTTTCTATGTGAGGCTCACTATTATCAATCAACCCTCGTATCATATCAAAGTATTATCCTGTGTATGGCATACAACATTACGCTGGTCATTGTCGTTACCATTAAATAGATACCTACAGAATCAATCCTTTTTAAACATGTCTCAAAACTTAAAGTACAATGTTTCTTTTAATGAACAGAACCTATTACTCTAGATAAGGCAAAGAATGGCGATAGTCCGTTAAATAGAAATTAAGTAAAACTATTTCATGAAAATGCAAGTCTCATTTCTGAAAAAAAAACTAAATAAACACCTATATTTCACACCAAGGGAACTTAGATCTCTATTTCTAATGGATTGCATGCCTTGGTTTGTCGACAAACATGAATCCATAAATACATGGCCAGAAACCAGAATAGGCCTGGCACTTCAACTAATGTATATGAAAAGCACAACCTATGAATTGCCTTATATCTTTGAAATCGGTATGTTGCAGACAATTTCAAGTAAATTGTGATTTAGTTTGGTCTTTCTTGGTTGAAACCACTATGAGAAATGAAAAAAAAATGCTTTTCAAAAGTGTTTATCTTATGAGGCCTCAAATGGCGTCATGTTGGAATGGGTGTTCTGTTAGCCTAAGTCAGCCATCAATAGCAGGGATAATTCTGAATAAATTACACTCCTTTATAAAAATGGTGAAGGCACTTATACACACACACGTTCAAGATCTTCTCAACAAATTTATGCCAGTATTTACTTAAACCGACTCCGTCTTTCTTAAAAATTTCGTGCAAAAGGTAACGCAGAGGTCAATTATTGCTTTGCCGAATTTCAGTCTATTGAATACAGTGCCTGGAAAATATTAAAGAAGAATAAAACATGTTCCTTATTGAATGGCAGTTTCTCATTTACAGATCACTTGATGGCAGTTTCTCATCTACAGATCACTTGAAATGAAATCATATGATAAGTATCGCTCTTAAGGGTTACTCGTTTGTATTGAATTCCTTTGTCAATCTTGGTTGAACCGGATGATTAATAAGTAACGAACTAGTAAGTTCTAAAGCCAACAACATATTTCTTCGTAAGTATACAACGTCGATTTGCAACAAAAACTTTGTAACTGCTGCTTGTTTTAAGCTGTAGTTAAGATGCTTTTGTTTAAAAGCAGCGACAAGTTTACTTAGTTGTTCATGCGACCACCCTCTGTTACCTTGAGCTCGGACCTGTAGTAAGGCAAAAACCACAGATAAGAGGGTGCAATGGCTTTTCAAAACGCAATATGTCATTTATTATTTAACAAACCCTATTCTGTGGGTACTCATTGGAATCGTCTCATCCACACGATTCAAATGAATACTCACAGCGTAGGGTTTAGATTTTAAGTAACAATTCCAGAATGTATTTACTGTTACACCCTCTTAAATGTTGTTATGCTAAATGTTGAAGTGCCACAACTCTTGTATTGAGTTTGGGCCTGTAGGAATGTATTATAATATGCGATTAATGAGAGAGAATAGTACGATAATGGTTAGATGCAGCCATTACACGTGTGTTTGAAGCGCATCTGGAAAACATAATCTTCACATACAAGTTGGAATTGCCGTGTCAGATATGTCACTGTATATCTACCGTTATCCTATACCTAGCTTCAGGGCATGTATATATGCATTTATATTGTTCATTTAACCAGGACATTAATCTTCAGAATTATAGCATTAACTTTCCAAGACCTTGAATACAGGTAATAGGCAAGAATTTCAGAACAGATCCTTGCAATCTAATTCGATGTTACTGTTTTACTTTAAGATATCTATCTATGAGACTGGCACAATTCTATGTTATCTTACGAGAGCTAACTTGTTAAAAACCGACTAATCTTATATAGGCCTTATGGAATACTAGGGATATTATTATGTCAAACTATTTTTGATACGTTAGCACCTATGAAATGGGCAGTAATATTACTCTAAAGTAGGTAAGTGATGCATCATTTGGACAGATCTAACATTCTTAGAATGCGACATGGTAAAGACAACTCACGGTATACCTGTCATCTGTTTACAGTCATTCTAGAAGCCGGATGACAGAGATTTTGAGAAATATTTCTTTATGTCTAAATTGAAACTACGTGATGGAAAAAAGTAGGTTGGTACAATCTTAATTGAAAATCAAAGTCCTGGAGGGCCTGAAAGTCACCACAACAGAGTATTTGTACAACAAGTCTTCTATCCTATCAGAGAAGGGGGAATGCTCCAGTTTCCTAAATTTTTTCCCAATAATAGAATTTATTCATATTTTGTATGTTGAAATTACATGATATTACCAATTGAAAAATAAAATAAAAATGGATGGTCAGCGATCTTGTTTGAATTGTATAGGCATTTGTATCACATACCCCTACATCGAAAAAATGCCCAATTTCTTGTCCAATGTCACTAAAATGCTAATAAGATACTGTATATTCATCGTTTAGTCCCGAAAACGGATTTAAAGTAACGTCTTACATTTAGAAAGAACAGAAAACCCAAAATATGTGCTATTATAAACGCGTAAATGTATAAAACAGCATGCTCACGTGTTCGGTTAGATCAATGAAGCTGGGGTGTTTTATGTCAAAATTTGCATAAGTTCTACATAATAGAATTTGATAAAACTCCCTCATTGTATTAAGCAACATGTCCTGGTAATAATTCAAAAAGAAAATGTAGAGGTCAGCGCATTTATTAGTGAGTTGCAGCAATTTTTATCAGCTACACGTGAATGAAATGACGCAAAACAGTGGTAACTGCATACACACTTACGACTGTCTTGCTCTAAATAATCGATTTCCATTCTGAGGAAATCAGTTTCGCATAATAGATACACTTTTACCGTCCAAAATGGTAAATTGCAATGATGTGTTATATCATTGAAAATATGGTAGCGAAACATATTGGTACGAAACATTTAATGTACTACAGTAATGACCGAGTGTTCCGAAAAACTGGAGCATTCCCCCTTAAATAGTATTGAGGCCAGTATCCATTCTGACATTTGACAAAAGTCATTTGTCTCTCACCAATGGGTGTGAATCATCTATGTGAGAGAGCAGCTGGAGGCTCGGTTTGGATATTGTGGTTGTACTGGTGCGAGAAATACCAGGAACCCACGGTTAGGTGCTCCAGCCGCCGCGATATGACCCTGGTAGTTGAAAACGGCGTAAAACCCCAATAAACTTAAATAGTATTGAATGAAATAAAGTTAATGTTGAATTGGTGAAAACAAGAGATGTTTGTAAAACATATCGATGGAAGTATTGCACCACGAATGAAAATACCCAAATGGTAAATTGGCAAATATTATCAGCAGTTATATATACTAGGACAAAAAAGATACGCAACCCCAATTTTTCATAATAATTTCGACAAAATATGTTTTTAATGGCTGTTGAGTACATTTTTGATATACCTGCATGCATACGCATAAATACAGTGCCGTTTTCTTCAGATGTCGTACATTAATCACGTGATACATGGTAAATTGTTAAAAACTGATTATCCCCTGCCGTGTTTTCTAGATGACTACTATCAAAACAAATTTTCATTAAACACAAGCTAGAACATAGACAAAGAAGACGCCAAAGCGTGCACACACTCTTCACTACGCTACGCATAGCAAGGCTAGGCCAAAACCAGCGCCTGACTGCAGTACAGATGTGGTTGGTGGAAAAAGGTTCAAAATGTTGTCGTAAGACATTGATGGGGCAAACAATCGACACACTTTTGACTGTATACGTTGTTGGCTCTTAATTGGATCACAACCGATTGAGCACGAGGCAGACGTGCAAGAGATATGACGTCAAGGCAGGACCAAATAATCACGTTAACCCCACCTACGGGATAGGTTTAGACTGCAACGGAGACCTCTAATAACTCGTATGGACTTCACAACATTCAAATATCGGACAAAATTGAACGAAACAGATTGGTTTTTTTTCGACCTCCGTCCAATTTTTTTGTCGTATTGTGTTGACGCTCGGTTTAAACTGGGTGTTTTCTTACTAATGAAATTGACTACCAACAAGATTTTGTGAACTTTACAAGGTGAAATGTTATTGCTTTAAATGTATTAAGTTTTGTTTTAATCTGATTTGATGTCTTTGCGTAAGAAGGAATTGAAAATGGAGTTGCGTATCTTTTTTGTTTCAGTATATATATTTCTTGTGCACTGCAATTCTACATATTGACATCTATCTGTCTATGAAGCTTCATGAATCTACCTTGCATTCTTTTTTAGCTATGTTCTGGATAAGGTCAAAGATTAAATCATGTCACTAATGCCACAAAGACTGCGTTGTAAATGGTTGCAAGACGACATTGGGCCTTATAAATGGATTCAATGCCAACAATATGTTGAATATGTTAGGCCTACGGATGTAGATCTATATAACTTTTTGAAAGAACAAAGGAAATGATAACACTTAAAATTATGCTTATTCTCTGAAGCAGCATACACATTTATTCATAATTTAATTAATAATTTTTCTGCAACTCATTCAAATTCGACGTCTGGAATTTTACTGTTTGGAAAAAGGTTAATAACCCATTACAACACAACAATGCATTTTGATGCCCCGATAGATAAATACTGATGAAAAGATTTTGGAAACAATTTCTTCATTTCCCAAAATGTTTTCTACCCAGAAAGACAAAAAACATCAATTCTGGAAAATCTGAATCACTTCCAATTGCCATTTGCAGACTGCTGCACCTTTGAATTTGGACCAGTTTAAAATTTTGTCATCTGGTAATGGGTGAAAAGGAAATGTTTGTGAAGTTTGAAGATATGTTTTGCGAACAAAGTGTGAGAAACTTAAAACATATATGAAAGTAACTCTAAGTAAACACAAATTCATATAATCATTTAGTTTGATAGTTCGATGATTTTATGGATCATGGATTTGTATTGAACTAATCTATGTAACCAAATTCTGAATTAACCTTTTCTCAAACAATACCTGGTTTTGACAACCCTAAAATACTTTGGAAAAAACAATTAGAGAAAAGAAGAAATTACAAATAATCAGCAATACATTGTATCATATATACTTTCAGTATTCTTTATGCTATAAAACACACACTTTAAACTTTTGATAATAATGTAAATTTCTGTCCGCAACTCTAGAGGAAGCTAAAAAGAGTCAAAGTGTGTGAATGGGTTAAGGGACATAAAATCGATCCAATCCTTTGATCATACTATCCGTCGTTGATGTACCATAACAGAGTGTGTCAAATTATTAGATAAACAATTTTAAAACCTCAAAAATAGTTATCTATATATCACACTGAAGTGTCAAGAAGTGTGAATACAAAACTTTTACCAATTTTGATACAATCTAAGGGAAGTAATTCTAGTATGAAGACTGTCTAATCTAAACAGGGTTATTTCCCTTAGACCAATATAACACAAAAAAGAATTATAACGCCGGAACTATTTTCTCAGTCAACAAAGTAGTTCAACATAAATATTTAATTTCCTCAATAAACAACGATTATTTGGCATGTCTGTTTAGAAATAGTAGAAAGTAGAATTTCAATCTTGAAAAATGATATAGATCAAGATTCCTTGTTTCTGATATTATGTATTTCTGCATTAGCTTTCAGTTATAGAGGCAGTAAAGAGGTTGATCCAATGTTGACCTTTGACGCCAATGAGGAATATTCGTATGACCACAATAAGTCACTCAGCTTCGCTGGTGACTTAAAAAGGTTTCAGAGACAATAAATGCATTCTTGTTACGTTCACATGTAGCAAGTACAAGTCCAACTATACTCTTAACCCAGTGATGTACGAAATATATGAAAGCGATTTGGAATTAATGTTAAGAGAACAATTGGTGTATAGCTTTGTACAGCCATTATTACACGTGAGTTTGAGGCGCATCTGGAAAACATAACGATGGTCGGAGATCAAAACGTCATAACTACAGTTTCACTGAACAGCTAGAATAGTCCATGAGCCAGGACCCGAATTTTGGCCGATTGGTACCACTCGGAGGGAGTAATTCTTTTTGCACTTTTTGATTAGTCTGGTATTTATACTTCATGTTTCAGTATGATAGCAATCTCAGATCGGTAGCTTATGCCCCGAAAAACGCTTCTTTTCAAGGATACCCTTTGCACACCAAAATTTCATTGGTTTTCTAGTGAAACAACACATACATTTTTCCAACCCTTAAGCTCATTCAAATAGAAAAGTCTTTGTTCATAACCGAGATACAGTACAGAGTAGCATATTTTAAGGTTTTGTGTTAGTCTGAAATGTCATCTGTAGGAAGATTTTAGTGTACACAGAGAACTATCTATAGATGATACGAATTACAAGGAAAAATGAAAATTATAGTGTTTGTGGGCACATAAAGTCTGCTTTCTGATGTAAATGAACTGTAATTAGTATTTGATATCAGGGAATACTAAATACATACACATATAACAAACTAGCATGGATAGCAATACTGACTTTATTGCCGCTCATTATACTACCAGAAAGTCAAAAAAGCATAAATGCTTATGATTTACATTTAATTCATTTTTAAATGTAGAACTAATTCGAACTACGAACAAATCAAATGAATAATGCTTACAAACATTTCTTTAAGGATACACATGGAGAAAAATAGGCCTGGTTTGTAAGTGTACGCAGAGAAGCTAATTTCTCACAATATAAGAAAGGGGTGAGGGTTATAAGCTGTATATATTCATTTATGTTTCTGGTTCGAAAGGATGAAACAAAGTCATTGTTTTAATGTTATTCTACTGTCAGAAAGTCATTAAAATACATGTCCAGACAAATGTACATCCATAAAGCATTGAAGAATAACGTTTTCCATGTGCAGTTGATTCGTGAAGAAAGACAGGTTATCAATACTGCTATATAATGTATAATATTTCTTTCCTGAAATCAAATGCGGATATGCAAGTGAATTAGACATCCTCTACAAAGAAAGAGTCCTTCTAGAGTGCAAACCTTCGTCTTTTGCCTTTTGTTCGGATACATTTGCAAAATTAATACAAAAAATGTAGGCCATTGGCCTGCTTTTAAAAACAATTATGAGGACTTCTGGTGTTAACACTGACATGCAAATTGGTAGTGTTTTCTAATATGTGTACAAATTCTTTCTACGTATATTTTGCTTAGTACAACCACTTGGATTGCAAATGAAACATGCATTCCGGGAAAAAGTACACAAAACATCGTATATGTATACAACATATTAAGAAACATGTGTAGTTAGCTATCGCTTTTCGTGTGTACGGATAAAATGTTATAAAAAGGAGGTATTTTCAGCAAAAGTGTCATGGAACTAATCTATAATTAGAGACCTAGCAAGAATTAAATACATCTTAAGTGTATTAAAAACATTGTTGTGCAACAGAATTAACATTAACCCAGGTCATGTGAATATGTAATGACCCAACTTCGGCTATGTTTTCTTAAGACGCTCAACTAACGGACGAAGTAGCAGTTGTCCCGGGTTCACTTTAGTGCACTATACTCTGTAGCGTGGACATATCACTACAGCAGTATAGTCTTTTAGAATACAAGATATAATGCAGTACAAAAGAAATATTTACGATTAAAAATAAATCAAGTGTTAAAGGGCGACGGTAACAGATGGTCTAATTGCAAAAAATGATTTTTTTTTAAAAAATATGCAAAACTTTTGTGTTGACCACCTCGGGATGGTTAATAATATGCGATTCAGACAGAGAATGAGCCGAAATTACAAGACAGATAGCTGAATTTAGGGAGAATCCAAACCTAAATTCAACCCCGTCTCAGATGGGGTTAGAATTATTTTTAAATTGTTGCGCATGCGCATACAGCGCGGACCATGATTCAAACGAGATTCATACTTGAATTTCAATATGACGTTATCATGTATGTTGTGACGTCATTTAAGAAAGTCGCATGTCCTACTGTTTTGACCTACTTTCGACATCGCTTCATGAATTTGGTATCAAATTGCGAAAAAATGAGTCGTTGCTTCAATAGTTTGTCGTAATCATTTAGTCAAGTCATATAAAGCTAAAAAAGTGTACATTTCGTTTGTATTTGACAATTTTTGGGTCCAAATCTGGGAAATAGTAGCTTTAAATAAACGATGAGACTAGAGATAAAATTGATTACATCGATACAAAAGCTGTTGAAAAAACTCACACTACGTTTCTGAAAAAAGAAAAACTATAATTCCATTGTCAAATCAACATAGCAAAGTTCAGTTGGAATCTTTCGTGAATGATGCATAATGTAAGTAAAATGGGCTAGAAAGGAAGAAAGAATCACTACATGGACTGTAAGACGATGTGCATAGACAGACACAATTTATATATGCGAAGTAAACAATGATAACACAAAGAGAGTAACATATATAAATGTAAGTATTAGGCATCAAAACAGATTTGTTCAGCTTCAATTACAACATAATGTAAGAATTACGACTTGATATTAATCAAATTCAACCCAAAGCTTGGAACTGTCATGAGCAAAGCCATAATTATAACCTAACAATCGAAATCACCGTAGCATCTAGCCTTACAGCAATTGGTATTTCAATTAAAGAAATACAGACGTGTTGATATAAAGAAAAATGTAAGAATGCTGTCTAGTATGCATAACAGGGAAATGTGTTTTGTGATTTTTGAGCACTTCAGAGTTATCGAGATTAGACATTTGAAGTTCGTTTATTAAATTATTCAAGCCTGTGATTAATTTATTGTAAATATGCAAATACAAGAGAGAATTGGATCACGATAAAAGTGGTCTCGATTATGAATATATGAAAGAATATGGTCAATCAGAGGTAGAGATTTTCCATGTATCGAAGTCGTCAGCAAATTTGTCAGCTGGTGCTTTAGACAGACTTAATTTAAAAAAAGTCATTTAAAAAAACGATCCAAAGTTATTTTGTTCTGATCATTGACAAAATTAAGTACCTATTTTAATTAGCATCAATCTTTTTCAATGATTTATGTGTTAATGTAAGAAAAGATATATAAAGCGGTGATGGAAATGCGAACTGTTGGAGCAGAATGAAATTTGATTTCTGTGCATTACGGACGTACATTATCAACTTACAAACAAATCGTAGTATTTTAATCTTAATCAGATAAAAACCATCATTACTGAATCATAAGCAAAATGTGATTTGTGTCGCTGAAGAATGGCATATATCACCAGTTGGCATAAATCCAATTACCCACGAGAATGACAATTTCGACATAGTAAAGTTATGTAGACAACGAATTTGTTTGGCACTTTAAAGTACGCTGGTGCATTTACGTAACTAGTCAAGTTAAGGCATTTCATTAACATACCATATATGAGGGGATATCTAAACAGTTTTGAGCTTCTGGTATTTACTATTTTGAGGTAGTAAAGGTTTTTACACCTTCGTGTAAATGAATGGTCCAAATACACTTTGTATGTAGGATAAAATGGCTAGCTGCTACGAGCTTGTCCGAAACTTTTAAACCCACCTACCCCTCCCAGTTTTATTGACCAAAATGGATAATACTAAGGACACGGTTGCACATGGTAACATGGTTTCTAGTCCTGGAGGCTTAAAGTGCTAAACAAGATTGCCTAAGTTTATTGGGAGTCTACCCCTTCTTTTGCATCAATCTAATATTGGGAAAAGGAATTCCAGTGAGACTGAGACAGTTAAGAAGGTCAGTTGACTGCTGCCGAGGAGATTGGCTAGGGTAACAAGACGTTGATTCCTAAAATCGGATATCATTGAACTGTTAACAAGGTGGAAGGAATGTGTGGGGTTGGAAAGGCTACGGGACTATTATATGAAAAATACAGCAGGTGTGAGAATCAAAAACCTTTGATATGCCCTCATAAACGACTTGTTTTGAAACATGGGATCCTAAACGAAACCGCTAAACAACTACAAACTTGCATTCTCTCCTACACAGATGAAAGCCACACCAGGAGTGACAAGGTATGGTAACTATTTAGAGGATTATTAAATCGAGTTTTCAATTTATATTGATCTGATGAACATGTTGCTCACAACGCAGATTCTATGAAACGTTTGCATTTGTCTAAAAGAGAGGGTGAATGAGATATGTTTGATTAAAAATTACGCCACTATGATTATAAAGACAAGTGGTGCCGTTTTTGCTTTTGTTACCACAACTTCAATCAATTTGACCATTAGTTATCAATTATATTCCAATCACTTTGTTGTTAACATGTGTGTGGTGATATGGATCTTATAAAACTTTCAGACTCTTACAAAATGAAAACAAAGATTTACCCAACCATTTGAGTACGTATCATACTGCATTTTGTTATGATTCATGCCAAATAAACTAGAACACATATACATCTGATTCACATTTTAATGTATATGTTCGACAGAAGAAGTCTAAATATCTGTCAAATGATTATTTAAAGTATATATGCATACATGTAATTATTTCTATCTATATGTTTATCATTTCTCCTAGTGAGCTGGACACATATTACCCAAAGTGATTTTCAGTGACAAAAAGCTTTACACTAACAACAGGTATGTCAGGACCCATTGACTGAATCAAAATCACGAATACCAGAATCAGCACATGTATCCAAAATGATTATATATATAGCAGAAATTTTAGAAATATTGCTATAGAAACTGTAGTGAAAATACGTACATACAGACAAGGAGACTTGGAAATGGGAAAAGGGCGATACACATGTTATACAATCACCTGGCTTATAAAATTACATTGTTTTTGATAAATCTGTTCTGTAAGTATCCAATGTACATCTACGGACTTCGCTGTCGAAATACATATAGAATTTGTCTTTTAGGAGGCCAGGGAATGCATTTATTCATGGACACTGCAATATATTTTCTAAACGAAATAAAATTGCAAAAGTACTACATGTATCTAATTTCTATTTTAACATAGAAATAAGTTCCCTCCGTACACTTTGATTGTCATTCTTTGCATAAGTAATCTTTGTCTAATCATCATAGTTTATACAAACTAGGTTTTAGAAATGAGAATGTTATAATCCTGCTTAGTAGCAGAAACAAATGTATTTTCTCATGCATACTTACGTAATTGAGCGCGAATCTGGAAAAGGGTCCCTTATAGCATTTGAGGCAGTCACATTTCTTGAGATCAGTGCATCCTTTTAGTGAAGACAGGCAGACATCCATGCTGCTATATTACAATTGCAACATGTCATTAAGGATCTTGTGGAGAACAGCAATGGTTCCTGATCAGACTGCATGTATACACAGACTGATTTGGAACCATATTTGGTTCAAGAGCCCTAAGGGACCTTTTTTCTGTATCCTGACTTATTATATTGTACATGTTTTATATTGAGTTATGATTAGATATATTATGAAGACCAATATATCCGACGAAGAGAGTTTTTGTACTATATATGACAAAAAATAGCAAATCTTTTGTATATTCATTGTATCCTTGACGATCGGGTTTTACTTTGGTTGCCACATGATGTACATTATATATCGTTAATCGTATATTGGCATTGGGCTATATTTTGTTGTAAAGTATAGCTTCATTTTTTTCATGTGGTCATTCAATTTAGTTACGAACAGTCGAATATTGTGCAATTGAATATATTTCCAGTAATTATTTTCTAATTTGCATTGATTGGACATTCAACTGAACATATTATAAGGCCCTTCATTACTTTTAAAAGTGAAAATGCTTTTGAGTTCAGCATTCTTTCAGTAGGCCTGACGTAAAATTCTCCATTTCATATTCATATAACATATATATGCATGAACTAGTCACCTAAGAGGTAATCCAATTGTTTTGGATAAAAACACAGTGCTGTCAATAGATTAGCAACAGTTAGAAGCCTTAGAACACTCATAGTATGCGTTAAAGTTTTTAGGTACGAACATTTTAGGGTCCGAATCGATCAAATGTTTTTGCCGTTTACAGCTTTTTCCGAGTGTTTTGTGTCACGAAACTGGCATGAATCGATGAATACGCATTTGAAAATATATTTAAGTGTAAAAATATGTTGCCACTTGCATTTCTGCTTCAAAGAATTGAAAAATTCACTTGAAAAAATTGTGCATTTCGTTCGGTGTAGGGGCCGACAAATTGTCTTCTATTTCACAGCCTACAGAGGCCTCATACCTGGGAACAGATTCAATAGTACTCAAAATTAGTGTTTTAAGAATATTTTGGCATAGAAAAAAATCACGACAAGCCTTTTGATAAATCACACACTACCAAAAGAAATCGCACCTACTGTCCCATTTGTGGACATGTGAAAATGGGGTAGGTTAAGAAAACGGCGATTTTCTCAGCATAAGCTACCAATTTCAGACTGCTATCATATCAATTAGTTAACTACACATATCAAGCTGTTCAGAAAGTGCAATAAGAATTACTCCCTCCGAGTGGTACCAAAAAAGTGTCTGGCTCATGGACTAGAAGTACTAGGTTTTGACTAACCACCGACAATAATTCTTGACTGAAAGTTGGAATAGCAGCGTCAAAAACATACATATCGTCGGTGCTATGACAAAATGGCGTAATAAAAATTTTGCTCGAAAACCATTTTTTTCAGGAGAGCCAAAAACGTTTTTACCGCTTTAAAAAATGTGCCGACAAAATTGCGTAACTCAATAACTACATGAACAATTCAGCTTCTTTAAGGTAAAATAAGGTAATTGAACATAACTTACGGTTCATTTATTGGTCAAAGTAGAAGAAAAACATAGGAGAATGTCATTTCTCAGCCTTTTATTACTCTCGTGTAAATATTTTTTCTAATTACTTTTGTTTATTAGATGTACAACGCATTTTTGTCAGCTAAATCGAGTTACGCAATTTTGTCACATGATAATTGAAAGGCTTCTAATAGGCGTAGAGAAACGCCATTTTGACAGGATATGCGCTCCTACAAACTACGTATAAAGCATTTATGAAAAAATTTGACAAAATTGCGTAACTAATTTGTTACGCCATTTTGTCATAGCACCGACGATATGATACTTGTCTGTTTACAAGCATTATACGTAAAAACTTAGTTCGTCCCATCATACTTCTAGACCGGTCACGATATTATGGAACATATTGCTAAAACTTTACCTTCATAAGCATTGAATCATTGATCTCTACACCACTGTGATGGTGTCTCACAAGATTCCAGCCATTGTATCGAAAATGAAAACAGTGCGTTTCATTTACTTACATCTACTAGATAAAACGAATGATGCCTTGACTATGGACATGTCTTTTCATTATGAACTATATTTCCTGTCTGTCGTTGCTATCTTTGGATCAGAGTAGATTCAAATTCCTATTTTACATATGTGATAACTAAGATTTAGATTTTTAATAAAGATAATCGATTTTTTGGCTCATCATAAGCCTAAGGTATTGCAGGTGTTTGCATTCAGGAATGAGTGTCTTCATTATAAATGTCATTTAAATTTCACACTTGAATATTCACCGTAATTACAGCATCACGATCTAAGCAAAATTAAACCAGTATTTCACTTTGAATAACTACTAAGATTTTATTTAATGTTTTATTGACATATTTAAAGTCTACGCCAAGGTTATTTATTTTTCATCAAATAGTGAATTGTCAGAATCCCGATTATCTTTTTTGTAATTGTCAGTTGGGTGTAATCCTAGAAGAAACATCCAGACATAATTAAACTAGATCTATATTATAATCTTTTTGATGTTGGCATTTTGTCACTTTTATCTGGAATTATTTGCATATTTAGATATCTACGTCCATTATAATCATATTATTTTAACTCACTTCATTTAGAACTGTTTGTAATCACAATATCTTAGGGTTTGATTGGATATTTTATACGATATTATGTATCTTCGTACATATGGTTTTGATATTTCTGATATTTGAATGGATTCCATTTAAGCCTTATGTCACAATAATCATGATCTTAAAAATATACACGTACCAAATGATATCATTTAAGTCTTGGGAAAAATATTGACACAAAAGAAGATAATGCTTATGATCATCATTCCCCCTTTCGTCTAAATAATTTCTGCGCTGTAACATATACAAATGCAGTCTTAGTTATTATTCAAATTGTTGTAGTTACTTTCAAATTTGTACAGTCTAATGCTAGCCACCTTGGGAAATGGTAAAACATAGCATATTCCCTTGCTTATCAGTAGTTTTGTTATACCACCTGATAGAAAAGTGTTCCCGTAAATTTCCCTCCTGGCACATGCCCATGTTTCCAGAGCTACTGTCATTTAAGATTACAACAAACAGTTACACGCGTTTTGATATACAAATACCTTACACCTCTCTGACGCACGAAAATAGATCTTTTCAGAGAAATTTAACATGCACGGGTGTCGTGGTATGAAAAAAGTGGGATAGATAAACTGGGAGAATATTCTGAGTATGGATTGCCTTCGAAGACTGTGTGACGGATTCTGAACTTTAAATGTTGCCCTTTCTTTCTTTATTTTCATTTTTATTAAAATAAGATATCGTGTTGCTCCACTCCTCCCCCACACACAAACAAACACACTTCCAGCCCTCTCAAGGGTGACGGTTTAGATGCACGAACGGATACATAGAGAGGCGACGAATTTTAAAAGACACCAATGAATCCAATTTTCGACATATTCAGAGGAATTTTATAAGTTAGCTTCGTTATAAACACTTGTAATTTTCTAAAACGTCGTAAAACCGCAGCAATAATGCATTTGTACAGCCATGTCATTTCAGACGCAACATTCTATTCATACAAACAGCTGCTAGACTCTTATGTTTCCGAGATACGTCAAACAGGAAACAGTGAAACTGTGAACATTGACGCTTACGCTCATAACGAACTGTCCGCATCATCTGTATAATTTTATAAAGAAATGAGCCGGGACCTATATTCAATTATTACGTTTAAAACCAACATAGATCCAGGTCAGCCTGCATATACACATCTGACCAGGATCCACACTGTTCTCTCAGGGTATCTCCATGACTTGTATAATAATTATGTAAGAACACATTATCAAACCCCGATCGGACTGAAGTAAGGTACAAGCTAATCTACTGCCATGTAGATATCGTAGCTTTTTAACGAAAACCTCGTAACTGAACCTTGTTTTAAGCCACAGTTTCGAGGTTTTCATTGACAAGCAGCGGCAAAGAATATCATAAAAGTCCTGATAACTGATTCTTGCTCCTTTGTAGTCTAACATTTTACAATTGTTGTTTGCAGAAATCGTTCACTCGTTGAAGTACAAACAGGCGTAAATTATCGGAAACAATTTGACAGCGGAGAATTCAATTTGCGTACTGAGAATAGCCCGGAGAAGGTATTCCATTCACATAGTTGTAAGAATGCCTATAAAAATGTAGCAATGACGTCAACGTATTTATCTACAATCCGATAAACAAATGTCTTCTCTTCAAAAACCTCGTAACTACAGCTTGAAACGAGCAAGTTACGAGGTTTTGAAGAAATGCAGCTTTGTGTTTGTTCATGGAGCATACGTTTGTCTTGTCTGTAAACAATAGATTTAGCATGTGCATGGAATGGTGATATTTTTGTAACTTTTCTAAAACGAAAAATTTGAAAATGCTTCGATTTAAAGAATGTGAAGACATAATTAAATCACTAGTGACGAGCATTTTCTTCATTTCCCACAAAGCCTTCTACCCAGAAAGACCATTCAACGCAATGTTCCATTCCCTTAAAACTGTCGTCTGCTACATTTTTTGAATTTGGACTAACATTTTGACATTGGGGAAGGCAAAAAACTGGTCACAAAACGACTGGTCGCATTTCGTCGCTTTTCAACAAAAGACTCATAACTGCAGCTTGTTTTAAGCTGCAGTTACGCGATTTTGTTGGCAAGCAGCGATTTAACATGTACAGCCAGATCAAGGTCAATAATTCTGCGCTCTGTCGATGATCGATATGTTATTTGCATAGCAATTTTGTCTCCAGACGCCTCCTTGACATTTCCGAATTATTGGCCGAATAAAACGTTTAGCACGTCTAACCCTGTCTCAATATGACAAGCTTTAACGTCCCGTATATAGTCAATTGATCTGTATATTGTACTATTTCGCCAATTCATCCAAGACAAAACCAAAAACAGTCTATCAAAGACCGTCCGTACTTGCAAAGCATAAATTGACTTTCCTGTGCATTTCCCTAATATATATCAACTTGATTGATTTGTTGTGTCAATTTGAATCTATGTCCCTTCGTTTGATTTTGTATTCGTATTCATATCTTCAGTAAGTACAAGAGAGCCATGATGGCCCTGGTTCGCTATTCTGAGAGGGCTTTGAGGCATAGTCTACAACATGCGAAGTTTCTGAAGTCTAAATGATTCTAAGATGTATGAAGGTCGGTATTGCAAACACTTCTGACAATTACTGTACGTGTCTTGAATGTGTTCCTTCAATGTATTGGTTCATAAGTGGTCCTTTTTTAACGACAAGACAAAAAGTAAATTGGCATGCATTTCCTTTTCTTTTCTTTTGTAATGTTTTAATTAATCTGTGTAGATCTATATTTTTCTGAGTCCAACATGTACGTGTTTTCCCATCTACTTGATCGTCTGGTATGTTATTGTTTTCCCCACAGACCAACTATTTCAAAGGAACGCAATAAATTAAATAAGCCAGAAAGAAGGCAAATGCATGGGCGCCGTTAATTTGTACGTTATTGCTTTTTAATTAACCATCCCTAACAGAACAAAGAAGTGTTGTAAATTAGGCCTCATTTGATTTATATCTACGTTGAGACTAAATTTGAATGATGTTTTGGCCAGAATTACAAGGGTTCCGAAAGAAATCAGATCTGCAAAAGGGACCTTTGTATCATTTGGGAGTAACATTAATTGAGTATGCAAAGATAGATCGATGCCAATCATGGTCTTTGTGTCTTTTTTGTTAACTATTAGCAAACGTCAAAAAGAGAGGCACATACATCTTGATTAATTTACTCTTTGCTCATTTGCACAATCTGGTGGGTATAAGGAGGTCTCGAATACCGTAATGGCCATTATAAATAATATTAAAGCTAAATTATGTACAATAATGCATGCAATTAGTAGACTTGAATAGCAAAAACACAAGTTATGTTGATTATCAAAATTGACATCCTACTATCAGTACTGAGACATGTTGCTTGAACATATATACAACCTTGAGGTATGTGGTGTAAATTCAGACATGAGTTAAATCATGATTCGATCATGGTCAATAAGCACTGGTGTCCATTTGCATGTAACAAAATTGTTATGAAGTCAAAACATGAATGATGCATAAGTATGTTAGTTACAAAAAGCTCACCTGATAAATAAAATCCTTTGCTATAAGTTCAGGATTGGGCAGGACCGTTCTGTCAGCGGATACCGTCATCTGTAGCTGGTCCCCGTACGTGAAGAACGAGATAGACAGGGCCACATTGTGTATGGGCGGGAACCAGTAAAATATAGTCTTCACTTCCTTTGAGGATAGTCTCAGGTTGATCTCTGGTCCCGGTAATGAAGACACGATACATGAACACTTTCTCAGAAAACATGTCCACAAACCGTGCCAACATGAATCCGCAAATAATCCGTTTGACACTTGGGATATTCGTCTAGTTAAGGAGAACACACTAGATTCTCGCAGACGACACATGAAGTCCTTCATCTGCCAGAGCCGAGGTACCACACCTTCTGTGTTGGTTGGTAGAGTGACCTTCACCATTATGACGTTGTTAGTGACGCCAGATGGACAGGTGCTCGTAGAATGATATACCGGAATGCTTGATTGGATGTCGTAAGGATGTGATATGCCGTTTAGAATAAAGTAGTTCCGTATACTTCCTGCTGCCACGGACATTAACACTTCACCTAGTGTACTCCGCGTCACTTGTTTAATTCGTGTTGCTTTAGTTAAACTGTAGGGTTCGGACCACGTGATCACTTTCTTACCTGATAAATGCACGTGTTTACCATGTAATAGATTAAAATCATCTCTGGAAATTGTGAATTTGCTTAGAAAATGTAATGGGCCATAGAAGAATGATTTGAGTTTATCTAGATACGATTCTCTGCCCATATATAGCGGGACGGTGGTAGTGGAGTCGACATCTGCGAATGATTTATATAATATCCGTACCATAGACACACCGTCTGACAGACATGGGTGCATTCTGAACAACAATACTGTATCACGCAGATCACCGAAATCTGTCAACACGTGTAGCTCCCACAGAGGGCGCTCGAATGTCAAACCACGTGACGCGTAATCCGAGATGTAATCCTGTAAGTCCTCTAGGGATTCTATCCCTTTTGGCATTGAAAACACATGATTATGAATGAAGAAATCACGGTCCTCCTTCCATACGTAATTGACACACGTCCGAACTATTTTCTGTGAAAAACGCGGATACATCCTATTGCCTTTTTCATCTTTACAAAGAACTATTCTATTGTTCACCAAATTAACTATCTGAGCAACTGATAACCCGTATTCTACAATGATCAAACTTTGTGCTATATTGTGATCCTTTCTTTCGTTTTGTATCCAGAACTTTTCAGACAGTGATAATCCTTGACCACAGATACAACACGCGCAATCTTCACCTTGGTTCAACCTACAGCAACACGTGGAACAACATTTAGAACTTATTTTGATCATCACAAATATCGGCAAACAAACTAAAATAAATACTACAAAAGGACAAAACACCATGAAGGCTAGTATACTATACAATACAAGTCCGACTATTCGGACCCATAAACGTTTTATCACAGTTGGCTTTAAACGGAAATACGGGGAACTTGGGAAGTTTAGTTTACGGCCATGTTTGCGATATCCTTCTCCTGTTGGAAATTCATGCGCGTAAAGTAGTTCGTCATCGCCATCGTCTTCATCGTAAATGTTAATAGAAATGGACGGAATAGGTTGTTTGTTTGGTAGAATGGCAGTTTTCTCATTGACCACTTGATCTGGAACTGAACTTACTGTTTGGTAATGAGAATTACTTGTTAACTTTTCTAGATCACTTTTACTTGATCGTGTAAGTCGTTTCTGAGGAGTCGGTGTAGGGAAGAAGTTTTGTGAACTATTACTCTGGGACAATTTTAGAGAAGTTGGCCTGTTTCCGACACTGCCACTTCGTTTCTTACTAATATCACCATCGTTTCTAAATATCTGAGATTTGGCTTGAGCTATGATAGCTTCCTTATCCACTGGTCCTTTCTTCTTACGCTTACCTCGCTTTTTACGATTCAGTTCACCTACATCGATAGATGCAGATCTACGGATTGGAATTTTTCCTGATTTATTTGCAGTCGCCGGGATGTGATTTTGCTCTTTTGATGAATGGTTCGGCATATCTTTGTCTGTAGTTTCTCGTTTCTTCGATCGCTCGCGCCGTTCTCGATTATCGTCAACCCTCTCGGATGGTTGTTCGCTTGCGTCCCTATGTTTGATATATATTGCAGAGTTTGGAGGTAAATTCTGATACACTGGCGTCGCGCTTTTGTAATCTTTATGCTGCCTTTCATTTGCCACCACGTTTTGTCTCGGAGACGCGTTTTCCACCGAAGGCGACAGGACTCTGATTGAACGTTTCTCGTTTGCATAATGCCTAGTAGACGGATTGCTGATTGAATTTCCATTTTTGTGAGAGTAAGCTGCACTTGAATGCTCCTTTGGTTTTTGTAGAGTATTAGCTTTACTGTTATTGGCGGTAATTACGTGAGAGGACCGAGTATGTGGGACAAATTCCTTTTTCGTTTTCTCATGCCGTCTGTCATGTCTGGCACGGTCCATAACAGTCTACAACGTGACGTCCATGTTTGTCTGAAACGAAAAATAAACATAAATTATTTCTAAATGTAAAGAGCTTCATTTCATAAATGCAGTTTTGGTTTTGACGCCCTATATAGAGAAAACTGCTTAAGATACACAAGAAGAACAAGAAAATGATGATAAGGTTATACGCACTATTCAAAGTTTATTTTTTATTTCTTTATTCTAATATGGTGTACACAATTTGTCTGTGTAAAGACTATTCTTGATTATGATGCTGCTTTTGTATTAGATTTGCCCGTAACTTTGTCATTTGATGGTTAATCAAATACTAGTCAATTAAAATTGCTGTACGTCGTGATCAGACCAATACCACAGACAATTGAAAAGAACACAATTTACACGGTGGATAATCACGTGATGCAACAATTTCAGAAAATCTTCAATAATTTTGTAAAATACTGGACCGATTTGAATTCGGTTTGAAGTAGAGAATGTGGACAGACGTCACGCATTAGATGGAAGTGTTGAATTTTTGAAAAATCAACTGATAAAAAAGGTATTGAAGATAAACTAAAATTTTGGTTTATCTTCAATAACTTTTTTATCAGATGATTTTTATAAAAATCAAACACGTCCAGCTTATTTCTGGCACTTTCCCACATTCTCAGATTCAAACCGAATTCAAATTGATCAAGTATTAAAAAAGATATTGAAAATTATCGGAAATTCTGAGTCACGTGATTATACACCGTGAATTTAGCTGGAAGAAAATGTTTCGCGATGTGTTTCGCTCAACGACCGAAACACTGCAAAACTAATTGTTTGCAATTTGTTCCAGTATTTTCAACTAATGAATTAATTTGAAACAGAATGCTTGAACATTGTTTCCTTTGATTACTTGTACCCAATGTCTCATGAATTCATTTTGGCATGAATCTGAAAGATTGTCAAACCATAACAAAACGCATGGATTGTTTCACATAAAAAATCATGCAGGTGACAATTTCAGGAGAAAAAAAATCTCAACAACCTTTGGTCCTTTTGGGTAGAAAACATTGTGGGAAATGAAGAAATTGCTTGTCACTAGCAATTTCTTCATTTTCCACAATGTTTTCCAAAGGTCTTATCTTGAAGTTCGTCAAAAGGCGTCAATGAGTGGAAAGAGGTAAATGATTATGGTAATTGGGACTATCGTGGTACTAGACCATACTGCACCTAATAAGGCTATGGTAGTCTGATCTTCACATGATCTTCACCCGTTGTATTTACATTTACATTATGCTACGAAGAGGAGTATTTTGAACGTTTATAGAGCAGGAAATAAACAAACGACCGTCATTTTTGTTCACAAGGCAGTCATAGTCCGAAAATGCATTTGAAAACGATGTAAATCAATCAATCAATCCGAACGGCCGAGACATAGATCTATGTCTCGTCCAATCAGATGGACTGTTACGTAATTTAGAATAAGTCAAACGATTAAGAAATATTGGTGAATACTTGATATAGTATACTCCGTAAATATTGACCTGAGCCTGTTGAATATGCAATGAGAAGATCTAATTGTAATGCGAAATTATCACTCTCCAACATTATGTTGACACGAGAAGCATGTGCAGAAGTCATAATGTATATGAAAACTATCGACTCTGCTCGACAGTGAGGATTGCTGGCGAGTATCGATTATTCCTTGTGACAATTACCCATTTCATATTCACCGAGTTCAGGTCAATATTTACGGAGTATACTATGTTTAACTAAATGTTGCTTTTCAGTGTTTTTTCAGAGGGTTTTACTCTTTTTCGTGTGACGAGCCATGTTATATTGGCACAATTCTGTGTGCACATAATGAGATATAACAGCTTCAGCAGCACGTATTCTAGTAAAATAACTGATAAGTCATAACGAAGAACAGACGTGCAAACTAACTGTTTACAAATAATGCAGAATGTATATTGAAACTGCATAGATTGCCAGTTTCCGACCTCATATAGCACATGACAAAAGACCTGGCAGACCATCTCTAGCTATTAGCTAGAGATGCTCTACCAGGTCATTTATCGTGAGCTATACACATGCCTGATTTTTCATTCCCATAAAAAATCATGGTCCCATATAAAAAAGTTGTGTAAACCTTTCCAAAACCAGAAATGTTTTAGACTTCACTAGCGTAATATGATTAACGTTGGAAAAACATAATAATCTGAGCCAGGATCTGGAAAAACGTCCCTTTCCGCAATGATTCGATTGTATATTGGCCTAGAAATACATGTATATCGCTGCTTTTTAACAAATACATCATTAAACTGCAGTAACATGTGTTTTATTTAAAAGGCAACTATATGATCTGAGATACTTCTACCAGTAAGAATAACGTGTTGTATTGAGTAAGGCTGCCAGAAAAATTGTGAAACCTGAAATCTGAAACATGTTTCCCCAGAACAAATTGTGTCGATATTTCCAACTACAAAGAAAGAAGAAAACATACATGAGATGTATAGAATTGACCAGCATTTTCTCCGTATGCCTCAACATTTTCTATGCTTTGATATACACAACTTTTTATTATCAATAATCTTAGTCTTATACAGATTGGACCACCATAACGTTTTGCTATTTTGGGAAACAATAAATATTTTTTGCCTTTACTGCACCAAAGTATTGGAGACCATAAAAATCTCTCAATAGGCGATTCATCAATACCAAATTACAATATCAATAACCTGCAGTGCATCTAACTGTCTCAGTAGTGTTGGCTTAATCATTTTCTCGCCAATAAAATAAGGACTTGCCAGATATTCTAAATTCAAGTGTGTTGCAGGCGACAATTTGAAGTGCGTGAAATTTTACGTAATGCAGTTTTTATATTTGATCCTGACATAAAACACGAGTATGAGGAAGAACACTGCCGTATGAATTCACAGTACAAACTATGACTCTGTATGTCCTATTTCGGCAAGGGCTACATGATTCGATGCTTTTCAGCAAAATCCTGGTAAAACCAGCTTAATAAAAAGCTGCAGTTACGAGGTTTTTGTTGAAAAGTGATGATATAAATAACATCGCATTCCCTGCCCTATGTTCTGTAACCTCAAACATTTTACATGTTACGTTGCGGAATGTTTGTGCACGGCGTTTAGAGTGGTTTATCTGGTTTGTTTCACATATCGCTGCTTTTCAACAAAATCCTCGTAACTGCAGCTCAGAACAAGCTGCAGTTACGAGGTTTTTGTTTAAAACGACGATGTCTTGGTTAAGCAATGGTTATATATAAATAACATAAGATATTTTTGCCCTGTGATCTGTAACCTCTAACATTCTAAGTGTTACGTATAGGAATGTCTGTGCACGGCGGTTAGAGTGGTTTATCTGGTTTGTTTCACATATCGCTGCTTTTCAACAAAATCCTCGTAACTGCAGCTCAGAACAAGCTGCAGTTACGAGGTTTTTGTTTAAAACGACGATGTCTTGGTTAAGCAATGGTTATATATAAATAACATAAGATATTTTTGCCCTGTGATCTGTAACCTCTAACATTCTAAGTGTTACGTATAGGAATGTCTGTGCACGGCGGTTAGAGTGGTTTATCTGGTTTGTTTCACATATATTTTCCTGCTATAACCCTGAAGCTGTAATCAGTTTGTTTGTTCATTTGCCAGAACAGATTTCTATCCTTTCACAAACGTTAAAAATACACTTTGCATGGCAACACAAAATGTGCAATCAGGTAACACAATTGTATTTGAGCATTCTGAACGCCCAAAATCTCAAAGCGTGGATCATAACAAAAGAGCATCAATCTAAAAAGGTCACTTTTGGCTTTTGGGGGCAATAAAGATCCAGAATGCCTATACGTGAACACGGTCTGATCAAGATCAACATTGTTCTATATTGTTCAAAATTGTCCTACAGTTACTACAGGTCATGCCGGAGTTATAAAAACTCCGCCATGACCCCTAGTCACGGTAGGGCAGTTTAAGCATCGATCCTGCTTAAGCTGCTCTTAGGGTGTGCTGACTGATAGTGGTGGTCTAAAGGACAATATTGTTACAGAAAAATAACTTTGAAACATCATGTGAATTTTCCATTTTTAGGTCGGGAAATCTCTTTGAGATTTTCACGTCCTATAGCGATCCAACGCTTCTAACGCTTTTCTACGAAAATCTCGTATCTGCCGCTTGTTTTAATCTGCAGATACGAGGTTTTCGATATAATTTGGTCACCGCATAGTCGTTCAAAATGTCTGAGTCCGCCGAAAAAGTAGACCTACCTATGAACAATTCAAAATTACTCAAATTACATAATCATCGTAAAGACTTTCATTTCTTAATTGTTTTATCAAAACAATGCAGCAGTTTGCTCATAAGTGCGAAAACTATCAACTTCTCTTTTTGGCGGAAAGGTTGATTCGAACTATTCTAACTGGTGTGGCAGACTAGAGCAGACGAGAATTTTAACACCAAATTACTGCGCCACACAGTTCGTGTAATCGGACATTTCCGTGAAGCACTCGTAGATTCACGGAAAATCTATTTATATCCTGACTCTAGTCGAGTCCTTCTCCTTGTTCAATTGCTATGCGCACAATCGCATTTTCCAACACATGCATTTTATCGGGTTATACGCCCACGTGTTAACACTTCGCGGTGTAAAGCTAGTCTCCTATGCTTTGACCAACTAAAGTGTTACCGTAACGGCGTTGACGGACTTTGAGCCGTCTTGAGTACATGTATACAACGTAATTTTCGTAATTTATTCATCCTTATTAATCCAGGCTTAGGTTTAACAGGAATTTAATCATCTTTCTTCGACCTGGGCTTGAGATATCTATAGGCTATTTATGAGTTAATTGTAGGCCTCTGTCTCTGCAGATGATAGGGGTGATAGAGTTATCTCTTTCACAAACGACAGAAAGAACAATCCAAAGTGAAAGCTAATGCGAAAAGCAAAGAGGACAGCAAAAATAAAAAGAAAGCAAGATCTAGATTTGTGTGCAGAAAATACGAGCTCACTTTTTCCAAATTCTGAGTTTAACACACATATTATTAGAATTGTTGATCAATGTTTGTGGTCTAACCTTTACCATTATTTACAATGTGCTATATTGTAAATTTAATTATCTAAATCTGGTCAGTTCTCATGCCACTTTTGTGAACCGTATTAAATTTAACTTCATTCCTGATTCTGAATTTTGCTCAGAAATTTTCCCGTCATGATATTAATATTTTTCATCGTGCAAAGTTTAACCTTTCCTAAGCAGTAGAATGTAAAACTGCTCTCAGGCCCGTAGGAAGCAATTTGTTAAGGGGAAGGGCTCAAAACTCTGTCCGGGTTAGTGTCTGAACATCTTAAGGGCTAATTGGCCTTTTCTTCAATTTTCTATGTAAAATGAGGAAAATTCGATATTTTTGGCCAACATTTGGGGCTTATCCCATTCCGTAGCCCCACCTGTGCCTACGGGCCTGCATAAACTAGAAGACCTGAAGGTCTTGAGTCGCTCCACAGGCCAGAATTTCATGTAATATTTAACCCAAGTTTTGATTAGATTGTTCAATGCTTCTGTTTCATAAAGCAAAAAGAAAGTTACAAAACTGGATTGTTCAAAATGTTTGGTTCTTGAAGCAAAGAAAGTAAAACTATATGTTTGCCATTTGAGAAAGGGTTAAAGGAATTGTAGAACATTCCAGCTTAGGATGATATTAGCAATTAAAATTTTCCATCTTTCAAACAGATCAAAATTAACAGACCATTGATTACTCCAAAATATTTCATATTTCTAAAAATAGAATTTGAGCTAAAAATAGATTTTGGGAAATACCATATTCCAAAATTAATGCAAATGGCTGATGAAACCCGAATTTCTTGTAATATCAAGTCCAAGTTTTAACTAAATTTTTCAATACTTGCTGCTCTTAAAGCAATTACAAAGTAACTACAAAGCTGAAAATACATTCATATACAATCAATTGGTTACCAAGCTTTGTCTTTATTAGAATGAGTTTGGCTGTAAGAGTAAAAAAAAGTCACAATTAGCAATTTTGTCAAATTGAAAGGCATATAACTGAGGATTTTATATTCCTATCTAGCTAAGAATCACACTAAAGCAAGATCTTAATTTCACCTACATCTTGTTTAAGTTTTGACCTGATTATTCAATATTTGTGGATGTAAAGAGTGTAAAATCAAAGTCGAAAACAGCAATTTTGTCAAATTCAAGGTCAGAAAAATCATGATTTAAGATTCCTATGAAGCTGAAAATTACAAACATGCAAGATCTTATGGCCAGTAAGATTACATGAAAATTTTGTGTTGATTGGTGGATATTTATGGTTGTTTGAGTAAAAATAAGGTCAAAAATGGTAATTTTGCCAATTTCAAGGGCAGATAACTCAAGACCTAATATTCAGATCAAGCTGAAAATTGCACTCAGGCAAGATCTTATCAGCACCAACATTCTGACTTAGTTTTGTCTTGATTGATAAATATTTGTAGTGGCTAGAGTGAAAACAAAGTCAAAACAGCCATTTTTTTAATTCAAGGGCAGATAACTCCAGACTTTCTGGTTCAATCAGTATCAATTTAAGGAATCTGATAGAGGACCACCTAGGGATCATTCCTGTGAAGTTTGATTGAAATCCATCTAGTAGTTTCTGAGGAGAAGATTTTTAAAGAAAAAGTTGACGACCGGACGGACGGACGGACGCACGCACGCACGCACGCACGCACGCACGACGGACACAGCGCCATGACAATAGCCCGCTGGCCTGAAGGCCAGTGGAGCTAAAAACGGAATACTGTTGCTACATGTAATGTCAAGTTTGTGTTGATAATTTAGATAAATATTAATGTAAAGTTCAGCTGAAGAATTGTTGAAAGACAGATTGAGACAAAGAAAAAATGTTGAATATCAAAATGTTTTCGTTTTGCCACAATGTATCCTCAAACCTTGTTATAATGGATATCAAAATGATATAATGTTTTACAAACTGTTAACCCAGACAATTCTTTAAGGCAGTCCATCCGTAATGAGATTCATGCGACGTCAGATCTTTTCTGACGACGCCGTAAATATTTTTAACATACGGTTACCCGTTCAACACGGACACGTTACGGGTTAAAAGAAATCGACACTTTCCATCACCGAATGTTTACGACATCACCCGAAAAAATACGACATCGTGTAATGGATTTGGTTTATTGGGGTTTTACGCAGTTTTCAACTACTAGGGTCATATCGCTGCGGACCGTGTAATGGAGTAGATCTATATTGTTGAAAATTACCCTTTCGTCTCCTTTGATTTCTTTTCTAGAAATACCAAATTTTTGCTTATGTTAACTCGGGAATAAGAGTATAAGGATTAATTTTAATGTGCAATCAGATAACAACATTGAGAATATTTTACGAATTCAATGTAAATTTAAGAAAATTGACCATTTACTGTATTTCGAATCCTCTGTTTCTCGACCTTCAGTACTATCAGTACTTTGATTCATTACACTGTCAACCATTTTGAAATATTTCAAAGACTTTTACCACATTGAATTTGTTGTGTGCAGCTACTCCAACATAGGCGCAATCTGAGTACATTCCAGTGTTACCTGACAGTAACTTCTGACGGGGACCAGTAAGGAGTCATTTTTTTTACATAATATCATTCTTCTGACCAATCAGATAACGCTCTCAAGATTCTGAAAGCGATTTAACCCTTTCCCAAACAAGACCTGGTTTTGACGTCCCTAATAGAAAAGGTTTGGGAAAACATTGAGACAAAAGAAGAAACTGCTGATAAACAGCAGTTTCTCCTTTTGTCTCAATATTTTCTGAACCATATTTTACACAAATCATGTCTTTAATAACACTCATTTTGTCATTTGCGTCAGTTTTTGAAGTGGATCACCCTAAAAATTTTCGTTTGGGAAAGGGCTAAACAGAAATGAAGGCCGGGAGAACGTCACATTTCAGTCCAGAACCATGGAACATGACCCCCCCCCCCACGACCGGTGCCTGTAAGCCGTAACTGTAAGTTAACAACGGGTTTGAATAAGATTGACATAGGCATGATATTTTTTCTGTATCAAAATGCGTAAATTCTACGTGTATAATAGGGAACGATTTTATCCGGCTTATCGTGACGTAATTTCGGACAAATAAAAGTATTTTGTAGATATTGTTATAAAATATCGTAACTACGGCTTAAGTCAAGCCGTAGTTACGAGATTTTTTAACAACACCGACGGTCTATCAAAACATGACGGCAAACCCAGTCTATTTTTAGCACAAAATTCATTGCCATTTGCTGCTGTACGATCGCGTTAGCAAGAAGCAGGTTGATTTGATTGATGACCACTCGAGTCCGGTATTTACTAATTAGACGTTACTTAGGCCTTACTTATATGCGACTTTTCACACTAAAAGGAACCTTCTTAACAGTCTTTGAAACCGTTCCCTGAGACACGTATGATACGTAATTGTGATTGGTTGACAGGAATCCATGTTTAGCTGCTCAAGCAGAGCGATTAGACCATACAAGTTGAAATATGCAATATTCTATAGTCCCAAACAATACCTGGTTTTGACTTTCGTATTCAGATTATCGAAACAAAAGAAATAATCTGCCAGAAAATCCCATTTAATCGTCTACAATATCTTATAATTTTGAATCGGTCTATTTTTGTCGTATTATATGGTAAAATGTCAACTCTTTCCAAAATTTGAAAAAAAGAACCGGTTTTCACGTCCCTCATAAAAATGCCCAGAAAAATATTGACTACCCCAAAATATTGCCATTTGAAAAAAGGGTAAAAGGCTCCTCACTATTTCATGTAAGAAAGATCATTCAACCTTTATTTCTGATCCAACATGTAAGAAAGATCATTCAGCCTTTATTTCTGATCCGTGTATAAAACAAAGCTCGAATCGCAGCTGTTTATGTACTCTTTATGAAGCTTTACGTGAAGGCTTTTCATTCATAAAAATCATGAAGGTCAATTTGCTATTTACCGCTGTGTTAAATAAGATAAAAGGGGAAAATGTCTTTGAACAGATTCATTCGCATTACATGTTATAGTACTCCTTACGCTTTCGATGTGAAATAATTCGTTGGCTACTCCCATAAGAAGATCGCCAGTCCGACGGTTTAAACTATTTTCACGGTATGAAAACTACAGAGACAGAGCCAATGACCGACACATAAACCCCTCTGCATGGGATTTCACTAAATGTTATCAAGTATTTTCTGTTGGTGCGAAAATGCTTCCAAGTCGGCAAGGTTTTCACAAGATCATTGTCGCGAGTTTAACCGATGGGATTTTCTTGTTTATGTCCACATGTAGACTGACCCCCGTCTGACTGATCTGGACATAAAAGACTGATCTGACTGATCTGAATATAAAATATTATATAGACATTGCACTTATCATATTGCCGACATTGCCATACACTCTGTGAATGGGGATCACTCGGGTTTCTAACTAGAAGGGCGGTAATCTGAGCTAATTTATTAGACATGCAAGAGTTCCGGTCCTTTGGAATTCAATTATTCATTCCCACGGACTAGAAGCCAGACTAGCCCACATGATCCGGATAAACATTCGAAGTAAGAAGGGGCAATAACTCAAAACATACGGTTCTTGCAAATAAACAAATATTTCAGATGCATGTACGAACAGCACATAAACAACATTTGCGAATCGAAATAATGACACATATGGTAAGGAAAGTTAAAATTTAATCTTTTTAAAAATATATTATCTATTTTGTAAAAGTATATGTATTTTGTTCAGGGAAATATTCGACTTGCAAGCGCTGGAAATGGTTCATGGCAGCGGTTTCAGTTTATTTATTAATAGATACTTGCAGAGTGTAATACACCTCGTATTTTTAGTGACTCCAAAGCCATCAATTCTGATTCAGGTGTAAAGTAAGCCGTTTGCATAACCAATCCATTAACCCCTTCGCTGCCAGAGTTATATTGGAAAATTGGTTCCTATTTGCCAGGCCATTTTCCAAGAAATTACGAAAATGACAGCAGTGTAAGAAATCAACTTATAGCTAAAAACAACTATTCAATATCCTTTAAAACCTATTATTTCCTGAAAGATAATTGGAAAAACTTTCCGATGAATATATTTTTAGTCAATTTTGAGTCACATAATGTTACATTTTACTATCTTGAACTTTGACAACTGAAAAAAATGACGAAATGTCGAAAATCTTACCACCAGCTCTAACATTTATTTCACTTTCCTCTTCTAAATCCAACGAACATTCCTTTTAAAAATAATTCGAATAACAAGTTGATACATTGTCTTGTTATATTAATACAACCTCATCCATCGTACAAAATTTAAGCTTTCAAGACGCATTTTTCACTTTTTTGCACCACGTCTGTTTTTGCCGCCCGCCATTTTGTTTCATTTTCTTTCTACAAAGTCAAAATCCCAAGATTTATGCTATTTCTGGGTAATCTAATTACAAATTTTCTATTTTTAGGAAATGTAAACCAAAGATAAATTATCATTGGTCAAATTTACTGTCACGTGACGACTCAATCTAAATATAGAACAAAAATATCGTGGGTTTTACTAGTCTAGCCTTATGACGGCTCAGGCCGTCATGGGGCAGTATAGCGACATTTTCGCATGACGGCTCAGGCCGTCACGGGGCAGCGAAGGGGTTAACAAATATTGGCTTCATATTTTCTTTTCCTCCAATATTTTCTTCAACGCGAACTTTTGATGTTATGGGTAGCCTTAATGTGATTTTGACATCCCTTATAGAAATCGTTGAGGAATCATTAAGACAAAAGAAGAGCATGCTTATAACCATTATTTTCTTCTCGTGCCTTATTTTTTCTGTGCTATATTGTTTATCGTCTGCAAAAGTTTTTTTAATTGTAATACCCTTAAGGCCCAGTCACACTACAGCGTATAGAGCCAGCGTATGAGTAACGTGTCGTAAATTTCGGAAAATTATCAATACGCACAACTTTTCAGCGTATGATGTTATTTTAAGATCAAACAACGGTTATCATAACAAAATTCTAAAGCGTACCATCAACGTATGAGTAGCGAACTCACTGCGTATTCCGACTTATGAGTAGCGTACATCAGCGTACATTTCACGTATGAGAAACGAGTGCGGAACGTCCACCTAACGTATGATGAGCGTTAACTAAAGGAAGAATAAAAAGTGTTTCTGGGGGCACGTGCAGATAGTTCCTGAAGTACCCGATCTTCATTTTTCAATACACCATTAAACTGGATATTATCATAGAAAATAAATGGACGCCCAATGGTAAGTAGAAGAGGACGATGAAGAGGAAGAAGAAGAAAAGAATGGAGAAAAAGGAGAAGAAAGAGAAAGAGAAAAAAATGAAGAAGAAGAAGAAGAAGAAGAAGAAGAAGAAGAAGAAGAAGAAGAAGAAGAAGAAGAAGAAGAAGAAGAAGGAGAAGGAGGAGGAGGAGGAGGAGGAGGAGGAGGAGGAGGAGGAGGAGGAGGAGGAGGAGGAGGAGGAAGGGAAGGAGGAGGAGGAGGAGGTCTTCTTCGTCTTCTTCTTTGTCTTTTTCTTCGTCTTCTACTTCTTCTATTTCTTCTTTTTCATTTTTCTCTTTCCTCTCCTTTTTCTTTATTTTCTTCTTTTTCTTTTTCTTCTTCTTCTTCTTCTTCCTCTTTTTCTTTTTCTTCTTTTTCTTCTTCGTCCTGTGTCATCTTCGTCGTCATGATCATCGTCTTCTCCTCCTGCTACAGCATTCAAAGTGCTAATTTTAATGAATTATTGTGGTGTTGGTACTCAACGTATAAGAAGCGTACTCGGCGTATGAGTAACGTGCATTCAGCGTACTCGACGTATGAGTAACGTATATTTAGCGTACCTTTAGCGTATTTAGCGTATGAGAAACGAATGACAAGCGTAAAATTTATACGCAGGCATACGCTGAAAATTTTTGTGCATGTTCGAAAATTATTTTGGCCTTCAGCGTACATCAGCGTATACCGACGTACCCCAGCGTATGAGTAACGTATAACAACGTACCTCTAGCGTATCTCCAGCGTATTTCAGCGTATACCAGCGTATGCCTTAAAAATCCGTTTCTCATACGCTGGCTCCATACGCTGTAGTGTGACTGGGTCTTTAACTTTAATAGTTGTTAGGGATAGGCTTAGAATAACAAAGTTTTGGCATTTTCTGGGCTTGTATTATAACATATTCAAGTCAAAATGTAACATTTGACTTTGTAAACCTGGAACAAAATTTCAATAACTTGGGACCTTCAAATAAGTAAAAATATTTCAGAGGAAAATTTGAAAATCAATTACATTCTTATTTCTTCCTTATCATAGCTAGGCTGATATAAATCAAGTAAACTCCCCCAGCATAATTATGTCAGCATTTGTGTGCACTTCCTGATCTTTTGAAACGGTCTAATTTTGCCATGTTATTCTACTTTACCCTTTCTCAAAGCAGAACCTTATGAGAAAAAATCTGGGTGAATTCTTTGTGGTAAGAAGAAATTCTATTACGTTTAATAGAATAACTACGGTATTAAATGAGATGTGACCGCGCATGCGTAAGAAGAAATTATTGGAGACCAGCTTTTTCTCATTTTCCTTCATTATTTTCTGGGCTACGGTGTACAAAAAAGCCAACCTTCATCAGTATTTGTAATGTTGTCTGTAACAGCTTTTTATTCAAAACTGTCAGAAAGCCTTTTAGATAATGTCATCCTCTTAACCCTTTCCCAAACACCAAATTTAAAGGTGATCCACTTCAAAAAGTGCCGCAAAAGACAAAATGGATGTCACTAAAGATAGGATTTGTGTGAAATATGGCACAGAAAATATTGAGACAAAAGGAGAAACTGCTGGTTATCAGCAGTTTCTTCTTTTGTTTTAATGTTTTCTCAAGCCTTTTCTATTAGGGGCGTCAAAAACAGGTCTTGTTTGGGAAAGGGTTAATCTGAACAAAAACTTATCAAATTCCAAAGTAATTGTACATGTCTATATTTCATTGCTGAATTTGAATGCAACAGATATCAGAAAAAAAACTTATTTTCATAACGACAAAATAAATAACTTGTGGAAAAGAAGAAAACACTGTTAAAGACACTGTTAAAAAGGGTCACTAGTACTACACTTGCCATTATGACTAGAAATGATTAACACAATTCTGAAAAAATGATACATTGTACTACTTTAGTTGCGATTCACAATCAATGCCACATTAAGAAATTATTTTGATAAAATAAAAAATATGATTTTTTTGTTGAAACAGAAACATTGAGAAAAAACATCAATCAATATTTTAAGACAATGTTTGGAAAGGCATATTAAGTTATGATACTCTAATTACCATTTCTGTTAATTCCCTTTCCCAAACATGACACTGTTTTGACATCCATAAGGCTTGGGAAGTCATTGAGAATGGAGCAGAAAATGATGATAACCAGCATATTATCCCTTCAACGTTCTCCAAACTTTTCAACTTTTATAGAAAAGACAATGGTGTCTGATAATCAACATTTCTCCTTTTGCTTTAACATTTTCTGAGCTATATGTTAAACAAATAGTTTTGTAATAAATTACCATTTTGTTGTTTACAAGAGCTTTCAAATCTGAGCAATCTAAAATTGTGTTGTTTGGGAAAGGGCTAAAGTGAATAATAATGTCCAGTCTTAATTATTGGTACTCTCTGAACCCTCTCCCAAATAATACATGGTTTTGAAGTCTGCAACAGAGAAGGCTCGGGAAAAGATTGAGGCAAAAGAATATGCTGATAACCAGCATTTTCTCCTTTTGCCTCAATATTTTCCTTGCTTTATTGTTCACATATCATAATTTTATACTAATCATTTTTTTCTTCTGAAGCATCTTTGTAATTGGTCTTCCCTGAAATTTTGTGGTTTGGTAAAAGGTTAAAACAGAGTGTATTGTCTGCTCCGTTCTACCTTCATGCAATGATGCACCGTATTTGATGATTTATTCAAAGAACTCTTGTTAAATTATTGGCGAAAAAGATTTTTTTTCTGTGAAATTGAACCAGCACATCATGGCTTAAGTTGAAGCTATAGGAAATCTGAAAGCAATGAAGGCTATGTAATTGTCTATTCTAATGCTAATTTTATGCTGTGTACCGTTATCCCTAAGGTTTGGGTTTTCTTGGAAGAGGTACTTAAATAACACAGTGAATAAACCTGTTCTAAACACATGAACAGTTTGGCGAGTGGATATCTGCAGTCTACTACATCAAAACAAAACCCCATTATCTTGCTTTCAGAAAAAATTCAAAATGAAAATAGTGTTTCACTTATTTTTTTTGCCTCGAAGATGCATTTCTACGTTTTAAACATACTTCAAAGAGTAACGGACGAAAGCATTTAAGCTATAATACTAAAACTGAACATCAAAGGCACGCTTTGAAATTGCAAAGGTCAAAGTATCGCATACTGTACCAGTATCATTCTGCTTTTGCTCTTTATCAGCATTATCAGATTATCATACACACAGTCTGAATCCCTTACCAAACAAGGCCAATGTATGACGCGCCTTGCAGAAAAGGTTTGGGAAACATTGAGACAAAGGGAGAAATTGATCACAACAAATACTTTCTCCTTTTGCCCGATTTGCCTCGATATTTTCGTGCATTATTGTACACGAATCCTATCTTTACCAACATCTACTCTATCATTTGTAGTGTATATCGCTGTTTTTCAACGAAAGCCTCGTTACTGCAGCATGTTTTAAGCTACAGTTCTGAGGTTTTCGTTCAAAAAGCGACGATATAAAAGAACCGATCAAAACTTGAAGTTGGGATTATAGCAGTGCTAATAATCATTGACTGCCATTGTCTGGTGGAAAGCTTTTAAAGCTACACGTATTTTCATAACGATGTCAAAACTAGAAAATATTTTGGAAATGATTAACAGTCTACTACCTTATCTGATTCCAAAATGTCCTATATTTATATTACTCAAGAAGTAGATAATTCAGTTTCGCAACCGGAGCATAGATAATAAGTTCCGAGAATTAGCAGTGAATAGAGAACATCTGTTATTATAATAAACGTTTATTTGCAAACCTCATTACATGATTAGAACGAACATCTGTTTTCGGCCAACACGTGATCAGAGAAGAATTTTTGTAAATCGTCGGTGTTATTACAAAACCTCTTAACTCCAGCTTCATTAAAGCTGGAGTTACGAGGTTTTGCAATAACATGGACGAAATGTAGAATACTTAACCCATTACCAGACGGCAAAATGTTAGACTGGTCTAAACTCAAAGATAATGCAGATGGCAGTTTCAAATGAATGAGATTTTACATCTGTAAGCCTTTTTGAGTAAACACATTGTAGGAAATGGAGAGATTTCTTGTCTCATATTCCACAATCTTTCCAAAAGCCCCATTTGCTTCTAAGGCCTAAGGCGTCCAAAGGGGTCAATGTGGTTTAAATGATGGACGAATTGATTGATTGAATAACGTCTAACCATTTTTGAAATTAAGATCTGGATTTGACAATCCTGTCAAAATGGCCTGGGAAAACTTTGATGCAAAAGAAGAACATAATGGTAACCAATGATGGTGACAAGCCTTAAAGTGACATTTCACGATTATTTTTACATAAATCTTACTTTTATTCAATCTGAAAGAGCATGTTTTCTTACGAAAGATTATGAAAATTCCAAGCCAAAATATTGAATCGTTTACGAGAAATACATATTTTTGTGCTTGAATTAAACAAATTGTTGTGGACAACAGTTCAGATTTATATATAATTTGTCATTTCTGTCTCAACTTTGAAGGCGTATTTTTCGCTTATAAATAACAACTTCAAAAAACTGATAGCATTTCTACGCATTAGAATACACAATCTTTGCATCAAGACATGCTTTTAAAAAATGAAATAAATGTGAAATGTCACTTTAAGAATCATTGTAATAACTTTTTAATACATATAAACCAGACCTTCAGAGCAGAAATTTGCAATTTGGTCTAATGTCATGGTTTTACTCTGTAATCTTTATTTATCAGATTGGCTAGAATCTAGTCGTAAACGTGAGAAATAGAGAATAAATGCTGATAACTAGCTTATCATTAGTAATATTTTTGTAAGTTACACTAGCTATTCTTCTGTTCTCTTAATGTTCTCCGTGTCATAACATCGCTGCTTTTCATCGAAAGGATCGTAACTGCAGCTTGTTTTAATCTGCAGTTACGGTTTTTTTTTAAAGAAAAGCGACGATACGTTTAGTAAAGTTATGTCTGTAAAGAGTTATATTTTGCAATAAGCAATGCGTTTTTATGTCTACTTGAAAGGTTTGTTGTTTTATCAAGAATACACTAGTAAAGTTATTTTCCGATCTAATATGATAGATAGGTTTATGATTCTGAAGAACTTGTTGGGCCAAAGAACTTGATTTTTATCATGCTTAGAACTTTAACATAGACTTCACCATAGATGCTACGGAATTATGAACCCTAAAGGTTATGCTTATGAATTGTTAACAACGCGATCAGAAAAGTTCGTTAAATATTTAAGATAAAATAGCCAGAGCTTTGTTTCGGTGTTAAGCAAAGGATTAATCCTTACCAGATAAAGTCGACGCATTTTGATACCTCTAAGAGAACATGTTTCGGAAACATTTAGGCAAAGGAATACATTTTCTATAATCAACATTGTAAACAGGAGCGTGGTCTATGTTTGAAAGCATTCGGACCGGCATCTGCATCTCGTTCAAATGTGGATTAGTCTGAGTTTTTTTTTATTTTGGAAAGGATTAACCATTTCCCAAACAGCAAAGTTTAGGGTGATCCACTTCAAAAAGTGCCAAAAATGACGAAATGGGTGTTATTAAAAATAGAATTTGTGTAAAAATGTGGCATAGAAAATATTGAGGCAAAAGGAGAAACTGCTGGTTATCAAGCCATTTCGATTAGGGAAGTCAAAACCAGGTCTTGTTTGGGAAAGGGTTAAAACTTTCTGCGCTTTGTCAATCATTGTGCGCACTATCGGAGGCTTTGTCCAAAGTACCGATTAACCCATTACCAAACGAGAAAATTTAAAGCTAGTCCAAATTCAAAGATATTGCCGACGACAATTTCTTATGAAAGAAAATTTACATGTTTTGGTCTCACTGGATAGAAAGCAATATGTAAGATATAAAAAAAGCTTTTTAGAAGCAATCTTTTCATTTCCTATTATGTTTTCCAACGCCCTTTTCTTGACGGGCGCCAAAAAGCGTCAATGCAGGGAATTGATTAAGCCGTATGTTTGGTCGCTGCCAACTCTTGCAGAATCAAAATCAGTGATTGTACAATCAGTTGGCTAATTTAAGGCATGATTTGGGCATCCCTGATATAAAATACATAAGAAAACGTTGAGGCAATAGAAGAAAATGCTTTTATCCATCAGTTTCTTCTTTTGCCCCAACGTTTCATGTACAATATTGTACAGTTATAACATATTTAATATTGATATTGTCTTCTGCAACAATTTTAAATTTGAACCAATTTACAATTTTGCCGTCTGGTAATGTGATAATAAATATCAGCTATGATCTTACTTGTACGTAAATCTAAATCCTCCCACAACTGAGAATATTGAATTTATCACAGTAATTTGTTGCCAACGACTAGTATAAGCATATACCTCTACAGAGAGAACTGTGTATATTACCTCCCTAACAAACCACAAGAATAATAAGAACAAATAACTGGTGCCTGACAAGTAGGTATTACTGCAAACCGTCGATTTTCAACGTAAACCACGTAACTGCAGCTTAAAACAAGCTGCAGTTACGATGGTTTTGTTAAAACGCATCCAAATATTTCCAGGAATAAATGTTTACCCTTTCCAAATTTCTTTCATCTCTAGTTATCAGTGCCTCATCTTAAGGGAAATTAGAATATTTCACAAAACTTGTAACGTTTAAGCTATACGAATCTATCTGTACAATTTTAATCCTATATCTGTACAATCCTCAACCAATAATACATGTAAATTGGAAATTAGCCTACTTGTCCGTAAATCAAAATCCTCTAACAATTATATATTAGATTTGTTTCCCAACAGAATGTAGCTAGAGACGAGTTTTATCTCTACAGAATTGACGGTGTTTTAATATCTCCACAGCATCACACAAGAATAATAGAGCAAATAGCTGGAAGTAGGTACAAGTAGTTTTACTGAAGATACATTTAGGGATGCAATAAGCAACTTTTCACCACAATATTCCATTTTCGGGTATATGTATCTATAATTTTGCTTCTCCTTAAGGAAATTAAGACTAGAACACAAAACATGAAACATTCCATCGTTGCTTTTCGACAAAAACTTCGTATCTGCAGCTTTAAAAAGCTGCAGTTACGAGGTTTTTGTTGAAAAGCAGCAATAAATATATCTTTAAATTATCCGAAAGTAGCTTACTTGTACGTGAATAAAATCCTCCTATCCTCCTACTAAATAATATTGGAAATATATCCCAAACAATCCGACCAACTGACTGTATACCTAAACTAAACTTCCTAGCCTAGCACCGGAGTACAAAGTAGGAACGATTCACCGCTTACAGACAATCAGGTATTAAGGTAGTCCATCCCTAATGAGATTAGCGCTACGTCAAAAGCATTCGGGCGACGCCGAAAACATTTGGCGGTGGAAGTTCAAACGCCGAATGTTTACGACCGCGCACGAATAGAATCGGATAGGTAACGACTCAGCTCGAAAACCACCGATGTTTTATGAATCTCAAAATGGCCACATTACGGGTATTCTACCTTAATGCAGAGAAATTCCAGGAAAAAACGTTTAACCTTTTTAAAGAGTTAAGAATTTTCTCAAAGTAATAATTATATTGGTAATCGAGGAAATGGATTATTAAAGAAACATGAAACGTTATCTAGATATAGGCCTATATATCGAATGTAGGTAAAAATGCCAGAGGTAAAAAAGGAGATTTTTGTTGAAAAGTGACAATATCATTTATCGGAAAAATATAACTTACTTAAGGTTACTTACTTATACGTGTATAGAAATTCTCCCACTATATTATCCCAAAACTATCCGGCCGACTAGCAGCATCAAAACTAACTCCAGAGTAACGAACGATTCATTGCTAACTGAACTGACAAGTACTGCAGAGAAATTCCAGGGATAAAGGTTGTACCTTTGTACCCTTTACTTCACAGATATGCCTAATTAAGTGTCTATTTGTGATTCGTATTTTACTGAAAGCTCTCGTTATATTTTTGTGCACATCAGATAGATTCGTACGGTCAAATCGATTTCTACCTATTTAGATAGATGTGCTATGACCTTGATTTTTAAGCAAACAGGATTAAATAATTGGTGTAAAACAAACCAGCCTGTACAAAACTGCAGTTTAGTCATAAGAATACATGCTGCTCTTTTATATATATTTTACAGTTTCCAAAGATTATGGAGTTGCTATCCGCAAACAACATGGATTTAGACCAGACTGCTTATCCTGATTCCTGTTTGGCTCTGGACAACGCCTGAAAAAAAGTCCATCCCCTAATCATATTCACTTTATGTCGGATTTACAGTCGTAAACATTTATTACGTATCCGAACCTATTCGGGCGACGTCGTAAACATTCGGCGGTGGAACGTTCAACCGCCGAATGTTTACGACGTCGCCCGAATAATTCCGACGTCGCGTGAATCTCATTAGCAATGCACTACCTTATAGACCTTGTTTCCAGATGCCGGCTTTTAATGCGTTTCATTATTTTCTCTATGTTTACCCTTTATGCGTGGCAGGTCACATTCATTAGACAGTAGATAAAGAAGCGCGTCTGGCTGTTAGACGAAAAGTGATGTACAGCTCACAAACCTAGTTATTTTGGCGAATTAACAGGTTTCCATGGTAACAAGATGCTTATAATAGTGATCTGCTGGTATACTAGGACAAACATTCTTAGTACACAATGTTAGTGTTATCTTTGACAAACGTCCCACGAGATTCTTTAACCCTATCCAAAACAACAAAGTTTTAGAGTTGTCCGCTTTGAAAGCTGCTGTAGTCGCCAGAATGAATATTATACTAGGTATTGTTTGTGAATAATATAGTACAGAAAACATTGAAGCAAAAGTAGAAAATGCTGATTATCAGCATTTTCTTCTTTGCCTCAGTGTTTTTCCAAGCTTCTTCTATTAGGGCAGTCAAGACCAGGTATTGTTTGGGAAAGGGTTAACAAGAGCTGCAGATAAGAGGGTTCATGACTTTTCAAAATTCAGTATTTCACTAATTGTTCATCAAACTCTATGTTGTGTGTACTTATTGGAATCGTCTCATCGAGACGATTTAAATGAGCACCCACAACATAGGGTTTGAATTTGAAATATTTGAGATAAAAATTTAGAATGGTTCAATGCCTCTTTTCTGTTGCTCTGTTTTAACTATGTCCCAAACAAGACATATTGTTATCAGCGATCTTGCTATATCTCACGATAAATGACCTGGCAGAGCAGCCCGTGCTAATCGAATGGAATGCTCTGCCAGGTCAATTCTCGTCCGCTATACCAAGTTGGATGGAAAATCACAATGGTGAATTTGCTATACGATCGTTGATACGGGCCCCTGGTTTTGTAATGTATAAAACACCTCATTGGAAAACATTGGCACGAAAGAACAAAATTCAATACTTTAAATCAGCATTTTCTCTTTTTCCTCAACTTTTTCTGTTATATTTTGTTCACAAATCTAATTTCTGTCAGCATCCATTTTCAAGATCAAAACTGAGATTTATTTTCGATAACAATATTAACTCCTATTGAGGTAAGAAATGGGAAAAAACTCACCCTTCTGTAGCCAGAATACAGTCGACACTCGTTGTGTCGAAGTCGGAGGGGCCGTCAAAATATCTCGACATATCCGGAGTTCGACTTATCCGATTTTGTTCGGCTTCGAAAAAGTTGATATTTGACCGTTTTTGAAAGTAATCAAGTACTATTATTATTGAAATATTGTAGGAAAAGGAAAGAAATTGCTCGTCTCGAGCAATTTCTATCCTTTTCCTACTATATTCCAAAAGCTATATTGAGTTCAAAATTATTTTGTTTGAAAAAATTATGTCCATTGATGAGGACGGGACCAGATTTAAACTTCGACTTAAGCGAAAATTCGACTTATCCGATGTCGACATAACGAATGTCGACTGTACTTTCATTTTCATGCAGAAATTCAGTCAAAATTGTGTGATAACGAGTGATAATAGGACTACGACCCCCCCCCCCCTCTATTTGTAGATTTCAACCCATTCACAGGAGACCTGGATCCGTTGCAGTGGACAAATGGTTGGGAAGGAGAATCAACTAAATGTCATCTTCGCTAGCCAAGGTTGAACCCACCTACGTTTGTATTCACACATTACTGGTCTAAAAATAGATTGGGAATCCTCTATCGTACAAATATGAATGTGAATCTCGCGAAGTTTTTCCACGTTCAGCTTGCTGAAGATGACGTTCTAAGAGCTGGATTGCCGTAATCATTTGTTCAGAAACATTATAATTCTGAGTTGAGAAGGTTGCTGCACTGTCGTGTACTTTTTAAGACAGGTAACTATGAAATAACCAGTTGACAAGTAATGTTTACACATACGGTCCTGCCTTAGCTTCGTCGTGTCGCTCGTGCGTACTCGCTTAACCTTTCCAAAACGACAAAATGTCATGTTGGGCCAAATTAAAAAAATGTCTGCAGATGACAAAACGGATATGAATACTTTATGTGTTTTAAGCCAGAGAAAATATCGAGGCAAAAGTAGAATGATCATCAATATCCAAAGAAGTTATTCACACCCATTTTGTCTGCTGTGCAGGTCTTTTCAATTTGGTCGATCTTCATTTTTTTCTTTTGCCTCAATGTTATCCCAAGAATTTTCTGTTGGGGACATCAAAACCGGTCTTGTTTGGGAAAGGATTAATCTAGAGAAAAAAAAACCTATAATTTGTCGCTGAAAGTGATTTAATACCCCCACAGGCTTTCACTACAACATATATAGGGCAATAACTCACATAATAAGCAAGGTAGAGTTATGCTCCTTGTGCGTTACACTCCTCCTTGGTGAGATCTATCTACCCGCGAAGTTTCATGATCATAGCTACTTTACTTTCAGACTTTTCGATGTTTTTTTTCTGGTTAGGCTGCTGAGGAATCTCAGGAAAAAAAGTTTGTCATTTCTGGTCTGTCTCCGTATCTGGAATCAATGTTGCATGTTGAATATGCGCAATGTTTCGTAGTTTTAGTTCCCGCCTGCATTATCTATGATCGACTAATATCTCGCTTGAAAATAATAATTTTTCGCTAACACTGTTACGAAATAATTGTCCGATTCATGACCTATAAACAAAATATTATATTAGACTGGTACCCGGCAAACGTTGTTGAGGGATTTCACATCAGAAATCTATTTTTAGCACACGAGCCCGCGAAAATTGTTCCTTTTTTGATAGTAGTTGCAAGACCTTCTTTTCTCTTCTCTCAATGTTTTCCCATGTACTTTTTCTCCCTGGGATGACAAAAATAGATATCATTTGGTAAATGGTTTATGTATTTGAATAAGTTGCATTTGATTTTCAAACTTTTGCATGGGCGGATCTAGACGGGGAAGGGGGTCGGGGGTGAGAGGGGCGGAACCACCCCACTGGCATTGGCCGAAAATTAAATTTGAATTATAAAAGTGTTACGTTACATATCTATTACATTTTAACCCACACTTTGATCTTGGAACCCCCCCCCCCCCCCCCCTAGAAAAAAATCTTGGGCTTGGACCCCATCCCCCCCTGAAATAAATCCTGGATCCGCCCTTGCATTGTAAAACTGATTAGTATTGTTACGGATCTTCAGTATTAAATTTAAACGGTATAAACAAAAGTAAATGCGTTCTTATATCTCAAGATAAGTGACCAGGCAGAGCAGTCCATGCTAATCAAATGGAATAATCTGTCAGGTCAGTTCTCGTCCGCTATTATTTTCAGTAAATCAATCCATGTAAAGGTTCCAGTCTTCAATTCATCACATGCAAAATTATTGGTTGCCGATCTTGAGATCGGCAACCACTATTACGCCTTTGTAATATCACCGTGGAGAGTTTTGGAGGCAATTATTGTACAAAATGTTCGACCTATTGGTTGAAACTGGTTCAATTGTATGTTAATAATAATTGTTACATTAAAAGCATGTTTCTTTTACATGCTGACACATTTTATGAGAACATAAAATGCATAAAACATGCATTTGTATATCATTTCAATTTCCTCCAGCTGCAAATTACTAACCGCTCAATCACGTGACTTGATCGGTCCATAGAAATACCGAAACACACGAAGAACTGAAACGCACCATATCAACTATTAGAACTGAAACGCACCATATCAACTATTGTTGTCTATGCTTAATAATAGCAAGAATAGAATTTCGTATGAAGTATTGAATAATTAACGGTATGAACTAATCCATAATATAATTTTTATATACTCATTTAAGGAAATAAGCCCTTTAACAATTTCCCAAACAAAAAAGTGGTTTTGACGTCTATAAAAGAAAATGTTTGGAAAACATTGAAGCAAACGAAGAAAATGCTGGTTTTGATAACCAGAATTTTTTCGTTTGTCTTGATATTTCCATGCTTTGCTGTACAAAAATGACATCTTAATCAATTCATTTTACTGTATTCAGCAGCTTTCAGATTAGAACGTCCCTAAATGTGCTGTTTGGGATATGGTTTAATCGATTTAAATCAGAATGTTTGAAAATCTCACGCGACAAGAATAAAACGCGGAATACTGCATTCGCAGTCGCGGTGGCGAAATGGAGATTTCTATTGGTCGAGCTTATGATTCTTTTTCAAAATAAATGTTACACTTACTTAAGGTTTACGAACTGAGAATCAAAACACCACTTTCCGTACGAAATGCATCAAATTACACACACTTGTAAATACATTTCACAAAAGTTGATTCACCGTGCCGGATTTCTAGATTATGCTCCAAGAAGAAAATAATTACAAATATTATTTTACTCTATATTCATATGCAAGGGAGGTAATTTTGAACATTTTTGTTTAACCCATTACCACACAATGACTCCTTTTGACTCCCTACAACATAATGGCTTTGGAAAACATTATGAAAAATGAAGAAATTGCTTGTGACAAGCAATTTCTTCACTTCCCACAATGTTTTCTACCCAAAAAGCTATACAATTTCGAAATGTCTTCACATTAAAATGTCGTCTGCAACTTCTTTAAAATTGGACAACCCCAATTTTTTTCGTTTGGTAATGGGTTAATATTTCCATAAGTATGCATTAATTCAAAATTCTAAACCATACAAAATGCTTATGTTTGTTTTTAGAATGGAAATGTAACACTTTTTAGGAATTACTAGCACTTTTAAAATTTCGCCTTTGGCTCTGCATTTCATTCTCAGTTCGTAAACCTTAAAAAAATTGAATTCGTATTTCGACTACCAAGTTGTTGTAGTAATAAACCTCCAGTTTCGAATATTAACCATTCAGCTGATATCATTAGCTTCGCGGGTTCATACAGTGTGATAAGATTTTATTTTTCATACCTGCACGAAATAAAATAAAATTGCATTCATTCCTTAAATGATTACAAAGGCTAACATTGCCCTAAATAAGGGGGTTTAGAAAGTGTGAAAATTATCGAACCTTGTAAGTCTGTCCGAACTTTTTAGACTGATTAGGGTCGAAACTTTTTCCCTATGAAATAATTTTCTGAATATATACATTAGAATTGTTTCTTTTCTAATTATAGGATAGTTTAAGAAAATAAGAATTTTTCAAAATCTTTCTCTAACTTAGCGATAATGGATAATACAACATTTATGTATTAGATAGAGGCTGTATAGTAGATTCTACGCGATATAAAGATTCAAAGGCACAGCCTTGAATGTTCCCACTGTCACGGTGTTGGTCCCGGACACCCACGGTACCTCCCGGTGGGGACTGAGCCGGTATTCCGGGATGATCCGGGATCTTTTCTATAAAAAATGATTCGTATTCCCATATTCCCGACATTGACCCGGTGTACACCCGGTTTATTACTAGCAGGATCTTCCCGTTCTACCCCGGACTATTTCGATTTGTTCCCGGTTTGCCACGGTGTATTTACGGTGCAGGGGCAGGCGTGATTCCGGTTGATCCCGGTACCCTGGTCGTCGCCGGTAGCGCACCGGTAGCCGCCGGTATCGCCCTTTCATATCACGGTTGTGCGCCGGTGACAAGCCGACGTTTCCCGCTGGTCACTCGTGGATCAGCATCAGTTCTCTTTCGTCTCTTTAAGCTCTGGTTAATGAGATAGTTCATCTTGTTTGCTTGTGCTTGCATCAGAAAATGAAACTACATTGATTAAGGACAGATCCTCCAGTTGTTACTGCGCAACTTACTGCGCATATCCTAAATAACGAAATAAAGCTGTTTCAGTAATTGGTCTTTTCAGCAAATGTATTTTTCACATTTAGTTAATGTTTGGTTGATAAATGACAAGACCCTTTTCGGTTATTTCAATTTTCTCTGTTTGGTCAATTAAAGTGTAACAGTACTCGGATGGTACATTTCGCTTTCTGTTACGCGTTAAACATGTGGCGTTAGCGATAGGAAACGGAGCAACAAAAGCAAAGTGGTGTCTTTACGAGCTAGTCCGCTTCAGATGGACTCAAAAGATGACACTTTTTTATTATTTAAAGCTGGTAATAAGGAATAAAATGGATAAAAGTAGCGAAACAATTTCGGACAGAGCTTCAAAAAGTAAACCAATTTTTACTAATAACTAAGAAAAACGCTTGGTTTGATATATTTTTCTTTTTTTTTTGTTTTTGTAGGTATGACCAAGCACTATGTCTATACCAAAAAAGAAAAAAAATCTTATCACTGGAAATTTTTTTATAATCAGAAACGTTGCGAAAAAAGAGCAATTTCAGCTACTTTTGAAAGACTGTTTTACTAAAAAATTCAAAATCATCGCTAAATTTTCCCAAATTGATACTCATTTAGACAGAATAAAACATATTAATCTCAATTAAGACTCATTCATGTAATCCTAGTCATTTCGAACACCTTTTTTGTGGGTATTTAAGTGACACCTCATTTTTGCAATCTTGGACAAGAGTAGCATCCCTTGATATCCAATAACTTTTTAATTCGCTTGCTGACCTATAGTTTTTAAGTCATTTTTTTTACTTCTCATATATTTAAATATCAGCACAGAAAAAATAAAAAAATCTTACCGTAGGAAATAGATAGAGGATCTGTCCTTAAGCTGAAAATGTCCACGGATCATCAGGGACTATCACGGTTGAGCCAGGGTAGAGAACCGGACTTGCCCCGGAATATGCCGGTGTTTCCACGGATAAAGCCGATTCTTGACATCCTCCCGGTGAGTCCCGGTGACTGCCGGTTGTATTAAACATTTTAAAACATCCGGGGTCGGTTGCCGGATCAACAAGCTTCATCCCGGATGGTCCAGGATGTTCACGCGGTCCCGCCACGGTTGTACTCCCGGTTTGTCACGGTTTCCCCCGGACCACTCATCCGGGACTAACCGGGGGTCCAAACCGTCATTCTTCAAACCACGCCTCCGACCGGAGCTACTATCGATCGGATCGTACTATAGAGGAAAATAATTGACCCAGCAGAGTGACCTTAACTGTTCACAAAAGTGGAAAGGTTTATTGTCCAGTTTAGATGGGAATGGTCCGTAGTTAATTTACGTAAAAGCGTGCACTGTATCCGTTATACAACATTGTGCCGCCATGTGAAACTAAGATTATATCTTATCTAGTCAAATAAAAGTGTTAAGCTACCGTGGTCTGTTTGGATCGAAATTTTCAGTAAAGCTAATCATTAGAATAGGCGTTATCTCCAAAAAATGAAAATATTTAGATACAGTTCACATCTTGGTCATACCCTACAGATGGCACAGGTTGACCAGGATCGACATTTTTGCATATTCAGTTAACCAATTACCATTTTAAGATGACGCGACAAATGTTTGCACGTGCAAATACTGTTAAGTCGTTGAATAATATGATTGTTAGCTGTAAATAGCGAAGCATGCGAAGTGTTCGGCAAATCACGAGGGGTTCCGGCACACCTATCACCCCTGGACGATAAGTCTGTTGACCTTTCCGCTTGGTCTGCTCTGCCGGGTCAAATCTCGCCGTCAATAGAATTACATCATTTTTTTTTCAAAAGAAAACAAAAATAGAAATGATTAATCAAACGCACAAGATCATTGGCTCATACATTTAACACTAAAACAACAACGAGAGTAATTCCCCGCCAAAATGTGTATAAAGACCCGTGAAGTTGTCTTCATATCAGCTATAAAAAGGTTTTAAAAAGGCCCCTACTATTCCTTATCTATACCAATGACCTCCATGAATATGTACAATGCTCTAAAGTACGTCTCTTTGGTGATGACACTATCATTTATATACCACAAACTATCACATTCCATTCCAGCCTCTTACAACAGGATCTACTTAAGCTCGAGAGATGGGAATCAGACTGGGACATGTCTTTTAATCCTGCCAAAATGCAAAGTCATACAGTTTACCAAGAGAAAGAAACAATTACAAACACTGTACTTTCTACATAATACACTACTTGAGATACACTCCTCAGCAAAATATTTAGGTGTTACAATCTCAAACGACTTATTATGGAATAACCGCTTGTCAGGCCCCAGCTCGAATACTGCGCTGCAGCATGGACTGCAGTCCGCTCAACACTCGGGAACATTGATTAACCAGATTGAATATGTGCAGCGGGGAGCAGCTCGCTGTGCCATGCGATGCTATGGTCCCACATTCAGTGTCTCCGCTATGTTAGACAACCTCTGTTGGAGAAGATCAGATTTGCACCGTATTGACTTACGGCTGGTTAGATTCTATAAAATTGTCAATGATAAAGTAGTCGTCCCTCTTCCTCAAAATATTGCCAAACCTGTCAGACCACTCAGAAATTCCCATATACTGGCATTCAAGCAACTACATACTAATATTTTCTTTTCTCGCAATGCATCAGACCAATGTCTTGTTTTGGAGAGATTAAATGGAAATATGTCGAATTACATTGGTGCAAAATGTTTCTTCGTCAACACCGAATTTGTCGCATGTAGTAGCTTTGAAATTGAACAGCGCCGAAATTTTGATGTTTTGGAAAGCGTTTAATCAGTGACTGAAACGTTCGCCATACGCAATATGATATATATCAGTGTGCGAGTCAATAAGGCTTCGACACGAATTCTATGGTGGATTAAATTTATCAAAGTTAGCACGCAGAGACAGAGCCAGTCGCCAGAGACAGAGCCAGCCGCCAGAGACAGAGCCAACGATAGAAATTGCTCAAAATTTATTTTTGCCAATCGTTTCTAAGGTTTTGTGACATGGGAAAGGGGTGTCTAATAGAGTATCCCTCGATTAGTATATAACGTGTTTTGCCTTCGGCAATTGGCTATTTACCGTTGGAATGTACATAAATACACGATGTAAACAAGAAAAAATCACATAGGGTCAACTCACGACGACAATGATCCTGTGAAAATCCTGCCAACTTTGAAGCCCGCAGAATTATAACAGACAGATAAATGGTTTTAGGGGAGCATGACATTCCCGTTTTTTCGCTTTTAAGCATCAAAAGAAAATTATTGAACAACAAAGTTGAACACTCACCTATTTTTGTCCAAAAATCGTGCTCCCAGAGACAGAGCCACACATGGCCGGAAGCGCCCCAGAGGATTTAAGCGGCAGAGCCATTGGCTCTGTCTCTGTAGTTTCCTAACCGTGTATTTAGATAGATGTGCTATGACCTTGATTTTTAAGCAAACAGGATTAAATAATTGGTGTAAAACAAACCAGCCCGTACAACACTGCAGTATAGTCATAAGAATCCATGCTGCTCTTTTATATATATTTTACAGTTTCCAATGATTATGGAGTTGCTATCCGCAAACAACATGGATTTTGAAACCAGACTGCTTATCCTGATTCCTTTTTGGCTCTGGACAACGCCTTAAAAAAGTCCATCCCCTAATCATATTCACTTTATGTAGGATTTACAGTCGTTAACATTCATTACGTATCCGAACCTATCCGGGCGATGTCGTAAACATTCGGCGGTGGAACGTTCCACCGCCGAATGTTTACGACGTCGTCCGAATAATTCCGACGTATGTTTAATCTCATTAGCGATGCACTACCATATAGACATTTTTTCCAGATTCCGGCTTTTAATGCTTTTCATTATTTTCTCTATGTTTACCCTTTATGCGTGGCAGGTCACAGTCATTTAGACAGTAGATAAAGAAGCGCGTCTGGCTGTTAGACGAAAAGTGATGTACAGCTCACAAACCTAGTTATTTTGGCGAATTAACAGGTTTCCATGGTAACAAGATGCTTATAATAGTGATCTGCTGGTATACTAGGACAAACATTCTTAGTACACAATGTTAGTGTTATCTTTGACAAACGTCCCACGAGATTCTTTAGCCCTTTCCCAAACAACAAATTTTTAGGGTTGTCAGCTTTGAAAACTGCTGTAGACGCTCAAATGGATGTTATACTAGGTATTGTTTGTGAATAATATAGTACAGAAAACATTGAGGCAAAAGGAGAAAATGCTTTTTATCAGCATTTTCTTCTTTTGCCTCAATGTTTCCCAAGCTTCTTCTATTAGGGCAGTCAATACCAGGTCTTGTTTGGGAAAGTTAAAAAAAAAGTTTCTATTTAAAGTCTATTTTCACTTGCGTGTTCAACCGACTTTACACTTTAACCCACGATCACCGAGTCTCAAATCGGCTGTTAACAGTCGGCGCCTTCGGCAGCCACAGCTCTTTGACTTTCAACTCTCCCGTGTACCCATTTATACACCTGGGTGAAGAGGAGCAACGTGGGGTAGGTTTTTTGCTCAGAAAAATTCCCGTGGCGCTGGCGGGATTTGAACCCAGGATCCCTCGATCCTAAAGCCCGCGTCCTACCATTAGACCACGGCGCCCCACACAGGGTTAACAAGAGCTGCAGGTAAGAGGAGTAATGACTTTTCAAAAATGCAATATTTCACTCTATGTTGTAGGCACTCATTTGAATCTCATCGAGACAATTCAAATGAGTACACACAACATAGGGTTTAAATTTGAAATAAAAAGTTAGAATTGTTCAATGCCTCTTTTCTGGTGCTCTGTTTTAACTATGTCCCAAACAAGACATACTGTTATCAGCGATCTATCTCACGATAATGACCTGGCAGAGCAGCCCGTGCTAATCGAATGGAATGCTCTGCCAGGTCAATTCTCGTTCGCTATACCAAGCTGGATAGAAAATCACAATGGTGAATTCGCTACATGTATTCGATCGTTGATACAGGCCCTGGTTTTGGAATGTATAAAACACCTCATTGGAAAACATTGGCACGAAAGAACAAAATTCAATACATGTACTTTAAATCAGCATTTTCTCTTTTTCCTCAACTTTTTTCTGTTATATTTTGTTCACAAATCGAATTTCTGTCAGCATCCATTTTCAAGATCAAAATTGAGATTTATTTTCGATAACAATATTAACTCCTATTGAGGTAAGAAATGGGAAAAAACTCACCCCTCTGTAGCCAGATTCTTTCATATCATGCCGAAATTTAGTCAAAATTGTGTGATAACGAGTGATAATAGGCCTACGACCCCCATATTTGTATATTTCAACCCACTCATAGGAAACCTGGATCCGTTGCAGGGGACAAATGGTTGGGAAAGAGAACGATCAAGACTTAGTAGACGTCAACTAAATGTCATCTTCGCTAGCCAAGGTTGAACCCACCTACGTTTGTATTCACGCATTACTGGTCTAAAAATAGATTGGGAATCCTCTATCGTACAAATATGAATGTGAATCTCGCGAAGTTTTTCCACGTTCAGCTTGCTGAAGATGACGTTCTAAGAGCTGGATTGCCGTAATCATTTGTTCAGAAACATTATAATTCTGAGTTGAGAAGGTTGCTGCACTGTCGTGTACTTTTTAAGACAGGTAACTATGAAATAACCAGTTGACAAGTAATGTTTACACATACGGTCCTGCCTTAGCTTCGTCGTATCGCTCGTGCGTATAATCCAATTTTTTTCACCTGACAGGGTGTGTCTAAGCAAAGAGGTTATTCGACGAGTTTACTGCTCGATATTTTGGTTGAGATAAGAGAAAAACGTGCGGCACGAGCATGAACACATTTCGAAATTGAAAGATTGTTCAATTGTAAAATGTGTTGTTATAAAACCTCGTAACTACAGCCTGATATACACTGTAGTTATAATGTTTTGCAATAATACCGACTATTTACCGCTAAGCGGCAAGGCTGTTTCTCCTCAAGCTAAATGTAGTGAACCGTTTATTTGGCTCCGCCCTGTCTCCCGAATAAAAACAGAATATACTCGCTTAACCTTTCCAAAACGACAAAATGTCATGTTGGGCCAAATTAAAAAATGTCTGCAGATGACAAAACGGATATGAATACTTTATGTGTTTTAAGCCAGAGAAAATATCGAGGCAAAAGTAGAATGATCATCAATATCCAAAGAAGTTATTCACACCCATTTTGTCTGCTGTGCAGGTCTTTTCAATTTGGTCGATCTTCATTTTTTTCTTTTGCCTCAATGTTATCCCAAGAATTTTCTGTTGGGGACATCAAAACCGGTCTTGTTTGGGAAAGGATTAATCTAGAGAAAAAAAACCCTATAATTTGTCGCTGAAAGTGATTTAATACCCCCACAGGCTTTCACTACAACATATATAGGGCAATAACTCACAAAATAAGCAAGGTAGAGTTATGCTCCTTGTGCGTTACACTCCTCCTTGGTGAGATCTATCTACCCGCGAAGTTTCATGATCATAGCTACTTTACTTTCAGACTTTTCGATGTTTTTTTTCTGGTTAGGCTGCTGAGGAATCTCAGGAAAAAAAGTTTGTCATTTCTGGTCTGTCTCCGTATCTGGAATCAATGTTGCATGTTGAATATGCGCAATGTTTCGTAGTTTTAGTTCCCGCCTGCATTATCTATGATCGACTAATATCTCGCTTGAAAATAATAATTTTTCGCTAACACTGTTACGAAATAATTGTCCGATTCATGACCTATAAACAAAATATTAGACTGGTACCCGGCAAACGTTGTTGAGGGATTTCACATCAGAAATCTATTTTTAGCACACGAGCCCGCGAAAATTGTTCCTTTTTTGATAGTAGTTGCAAGACCTTCTTTTCTCTTCTCTCAATGTTTTCCCATGTACTTTTTCTCCCTGGGATGACAAAAATAGATATCATTTGGTAAATGGTTTATGTATTTGAATAAGTTGCATTTGATTTTCAAACTTTTGCATGGGCGGATCTAGACGGGGAAGGGGGTCGGGGGTGAGAGGGGCGGAACCACCCCACTGGCATTGGCCGAAAATTAAATTTGAATTATAAAAGTGTTACGTTACATATCTATTACATTTTAACCCACACTTTGATCTTGGAACCCCCCCCCCCTAGAAAAAAATCTTGGGCTTGGACCCCATCCCCCCCTGAAATAAATCCTGGATCCGCCCTTGCATTGTAAAACTGATTAGTATTGTTACGGATCTTCAGTATTAAATTTAAACGGTATAAACAAAAGTAAATGCGTTCTTATATCTCAAGATAAGTGACCAGGCAGAGCAGTCCATGCTAATCAAATGGAATAATCTGTCAGGTCAGTTCTCGTCCGCTATTATTTTCAGTAAATCAATCCATGTAAAGGTTCCAGTCTTCAATTCATCACATGCAAAATTATTGGTTGCCGATCTTGAGATCGGCAACCACTATTACGCCTTTGTAATATCACCGTGGAGAGTTTTGGAGGCAATTATTGTACAAAATGTTCGACCTATTGGTTGAAACTGGTTCAATTGTATGTTAATAATAATTGTTACATTAAAAGCATGTTTCTTTTACATGCTGACACATTTTATGAGAACATAAAATGCATAAAACATGCATTTGTATATCATTTCAATTTCCTCCAGCTGCAAATTACTAACCGCTCAATCACGTGACTTGATCGGTCCATAGAAATACCGAAACACACGAAGAACTGAAACGCACCATATCAACTATTGTTGTCTATGCTTAATAATAGCAAGAATAGAATTTCGTATGAAGTATTGAATAATTAACGGTATGAACTAATCCATAATATAATTTTTATATACCCATTTAAGGAAATAAGCCCTTTAACAATTTCCCAAACAAAAAAAGTGGTTTTGACGTCTATAAAAGAAAATGTTTGGAAAACATTGAAGCAAACGAAGAAAATGCTGGTTTTGATAACCAGAATTTTTTCGTTTGTCTTGATATTTCCATGCTTTGCTGTACAAAAATGACATCTTAATCAATTCATTTTACTGTATTCAGCAGCTTTCAGATTAGAACGTCCCTAAATGTGCTGTTTGGGATATGGTTTAATCGATTTAAATCAGAATGTTTGAAAATCTCACGCGACAAGAATAAAACGCGGAATACTGCATTCGCAGTCGCGGTGGCGAAATGGAGATTTCTATTGGTCGAGCTTGAGATTCTTTTTCAAAATAAATGTTACACTTACTTAAGGTTTACGAACTGAGAATCAAAACACCACTTTCCGTACGAAATGCATCAAATTACACACACTTGTAAATACATTTCACAAAAGTTGATTCACCGTGCCGGATTTCTAGATTATGCTCCAAGAAGAAAATAATTACAAATATTATTTTACTCTATATTCATATGCAAGGGAGGTAATTTTGAACATTTTTGTTTAACCCATTACCACACAATGACTCCTTTTGACTCCCTACAACATAATGGCTTTGGAAAACATTATGAAAAATGAAGAAATTGCTTGTGACAAGCAATTTCTTCACTTCCCACAATGTTTTCTACCCAAAAAGCTATACAATTTCGAAATGTCTTCACATTAAAATGTCGTCTGCAACTTCTTTAAAATTGGACAACCCCAATTTTTTTCGTTTGGTAATGGGTTAATATTTCCATAAGTATGCATTAATTCAAAATTCTAAACCATACAAAATGCTTATGTTTGTTTTTAGAATGGAAATGTAACACTTTTTAGGAATTACTAGCACTTTTAAAATTTCGCCTTTGGCTCTGCATTTCATTCTCAGTTCGTAAACCTTAAAAAAATTGAATTCGTATTTCGACTACCAAGTTGTTGTAGTAATAAACCTCCAGTTTCGAATATTAACCATTCAGCTGATATCATTAGCTTCGCGGGTTCATACAGTGTGATAAGATTTTATTTTTCATACCTGCACGAAATAAAATAAAATTGCATTCATTCCTTAAATGATTACAAAGGCTAACATTGCTCTAAATAAGGGGGTTTAGAAAGTGTGAAAATTATCGAACCTTGTAAGTCTGTCCGAACTTTTTAGACTGATTAGGGTCGAAACTTTTTCCCTATGAAATAATTTTCTGAATATATACATTAGAATTGTTTCTTTTCTAATTATAGGATAGTTTAAGAAAATAAGAATTTTTCAAAATCTTTCTCTAACTTAGCGATAATGGATAATACAACATTTATGTATTAGATAGAGGCTGTATAGTAGATTCTACGCGATATAAAGATTCAAAGGCACAGCCTTGAATGTTCCCACTGTCACGGTGTTGGTCCCGGACACCCACGGTACCTCCCGGTGGGGACTGAGCCGGTATTCCGGGATGATCCGGGATCTTTTCTATAAAAAATGATTCGTATTCCCATATTCCCGACATTGACCCGGTGTACACCCGGTTTATTACTAGCAGGATCTTCCCGTTCTACCCCGGACTATTTCGATTTGTTCCCGGTTTGCCACGGTGTATTTACGGTGCAGGGGCAGGCGTGATTCCGGTTGATCCCGGTACCCTGGTCGTCGCCGGTAGCGCACCGGTAGCCGCCGGTATCGCCCTTTCATATCACGGTTGTGCGCCGGTGACAAGCCGACGTTTCCCGCTGGTCACTCGTGGATCAGCATCAGTTCTCTTTCGTCTCTTTAAGCTCTGGTTAATGAGATAGTTCATCTTGTTTGCTTGTGCTTGCATCAGAAAATGAAACTACATTGATTAAGGACAGATCCTCCAGTTGTAACTGCGCAACTTACTGCGCATATCCTAAATAACGAAATAAAGCTGTTTCAGTAATTGGTCTTTTCAGCAAATGTATTTTTCACATTTAGTTAATGTTTGGTTGATAAATGACAAGACCCTTTTCGGTTATTTCAATTTTCTCTGTTTGGTCAATTAAAGTGTAACAGTACTCGGATGGTACATTTCGCTTTCTGTTACGCGTTAAACATGTGGCGTTAGCGATAGGAAACGGAGCAACAAAAGCAAAGTGGTGTCTTTACGAGCTAGTCCGCTTCAGATGGACTCAAAAGATGACACTTTTTTATTATTTAAAGCTGGTAATAAGGAATAAAATGGATAAAAGTAACGAAACAATTTCGGACAGAGCTTCAAAAAGTAAACCAATTTTTACTAATAACTAAGAAAAACGCTTGGTTTGATATATTTTTCTTTTTTTTTTTTTGTAGGTATGACCAAGCACTATGTCTATACCAAAAAAGAAAAAAAATCTTACCACTGGAAATTTTTTTATAATCAGAAACGTTGCGAAAAAAGAGCAATTTCAGCTACTTTTGAAAGACTGTTTTACTAAAAAATTCAAAATCATCGCTAAATTTTCCCAAATTGATACTCATTTAGACAGAATAAAACATATTAATCTCAATTAAGACTCATTCATGTAATCCTAGTCATTTCGAACACCTTTTTTGTGGGTATTTAAGTGACACCTCATTTTTGCAATCTTGGACAAGAGTAGCATCCCTTGATATCCAATAACTTTTTAATTCGCTTGCTGACCTATAGTTTTTAAGTCATTTTTTTTTTACTTCTCATATATTTAAATATCAGCACAGAAAAAATAAAAAAATCTTACCGTAGGAAATAGATAGAGGATCTGTCCTTAAGCTGAAAATGTCCACGGATCATCAGGGACTATCACGGTTGAGCCAGGGTAGAGAACCGGACTTGCCCCGGAATATGCCGGTGTTTCCACGGATAAAGCCGATTCTTGACATCCTCCCGGTGAGTCCCGGTGACTGCCGGTTGTATTAAACATTTTAAAACATCCGGGGTCGGTTGCCGGATCAACAAGCTTCATCCCGGATGGTCCAGGATGTTCACGCGGTCCCGCCACGGTTGTACTCCCGGTTTGTCACGGTTTCCCCCGGACCACTCATCCGGGACTAACCGGGGGTCCAAACCGTCATTCTTCAAACCACGCCTCCGACCGGAGCTACTATCGATCGGATCGTACTATAGAGGAAAATAATTGACCCGGCAGAGTGACCTTAACTGTTCACAAAAGTGGAAAGGTTTATTGTCCAGTTTAGATGGGAATGGTCCGTAGTTAATTTACGTAAAAGCGTGCACTGTATCCGTTATACAACATTGTGCCGCCATGTGAAACTAAGATTATATCTTATCTAGTCAAATAAAAGTGTTAAGCTACCGTGGTCTGTTTGGATCGAAATTTTCAGTAAAGCTAATCATTAGAATAGGCGTTATCTCCAAAAAATGAAAATATTTAGATACAGTTCACATCTTGGTCATACCCTACAGATGGCACAGGTTGACCAGGATCGACATTTTTGCATATTCAGTTAACCAATTACCATTTTAAGATGACGCGACAAATGTTTGCACGTGCAAATACTGTTAAGTCGTTGAATAATATGATTGTTAGCTGTAAATAGCGAAGCATGCGAAGTGTTCGGCAAATCACGAGGGGTTCCGGCACACCTATCACCCCTGGACGATAAGTCTGTTGACCTTTCCGCTTGGTCTGCTCTGCCGGGTCAAATCTCGCCGTCAATAGAATTACATCATTTTTTTTTTCAAAAGAAAACAAAAATAGAAATGATTAATCAAACGCACAAGATCATTGGCTCATACATTTAACACTAAAACAACAACGAGAGTAATTCCCCGCCAAAATGTGTATAAAGACCCGTGAAGTTGTCTTCATATCAGCTATAAAAAGGTTTTGTTTTATTATAGTGTCACCCCTATTTGACAGGGCCAGCCAGTGTTGGCTTATGAGACACTCTTCTGAATATACGCAGTACCTCCCGATTCCCCACTCATGATGCCGGGCGTCTGGCAGAGATGGGTCTACGGTAACCATTAGTTTAACTAGCTGGCGGCTCACCAACCGGTCTCATCAGTTCTAACCCACCAGGCCGGCTTCCACCGGGATTCGAACCTTCGACCTCCCGCTTCCAAGGCGTAAGTGCATGTTTGTTCAACCTGTAGTTACTGTAATTTCGTCGAAGGATTTGGACTAAATACATGTCAAAAAGGTGATTTCTGCTTATAATCCGTCTAGATGAAATTATACTGATAAGATTACACGCATTTATAATCCATTTTTATTCACCTCACAGGGTGTGGCTAAGCGAAGAGGTTATTCGACGAGTTTACTTCTCGATATCTTGGTTGATATTAGAGAAAAAACGTGCGGCACGAGCATGAACACATTTCGAAATTGAAAGAACGTTCTATTGTAAAATGAGTTGTTATAAAACCTCGTAACTACAGCCTGATTCACGCTGTAGTTATAATGTTTTGCAATAATACCGACGATGTACCGCTAAGCGAGAAGGCTGTTTCTCCTCAAGCTTAAATGTAGTGAACCGTTTACTAGGCTCCGCCCTGTCTCCCGAAAAAAATCAGAATATACCCTTTCCAAAACACTATAAATAAACCATGACCTCTGGACAGACGAGCCAAACTGAACAGGTAAACCAGCTATGTAAACGTCGTGGTTTTAAGAAGGCGTTTACCGTTAGTTGTAATCACAGCACCCCTCTCACGTAGGACAGTCAATAGTTAAAAGTACATTTGAGTCTCAATGTTGATGGTGGCACTATACTTGGTTTGTTCTCCCAAATAAAAACAACTTTTGAAAATATTGAGACAACAGAAGGGAATGCTGGTTACCAGCACAGCTGGTTACATGTACCAGCATTTTCTCCTTTGGCCGAAATATTTTCTGTGCTGTTTTTATACACAAATCTAGTGTTTATCAACATATATTTTGTTATTTAGATGCTTAGAAATGGAATAACCATAGATATTGATTGTTTGGAAAGGGTTAAAACAACAAGCTTGCGAAGGATCTGTCATCAGGCGCGTCGCGTGTTTTTCAACATTGGGGCGGCGGACGGGGAGGGTTGGGGAGGGGTGTCCCCTCCCGTTAGTAAGAAAATTTTGTCTAGGAGTAAACAAAATGGCGCCATTTCCTGGATTTTAAATCCCATTTCTGGCTTATTTTAACGATGTAGAATCGAGTATAATACAGAGACAATTATCTATTCGTATTGGCTTCTTTCAAGTTGCAGAAGCCGAGATGAAAGTCTTTTTAGCCTTCGAGTTCGAGATCTTGCCTTCCTTCACCGTCGACATACAAAAGCAGAAGCAAACATCGTCTGTCTGATATAATAAAATCGACATAGGCCCTACAATTTAATTTTATCATCATCTTCACTCACCCGAACTTCTAAACGGCCACTTTTATTTTTTGAATAAATAAATCATATCAATTCACTTGGATTGTGTGTTTGCTTTTTGTACTTACCGAGGTCACATTCTATCTTTTCGAACAAAGAACGGTAGTGTCACGTCAAAAAAGAAGCACGTGACGTCATTTTGATCGAAACGTTAAAATTGTACGTGTGTATTTTGAATTACGTGATAAATATCGATTCTGTTTTGATAATTTATCCATATGGATAGCCCAGTCAGAAAAACATTTAACATGGCAAGAATTATTATTAAAACGCGGGAAATGACCTTCGGAATGTTTGATGTCGGGGCTCCAGTCAGAAAGGTCAATTTGATAATTTCCTTTTCTAACAAAATCTTAATGCAATCATTCGATTTCTTTTGTTTCTGGGGTTAACATATCGTATTTACTGTTTGTCGATGGATCGAATCTCATATTTGCGGCTTTTTCCACAAATAAGCAAATTTAGGATGAGTGCATGCGTACCGGAAGTGTTCATAAAACACGACGACGGCCACACTTAAGAACTACTATTCGTCAACAAGGTGGACAGCTTAATGAAGCTATTTTTAGAAATAATTTCATGCATGATAGACGAAATTTTGGTAATCCTAGCCACCAAATACACTACAAACGGCTATGAGGCGCTTTAATAAAAGCGATCCTAGGCCGCATCGTCAACGAAATGGCAAAGCCTTAGCAATGTGAAACATATTTTGAAGCCTAAACTGTACCGAACATCCCCTATGTTATCGGAAAATGGTTTGGACACAAAATACGTTTCGTGATTAATCAAGAATTACATCTTGGACTTGTTAAACAGACGGATTCGAGCACTGCCATTTGACGTAAACGATTTAGAAGACCTGACTCGGCAAACCTGGTATTTCCGCACTGTACCATACCCTACAGTATCTTCAAGAATGCATATTATCCACAAGAATATGATTCTTAGCCATGATAAATGCACACAGAGATCACATGAGATATTAAGTTGTGTTATGCGAATTTTTATCTATGGGGTAGTGCACTCTAAACGTCACCATTTTATTAATTTCGAACTCAGCTTCGTGAAACTTTGTCATATTTTTCAAAAATGAATGTATTTTACAAAGAAGCAAAACAACTTGAGTTTTCATCAGAGATGTTGATTTGTAGGTGAAAGAATGAAGTGGCCGTTTAGAAGTTCGGGTGAGTGTACTTTTCCACAGTCGAAGAATCGGTCAGACGATTTTTGAAAACACTAGCAAAATAGGCTAAACCCCGATTTCAATGTAGGAATTTTAAAAAATTCCTTCTATACAACGTATGCACTTTGTTTACCCCCAACTTGGCCCAAGTTTTTAAATCTGTCCATTTTCACGGTGGAGATTGTGCATTATGGGATGGATAACGACTACGGACAAAATAATCTTGATTCTGGTAGTATATTTTGCAATAACTTTCTTATTTCTGCACCAATTTTCAAACGGTTTGTTGCATGTACCCCGCGTTTTCCAGCTCTTTCATCTGATATATGCCTCATAGAAAATTATAAGTACGTTTTTCAAAACATTGTCCCAACCGATTAGACAGCGAAATGGTAACAACTACGGTCAAATAAGCCCCACTTCAGGTAAGAATTTTGTTGCATGTACCATGCCTTACTAAGCTCTTTCCTCTGATGCATGACTTATTTGGGAACTCTTTGTACTTTTCCGAAAAATTGATTTCAAGCTACCACAAAAACTATCTGATTTTTTTGTCGATTTTTCTGGTCGGTTGGGATCTACTTTTGGAAAATTTACAAGCACTACACAAACAAGTCATATATCTGAGGAAAGATCTCAACTTAAGCGGGCACATGCAACGGGAAACCCATGCAATTTACCGCTTGGAAATTCACATAGAAATATGAAAGTGGTTGCACAATTTCTTAACTGAAGCGGGGGCAAATTTGTCTGTATTCGGTACCCATCCCATGATGCAAATCTCCACCGTGATCTTTAAACGTTTTAATATCTGCGTAACATAAACGCGATAAGATGAATTGTCCAGCAATGTTGATAGTATTAATCCAATAACTTAACTTACTTATTTCAAATTACAGACAGAAATTGAATAGTACCTCGTTGTGGTACATCTATGGAGTAATCTGTATTGTTTGGACCATAGTGCGATGAATAATCGCGATTCTGATGTCTTCTTACCAAAAGGAACGTTTTGGGAAGAAAAAATTAAGAGGCTGATTAGCTTTGGACATGTCTACTTTCAGACAGTATAGAAAGGGATGACGTTAGAAGGGAAAGAAGAAAGTGGGCTTATTTTTTAGCTAAACTTTTCGAAGAAAATGAGAGCTTATACTGTCACCCGGGCGTCGGCGTTGGCGTTGGCGTCGGCGTTGCAACAAAGCTTTAAGTTTTTTTCAAACATCAATAATAATAATAATAATAATAATAATAATAATAATAATAATAATAATAATAATAATAATAATAATAATAATAATAATAATAATAATAATAATAATAATAATTACTTTATTTTATGAAGGTAAAACATTAAGATAAATACATAATAATTAACATTACAATGCAAAATCTTTTTTCCAATGTTGCCTTCAAACAAAATCAATAACTTCTATAGGCCTACTATCAAAGGGATTCAACCCAAACTTGGAATACTTATTCACCATCACACCCTCTACCTTACTACCAGGGCCCATGACCCTGGCTCCACTATATTTGGAGTTATGCCCCCTTTATACTAAGCAACTTAGAAAGTCGAGCGCGCTGTCTTCGGACAGCTCTTGATAAGATTTGATTATGGCCTCGAACAAAACAATTCTTTTATGACGAAAGTCATCTAAAAGTCGCCGTCTTTTTATAAAATCACAAAAACATATGCATGTAATGATTTTATGTTCAAAAAGTTCTGGATAACCAATACGCAAAATCAGTTTGCTTTCGGGTAATTATTTGATAAGCTGACCCATTCAGTCAAAAATTCGTTGAAATAAGGTAAAGGGTTAATCGCGAAACTATTGTAAGTGCTATAAATTTTACCTACACCTACAATAGTCTTGCGATAATCACTGAATGTATATTCGACGGGTATCGCACGCTTTCACACTTATTTTATTGCTTTTGAATTGTGACCGTTTCCCTGGAAACCGATAAGAAGGAAACCCAACCGATTGCCTTTTCGCCGCCCCAAACGAAAAAATGCCTTTATTTACTTGCCGAATTATTGGGGCGGCGGCCGCCGCCCCTGCCGCCCCACACGCGACGCCACTCATGTACCGATAGATGGGCGGAGAATAACTCCATCGGAAACGGGGGGGTGACTGTGTATAGACGTCACATACACTGACCGACAGCGCGTTTATGTGAAATATAGCGCTGACATTTTCAAATATACTGCAATTTCATTGGTACAAAGACTAGGACGAACACAAAAGAAAAAATGTGTCCTAAAATTTGTGTTTTTATAGGGTAAGCATACTTGCAAAATATTTTCTATTTGAATTAATGATCTTGAAATTGTTCATAGATATGACCAAAATAACAGTATTTAACACCTTTTGTGTGGTTTCTTTCCGTGTTTTTTTTTTCAGAAATGTAATACCAAAACAAATGGTGACATTGATTTTAAGGTTTTACCAGCGGCAAAGATCATTGATGTGGATGAATAAGAAATACAATATTTATTCATTTGTTTAGCATGACAAGTCGGCAGAGATTTCTCTAAAAAGAGACAGTCCTAAAGGTGTCATTCCATTCATTTTAGGCAAAAGGAATGCTTCGTTCCACCAATGATTTCTTAGCAATTAATAAAATTGTTAAATTACTGTTTCTGGCAACGTATGTTTTTGACTTGATTAATTTGGTCCTTCGTTCTGAAAGATTCTTTTTCGGACCGACAAATTTTCAGACCTTGTCAGACCGAATGACTGACACTTTTTCTTAACTTTCGGAAGGTCTGGTAAATACATTGTAGTTGATGAATCAATGTTTTGTCAGAGAACTTTTGAACTGAACCTACATGATAATCCAGGAAAAATTGAAACTGTCGGCGTTCTTTTAATGAGTTATTTATGAATAGCCTACTCATTATGACCTTCATTGTTTGATAAAAGATCGACAAAAGGAGTCGGAAACGAAAACCTGGATCTGACCTTTTCTTATTAAAAGATATTTTAAAATAATCTTTGTTATCTTTTCCTTAGATGTAGGCTATGTTTTGTATATGTGAGGAGTCACGCTTAAAGGGGCTTTAAAGGCATGCCTCCGTATTGCACTCCCTATAGAATCGTTATATTTCGACTTATTTCGTGACGTTCGAGCATACATTAAACATTTCCGATAAAATCCGATATTAGTTCCCGAGGTCGCTGATTTAAGTACCGTTATATGCAATATCGCCTGTTTCCGTTACAACGGAAATAATTGAGCGTGCTCAGATTTCCGTGGAATATTCTAAAAAATGTGAAAACGTTTCTAAATTGTATGAAGAGAAGGAAAAAACAACAAAAGAAGAAAATTCTTAATGTAAAGAGCAATGAAAATTGCCTCCCTTTAAAATCGACTATTAGCACCATACAAATTTCGTTCCATTACTGGTCAGATAGATCGTACACAGGCCTTACCTTAAAAAGTGTGAAAATTATCGAACCTAGTTAATCTGTCCGACCTGTGCAGACTGATTAGGGTCGTAACATTTCACTGTGAAATGACTTTCTGAGTGTAGAATTTTACCCTATCTTACTATTTTGATATGTTAACCCATTACCACAGAGTGACGCTTTTTGACTCCTCTCAAAATAAATGCATTAGAAATTATTGTGTAAAATGAAGAAATTGCTTCATTTCCCACAATGTTTCTTTATACCCTAAAAGATTCTGCAGAATTACCGCTAGGTGGTATATTGCGGTGCCAAGACAAATTGACTAAATCAACATAGGGTTGGTACAAACGAAGGTGGATTCAACCTTGACTACCAAAGATGCCTTCCGACTATTTCATTTATATACATATTTGGTCATATCAAACTGCTACTTTTCTTCCAAAGCCCCGTAACTAAAGCTTACATAAATTACGTGTATTTCGCTCAAAATCAACGATAATTAGATAGTCCGGCAATTTTCAATTCTCCCTAGTCGTCAATTAATTTCATAAAGTCGCTGCAGTAATGAGGTTTTCGAAGAAAACTATTTCAAAGAAATGTATACCACGCCCCCTCATGGACATAAGGCCGGGATTGGCGTACAGAAAAAGATATCTCCAGGTTGTCTAGAACCTTTTCTTAAATAAGATATTTTTCCAATTTGAAAGGTGCTACAAACAACAAAACCCATAATGATAAAACTGGAATGCGTGAACATTTTAACACAGGACATTTTGATAAAAGAAAGACGCAAAACATAACAATCAGCGTGTCAGCTAATTTCTAAAAACTTTCTCGGTATAAGGTTGTAAAAGGTAGGTCTCGATTAGGAAACGGTAGGGGAGCAGAATTCACGGCAGAATCATTTACAATATCTTATGATAAATGAACATAGCAATCTAGATACAATGACGTTGCTTATGTGGAATAAAAGTAATTTCGAGAAGGAAAATGCTTGAATTTTGCTTAACAAGCTAAGAGGTAGGACATTTTAATTTAACATTTCCATGGAAAGTCTCATCTATATAAGGCATAAAAAACCACAATATATGGAAAAGCATTTAGATAAAAGAACACAAAAATAAAGTATATTAGAATCGTTTTTCTCGTTCTTCCTCAATGCCTTAAATGTTGTTATGCACACATTAAGCATAATTATTTGATGAACATAAATTGTGTCGTCTATCCTGAGATTGGCCAAACCCATAGTTCAGTCACAATATTATGGCACATACTTTCTAATTTTACCCAAGTAAATCATGGGGAAGGAGTTCATAATCTAAAAAAAACAACAACAAAAAACAAGTTTGCAAATTCTATCTTGAATCAAAATGTGTTTCATCACATACAAAATTTAAACGAATATTTGAAATATGTTAGTTGAAATGTAAGTTTCATCATTCAAAATGTAAAGTAATATTACCAACCAACATTGGTATTTTTGTGTTGTATTGATGTTACATACGTACAACACAAGAATCATAGACAAAAAACATTTTTAAAAAGAAAAATCATTCACCAAGGTAGTACCTTTAATAGGGCTTTTTTCAAACTCTACACCTGCAAGAATTGAAACCTGTTTCAGATGCTCACAAAGGGGTATCAAAAAGTGTTGAGCGTCGCACAGAAAGAACCACTTTTTGTTATTTTTAACTACTTTACTTTTCAACACAGACATCTTCAAGTAGCACATTGTTGTCAAATCTAGTTTGCAAAATTCTGATACCAGATCTATCCGTAGGAACCGGGGGTGGTGTAGGGTAGCTAAGCCCTAAATTAGCCAAAATCAAACTAAATCAAATCAAAATCAAATTTAGCTCCGCTCCAAATATTCAGACACACAGGCTTTTTTAAGAGCCCACCCAATATGAAATTGCTTGTTACGGGCTTGTCTTTAGAAGTCAACGTCTTTGTACACTTACTAGCCCTCCACAGAATTTTAATTAGTCATTTCGTCATTTCCGTCTTCTTGATTTTTTCTTAGTTAATATATCGTACATGTAGTAGATCAGGATTCAATTTTGTCAGTGTTTCATAGTGTATACATTGTTGTAATACGAAAATATTTATTGCAGGATTCAGGGTCACAAGATGGCGATAAGTGTATTCGGCACACAATGCGCACAGACTGATAACATCCTTTGCAAGGTTACAACCTGGATCTGGAGAATTGCGCCAGTCATCTGCATCATCGTCGGGACGTTTGGAAATACGACCAACATCGTCATTCTTCTTCGTAAAAACCTGAGATCCAAGCCCTGCTTTATCCTTATCTTTGTTGCAATAGCAGATCTGATTGCCCTTTGGACAATACCTTTGGCAGACCTTTTAAGGTTTGGTTATGATATTCGTTTGGAGACGGTGTCTTTTTCCCTATGTGTGGCTAATATTTCGGCAGGGCTCATCTTCTCCGTTGTCTCTCTCTGGATGGTTGCTATCTTTTCAATTGGACGAATGCTGTTCATTATACTACCACATCGGTCCAACATTCACCTGAACAGGAGAACAAGTACTTGGGCATTTTTCGGAGTTTCCGTTGGTATTAGCATTCTAATTATTTTACCATCAACACAGATTATATCTAAAGGCGACACAGCTAACCAAACAACCGAGATGAATCTTGGAAATTCGACTTCATGCCTGGCCGCCTACAACGAAGATTATGCTGCAGGGGCATTCATCCTACTTGGGATAGCGTTGGGCTGTTTTGTTCCTATTTTGATAATCCTATTCGGAAACTGCGTCCTTGTTTTTAAACTCTGTCGACGACCTAACCATTCTGATGCGGACAACGCCCAGATAAACTTGCTGTTAGCTGTTTCCGGCCTCCTGCTTGCTACCTTGTTACCATATGGGGTATTCTATTATACCCTACAGGTCATCGGCCGACAGGCTGATAAAGCAGCACCCATATTCGGCCTGATGCACGCTTTAGTGGAAAACCTTGTAACTTGCAACTATGCTCTGAACTTTTTCATTTACTTATGGAAGAGCAGCATATTTAAGGCGGAATTCGACAAGTTTGCCGAGGAAATCAAAGCCAGAATATGTAAATCTAGACCGGAATAGGAATATGTATGACTTATCGAAAACATTCTTAAAGTAAATCTTGATGACGAGTTTGGTTATTTTAATGCATTTGAATGATATCATTTTTTAAAAAATGTTGTTGATACATGTAAGCCAATAAAAAGGCCTGTAAAACACATTTAAGCCTATCGTTCATTTAATTGGACTCTGATCTGTATGTATGGTTAATTGCTTATTTAGTTGTGTATGTGTATCTCATTTTCTCAGCATTTCGTTGTACTGTTTAGCTATCAAAGAGCAGAAAAATGTAGAGCCAAGTGCTACCTTGTGGAAAAATTGCCATAAACAGAGAATTTTATAACGATATATGGTGATTTTATCAAGGAATAACGGACTTGAAAAAGATAGACAAAAAATGTTAAAATACATTTAAGGTAAGGCCTGTGTAATCAATTATGGAACGAAATCTGTATCGTGCGAATCGACGATTTTAAACGATTCTAAGACGATTTTAAAGTAATTTTAATTGCTGTCAAATTTTGAATTTTTGACTCTCGTTGTGGTTTTTGCCGACTCTTCATACAATATAGAAACATTTTCAAAAAAAGGGTTTAAAATATTCCCCGGAAATCTGAGCACACTCAATTATTTCCGTTGTTACGAAAACAGGCGATATTGAATCTAACGATACTTTAAAAATGCTCGAACTTAGATACGTCCCAGATTAAGGGGGAATGCTCCAGTTTTTCGGAACACTCGGACATTACTGTAGTAAATTAAATGTTTCGTACCAATATGTTTCGCTACCAGATTTTCAATAATAAAACGCATCATTACAATTTACCTTTTTCGACGGTAAAAGTGTATTTATTATGCGAAACTGATTTTCTCAAGATGGAAATCGATTATTTAGAGCAAGAAAGTCGTAAGTGTGTGTGCAGTTACTACTGTTTTGCGTCATTTTATTCATGTGTAGCTGATAAAAATTGCTGTAATTCACTAATTAGTACGCTGACCTATACATTTTCTTTTTGAATTATTACCAGGACATGTTGCTTAATACAATGAGGGAGTTTTATCAAATTCTATTATGTAGAACTTGAAATATTTCCAAAAATATGCCAATTTTGACATAAAACACCCCAGCTTCGTTGATCTAACCGAACACGTGAGCATGCTGTTTTATACATTTACGCATTTATAATAGCACATAATTTGGGTTTTCTGTTCGTATTGAATGTAAGACGTTGCTTTAAATCAGTTTTCGGGACTAAACGATGAGTATACAGCCTTTTATTAGCATTTTAGTGACCTTGGACAGGTGCCAGAAATTGTGCATTTTTTTGCTGTAGGGGTATGTGATACGAGTGCCTATAAAATTAAAACAAGATCGCTGACCACCCACTTTTATTTTATTTTTCAATTGGTAATAACATGTAATTTCAACATAGAAAATATAAATAAATTCTATTATTGGCAAAAAATTTAGGAAACTGGAGCATTCCCCCTTAAGTTGAAATATAACGATTATACCGAATGTGCATTACCCAGGCCTTACCTTAAATATCTATACTGAACAAAAGTGAAAACGCTACCCCGCAAGATTGCTTATTTCTGGAAAAGTATCGAATTAATAGCATGAAATATATTTTGACATTATTTCCCAGGCTTTCAGCAATCGTTGTGTCGAAATTTCATTGTCTGTCTCCTTGAATGTCGGAGTTACAGCCCTTATTGCGTTTCGAGCTAGTTTCATCTAATGTCGCATATGCGCAGAAACGCCTCATTAATATTTCGGAATGGGTCATACCTGGGTTGCCAAAAACACTTAAAATCTCACTTGTCTCTGGTAGCAAGCTCAAAAATTAAGGTCTAATCTGTCACTTTTGCGAATTACCTCCCTTTGACATAAACAAATTGGGAATTTAAAATGTTTGGTATTTATAAATTTATCACGGTTTTCGATTGGATTTTTTTCTAACATCATGCAAGCCTCACAGGGGATTTTTGAACCCTTTCTTCGACTAGGATTGTACTCAGATGTTCATACAATAGCGATTTCAATTTCTTATGGAGATTACGTTGTAAAATTTTCAAGCCTCGGAGCAAATAATGAAAATTCTGCTTTTCAAACATCATTTTCGAAACGCTGAAACAATGTTATGCAAGCTTCTGTACATTACCTGGATGGTAACTTGTCAGACTACCATTCCATGCAATCCGGCATGGTTTGCATTCTTCTGCTTGGATTTCTGAAGGTTTAAATTGTGTAACATTTCCGTTCAAATTGTACACCTGAAAAACGGATCCCTGTCACACTAAAAGGGTCCGTTTTTCATCTCCGTAATTAAGATAAAAAAAAAATGTTTAGTACTTGGCAAAACCAAGTCAATGAACAATCCGAAACACTTTCATTTGATTTTTTTTACTTGTTGTATTCAGAAGAAATTTGACAAGCAAAGTAGGTGTAGCGTTTTCGCTTTTGTTCAGTATATTAACAGGTGGCGTTTCATTTCTATTCTTTAATTTTCATCATCGGTTAGAAACTATAGATTTATTTAATACACTGAACAAAAGTGAAACGCTACACTGCAAGATTTCTTATTTCTGGAAAAGTATCGAACTTATAGCATGAACTATAATAAATTATTTTGACTTTATTTCCCAGGCTTTCAGCAATCGTTTTGTCGAAATTTCATTGAATTGTCTCCATTAATGTCAGAGTTACAGCCCTGAATGCGTTTAGAGATAATTTCATCTAATGCCGCATATGCGCATGCGCAGAAAACGCTTCCTTATTTTTTCGGAATTGGTCATGTCCGGGTTGCCAAAAATACACTTAAAAGCTCACTTATCTCTTGTAGTAAGCTCTAAAATCAAGGTCTAATCTGTCAATTTACCTCCCTTTGACATAAACAAATAGGAAAACTAAAATGTTTGGTATTCACAAATTTATCACGATGTTCAGTTGGTTTTTTTGTGCATCATCATTCAGGCCTTACAGGGGATTTTTGAAACCATTCTTCGACGAGAATTGTTCCCAGATGTCCACGTAAAAGCGATTTCAATTTCCTATGGAGATTACATTGTAAAATGCAAGCTTTGGAACATAATGGAAATTTTGCTTTCCAAACATCATTTTCGAAACGCTGAAACAATGTTATGCAAGCTTCTATACATTTCCTGACTGGTATGCAGCAAGGTTTGCATTCTTCTGCTTGGATTTCTGAAGGTTTGAATTGTGTAAAATTGCCGTTCAAATTGCACACCTGAAAAACTGACCCCTGTCACATTAAAATGGATCGTTTTTCATCCCCGTTATTCAGATCCACAAAACGTTTAATGATTTGCACAACCAAGTCAATAAACAATGCGAAATACTTTCATTTGATTTTTTACTTATTGTATTTAGAAGAAATATGGCAAGCAAAGTAGGTGTAGCGTTTCCACTTTTGCTAAGTATATAAATAGAATATGGTTTAAATGTTTTATAGCAGATTGTAATTTTGTCCGTAAAAATGGACGCTAGGACTGAGATTGTGGAAGTATATTCTGTGTTGCAACAAAGTATATTTAAGGTTTACTAACTGAGAACGAAAACACCATTTTCTAGCTATACGAAATGCATCAAATTACACACACGTGTAAATACACTTCACATAAGTTGATTCACCGTGCCGGATTTTATGATTATGCTTCAAGACGAAAATAATTTACAAATATTAATTTTCTCTATATTCATATGCAAGGGATGTAATTTTGAACATTTTTGTCAAACATTTCCATAAATATGTATTAATTCAAAATTCTAAACCATACAAAATGCTTCTGTTTGTATTTGGAATGGAAATGTAGTACAGTTTAAGAATTACTGGCACTTTTCAAAATTTCGTCTCTGGCTCTGCATTTCATTCTCAGTTCTTAAACCTTAAACTTAGAAAGTTGATGATCATACAATACAGTACGCGTATGTACAGTAAATAAATTTGTTTCTATGCTGAAAGTTAAATACCGTTTTATGAAAACTGATATTGGTAATCAGCCACATCCAGTGATTTGACTGAGGATGACTCGACTGATGAAGATGAGAAAGTAACACAGCAACTTAGGTGGAACGCACCTTTACCGCCTGCTTCAGTAAAAAACATACACCCAGTTTTAGCCCTAAAAAGGTACACGCATAGGCCAAGGAAATGGTGTGTACATCTTAGGCATTGCATGCCCTGCCATGAGTGACTTGCAACAGTGCCACAGGAGCTCAAAAGGATAAAACTTATCATCTTAACTTTTGACAACTTGATTGCATTACTAAATCTGGCTGACGAGCTCTTTCATAGTTACAGCCATAACAGCTTACACACCGATGCCCCAATCTGCGTAGAGCAATTTTCACCATTTTTCTAGCCCAAGGTAGACGCCCTGTCTGTCTTGGAAGACCACCGGGGACACTAGAAACTGAGTCTTATATGCTCCAGATTAAGTTTGACGCAATAAATCATTGTTCTTAATCCAACCGGGCAACCAGATATGAACTTTGTAAAACAATAAAGGACTATATGTACTAATTGAACTACAGAGAAAGTGTTTTGAAGTGTTCCACTCAGTTTGAATAAAAGTTAGTAGACTGGATAAGTTAATCGTATCTGTATCTTAATTTAAGGTATCAAAATCAAAATGTACATGTAATTCAAACTACAAATAAATTGTTCATGTATTTTCTTTTCTTTCTTTTTTTTGAAGCAGAAATGACACATTCAACAGTTTAGGAGCGGAAGTGTGTGAACAATTGGCTTTGAGTGACAACTTGGATGTCTGTACATCGAGGAAATGCCGCTTGGTAAACATCAGCTGTTGACATTGGTAAGAATCTATGTGTGATTTTTCTGGATAAACACAACACTTTTGTCAGATCATTGTACCAATCTCTTTGTTTATCATTTCCTGTCGTATTTCTAGAGCAACCGGAGTCATTAGTTATAGATCTAAATCCTTCTATGGCCGATTCACTTGTGCATGAACTAAAACGGGTGATTTGGGTGAAACGAATCGCAGTTTTTACTCGAATAAATGCATACCGTAGGGAGGTCCGTAGGGTCTTTCTCAACAAAACTTTCAATCACAGCTCGAGCATATGTATGTGTTGAGATAATTATTTGCTTAGGAAACTTCTCATTTTTGGGGTTTAAAACTAATTTTCTGTACAAGCATTTGTCAAGTGATGTACAATAGCCTGACAAGGAATTTTAACTTTTGAACAACGACTTAAATTGCATATATGACACATTGATTATAATAAATGCGTTTTACCTCTTTTTGCATTACACTTACCACATAAAGTAACCCAACATTTTCAAAATTCAATATTTCTGTTTTAAACAAACCATGATCTAAAATGGTTCTTTCTATAGGTCGCAAGGAATGTTTATGTTTTTTATTTTTGCTGAAATGTTTAAAATTCCAACAAACATGCCAGAATTACGCCCCTTTATTAATTCACGATAAACACGTCCTAACGTCTTACAAGTAAATGTTTGAATGGTAGTTTGTCGTCAGTTACACAGTAAAAACACAGAAGAATGTCACTGTTAAGCGCTAATCAGCATACCATAACTTCCGGAAAACAGCTGTTAACAGATCACTTGAATGTTGCTTTCTTAAATAGTCAATATGCAGGGACCCAAAAGCTTGGCGCCAACATTTTCTTCAATTTCAAGGCTGTGGTACCTTTTTATAGCAAACGCACGTGTGCTGGATCGATCAAGATAATCATGTCTACCAGTTTAAATAAGCCGGTAGGGTGTTAGCCAAAGCGTCCTAACAATACGAACTGAATCCTAATAACAGCGGATTCTACGTAAATGAACATTGTGGGGCATGGGTAAGCCATCGCAAACGAAGCATTCAACCAATAGCAAATAGTCTGATATCTGTTGATACCTGAACTTTGATATAACTTTCGCTATTTATGACAATTTATCCATCCGAAGAGGGTCTGATCCTGTAAAAAGCTACAGATCTTTGCTTCAGAGGCCCGCATAAGATCATATGACTCACCCTAACGCCCAGGCAGGCGGACCGGGACAAGCATATGTGTGTTCTCTTCTCGATTGATTGAACATTTTAAGCTCAATGGTGGTCTAAAGTTTTTGGTCTTCCAAATATACGTGGCTATGATGTTTGCGTAATCGAGCAAGATGCTGATCGATATGATGATTAATCAATTTATTTATAAACAAGGATTACTGAATTTGTAAAGACAAGACTTAAGATTTTGATAAAAATGTCATAGCCTTTACTCGTAATTAGGGTGAAAATGTGATGCACCCTGTTGTCCCTGATATCATTTTCAAGGAGGCAATATCAGGTTGCAACAGAATGGCGCTACTGTGCGCACTGCTACTTTAAGAGTACGTTTGTGCAGCAAAACAATGCTACTGTCTATAATTCAGGACAAACATGTCGAACACTTCTGGGAAATAGGCGGGTTCTTGATAGTCGTAATCCTCCAACAAATCTGTTTTGCGAACGAACAACTCTTCAGAATGAGCGAACCAACTTTCTTGTACATTTAATTGCTTCGAAAATTGTGTCAATGCTACGAGGATGTCAGTTGTTGATGAACACAAGGGATTGTTAATACTATGAAATTGTTCGTGACTTTTGAATTTACACCAGGTGTCTTTTGGTTGAATTTTTTGTCCGTAAATGTCTTTGCATTGATATGGTTTTTCGTCCATCGTTGGATGAAATATTAAAGATGATGTTAAAACGAAAATATCCTGAAATTAACATATGTGCCTTGAGATATTTGATTTTGAATGAGTGTTGCTTTACTTTATGTGGTCAGTGTATATTCGACTGATATTTTCATGAAATTATGCTCGGCCTTAAAAGATACATAGAAAAATGTAGGGTAAATAAGACATTTTTCATGATTGAGAATCGCGTGACGTAATTTCAGAAAATCTTCAATAACTATCTTAAGCCTCTCTTACAACCGGTCGTACGTGCTCCTGCGTGCGGTCTGCGTCTAAAACGTACGTTTAGTCGTGCGATGCACGCACGTGCAACGTACGATTTTGGTGGACGCAACCACGACGCAGACTGCACGCAGCAAAGAATTGACCGAACAATATTTTGAGGCGCTCTTACAACCCGTCGTGCGTCTTTATAAATCGTGCGATTTTGCAGCGTTTTAAAACGTACGATTTAAAAAGACGCACGACGGGTTGTAAGAGAGGCTTTGTCGGACCGTATATGGTACAAAAACGAATATGGTACAAATTTGTACCATATTCGGCCGAATATGGTACAACTGTCTATTTGTACCATATACGTATCTGCAGTTTTGGGGTAAAATGCCTGACCGAATATGGTACAAACTTGTACCATATTCGGATGAAAAATGTACCAAATTCGTTCCGAATATGGTACACACGAGTTCATCATCGTCATCATCATCGTTATATCATCATCACCACCACCACCACCACCACCACCACCACCACCATCATCATCATCATCATCATCATCATCATCATCATCATCATCATCATCATCATCATCATCATCATCATCATCATCATCATCATCATCATCATCATCATCATCATCATCATCATCATCATCATCATCATCATCATCATCATCATCATCATCATCATCATCATCATCATCATCATCATCATCATCGTCGTCATCATCATCATCATCATCATCATCATCATCATCATCATCATCATCATCATCATCATCATCATCATCATCATCATCATCATCATCATCATCATCATCATTATCATCATCATCATCATCAGCAGCAGCAGCAGCAGCAGCAGCAGCAGCAGTAGCAGCATCAGCATCATCATCAGCATCATCATCAGCATCATCATCGTCGTCGTCGGACTCACTGTATTTTTGTAAACAGAGATTTCGCCTCAAAACTCAATAGACCGTAGACCAGGTGATCAGACTTTCACGTATATAGCATTTCAATTCGTCGAAGGTAAGAAGTTTAGCAGATATCGACTGAGTGGAAAGATACTGTCATCGATCTTGCGACTCGGGTTCGAGTCCTCCGAGTACCTTCAGTTTTTCTGCTAAGTTTGTATTTTAACCCATTACCAGACAGCAAACTTTAAGACTTGTTCAAATAAAAAAAATGTTGCAGACGACAATTTCAAGTGAATTAAATTTTACCTTTTTCCAATATATCTGTGTATATAAATGTGGGAAATGAAGAAATTGCTTGACACAAGCAATTTCTTCATTAACCACAATATTTACCAAAGCCATCATCTTGTAGGGCGCCAAAAAGCCACATAATGTGGGAAGGGGTTAAAATGTTGTACACGGGTCACGGGTACATGCGCCCTTGCCAATGTCACATCAGAAAACTTGCACAATTGCTGTTGGCGTATGCAAGAAGGGAAGGGAGAAGCAATTTGGTAATCGAATGAGTGCTTTAACGATTTATTATCTAAAGGCCCGGTCACATATGATTCCGCGGCCATTCCGCATCCATATCACGTCTAAAATGAGCAACCCGTTGATTTGTTCAAGATCGCTTGATATCTTTGTTCAAGTCGATCAGATCTGAAGTTGGAAAATAGCATTACATGCGTTTTGGACGGTTTATTCGCGATTAGGAAGTGGAATGGCAGTGCTTTGGTCGTGCTATGGCAGTGATATGGTCGTGCTATGGCAGTGATTCAGACGCGATGTGGACGCGGTATCTTGTCGCGCGTTTTAACACTAGTAGACGCGGTAAGAAGTTGTAGGCCGTGTTACGGCAGTGGAACAGCCGGCGGCGGTCATACCTCGTCCACTCCGCGTCCACAGCACGGCTAAAATGAAATTGACCCAAAGTTACTGCGTCCAACCAAGTCCCAGATATTCTCAAAATTTTAGCCATGATATGGACGCGGAATGGCCGGGGAATCGTATGTGACCGGGCCTTAAGGCGTAACGGATGAGATGGAAACAGATACGGCCACCGAGTATAACGACTATTCGGAGACTGACAATATCTAGATTGTTGTGTGACTTGTAGATTTTCTGTATGAAAACGTTTTGAATGGTGTTGAAGAAATATATGTATTACAAAGTTGAAAAGATTATGAATACTGATCATTACAAAAAGTAATAAGGGAAACATGAAAAGAGCAAAAATACATTATGGCCTACATTTCTTTTTTCGCAAAAAATGATAAGAAATGATGAACCATTAAAATTTAGCTGTACACTGGTTACGAACCACTGGTCTGACCCACCCCGCTAACAGGCAAAGCTTTGTAATCCACTATGCTACCCAATAGGCCATTGCAGATATATACGTTTCACAAATAATGGATATAAAAACACATATATTTAATTGATAATAAGTCTGCCCCTCCTAAAGAAGAAGAAGAAGGGGGAGGAGGAGAAGGAGGAGGAGGAGGAGGAGGAGGATGTGGAGGAGGATGTGGAGGAGGAGGAGGAGGAGGAGGAGGAGGAGGAGGAGGAGGAGGAGGAGGAGGAGGAGGAGGAGGAGGAGGAGGAGGAGGAGGAGGAGGAGGAGGAGGAGGAGGAGGAGGAGGAGGAGGAGGAGGAGGAGGATGTGGAGGAGGAGGAGGAGGAGGAGGGAGGAGGAGGAGGAGGAGGAGGCGGGAGAGGAGGAGGAGGAGGAGGAGGCGGGGGAGGGGAGGGGGAGGCGGAGGGGGAGGAGGAGGAGGAGGAGGAGGAGGAGGAGGAGGAGGAGGAGGAGGAGGAGGAGGAGGAGGAGGCGGGGGAGGGGAGGGGGAGGCGGAGGGGGAGGCGGAGGGGGAGGAGGAGGAGGAGGAGGAGGAGGAGGAGGAGGAGGAGGAGGAGGAGGAGGAGGAGGAGGAGGAGGAGGAGGAGGAGGAGGAGGAGGAGGAGGAGGAGGAGGAGGAGGCGGGGGAGGGGAGGGGGAGGCGGAGGGGGAGGCGGAGGGGGAGGAGGCTTTCTTCTTCTTCTTCTTCTTCTTCTTCTTCTTTTCCACTTCTTTCTTCTTCTTCTTCTTCTTCTTCTTCTTCTTCTTCTTCTTCTTCTTCTTCTTCTTCTTCTTCTTCTTCTTCTTCTTCTTCTTCTTCTTCTTCTTCTTCTTCTTCTCCTTCTTCTTTTTCTTTTTTCTCATTTTTTCTCTTTCTTCTCCCTTTTCTTCCTCTTCTTCCTCTTCTTGTTTTTCTTCTTCTTCTTCTTCATCCTGTGTCATCTTCGTCGTCATGATCATCATCTTCTCCTCCTGCTACAGCATTCAAACTGCTAATTCTAATGAATTATTGTGGTGTTGGTACTCAACGTATAAGAAGCGTACTCGGTGGATGAGTAACGTACAATCAGCGTACTCGACGTATGAGTAATGTATATTTAGCGTACCTCAAGCGTATCCAGCGTATGAGAAACGAATGACAAGCGTAAAATTTATACGCTGGCATACGCTGAAATCTTTTGTGCATGTTCAAAAATTGTTTTGGCCCTCAGCATACATCAGCGTATACCGACGTAACCCAGCGTATGAGTAACGTTTAACAACGTACCTCTAGCGTATCTCCAGCGTATTTCAGCGTGTACCAGCGTATGCCCCAAAAATCCATACGTTACTCATACGCTGGCTCCATACGCTGTAGTGTGACTGGGCCTTAATTGACAACTGCCCTACTTGAAAAAGCGGTAGGGGAAGAGTGGTCGTAGAAATCATTTCGCGACCAATCTCAACGAAAGTATCTGGCCCGCCCGGAAATCGAACCCAGGCCGCCTGCGTGCCAATCTGACGCGCAACCGACTCAGCTAGCCGGCGAAACAGTTACACAACCAGCAAAATCCATGAAAAGTGTGGTTAGGTTAGCTGTTTCTGTTACTGCTGACGACGACGACGACGACGATGATGACGATGATGATGATGATGATGATGATGATGATGATAATGATGATGATGATGATGATGATGATAATGATGATGATGATGATGATGATGATGATGATGATGATGATGATGATGATGATGATGATGATGATGATGATGATGATGATGATGATGATGATGATGATGATGATGATGATGATGATGATGATGATGATGATGATGATGATACTTTTGTCACTTCCAATATTAGGTTAATACAATGTATTTGAGTTTGAAAAAAAGTTAAACACATCGGCAGACTATTTCATTTATTAAGAAAGACAAAATTTTTGTTCCATATACGTAGGCCATTTTCATTTTATGAGTTTTTTTGGTTTGTACCAAATTCGTTTTGGCGAGCATAGAAAAACTTATTCCAACCGAATATGGTACAATGTTTGTACCATATTCGTTCGAAAATTGTACCGTATTCGGTCCGAATATGGTACAAATGTACCATATTCGGCCGAATATGGTACAAATGTACCATATTCGTTTTTGTACCATATACGGTCCGACAAGGCTTTAATACTTGACCAAGTTGTATTTGGCTTGGGCAAATAAGGTGTAAAACATCAGAAATAAACTTTGTGTGTTAGATTATTCAAAATCAGCTAACAAAAACATTATTGGCGACCAAATAAAATTGTGGATGGTCGTCAATTACTTTTTATCAGTTGATTTAAATCAAACCCCTGAAAGGCCTGAATGTCGCCACGAGAGAGGTATTTGTACATCAAGACTTGCTTTATATGATGCTATCAGAGAAGTCTTTAAAAAACATTGAATGAAATGAAGTTAATGTTGAATTGTTGATAACAAGAGATGTTTGTAAAACTTATGGATGCCCCCTCAAGGGCCTACTTTCAACGATTGAAGCAGTCAAATTGTAGTATTACATCAAGAATGAAAATACCCAAAGGGCAAATTGCCCATAACTGTACACATATTATCTACATGAATCTGTGTTTATTTAAAGTTACTTGCATACATGTTTTAACCTTTTCACACCTTGTTCACAAACATGATCTTCGAACTTCACAAGCATTTCCTTTTAACCTATGTCCAGATGACAAAATTTTAGACTGGTCTAAATTCAATAGTGCAGGAGATGACAATTTGAAGTGATTCAGATTTTACAATATTGTTGTGTTTTGTCTTTCTAGGTAGAAAATGTTTTGGGAAATGAAGAAATTGCTTCCAAAATGTTTTCCACAGTATTAATCTGATGTGTTTGTGAAACACAAATGCTCCCGAAATTGCCTTTTTTCTAAAATGGCAATTTTCTATGTAAAATTTGATAATGGTTAACGAATGACCTTGAGGAAGGTCATATTGCATAACAGATAGCTATAAGTGAAAGAAAGTTACATACCAAAATTGAGCCTCGTATGTCGAATATTTATGGAGAAAACGCAAAATGTTAAGATTTCGGACAGACAGACAGATGGACGGACAGACAGACGGACACCGGCTAAACAATATGCCCCCGATCTTTCGATACGGGTGACAGTTTACCTATATTGATACAATCCAAGGGAAATAACTCTTGTGTGAAGACTGTCTAATTTAAACAGGATAATTTCCCGTAGACCAATATGTCACAGATAACAGAAATACAGAGCCGGAACTATTTTCTCAGTCAACAAAGTAGTTCGACATAAACATATAATTTCCTCATTGAGCAATGCTTATTTGGCATGTCCGTTAAGAAATTGTAGAAAGTCGAATTTCAATGTCGAAAAAAGATATAGATCTAGGTACCTTGTACTTTGTTTCTGATAATGTATTTCTGCACGAACTTTCAGTTATAGAGGCAGTTAATCGGTTGATGCCCGTTTTGACCTTTTAGAAGTATTTTGTCTTGCGATTTACGGCCGTGAACATTATCAGGATTTTTTCATTCTCAGCTATAAGCCTTAAATTGAGAAGGATTTCAATGTATCCACATGTTTTCAATGAAAACCTCGTAACTGCTAAATGATGCAGTAACGAGTTTTTGTTGAAAAGCGACATTGCCGCAAACGTTTCATGGATGGCAATGAAGTACAGAACCTGCTGTGCTTGTATTGGAGATGTCAGCTTTTCAAATCTGCAAACAATGATGCAATAAATATACTAAACTTCATCTTTTTAATTTTGTGTGCGTTTTAACCTCTTTTTGGTTCACGGGGGGTAAATATATTGCACTCTGACAAAAATTATTGTTACTCTTTTGAACATTTGTCTCCCTTGGTCTGTTTATTTAAACTGTTGTAGGAACAAATATGTCGTTTTTTCCACAAAAGAGAGAAGAAAACTCGTAATTTCAGCTTTGTTAAAGCCACAGTCCGAGGTATTATATCTATATATTTCTACTTTTATGTTCTAATGTTAGGTTGGCCACGTGAAAGTGTCAAACATACAGATTATAGCGGCTTTTTTTTGGAATAACAAGTGATATATATCTTATTACAAATACACTAACCTACACTTCCAATGCAGTCTTGTAGTAGTTTGAAATTCGATATTAATTCGTTTATAAAGGTAGAATGTATATCACGGTGGATAACCCACGTGACGTTTGGGAAGCGTTAACACCGAAAAAATCGTCCGCTTCAAGGTATGTTTTGTTTAATTTCTCAGCTTATACTCTATTGATTTTGACGAGATAAAGTGCACGGAACGCGCATTTGAGAGGGCTATCCCCGTTTGTAACTCACTCTGCTCCGAATCCCGTGGTTTCTTCAAACATTCAAGCGATTTTTTTTCCGGTGCATGTGAACGCTTCCCACTTTCGTTTTGCACAAGTTTACTAACACTTTGGCTCGAATGTTTGAAGAAACCACTGGATTTGGAGCAGAATGAGTTAGAGCCGGGAATAGCCCTCTCAAAGGCGCGTTCCGTGCACTTTATCTCCTCAAAATCAATAGATTATAAGCTGAGAAACTAAACAAAACTTACCTTGAAGCGGACGATTTTTTCGTGTGGACGCTTTCCAAAAGCCACGTGGGTTACCCACCGTGTGTTTGTAAGAGTCATAATATCATGGCCGGACTATACTAATGGAAAACACGAGACTTAAAAAACAAATGAGCTGGGATCCGGAAAAACGGCTCTTATAGCATTTGAGACAGCCATGTTTAAGACCACAATCTGCCCAAGTGCAGTTTGACCAGGATAAATACTACTCTCCTACGGTTGCTACATGTCATGAAAAGGCTATTGAAGAACAACATGGTTCCTGATCAGACTGCGTGTATACGCAGGCTGATCTGGAACCATGTTGGGCTCAAAAGCCTTAAAGGACCTTTTCCAGATTTTGGCTCAAATGCATTTATTAATTTGATATCCATAACATGAGCACGACCTGTATTACTTTGCCAGCTAGCTGATATTGGGTCAAAGTTTTTGGGCATGAATAATCAATGATTGGACGACAAATTCACCATTATGATTTCCCTCACAACTTGGTCGTAAGATCGGCGATAATACGACCCCTTGTGTCGTCTTTATCAAAAGAAAAATACTATACTTGTAACAGAGAAGATTCGTATTTACAATTTTGTAAAAAGAAAAATATAAATGCAGAAAAAATACGAGAAATTGGTGGCACTGAGCCGTTTCTATTGTTTGGCTGATATATTTCAACATAATTAAGTAAAAATAGCAAGGTGGTATTATCAGAATTTCCCAATTGTGATGTGTCAAAATACGGACATCCTGAAGTAATTTAGCGTTTTGTGATCTCGACATAACGGGTATCAACTGTCACGTAAAACGTTTCGTTATGTGACGTGACACCTGTGTAAAATATCAATTTAATAGACACAGAAAGAATCACCAAGAAAATTTCTGGCGTGTTTTACCTTAAATGTAACAACTTACCTACATACACTATTATAGTATTGACAAACAAGAAACCCAAAAGACGCATCATACAAACTCGTAGATTTTTTTTTACAATACAACAAGCACCTATTTAAGGAATTCTTTAGACACTACACAGTTCACCAGGACTGTCATCTGACGTTAGGGATAAATTGGGGATAACAGTATCATTAGAAGTCAAAGTCTGAAAAAAGAATGCAAATTTCAAGTATTTGTTTCATCTCGGTTTCCTTTGTTTTTTGTTGTGTTAGTCTAGAGGAAATGACGGCCCCGACTGCGACTGTAGACTCAGCTTAGTTCGGTCCAGCGTGCTGTTGGCCTTGGGCTCTGTGATCTCAAAGTCATCCAAGGTCATCTGATCAGCCTCCGCAGGCGATGGAGCTCCACGCTGATTGGACTCGTCACTGTGTCCGGAATTATAACCGTCCTTACCAGGAAATTCGTCCGCCTGAAAGGTAGTTCCAACATCCGTTTTAACCCTTTCCCAAAGAAGGCCTGATTTTGACGTCCTTGATAGAAAATGCTTGGGAAAACATTGAGAAAAAAGAAGAAACTGCTGATAACCAGCAGTTTCTCCTTTTGTCTCAATGTTTTCTATGCTATATCATACATAAATTTAATCCTAATCAACATCGATTTTGCTGTCTTCAGCAAATTTTGAATTTGACCACCGTAATATTTTGCCATTTGAGAAAGGGTTAAAGTACATATCATGAATGAGCAGACAATGACTTCCTCTTAGACAAAGGCATATTTAGTTGCCGAATGTCAAATAATCTAAGTTTGATAAGTTTAGGTATTCCATCCATCATTAAATATGAAACACCGTGTAATTTTTGCGTCATCCGTGGCGACGCAGATAAATGATGTTATCCGCATTTTTGTACGCAAAATTGCGAAATTCGAGGCGAACTTACACGATGTGTTTTGTATCTAATAGTTGTGGATAATCTTAATTAAACCAAAAATTGGATTACCTAAAATCTTTTATCATTTTCAGAGCCTGTTGTTCATTTATTTTCTTCATGTACATAACAAAGACCCCGACATTTCGCTGTAATAATATTTGACAATTTATATGGACTTTAAAAACTTTTCTTAACAAAATGAATTCGTTATTAGACTTATGAATAAAGGATATCCGTATCTAAAATGTGAATTCAGAATGATTTTTGGTAAAATAATCTATCAGTCGATTAACTTGCATGTAAAATTTACATCTCACCGTTTTCTCTGGTTTCTGTGGTATGAAGAAGCTATGTTCGGGACCTTTCGGCATCATGTCAGATTTGAACCTGTCCTTAACAGGTCCTAGAGTCGTAGCCTCAAACGTTTTCTCTCTACCAAGCGTGGCTTTTTTGTCTCTCGGAGTCTTCAGGAAAGATGGCCGCTCATTCGTCTCAGTTTTCAGCGACCCCATCTGTGGTTTCCTGGGCGGTGGGTGACTTTTGTTTCTGAAGCGTACCTCCGGGTCCTCCGCCATCTCGGGTGCTATCTTGCTATATTTAGACTTTCTATTTTGGGCGTGGACGAAGGAAGCCGGGGCAATACCGGCGTCATCCGGTCGCTCCAGCATGAACGGAAGTAGTGCGGGCTTCTTCTCGTCCATCTTGTCCTCCACTTCGTCGTCTTCCTCATCCTGTCACGTGATATAAAATATCACGTAATAGATAGAGGCTGTATAGTAGATTCTGCGCGAAATAAACATTCAAATGCGCACAGCGCATTGAATGTTTATATTGCGTAGAATCTACTAAACAAACTCTATCTGACTTACTGTTCGCGTTTCATTGGTGACAGGTGCGTGACTATAGTATGTATTGACGTCCCGTAAACTAGCCGGCCGTCTCGTTTATGCGAAATATAGCAGCGAAATTTTAAAATATACTGCAATTTCGTTGGGCAAAAATGTAAATCGAACACTAAATACTAAACCCCCCACCCCAACATTTTTGTACTTTTGTGAAAAACACGTTTTAACATGCGAGGGGAATGCGATACATACAGTATGACATTATCCAAATGTGATAGTTACGGGAATTAAGAACTAATTTAATTCGTCTCTATTATACATCTAATCATATGTTTCATTTCTTATTTCTACACATCAATTTCATTTAAATGATAACTAAAATCGATACAGAAGAAATCATGAAGAAAGGCCCGTGGGGTGGGGTTACAAAAGCGAATAGATGTAAATCTTACAATGCCAAACGTCTTATGTTTTAGAAACTTAGAAATATTCTGGTCATATTTTTCGATCTGTAGTCAGGACATTTTCGAATAGAAAAACCTATATACATGGTAATCATACCTCCTCTTCTGGTTTTTTGGCATTGTAAACTTTATAATACAGGTATAGACCAACAATCAACACGTCTACTAGTAACAGGAGGACGATAAATACACCAAACACAATCAGGATGTCCGGAAACATGCCTGAAATACGGGATAGTGTCATTGATCATGCAATGCTCAAAAAGCAGTTACGGAAAGAAATATTTATTAGTCTTTTTCATTTCAAAACGATGTAGAAAGAAACAGTATGTAAACGTAACGGAATTAGATTCAGCTGACCTTAACAGAACAACGTCGTATGGCACTATAACATTGAATATGTCTAAGTTTAACAACGAGGAAAGAAACGTAAGATAAAATAAATGTAAAAATGTACAAAAGTCGAAAAATAGGAATATGAATTGTTCTGATGGGGCGACGGTTTTAAGATACACATCATTTTAAGGTTCCGGAACTGTAATGGTTATAATTTCATAATGATTTAGCTGCACTACACACATGCCTGATAGCGTTTAATATCATGTATCCAATAAGGCAGGTAAAGTACGAAACAGATCTGGATCAGTTATCATGGAACTATATAGTACCAAATCGATCATTTTTATATTTCAAAATAGTCACGTTACCAAATAGACAGTTGGGTGTGACGCCGATCCAGAGTCCCGTGGTTTCACAAGTTCGAGTCGTTAAAGATGTTGCAGACGAAAATTTCTAGAATATGGAATTATACTTTCATTTGTCTCTCTCAGGGTAGAAAACATCATGGTAAACAAAGAAATTGCTGGCCACAAGCAATTTTGTTCATTTAATACGATGCTTTCCGAATTATTACACTTTTTGTACATTATAAGGTGTCATCATTAGGTAAAATGTAAAAAAGTGCCTATTTTCCCGAATGAGTATCCAACATAAAAGGTTTGGAGTTGTAACAAATAATTGCAAATTACCAAATAGACAATTGGGTGTGACGCCGGTCCAGAGTCCCGTGGATTCACAAGTTCGGGTCGCCTGACCGACCAGCGCGTAGTCCTTGTCGCAGATGTAGGTGGCCACAGACTCCGCCCAGTTACCCAGCGATAGATCCACGGTCCCATGCTCGATATCCGTCAGTACTGGACATTCTGGGAGGAGAAATATCATGTCAAAAATAAGCTTAGATGTGACTGAAGAATAGTCTTCTTCGAGTATAGATGCAATGTACACTAATCTAGATCTAGCATTTGAATGTGCATGTGTGTAAAAATAAGGGAGTTGAATCAAATTCCAAATGTATATATACGAGTATATCACATTATTAGATTGATAGGCTATCTGATCTGGCGACACTAAGGTATAGTCGGACATGGTCACGTCGTGGTCTTATTAGTTTTACAATGAGCATAAACTTGCCAATAATTATATAGAAAGAAGTAATGAGAAATTTGGCGTAAAGATAACGAGGGTCAACTCATTCTCGGAAACCAAGCGGTCATAGCTACGCTACATGTAGCGTAGCTATGACCGCTGGGCTTCCGAGGATGGGGTCATCTATACCTTTGTTACATGTCGGTGATTGACCGTTCCACGTTGTATCGGTAAGACAGATCCTCGTGGCAGACCCAACAAGAGCATATCCTGTGTCACAGTAGTAAACCACCACTGACCCGGACGTGAAGCCATCCGTTATGTTCACCTGTCCGTTCAGCGGCGGATCCGGCTCCGGACAACCTGCAAATTACAATATTACACTTTAACAAAAGCTCCGAGGTTGGTTCCCCAAAAGAAAAGGCTAAGTAAACGATAAGACAAAAAGATAAAAAAGCTGATAAGCAACAGTCATTCATTTTAGATATGTACATGTAATTGCCATTTCACACTTAATGTCATAGAAAAGCAGCTTAAATATTTGTAAACATGATGTGGAAAGGTCACAACAATTGTCGCAATCGAATCATGTTCCGGAAAGTAAATAAAGAATTAAAAACAAAATTGTGTGAGTGCAAGAAAATATACGTATGTACACTTAAAGCAATTTAAGCAGTGTAACACTAATCCAACGAAATGGGCAACCTACCGTCAGAGCACGTTGGAGCTGTACCACTCCAACCGGAAGCTGTACATGTCCGCGTGCTGGAACCGGATATTGCGTAACCTGCGTTACACGTGTACGTGGCTATTTGTCCCTCTACAGTCTGGCTAGGTACAGATACCATACCGTTAGTTGGGTTGGACAAACCGCCACAGTCTACAACAAAACTCTCATTTGATAATTTCAATCAATATGTTGGTTGTTTCGCTTTTTTCGTCTTCTTTTATGTTTTTCCCAAACACTAATATTTAAGTTAAACAACAATAGCTGTGTCATTTGACCATATTTGACACAGTTCCTGAAAGGCAATGCACAGCATTTCGTTTGAATATTTACAGTAATGAGTATTATTTTATAAAGTGGGGCACAAATCATTTCATCACATTATGCAAAGGAAACGTGATTCCATGCTTACAAAACAGGCCAGTATCGGGTTTTGTTTCGATTATCTAAATTGGTCAAGTTTGATCTCTCAATACCATGGTAAAGACATCATGATCATACCAGAATGAAGAACTTTAAAGCAAGGCTATACAAAATCTGTTTTGTTGATGTCAATTAATCATTACTTTGTATAAGAATCTTTTAAATGATTTTTCCGCTATGTAATTTGAATAAATACCCGACCAACTGTAAGAATTTATTAATATAGTATTGTATATCTTTATCAATGCTAATGAAATAAAAAAAATCTAATTGGACAACACATGGGCTATGTCAGGATCATTCTGAATGTACATTGTGTAGCTTCAGATTAATTGATAGCAATCAATTTTATGACGCCAACTAATAAAGTTGTTTGGTCATTTTGTTAAACACAATATAGCAGTATGGTGTATTTACCGTTAAGACAGGCATCTTGGCTCGCGTCGTAGACTGTCGTAGATGAGCACGTGCAGACCGTCGTACCAGAACCGTCGTCCAGACACGACGCTCCGGACGTCTGACAGTCGGACGCACTGGTACACGCACTATTGTACGCATTCAAGTCTGTAAGAAGAGGTATATATCATTGAATATCGTCGCTTTTCAACTTGTTTAAAGCTGCAGTTACGAGATGTTGGTTGAAAGGCGACGCTATATTGCATTTGAATCATTGAAATTAACCGAGACTGTTTCATATTTGATATAAATGCAAAATTGCTTAAAGAAATTATTGTGGAAAAGTCAATCGTCTATTTAGTTACCGTGTGATATTCGAAAGTCCTGCTTTCTTGAAAACAAGATTTCACCATACATGAACATTTAATTCAAATGTACATGTCAAAGTATTATTCACAAACTATATAGTTTGCAGCAAAATGTTTTTGTTAAATGAAGATAAGCGTCATGACAATGTATTTTCTTGTTGAAAAAAAAATGCTGCGAATTTTTAAGCCAAAATATTTTTGGCTGCTTTTAAAAAATCTCTTAACTACAGTTTCTTTTAAGCTGTAGTTACGAGGTTTTTATTGAAAAGCGACTTATTGTTGCTTACTTGCAAGACAACTGGGTCCAGAACTCCATGAGCCCCCAGCCTGACAGGTGATGGTCGCGCCACCACTCAACGTGTATCCAGAGTCACAGGTATAAGTCGCAGTGGCTCCAACAATTGTGCCACCAGGGTTACTCACTGTGCCGCCCGTTATACTGGGTGGTGTACCACAATCTGAAGGTTATGTCGTCGCTTTTCAACCAAAACCTCGTAACTGCAGCTTGTGTTAAGCTGCAGTTACAAGGTTTTTGTTGAAAGGCAAATATTTATGATGTCCATGATACATTGTGATCAACACGAAAAATTAATATTTGAACTTGGTTCAAGTCTGTTATTGTGATTGTAACAATTTTAATCTACCACAAGATGGAACTTTTTCACGTTATTCATAATATGATGAACAAAATATAATGTCATAAATCGTAATTAAACGTTATCGGATTTATGTGTGTTAAATGTAAAGGAGCATCTATTTTGAATCTGAGAGAAAACCAGACTCCAGAAAAGAGAAAAAAAAAATTCAAAACTTTCTGGCAGACCGGTAATAGCTTTTAAAGTATCATGCTGCTGCTGATGATGACGATGATAATTATTTTCATGATGGTATTGATGACGTTGATGCAAATTGTAGTTATGATGATGATGATGTTGATGATGATGATGATGATGATGATGATGGATGATGATGATGATGATGATGATGATGATGATGATGATGATGATGATGATGATGATGATGATGATGATGATGATGATGATGATGATGATGATGATGATGATACTTTTGTCACTTCCAATATTAGGTTAATACACTGTATTTGAGTTTGAAAAAAAGTTTACACATCGGCAGACTATTTCATTTATTACGAAATACATAATTTATGTACCATATACGTAGGCCATTTTCATTTTATGAGTTTTTTTGGTATGTACCAAACACGTTTTGGCGAGCATAGAAAAAAACTTATTCCAACCGAATATGGTACAATGTTTGTACCATATTCGGTCGAAAATTGTACCGTATTCAGTCCGAATATGGTACAAATGTACCATATTCGGTCGGATATGGTACAAATGTACCATATTCGTTTTTGTACCAAATACGGTCCGACAGTGCAGTTTGTGATCTATAGAAAGAAACAAATAGTGGTCATTACCTTCTTGGCAAGTGGGTGTGTTACTGTCCCATGTCCCATCTGACTGACACAAGATGGACGCAGACCCGACTATACCATACCCAGCATTGCAGGAGTATGTAGCAGTAGACGCGTAGGTGGTGGTCGGTGCTGAATATACACCGTTACTGATCGCTGGAGGAGTGCCACAGTCTAAAAATGAATGTATATCATATAATTCAAAATTAAACATCGTTCATTGAAAGCAATATTTTATAAGGCTTTTCAAAAATTTATTTACTGGTAGTACTTTAAACACCCTTACTATTCAATACAATTACTATATTGATTACGAACACCTATAAAAGCTTTTAAAATGAAACAAAATAAAGTTGGATATAGACGGGGGGTCGGGGGTCCGGACACCCTTGGCATTGACCGAAAATTACATTTTATTACATAGCGTTAGATATTTAACATATCTTAAGCTTCATGGGCTTGTACCCACCACCCCGGAAAAAATCTTGGATCTGCCCTTGCCAGAATGAATGTATGATTGTGATAGAATTCACTGACAGACATGCCTTTTGGTGTACAAGACGGTGCTGCCCCGTCCCAGTTACCGTCAGCACCACATGACCTTGAACTTGACCCCACAAGGTTATATCCGACTGTACATGTGTAGGTGGCCGTGTCGCCGTATTCTGTACCGTCGTTAGTTGTGACCTGACCGTTTGTTGGATTTGTTAGTGCTCCACAATCTGAAAAACCAAGATTCTTAAGTACATATGTAAGTATATGTATAGTCCAGTCACGAAATGTTATCGGACATGTCTACAAATATAACCTATGTAACAAGGGAAACTCGTCATTAACTTTAAATGTAATTGCTCGTACATTTATTCGAATCGGTCTTGTGTGCGACATCTATAAGATTCATATGGTCACATGCGTAATTACAGTAGTTTAGGGTACGATATTATGTGGTTTACATAGGTAATTTTTCAAACATGTGCAATAATATTGTGACCAAATTATAACTATACCAACGATTATAGATGGTCACATACGGGTTAAGAGGCCTTAGATGGAGTTTTTTTCATTTTCATTTAAAAAAAAAACAGAATGACTTAATTACACAAGATTATTGGTCCATACCTTGATTAAAAATATTGTAAATTTGCATTGCATGACCTTACAAACTGTTCCATTTAGAACTCAACGTAGAATCAGCCTAACATTTTCTCGTAATATCAGCTTTAAGACCTTATCCAGCATCACAGCTATATCATGTATTCGACAACTTATAAGAAGTGATACACCTAGCAGGAACAGGGGAGGAAGATGGGGGATAAGTTGGCCAAAAATGCCGATTTTGTCTTATTTTCACACTTATTAAAATTTAGGAAAAATTAAATTTAGCCCTTACAATAATCGGACAATTGTCAGGATAGCGGCTTTCATGCCCTCAAATATGAAATTGCTTCCTATAGGCCTGCATAGCAATGTATTCCTACCTTTAACCTGACATGTTGGTGCAGTAGAACTCCATGTAGAATCAGCCTGACATGTTCTGGTGGTTCCGCCAATAAGATCATATCCTGCGTCACAGTTGTATGTGGCTACAGAAAGGTATGTTGTACTGGACGCAGTTACTTGACCATTGGTGGGGTTGGTCAGTGGTCCACAATCTGGGTAAATTTATTAGATAATATAAAAGCATGTGCTTTGATATAGCTTGAAATTTTGTCGTTTTTCTGGTCGCTTTAGACCATAATTATTCTTTTTTTTTAAAAAAGTGACAGGATTCTACAAAAAGGCAGTACAACAGATGATAGAGCTTATTAAGGCTTGAAAATTGACACAGAAACAAAAAAAAAGGTATTGCTCTATTTCTTACCCAAAGAGGGGTTTATATTTCCGTAGTTGTAATCCATGCCAGGTTGCACCATCCATGCCGTGATTCAAATGACGAAAAGATACATGTGTAGCCCAACTTATTCGGGCGACGTCGCGTGGATATCATAAGGGTGGACTGCATATGATAAATATCGAAAGAAACGTAAACAATACATATCTATAAAAAAAACATAGTCACCATTAATAGCACAGGTCGGTGTAGTCCCATCCCAGTTGGTTCCATCACATGTTCTGGTACTGGTACCCGATAGTGTATAACCAGCATCGCAGGAGTACGTGGCCACGGAACCTGTAGTGGTTACTGGAGCATCAACAATACCGTTAGTGGGCGCTGTAGGTGCACCACAGTCTGGAAATAAAGTTGTTAGACGTCAAACATGTCGCATTTATATAGGAGTAGGAAGGTTTATAATATTGGGGGTGTAAATGTTAAAGTGAATGGAAAATATAAGTGTATTATGGGGGCCATGGGGGCAGGGCCCTTTTCTAAATTATTGGGGAGCAGCCCCCTCTCTCTACGCCTTTGATTTATTACTTGGTAATTTATAAGTGAATTATGTGTAAAAATGTAACCTACACTGGCGGACATTTATAAAAACAATAACAATTCTGGTAAGTCTAATAAGTTTTCCTCTGTTCTTTACTAAGAAGGGTATATAGACTATAGTGCCTCCACTGACCTTGAGACTCAAATGTACGTTTAATTGTTGACTAATCCACGTGAGAGGGGTTGTGTGTTTATACTGTACGGTGTGTTTTTGTCAAAAGAATAATACTGCGACGGCAACCCAAAGTAACCGTGGTCGAGTGGTAAAAACAGCGTTACCAACAATTACTAGTTGGATAATGTGGGTTCGAATCCCACATACATGTAGTCGCGTTTTATTTACCATTTTTTTTGTTTTTATTCGTTTTATAATTTTATTATTCATTTTTTCATCACCTTAGATACCGTTGTAAATGATAGCTTTGCACGTAGTTCTGGATAATTCAATTAAAGTAATACAATTTGTTAAGTCATTAATGTCAGACATGTCTGTTTTGTAGGCTTACATAGATATAACCCTGATGGCAGAGAAATCATTTTAATGTATACATATTTTGTATGGACGAAACATATGAAAAGAAAAAGGCGCACTGCAAAGATAAAAGACAATAAATCGAATAATAAAAAAATAAAACATGAAAAAATATAGTGGAATTTTCTGGTATCGAACCCTGGCTAAAATATTACGTTAAATTGGAAGACCACCGCCTTACCCACTTTGCCACAGATACTACTTATTAATGCGACCATTGTTTTTAAATCAAATATCTTAATAACGGTTGAATTTAAACAAAGAGGTTCCGAAAAGCTGGTTTACCTTTTTAGATGGAGTCGTCTGTCCAGAGGTCATGGTTTATTTATACACGTATACATATCACACATTATGTAAAAGTACATACGTTGAAATACATTCTTTTTCGTGCTGAATCTTAAAGGCAACATGAAAACAAAGTCTATCATTGCTAGATTTCAAATACGACTGAATTTATAAATTTATAATTTATGTACCGGTACTATTTGCGTAAATTTTTGGAGTCATACTTGTAGGCATAGAGGGAGTCACAGTGAATTGAATGTAACCGAAACCTCTTAAATTTTATCAAGCTGGGTTTCGGTTGCAATTCCGTCCTACATGTATTTGTTGCAGTGGAGCAGGGCCTGGAGTGTTCAAAAAGAAGAGAGATAAATCTTACCCTGAGAAACGGCGAAGTGTAAGTTCGTCACACAAATGAAGAAAACGACGATTGATGTCTTAACAAACATGATAACTGATCCTCCCTTTAATATTCAGCGCTCTGATTGTTTTATATAAGAATCGTTTTATAATCTAAACAGAAAAGACATTGTGTATCATATTTCATTACAAATCAACGGTTAAAATAGTTCAAATTATTGATTAGGGATGACTATAATCGTTCCAAAATTTGAAAACCGTGTCGTGAAAAAAAGACTTACACAATGGGGTGACATTTCACAATAATTCTACATAAATTTTACCTTAATTTTATCTGAAAGAGCATACATTGTATTTTCTTATGAAAATTCTGAAAATTTCAAGCCAAAATATTGAACCGTTTTCGAGAAATATATAGTTTTGTGCTAAAATTAAACAAATTGTTGTGGACAACAGTTCAGATTTATATAGAATTTGTCATTTCTGTCTCAACTTTAAAGGCATATTTTTCGCTTATAAATAACAACTTCAAAAATTGATATTATTTCTACTCATTAGAATAACAAGCTTAGCATCAAGACATTTAAAAAAATGAAATAAAAGTGAGATGTCACTTTAATGTGATATAACACCTTTTTCAAGCGGCAAAGTTTTGAATTTAGAACGTGCTGCAGACGACAACATAGCCTTCGATGTAGAGAGGAGTTTTGTACGATACAATGAGGATATATCGAGGCTTTTAAGTTGATATTGATCAGCATACTCATCTTTTGAACTCGATGTTTTTTTTACAAAGCCCTACCTATTAGGGACGTCTAAGCCATGACTTGTTTGGGGGAAGGTTTAGCAGTATAAAGTCTTATCGTAGTGGCTGGAGTATGAAACCTGACTATGGTTTCCTGCTGATTCTATCACAGGTGATACGGAATTATCATTTCCGTACTTCCAGCTGTTTCACCCTGGACGACTAAAATAAGAACTGTCTCAGTACAGCTATGCTCTACTATAAAGTTCTAGAAAGTAAAAAAATGCAAGTACGAAAAGGGTAAAAATACAGTCAAATTGAATGTCAGATTAATGAATCTTTGTCTAGAAGCCGGTATTATGCTCATATAAGAATATTCAAAGTTTTAAAGCAATAGCTGTTACAGAAGAAATGTTATTACAGATGAAAGTTGCACGTAAAAAGTTGGCCAAGAATTCCCATGTCAAAAAGGGTAAAACTTAACTAGAATTGTCACTTGATGTTAAAGTAATGAGTCTTTGCCAAGAGGCTGATATTATAGTCAAAGATGCACGTATTAAGTTTTAGAGCAATGTTATTAGTAGAAACAGAGATTTGGCAAACTTGCACGAAATCAAAGCATTACGGCCGACGCCATGGGAAACTTAAATAGTCCCCCTATTCTACAAATAGTCGCGCTAGAAATGAAACGACGTCAGTGTTAGCAAGTAATTGTTTCCCTCCTGAAACGCTTTATAATGTCTTTCATTTGCCACAATGATTTCACCCCCCCCCCAAAAAAAAAAAAACGACAATCTGTACACATATTTATATTATCGTTTGTAAAATCGTTGGATATGGACATCTTTCCTCCGTCTGTTAATCGGTTAAAAAGGGGACAAAAAATGAGCGATAATGATTGGTGATGGTTTAGATGAATTTTTACATACATTGTAATTGAAATCAGACTCAGCACATGCCGATCAGAATCGAACCTTTACAGACAATTATTTGACCCATTTTATCACAACGCGATAGATTCGGTAGCCATGTCTTGAAGATGGCAAAGAAGATATAATTAACACAATCACACAATGTTAAACAATGACGAAAACCAATTTATCAACCCTTATCCATTTTGAAAGGAGTTGCAGACGACAAAACAAATTATATCAAATATCAAATATGTACATTAAAGCCCAGAAAATATTGAGACAGAAGAAGAAAATTCTGATTATCAGCATTTTCTTCTTTTGCCTCAATGTTTTCCCTACCGTTTTCTTTTAGGGACGCCAAAAACCAGGTATTGTTTGAGAAAGGGCTAATATACGTATTTATCGTGATATGTCTGCCCCTTCCCATGCTCCAACATTTAGACCGCTCGCAAATTTTGTGAAATATAGATTATAAGAATATTGAAGAAAAGGGAGAAAATCCTTGTCAAAAACAATGCCATCGATATTTTGATTCAGCCTTTCTTTGAGTGACTTTACAATCCTTTAACCCTTTCCCAAACACGACCTGGTTTTGACGTCCCTAATAGAAAAGGCTTGGGAAAACATTGAAACAAAAGAAGAAACTGCTGATAACCAGCAGTTTCTCCTTTTGTCTCAATATTTTCTGTGCCATATTTTACACAAATCATATCTTAAATAACATCAATTTTGTCATTTGTGGCAATTTTTGAAGTAGGTCACCCTAAAATTTTGCCGTTTGGGAAAGGGTTAAAAGCCCAGCTTAAAACACAGGGAAAATTAGTAATTGCCACTCACTTCACGACTTTAGATATGGAGATGATTTCTTAACCCTTTCCCAAACGATCAATTTTTAGGGTGATCCACTTCAAAACAGTGACAAATGACAAAATGAGTGTTATTAAAGATAGGATTTGTGTAAAATGTGGCATAGAAAATATTGAGACAAAAGGAGAAACTGCTGGTCATCAGCAGTTTCTCCTTTTGTTTCAATGTTTTCCCGAGCCTTTTCTATTAGGGACGTCAAAACCAGGTCTTGTTTGGGAAAGGGTTAATTATTAGCAGCGAATTTTAAACATAAAAGTACCAACATGAAATAAGGAATTAATCATATTTCTTTTCACTATTGGTGTATTTTAGATACATGTTTAGACACTTTCTGAAAGGTTCACAAACAAGACCCAATTCTAAACTTCCGAAAATAATAGGCACGGTAAACATTGAACATTGAGACTAAAAGATAAAAACACAGATCAAGCCTCCTGAAAGGTCAGGCCTCCTGAACCCCCCCCCCCGTCTTGATCCGCATGCAGTTACATGTCATACCATGAAGGACAAGATACAACAACCGTTTGTCGCTGCACACAGGGACAAAGACGCAGCATATTTGGTACCTAACCAGTAATCTTTTTGATAACCCCCTTTTTCGCCAAATTCCAGGGGGGGGGTCATGACCCCTTATCCCCCCTCTGGATCCGCGCATGCAGATAACCAAAGTGTTCCTTTTTTCTCTATATTTTCTGTGCCATATTGGACATTAATCCTGATGTGATATGATTTTGTCTGCAAAAACGTTGAATTTAGGTCGCCCTTACATAGGCATAGAGTTTGGAAAACGGCTTACAATAATTATTAAAACATTACATAATATTCTCCCAAGATTGCTGTCCAGATTAGAAAGACCAAATAATTCTAACGAGCGATTCTCTTTTATATTTTGAACATATTATGTGGACTATGCTCCCTTTCTTATATAACCTTTATAGACTTGGATATCCACACGCGACTGACACTTTTTTTATTTTTCAAAAGTGTTCATAGACAGAAAACCTTAACAATGCATGCCTTTATCCAGATGCGACTTATCAAAATACCATGAACTTACATCATGCCATTTAATAACCACCTGATTTATTAAAAAACGTGTATGATTTCAAACTGTGTACAGGTCATTATTACTGGGCGTGCAGGTAAAAGAGGAACATTCCAATATATACTGACGTCAAATAAAAACGCCTCAGCCCTAATAAATATACGATTATTAAGTAAATCGGATTTGAAATTACAAATACTGAGTTCCATCCGTAAATTTGATTATCTGCTGTTCAAAAATGATGATAAAGAAATTATCAAATTGTTACAGTTTACAAAAACGTAACATTTAAACAGAGCGGTATCAGAATTTCCATTTGAAAAGCAGTAGCGCGTGGTCCAAACTTTACTTGCGACGACAAAAGATACCGTAAAACGTCTTATTTGGTGACCACAGTTGGTGAATATTAAACCCGACGTCGATTTCAACGTCTCAAGCCTGAAACACGTATGACGTTAACGTAAGACAGCTTCTTGCATAACAGGCGTTACATGAGGTCTATCTGACTTTGGCAGACTGGCAAATGTTTCTGTAACTCTTATTCGTCAACCAAGATGCCTAATCGTGCAGTGCTAGACGTCAAAAAGTCAGGCGGCTTGTTCTTGATTTTTCCCGCATTCGAAAATGGCTAATTTTCGAGCCCTATTTTCCAAGCAGTGTGTCTATTACAAATGTTACTTGCAACAACAACAGTTGCCAGAAAAACATTTATTTGGCCACTACGTTTACCGACTATTCGACAGAACGTCGATCAAAACGTCAAAAATCGGAAACGTACATGACGTTACGTGGAGAATTATCTTGCTTAACAGGCGTTACGTGAGGTCTAGTTGAGCGTGGCCGATCAATAAACGTTCGCAGAATACTAACGCGTCGATCAAGACACCGAATCGAGAAACACAATATATTAAACTGTCTGTCGACTTGTTTATGCATTCGTCGCATTCAAAAATGGCTATTTTACGAGCTCCTTTTTTAGAATTTTGTCTTGGAATCCTTCAATTCGGATGTTTCACAAGAAAATCTTTGAATTCGTTGTTGCCTATCCACTAACACATGTTACTGTGTAAAATATGACAAATTTCATCACGTGATGTACGTACACGAAGCGCACGTAGAAAACAAGACCAGTCACCGGAAATGGACATTTAAATGGAAAGAAACGCATATTTTTTCAGTTGCCGTAATTGTCGGTCAAAATGATGATATACAGTATACATTTCAACAACATTGTAATAGGCATAAGGAAAATAACGACAAATTTCATTGGAGCGTTTTTAATTGACGTCAGTATAGTTTAACCTGAAAATGAGGTAGTCAGCCCCTAATGAGATATTCACGTGACGTCGGAATTTTTCTGTTGACGTCGTAAACATTCGGCGGCGGAACGATCGCCAAATGTTTACAATGTCACCAGAATAGGTTCCGCTACGCAACGATTGTTTACGAGGTCACAGAAAAAAGCACAGCGTCGCGTGACCAGAATAGGTTCGGATACAGAATGAATGCTTACGAGGTTTCACAGAACATCCCGATGTCGCGTGAATCTCATTAGGGGTAGACTACTTTGACATGCTGTTCATTGAACATTAACCCATTACCAAACAGCACAATTTTGGACTAGTCCAAATTCAAAGATGATGCAGACGACAATTTCAAGTGAGTGAAATTTTGCATTTTTTGGTCTTTTTACATAGAACACATTGTGGAAAATGAAGAAATCGCTTGTCACAAGCAATTTCTTCATTTTCCACCTTGTTTTCCAAAGCCATTATATTTTGGGGGAGTCAAAAGGAGTCACTGCGTGGTAATGGGTTAATGACATACTGAACGTAACTGAACTTATTGACATCTGTGGTGCTATATTGTATGTTCGCACATAAGACGATATTGGGCATCAAAACTGTAGGTTTGACCCTTTCCCAAACAACAAAATTTTAGAGTGATCCACTTCTAAAACTGCCATAAATGACAAAATTGGTGTTATCAAAGATATCATTTGTATAATTTTATGATATAGAAAATATTGAGACAAAAGGAGAAACTGCTGGTTATCAGCAGTTTCTTCTTTTGTTTCAATATTTTCCCACGCCTTTTCTATTAGGGACGTCAAAACCAGGTCTTGTTTGGGAAAGGGTTAAGTGAATAAAGACAGTATTTGGTACAACTAACTATGAATTCCTACCTTTAGGCTGGCATGTTGGTGCATTAGAACTCCATGCAGAATCAGCCTGACATGTCCTCGCAGTTACACCGATAAGATCGTATCCCGCGTCACAGCTGTACGAGGCTACAGATAGGTATGTAGTGCTTGACACTGATACTTGACCATTCACTGGGTTGGTAAGAGAGCCACAATCTGGGTAAATAAAGTTGAATAAATAGTGGACAAAAGTATTCTTAGACATACCGGTATTAAACTTATCCTTCCTTCCATAAAATTCACAGATAGTTTCTCGTGCATATTAAGTTCTTTTAAACTTAACATACACACAAAGAGCTATAAGTACGGATACCATCGTCAATTTCCGTTGCTACGGATGACGCCTTAAGATGCACGAACAATTTGGTAGAGAATGATTAACCCATTACCATACAGTGACTCTTTTTGACTCCCTACAAGTGAATGGATTTGGAAAACATAGTGGAAAGTGAAGAAATTGCTTGTGACAAGCAATTTCTTCATTTCCCACAATGTTATCTTCCCTAAATAACCATTTTTCAAAAATCTTATTCACTTGAAATTGTCGTCTGTAAAATCTTTGAATTTGGAGCAGTCTAGAGTTTTTTCGTTTGGTAATGGGTTAATTGTACACAATGTACCTCAATGTATTTCTAAAATAATTGCTGCCCCTGTACACACGTATATGGAGGATTGATCATATAAATAAGCGAATTAATTTGTCCATACCAAGTATAACACCTTTGTCAAATATTGATATAATCCACAAAAATGATCCCGGGATAATAATTTTCGTCGTGAAACTCCGTTAGTTTTGGCGTTTTTGCAAAGAAAACATTGCTGGAGTAGGGTCATTACATATGCAGATGTTCCGAGTTAATTATGGAGGACTTTGATAAATTATTTTATCCTGTCACTAGCTAAATATTCTACCCGATAACAGGGGGTATGATAAACTTAGCTTTATCATACCCCCTGATCACGTGACATGCTTTATTATGCTACATGATCACGTAATCTGCCGAAACTACTTTTAATTTTATCTGCAGGTTGGGCAGGGTCTATCTCGAAATCCCCGTTTTTATGACAAAACTTACAAGTTGTTCGCAAAGTCTCCTGTTTTGAATAGCAAAAATCATCCCAATCAAATAATTCTGCGTATTTAATCAATATTCTTGCACCGAACTTACAAAAATGCTAACTTTAAGTTTACTCGTAATCCGAGGCAAGTGGTCTACAGAAAACGAGAAATAAAAAGCACAAAAAAACCTTTTCCATTCCCTTGTCTAAACAATGGACTAAATGCCCCACTAACAGAATCCGCCCCTGGAATATTGACCTAAATCCTAGAAATCGATGACGTAGATTAAAGTTTGGATGACGTTATACACACACGTTGTTGTCTGGGAATCGAAGCGATGTTTGTTTTTAACAGGACAGTGCAGGAAAAAACAAGGAATGGTTTGGATTTACATGAGGAGGAGAGATTTGTGGTTTGTTCTCGTATTTCAAAACATCCGTAGTACCTGTTTTTACACGTCAGGCTATTGTTATTTTGAAATAATGTCTTCATTACCACGCACAACATGCACAACACAAGCTTGCTTCGTTGGAGACTGTCTAAAAATGGACGACATCGGAGAAAGTGCAAAACACGTTAGATTTTACAACTAAATCAAGGACTGAGGAAATTAAAGTTGGGACGAATAGTGAACTGAGTCATTTGTGGTAGGCGTTTCATGTTCTTGTTACAGTTTGACCTTTTCGAGTTTTAATTTAAACGTTGAATCTGTTTTTGTTAAAACCAATACGGATCCTTCCAATCCCAATCCACAAACAACGATCAGGTCAAGTCACAGGCGTCGACTTAGGCCTACGTCGACTCGCGTCATTTTCTAGTTCTTTGCTATTTGAATTTACACTGCATGGTTATTATATTTGAAAATTGAAATATAACTTGCTTGTTTTTACCTCGGTAAAATTATAAAATGTTGATGGAAAAGGAAATTTTCCACGCGGATTACTTTCTGACGCTCACCAAACGTGTGCGCATTCAAACATTTTGAAAGGGTGACATCGCTTTAAAAAAATAATAATCCATTGGTCCATTGATTTCAATGGATTATGAATATGTTTCTGTAATTCTAAATCGTTTTAAGGTTGTAACAGGATAAATAGAATAGATGTTTCATGTCTTGGATGGGTCAAGTTTATTTGGCTCGGCTGAGGAATTTATCATGTTCGCCTTCGGCTCACAAGATAAATATTCCTCCGCCTTGCCAAATAAACTTGACCCATCCAAGACATGAACCATCTATTCTCTATGTATGGCTTTTGAGTTAATGACTTTTCTTACCAACTATAGTACAGACAGGAACATCTGCCGACCACATCCCGGTAGATTCACATGTCCGCTTGTCAACCACACTAGAAATTTCGTATCCTGGATCACAAGAATACACGGCCTCCGACCCATATGTTGTACCGCCTGATGTGTCTATCTGTGTATTGGCAGCTGCGGTCAGGGATCCACAATCTGAATGACATATGATATTTATATATGACATAACAGCAACAAAAACAAATAAACCAGCGTATTAATGATAACTCCTAGATTATGTTCAAGAATAGCATCACTACTCAGAGAAAAACATTCTTAATAAATACACTTAAAGGTAAGTTTGGACTCGGGGTAACCTTTTATCCGCCAAATGAATTTTTTTATTTGTACATATGTTGTAAAGTAACATTTCCTGAACAAAATATAAAAAAAATCAGGGAAAGTTTCCTGACTCGTTTTCGTGTCAGAGTTATTTGCCCTTGAAAAGTAATGACCATTTACGCAAAATTACCCTTATGTTTTAAAGTCATAAAGCAAGTTATTCTGAATGGAAAATTTCAAATGTTATATCAATTTAGAGACTTAACATATATACAAAATGTGATGAAATGATAGAAAGAAATATTACAAAATCATTTTCTCGGAAAAACTATGAGAAAAGTTGAAAAATCACATTTTTTGAGAAAATTCTGCAACTTTTTTTCAATTCGCAAAAAAATACCTATTGAATAATTATTTGTTTTTAGATCATTTGAAGATAATACCAAGAGCTTCGTTTACACAAAAAATCAGCACACCTTTCCACGCAAATAAAAAAGATATTTGACTTTATCTTTACCCATCCACCCTGTTTTAGCCTTATTATGACAGAAATATCTATATTTTCCAAATAAAATTAAAATTTTCTGGCATATGTTTACATTTAGAACAATAAAATACTCCATTTGACATCCACCATAAAAAGGGGGAATGTTTCGCTTTAAAAATTTGATGAAAATTGTAGCATGGGCATTTGGTGCCGCAGAATAAACGCACAATTTTTAAGTCACATGGCCGCTCTCCAAACTTACCTTAAGGTTTGTTAGGTAGAATTCATTTTTTCAAAAAAGATGTCGAGTAAATTGATACATTACACATATCTACGTCAGTAATCACCTTTAATGACACATGTAGGGAAGGGCGTCTCCCATGTACCATCAGCCTGACATGTTCTAGATGACTGTCCACTTAGATCAAATCCAGTATTACACGTGAATGTCGCGGTATTTAGGTTTACTGTCCCTGATGAAAAGTCTACAGCACCATTTGTAGGAGCAGCTGGTGTACCACAATTTGAAGCCAAAGTTAAACTAAAGTATGTGTATGTTTATTAAAATATAACACTACGCTTTTTGTATTAGATCTGTAGATTCACGTACCTTTAACAACACATGTAGGGAAGGGTGTCTCCCATGTACCATCAGCCTGACATGTTCTAGATGACTGTCCACTTAGATCATATCCAGTATTACACGTGAATGTCGCGGTATTTAGGTATACTGTCCCTGACGAAAAGTCGACAGCACCGTTTGTAGGGGCAGTTGGTGCCCCACAGTCTGAAAACAAAGTTTAACTAAAGTTTGTGTATGTTTTATTTATGCCATGTGATTTATATACTGACCAAAAGTGAAAACGCTACACTGCAAGAATTCTAATTTCTGGAAAAGTATCGAACTTACAGCATGAAATATATTTTGACGTTATATCTTAGGCTTTCAGCAATCGTTTTGTCGAAATTTCATTGCTTTGTCTCCTTTAATGTCAGAGTTACAGCCCTTAATGCGTTTAGAACTAATTACATCTAATGCCGCATATGCGCATGCGCAGAAAACATGTCATTATTTTTTCGGAATTGATCATATCCGGGTTGCATAAAAAACACTTAAAATCTCACTTATCTTTAGTAGCAAGCTCTAAAATCAAGGTCCAATTTTTCGATTTTGCGAATTACCTCCCTTTGACATAAACAAATAGGGAATTTAAAATGTTTGGTATCCACAAATTTATCATGTTTTTCGATTGATTTTTTTACAACATCATGCATGCATTACAGGGGATATTTGAATTCTTTCTTTGACTAGGATTGTTCCAAGATGTCCATGCAACAGCGATTTGAATTTCCTATGGAGATAACATTGTAAAATTTCCAAGCTTTGGAACATAATGAAAATTCTGCTTTTCAAACATCATTTTCTATACGATGAAACAATGTTATGCAAGCTTCTTTACATTTACTGACTGATAACTTGCCAGACTACCATTCCGTGCAGTCCGGCATGGTTTACATTCTTCTGCTTGGATTTCTGAAGGTTTAAATTGTGTAAAATTACCGTTCAAATTGTACACCTGAAAAACGGACCCCTGTCACATTAAAAACGTCCATTTTTCATCCCCGTAATTAAGATCCACAAAACGTTTTGTGCTTGGCACAGCCAAGTCATTGAACAATGCGAAACACTTTCAGTTAATTTTTTAACTTGCTTTATTTAGAAGAAATATGAAAAGCAAAGTAGGTGTAGCGTTTTCACTTTTGTTCAGTATATTTTGGTGAAACAGTTGAAATGAATATCATATAGATTCTACGTAAATGAATTTAAAAGGCTTCAGAAAAAATATAATACTTCGCTTTTTGTATTTGATCTGTAAAATAGATACACGTACCTTTAATTACACATGTAGGGAATGGTGTCTCCCATGTACCATCAGCCTGGCATGTTCTAGATGATTGTCCATTTAGATCATATCCAGTATTACACGTGAATGTCGCGGTATTTAGGTATACTGTCCCTGACGAATAGTCTACAGCACCATTTGTAGGGGCAGTTGGTGTACCACAATCTGAAACAAAAGTTTAAAAAAAGTTTGCGTATGTTTCACGTGATGTGATTTATTTTGGTGGAACAGTTGAGATGAATACCATATACGTACACGAATATATATAGGGTTTCTGAAAAAGAATATAATCATTTGATTTTCGAATGAGATGTGTAAGCTTAAGATTCATATACCTTTAATGACACATGTAGGGAAGGGTGTCTCCCATGTTCCATCGGCCTGACATGTTCTAGATGACTGTCCACTTAGATCATATCCAGTATTACACGTGAATGTCGCGGTATTTAGGTATACTGTCCCTGACGAAAAGTCTACAGCACCATTTGTAGGGGCAGTTGGTGTACCACAATCTAAAATTATACAAAAATGTCTCTATTTTGTTATAGCTCACATGAGTTCTAATTGCAAATGATGAGCAATTGTGGTCACTCACGGTCCGTCTTCCGTCCGTCTGTCCTTTTGTTCACAATTCGATATAATCACTGTAGCATCCACAAATATACTTTAATCTTTAGTAAACTTAGCCAAAGCAGGTTTAATAATAAATTCTATGCTGAGTTAATTTTAGGCGTGATCGAACTAGATCTAGAAAGTGCTGAAAGGATTATCTGTTCATGAATGTCGAATGGTCGTTTGGACATGTTTAATACTACAGTATCTGCAATTATTAACTAACCAAGCTAAAACTTGGAAACAATGTCGGTGACCATAAGAGTTTGATTTATGAAACAATAACAAATTTAGCGGTCTTTATTGCGCAAATAAAACCCGATGTGCGACGGACTACATGTGTAGGTAAAAACCGAGGCGCAAAGCGCCGAGATATTTGTCATAACATGTAGTCCAGAGCACAGAGGTTTTTATTGCGCAATAAAGACCGCTTAACTTGTTATTATCTCCATTATAACACTCAAAATAACAAAACCCACATTCGAAATGTGTTATTTTGTAAAAATTCTGCATGAACTAGTTTTCGGCGTAGGAAACGCATTGGCGGTCAAGTGACGTCATCGATGACGTCATTTGAAGTTCCCTTGACGTTACGTGACGTTTTGGCGCATACACAAAGCATAATTACATAGAGTCATTATTGGTCAAATAAAACCCGATGCAGTTCATCTTTCGCTATATATGGATTTTACGGAAACGTGTTATAATTTTCATTAGATCCAGAATAGAAAGTGTCAAAAAATTGACAAAACTAATGTTCCCGACTTCTTGCCCTCTTCAAAATACAATTGCATTGACAATTACCTTACCCGAGAACAAACTGCTCACATTGAACTATTGTAGTCACTCACCGTCCGTCTTCTATCATTCTGCTTTCGTTTTTAACACTGTACATAACATAAATAATTGCAACCTAATTAGAACCAAACTTGGTCAAAACAGATATGATAGTAGGTTTTTGGCTTAGTTTTATATTTGTTTCAATCGAAATAGAAAGTCATAAAATATCTTTCATTGAGTATCAAAAATGCCAATGTAACTTTTACTAACACTCAAGCATCTATAGCGGACGAGAATTGACCTGGCAGAGCAATCCATTCGATTAGCATGGGTTGCTCTGCGAGTTCATTTATCGTGAGGTATACAGTCTTTTATTTAAAAAGCTAAAAGTTTCAAACATTATTGGTAACCATAAAGGCTGGAATAATTAGAATTTTCAGTATAATCAGAATAAAAATTATAGTTACCTGCTTTTGAATTGACAGCATTATTGGTTTCGATTTTTTTCACACTAACGAACAAAACTATTGACAAATGAAGACAAGACGTTGACACTATTTTGGGGACTTAAAAGTCTTCAAGGCTATGATTTACAGCATGGGCAATATCTCAAACCTGGAAATATGTGCCGTTGCATTCGACAAAATTGCCGTTTGCGACTTTGTTTTGACTATAATAAGTACATATCGTACTGCAATGCAATAATGAGTCTACCACGATAACCACAAATATCGACCAATCAAGAAAAAATATTGGAAATCATAAGTTCTTGCATATGTGTAATTTTCAGCTTGATAGAAATTTAACGTTTTGAGTCATGTGCCCTTAAATACCGTCCTCACATAAATGTTCCTTTAAGATTGAAAATGATCTCTCATCCTGTTTTGAGTGCCCAAGAATCAGACAAAACTGTTTCTCTTGACTACAAAATTATGTATGAAATTTGATTTTCAGAGTCCTGATAATCCCATATCTTGATTGATATATACTTTATTTTTTACAAAAAAGCCTTTCCTGACTCTTCCCAATTTGTAGCAACAATTTCCAGAATATATTATGCTCCTATTTACAACGCTAACCTTTTTAATGTGAGTGAAAAAGGACCATCATGGTCTTCTTGTAATAGCCCATCTTTATTGATAAATGGAGTACGTCAGTATAACTAAGCCTTAGTTACCTTTAATGACACATGTAGGGAAGGGTGTTTCCCATGTACCATCCGCCTGACATGCTCTAGATGACTGTCCACTCAGATCATATCCAGTATTACACGTGAATGTCGCGGTATTTAGGTATACTGTCCCTGACGAAAAGTCTACAGCACCATTTGTTGGGGCAGCTGGTGTACCACAATCTGAAACCAAAGTTAAAAAAAGGTTTGCACGTGATGTGATCTATTTTGGTGAAAAAAGTTGAGATGAATACCATATATGTACACGAATATATATAGGGTTTCTGAACAAGAATATAATCATTTGCTTTTTGAATGAGATGTGTAAGCTTAAGATTCATATACCTTTAATGACACATGTAGGGAAGGGCGTCTCCCATGTACCATCAGCCTGACATGTTCTAGATGACTGTCCACTTAGATCATATCCAGTATTACACGTGAATGTCGCGGTATTTAGGTATACTGTCCCTGACGAAAAGTCTACAGCACCATTTGTAGGGGCAGTTGGTGTACCACAATCTGAAATTTAAACAAAACTGTGTGTCTATTTTGTTATAGCTCACATGAGTTCTAATTGCAAATTATGAGCTATTGTGGTCACTCACGGTCCGTCTTCCGTCCGTTTGTCCTTTTGTTCACAATTCGATATAATCACTGTAGCATCCACAAATATACCTTAATCTTTAGTAAACTTAGCCAAGGCAGGTTTAATAACAACTTCTAGGCTGAGTTGATTTCAGGCGTGATCGAACTAAAAAGTGCTGAAAGGATTATCTGTTCATGAATGTCAAATGGCCGTTTGGACATGTTTAATACTACAGTATCTACAATTATTGACTAACCAATCTAAAACTTGGAAACAATGTCGGTGACCATAAGAGTTTGATTTTTCATTATATCCAGAATAGAAAGTGTCAAAAAATTGACAAAACTAATGTTCCCGACTTCTTGCCCTCTTCAAAAAACAAATAATGACAAATAAAGACAAAACTGGGTCACAATTTTAGGGACCATAAGGTATTGCATGGTTTTATCTTTCAGCCTGAGAATAATCTCAAACCCGGAGTGATGTGCCTTTGCATTTGCCGTTTTCGACTTTGGTATTACGTTAATAACCAAATAAATCGACCGATCAGTACCAAAATATTGGTAAGTAATGCTATCAAGTTCTTGAATAAGTCTAATTTTGGTTTGATAAAAATATCACAGTTTTAGTTATGTGCCTTTGAATTTCAAAAACTTGCTGTTTTCGACTTTCTTTCACTCGAAAGGCAACACATATGGATTTATCAAGATAAACGCTGGATAACGTGTTTGTGAACAAAAGCCTTCTCATGAATATTCTTTTCGACATGAAAATGATCTGACTGTCCGTTTTTAATGCCTCTGAACTACAGGTCTCCTACGCTATTGTGATGTTTATGGACAAACCTTTAACCTTTAAAATCATGTTATTGTAAAGACGCACGTGCAAAACGTCTCGTCAATATTACATCAAAATACTGATTACCATCGATATGGTTTCGTTTTGATCTGTACAACCTATGATTAGTACTAGTAAATTGATACATTTTTTTGATTGTTTGGCGGGAATCTGAAAACCTTGGGTGCACTATACACAAAAATGTTTTGTTCTCGACTTTGTGTGTTATTGATTACAACTGTTTGACCAATTTAAACATGGACAAATTTGCAGTGACCATGAATTTATGTATGGGGTTTGATTTTCAGCTTCCTGATAATCCAGAATTATATACCCTTCAATTTACAAAAAAATACTATCGTCGACTGTTAATACTTTAGAGTCATACTTTCTGTTTGCTTCGACATCTTGGTTAAATCGATTGAGTTAGCGCTATTATGGTCCTCCTGTCATAGATAATCTTTATCGGTTAATTTAAAAAGTCAGTATAACTAAGCGATAGTTACCTTTAATGACACATGTAGGGAAGGGCGTCTCCCATGTACCATCAGCCTGACATGTTCTAGATGACTGTCCACTTAGATCATATCCAGTATTACACGTGAATGTCGCGGTATTTAGGTAAACTGTCCCTGATGAAAAGTCTATAGCACCATTTGTAGGAGCAGCTGGTGCACCACAATCTGAAACCAAAGTTAAACTAAAGGTTGTGTATGTTTCACGTCATGTGATTTATTTAGGCGAAACAATTACAATGATTACCATATACATTGTACGTATATGGGTATATAGGGTTTCTGAAAAGATTCACGTACCTTTAACGACACATGTAGGGAAGGGTGTCTCCCATGTACCATCAGCCTGACATGTTCTAGATGACTGTCCACTTAGATCATATCCAGTATTACACGTGAATGTCGCGGTATTTAGGTATACTGTCCCTGATGAAAAGTCTACAGCACCATTTGTAGGGGCAGTTGGTGTACCGCAATCTGAAACCAAAGTTAAAATAAAGTTTGCACGTGGTGTGATCTATTTTGGTGAAAAAAATTGAGATGAATACCATATATGTACACGAATATATATATAGGGTTTCTGAACAAGAATATAATCATTTGCTTTTTGAATGAGATGTGTAAGCTTAAGATTCATATACCTTTAATGACACATGTAGGGAAGGGTGTCTTCCATGTACCATCAGCCTGACATGTTCTAGATGACTGTCCACTTAGATCATATCCAGTATTACACCAACTTCGCAAGCCAAGGGTGACATCTACGACGTAACGTCGTTTCTGTATTCACCCTTGGCGGATTTAGTCCGATTTTCTTGCTCTCCTGGAAAGCGTTTTCATTGGTTCCAGCGAGGTCTCGCTGGAACCAATCAGATTGTCGACTGATACATTTGTTATGAGTAACCAAATCATGACAACGGGCGGGAAAAAGCATTGCATTTGCAACTCAAAAACGCGAAGATGGGCGATTTTTCCTACGAATTTCACTGCAATAGACAGGAATTCTCTAACTTTAATCGACGAATTATTATATCTTCGACAATTCGACAGAAAAAATAGCTAACTTTTACATAATCTGCACGACGTACGACGCGAAAGACAACGCGCGTTAATGACGTCATCAATAATGGACGTAAACAACCAGCAGAACAACCGCTAGGCGGCGCTTCGCGATTTCAAGAAAATCGGACTAAATCCGCCAAGGGTGAATACAAACGTAGGTGGGTTCAACCTTGGCTAGCGAAGATGGTATTACACGTGAATGTCGCGGTATTTAGGTTTACTGTCCCTGATGAAAAGTCTACAGCACCATTTGTAGGAGCAGCTGGTGTACCACAATTTGAAGCCAAAGTTAAACTAAAGTATGTGTATGTTTATTAAAATATAACACTACGCTTTTTGTATTAGATCTGTAGATACACGTACCTTTAATGACACATGTTGGGAAGGGTGTTTCCCATGTACCATCAGCCTGACATGTTCTAGATGACTGTCCACTTAGATCATATCCAGTATTACACGTGAATAACGCGGTATTTAGGTATACTGTCCCTGATGAAAAGTCTACAGCACCATTTGTAGGGGCAGTTGGTGTACCACAATCTGAAATTTAAACAAAACTGTGTGTCTATTTTGTTATAGCTCACATGAGTTCTAATTGCAAATTATGAGCTATTGTGGTCACTCACGGTCCGTCTTCCGTCCGTTTGTCCTTTTGTTCACAATTCGATATAATCACTGTAGCATCCACAAATATACCTTAATCTTTAGTAAACTTAGCCAAGGCAGGTTTAATAACAACTTCTAGGCTGAGTTGATTTCAGGCGTGATCGAACTAAAAAGTGCTGAAAGGATTATCTGTTCATGAATGTCAAATGGCCGTTTGGACATGTTTAATACTACAGTATCTACAATTATTGACTAACCAATCTAAAACTTGGAAACAATGTCGGTGACCATAAGAGTTTGATTTTTCATTATATCCAGAATAGAAAGTGTCAAAAAATTGACAAAACTAATGTTCCCGACTTCTTGCCCTCTTCAAAAAACAAATAATGACAAATAAAGACAAAACTGGGTCACAATTTTAGGGACCATAAGGTATTGCATGGTTTTATCTTTCAGCCTGAGAATAATCTCAAACCCGGAGTGATGTGCCTTTGCATTTGCCGTTTTCGACTTTGGTATTACGTTAATAACCAAATAAATCGACCGATCAGTACCAAAATATTGGTAAGTAATGCTATCAAGTTCTTGAATAAGTCTAATTTTGGTTTGATAAAAATATCACAGTTTTAGTTATGTGCCTTTGAATTTCAAAAACTTGCTGTTTTCGACTTTCTTTCACTCGAAAGGCAACACATATGGATTTATCAAGATAAACGCTGGATAACGTGTTTGTGAACAAAAGCCTTCTCATGAATATTCTTTTCGACATGAAAATGATCTGACTGTCCGTTTTTAATGCCTCTGAACTACAGGTCTCCAACGCTATTGTGATGTTTATGAACAAACCTTTAACCTTTAAAATCATGTTATTGTAAAGACGCACGTGCAAAACGTCTCGTCAATATTACATCAAAATACTGATTACCATCGATATGGTTTCGTTTTGATCTGTACAACCTATGATTAGTACTAGTAAATTGATACATTTTTTTGATTGTTTGGCGGGAATCTGAAAACCTTGGGAGCACTATACACAAAAATGTTTTGTTCGACTTTGTGTGTTATTGATTACAACTGTTTGACCAATTTAAACATGGACAAATTTGCAGTGACCATGAATTTATGTATGGGGTTTGATTTTCAGCTTCCTGATAATCCAGAATTATGTACCCTTCAATTTACAAAAAAATACTATCGTCGACTGTTAATACTTTAGAGTCATACTTTCTGTTTGCTTCGACATCTTGGTTAAATCGATTGAGTTAGCGCTATTATGGTCCTCCTGTCATAGATAATCTTTATCGGTTAATTTAAAAAGTCAGTATAACTAAGCGATAGTTACCTTTAATGACACATGTAGGGAAGGGCGTCTCCCATGTACCATCAGCCTGACATGTTCTAGATGACTGTCCACTTAGATCATATCCAGTATTACACGTGAATAACGCGGTATTTAGGTATACTGTCCCTGATGAAAAGTCTACAGCACCATTTGTAGGAGCAGCTGGTGCACCACAATCTGAAACCAAAGTTAAACTAAAGGTTGTGTATGTTTCACGTCATGTGATTTATTTAGGCGAAACAATTACAATGATTACCATATACATTGTACGTATATGGGTATATAGGGTTTCTGAAAAGATTCACGTACCTTTAACAACACATGTAGGGAAGGGTGTCTCCCATGTACCATCAGCCTGACATGTTCTAGATGACTGTCCACTCAGATCATATCCAGTATTACACGTGAATGTCGCGGTATTTAGGTATACTGTCCCTGATGAAAAGTCTACAGCACCATTTGTAGGGGCAGTTGGTGTACCGCAATCTGAAACCAAAGTTAAAATAAAGTTTGCACGTGGTGTGATCTATTTTGGTGAAAAAAATTGAGATGAATACCATATATGTACACGAATTTATATATAGGGTTTCTGAACAAGAATATAATCATTTGCTTTTTGAATGAGATGTGTAAGCTTAAGATTCATATACCTTTAATGACTCATGTAGGGAAGGGTGTCTTCCATGTACCATCAGCCTGACATGTTCTAGATGACTGTCCACTTAGATCATATCCAGTATTACACCAACTTCGCAAGCCAAGGGTGACATCTACGACGTAACGTCGTTTCTGTATTCACCCTTGGCGGATTTAGTCCGATTTTCTTGCTCTCCTGGAAAGCGTTTTCATTGGTTCCAGCGAGGTCTCGCTGGAACCAATCAGATTGTCGACTGATACATTTGTTATGAGTAACCAAATCATGACAACGGGCGGGAAAAAGCATTGCATTTGCAACTCAAAAACGCGAAGATGGGCGATTTTTCCTACGAATTTCACTGCAATAGACAGGAATTCTCTAACTTTAATCGACGAATTATTATATCTTCGACAATTCGACAGAAAAAATAGCTAACTTTTACATAATCTGCACGACGTACGACGCGAAAGACAACGCGCGTTAATGACGTCATCAATAATGGACGTAAACAACCAGCAGAACAACCGCTAGGCGGCGCTTCGCGATTTCAAGAAAATCGGACTAAATCCGCCAAGGGTGAATACAAACGTAGGTGGGTTCAACCTTGGCTAGCGAAGATGGTATTACACGTGAATGTCGCGGTATTTAGGTTTACTGTCCCTGATGAAAAGTCTACAGCACCATTTGTAGGAGCAGCTGGTGTACCACAATTTGAAGCCAAAGTTAAACTAAAGTATGTGTATGTTTATTAAAATATAACACTACGCTTTTTGTATTAGATCTGTAGATACACGTACCTTTAATGACACATGTTGGGAAGGGTGTTTCCCATGTACCATCAGCCTGACATGTTCTAGATGACTGTCCACTTAGATCATATCCAGTATTACACGTGAATGTCGCGGTATTTAGGTATACTGTCCCTGATGAAAAGTCTACAGCACCATTTGTAGGAGCAGTTGGTGTACCACACTCTGAAAATTAAACAAAACTGTGTCTCTGGTCTCTTCTAACATCCAAGCATACCGTTTTGTTATTTGTAATGCCCTTTGTTTCTCATTTAAACAAACATTGTAAAAAAAACTGTCGTCATGAAGTGCTGTAGAAAAAAGAGTAGCGGTATAAACACCATCTGATTATAAATTAAGACATGTAAAAGAAATCACATGATAAGCAATGACTCACAGTCCACATATTAGTCTTTGTATCCACATCTACAAATTATCAACCGTTTCCACGTTTGCAAGTTCGAAAAACTGTGAGATTAATTTGAAAATTTGGGGTTTAGAATAAAAGCCTGAACAATAATTATAGTAGTGATTAAGGTGATGAATTTGAAATCGTGAATTGGGTAGTAGTCTTGAGGTTGTTGATTTAAGCGATTGCATTCGTCGTTTGGAGAAATTTCTTTAGAAATATTTGAGGTCCCCAGCCTAGCAATAGTGTTACCAACACTGTTCCTTAACTTCGTCGTGAATAAACTGAAAATTGTATGAACCCTATACAAAATCGGTATTTACCGTTGGGGTCACAGGTCGGTAAAGTCCCATCCCAGTTTGTACCATCACATGTTCTGGTGGTGTCTCCAGACAGTGTGTATCCAGCATCACACGAGTACGTGGCCACGGAACCAGTGGTCGTTGCTGGTGCATCAACAATACCGTTAGTGGGCGCTGCTGGTGCACCGCAGTCTGAAAGTGCACGATAGGCATGAGGTTGTAAGACGTCAAATGTATAGGTTTCATTTTATATTGAAATTAGTTGTTATACAATTTGAAAAGCTTAATTATTGGCAAAGTCGAATTGGATAATTATGAGTAGCACGGTCATTGTCTAGTTAAGTCCAAGACCGAATGATCGTGACTGTTAAGTTGATAAAGAGCACATAAAAGCATACACATGTAAACACAAACTTGTTGAATGCTTTATTCATTCATGATGAATTTAAAAGGTAAAATAAATACTTTATCACAGGATTGAAATTATTAAAGCTACGACTAGCACATACTTGTACCAGAAGAATAATTATGTTGAACTTAAAGTAAACCCTTACTTTCCTCATAAATCTAAACACGTATAGTTAATTTTTAAATGGATAATGCGTTTGACTTTAAATAGTGAATAACTAGGTACCCAGTCTGATTAAGATTTATATTCATGTTTCATAACATGTAACAATTCGGCTGTGTTATTGCAAAACCTCGTAACTCAAGCTTAATTTAAACTGGAGGTTCGAGGTTTTTGCAATAACAAAGACGAATTGTTAGAATGCATGAAATAACTGTTTGGTATCAAATGGTACAGGGCTCTTGAATGAGACCTGAATCAATGACATAACATCCTATGTAGAAAGGAAAGAAAATTACCTTACCTTGTGAATCAGCGAAGCGTAAATTTATCACACTAATGAGGAAAATAAGGAAAATATCAGACAATTTCACAACAAACATGATACCTAATTTGACGTTTAAAATCTCAGAGAATTATTTTATTGTTTTTATTCTATATATGAACCAGCTGACATTCAATATATGTGACATAGTGTATTTCATTACAAATAAACAATATCTACCCTTTACAAAACGTTGGAATGTATAGTCGATATACCGATATCTAAAAGATGTTGCAGATGTCAAAATAAGATATCACGGAAAGACAAAACAGTCAACATTTTAGCTAGGAATCCATTGGTGGAGATAAAGAATATGCTCATCTTCAGTAGTTTTTATTTCACTAAATGATTTACAAAGTCGATTTTATTGAAGATATAAAAAAAACTTGTGTACGTGCCTACGTGGTGATCGACATGGGTACAATGAAGAATAGTCTAAATTATTGATTTTGGTGATTAGTATCATTCACAAGACGTATTTGTCAACCAGTGTAACAGTTTCAAATCCTTCTTTCAATGGGTCGTTAAAATAGGATTCAGTATCATTATTAACTTTCAAACAGAATAATTACGAGGGATGATCCGAAAGTAATGTCACAAACGTTGTTTTCGGTGATTTTATGAACGTATCCTCATCCAACTTAAGAAGCCGAAAGATTAACATTCGTTTTATACATGCACGAATTTTCATATAAAGTTTCGTGCAAAATTACAAAAATAAACTACATTTTTACATAGCGCATCGGTGTCCAGCGCCGCACAACACACGACGTCATTGACGTCATTGTACTCCTTCTCAAAATATCGCCCTCAGTGTTTAATTAATGCAACGTTCGTGGCGGTCGACCCGCTTCATAAATGCATTTTAAACAAGTCGTTCAGCAATTCTTTGCATTCCTTGAATCAATTTGTTCTCACTTGGTTTAGGTCGACATGATCCATTCTTCTTAAATTCAGCTTAAGACGCGGAAATAGCGCAAAGTAACATGGACTTTGGCGTTATTCCCAAGCTCCACATGTCTTCCGGTTCGTTTGATCTTCAAACATTCACTCTCAAAAAAGCTTGCACTAACGGTAGACCTCTCTATCTTAAAATTTCCGTTCTCTTAGGCTGAATTTGTTGTTTCTGTCGGCTATTTTGCAAACTTTTAGCAAAAGTTCAGAATTGCACGCTGTGGGCATTTATCCAATTCTGCCATTATCCCGAATGTGAGTGATGAGTTCAATAAGACTTATTTGGCATTTCAACGCACCGATTTTATTGAAACGTTCTAAAATTGCCTATAGAAATATCATGACATAGCGGCATTTAGATATCAGCTTAATTGTCTTGATTTTTCTTTTATATAATGACAGAACATAAAGTAATATTAACCTTCAAAAGAATAGTCTAGGGCGTGCGGCGCATATGCACGACAAGGATTCTTTTTAGCATTTTGTTTTCTCGGATATATAAACAATATTAAAATAATTCAGAAAAGCATGTTTCCAATAGGATAAATTTGAATGATAAGTCTTTATTTATCCAAGAACGCGTCGAATAACCAAAATTTAGAAACTGTGACATTACTTTTGGATCATCCCTCGTATATCGCAGTTTAAAACGACCTGCATTTACGATGTTTTCGAATGATATCGAAGGATATCGAAGATTTATGTTGAATAAGAAGCACGTCACCCTAATTTGTGATTTCTTTTCCAGACCAGAGTTGTTATGATACGAATGTTCTCAGCTTTGACCGGGATTTTGGGGATGATCTTGGTTTTCAAAAAAAAAAAAAAAAAAAAAAAAAAAAAAAAAAAGAAAACGGAGAGTACGACGTATCGAATGGTGCATATCTCAATATTAAGAGATAAATATTTGTTTTAAAATTTGAGAAAAATATATACTTACCGAGTGTTTTTGTTTATATAAGTAAGGAAAGCATATCATTAGAAAGTCACGTGATTGCCACCTTGTTTTCAAGTCGTACAAATGTTATTTACTGAATCAATATCTGCATGATTCTTTTAATCCTACGCCACACGTTGTTAAAAAATCAAGGGTAACAAGAATGAAGAAACAACTAACAAACTTTGCAATGGACAATCTTTATTACGAATATTAACAAAACAATGTTTTAAGGTTTACGAACTGAGAATGAAATGCAGAGCCAGAGGCGAAATTTGAAAAGTGCCAGTAATTCCTAATCTGTGTTACATTTCCATTCCAAATACAAATATAAGCATTTTGTACGGTTTAGAATTTTGAATTAATGCATACTTATGGAAATATTTGACAAAAAAGTTCGAAATTACCTCCCTTGCATATGAAAATAGAGTAAAATAATATTTGTGAATTATTTTCTTCTTGAAGCATAATCTTGAAATCCGGCCTGGTGAATCAACTTATGTGAAGTGTATTTACAAGTGTGTGTAATTTGATGCATTTCGTATGGCTAGAAAGTGGTGTTTTCATTCTCAGTTCGTAAACCTTAATTGCGTTTAAGATGATAGAAAACATAGTAGAACATTCCCCATTCAGTTTGACAAAAAAAAAAAAAAAAAAAAAAAAAAAAAACAAGTGAACGAAAAAATATCAATGAGTGAAGAATGAAAAATCTGAGATTTTTATCAATCAAACCATGGAACGTACGGTGGCACTAAGGTGACATGTTGAAAAAAAAAAGAAAAACGCGAAAACAATGTTGGTGATCATTTTTCTTTTTTAGAGAAAAAAGAAAAACGCGAAAACAAAGTCACTGAGCCGTGTTCACGATTAGCCAATCAAAACTTACTAGAAATCTAGTCTGGAATACCTATCCCATACACTACGTGATAATCGCTAGACGTACACCGCTTACGCATGAACACCGTTTAGGCATGCTGTCAATAACCTCTATGCCCCGCCCAATTATTTTATCTGGTAGATAGTATAAAGGCAGATAAAAGCGAAATGTAGACATGCACATCGAATATATTAAACACTGCCAAAACCTCTTTTTTAACATGCAAAAATCATTTTCCATGACCAGTATCGTCGGTACACAGTCCAATTGTGTTTGTGAGACTGGTAGCATACCCAAAACCTATACATAGAAACAGATCGGTCTAAGAAGGTTATTGTTCATCAAACCCTATATAGAACAGACTCATTGGAATAATCTCTTCGAGAGGAATTCAATAAATACCCAAAACATAGGGTTTCCGTGGTTTCGGCAAGTTGTCAGATAGCTGATTTGAGTCTGAATCTACAAATTTTTTTAAATGCAATAATGAACGATTTTCAATTCTGTAGGCCTGAACTGTTTACGCACGGTCCCCAGAACGCTGCTCTGGGTCTATACTTACAGTTTTGTTTATGTTTATTTACGATTTAATATGATGTACACCGTTTAGCTTTCCTGCCTACATTATTTAATGCTACTTTCATAATTACAAAAACTTACCCAAACAGAGAGCCACCATTATTCGTGTACGTCTGACCCAATCAACGTAGGGTATGGGGTAGGTATTCCAGACTAGATTTCTAGTAAGTTTTGATTGGCTAATTCGTGGTCACGGCTCAGTGACTTTGTTTTCGCGTTGTTTTTTTTTTCGTTTTTTTTTTTGAAGGAACAGGAAAAACACCAAAAAATATTGTGTTCGCGTTTTTTTTCTTCAAAAAGGAAAAAACCGCTCACCAACATTGTTTTTGTGTTGTTTTTTTTTCCAAAAGAGAAAAACTCACATGTCACCTTAGTGCCACCGTAGGAACGTGCCAGTTTGAGTGCATCACAATTACTACGCAAAATATGATTAGTTTTTTTTTCAATACTGTGACGATTGGCAGTTGATGCAATCAAAAGAAAAGATAAGACTGTGCATGTACATTTATGTGACCCGACCGTTATGCTAAAAGTGACCTTCAGAGAAGTCCATAAAACAATGTCTCTAGAAACGTGTTTGCCAGACATCAAAAAGGGGTCACATTTGGTAAATGAATATTATAATAGGATATGATAAACACTCTAGTTCAGGAACATTACCGTAGTATGAAAAATTTCGATCCTAGTAAGTCTGCGCCGATTGCACTATTTACACTTCCCAGAAGGTCCCTTTTAACGCGACGAGTCACATATATTATTGTAAGAAACAAACGGACAAATTTTACACGTGCATACGTTCATAAACCAAAATACTTAAGAAAGTAAAAAATATAATATTTTATAGTTAACCGACTGTATGTAACAACAACAACATGTACATGATCAAATAAGAATGTAAGCAAATAAAAATAGGACAATTATGAGACACTGTGTATAAGGTACGTCGAAGTTTCTGTGTCCATTGCTACCCTGAATAGCTGAAAATACAAAAAATATACAGATAAACAGTGTTGCTCTAAAAGCAACAGAACAATATGTGTTTATGTCCTTATACGGTAGAAACTTTCTGATTCTGACATGGCTCAGGCAAATACATATTGGCTTATTGAGCGAGTAATTTTGAAATTGTTTTGTCCAACTTCTGCTAGAATACCTTTACCTTATCACAACAGGTGATAATAGGCTCTGCTACGCTTGCTTAAATATTATTGGGATAGTACCCAATGTAAACGGGACTTGTAATGTGCAAGATATGCAATCAACCGAGAATTCTAATATTCCACTATTGAAATAGGAAAATTGTAAGCAGCACAGCTTTTGCCTCTATAAAGTCAAATATCATCGGTGTTCATAAAACTCATAACTGCAGCTTTAAACACGGTTTCTGATGAAAAGAACTGATATGTGTTTTTCAAATGATGATTTCAGAAAGAAAGGGAACAGTTCAACAACCGATTTACAGTATCTACTTAAAGCCATGGAAACAACAGCTTCCACCGTATATTCTCACCCTTGCAAGTGGCAGTGTTACTACTCCATTCCCCGTCTGATTGACACACAATGGTAGTATTTCCAACGTTAACATATCCCGTATTACAGGAGTAGGTCGCTGTTGATTTGTAAGCTGTACTTGGTGCTGAATATGCCCCATTATTGATCGTTGGAGGGGTACCACAATCTGCAAAGAATAAAACATTGCGAAAGTCTAAGAGGCATTCTAAATTTATCACTTCAAAATATAAACTCTATATTATTGGTACTCATTGCAGACGATTCCAATAAGTACACTCATAGGCTTTGATAACCAACAGACGAAATATTGCATTTTGGGAAGTCAATGCGCCTTCTTATTCACGGTGGATAATCACGTGATACAATTTTTTCAGAAAATCTTCAATAATTTTGTAAATACGGGACCAATTTGAATTCGGTTTGTAGGAGAGAATGTGGACAGACGTCATGCATTAGATGGACATGGTTGATTTTTGAAAATTCAACTGATAAAAAAGTTATTGAAGATAAACCAAATTATTGGTTTATCTTCAATAACTTTTTTATCAGTTAATTTTTTAAAAATCCAGCACGTCCAGCTTATTTCTGACATTTTCCCACCTTCTCTGCTTCAACCGAATTGAAATTTGTCAAGTATTAACAAAATTATTGAAGACTATCGGAAATTCTGAATCAAGTGATTATACACCATGCTATTTGTAGCTCTGATATCAGCATTGGCTGGGGTAGTTTCGCAATCTCGAATAAGGAATCTAGTTAAAGTCTTATTGAATTGTGTTTAGTTATTTTGTAAAAATCTTAGAATAAGAATTTGATATACTTTAGTAAGCCTAATCTTATTGGATTTATATCTAGAAGATATCAGGTCTTTTTTATTCTTTTAAGAAATAGCAACGCTTAAATACGTGGGTAATCTATTTGGGGTAATTTTAAACAATTATAGTTTTGGTGCATTTGTCTCTTTTGAACAGATATTTATTTATTCAAGTCTGAAATACCTGGCATATAAATGTTCGTTGGATGCAGAAAAAACCCTTTCCATTCAGCTCTATGCTATCAAATGCAGGGGTGTACCGACCAAATAGGGTTCACAAATTCTATAGCTATATTAGGCTTATTGCATCATCTGAATTTTGTCATTTCGCGTACAATTATGAACACAAAGACCTGCACGTGGGCGTTTTTCCATTACTGAGAGACAAATAATTTTTGCCCAGTATCAAAAACGGAATATTGAAGATTCAAAACCACAAAGAAGGAAACATCCGGTTTGATAGCCACCTTTGTATTCCCTTCCTTCCAAAACAGATTGACTTGACGTCCATAACAGAGATGACCCAGGAAAATATTGAGACAAAAAAAAAATGGCGATGACCAGCATGTTCTCATTTTGCCTCAACATTTTCTTTGTAGAATTGTTCTCAAATGATATATTAGAGTTGAAAACATTCATCTTGTGGTCTGCATCAGCTTCCGAATTGGTATAGTCACAAGTATTTGCCGTTGGAAAAGAGTTTATGACTGAAGAATTTGGCCTGGCATGCTATCTACAGGGATATCAGAATGTGTCGCTTTTCTGAAAAAGAAACCCCACCTTTTGGTGTACAAGACGGTGCTGCCACGTCCCAGTTACCATCGGAACCACATGACCTTGAACTTGACCCCACAAGGTTATATCCTACAGTACACGTATAGGTGGCTGTATCTCCGTATTCTGTACCATCATAAGTTGTGACCTGACCGTTTGCTGGATTTGTTAGTGCTCCACAATCTGGAAAATGACAAAATTTTCAAATGCTCGAATGTACTTTGATTTAGATGCTTTAGGAATATAATGGGTACCTTGATATAGTTATCATTATATTACAATCGCCAAAGCCTCTCTTATCTGACAAACGTAATATCTAGATTGAACATGAAGATTTGAATTCAACAGAATCGCACGGCACTTTGGCCTGGTCATACGCAACTCTGCGTTCATATCATACATGTACTTTTAAGAAGTGTGGAATTCTGTCGAAGGATGTAACTTTTCGTTAATAATTACTTGGTCGTGATTTTGATGTTGTTATAGCATTTGAGATCACCAAGATACCATATCCACGTTGATATATTACGATGAAGAACTATGTTGTCCTTCAATAGCTTCTTTATAACATGTAGCAACGACAAAAGAGCAGCATTGATCCTAATCAGAATGTTGTAAGACACAGACTGATGTGGAGACACAGTTGTCACAAATACACAGGTCGTGTGTTCAATTCTCGGATCAAATGAATTTGACAGGCCCTAATTTCTTCGGGTAGGATATATATAGTTTATTCATAATAAAAGTATTAACATAGTTCAATATGCATTTCACAATAAAAGAAAAGTTATGTGTCTAAATTCCTAAACATGTGAATAATTTTTAAAGCATCTATATCTATTAAAACTATACTAATAACTTAATAATTGTATCTATTTAAATCTATGTCTATACATCCATTACAAGGATAACACAAAAAAGATGTTAAATCTTATTTCCATTGTGGTCCTTTTAATGGGAGCATAAGCATAGGAAGGCAACACAAAATTAGGTTTTTATAAAGGAAATGAAAGACTGTAGGAAAATAAATAATTGACTAGACATATATCACAGTGCAACTACAGACAATAAAAGGACATATTTCAATTAAGTAAGAAAAGTTTTACTTTTGATTTAAAAGAATTGAGATTTGAAACGTCTTTTAGAGAACTTGGTAAAGAATTCCATAATTTAGATCCACTAAAAGCGAACCTTTTTTACCATTAGAGCCAACCTTGGGTAAAATAAAATTGCCGGTGGAATGGGAGCGTGTATCGTAAGAGTGAACAGCATCAAAAGAGACAAAGTTATCATTCATGTATTCAGGGCTTAACCCATTCCCTAATTTGAAAACATTGCACAGAATTATTTGTTCGACTCGTTTTTCCACAGGAAGCCAATTCAACCTTTTAAAATGTTCAATACTAGTATGTGCAGTGTGCTCTAAATTTAAAACAAAACGAATTAATTTGTTTTGAGTAGTTTGAAGTTTATTCTTTAAAGCTTTACTGAGACCATTGTACCAAAATGAACAAGCGTTATCATAGTGACATTGTATAAGCGACGTGGCAATTAGTTTTTTTTGTCTGCTCAGTAAGAAAGTTGCGTTTTCTGTACAAAAACTTTAAGCGTGCGTTTGCTTTCTTCAATACTGAGATAGCAATATCATCACCAGACAAAGACTGATCAATAGTGACACCCAAGTATTTAACTGAAGATGAATATTGTATTTCAAAGCCATTACAAGATACATTTAAAGATGAATTTGATTTAAGTTTGTGTTTTGAACCGAAAAGAATTGTTTCTGTTTTTCCTAAATGAAGTGATAGCTTGTTGTCTATTAGCCACTCACTTATTGAGTTCAAATCTTCACTGAGTTGACTTTCAATTGAAGCCCTTGATTTATTTGCAACTAAAATAGCAGAGTCATCGGCATACAACAAAAGTTTATTTTTGATAACAGCTTGCATATAAGATGAACGTTAGTTGATTCAAAGCTACCAACAACATATCAATAATAATTGTCAATCATCATTTACGTTCGAAAGGTTGTTATTGTTGTTACGAAAGCAGTATATGCAAATTTTGGAATATCAAACGATTAATATATGGTAATAATGGTATATTGTGTTATTCAGGAAATATACTTAATGGGAAGGAAATCTGGGAAGTTTGTGTTTGTATTGATAAATAACACTCGGTTACACTCCAACAGTTAAGTGGCGACTTTTACAAATTCAAATTCTATTTGTGTATTTGTGAAGTCGGCAATAAGAATTGTCATAGTTCATTATTTTGCAACAAGGAAAAATATGACGCAATGTTGCATTTAATATTATACAGAAACATTCAAAACATGAAGAGTATACAGAAATGATAGTATAAACTTATAAAAATACACCGAATATAATAGGGTTAAAATGAATTTCTATTTGGCCCGAAATAATGCGATGCTCCACACAATTACTCAAAATCTCACTGATCCAATGTTGATCGATGCCTGAAATATCTAGCATGAGTCCTCTAAGTATTTAAAGGTGGTGGTCTTTCTTGGTAGAAACATTGTGACAAATGAAGAAATTACCTGTCACAAACAATTTCATCATTTTCCCACAATGTTTTTATAAGTCTTTACCTTTTGGGGGCGTCACCATACAGGAATACATGAAATCGTTAGAATTGTACTCTTGCTATGTAGAGAAGTTGTGCACCTATTGGTTTGAGTCTGATAGTCGAACGTGAGAAAACTAGTCATTCGAGTATGGCCTTTAACATAGCATTTTAGAGCGTTAACAGTTTAATTGTGTTACAAAGGAAAACACATATATATGGAAATGGGGCACTTAAAGCATATTATAATCAGCTTTCTATGTCTGCCTGTCGTCAAATGTAGTCTTTCGCGGATCTCATCTGCAGACTGGATACAGTTATTGAAAGTGCTATAAGAGAACAACATAATAGATTATGCCCTGATCAGACTACGTACATGTATATACACAGGCTGGTCTTGAACCATGTTTGTATCGCTTGTCTTAACGGACCATTTCCAGATCTCGCCACATATGTATTTAGTAAAGGTTTGTGATTAAGTGTTTCATGGTCCTTTTGTTATTGTAACCCGCAAATTAATAATCAGCTCCTGGTGGGATTCGATCCTAGGACCTGAGCAGACATTCTACCAAGTCGGTATAAAAGCTAGCTTGCACGGCGAGATAGTATAGGTGTCCCTTATACTGCACCCGGCTACATGCACCTCCTCGACAATTAAGATTCTTCCACGAATCTTTTATCAACATCATGAACTCACTACTTTTACAAGCTATTACTTCATGCATGCTTTTTACGGCAGGCGCCAAATGTAACCCGCTCATAAATAGTTGACTCCTGGTGGGATTCGATCCTGGGACTTCACCGCCCCTAATGGTTCTTTTGTTATTGTAACCGGCAAATAAATAATCGACAACTGTCGGGATTCGATCCTTGGACCTGAGCAGACACTCTACCACGTCGCTATAAAAGCTATCTTGTGGGGCGAGATAGTAAAATCGCCCCTTATGTAACACCCGGCTACATTATTATTTACCTTTATTAGTTGGCTGAAAAGGTCAGTATAACTAAGCGTTAGATACCTTTAATGACACATGTTGGGAAGGGTGTCTGCCATGTACCATCGACCTGACATGTTCTAGATGATTGTCCAATTAGATCATATCCAGGATTACACGTGAATGTCGCGGTTTTTAGGTATACTGTCCCCGACGAAAAGTCAACTGCAACATTTGTAGGAGTTACCGGTGTGCCACAGTCTGAAAATTAATCAGGATGTCTTTCTGTTCTCTTTTTATTATTCATCTGTATTGGTTAATTGAAAGGGCCAGCATCAATAAGCGTTAGTTAGGGTAAGTAGGGACAAAACACAACCCTTCAGGAAAGACCGATGTATCTCAAAACAAATCATATTTTGAAAACGTCAGTAATTACCTTTAATGACACATGTAGGGAAAGGTTTCTGCCAGGTACCATCAGCCTGACATATTCTAGATGACTGTCCACTCAGATCATATCCCATATTACACTCGAATTTCGCGATATTTCTGTAATTTGTCCCTAACGAAATGTCTACACCACCATTTGTAGGAGCAGCTGGTGTACCACAATCTGAAAACAAAACATTTTGAAATGTCTTTCTGTTATCGTTTTATTATTCAACTTTCAATTAAGAAAGTCTCAGGACGCTATCATTAATTTTGCATTGAGCATGGCTATAGTACATTTTGTGTGCTGTACTTGATAATGCAAAATATGTGTATAACGAAGGACAATGTTTCACATCAACCTTTTTATATTTATAAAAGAAATTTGATTAGTACATGCAAAACCGAGGTCTCGCTGGAACCAATCAGATTGTCGACTGATTCATTTGTGATGAGTAACCAATTCATGACAACGGGCGGGAAAAGGCATTGCATTTGCAAATCAAAAACGCGAAGACGGACGATTTTTCCTAAGAATTTCACTGCAATGGACAGGAATTTCCTATCTTTAATCTACAAATTATTATACTTTCGACAATTCGGCAAAAAAAAGCAGCTAAATTTTGCCTGACCCACATGACATATGACGCGAAAGACAACGCACGTTAATGACGTCATCAATAATGGACGTAAACAACCTCCAGAACAACCGCAAGAAAATCGGACTAAATCCGCCAAGGGTGAGTACAAACGTAGGTGAGTTCAACCTTGGCTAGCGAAGATGATATAATCTCGTATGAGGTAGATTTTGGGTCAGACCAGACCAGGAGGTTCTAATGTATCTGCGATTGAACGTGAAAAATATACAGTATAACTCCGTTTGCACTCTAGCATCTTCATATATTGACCGACAAGACGTCAATTTGATACCTTGACATAATATTGGTGACTATAAGGTCTTGTAAACATATGAATGTGATTTTCAGTTTGATCGGGCTACAAATATGACAGTCATGAGCCTTTGATTTTGACAAAGATGCCCTCCCTTGACTTCATGTACATTCTACTTTAGATTTTATTGACAATCGTGTTATATCTCCTTGCAGATACCATATAAAAGTCACTCCATGTATCAAGCACTTTGTCACAGTAACATTTCAAGAAGAAAGTGTATGTATAAGTCATGGCACTTATACGTGAGTTACACTAATAATTTCATTATACGTATCCATTACAGAAAAAGAGCATTTCGGTCACTTAATGCGAGCAGTGGTAGGTGCAAATACTCTTACAACTGTCTTGCTTTAAACCCTCAATTTCTATTATTAAAAACAGTTTTGCACAACAACTACGTTCTAACAGTCCATCATATTGAAACGTTAAGACATTACTCACAATGTCGTATCGTAACACTGGTAGAGAAACCTACGTGGAACGAAACATCTTTTCTACGGTATTGACCCAACAACTGTGGCATTGTTCCTTAAAGATATACAGTTGTATCTATTTTGTCTCTATATAAAAACCTAAGTCTTTTGAACTACAAAGTTAAATGAAATAATATACCAACAATTTCAGTTCAAAAAAGAAATCACAGGACGAGTATGAATTCGCAGTCCAAATATTAGTCTTGGTAAGCAAACCTACAATATGCAAGCAATATGCAAAGCATTTATATGTTTGAGAACTCCAATACTCAGAAGATTTTATAGAATAAGCCTATATGAGCGCATAGCAGTTCTTAAGCTGTTGCATCTAGTATACATTAGGCATTTAGTAGCAACAAAAAGAGGGGATGAAATAATTCTAACTTTGTTATTTCAATACCAACCCCTACTTTGTGATCATTCATTTGAATCGTCTCGACGAGACGATTCCAATGAGTATCCACAACATAGCATTTGGTGAATAATAAATACGATATTGCATTTTGAAAGGCTTTCTTCCCCGATTATACGTAGCTCTGGATTACCATAAATGACGCAGGTCGGCGTACTTCCACCCCAGTTTGTTCCATCGCAGATTCTAGTGCTGGCACCCGACAGTGTGTATCCAATTTCACAAGTGTAGGTTGCCGTGCCCCCCGTTGTTGTTGACGCTGCATAAACAACACCGTTATTAGGTCATGGCGGTCTACCACAGCCTGTAAATAAACCATATCCATAAGACAAAATTTTAGACTAGTCCAAATTTAAAGATATTGCAGACTAAAATGTCAAATGAACAATAGTTTGTTGTTTTTTTTGGGGGGGGGTATTTTTTTTTTTTTTTTTTTTTTTTTTTTTACATTTGTTCGCTCTTTCAGGGAAGATCTAGACACACAAATTCTTCATTTTTTAAAATAGTTTCACCACATCTTTTTTCGAAATGTGTAAAAACGTCATTTTGGGGAATACGCTATAAAAACGGAGACTTGTGCGGTGGGATTTCAAACATGTCGTATTAATTGAAACCCTATTTAAATGTGAATCACTATTGGTGATTTTGAAGTATGAAACAAACTTGTCTGCAATTTGAACGTCTTCTTTTTAAAATAACAAATGCAAATTAGATCTTTACAGTTCGAAACTAAACCCTGCATTTAGATGAGCGCTTATCCGGAAGAAGGTTTAAGAGGACAACATGGATCTTGATCAGCCTGCGTATCTCACATTTTAGACAATTATTGCTTAAGTTTTTATTTAAAAGAATAGTTACTTCAAAAGTTGAAATCACTAATCCTTATTATATAGATTTCACAACAAGTTTCAATATAAGGATTTGTACTATATATTTGCACCGATACCACACACAGTTTACTTCTAATGAAGATTAAGGTTCCAAATCTGATCCAGAACCTTGTCGTTTATAGCATCTTAATAACATGCATGTAGTTTACATATTACTGATCATATTGGAACAGTTGGATGTATATCATGATGGAGACAAGTAACCATAACTGCTGGCTCGGACGTAACTTTATGTAAATGCAGTTAACATAATTTGCTAATATATTATATTAGCCAGGATCTAAAAAAAACATTCAAGGTCAGTTTGCGTATACATGCACTCTGTTCATGAAGAATGTTGGTCTCCAATAGATCTTTCTTGACCAGTAGTCACCGTAGGACAGCAGCATGAACCCAGGTCAGGCTGCGCTAAGCTACAGGGTGATCCTGAATTAAAATGCTATAAATGACATTTTTCAAGATCCCAGCTCATATTTAATCTCCTACACGGAAAAGATAATATAACTTACCTTGTGAAGCGGCGAAGTGCAAGTTCATCACATTAATGAAGAGATGAATGAAGACAATGATAGTCACTTTTACTGCAAACATGATAGTTGAATTTTTACTCAACAGTCTGATTGTTTCTAATATATTTTATATCATGAATAATCCACAGAGCTATAGATAATAGAGGATGGTGGCTTTTCAACACGTAAAATTACATTTATTGCCAATCAATGCCTTTTTCATGGGTACTCATTAGAATCGTCTCATGGAGAAGATTCTTATGGTTACTCACAACAATGAATTTAGATTTGAATTAACAAATTTTGACGCATTTAGCCCCTCTTATTTGCTGCTCGAATTTCACGATGTAAAGAGGATACATGTAATGGTTGCTTCGTTTATTCGATGCTCTAAGTACTTTAAACGAAGTCCAATATATAGTTCCGATCAACCCTTTCCCAAATGACAAAAATATGCACTTGTTCAAATTGCCGGCTGTTGTAGACAACGGTATGGATGCTGATCAAGATTTATTTTTGTACAATAAATCAAAGAAAATATTGAGGTTAATGGGGAAAATGTTGTTTGTCAATGTTTTCCCAAACTGCAATGTCTTATTTGGGAAAAGGGTAAATACTACAACTGAGTCACTTTGACATTAGGATAGGAATGATTGTCAATTCCCCTTCCGAAACACTACGCGCTTTTGACCTCTCTAATAGAAAAGGTCTTGTAAAATTTCGATTAACAAAATGCTGATAATCAGCATTTTCTCGTTTTGACTCAATATTTTTGTGCTATATTGGTGTTTAAATCTTCCTTTATAATACCAATGATACCATACTTTATAGGATTATACCATGATACAATATAATCTGTTGTCTACATCAGTTTTCAAATCAGAACATTTTAAAAATTTGTCGTTTAGGCAGAGCTAAGTTGTCATTGGCGAAGGAACAAGTGAACAATGTATCCAATATTATGTTTCAATCTTGATCTATATTGCGGTTAAAATTCCTCCCACTTGCTTCTTTGTTGCTGCGCCCTTGCTGATTCACTTTGTTAAGTGTACGAGCATATGACGTCAATATTATACTTTGCAATGCTATCCAACACAGTAAAAAGGTCGCGTGATGACAGGGTAACATCTTCTATGTCCATCCGTTGTGGGTTAATTTTAAAATCGCTTTCTACTGTAGTTCAATTATTTTTTTGAATTTCACAACCCATTCAATTTTGCAAAGTGTAACACTGCGGACCGCCATCTTAGTATTTTGACTTATTTAAGTCGATGTCGGCTCTTCCTCCAAATTGCACCTAAGTTTACTGTATTTGCGCGATTGTGTTGGGCACAGACTTTTGACGATAGGCTTTGGAAAAGATTTTTGAAAATGAAGAAATTGCTTGTGACATTCAATTTCTTTATTTTCCTCGATGTGGTACGAGTTGGATATAATAATCGAATGGGTGTGGTATGTGTTTCATGCTTTGACTTCAGTTAATTCGATTGTTTTTGTATATATTATGTTGAAATGTACACCATTTTAAGCTACAGACAGTATTTATATATCTTATGGCAGTAACCATTTCTAAGACTGAGATTGGTTTAGAAATGCAATTGCAGGACCTTTAATTGAAAAATTTAAATTAGTCCTTAGAACTACAAAGTTGAAATGTATTTCTTGGAAACAAAAGACAATTCATTTGAAGCTACGAAGACGGTCCCCTTTAAGGGGGAATGCTCTAGTTTGCATTTTTTCCCAATAATAGAATTTATTTATATTTTGCATGTTGAAATTACGTGTTATTACCAAATGAAAAATGAAATAAAAATGGATGGCAGTAGTCAAGGCTATGATCCTAGACCAGATTTTTGAGTAAATTTTCGGAGAAATTTGGGCGATTGCGTAACCGGATCGAACCGGTCGCGCGAGCAGACGACGCTTCAGAGGTGTCCAATAGCGCGCGATTTGAAATGGCCATATTGGCGGGTTATGCGGTGCAGATTTCCAATATTTGAATATTGCGCCTTCTTGCGGGGCTTGCAGACGACGCTTTCTTGTTTATGGGCTTGCAGACGAAGTTTCTTTTTTGGTGGGGATAATTATTACTATGTAATACTTTCAGTAGCTATCTTAGATTCAAGACACTCGCTGTATAACCGTCGTGTGACAAAATCCACAAAGGGACTATATTGCTCTTGAAACATCAAATAAAACAACAACGTTGAATAACGATAATATAGAGATATTTACATGCATCATTTATATGTTATTTTATATGTAGTGTCTATATGCCATAAGGAAGAGTGTTTAAGTCATTGGTGATCACGCGCTTATCGAAGACGATTCTGTAATCTTTGGTTTCTGTTTTGGTAATGACGTTACATCTTTCAGCATTTCGTGAAATTTTATGGTTATCTACGACCTTGATTGGCTTTACTTCTTCCCTACTTGTGACCATTTTGTGTAATGTATTGAAGTTGATATCCAATGCGTTTTTGAAATTTAAAGTGATCCCCCGTACCTTGCAAATAGAGGTTTGACCCTTTTTATTGGGTTTCAATAAATTGTAAGCATAATTCTTTGGACCACCCGTTACAAATTGTGTGATTGTATTATCGGGAGCTTTCTTATCTGGAACCTCATCTGTAAGGTCTCCCAAATAGTCTCCAAGAGGTGGCATCCATTGACCATGAGATGTGATAAATACGATTGAATCTGTGTCACAATACAAGAGACGGTTTCCAAGGGGTTTCAGATAACTATACAATTTAAGACGTGCCTGTGCCGTTGTGTAAGCGGCAATTACAACGTTAGTGCGGGAAGATGCTGGAATAAAGTCATCATTATGGACCCAGTCAACTTGAACGGATTCGTCATTGACGAACCTAACATTCTTTATTTCTTGTTTATCGCTAGTCATCATGTCGAAGTACTGGTCAGGTTGAGTGACAAATGTTGTTTGTGCCAAATTAGTACGTTGACCAAATTTCCCCCAAAAGGAATTCAACATTAGTTTTGCTAAAGATCTCAAGCCTGGGTTTTCAATGATCTTGTCAGAGTCAAGAAGAATACCCTCCTTGGCATAATAATCTTGTATGTATTTCTGCTTGGTTTGTTCATTAACACACCAGTCTGGCCAGCCACTGGCTTCCTGTTTGACCTTAAGAAATGTATTGACATACTCAGTAAACAACCCACCGGTCTTGGTTATAGGATCATACTGAGAAATGTCAAAATGCCAAACCTCGTACATTTTCAGTATTTTGTAACCCTGAGACACAGCCATTTTAAGCTCATCAGTGACCCATGTTCCAGTGAATGACCTTTCTTGTACAGTATGTTGACAAGATGAATTCTGATAGGTTTCGCCGCACGTACGACAAAGACTAAACAACAACTTTCCGTTGCATTTTGAAGGTAGGACAGGAATGTGCAACCCTCGCGGAGGTAAAACTTTGCATTTCATCAACCCTTCATAATGTTCCAGATCTTTAAAATGGTCAGTTATGATATCTGGATGACCCATTGGTATTTTGCCATTTTTATTCACCCATGGGTAGAGAGATGTCACATCATAGTAATTTATTGTTTTGGTATTTGAGGCTTCTTCATAGAGTTTAAAGGCCTCTGTTCGTCCACCGTAAAAGGCGTCCCTAGGTTCCAAAGGTGACTCTATTTCTAGGGCGTCTACAAAATCTTTCAATACCTTGCTCTCTGACAACTGTTGCTTAAATTCACATTCCCAGATGCATAGATAAGTAAACCCTTCAGATTCTAAATAAGCCTGTTTCTCTATGGTCTTTGTATATAGATCTGCCATAGACATTTCCACCACGGGGTTTATAATAGACTTGGAATAACATTTAGGACAACCATGCCAAAAGCACCCGTGAAATTCTAACGCAATTTGTTTTCCCTCGTGTTCGTAAAATCCATCCAATTTATAAGGACCTATTTGTTTTTCACCTTTATTCCGACCGTGCTGAATGGTAATGTTCTTTTCATGGGCTAGATAGGACAGCCATTGATAAGCTAGAGCTGACTGTCTCTCTTCTGGTCTATAACCATGAGGTGGTATAATACCAATGCTTTCAAATTCGAGAAAAAGAGTTCTGAATACTAGGTTACATGCCGATGCAATTGTGATACACTTTGCGAATGGATCTATCCCGTCACTTCCTTCCTTTTTAGTTAAACCCATGAATAACGACCTGAACTTCAAACAACATTTCCTAAGAATGTCGACATCAGATCTACAGTACCGTAATAACTCGACTTTGAAATCAAAATGATCATGACAATGCTTCTCATACCAAGACAAAAACTTAATCCTGTCGTTTGGCTTCATTCCGTCAGGGTTGTAGTACTTAATGTCCGGTAACTGATCTAAGACTATGGTTTCATTTTCGCGTCTGTTGAAAAGGTGGGGGAAGTAACCTTTGGCAAGCTCTTTTTCACCAAAGGCATCTGGCATGGCGGCTAATGCCATAGGAATGAAGTTTATTGAATCAATAAATCTAATTTTGCATTGGGGAATTGTTATTGACATATATTTTGACCCCGTTGTAATGACCTCGGGCAAAATGGCATTGTCATGAAGATAACGAAGTATTGGGTAGCTATCGTAACCTTTAAAGTTATGACATATAACAGTCGTGCCATTGTTTTCACCAGAAAAAAGCCATTTGCAAAAAGACATTATTGTACTTGGACCAGAAAAAAACCTTTCTTTCAAGCCACAATACTGACATTCGCAAGGCGCGGTGAAGTCGTTGTTTATACATTTTGTACATACTTTGTGTACAACACAAAGGTTGGGTACATGTTCATATGACCCACACCATGTCTTATTACAGTTTTTACACCCACGACATTTATCAGGTACATAACCCTTCTCGCATTCCTGATAAGTGTCTTGGGTGCACTCAAAATCGAAAAATATATATCGGGTTTGTTTCTTGTCGGATTTGTGCCCAGATGTTTCCTGCTGGTATTCGTCATCAACAGGATGCATATAGCATTGGTGTCCATCGGCATAGAAGTCCTTACACGTTTGACAGTAAGTCTCACCACAAACATGTTGTCGCTTGTGTTTGGTACGGTTTATCATTTGTCCACATTGTGTGCACTTATAGATTATCTGACAGGTGGATTTCCCCTGGTCAGATTTTTTCAAATGGTGCACAAAACATTCTTTATTGACAAACTTGCAGTTACATGAGGCGCAGTATTGTCAGTCTTCTTCTTTATTATCATGAAGACTTCTACAATAGTGACACGGTTCATTACATATGTGGCGTTCCTTATGTTGGTATCCCTTCTTGCACTGTTGACAGAAGTAGCTTCTATTGAGGAATCCTGTCATAGACGTGATGACGTCATAATGGTTGTCATGGGAATATAAATAGATCGGTATTCCTCCTCTCGGTCCATTAAACACAATGGCATTATAATGTTCCTTTGAAAGTATGTGTATTTGGTATCCACTTAGAGCGTCTTGAAATTGTTTTATTTCTTCAATGCCGCATTCACCAAGTGGTACATTTGCTCGTTCATGAAGATTCACCGCAAGTTCCCTTTTAACGTCTCGTCCTAGTCGAATACTATTCCATCTTGGATCTTTTTCAACACGTGCAATTGCTGTTACTAAGGCACGTGCACAGCACAAATTGTCTTTGTTTTTTATTTGAATAATGCTTTGTTTTCTCTCTACCATCTTTGAAATATCCACAAAACCCTTTCTGTAGCCAGAACCTGAGATACTCTGGACATGGACCAACTCTATGCCAAATGTCTCGTCAAGCACAAATTGTTCATATGATTGTAAAACACGTTCGATTTCAGAGAGAATTCGATCAACAGTTAGTTCAGAGCGCCTCATAAAAGGCAATACAATAGGGAAATCTAATTGAGGATTGTCCAATGTGACACGCACTAAGTCTGTAGATGGCATGTTCTCTACTATATTATCGAAAATGGATTGGAAGATTTTCTTCACCGTCTTCAGAATATTTGGCAGCTCTTGTATGTCGATATCCGCGACTTTAATTTTGTAATATTTGGCTGATGTCTTGAATTTCTCTATATGTCGCTCACTAACGTTCGCTATAGTATAGAGATCATTAATGATTCTTCTCTTCTTAGAAACACCACTACCGTCTTCATCTGTAGCACGACGTTTTGGTGCTCCCCAGCCATGCTGAGAATGTAGATGATTCTCCAATACATCTTCTCTGTCGAACACTTTCAGACACTCAGGACAATGATGATTACTATCATCGGCATGCCGTTTCATGTGTCTGTCCAGGTTTTGTTTTCTGTTGAAAACCTTCTTACAACTAGGACATGCATATTTTTTCCAGTGGTTTTGCGAACGTCGGTGTTGTAGCAGCTGGCTCAATTTTGGAAAATCAGCGCCACACTCTTCACATTGGTAAGTAGCCATCTTTAGTTCTGAAGAAAAATAGTTTGTATTAGTCTCGAGTTTTAAAATGTGTCATATTAACTATATAGATATAACATTATTTAAATAAAATCTAGAAAAAAACAAATATGCAAACTTTTTTTAAATTCTAGTAAACTATATTATCATTAATAAAGCATGTTCGGTCGTTATTCACCAGGCGAGACTACAAAAATTCAGGCGAGACTACATAATATCAGGCGAGACCACAATAAGAAAAATATACCTTTTATTTATAATTCCTTTTAATATTTTAACAAATGTTTCTTAATGAACACTAGCGTTGGAATGAACCGATTTCCTAAATACAAAGCTTATATAGGTTTTCTTGCGCATGCGCAATGGCTATGAAATGAGTTGATCCTATATAAAATCTTTATTTGTTTTCAGTTCTCATTTGTAAGTTAGCCACCAGAGTGTCAACATGTTTTCCTCGCAGTGTCCAGATTGTCACAAGGGATTTTGTAGAAAGGATGCTATGCTGAGACATTTTAAACAGAAACATAATATGCCTTTGCCACCACCACCACCACCACCACAAGGAACTCAACCACCACCACCACCACCACCACCACCACCACCACCACCACCACCACCACCACCACCACCACCACCACCACCACCACCACCACCACCACCACAAGGAACTCAACCACCACCACCACCACCACCACCACCACCACCACAAGGAACTCAATCGCCACCAGAAGAAACGATATTTTACCACCCATTTACTATGATGATATCTGGTCCCACAGGTATTAGTATTTCTATATTTTTCAAACAATTAAAAGGATAAAATGTCTATGTGTCAATGATTTTAAATTTCACACCCTAGAATTTATAAAATGGGTTTCTTTTCTAAAATCCATTCTTGTTTTATAATTAGAAACTGGAATTATTGCTTCTAATTGTATGCTTATATTTTCTTTATTCTGTAGTTTTTAAATAAATCATAACTTCATTTTTGGTAATTTTCAATTGACAATTCATATATTTCTAAAAAAAGTTTTTAAATAATAGAGTTTTTTATGATAGAATTTCGACTATCATTTAGGGATATATTGTTCTTCTTCTCTTAACCTGTTCATGTTGTAGCGTATCAAATATACTAAATTAAATTGATGTTTTTCAGCGTGTGGAAAAACAACAATGGTGAAAGATTTATTGATGAATCACAGCTCAAAAATTCATCCGAACATCCAAAGGATTGTGTGGCTCTATAAAAGATGGCAGCCCTTATACACCATCATACAGAAATCTCTGCTGCCTAAAGTAGAATTTATACAGGGCATCCCAACTGATTTAGATGAAGATGATTTCTTTAATTCTAAGATAAACAATCTATTGATTCTGGACGATTTATACTCTGAGGCCGGAAAAGATAAGCGTATCACAGACCTGTTTACTGAAGGGTCACATCATAGATCCTTATCCGTTATATCTATAAACCAGAATTTATTTGGAAACAAGGATCCTACACAAAGAAGAAACTGTCATTATTTGGTATTGTTCAATAACCCGATAGATAGCCAGTCTGTAATGACATTGGCAAGACAAATGTATCCTGGACAAAGTGATATACTATTAAAACAATTTTCAAAAGCTACAAAGTATCCTTATGGATACTTACTGGTGGACCTAAAGCCGTTTACACACGATAATCATAGGTTAAAATGTATAAGACAGAATTTCCAAAATTCACCTTGCTCGGATCACGTGATTCCAGTTCAAACTATAAAAGAAGAAGTTTTGACAAGCGCAAATCATTCTGCAGTTGGAGTTCAGACAAGTCACATCGAGGATAACTCAGTGCTAGAAAATTCGCAAAATAATTCCGAAAATAATTTTGAACAAATTATGGAAAACAAGGGACAAGCTTGTGATGATTGTGGTCAGTTATTTGACACAGTTCACGACGTGCAAAGACATGTCAAAAATGGGTGGTGTCCCGAACATATGGACCAAAGGAAACGAAAGCACGATGAAATGAACGATAGTGACACAGACGACGATTCTGTTGAATATAATTCGGCTTACGTACAATTATGGAAAAGAGCTCGAGAAAATAACAGTGGTAAATTTGATAAAATTTACAATGCATTAACAGATAAAGGAGAGGACAGTGAGACTGCACAAGAAATGGCCGAAGACCGCATAAAACACTACGACGAAAAAGAGTTTTTCGGCAAATATCAATCGTTAATAGATAATTACATTTTACCACTCAGAAGCAATAAAGCGCATCAGCAAATAATGGCTCAAATAGATAAACTGATCTCCAAAGGTCAAAATACAACCTCGGCTGTAAAGAAAGTCATGAGGAAACATAAGAACACATTTCAAGAGCTCTTTGATACGGAAATTTCCGATGATGACGAAGAAGAGGGATCAGATGAAGATGACGTCAGTGACGAGGAGAGTGACTAGTAAAATGTATAAAAGTAATTCAATTCTATAAATTTATTTATTAGTGTTGTGAACTCTGTACAGTGAACATGGCCTCTTGGAAAAAATATTTAAAAACTATTTACAATGACGTAGCACACCCAGGGGGTTTTGCGGGCCCACAGAAATTGTACAAAGTGGTGAAATCTGAAGGAAAATACCAAATAGGCATGCATAAGATTCGTCAATTTTTGCATGATCAAGAGTCCTACAGTTTGCATAAACCAGTCAGAAGACAGTTTCAAAGAAACCATGTGATCAGCGCGGGAAAAGACGACTTATGGATGGCTGATTTAATGGACATGGTAAAATATGCTGATTGGAACCAGGGCTACAAGTATATTCTTCTAGTGATTGACACGTTCTCCAAATATATTTGGCTGCAACCATTGAAGTATAAAACAGGCGGAGAGGTGGCAAATGCATTCAAGACAATATTTGATTCTTCAAAACGATCACCAACTAAGCTCATCACTGACAAAGGTAAGCATATTTTTGTCGTCTGTAATTAGGATTTATACTTTCCAAATAAATGAAAACTTCTTTATGTTACGTTGATTTAAATGAGTTTATGACAAAGGCAGCGTATTTTCCCTTTAAATTTATGTTAAATTCTACATTTTACATTTAATGAATTGAATTTTACATTTTATAATTTAATTTTTACAATATAATTTTTTACATTTATACAATGAGTATGAATAATTTTATGTTTGACAGATACTACACATTCATATCTTTTTTCAGGTCAAGAATTCAGAGCCAAAAAGGTCCAAGATCTTATGAAAAAAGAAGAAATACATTATTTTCCAACACAAAATGAAACAAAAGCGTCTACGTCAGAACGTGCTATTTTGACTATAAAAACCCGGCTAATGCGGTATTTCTCCTACGAAGATACAGCAACATTTCTACCCGTATTACAGGATATTGCTGGCAATTATAATCGCACTTATCACAGAACTATTGGAATGAGACCAGTGGACGTGAAAAACAATAACCAAGAAGAAGTGAGACTCGCCACTTTTATGGCACAAAAATCTAAACACACGGACAAAAAACTCAAATCATTTAAATTCAAAATCGGTGACTTAGTACGCATAAGTCATCTAAAAACAGTGTTCACTCGCGCATACGACCAAACCTATACCGGCGAAATATTCAAGGTACATAAACGTTATCACAGAGGAACTCTTCCGATTTATAGGCTAAAAGATTTGCAAGATGAGGACCTGAAGGGAACTTTTTATCAAAGCGAACTTCAAAAAGTTAACGTGGATCCTGATCAGGCTTGGAAAGTGGAGAAAATATTAAAGACTCGTGGCAAAGGACAGAACAAGGAATATCTTATTAAATGGAAATTTTATCCGAAACAGTTTAATAGCTGGATTAAAGCCAGAGACATTGAGTAACTAGTAAAAGTTTTGATGTTATATACATGTGTACATATTTGTAAATAAAGGTGTAAAAAATAACGTCTTGTGTTGTTTGTTGGAGAGCGAGATAGCGCAGATTCGTATAAGTAGGCACCCGTTTGGTATGCAGATTCCCAAACCAAACTAGTCTGTTAAACAGTGAAAACCCAGTCACTATATTACTGCAATAGTGAAATAAACCAATAACTTACCAAAAGATTTGTTTTGTGATAGCGTCGACCAAAAATCGATTAAAGCGTCTGTCTTTAATTTACATCAATTACTACAGCAGCGAAAATTTTATCAATGAACCGCATCGTTATATACTCACTGGACGAGTCAATTGTAAATACAGGTTATAATGTTGTGCAATTCTCCTTTTACTGTATTTAAACCCTATCGACACACACTACCTTTGTACCCTTCACGCATGGATTCGTCCAAAATTCAGAAATTATACACCTTATCAGTTAGGTTTTAACCTTCATCGAGAGCAGATGTATTATTGTTCACGCTATAATATTGGAAAAATAGCAGACGAAACATGCTGAAAATATACTCCGCTATATGCGAGAAAAACGCGTTTTAAACCTCGTTATCTTTTCGCTATAGTTCAATGATACCTTACTGTAGTTAAGGTTTAACACTTTACATTAAACGATGTAAAACAACTTGGTTTACGCTCGGGTTATCATTGACTTGTAGTGTATACAAAAAGATCGTCTGCTCAATGACGCTTTAACCCTTTCCCTAAACGGCAAAATATAGGGTGGTCCAAGTTTGTTATTTACAGATGATAAAATTGATATTAATGAAAGTATATAACTAAAAGAAGACTTTGTGTACAATATAGCCCAAAATATTTCAAATGTCCCATTCACTTTTTATCTATTCAAATAAGTTTAACAGGCTTTACCTCATAGCGTGACACTCGTATGTAACGACCGCTATCTTTAAACGTTTTCTTGGTCGTCTACTGTCAAACATATATGCCCAAGGGCTTTCAAATAAACAGGACTATTGAATCAACGTTAAAAATAGAATTCTGCGCATTGCACAACAAGGTGAAATGATGTTGATGATTGATTCCTAAAAAGCATGCATTTTCTCATTAATGACAGCCGAATTACTGCTTCTTGTCTTACCAGTATATGGATAACCTTGATGTGGTCCTTTGGCGTCTGCTTGATGAGTTAAAGGTTTTAATCCTGTCTAATACCTATACCTTTTGTCGTCTGACCAACTCTCTTGGCTAATATGGTTATTAGCGCTCCTTATGTATGAATATACCGTTTGAATTTATTCCGTCAAAATAAAACGTCGTCTGCAAGCCCCGCAAGATATTCAAATATTGGATATCCGATACTCACCGCGCAACCCGCCAATACGGCCCTAATTTCAAATTTCAAATCGCGCGCTATTGGAAACCGCTGAAGCGTCGTCTGCTCGCGCGACCGGTTCGATCCGGTTACGCAATCGCCCCAATTTCTCCGAAAATTTACTCAAAAATGTGATCCCAAGTAACAGCTTAGACTACTCATCGATCTTGTTTGAATTCTAAAGGCATTTGTATCACATACCCCTACAACGAAAAAATGCACAATCCATTGCATCTGTCCAAGGTCACTAAAATGCTAAAAAGTACTGAATGGTCATCGTTTAGTCCCGAAAATGGATTTAGAGAAACGTCTTACATTTAATAAGAACAGAAAACCCAAAATATGTTCTATTATAAACGCGTAAATGTATAAAACAGCATACTCACGTGTTCAGTTAGATCAAAGAAGCTGAAGTGATGTATGTCAAAATTTGCATATTTTTGGAAAAATAAGTTATAGATAATAGAATTTGATAAAACTCCCTCACTGTACTTAGCAACATGTCCTGGTAATAATTCAAAAAGAAAATGTATAGGTCATCGCACTTATTGGTGAATTACAGCAATTTTTATCAGCTACACATGAATAAAATGAGGCAAAACTTTGGTAACTGCATTCACACTTACAACTGTCTTGCTCTAGATAATCAATTTTCATCTTGAGGAATTCAGTTTCGCATGATAAATACGCTTTTACCGTAGAACATGGTAAATTGTAATGACGTGTTATATTGTTGAAAATAGGGTAGCGAAACATAATGGTACGAAACATTTAAATTTCTATAGTAATGACCGAGTGTTTCACAAAACTGGAGCATTTCCCTTAAAGTGACATTTCACGATCATGTTTACATAAATCTTACTTTTTTTTCTATCTGTAAGAGCATGTTTTCTTATGAAAATTCTGAAAATTTCAAGCCAAAATATTGAACCGTTTACGAGAAATATATATTTTTGTTCTAAGATTAAACAAATTGTTGTGGACAACAGTTCAGATTTGTCATTTCTGTCTCAACTTTGAATGCGTATTTTTTCGCTTATAGATAACAACTTCAAAAAACTGATAGCGTTTCTACGCATTAGAATAAATAATCTTCGCATCAAGACATGCTTTTAAAAAATGAAATAAATGTGAATTGTCACTTTAATGCAAACTTATTTCAATATCTACCAATAGATATCGCAAAAGTCGATTACCATATATCTGATTTGGGCATTTTTGGCTAGCTACTTTCAAGATGTCAGCGCCCTTAAAATGCATACACGTGGTGCATACTGTCAGCGGAACATTTGCTTCACAAACTTGCATAAAGTAATCAAAGTACTGAAAGTACTGTTTGGAAGCAAATTTGTCAATAATATAGGCCTGTCCAGAAGTATAGTACCCTGATTAGGTACTTCAATTATCCATTTGAGTTCCTTGAATACTTTGATTCATAGAGTACTTTGATTATCTAGAATACCTTGAATACTTTGATTCCATGCTGGAGCTGTATCTATTTTTAGCACAACTTCATGCAAATTAATCGTTTGTGTAAGCTTTGAATATATTCCATAGTACAGTAAACTTGGCTGACCCATTTACAAGGAAGGCCTTTGGACTGATCTTTGAACCATAATAAAGCAAATTACTACGTCGATCATGTCTTCTCTTAGAGACATGATTATACATGTAATTGAATGTTTCATCTTCAGTCACACAATTCAATATCTACACATAACTTCAGACTTACTATTATTGAATATTCGAATGACTGTTACCTCATTAATCTTTGCTTTTGATAGAACTATTTCTAGTGAGGAGGACCGGAAGATGTTGTGTGGTATGCAGAGAATGGTAAAGTGCAGAGACAGGTGGCTGGAAAGAGAAGCAAATTTTGCAAAATTTGCTTTCAGAAAAAACATCTGATTTGAATTCATTCTTTTATTTGATAAAATTGAGACGAAAAGTAAACTTTATTTTGCAGTAACTATGTTTTTTTATTGCCTGCTACTTTTTGGCGACGAGATTTCAGAGTTATGCGCACTGCGTAGTAATTAAATCAATATACAGGATAAAGTGATGCGTCAAATCAGTCGGTTCATTTTGGAATGTAGGACTGGATACCATAAAACAGACTGGACTGACGAGTAATAAATGAACTTATTTAAGATCATTGACTACGTAGTCAGTCTAAAATTTCCAGTCTTTATTTTTTTATTTTCGGACTGACTGATTTGACGCAGCACTTTATCCTATGTTGGCTTAATCACTACGCGGTGCGCGGTGCGCGATCCTGTCGCCAAAAAGTAGCAAGCAGAAAATTGCAAGAAAAACTACATTTACTACAAAACATGAAAATATAGTTCATTTTTGGTCTCAATTTTATCGAATAAAAGAATTAATTCGAATCAGATTATTCATTTTTCTTGAAGCAAGCGTGTGAAGCAAATTTGCCGCGAGAGGGTATGCGACACGTGTATGCATTTTACGTGCGCTGACATCTTGAAAGTATTTAGCCCAGGATGCTCAAACGAGATAGATAATAATCGACTTAAGCAACATCTAATGGTAGATATTGTACGAGGTTTGGTTGGTTGGTAGTGAGCCTCTCATAGAAGGGGTTTAAGCAAGTATGTCCGTTTTCAGCCCCTGTATTCTCTGGCTTTATAAAGGTGTGCAGTCGAAAACTGGCGTCATGTTGAAGAAGTGGCAACATTAGGGGATGATGCCCTTTCGTATGCTACAGTAAAGAGAGTAGTAGGGGAGTTCAAGCGTGGTAGGTAGTCTTGAGGACGACGTCCGTCCTGGAAGGGTTTGAGTTTATTGGGGTTTTACGCCGTTTTTCAACTACCAGGGTTATATGGCGGCGGCTGGAGCACCTAACTGTGGGTTTCTGGTATTTCTCGCACCAGTACAACCACAATATCCAAACCGAGTCTCCAGCTGCTCTCTCACATAGATGATTCACACCCATTGGTGAGAGACAAATGACTTTTGTCAAATGTCAGAATGGATACTGGCCGCGCCGGGGTTCGAACTCGAGACCCCTGGATTGACAGACTCCGACGTAACCGACTGAGCTATCCGGGCTCGGTCCGTCCTGGAAGGCCTGTCAGCGTTGCAGCACCAGAAATGGTAGATAAAGGCCATGAATAAAGGGCCAAACAATTAATGGACAGTATTATGCATCACATTTTAACGTAACGGAGAGATGCCATCAAGCTCAAACGCCCTGGAAAACTCAGCAAATGTGTACTGTTCCACTAGGACAATGTCCCTGTTCACAAATCTGCCATTGCCATGGCTGCCATCAATGACTGTGGGTTTGAACTAGTAAAACACCCGCCTTATTCACCTGGTCTTGCTCCATCAGACTTTAACCTGTTTCCACAGTGACAACAATTTTAAAAACCAGTCAATAATGTCGTTATTACTTGACCAATTTGAATTCGGTCGGTAGCAGAGAAAGATATCACTCTTATGTTTTAAATCAGTGCCGTGTGTTATATATTCTTATATTTCTGATTTGGGTCCGCAAGAACTTAAAATCGGGCTCGATATGTTGTCATTGAACAAGCTTATAGTGTGAACATCATAGAATCGGACGAAAAATAAAGACTGGACAACAAATACCATCCCTCTAAACCTATCCCGATTATGTGAAAAAAACATGCTGTAAACCCATTATCAGACCGCAAAAATATAGATGGGCAGGTTTAAAAAAAATGTGACCAAAGTGTGACATTTAAATGTTAAGAATAACAGCTAATTTTACAGAATATCATCCAGATTTCTTAATTAGGGGGCTAAAAACTATTCTAAATGGTAAAGCAGTGCCCAAATTATATTTTAAATTCATGTTCACTACTTTTTAGCTAAAATTGTGTGCACAATCTTGCAAAATGACAACAAAAAGGCGTTTCACTCCTGACATCATATATATTGCACAATATGAGAAACTGTAACCCACCAATCACTAAAAAGTAGAGTGCAGAATGCCCACAGGGTTGATGGCTTCCTAAAAAAATTTGAGTGGTAGATTTCTGGCTGAATAGACAAAAATGAGAACACATTTTGAAAAATAAAAGTGTTTCACTCCTGACATAAAATTCAGAGGGGTATTGTTTAAAACAGGCTCCATATCCTAAACCAGTGAAGATAAGATGAAAAAGTAATTTTAAGATGATGATGCACATGTTGTTTTATGAATTACAAGTGCTAATTGTAGTATCCTGTCACTGTCTTATATTTACCATAGCTTAGAAAATTGGTACAAGTGTTAAGTGTCACACAAAATGTTTCACTCCTCACATTTTTGACATGTTTTAATGACATATCTTTTTTATTTGTGAAGCGATTTTCTTTAAACTTGGTACCCAGTATATAGACACAATAACACATCTATTTAGCTTTGATTGGGTTGAATATGTTTCTCTGTAAAAGCTGTGGCATGTCAAAAGTGAATGGTCACATTTTTTTTAAACTTGCCCAGATATGTTGAAATTAAATTATGTTGAAGACGACATTTTCGAGTAAATAAGATTTCACGTGTTTTGTATTTTATGGAAGGAAACATTGTGACAAATGAGTAAAATGCATTTCACGAGCAATTCTTTCATTTTCCACGATGTGTCTAAAGCCATTATTATTATTATATCTTTTGGGGAGACACTGCGTGGTAATGGGTTCAGATACCGATTAATTGGCAATTGTCCTTTTCAGTACAGTTCTGTTAAGGATATTTTATACATTATAGATGGACAATAAATAGTGTGACAACGGATGTCTATTGTTTTGTGTGATCTATTTTTCTGAATTCTTAATGTTCATTGTCATATTGCCATGTAATCTTTTAAATCTGGTTTCGGTCTGTCGTTGAATTGTCATATAGCCCACTCTTATGATCGAAATACTTAAATACTGTGTATAAAATATTGTTTAATGGATTGTTTTCGTATCAAAAATTAAAACATTTTTATTCAAACCTCGCTTCAACAAGAACTTGAAATTCGCATAAGTCTAATTTTGTAACTGGTCTGAAGGCGCAAAAAGTTGCTGATTTACGCTAAAAATCTCAAACGACGAAATTTTATTTTGTCTTGAGCAATGTCTGAGAAATTAGTTCACCGAATCTCATGGTATCCACAAACATTCAATTGAAACATTTTTCGTGCTTTTGCTTAAATGTTTGAATAAACCGTGGGATTTGGTGCAAAATGAGTAGGAAACTGGAATGGCCCTCTCAAAGACGCGTACGCTGCACTTTATTTCGTCAAACTTCGTAGGGTATAAGCTTATAAATTAAACAAAACATACCTTTAAGCCTATTTTCTGTGTGCATGTTTCCAAAATGTCACATGTGTTATCGACCGTGTTTATAAATGCATAGGGAAACATAGCTCAAGGCAAAGAGGAGAACATGCTTGTGATCAATATTTCCTCCGTTTAGCACAATAATTTCAGTGCTATAATTGACAATAATTCTAATATTTTTAAAATGCACATTATGGTACACAATTGTTCTCACGTTGGTGCGGTTTACAAAATTGTCGTTTGGAAAATTGTCTGACTGTACGTATACCTAATTAATATAACAATGATACATGACATGCTTAGTTTATGAGATTTTCGGGGAAAAAATGCCTTGTTGGCCCAAAACCTTCGGAACTTCTAAACCATAGCTCGATTAGTGGTTAAAAAGGGTTAAATGCGTTTGAAACAAAAGACGTGTTTACTGATAACCTAATAGTTAACACTTATATTGAAACAATATCAAAATCATAAAGGAGTGATATACTGTTATTTAACATTAATACCGAAAAATTGGATATTTAAATGTGTTTTGCTTTCTTTATCTTATGCGTATTTACATCATCAACTTATCATTCTATGAATACCAAGTACCATGCCATTTTCTTAAAAGAATTGATTGGCTATGTATATCAATGTAAAATAAAATAAGCCGGTAGCGTAAAATGTGTATAAAACGACTTGTTGACTTTCTCAGCTTTGCTGCAAACCACACATAATAATTAAAAAAGAAGGGTTTAATCTATGTAGGCCTACTCTGTAGCACAGAAAATATTGAGGCAAAACAAAAGATGATACATTTCTTCGTATGAATTAAGACCTTCCAAGGTTTGGCTAATAGGGACGTCAAAAAACAGGTCTTTTAGGGGAGTGTTTAAGTCCAGAACAAAATCTACTGGTTATTTAGAATCGTTTCATACATTTACAACAGACGGAATATAAATAAATCGATATATTTTAAAAGGCTGGGGAAACGAAGTCTTAATGACTTGTCATTTCTTTGAGTTTTAACATATTGTATTCATTGCTTGAGAAGCAAACTATTTTAACTTAAATACATACTCTTCGATTCTGCTTTTTGAAAATAGCAGAATTACCCCCTCTGATTCTATGGGCCATACAATGTCGACAATAATGAACACGGACGAAATAATGTGATAGGACATATAAAATTTCCTTGTACTGTCGTCTTTAGACAAAAGAAACCTGCCTAGACATTTCAAATAAAACATAAACTGTAAAATATATGGTTGGCACTAATATTAAGTGGACGTCTTGTGAAGACACTGACCTAAAACAAGACAACGAATTCTAAATTTGAAAGATGTTACGGGAGTTGTTGATTGCATTCCTTTTATATCCAGCTACAGTGACAAGCCAAGGTAAGGAGAACTCTCTTTTTACATAATTTGTAAACAGATATATTACCTCGAATCTCATCAAAATAACGGTTAAAGTGTGGCAAGTATTTTTCTAAGTCTCAATGACGTCTAGAAAAAGAAAGTAGTCAAATTACACTGTACGCATAAATTACTTTTATCCGTAAAAATACAACTGTTTGTTATTGTGATGAATACTTAAAGTGACATTTCACATTTATTTCATTTTTCAAAAGTATGTTTTGATGCAAAGATTGTTTATTCTAATGCGAAGAAATGCTATCAGTTTTAGAGGTTGATATTTGTGACCCGTCATGCTAAAAGGGACCTTATCCGAACTCCACAAATCCAAATTTTGATAAACTTGTCAGACTCGGCACAGGTCAACCAGATACTGTATTCGAACAATGAACGTAAAGTAAGATACGGAAAACATTCAAGATATAAAAAAGTACATACAAGTGAAAAGTGTTGGCCCTAGTCTGGCTGCGCGGACTGCGCAGACTGACTAGGGTCGATATTTTTCACACACCCGATAAGGTCCCTTTTAGCACGACGGGTCACATTTATAAGCGAGAAATACGCCTTTAAAGTTGAGACAGAAATGACAAATTCTATATTAATCTGAACTGTTGTCCACAACAATTTGTTTAATTTTAGCACAAAAATATAGATTTCTCGTAAACGGATCAATATTTTGGCTTGAAATTTCCAGAATTTTCATTAGAAAATATGCTCTTTCAGATGAAATAAAAGTAAAAATTATGTAAAAATTATTGTGAAATATCACTTTAAGTCCGATCGTAGATATTGAAAAATCTGCTTATACTCGCTAAGCTGAATCAAAAAGATACACGTTTGAATTTACATAGTTCTCAAAATAAAAACTCGTGATTTAAGAATGAAAATATGTGAAAATAAGTTTGCATTCTATTATACGCAAATACAAGTTATTCGGAAGAATTTTATTATTTACGAAACAGATAAAGCTTGAAAAGCAATCTCCAAATTTGGTATTTTCCGCCTTATAGAAAGATAAAATTAATCTATTCCGAATTAAGCCAACACTATCCGCCTCCGAAGTGGAACAATGCTAAATATAAATACCTACATTTACCTACTTGCTTTTAACATCTTTTCAAACGTTTTCTTCACTGCGACCCTTGACAGCCAGAAGTTGCTATCAGCAGTTAAAGTTTAACTGCTGATAGCCACTTCTGGCTGTCAAGGGACATTTAGTCTGTGTATCTCCATGACCCATGTTTTCCATTTTGTAGATGTTTCTCTTTTCTCTTTATTTAGTTATTCCTGGTGGGTCCTGCGCGGCGTCCGCAGACTGTGTCCCTAACTCCGTCTGTATCGGTGTACCTAATGGTCTCTGTTTCTGTTTGACGCCTTACGTTGATTCGACTGATGGACAATCATGCATTTACAGTAAGTAGATCTTTGAAGTATCCTAAACTCACTTAAAATGGGTTTGATAACTCAACTTCTTTTCGTTATGGGAAGACACGTTGTGGCTTCGGAAACGTTGTGGCTTTGAAATGTAGTTTCGTCATTTTGTAATTCATTTGCATCAAATTTTCATCTTCTGAAAAGTAAGCATTTATTGTCTACAATAATGCCTTTTTAAATTTTGCTAATCTAATTAAACATATTACAACGTACGTTTGTAAGGCAAACTTTCTCATTTTGCAAAAGTAACATTGAATTGATATGTATCTTGAATATCTTTAATAGCTTTAATCACTACAACGCTCGATGTGGTACGGTTACTTAACATAAATTCATAATAACTACAATGCATGAATAATAAAACCTCTCACCAGGTTGTCAGGAAAACCTCAACAATCCAGCGAACGGTGCAGTAGATACATCCGAGGGCGATCTTGTAGGAGCTACAGTATATTATAGTTGTAATGCTGGTTATACGCTGAATGGAGACGCGACCAGAACGTGTGATATTGTACAAGGTGGATGGACCGGAACAGAACCTACATGTGATGGTACGTATTGGTTGCTCTGATATCCGATTTATTTCTGTACTGAAAAGCATGCTAACCAAGGTAGCTAGGGCATACGTAGTAGAAGACAACCAATAGCTGAACATGTTCCCGTTCGCCTCAATTTTTGAGTATCCAATGTCACTGTGTCCTGTTATTAGTCTTACGTCATACGGCATAAACTATAAAGGGCTTCATGATAATAATTTAAATTTTGGCGTGAATCAGTGCTTAAGGGGTTGGATTTGTACTGTTTGCTTCAAGAGGAGTCTTGAGGTCGTTGATCATGTCATGATAGCACCACCGTTCAAGCGAATATGACATAAATTAAGTCAAATCAAAGCACAAGTGTTGCGATGGTAATACCATTATTGAACAAATGTGAATGCCAGAATTTTTAATTATTAACGAAAGAAGATATATTATCATGATTATTATTATCTTTCTTATCACAGAGATAGATGAGTGCACGAGTACCCCGTGTCAGAATGGAGGGACATGTAATGATCTAGTTAATAGTTACACGTGCGACTGTGATAACGGGTACGCAGGAACACATTGTGAAACAGGTATTAATACTTCGGGGACGTATTCATTAACTTTTCCAAATCGACTGTCCAAATTAAAAAGAAATAACAAGCTATTTGATTTGATGAGATGAATATTTCGGCCAATCGGATTAGTGGTAATGTAATGTTATAGATAGGTCTATACCATGAATAAGACTAGTCGGTGATTACCACCCTTGTGTGTCATTTCTTTATGTATTTTTGTAGCTTATCCGGCTGAGTAACAAAATAAACCAATTAGATCTACGCGTTTGTCATCTGATGTTTTATGCAATTTCTGTTTCATAATCTAGCAGGGGTATAAAGGGGTTACTCTTAATTGATATAGACCCTTTGTAGGCTTTTATATTTTTACCATTACTGTGATAACGGATAAGCAGGAACACACTGGGAAACAGGTATGAATACTTCAGGGGCGTATTCATTTACATTTCGAAATCGACTGCCCAAATTAAAATGAAATAACAAGCTATTTGATTTGACGAGATGTACATCTCGGCCAATCGGATTAATAGTTGTGTAGTTTTATAGATAGGTCTATACCATGAATAAGACAAGTGGGTGATTACCACCCTTGTGTGTCATTTCTTTATGTATTTTTTCTAGCTATAAGGTTGAGAAATAAAATAAACCAATTAGATGTACGCGTTTGTCATCTGATGCTTTATGCAATTTTTGTTTCATAATCTAGCAGGGATATATAGGGGTTACTCTTTATTGATATAGACCCTTTGTAGGCTTTTATATCTCAATATTTGATCGCGAAAACATTTATGCGAATGTACATGGAAGAATGGTCACTATCCTTCACACTTCTTCAAGTAAACTGACACGATTTAAAAACGCAAAAAAGTACTTTTACAAATGGAATCTCCTGCATCTTACAAAACCGATGCATAGCCATGTAAAATTGTAAATGTTACAACTGTAAACATAACACCACAGAAAATGACCTTTAAAGCCACGAATAATGCCTGAATGGACGTCAGATTATGCCCAAATGCACGTTAAGTCAAGAGCCTGGCATTGAAAATCGACGAGAGCGAACCCAGTGTTTTCACAGGCGATTTATCACCATGTCGCGATGTATAGGCCGCCCGCGATTACCAACCATAGAATTTGCTGTAGACTGAGCCGTCACAAATCAGTTGCGTTAGTGACGTTGACGTATACAATTATGTTGACGTACAGTTGTTACACACAGCTGACCGGGACGTGGGTGGTCTTAATATCTTCCTGTGTCGTTTAAACGTCTCATAAACCTTTGAACCGTCGATTCGGCTACATTTAAGCGTCTAGCTACCTTCATTTGCGAAACACGGCAAACAAAAAGCCAAAAAACTCGGTTCCTTTTTCGCATTCCTCAGCATTTTATACACAATTTTCTTTCGTTGTTCTCGTATGTTTTCAATAAGTAAATCAAAGTGGCAATTTGTACACAAAAAATCTAAGTGATTTAACTCGTAGTCTGAATGCACGAGACGCACGAGCATTTAGTGATGGGCGGTTCAGATGTCCGGATAGTTTACAGAAAACACGACAAAATCGCTGGGGCGTGAAGCGCATACATTGTCTCATACATGTACCCAAATATGGTGCTGATCGAGGCAATAGGAAATGAATGGCTAATGAAAACGTGTTTTGCGTTTTTAAATCGTGTCAGTTTATAAGTGGACAAAAAAAGTTAAAAAAAGTTATCATAGGCGGTAATCAGTCTAATGTGGCGCTTGCGATAATATGCTTACATGAGTAAAATGGTGTGATAAAAACATAGCGTGAAATTGTCTTTATCTCAGGTAGGTAAAAGGAGCAAAAGTCCTGAAAACTGGTTTAGCAAAGGAATTGTTTCGTTCACTCAAGTCATAATCATCAAAAAAGTTTGTTTCCTGTCCAAATCCGAATATAACACAGCTTGATTGAAACATAAATTTTCTGTTTAATCAGATGACCAATTAATGGTTTTAATCCACCAACAATCAGATACTTTTTTGTTAATGTATACACTTTATATATTTTGCAGTGATATGCAGCCTCCACATGGTATGGTCCACCAATACCATATTTTAGATTAAGTTTAATGTTCGTGACAGTTGTTGTTCTTTTTACAGATACGAGGTCATGAGCTGAGGTCAGATTTCTCAATATTGCTATTCATTATTCATTTTATCAGAGTAACAGATAAGAGAAGGTCGTGATTTCTAAATTAAATTTCGCAATACTTCATAAAATGTTCATACTTAATTGTAATCGTCTCATCGAGAGAGAAGAAGTGCATTCTTTAGAGCGAGATTTCTTGAGATATCTTGAGATTTCTTAAGATATTTTATGATAAAGCGTTCTTTAGATTAAGATTTTTAAGACGCTCAATGGGAGGCGCCATTACCGTATACTTCGTGCGGAACCCCTCGGTCAAATCTGTACAAACAATATTAAATAGATTTGACCGAGTTGTTCCGTACAGTCCATAATTCATAAACCGCGGTGTTCCGAATGTTCCATACTTTATACAAATGACGTCATGATGACGTCATTTGTATAAACATGGAGCATTCGGAACAGCTCGGTCAAAGTCTCGGTCTTAAAAACGCTTTATTCAAAACACCGTAAGAAATTTTAAAAAATCTCACTCTAAAGAACGCGCCTAGGGTTTGGATTTGAAATTTAAAAAAAAAAAGAGAATGGTTTAAACCCATCTTACGTGTATTTGTTGCTCTATTCTATTTTAAGACATTGACGAATGTGCCAGCACACCTTGTGCTAACGATGGTACGTGTGTTGATGGTGTGAACGGGTTCACGTGTACTTGTGCAAGTGGTTTTACAGACACGCTATGTGATGGAGGTATGATTATAAATATCATTATTTGATTGACTAGATTAAAGTTAGCTGATCTTCCCTAATTATTGCACGGTAAATGTACAATTTTGAAATTATAGATTTGCAGTTAACAAAATGTATTTTACGCCGGATCGGGAAGTACCAATGTGTTTTACTTTAGTATCTTGTGGGCCTTTGCGAATATTAATTTCGACTGATAAAACATGAATGTAGGCTACTCTATATATCGAGTTTGGTAGTATTCGGCAATGACAAAAACGGATAAGGGTCTTCTAGACTGAAATCAGGAACCAATTCCTGAAATCAGGACTCCCCAATTCCTGATATCAGGAAGGTCTAATTATATGATTCCAGTTAACATCATTTACTTTCGCAAGTGTCGACCAAGCCAGAAAGGCTTCGAATTTCAATATTTTGAGCCCAGATCTTTTGGGTTGGAGCCAATGCTCGTTTCTTGCACGGGCTGTGCCGAGTGTTCAATGGCAACACTAAAATGTGAAAATGGTGTATCTAATTGTTAGAAAGTCTATAAACACTGAAAATCTGAGCAATAAATGCAATATTGGCCCAGATCATCGGGCCTTTAGCCCTTGCTCAATTCTGACAGGGGCTGTGCCATGTGTGCTGGGGCAACATATATGGATCTTTAAGTGTGAAAATGATGTATTTGATAGTTAAAAAGACTACAAACATCGATACTCTCAACATTTTACCCAATATGGGCCCAGATCAATGGGCCTTTAGCCCTTGCTCAATTCTGACAGTGGCTGTGCCGTGTGTGCTGGGGCAACATATATGGATCTTTAAGTGTGAAAATGGTGTATTTAATAGTAAAAAAGACTATAAACATCGATACTCCCAGCATTTTACCCAATATGGGCCCAGATCAATGGGCCTTTAGCCCTTGCTCAATTCTGACAGGGGCTGTGCCGTGTGTACTGGGGCAACATGTATGGATCTTCAAGTGTGAAAATGGTGTATTTGATAGTAAAAAAGACTATAAACACCGATACTCTCAGCATTTTATCCAATATGGGACCAGATCATTAGACTTTTAGCCGTTGCTCAATTCTAACAGGGGCTGTGCCGTGTGTGCTGGAGCAACATATATGGAACTTCAAGTATGAAAATGGTGTATTTGATAGTAAAAAGGCTATATTCACCTATTATCTGAGTTTGCTACGCAGTTATGGGCCCATTTTTATGGCCTAAATCTCATGCTCAATCCTGGCACGGGCTGTGATGTATTTGAATATAATGTTATACACACCTTTATATCTGAGTGTCATTAACTATTATATTAATTGTCGACCTACTCAAAAAGGTTCCAATCTTTTTATCCAATATCTTTTGGGTAAGAGCCATTGCTTGTTTCTTGCATGGGCTGTGCCGAGTGATCAATGGCAACACTTTAGTGTGTACATGATGTATCTTATTGTTAGAGACTCTATAAACACTAAAAATCTGAGCAATTAATGCAATATTGACCCAGATCATTGGACCCTTAGCCCTTGCTCAATTCTGACAGGGGCTGTGACGTGTGTGCTGGGGCAACATATATGGAACTTCAAGTGTCAAAATGATGAAATTAATTGTTAGGAAGGCAGCTGGCTATACTGCAGACTTAAAAAGGTTGTTCTTAAAGGTAGCAAAATATCCTAGAAAAATTTGATTGTCAACGTTTTCGAAGGAATCCCTCTTAACCGAGGCATTAAACAAGCTACAGTTACGAGGTTTTGTTGAAAATCGATATAATCTTTATGTCACAGTCTAGATGATTTTAGCGCTGGTATAAATAAGGCTATCACATTAGGCCATATCTCTGAGAACTTTTTCAAACAATCTCATGTTATTTTATTATCAAGCAACATGAATGAACTTGCAGAAGGTACATGTGCATGTATGTTATTTTGTGTGTTAAAGATCTTAGATGTATGTCTAAATACCTTAACCACTTATAATCGTTGAAAAACAATCAATATTCCAATTTTCTATTCATTTACCGACATTTAAGTGCATGTATTTATTTCATTGGTCATTAAATTCTTGGGTCTTTTTTTTTCATTCGCTGATTAGGGAAATCCAATATTGATGGGCGTGGCTAGTCCAATAAATCCGATAATCGTTTTCATCGTAAAAGGTAACATCATTTCCCATTTATGGAATTGTTAAACAAAGTACTCTGAAAGGAAAATTCCCAGCCCCCCCCCCCCCCTTGTTTTCTCATTGCATGTAAAAAAACCGCATACGCTATACCAATATCTAAGGCGTTAAAGACACGCAATATATTTGAATTTTAAATACAGATATTTTATGTTACACAACAATGAAGGAAATGCTGGTCACAATTATTTCGACATGCATTTAAAAAACATAGGATGAATACTTTAACACTCCCAAACAGTCAAAATTTTTACTGTTCCAAATTTGAAAGCTGCTGCAGGAACATAATAGATGTTGATGAATACCCGATTTGCGTACAATACAGCTTATGAAATATTGAGAGAAAAAAAGACAAAAATATAAATTTTTGGTATTTTTCTATTGTCCAAAGTGTTTTATCCTCTTTTAATTCTTCAACATTGTAATGGAAGAATTAAAAAGTCCCGAAAATCTGTATTTCTCATTTTCCTTCATGTTTATAAATCTTTTTTTTTTTTTTTTTTTTTTTCGTTTCAAACCAAATATCTTGTCGTCTGCAACACGTTTGAAATGTGTCTATTTTCAATTAATTTGATATTAATTTAGAAAACTTATGATGAATAGTTTACCTGTTTCTCAAACAGCCAAAGTTCTGATATAAAAGCTCAGAGCAGAATAGTCCATTACAACATTTTGACTCTTTTTGACTCCCCATAAGCTAATGGCTTTGGAAAACATTGTGGGAACTGAGGAAATTGCTTGTGACAAGCAATTTCTTCATTTCCCACAATGTTTTCTATCTAAAAAGAATCACAAAAAAAATAAATAAATCTTATTCCCTTGAAATTGTCGTCTGTAGGATCTTTCAATTTGGACCACCCTTAAATTTTGTCGTTTGGTAATGGGATAGTTGTCGATGAAGAATTTATTTGTGCTCACTTTAGCTTAGGAAATATTGTAACAAAAGAGGAACATGCTGTTATTCAGCATTTATTTTTTTGCTTTAATGCTCTCGAAAGGTGTCTGGTCAAAACAAGTCTTGTTAAGGAAAGGGTTTTAATAGTTTTTTCTTGTTGTTTTAGGGGAAAATGACCGAAATGGAGGGGGGGGGGGAGAATTCAAAACTAAAATAGAAAGATCACTGAAAATAAAATAAACTTACTTTAAGTTGGTAGCCTACTAGCCATCAAGTTGTTGCTATGTCGTGGCAGTAAAACACGGAAGACGCACAGATACAAAAGCACAAACACAAAAATAACAAAATCACAGACACACACACAAAAAAATACACACATAGAAACAGCAACAAACACGTATAAAAAAGTTAATCACAAATTTGTCTGATGTGTTTTTGTAATATTCAAACTTGGAGGAAAATAAAGAATATGAATGAATGGAATCGGCCATAAATATGAGATGATTAAACCCATAAGGCACGTGACATAAACCACGTGCCAATAAGCCACGACTGACCACACGTCTTTAGAAGTTTCACCGCGCAGGATTGGCGCGTGACCATATGCCACGCTTACCTCGGATCACCCTTTTCCCCTCACCCTTTTCCCCGGTGACTTGAGTTTGTTTTTGCATTTATTAAGTATTTTTGGATGAAATGGAAATAGTGGAAAGAAAAAAGAGAATTTTCTTAATCAATATTTATATACTCGTCCAAACGTCCCTGATAGAAAAAGCTTGGGAAAATTTTGAGAAAAAAAAGAAGAAAATGCCGGTCACAAGCATTTCTCTTTGCCCCAATATCGTAAGTTCTATACTATATACACAAATTCTCGTCGTATTTGCTTTGATTTTATTGTCTGCATTAGGGTTGAAATTTAACAAATTCAACACTAACATTATTGTTGTTTTGGAAAGTGTTAAAATTTGAAAATATCTTTCCCAAAGACGGCGAAACCTCTCTGTTAGAAAGTGCTGAGGAAGACAACTTTGCAAGCAGAGAAGAAATGTCGACAATAAGCATTTCTCCCACTTGTCTCAATACTTTCTATGTTATCTATTACACAAATCCTCCTGTACCATTATTAATTTTGTCGTCTGCTAAAAACGAATATGTTTACGTTATCCTCAATGTTTCTTTATTTTGAGTTATCCTGCATTTTTGACTCTCATTTTCCGCTCTTTCTAAGTATTTCCTGGGCTATTTTGCACATAATTCCTACATTAAAGTCGCACAACTTAAAAAAACGGTACATATGGCATCTTGGTACGCTTTATTATTATTTACCAAAATTATACAGCGCCATTATATAACGCAGGAGTACGTTCAAAAACGCTAAATGTTATGAATGGGTGAAAAGAGAGGAAATTATTTAGAAATTCACTATTTATTCGAACCAGTTAAAAATGTTTTCTTATTTTTTTTTCTTCAGATTCTGGGTGTTGGTATGCTTTGTTAAAAAAGCCGAACTAAAAGTCTGCTTCTGGAGTTCGACACTCCATTGTGATTTTCGGCTATCAGAAAGAAAGAAATTTGCATCTTTTAATGTGACCGAATTCATTTCTCCCCCTTGACAAGTCTATTTAATTCATTGGATTTTAAGACCAAGGGAACACACAAATCATATCGTAGTTATTTTTGTCTTCTCTGATTTGCACTATTTTCCTGTTTTCATTTTCTCCTTTTGTTTCAATATTCTGCATATTTTTTTTATATATAAATTCGACATTGACCACAAAAGGAAATACTTTTATGGAGAGTTCGAAAATGTCTTAACTACACATAAATAAACTATATAACTTACGATATTTTCAGTACGTAGCCACGCAAAATATGTACTTTTAATATGTAAAATAACGAAAATGGTTCTTCGTTTATTTAACAGCATGTTATATCCCCACTTTTAATGTAAGTGTTGACATTGCAATATCTTACGACAATTTTGCATTGAATGAAATGGGTACACCGACAAGAAATATCCAGTATACACGAAATATAAAGCGAAATTGATCAAGCGCTTCATTTTATTTCTCTCCTTTTTTTAATTGGACGTCCGAAAGGACGTACAATTCTTATAACCACTTTTGGACAGGCGAAATGGGTTTTCATTACCAAAAAACCCTTTCTCAGACTCAATTGCCAGTTGACCAGAATTCAAAATAGATTTTGCGACCATACAGGAAAACTGTCGTATCTTTTCCTACTTTCTATGTGTTCTCTAACAAATACTATAAGATTCATTGGCCGATTCAATTCATACCACGTCTTAACCAACTTTACGATCTTTTTTCGATTTAATCATTTTCTTGTAGTTTTTTGACTTTCGTAATATTTATTGTGTAAAGGGTAAGATCTTTAGAAAGCGATACATGCATACACTATGGTTATAATGTAAACAGACACCCTATATCATCAGCAGCAGCGATAGCTCAAACGGGAAAGGATTAACCTCGCAACCTTTTTTCAGTTTGAAATTTTGAACGCCGTTGGTTCAAAACCAGTTCGGATTATTTCTTCTGTAAAACGTTTGTTTTTCTTTTCATTTTAGAATGATTACCCAATTTAATGCACGTATTGTGTATGATAGGTTCCTTTTCTTTGATCATTGTTGTTTAAGTCTTTGACACATTTAAAGGAACGGGGTTTCCACGAGACGTACTTTGGAACCAGGGTTTTGAAATTGATTATCGGGGAGTGAGTTCATTTCGCAACTCGGGTTCGACTCGATGACAAATCGTGGTTCCATCTGAACCGCCTCAGATGAGACACTAGTGAAATCCACCTATTCAGAAAAATAGTTGCTCTTACGAGTTTTTTTCTCCAGCATCTGTATCACTGATATTCGACAGTATCATGACCTATTTACATACTGATCGATGATCATGACAACAATGATTATTACTAGTATAAGACTAAGTGACAGCGATCTGTATTTATTTCGTTTAAGAGACCCGTTTACGTGCATTGAGCTAAGAAGATGAAGCAATGGGTCTGCAACAGATGATACCTGGATGATCGTATGAATATGTTTACAGATAGGGACATTGCTATTCTCAAATTTTCGTTGATAGTGATATGAAGATTTAAATTGCTTATTGTACTCCACTGCCATTTTCCCGACGGCACGTTCCCAATTTCTTCTTTTTATGCACATCTGTAGATGTAAGGATGCTGCGGTAGTACTTGTATGAGGAATCCATGGTTAGGTGCTCCAATTCATCTGGTATTTTGTTTCAGGAAAAGTATGTATTGAATTTGTTTTGTAACTACAACCAGGGAAAACTGCTACTGTGTTTTTTTCTTTTTTTACTCTAAACAGGAATAAAAATCAAAGTGCTTGGAGCACTATATTTAGACGCCTCTCATTGATTGAGCGGAATTGTATGTAAATGATCGGCGTTTCATTACTTTATTTCGTTGAATTTGTGTTAAGATCGATTCTAAATCACTGCGGTCGTTTTTTCGCCAACGATGGTGGAGATAGAAGTCGAACAAGAGTGCCATGGTCACAATATACGCCGCCACTTATAAAACTTGAGACAAAAAAAATGACATTGACAAGGATTTATAAATATTCACACAAAAACCAGTAAAAAAGTTGTGTTCACAAAAAGGTTTTTATAAATATCCAGTCAAAAACCTGGAAGGAATTGCGTTCACGAGACTGAAATATAATTAAGCCCTAGAGACTAAGATTGAAGGGGGCATAACTCAGGCAAAAATCAATGAACCAGAAAATCCTTACTTCATGCACATCTACCAATTAAGGTAATAACATCCACCAAATTTCATAAGGATCCAGTCAGAATCTTAGAAGAAGTTGTGTTGACAAGGCTGCAATTTCAATCAGCCCCAGGGACTAAGTTTTAAGGGGGCATAACTCTAGAAAAAAATCAATGAACCATAAAATCTTTCCTTCATGCAAATCTACCAATTTAGGTGATTGACCAAGTGTCATTAATATCCAGCCATAAACGTAGGAGGACTTGCGTTGACAAGGCTGCAATTTCAATAAGCCCCACAGACTAAGTTTTAAGGGGGCATAACTCCTTCATGCACATCTACCAATTGAGGTGATAACATTGACCAAGTTTCATTAAGATCTAGCCAGAAACTTAGGAGGAGTTGTGTTGACAAGGCTGCAATTTCAATAAGCCCCAGAGACTAAGTTTTTAACGGGCATAACTCAGGCAAAAATCAACGAACCATAAAATCCTTCCTTCAAGCACATCTACCAATTGAGGTGATAACATTGACCAAGTTTCAAGAAGATCCAGCCAGAAACTTAGGAGGAGTTGCGTTGACAAGAAAAGTGGACGGACGTACGGACGGACGGATGGACGGACGGATGGATGGACGGACGGACAGACGGAGAAGATGACGCCAATATACGTCCGCCTCCGGCGGCGTATAAAAAAGATGATTAAAAAGAACAAGTCTGAGTAGAATACGAACCCAGGGCCTTCCGGATATAACATGTGTAAAGAGTACAAGGTGAGTGCTCTGCTAAGTGAGCTATCGCGGCTTTCATTTATGTAGCGCGTTGGCTTACATTTTGAATAAATTGCTTTGTAGCGTACTTTATAAAATCAATGAAAAGTATAACTGACGACAATACTCATAGTAAACCGAAACAAGAAGACAAAAGTGCTAATCGCATGGCCCTAATTGAATTTGGTAATCAAATTAATAGTAATTATTCATAGCGACAAATCAGTTGTCTTGAAACGGCAATCAAATCAATTTGAAGCCTGAGAAGGGTTTTCTGGTATTAAAGCCGATTTCGTATGTCCGAAACCGATCTTATAGAATTAAACACAGAAGAATGAATAAAATATCTTTCGTTCATGTACAATCCCGCTCAATCAATCAGAGACGTCCAATTACAGTGCTCTCAGCACTTTGATTTTATTCGGGAACAATGTCTGATACCAGCATACCACAGATACAAATTAAGTTAAGATTGAATGGTAAATAAGAGAGTTTAAGGAGATTTATCTAAATCACATCGCCATAAAATGCAACCCGCAATAAAATTCGTTTATTCTTCCTTTTTAGTTGTTTTGATTCAGAGAAACTATCGAACAATTGACATTAAAAAAAATCATATCTCGCAAGATCTGCCTTTGTGACTCTATGCGCCTCATTTCATATCGCAAGGAAAGTTGTCCACATTCAATTTGTTTTAATCTAACTGTATTTGTGAATAATGTCTGCTGAATTTGGTATAGCAATCGCCAAGATTCGTTAATAATTGACTCAATTTTGGGCATTTTCTGTAACTCTCAAAGGCAAATTATAATGCCCGAGTTTATTTCATCTTGTTCTAGTCATGTGATCAATAACATATCTTGACCAAATATTTTGGGATCCTTTTGAAATGTAATGAAAAGTCGCATATACCAATTGTCTTTATTCGGATAAAATTTCGTTGCGATATCTTAAATGCTAAAGGAGAAATTTAGAGAAATTCGATATTCAATATTGTCATAGTTTTGGGTAGAAGTCGAACTGATCAGGAGTTTCGTTTAGTTTCTCAAATATGCTTTTTTAGATATTATTAATTTTAGTCTAGTTTTCTTTGGGAAATATTTCCGCTAATATTGATACCTAAGAAATTAAGATTGATTGACGAATAAGAGAGTTTTGGGAAATTTATCTTTATCTCATCGCCAAAATAAGCAAACCGCAAGAAAATTCGCTTCTTCCTCCAAGGCGAAAATTTTAATTCTGCCACTGAATGACGATGGAACTTTATGAAACCCACAGAAAATTATAAGAAGGCATTTCTCGAAATACTGACAAAAATGTATTGCCGTGTGTTGCAATTGTTAAAATATTTCTATGAAAACCTGTTTTGACCGAAAATCCTTTTTTCAGGAATATGCCGTAAATTGCTACGGTTCATTCAGAATAAACCGATGGCGGCTTATTTATAGCGTTTATTAATGGCGTAATTTTAACGTTGTTTGGTATAGATTTTCCTTTTTATTTGTTTCATAATCTCCTTTGAAGGAAATGATGACTTTCTGATATATTTAGAGAAATTATCGAACAATTGACATTAAAAAAAATCATATCTTGCAAGATCTACCTCTATGACTCTATGCGCCTCATTTCATATCGCAATGAAATTTGTCCACATCCAATGTGTTTTAATCTAACTGTATTTGTGAATAATGTCTGCTGAATTTGGTAGAGCAATCGCCAAGATTCGTTAATAATTGACTCAATTTTGGGCATTTTCTGTAACTCTAAAAGGCAAATAATAATGCCCGAGTTTATTTCATCTTGTTCTAGTCATGTGATCAATAACATATCTTGACCAAATATTTTGGGATCCTTTTGAAATTTAATGCACAGAAAAATTATAAGAAGACATTTCTCGAAATACCGACAAACATGTATTGCCGTCTGCTGCAAGTTTTAGAAAATTTCTATGAAAACCTATATTGACCGAAAAATCATTTTCTCAGGAATATGCCGTAAATTGCTACGGTTCATTCAGAATAAACCGATGACGGATAATTTAGCGTTTATTTATGGAGTAATTTTACCGTTGTTTGGTATAGACTATCCTGTTTAGATTTTTATAATCTTCTTTAAAGTAAATGATGACTTTCTGATAGATTTAGAGAAATTATCGAACAATTGACATTTAAAAAATCATATATCGCAAGATCTGCCTCTGTGACTCTATGCGCCTCATTTCATATCGCAATGAAATTTGTCCACATCTAATGTGTTTTAATCTAACTGTATTTGCGAATAATGTCCACTGAATTTGGTATAGCAATCGCCAAGATTCGTTAATAATTGACTCAATTTTGGGCATTTTCTGTAACTCTAAAAGGCAAATTATAATGCCCGAGTTTATTTCATCTTGTTCTAGTCATGTGATCAATAACATATCTTGACCAAATATTTTGGGATCCTTTTGAAATTTAATGCACAGAAAATTATAAGAAGACATTTCTCGAAATACCGACAAACATGTATTGCCGTGTGCTGCAAGTTTTAGAAAATTTCTATGAAAACCTATATTGACCGAAAAATCCTTTTTTTCAGGAATATGCCGTAAATTGCTACGGTTCATTCAGAATAAACCGATGACGGATAATTTAGCGTTTATTTATGGAGTAATTTTAACGTTGTTTGGTATAGACTGTCCTGTTTAGATTTTCATAATCTTCTTTAAAGGAAATGATGACTTTCTGATAGATTTAGAGAAATTATCGAACAATTGACATTTAAAAAATCATATATCGCAAGATCTGCCTCTGTGACTCTATGCGCCTCATTTCCTATCCCAGGGAAAGTTGTCCACATCCGATGTGTTTTAATCTAGCTGTATTTGTAAATAATGTCTGCTGAATTTGGTATAGCAATGGCCAAGATTCGTTAGTAATTGACACCATTTTGGGCATTTTCTGTAACTCTAAAAGGCAAATTGTAATGCCCGAGTTTATTTCATCTTGTTCTAGTCATGAAATCAATAACATATCTTGACCAAATATTTTGGGATCCTTTTGAAATGTAATAAAAAGTCGCATACACTAATTGTCTTTATTCTGACAAAATTTCGCTGCGATATCTTAAGGCCCGGTCACATACGATTCCACGGCCGTTCCGCGGCCATACCACGGCTAAAAAATCTCAAAATATTTTGGACGTGGTTGGACGCGGTAACTTTGGGTCAATTTTGTTTTAGCCGTGCTATGGACGCGGAATGGACGTGGTACGGCCGCCGGCGGCTGTTCCACTGCCGAAACACTGCCGTAGCACGGCCTACAACTTCCAACCGCGTCTAGTGTTAAAACACGCGACAAGATACCGCGTCCACATCGCGTCTGAATCACTGCCATAGCACGGCCATAGCACTGCCATTCCACGGCAATAGCACTGCCATTCCACGGCCATAGCACGGCTAAACCGTCCGAAACGCATTTCCTCGCTGTAAATGCAAAACATCGTATCTCGTTTTGGGAAAATTTTAAAGGGGAGGAGAAAAAGTGTAATAACTTTTCCCATACTGAAATGTTTTACTTGAAATTTTGACATATTGTTCACAAATAATGTGTCATTAATACTGATCAGTAAAAATATCTCAAAACCTGCGAGAATGTGTTTAAACTGGACACTTAAGTTCGTACTTTGAAAATCGCAAGAATCGACCCGCTCGGGAAATGATAGTTGCTGGGAATCGATTGTGGTCAGATTGATATCTTTCGCTCGACCAGCACCCAACCTACACTCTTTAACCGACTTGTACTCGAGTGAATCCAGATACTATTAACTCGTCCTCTGCTTCATCTGCCAATCCGACCAAATCGACTATTGAAGTCGGGTTGATCGGCTAGAGATCGAGAAAAAGTTGTTTTGTCAAGATTGGTCGGGGAATTCAAGCGATCGACTTGATTTGATCGGCAGTGGTAACCTATGATTAGTTGGATTTTGCCAGAACTTAATTCTAGAAACACTGTCGATCAGATCAACCAAGTTCCCCGTCAAACCGTACTTAATTATTTCTTCTCAATCTCTAGTCGATCAGCTTCGAAGTCTGCAGTCGATTTTATCGATTGGCATAATGACACAGAGGTCGAGCTGATCGGGATGCAGTTAAGTATCAAACAAGTACAAGTCGAGGAGATCGACTGCAGGTTTGGTGCAGGTCGTGTAAGATATATTACCTCCATCACACTCAATCTCCAGACACGATTGATTCTTGATCAGATATATCTATATATCTACCCGATCAAAAATCGCTTCTCTATCAATTTTCTACGCGATCGCCAACGAATATTTTGAAATGCGAAAAATGAGTGTGACACCTGAGCGGTGCAGATCCAGACACGATTGATTCTTGATCAGCTATATCTTCTAGCCGATTACAAAATCGCTTCCCGATCAATTTTCTATGCGATCTCTAACGAATATTTTAAATTACAAACAACAAAGTAAGAAGCCCGAGCGGTGAAGATCACGCTCGATAACCCCGACCAATTCTTATTACCCATGTCGTGCAAAATCGATATGTAATAGATCGATTGGTCGGATTTAATCGACTTAATTTGATCGGCAGAGGGAACCTAGCATAAGCCACCGAGTTGATCAGATTGCTAGTAGGCAACTAGCACCAAGGCAGTCGAACACGACTAGTCGTTACAGTTTACAGAAAATTTAGATATCGAATCAAAGCTTATCATGCTAAAACAGAAAAGTTGTCAAGCAAGCTGGCAAAAAAAGATGTAAGGACCTAAAAAAACATCCCAAGTCAGTGCAGGGAGTGGCCCATTTTCCTGTTACTACTGCTCCCAGTTAAGACTTTGCCCGCAAAGAGATGCAAGAGTAGCTGATTCTAGTGATATTCAATACATTTTAACTTCCGCGTCTTACCGCGTCCATAGCACTGCCGGAGCACTGCCTACCGCGTCCATTCCGCGGCCATTCCACGGCCATTCCGCGTCCGTTCCACTGCCTAATCGCGTCTGTCAGCCGTGGTTTGGCCGCGATAACATTTTTGTGCAGTTCAAAAAATTTTACCACGTCTAAAATAATTTCGATTTCATTCCGCGTCCTACCACGTCCATACCACTGCCATAGCACGGCCGTATCACGGCCGTATCGCGTCTAACAGCGTCCATTCCACGGGTGGTTTATTTTAGCCGTGATACGGCCGCGGAACGGCCGCGATATCGTATGTGACCGGGCCTTTAAATCCTAAAGGAGAAATTTAGAGAAATTCGATATTCAAAATTGTCATAATTTTGGGTAGAAGTCGAACTGATCAGGGGTATCGTTTTGTTTCTCAAATATGCTTTTTTAGATATGATTAATTTTAGTCTAGTTTTCTTTGGGAAATATTTCCGCTAATATTGATACCTAAGAAATTAAGATTGATTGATGAATAAGAGAGTTTTGGGAAATTTATCTTTATCTAATCGCCCAAATATGCAACCCGCAAGAAAATTCGCTTCTTCCTCCAAGGCGAAAATTTTAATTCTGCCACTGAATGACGATGGATCTTTATGAAACCCACAGAAAATTATAAGAAGGCATTTCTCGAAATACTGACAAAAATGTATTGCCGTGTGTTGCAAATGTTAGAAAATTTCTATGAAAACCTATTTTGACCGAAAATCCTTTTTTCAGGAATATGCCGTAAATTGCTACGGTTCATTCAGAATAAACCGATGGCGGATTATTTAGCGTTTATTAATGGAGTAATTTTAACGTTGTTTGGTATAGATTCTCCTTTTTAGTTGTTTTATAATCTCCTTTGAAGGAAATGATGACTTTCTGATATATTTAGAGAAATTATCGAACAATTGACATTAAAAAAATCAATCTCGCAAGATCTGCCTCTGTGACTCTATGCGCCTCATTTCATATCGCAAGGAAATTTGTCCACATCTAATGTGTTTTGATCTAACTGTATTTGTGAATAATGTCTGCTGAATTTGGTAGAGCAATCGCCAAGATTCGTTAATAATTGACTCAATTTTGGGCATTTTCTGTAACTCTAAAAGGCAAATTATAATGCCCGAGTTTATTTCATTTTGTTCTAGTCATGAAATCAATAACATATCTTGACCAAATATTTTGGGATCCTTTTGAAATTTAATGCACAGAAAATTATAAGAAGACATTTCTCGAAATACCGACAAATATATATTGCCGTGTGTTGCAAGTTTTAGAAAATTTCTATGAAAACCTATATTGACTGAAAAATCCTTTTTTCAGGAATATGCCGTAAATTGCTACGGTTCATTCAGAATAAACCGATGACGGATAATTTAGCGTTTATTTATGGAGTAATTTTAACATTGTTTGGTATAGACTGTCCTGTTTAGATTTTTATAATCTTCTTTAAAGTAAATGATGACTTTCTGATAGATTTAGAGAAATTATCGAACAATTGACATTTAAAAAATCATATATCGCAAGATCTGCCTCTGTGACTCTATACGCCTCATTTCCTATCGCAAGGAAAGTTGTCCACATCCGATGTGTTTTAATCTAGCTGTATTTGTAAATAATGTCTGCTGAATTTGGTATAGCAATGGCCAAGATTCGTTAGTAATTGACACCATTTAGGGCATATTCTGTAACTCTAAAAGGCAAATTATAATGCCCAAGTTTATTTCATCTTGTTCTAGTCATGAAATCAATAACATATCTTGACCAAATTTTGGGATCCGTTTGAAATGTAATGAAAAGTCGCATACACTAATTGTCTTTATTCTGACAAAATTTCGCTGCGATATCTTAAATCCTAAATGAGAAATTTAGAGAAATTCGATATTCAAAATTGTCATAATTTTGGGTAGAAGCCGAACTGATCAGGGCTATCGTTTTGTTTCTCAAATATGCTTTTTTAGATATGATTAATTTTAGTCTAGTTTTCTTTGGGAAATATTTCCGCTAATATTGATACCTAAGAAATTAAGATTGATTGATGAATAAGAGAGTTTTGGGAAATTTATCTTTATCTAATCGCCCAAATATGCAACCCGCAAGAAAATTCGCTTCTTCCTCTAAGGTGAAAATTTTAATTCGCCACTGAATGACGATGGATCTTTATGAAACCCACAGAAAATTATAAGAAGGCATTTCTCGAAATACTGACAAAAATGTATTGCCGTGTGTTGCAAATTTAAGAAAATTTCTATGAAAACCTATTTTGACCGAAAATCCTTTTTTCAGGAATATGCCGTAAATTGCTACGGTTCATTCAGAATAAACCGACGGCGGATTATTTAGCGTTTATTAATGGAGTAATTTTAACGTTGTTTGGTATAGATTCTCCTTTTAAGTTGTTTTATAATCTCCTTTGAAGGAAATGATGACTTTCTGATATATTTAGAGAAATTATCGAACAATTGACATTTAAAAAAATCATATCTCTCAAGATCTGCCTCTGTGACTCTATGCGCCTCATTTCATATCGCAAGGAAATTTGTCCACATCCAATGTGTTTTAATCTAGCTGTATTTGTGAATAATGTCTGCTGAATTTGGTATAGCATTCGCCAAGATTCGTTAATAATTGACTCAATTTTGGGCATTTTCTGTAACTCTAAAAGGCAAATTATAATGCCCGAGTTTATTTCATCTTGTTCTAGTCATGTGATCAATAACATATCTTGACCAAATAATTTGGGATCCTTTTGAAATTTAATGCACAGAAAATTATAAGAAGACATTTCTCGAAATACCGACAAACATATATTGCCTTGTGTTGCAAGTTTTAGAAAATTTCTATGAAAACCTATATTGACTGAAAAATCCTTTTTTCAGGAATATGCCGTAAATTGCTACGGTTCATTCAGAATAAACCGATGACGGATTATTTAGCGTTTATTTATGGAGTAATTTTACCGTTGTTTGGTATAGACTGTCCTGTTTAGATTTTTATAATCTTCTTTAAAGTAAATGATGACTTTCTGATAGATTTAGAGAAATTATCGAACAATTGACATTTAAAAAATCATATATCGCAAGATCTGCCTCTGTGACTCTATGCGCCTCATTTCATATCGCAATGAAATTTGTCCACATCTAATGTGTTTTAATCTAACTGTATTTGCGAATAATGTCCACTGAATTTGGTATATCAATCGCCAAGATTCGTTATTAATTGACTCAATTTTGGGCATTTTCTGTAACTCTAAAAGGCAAATTATAATACCCGAGTTTATTTCATCTTGTTCTAGTCATGTGATCAATAACATATCTTGACCAAATATTTTGGGATCCTTTTGAATTTTAATGCACAGAAAATTATAAGAAGACATTTCTCGAAATACCGACAAACATGTATTGCCGTGTGCTGCAAGTTTTAGAAAATTTCTATGAAAACCTATATTGACCGAAAAATCCTTTTTTCAGGAATATGCCGTAAATTGCTACGGTTCATTCAGAATAAACCGATGACGGATAATTTAGCGTTTATTTATGGAGTAATTTTAACGTTGTTTGGTATAGACTGTCCTGTTTAGATTTTCATAATCTTCTTTAAAGGAAATGATGACTTTCTGATAGATTTAGAAAAATTATCGAACAATTGACATTTAAAAAATCATATATCGCAAGATCTGCCTCTGTGACTCTATGCGCCTCATTTCATATCGCAAGGAAAGTTGTCCACATCCGATGTGTTTTAATCTAGCTGTATTTGTAAATAATGTCTGCTGAATTTGGTATAGCAATGGCCAAGATTCGTTAGTAATTGACACCATTTTGGGCATTTTCTGTAACTCTAAAAGGCAAATTGTAATGCCCGAGTTTATTTCATCTTGTTCTAGTCATAAAATCAATAACATATCTTGACCAAATATTTTGGGATCCTTTTGAAATGTAATGAAAAGTCGCATACACTAATTGTCTTTATTCTGACAAAATTTCGCTGCGATATCTTAAATCCTAAATGAGAAATTTAGAGAAATTCGATATTCAAAATTGTCATAATTTTGGGTAGAAGCCGAACTGATCAGGGCTATCGTTTTGTTTCTCAAATATGCTTTTTTAGATATGATTAATTTTAGTCTAGTTTTCTTTGGGAAATATTTCCGCTAATATTGATACCTAAGAAATTAAGATTGATTGATGAATAAGAGAGTTTTGGGAAATTTATCTTTATCTAATCGCCCAAATATGCAACCCGCAAGAAAATTCGCTTCTTCCTCTAAGGCGAAAATTTTAATTCGCCACTGAATGACGATGGATCTTTATGAAACCCACAGAAAATTATAAGAAGGCATTTCTCGAAATACTGACAAAAATGTATTGCCGTGTGTTGCAAATGTTAGAAAATTTCTATGAAAACCTATTTTGACCGAAAATCCTGTTTTCAGGAATATGCCGTAAATTGCTACGGTTCATTCAGAATAAACCGATGGCGGATTATTTAGCGTTTATTAATGGAGTAATTTTAACGTTGTTTAGTATAGATTCTCCTTTTTAGTTGTTTTATAATCTCCTTTGAAGGAAATGATGACTTTCTGATATATTTAGAGAAATTATCGAACAATTGACATTAAAAAAATCATATCTCGCAAGATCTGCCTCTGTGACCCTATGCGCCTCATTTCATATCGCAATGAAATTTGTCCACATCCAATGTGTTTTAATCTAGCTGTATTTGTGAATAATGTCTGCTGAATTTGGTATAGCAATCGCCAAGATTCGTTAATAATTGACTCAATTTTGGGCATTTTCTGTAACTCTAAAAGGCAAATAATAATGCCCGAGTTTATTTTATCTTGTTCTAGTCATGTGATCAATAACATATCTTGACCAAATATTTTGGGATCTTTTTGAAATTTAATGCACAGAAAATTATAAGAAGACATTTCTCGAAATACCGACAAACATATATTGCCGTGTGCTGCAAGTTTTAGAAAATTTCTATGAAAACCTATATTGACTGAAAAATCCTTTTTTCAGGAATATGCCGTAAATTGCTACGGTTCATTCAGAATAAACCGATGACGGATAATTTAGCGTTTATTTATGGAGTAATTTTACCGTTGTTTGGTATAGACTGTCCTGTTTAGATTTTTATAATCTTCTTTAAAGTAAATGATGACTTTCTGATAGATTTAGAGAAATTATCGAACAATTGACATTTAAAAAATCATATATCGCAAGATCTGCCTCTGTGACTCTATGCGCCTCATTTCATATCGCAATGAAATTTGTCCACATCTAATGTGTTTTAATCTAACTGTATTTGCGAATAATGTCCACTGAATTTGGTATATCAATCGCCAAGATTCGTTATTAATTGACTCAATTTTGGGCATTTTCTGTAACTCTAAAAGGCAAATTATAATGCCCGAGTTTATTTCATCTTGTTCTAGTCATGTGACCAATAACATATCTTGACCAAATATTTTGGGATCCTTTTGAAATTTAATGCACAGAAAATTATAAGAAGACATTTCTCGAAATACTGACAAACATATATTGCCGTGCGTTGCAAGTTTAGAAAATTTCCTTGAAAACTTATATTGACCGAAAAATCCTTTTTTCAGGAATATGCTGTAAATTGCTACGGTTCATTCAGAATAAACCGATGATGGATAATTTACCGTTTATTTATGGAGTAATTTTAACGTTGTTTGGTATAATAATGTCTTCTGAATTTGGTATAGCAATCGCCAAGATTCGTTAATAATCGACATAATTTTGGGCATGTTCTGTAACTCTAAAAGCAAAATTATAATGCCCGAGTTTATTTCATCTTGTTCTAGTCATGTGATCAATAACATATCTTGACCAAATATTTTGGGATCCTTTTGAAATTTAATGAAAAGTCGCATACACAAATTGTTTTTCGTTGCGATATCTTAAATCCTAAATGAGAAATTTAGAGAAATTCGATATTCGATATTGTCATAGTTTTGGGTAGAAGGCGAACTGATCAGAAGCCAAGCCAAGCCAAGCCGAGCCAAGCAAAAGCAAGCCAAGCCAAGGCAAGGCAAGGCAAGACAAGACAAGACAAGCATAGCCAAGCCTATCCAAGCCAAGGCAAGGCAAGGCAAGGGAAGCCCAGGCAAGGCAAGGCAAGGCAAGACAAGCATAGCCAAGCCTATCCAAGCCAAGGCAAGCCAAGCCAAGCCAAACCAAGCCAAGTCAAGGCAAGGCATGGTAAGACAAGGCAAGGCAAGACAAGCATAGCCAAGCGTATCCAAGCCGAGCCAAGCTAAACCAAGCCAAGCCAAGCCAAGGCAAGGCAAGGCAAGACAAGCATTCGCAAGCCTATCCAAGCCAAGGTAAGGCAAGACAAGGCAAGGGAAGCTCAGTTAAGCCAAGGCTAGGCAAGCCAAGCCAGGCCAAATCAAGACAAGGCAAGGCAAGCTATGGCAAGGCAAGGCAAGGCAAGCCAAGCCAAGCCAAGCCAAGCCAAACCAAGCCAAGCCAAGCCAAGGTAAGGCAAGGCAAGGCAAGACAAGCATAGCCAAGCCTATCAAAGCCTATCCAAGCCGAGCCAAGCCAAACCAAGCCAAGCCAAGGCAAGGCAAGGCAAGGCAAGTCAAGACAAACATAACCAAGCCTATCCAAGCCAAGGTAAAGTAAGGCAAGGTAAGGGAAGCCCAGGCAAGCCAATGCAAGGCAAGCCAAGCCAGGCCAGGCCAAGCCTATCCAAGCCGAGCCAAGCCAAACCAAGCCAAGCCAAGCCAAGCCAAGGCAAGGCAAGACAAGCATAACCAAGCCTATCCAAGCCAAGGTAAGGCAAGGGAAGCCCAGGCAAGCCAAGGCAAGGCAAGGCAAGCTATGGCAAGCTAAGCCAAGCCAAGGCAAGGCAAGGCAAGAAAAGCCAAGCCAAGCCAAACCAAGCCAAGGCAAGCCAAGTCAAGCCAAGCCAAGCCAAGGCAAGGCACGACAAAACAAGACAAGGCAAGGCAAGGAAAGACAAGTCAAGCCAAGCAAAGCCAATCCAAGCCAACCAAGCCAAGCCAAGCCAAGCCAATCCAAGACAAGCCAAGCAAAGCCAAGGTAAGCCAAGGCAAGCCAAACCAAGTCAAGCCAAGGCAAGGTAAGGCAAGGCAAGGCAAGGCAAAGCAAGCAAAGTCAAGGCAAGGTAAGCCAAGCCATGCCAAGGCAAGGCAAGCCAAGCTAAGACAAGCTAAGACAAGCCAAACCTAGCCAAGCCAAACTAAGCCAAGCCAAGCCAACCCAATCCAAGCCAAGCCAAGGCAAGGCAAGCTAAGCCAAGGGAATCCAAGCTAAGACAAGGCAAGCCAAGGCATGGCAAGGCAAGCCAAGCCAAGCCAAGCCAGGCCAAGCCAAGACAGGGAAGGCAAGGCAAGCCAAGCCAAGGCAAGGCAAGGCAACGCAACGCAACGCAAGCTAAGGCAAGCCAAGGCAAGCCAAGCCAAGTAAAGCCAAGCCAAGCCAAGCCAAGGCTAAGCAATGTAAAGTAAGGCACGACAAGGCAAGGCAAGCCAAGCCAACCAAACCTAGCCACTCCAAGACAAGCCAAGCAAATCAAAGCCAAGGCAAGCCAATCCAAGGTCAGCAAAGCCAAGTCAGGCCAGGCCAAGCCAAGGTAAGACAAGGCAAGTCAAGGCAAGTCAAATCAAGGCAATGCAAGGCAAGCCAAGGCAAGGCAAGGCACGGCAAGCCAAGCCAAGCCAAGCCGAGGTGAGGCAAGCCAAGTCAAGCCAAGCCAAGGCAAGGCAACGCAGGGCAAGCTAAGGCAAGCCAAGCCAAGCCAAACCAAGCAAAGCCAAGGCAAGGCAAGGCACGACAAGGCACGACAAGGTAAGCCAAGCAAAGGCAAGGCAAGGCGAAGCAAAGCAAGGCAAGCCAACCCAAGCCAGGCCAAAGCAAGGCAAGGAAAGGCAAGCCAAGGCAAGGCAAGCCAAGCCAAGCCAAGCCAAGACAAGGCAAGCCAAGCCAATGCAAGGCAAGGCACTACAAGGCAAGCCAAGCCAAACAAGCCTAGCCAATCAAAGACAAGCCAAGTAAAGCTAAGCCAAGGCTAGGCAAGGCAAGCCAAGTCAAGGCAAGCCAAATCAAGCCAGGCCAAGCCAAGCTACGCTAAGGCAAGGCAAGGAAAGGCACGGCATGCCAAGTCAAGCCAAGGCAAACCAAGCCAAGCCAAGCCAGGCCAAGCCAAAGCAAGGCAAGGCAAGCCAAGCCAAGGCAAGTAAAGCCATGGCAACACAACGCAAGGCAAGGCAAGCTAAGACAAGCCAAGCCAAGGCAAGGCAAGGCAAAGCACGACAAGACAAGCCAACCAAGCCAAGCCAAGCCAACTAAGCGTATCCAATCTAAGACAAGCCAAGCAAAGCCAAGCCAAGGCAGGCAAAGTCAAGCCTAGGCAATCCAAGCCAAGCCAGGTTAAGCCAAGCCAAGGCAAGGCAAGGCAAGCCCAAACAAGCCAAGCCGAGCCAAGCCAAGGCAAGGCAAGGCAAGCAAAGCCAAGCCTATCCAAGCCAAGGCAAGGCAAGGGAAGCCCAGGCAAGCCAAGCCCAGGCAAGCCAAGCCAAGCCAGGCCAAGCCAAGACAAGGCAAGCCATAGCAAGACAAGGCAAGGCAAGCTATGGTTAGCTAAGCCAAGCCAATGCAAGGCAAGGCAAGCCAAGGCAAAACAAGGCAAACCAAGGAAAGCCAAGGCAAGGCAACGCAAGGCAAGCTAAGGCAAGCCAAGCCAAGCCAAGTGAAGCCAAAACCAAGCAAAGCCAAGGCAAGGCAAGGCAAGGCACGACAAGACAAGGCAAGGCAAGTCAAGCCAAGCAAAGGCAAGGCAAGGCAAAGCAAAGCAAAGCAACGCAAGCCGACCCAAGCCAGGCCAAAGCAAGGCAAGGCAAGCCAAGTCAAGCCAAGGCAGGCCAATCCAAGGCAAAACAAGGCAAGGCAAGCCAAGGCAAGGCAAACCAAGGCAAGGCAAGCCAAGCCAACGCAAAGCAAGGCATGACAAGGCACAACAAGGCAAGCCAAACCAAGCCAACCAAGCCTAGCCAATCCAAGACAAGCCAATCCAAGACAAGCCAAGCAAAGCTTAGCCAAGGCAAGGCAAGCCAAGGCAAGCCAAGCCAGGCCAAGCCAAGCTAAGGCAAGGCAAAGCAAGGCATGTCAAGGCAAGGCACGGCAAGGCAAGACACGGCAGGGCAAGCTAAGGCAAGCTAAGCCAAGCCAATGCAAGGCAAGGCAAGCCAAGGCAAGGCAACGCAAGGCAAGCTAAGGCAACCAAAGCCAAGCCAAGTCAAGCCAAACCAAGCAAAGACAAGGCACGACAAGGCAAGGCAAGGCAGGACAAGACAAGCCAACCAAGCCAATCCAAGCCAACTAAGCGTAGCCAATCCAAGCCAAGCAAAGCCAAGGCAAGGCAAGGCAAGCAAAATAAAGCCTAGGTAAGCCAAGCCAAGCCAGGTTAATCCAAGCCAAGGCAAGACAAGGCAACTCAAGGCAAGGCAAGCCAAGCCAAGCCAAGCCAAGCCAAGCCAAGGCAAGGCAAGACAAGGCAATGCAGGCCAAGCCAAGCTAAGCCGAGCCAAGCCAAGCCAAGACAAGGCAAGCCAAGCCAATGCAAGGCAAGGCACTACAAGGCAAGCCAAGCCAAACAAGCCAACCAAGCCTAACCAATCAAAGACAAGCCAAGTAAAGCTAAGCCAAGGCTAGGCAAGGCAAGCCAAGTCAAGGCAAGCCAAATCAAGCCAGGCCAAGCCAAGCTACGCTAAGGCAAGGCAAGGAAAGGCACGGCATGCCAAGTCAAGCCAAGGCAAACCAAGCCAAGCCAAGCCAGGCCAAGCCAAAGCAAGGCAAGGCAAGCCAAGCCAAGGCAAGTAAAGCCATGGCAACACAACGCAAGGCAAGGCAAGCTAAGACAAGCCAAGCCAAGGCAAGGCAAGGCAAAGCACGACAAGACAAGCCAACCAAGCCAAGCCAAGCCAACTAAGCGTATCCAATCTAAGCCAAGCCAAGCAAAGCCAATCCAAGGCAAGCAAAGTCAAGCCTAGGCAATCCAAGCCAAGCCAGGTTAAGCCAAGCCAAGGCAAGGCAAGGCAAGCCCAAACAAGCCAAGCCGAGCCAAGCCAAGGCAAGGCAATGCAAGCCAAGCCGAGCCAAGCCAAACCAAGCCAAGCCAAGGCAAGGCAAGGCAAGGCAAGCAAAGCCAAGCCTATCCAAGCCAAGGCAAGGCCAGGGAAGCCCAGGCAAGCCAAGCCCAGGCAAGCCAAGCCAAGCCAGGCCAAGCCAAGACAAGGCAAGCCAAGGCAAGACAAGGCAAGGCAAGCTATGGTTAGCTAAGCCAAGCCAATGCAAGGCAAGGCAAGCCAAGGCAAAACAAGGCAAACCAAGGCAAGCCAAGGCAAGGCAACGCAAGGCAAGCTAAGGCAAGCCAAGCCAAGCCAAGTGAAGCCAAAACCAAGCAAAGCCAAGGCAAGGCAAGGCAAGGCACGACAAGACAAGGCAAGGCAAGTCAAGCCAAGCAACGGCAAGGCAAAGCAAAGCAAAGCAACGCAAGCCGACCCAAGCCAGGCCAAAGCAAGGCAAGGCAAGCCAAGTCAAGCCAAGGCAGGCCAATCCAAGGCAAAACAAGGCAAGGCAAGGCAAGCCAAGGCAAGGCAAACCAAGGCAAGGCAAGCCAAGCCAACGCAAAGCAAGGCATGACAAGGCACAACAAGGCAAGCCAAACCAAGCCAACCAAGCCTAGCCAATCCAAGACAAGCCAAGCAAAGCTTAGCCAAGGCAAGGCAAGCCAAGCCAGGCCAAGCCAAGCTAAGGCAAGGCAAAGCAAGGCATGTCAAGGCAAGGCACGGCAAGGCAAGACACGGCAGGGCAAGCTAAGGCAAGCTAAGCCAAGCCAATGCAAGGCAAGGCAAGCCAAGGCAAGGCAACGCAAGGCAAGCTAAGGCAACCCAAGCCAAGCCAAGTCAAGCCAAACCAAGCAAAGACAAGGCACGACAAGGCAAGGCAAGGCAGGACAAGACAAGCCAACCAAGCCAATCCAAGCCAACTAAGCGTAGCCAATCCAAGCCAAGCAAAGCCAAGGCAAGGCAAGGCAAGCAAAATAAAGCCTAGGTAAGCCAAGCCAAGCCAGGTTAATCCAAGCCAAGGCAAGACAAGGCAACTCAAGGCAAGGCAAGGCAAGCCAAGCCAAGCCAAGCCAAGGCAAGGCAAGACAAGGCAATGCAGGCCAAGCCAAGCCAAGCCTAGCCAAGCCAAACCAAGCAAAGGCAAGACAAGGCAAGACAAGCAAAGCCTATCTAAGCAAAGGCAAAGCAAGGAAAGGCAAGGGAAGCCCAGGCAAGCCAAGACAATGCAAGCCAAGCCAGGCCAAACCAAGGCAAGGCAAGACAAGGCAAGGCAAGGCAAGCTAAGGCAAGCTAAGCCAAGCCATGGTAAGGCAAGGCAAGAAAAGCCAAGCCAAGCCAAGCCAAGCCAAGTCAAGCCAAGCCAAGCCAAGCCAAGGCAAGGCAAGGCACGACAAGACAAGGCAAGGCAAGGTAAGCCAATTCAAGCCAAGTGAAGCCAATCCAAGCCAACCAAGTCAAGCCAATCCAAGACAAGCCAAGCAAAGCCAAGGCAAGGCAAGGCAAGGCAAGGCAAGGCAAAGCACGACAAGACAAGCCAACCAAGCCAAGCTAAGCCAACTAAGCGTAGCCAATCCAAGACAAGCCAAGCAAAGCCAAGCCAAGGCAAGCAAAGTCAAGCCTAGGCAATCCAAGCCAAGCCAGGTTAAGCCAAGCCAAGGCAAGGCAAGGCAAGGCAAGCCAAAACAAGCCAAGCCGAGCCAAGCCAAGGCAAGGCAATGCAAGCCAAGCCGAGCCAAGCCAAACCAAACCAAGGCAAGACAAGAAAAGCAAAGCAAAGCCAAGCCTATCCAAGCCAAGGCAAGGCAAGGGAAGCCAAGGCAAGCCAAGGCAAGCCAAGCCAAGCCAGACCAAGCCAAGACAAGGCAAGGCAAGCTATGGCAAGCTAAGCCAAGCCAATGCAAGGCAAGGCAAGCCAAGGCAAGACAAGGCAAACCAAGGCAAGCCAAGGCAAGGCAACGCAAGGCAAGCTAAGGCAAGCCAAGCCAAGCCAAGTAAAGCCAAAACCAAGCAAAGCCAAGGCAATGCAAGGCAAGGCACAACAAGACAAGGCAAGGCAAGTCAAGCAAAGCAAAGGCAAGGCAAAGCAAAGCAAAGCAAAGCGACGCAAGCCGACCCAAGCCAGGCCAAAGCAAGGCAAGTCAAGCCAAGCCAAGCCAAGGCAGGCCAATCCAAGGCAAAACAAGGCAAGGCAAGCCAAGCCAAGGCAAGGCAAGCCAAGGCAAGGCAAACCAAGGCAAGCCAAGCCAACGCAAAGCAAGGCATGACAAGGCACAACAAGGCAAGCCAAGCCAAGCCAACCAAGCATAGCCAATCCAAGACAAGCCAAGCAAAGCTTAGCCAAGGCAAGGCAAGCTAAGGCAAGCCAAGCCAGGCCAAGCCAAGCTAAGGCAAGGCAAAGCAAGGCATGTCAAGGCAAGGCATGGCAAGGCAAGACACGGCAGGGCAAGCTAAGGCAAGCTAAGCCAAGCCAATGCAAGGCAAGGCAAGCTAAGGCAAGGCCACGCAAGGCAAGCTAAGGCAACCCAAGCCAAGCCAAGCCAAGTCAAGCCAAACCAAGCAAAGACAAGGCACGACAAGGCAAGGCAAGGCAGGACAAGACAAGCCAACCAAGCCAAGGCAAGGCAAGACAAGGCAATGCAGGCCAAGCCAAGCCAAGCCGAGCCAAGCCAAACCAAGCAAAGGCAAGACAAGGCAAGACAAGCAAAGCCTATCTAAGCAAAGGCAAGGCAAGGCAAGGGAAGCCCAGGCAAACCAAGGCAATGCAAGCCAAGCCAGGCCAAACCAAGGCAAGGCAAGACAAGACAAGGCAAGCTAATGCAAGCTAAGCCAAGCCATGGTAAGGCAAGGCAAGAAAAGCCAAGCCAAGGCAAGCCAAGTCAAGCCAAGCCAAGCCAAGCCAAGGCAAGGCAAGGCACGACAAGACAAGGCAAGGCAAGGTAAGCCAATTCAAGCCAAATAAAGCCAATCCAAGCCAACCAAGCCAAGCCAATCCAAGACAAGCTAAGCAAAGCCAAGGTAAGACAAGGCAAGGCAAGCCAAGCCAAGTCAAGCCAAGGCAAGGTAAGGCAAGGCAAAGCAAGCCAAGCCAAGACAAGACAAGGCAAGGCAAGGCAAAGCCAGCAAAGTCAAGGCAAGGTAAGCCAAACCAAGCCAAGCCAAGGCAAGCCAAGCTAAGACAAGCTAAGACAAGCCAAACCTAGCCAAGCCAAACTAAGCCAAGCCAAGCAAATCCAAGCCAATCCAAGGCAAGTCAAGCTAAGCCAAGGGAATCCAAGCTAAGACAAGGCAAGGCAAGGCAAGGCAATGCAAGGCAAGCCAAGCCAAGCCAAGACAGGGAAGGCAAGGCAAGGCAAGGCAACGCAACGCAAGCTAAGGCAAGCCAAGCCTGGCCAAGGCTAGGCAAGGTAAAGCAAGGCAATCCAAGACAACCAAGTCTAGCCACTCCAAGACAAGCCAAGCCAAGCAAAGCCAAGGCAAGGCAAGCCAATCAAAGGCAAGCGAAGCCAATCCAGGCCAGGCCAAGCCAAGCCAAGCCAAGCCAAGACAAGCCAAGGCAAGGCAAGGCAAGCCAAGGCACGGCAAGGCAAGGCACGGCAAGCCAAGCCAAGCCGAGGTGCGGCAAGGCAAGTCAAGCCAAGCCAAGGCAAGGCAAGGCAAGACAATGCAAACCAAGCCAAGCCAAGGCAAGACAAGCAAAGCCAATCCAAGCCAAGGCAAGGCAAGCTAAGGCATGCCAAGCCAAGCCAAGGCAAGGCAAGGTAAGGCACGACAAGACAAGCCAACCAAGCTAAGCCAACCAAGCGTAGCCAATCCAAGTCAAGCCAAGCAAAGCCAAGCCAAGCCAAGGCAAGGCAACCGAAGTCAAGCCTAGGCAAGCAAAGCCAAGCCAGGTTAAGCAAAGCCAAGCCAAGGCTAGGCAAGGCAAGTCAAGGCAAGGCAAGCCAAGCCAAGGCAAGGCAAGGCAAGCCAAGCCGAGCCAAGCCAAACAAAGCAAAACCAAGGCAAGGCAAGGCAAGACAAGCAAAGCCAAGCCTATCCAAGCCAAGGCAATCCAAGGCAAGGGAAGCCCAGGCAAGCCAAGGAAAGTCAAGCCAAGGCAAGACAAGCCAACGCAAGGCAAGGCAAGCTAAGGCAAGCTAAGCCAAGCCAAGACAAGGCAAGGCAAGACAAGCCAAGGCAAGGCAAGGCAAGCCAAGGGGAAGCCAAGTCAAGCCAAGCAAAGCCAAGCCAAAGCAAAGCAAGGCAAGCCGACCCAAGCCAGGCAAAAGCAAGGCAAGGCAAGGCAAGCCAAGGCAGGCCAATCCAAGGCAAAGCAAGCCAAGCCAAGGCAAGGCAAGCCAAGCCAAGGCAAGGCAAGGCAAGCTAAGACAACGCAAAGCAAGGCACGACAAGGCAAGCCAAGCCAAGCCAACCAAGCCTAGCCAATCCAAGACAAGCCAAGCAAAGCTTAGCCAAGGCAAGGCAAGCCAAGTCAAGCCAAGGTAAGCCAAGCCAGGCCAAGCCAAGCTAAGGCAATGCAAGGCAAGGCAAGTCACGGCAAGGCAAGACAAGGCAAGGCAAGCTAAGCCAAGCCAATGCAAGGCAAGGAAAGGCAAACTAAGGCAAGCCAAGGCAAGGCAACGCAAGACAAGCTAAGGCAACCCAAGCCAAGTCAAGCCAAACCAAGCAAATCAAGGCAAGGCAAGGCACGACAAGGCAAGGCAGGACACGACAAGCCACCCAAGCTAAGCCAACTAAGCGTAGCCAATCCAAGACAAGCCAAGCAAAGCCAAGGCAAGGCAAGCAAAATCAAGCCTAGGTAAGCCAAGCCAAGCCAGGTTAAGCCAAGCCAAGGCAAGGCAAGGCAACTCAAGGCAAGGTAAGCCAAGCCAAACCAAGCCAAGGCAAGGCAAGGCAAGACAAGCAAAGTCAAGCCTATCCAAGGCAAGGCAAGGCACGGCAAGGCAAGGGAAGCCCAGGCAAGCCAAGGCAATGCAAGCCAAGCCAAGCCAAGCCAAGGCAAGCTAAGACAAGCCAAGGCAATACAAGGCAAGGCAAGGCAAGCTAAGCCAAGCCACGGCAAGGCAAGGCAAGAACAGCCAAGGCAAGCCAAGTCAAGCCAAGCCAAGGCAAGGCAAGGCTCGACAAGACAAGACAAGGCAAGGCAAGGAAAGCCAAGTCAAGCCAAGTAAAGCCAATCCAAGCCAATCAAGCCAAGCCAACCCAAGACAAGCCAAGCAAAGCCAAGGTAAGCCATGGCAAGGCAAGACAAGCCAAGTCAAGCCAAGGCAAGGTAAGGCAAGGTAATGCAAGCCAAGCCAAGGCAAGACAAGGCAAAGTAAAGTCAAGGCAAGGAAAGCCAAGCCAATCCAAGGCAACACAAGCCAAGCTAAGACAAGCTAAGACAAGCCAAACCTAGCCAAGCCAAACTAAGCCAAGCCAAGCCAATCCAAGCCAAGCCAAGGCAAGCCAAGCCAAGCCAAGGGAATCCAAGCTAAGACAAGGCAAGGCAAGGCAAGCCAAGGCAATGCAAGGCAAGCCAAGCCAAACCAGGCCAAACCAAGACAGGCAAGGCAAGGCAAGCCAAGCCAAGGCAAGGCAAGGCAATGCAAGCCAAGGCAAGGCAACGCAACGCAAGCTAAGGCAAGCCAAGCCAAGTAAAGCCAAGCCAGGCCAAGGCTAGGTAATGTAAAACAAGGCACGACAAGGCAAGGCAAGCCAAGCCAACCAAGCCTAGCCACTCCAAGACAAGCCAAGCCAAGCAAAGCCAAGCCAATGCAAGGCAAGCCAATACAAGGCAAGCAAAGCCAATCCAGGCCAGGCCAAGCCATGCCAAGCCAAGGCAAGACAGGCCAAGGCAAGGCATGGCAAGCCAAGCCGAGGTGCGGCAAGGCAAGGCAAGGCAATGCAAACCAAGCCAAGCCGAGCCAAACAAAACCAAGCCAAGGCAAGACAAGCAAAGCCAATCCAAGCCAATGCAAGGCAAGGCAAGCTAAGGCAAGCCAAGCCAAACCAAAGCAAGGCAAGGCATGACAAGACAAGCCAAGCAAAGACAATCCAAGCCAACCAAGCCAAGGCAATCCAGGACAAGCCAAGCAAAGTAAATGTAAGCCAAGGCAAGGCAAGCCAAGGCAAGGTAAGGCAAGGCAAAGCAAGACAAGCCAAGGCAAGCCATGCCAAGACAAGGCAAGGCAAGCCAAGGGGAAGCCAAGTCAAGCCAAGCCAAGCGAATCCAAGCCAAGCCAAGCCAAGGCAAGGCAAGGCACGACAAGGCAAGCCAAGCAAAGCCAATCCAAGCCAACCAAGCCAAGCCAATCCAAGACAAGCCAAGCAAAGCAAATGTAAGCCAAGGCAAGGCAAGCCAAGGCAAGGTAAGGCAAGGCAAAGCAATCCAAGCCAAGCCAAGAAAAGCCAAGGCAAGGCAAGCCAAGCCAAGGCAAGCCAAGCCAATCCAGGCCAGGCCAAGCCAAGGCAAGACAAGGCAAGGCAAGTCAAGGCAATGCAAGGCAAGCCAATGCAAGGCAAGGCACGGCAAACCAAGCCAAGCCAAGCCAAGGAGAAGCAAGGCAAGCCAAGCCAAGCCAAGGCAAGGCAATCCAAGCCAAGCCGAGCCAAACAAAACCAAGGCAAGGCAAGCTAAGGCATGCCAAGCCAAGCCAAGGCAAGGCAAGGTAAGGCACGACAAGACAAGCCAACCAAGCTAAGCCAACCAAGCGTAGCCAATCCAAGTCAAGCCAAGCAAAGCCAAGCCAAGCCAAGGCAAGGCAACCGAAGTCAAACCTAGGCAAGCAAAGCCAAGCCAGGTTAAGCCAAGCCAAGCCAAGGCTAGGCAAGGCAAGTCAAGGCAAGGCAAGCCAAGCCAAGGCAAGGCAAGGCAAGGCAAGCCAAGCCGAGCCAAGCCAAACAAAGCAAAACCAAGGCAAGGTAAGGCAAGACAAGCAAAGCCAAGCCTATCCAAGCCAAGGCAATCCAAGGCAAGGGAAGCCCAGGCAAGCCAAGGAAAGTCAAGCCAAGGCAAGACAAGCCAACGCAAGGCAAGGCAAGCTAAGGCAAGCTAAGCCAAGCCAAGACAAGGCAAGGCAAGACAAGCCAAGGCAAGGCAAGGCAAGCCAAGGGGAAGCCAAGTCAAGCCAAGCAAAGCCAAGCCAAAGCAAAGCAAGGCAAGCCGACCCAAGCCAGGCAAAAGCAAGGCAAGGCAAGGCAATCCAAGCCAAGCCAAGAAAAGCCAAGGCAAGGCAAGCCAAGCCAAGGCAAGCCAAGCCAATCCAGGCCAGGCCAAGCCAAGGCAAGACAAGGCAAGGCAAGGCAAGGCAAGTCAAGGCAATGCAAGGCAAGCCAATGCAAGGCAAGGCACGGCAAACCAAGCCAAGCCAAGCCAAGGAGAAGCAAGGCAAGCCAAGCCAAGCCAAGGCAAGGCAAGGCAATCCAAGCCAAGCCGAGCCAAACAAAACCAAGCCAAGACAAGGCAAGGCAAGGGAAGCCAATCCAAGCCAGGCCCAGCCAATGGAAGGCAAGCCAACGCAAGGCAAGGCAACGCAAGGCAAGGCAAGGCAAGACAAGGCAAGCAAAGCCAAGCCAAGGCAAGGCAAGCAAAGCAAAGCCCGGCCAAGGCAAGGCAATGCAAGGCAAGGCAAGCCAAGTCAAGCCAAGCCAAGCCAAGGCAAGGCACGACAAGACAAGGCAATGCAAGCCAAGCCAAGCCAACCAAGCCAAGCGAATCCAAGACAAGCAAAGAAAAGTCAAGGCAAGGCAAGCCAAGCCAAGATAAGCCAAGCCAAAACAAGCCAAGCCATGGCAAGCAAAGGCAAGGCAAGGAAAGGCAAGGTAAACCAAACCAAGCCAAGCCGAGTCAAGGCAAGGCAAGACAAGCCAAGGCAAGCCATGCCAAGACAAGGCAAGGCAAGCCAAGGGGAAGCCAAGTCAAGCCAAGCCAAGCGAATCCAAGCCAAGGCAAGGCAAGGCACGACAAGGCAAGCCAAGCAAAGCCAATCCAAGCCAACCAAGCCAAGCCAATCCAAGACAAGCCAAGCAAAGCAAATGTAAGCCAAGGCAACGCAAGCCAAGGCAAGGTAAGGCAAGGCAAAGCAATCCAAGCCAAGCCAAGAAAAGCCAAGGCAAGGCAAGCCAAGCCAAGGCAAGCCAAGCCAATCCAGGCCAGGCCAAGCCAAGGCAAGACAAGGCAAGGCAAGTCAAGGCAATGCAAGGCAAGCCAATGCAAGGCAAGGCACGGCAAACCAAGCCAAGCCAAGCCAAGGAGAAGCAAGGCAAGCCAAGCCAAGCCAAGGCAAGGCAATCCAAGCCAAGCCGAGCCAAACAAAACCAAGGCAAGGCAAGCTAAGGCATGCCAAGCCAAGCCAAGGCAAGGCAAGGTAAGGCACGACAAGACAAGCCAACCAAGCTAAGCCAACCAAGCGTAGCCAATCCAAGTCAAGCCAAGCAAAGCCAAGCCAAGCCAAGGCAAGGCAACCGAAGTCAAACCTAGGCAAGCAAAGCCAAGCCAGGTTAAGCCAAGCCAAGCCAAGGCTAGGCAAGGCAAGTCAAGGCAAGGCAAGCCAAGCCAAGGCAAGGCAAGGCAAGGCAAGCCAAGCCGAGCCAAGCCAAACAAAGCAAAACCAAGGCAAGGTAAGGCAAGACAAGCAAAGCCAAGCCTATCCAAGCCAAGGCAATCCAAGGCAAGGGAAGCCCAGGCAAGCCAAGGAAAGTCAAGCCAAGGCAAGACAAGCCAACGCAAGGCAAGGCAAGCTAAGGCAAGCTAAGCCAAGCCAAGACAAGGCAAGGCAAGACAAGCCAAGGCAAGGCAAGGCAAGCCAAGGGGAAGCCAAGTCAAGCCAAGCAAAGCCAAGCCAAAGCAAAGCAAGGCAAGCCGACCCAAGCCAGGCAAAAGCAAGGCAAGGCAAGGCAATCCAAGCCAAGCCAAGAAAAGCCAAGGCAAGGCAAGCCAAGCCAAGGCAAGCCAAGCCAATCCAGGCCAGGCCAAGCCAAGGCAAGACAAGGCAAGGCAAGGCAAGGCAAGTCAAGGCAATGCAAGGCAAGCCAATGCAAGGCAAGGCACGGCAAACCAAGCCAAGCCAAGCCAAGGAGAAGCAAGGCAAGCCAAGCCAAGCCAAGGCAAGGCAAGGCAATCCAAGCCAAGCCGAGCCAAACAAAACCAAGCCAAGACAAGGCAAGGCAAGGGAAGCCAATCCAAGCCAGGCCCAGCCAATGGAAGGCAAGCCAACGCAAGGCAAGGCAACGCAAGGCAAGGCAAGGCAAGACAAGGCAAGCAAAGCCAAGCCAAGGCAAGGCAAGCAAAGCAAAGCCCGGCCAAGGCAAGGCAATGCAAGGCAAGGCAAGCCAAGGCAAGCCAAGTCAAGCCAAGCCAAGGCAAGGCACGACAAGACAAGGCAATGCAAGCCAAGCCAAGCCAACCAAGCCAAGCGAATCCAAGACAAGCAAAGAAAAGTCAAGGCAAGGCAAGCCAAGCCAAGATAAGCCAAGCCAAAACAAGCCAAGCCATGGCAAGCAAAGGCAAGGCAAGGAAAGGCAAGGTAAACCAAACCAAGCCAAGCCGAGTCAAGGCAAGGCAAGCCAAGCCAAGGAAAGGCAAGCCAAGCAAAGCCAAGACAAGCCAAGCCAAGTCAATGCAAGGTAAGGCAAGCAAAGGCAATGCAAGGCAAGGCAAGGCATGGCAAGGCAAAGCAAGACAAGGCAGGCCAAGGCAAGGCAAGGCAAGCCAAGCCAAGCTTAGCCAAACCAAGCCAAGTCAAGCCAAGACAAGACAAGTCAAGGCAAGGCAAGGCAATGCAATGCATTGCAAGCCAAGTCAAGCCAAGCCAAGTGAAGTCAAGCCAAGCCAAGGCAAGGTAAAGAAAGGCAAGGCAAACCAAGCAAATCCAAGGCAAGCAAATCCAAGGAAAGCCAAGCCAAGCCAAGGCAAGGCTCGGCAAGCCAAGCAAAGCCAAGGTAAGGCAGGGCAGGCCAAGGCAAGCCAAGCCAAGCCAAGCCAAACGACTAATTATTCGTCCAAAACCAGGACGATTGTCACCATTCCAATTTCTCCTGATACGGACAGATGGACGGACACACAGCTATAAGATAAACTGGTCCACCTTGTTAGATGTCTTAACAAGAAAGTTTAAAAGGATTTATAGTCATAACATTTATAGAAAAAGAGAAATTCACGTTTCCAATGACCCTTGATTTGAACTTGAACATTATGTTTTACGTGGTTTTGGCACCAATTACAGCGAAATGGACCGACAGACAAACTCTACAACCATTCCGTCTGATGCGTACATACAGGAAGGGTCAGATTTGTCTCCTTTTGGTCCAAAGTAATTGCTTATTACAAATTTGTGACCCGTTGATGGGCGTATTATAAATAAAGAACGCGTTTAATCTGCCGATTTACGTCTGTTTTCCCTTCATTACAGCCTCAGAGACAGTCGGACAAACACGTCAAACCTATTTTCTTCTTGGTTTGGATCCGTACATGATTTTGCAACACATTTTATTACCTTTTTCATTATAATGTCCTCTATATATGGAATTTAAATTTAGAGGAGTGGCATGCAAAAACGACTAATTATTCGTCCAAAACCAGGACGATTGCTACCATTCAAATTTCTCCTGATACGGACAGACGGACGGACACACAGCTATAAGATAAACTGGTCCACCTTGTTAGATGTCTTAACAAGAAAGTTTAAAAGGATTTATAGTTATAACATTTATAGTAAAAGAGAAATTCACGTTTCCAATGACCCTTGATTTGAACTTGAACATTGTGTTTTACGTGGTTTTGGAACCAATTACAGCGAAATGGACAGACAGACAAACTCTACAACCATTCCGTCTGATGCGTACATACAGGAAGGGTCCGATTTGTCTCCTTATGGTCCAAAGTAATTGCTTATTACAAATTTGTGACCCGTTGATGGGCGTATTATAAATAAAGAAAGCGTTTAATCTGCCGATTTACGCCTGTTTTCCCTTCATTACAGCCTCAGAGACAGTCGGACAAACACGTCAAGCCTATTTTCTTCTTGGTTTGGATCCGTACATGATTTTGCAAAACATTTTACTACCCTTTTCATCATAGTGTCCTCTATATATGGAATTAAAATTTAGAGGCCTGGCATGCAAAAACGACTAATTATTCGTCCAAAACCAGGACGATTGTTACCATTCCAATTTCTCCTGATACGGACAGACGGACGGACACACAGCTATAAGATAAACTGGTCCACCTTGTTAGATGTCTTAACAAGAAAGTTTAAAAGAATTTATAGTGATAACATTTATAGAAAAAGAGAAATTCACGTTTCCATTGACCCTTGATTTGAACTTGAACATTATGTTTTACGTGGTTTTGGCACCGATTACAGCAAAATGGACAGACAGACAAACTCTACAACCATTCCGTCTGATGCGTACATACAGGAAGGGTCCGATTGGTCTCCTTTTGGTCCAAAGTAATTGCTAATTACAAATTTGTGGCCCGTTGATGGGCGTATTATAAATAAAGAAAGCGTTTAATCTGCCGATTTACGTCTGTATTCCCTTCATTACAGCCTCAGAGACAGTCGGACAAACAAGTCAAACCTATTTTCTTCTTGGTTTGGATCCGTACATGATTTTGCAACACATTTTATTACCTTTTTCATCATAATGTCCTCTATATATGGAATTTAAATTTAGAGGCCTGGCATGCAAAAACGACTAATTATTCGTCCAAAACCAGGACGATTGTTACCATTCCAATTTCTCCAGATACGGACAGACGGACGGACACACAGCTATAAGATAAACTGGTCCACCTTATTAGATGTCTTAACAAGAAAGTTTAAAAGGATTTATAGTGATAACATTTATAGAAAAAGAGAAATTCACGTTTCCAATGACCCTAGCTTGATTTGAACTTGAACATTATGTTTTACGTGGTTTTGGCACCAATTACAGCAAAATGGACAGACAGACAAACTCTACAACCATTCCGTCTGATGCGTACATACAGGAAGGGTCCGATTGGACAATATTTAGTTCTTAGTAATTGCTTATTACAAATTTGTGGCCCGTTGATGGACGTGAAATTAATGACGATTATTCATCCGAAAAACTGGAAAATCGTTATCATTCCGATTTTCTCTTCATATGGACAGACGGACGAACGGACATGTTCCAAATAACTGTTTCTGCGAGTTAAAAGTCCAAATCTGAAATTTAAAAAATGATTTTTAGTGTAACGTTGTAAAAAAATGAAAAAAATGTAAAAAGAAAAACGCGAAAATATCAAGCGATGACATATCGGTATTGCGGGTAGCGTAATTTGCGTTTTCGCTTAGTTGGTAACATCAAAATTAGCTTTATTTTTTTTATTTATATATTCATTACAACTATTTTTGTTTTAAATGTTAGATTAACATCATAACCTTTTCAATGAATTTACAAAAAGGTAATAAACAATATGGTTTTCGAGAAATTTTGAAATAATCGTCCCCCTCCGCGTGTATTTCGCCAAAATTGGTGTTTTAACAAAGAAATTTCTTGGCTAGTTATTAATATTTTTCGATAATTTTTTGTTAAGTACAAAGTTACAACTATACTCTAGAAGGAAATATATGATTTGCTCTTGCAAGAAAGACATTTTTGTAAGAAATTTACAAAAGAATGCCAAAATTGCCGAATTCTGGGGGTGTTTCAGAGCGAGTTATCGCCCCTAGATCCTCCAAATGTCATTGGATTTTTACGAAATTCGTCCATGATGTACAACATGGTGTAACCTTTCAAATGATATATGGTTTTAATGGCAAAATGTAGAAAGAAAAATGCAAAAAATCAAGAGGAATTTTATCGGGGTAGCGGGTTTCTTGCGGGAACTAGCGGTTTTTTTTTAGATAAATGGCCATAATTCCGATATTTCTTTATACATTCTTTTGAAATTTACACTAAAACTGCATTTCATCAAAATACATATCCTGTGAAAAAATTGATGCAATATCTCAAGTAGTTTTTGAGAAATCGTCTTTTGAAATTTTGCGCAAAACCCTGAAATCAGGAATCCGTCAGCGGGTGCCGTCAAATCTGGCGTCCCGCAACAAAATTTTTTTTAATTTTTTTTTCGTCTTAGAATTGTCCAAAATGGAAAAAAAATGCAAAAGACCCGATTTAAAAAGACCTAGTTTTCGCTGGATCAACCACGACGACCCCGTGGAAAACGCGTTGAGCGAAGTAAGCTCAGTCAAATAGATCTTGAACTATCAATTCAGGGGTCGTAGATTGGAACCCCTTTCTAACAGGTCAGACATATTTTGTCTTTGACAAATTGGTATAGATAATCTAATTGAGAGAGCAGCTGGAGACTATGTGCTCCAGCTACATGTACCATTTTATAATGATGTTGACAGTGTAATCTATTACTTTATCAATCGGTGATAATTGACAAAATACGTCTTAATATAATTAACCAGCACAAACAAAAACGTGCCGAACATACCGGAAAATTAAGTTAGATTCGAACCGCGATTTAAAAAGAACCTGTTAAACATAACGCTAAATATGTTTACGTGTACTTGTTATCCAAAATGTAGCTTTAACGTCAATGACTCACCTTTGGTAGCACTATAAATGGACATCCAGTCGTGAGCCTCGACGAAAGGTAACGGTATATTCCAATACATGTAAATAGGGAGGAGTGCCTATTTTCCACTGAATAAAAGCGAACAATGACAGGTATTGCGTGCTGTCCACGATGCCGTGTGAGTTCAGTAGCTGTATCCAGATAGTACTGCGTCGATTTATTACAGGGAGACGGGTTCGAGTCACATATTTCTATAATTCGAAATCCCTCTACCCCCCCCCCCCCCCGTTTATTTAGACTCGCTGATCTTTGATCATTCACAGGTCGTAGTCTATCTATACATGTGTCGTTATTTTCGCCCAAATTATCTGGAGGAGAATTCGACGCAATTAAGGTAGTCTACCCGTAATGAGAATCGGGCTACGTCGGAATTATTCGGGCGACGTCGAAAACATTCTGCGGTGGAACTTTCCATCGCCGAATGTTGACGACCGCGCCCGAATAAGTACGGATATGTAACGATGACGCTCGGAAAAAATCCGATGTATTATTAATCTCAAAAAGGTCACATGACCCGGTAATCTATCATAAGGCAAACAATGTGAAAGAATCAAAAGTTGACTTTTAAAGAACAATTTCCTTTTTCTATTTACAGACGTGAATGAATGTCAGAGTAACCCGTGCGCTAACGGTAATTGTAACAACCTAGTAGACGCCTACAGTTGTACGTGTACTGGGGGATGGACGGGCACCAACTGTGATGAAGGTAAAGATGTGTGGTACAATGTCCATGGGCCGTATTCACCATCGATCATTGACTGATTGTCTAAATCTAAATTACATTACAAGCCATCTGATTTGACGAGACGTATATCTCTGGTCCAACTGGATACATTGCTTTGTATTTTAAAGATACATATTTACTGTTATTTACTTATTTTCGAGATTACTTGCTGTAAAAATGACTGTACATAATTGAAATATGGCCTTTATTTGTTCTCTGCGCCAAGTTTCAGCTCTGTCTGATCTGATCATCTGTATTAGCATAGATTACGACGGATTTGAAACCAAATACCACATCATTTCGTAAACACTATCAACCCACTTTGAATATTTTACATAGTTTTACACCGCTGCATGATTATCGATTTATATACTGAGCAAAAAAAGTTTAGCACGTTTTTTAACACATCATTTTTTTCAGTTTATGATACTTAAATGAACATTGCTTTGTGCTGTTCAGTTGTCCCGATCGACAACCATTACGCATACAGTGCATGTGTAGAGTGAACATTCAGTGTATTGGACAAAGTCCAGATAAGCAAAGGTCACGTGCGGCACGTGTGCAGTGACATTGATAATGTCTAGCTTGTCCAAAAACACACGATTACACAGATCTGTTAGCAGAATCAATTTAACTGTTACAAATTCTTTGAAATTGATTATGGGAAGGCGAAAAATGATGACGTAAGTTTGACGTCAGAGAGCTCTTTGCATGCTCCAAGCAGGTATGTCTGTTAGAGATGTCGCTTTGCATTTCAATTGTCTTCAATTGACAATTACGCGCCTACGGCACTTGGTTTATGCAACTTTAGACACCAACGATCGACCTAAATCTTGTAGCCCGTAAAAAACGACGTTCAGGGAGGATCGTTTCACAGCGACGTCTTGACGACGTTTCGAATTCCTGTCTAGTAAGAATTTAGTCCTACTCCTCCAGGACGTCACAAGGTATACCGTTAGTGACTAGACTGTCCAGAACAGGCTCCACACAACTTGCATCAAGGTCCTCCGATCTTACGCCAATGACATTAAGCATCGACAGGCAAGGCGTCAGTGGGTATTGAAACATCGACATTGATTCAGGAGACATTGGACTGATGTCCGGACGAATCTCATTTTACGTGTCATTAACTGACGGCAGGATTTGTGGTTGGAGAAGATGCGTAAGGCTTGATACCAATAACGTCATCATTGAGACAGTTACGTCGAGTACAGCGTCATTTTTAGGCAGGTATAGATGAAAAGAGTTAAACAGACCTCATTTCAGTTAATGGCAACCAAACGGTGCAATGGTACTGCAATGAAATTATCCAACCTGTCACTGGACCGTTTTACAACGACACAACGTTGTGATATTTCAATATGATAATCACCACCCACTTACTCCAAGGAATATACAGAATTATCTAAGCCTGAACTGCTTAATCACAAGTAAAGGAACACACAAAGAACATTGTTGGACGTCAGGCTAGAGAAAGTAATGACGTCTGTAACGTCAATAGCAACGAGCGTCATCTGCAGTATGAATGGGCAAAAATCATTTCTGTGTGGTCAGGAAGCTTCTCTGCAACATGGGAAGACATTGAATGGCGGTCCTAGCTGCTTATGCTGGACATTCGCGTCATTGAAAATTGCTTGACTTTCGATATCTGACCCCTGTGCACTTTAACGTAAGATACCTAACTAACGCTTAAGAATTTTGAAACAAAATTTTCAGGAAGCGCCAGAAAATTGAATTGTCAAACACATTAGAGTTTTATTTTTATGGATTTTGGAATAGTTTTTGACTAGGAAAGGACATTTTCCAAGTGTGCTAAACTTTTTTGTGCACAGTATATATAAATGTCATTTGCAGTATGAATCTTGTATTCTGTCTTATAAAGTCATATAAACGGTGCGACAACATGCTGAAAGCCAACTTCTGTGGATCATAAGGGATTTAGGCCTAGGGATACCAATGTCACTTTAATGGCAAATTTAGGATTAGAAGTGATGAGGGGTTAAGGATATACTTCATGTTTAAATTTAAAACCAATTTCCATACGGTTTGTACTCATTGAAATCATTTGATCTAATACTAGAACAGAAATAGTGATGTTTTATATTTTGAACAACAAAACAACTAAAAAAACAACCTTGCCCCTTTTTTGTGTAGCGTTGGGTACGACTTCCTTCTATATATGTAGTAGCTTCATGTCCATCAAATATTATCGAAAGAAACGATACCTTCAAAACTTTGTATTACATGTACCAACTTTTTAGTTTCCTTATGAATTTCAGTTCTTTTTAGTACATGTATTGTCAAATACTATGATACCCTAGTGTAATCTAAGAATCGTACAATCGTCGGTTTATAACTAAAGCAATGGGGGAACTCTGACTTTGAGGGAGACATTTATGTTTAATGCTTGCGCAAACGATTAAATGAAAACAACAATCTTCACATGTGCGGAATTCTGTTCATCTAGTAATCATGATTTACAGAATACATTTCAACAAAATAAACGCTTTTTTGATACCGTACACTATAAATTGTCGGTGTAAATGCAAAACCTCGTATGTCGATTTTGTGATTTTCATAGTAAAATCTTTTCTGTAAAGTTTACACATTCTTGCAGCTTTTGGAATATTTTTACTTATCAGTGTTAGTGACACATTATATACATGTGAACAGTAGGTCCCAATTTCAAAGGCTGTCAGTTTCGGAAAAGTTATTATTGTTTACTCTTCCGTTTTAAAACTTGGGAAAATGATATTCGAGGCTTTGCATTTACAACGACGAAATACTATTCAGAAAACATTGTGGAAAATGAAGACATCGCGTATGACTTCATTTCCTTAGATGGTTTACAGCCAAAATCACGAAAAATGAATGCTTGTTTTACTTTTAATATGTGTTTCAGTGTTATTTCTCCTCTTGTTTTTACATAAAAGTAAGATGAAACAGTTTTGCACTAAGCCCTCGATAAAATATTTTTTAAATGCATTCTAATTATTCTATTTCACGCCTAAACCGTGTGTTGTGTGTACTCATTGGAGTAGTCTCGTTTCCAATAAGTACCCACAGCAAATGGTTTAATAAACATTTTGAAAGGCCAATACCCCTCCTACCTTTAGTACTGTATGGTTATGTAATGTTATTTCAGATATTGACGAATGTGCCAGCAATCCCTGTCAAAATGGTGCCACGTGTTTTGGTTTGGTTCCGGGTGTGGTTAACCAGTTCTTCTGCGCATGTGCTCCCGGATATGAGGATACTACGTGCTCTACCAGTAGGTATAGTGTGTCAAAATGACTGAAACAATGTCGTTCTATAAATAAAAGTACATGCATGTATTGCTGTAATTTGTAATGCGTAAATATTTGCTGCATAAAGTATGCACCAAAAAGTATATTAACGTTTCGCTTTTTTATAACTTTCTTCCAGCATTGAAGCACAAAATTGATAAAAAGCATAATGTCTTTTCCTTTTCAATTCAAGATACAGACGAGTGTGCCAGTAATCCGTGTCAGAACGGGGCCACGTGTAATGATCAAGTCAATCAGTACGACTGCTCGTGTGTGCCGGGATATGAAGGAACGCATTGTGAAATAGGTATGTATATAACGGTTGCATGTTTTAATTATAGCAAAACGGGGCCACATTTAATTATCAACTTAATCAGTATTAGCTTACTGCTCTCGTACACCAGGATGTGAAGGATCGCATTATTAGAGAGGTATTTCTAACGTATGCTAAGTGGTTTAGTAGTACACGTGTCATGCAGAGACAATCCATTTCAAGAACGGACCAATTTTTAAAACCAAGTAAAACATTTTGTGATTTATTTAAAATTACAGAGCAAAGACTTTTGATAAGAGGTCAAATACCACGTCGTAATCTATTCACGTCTCTTTAAAGATGCTCTAAATCAGATTTGGAACCACATTTCGTCAACAACGAACGAAATATATAGGCCCTATCATTTTCAATGTTAATGTTAACTTTACATGTGCTTATTAACAATTTCAAGTTCGGGATTACTGAAATAATGCACGCCACAGTTTGAATCTTGAACGTATCTCACAACTTTCTAATTCGAAATATCGCAAGTAAAATATATAGCTTTAAAATGAATTCACGTGTCCGTGCGTGCTTAGACAGGTCTAACTGACGACCGGCAGAGGATCCTTACCTAATATTATCCAGCAACATTAACCCGGTACATCTGCATATGTAATGACCCCACTTCGGCAATGTTTTGTTAAGACACTCAACTAACGGACTTTGCACACGAAAATTAATCAGTATCAGTTTAATGTGGTTAGACAATAGCCAGGTATATTATCGTGGGCTACAAAGTTTGTAAATGAAATGCACTTGTTTATTTCAGACACGGACGAATGTGCCAGTAATCCATGTCAAAACGGGGCCACGTGTAATGACTTTGTTAATCAGTACAACTGTACTTGTGTAGCCGGGTATGATGGCGTCCATTGTGAAACAGGTACGTTTATATCGTCGCTTTTCAACAAAGACCTCGTAACTGCGGTTTATAGTGTGATAGTTAACATACAAGAACAAATTACAGTAAAAAGTTAAAGACGAATATTTTGCAAATGTATTTAGAGGAGACAAACCTTTGATATCATATTGCACTGTAGTATGTCGCACTGTTTTATTAAAGTATTATTTTTATCACAAATAAGAGCCCAAGTTTAATATAGTATCAACACAATTTCATGTAATACATGTTCCAACATTTCTTATATGTTTATTTGTAAGGACTAGATAAAATCTGAAAATATTTGTTTGCTTTTTCTGTTCTTTTCCTTTCTTGGTCGTGCTTTTGGAATTGATTATATTTTGCATAATGATGGCATGCGTCAATACCCTCTAAAATCGAGATGGAACGTATTTTCCTAACATTCTTGTAAACACTTTACATTACAAATACCACAGTGTAGGAGCGGAAGTGTGTGAACGCTTGTCTTTGAGTGATTACTTGTGTGTCTGTACATCGAGGAAATGCAATACAATACAATACAATACAAAAACATTTTATTTGCTATATGATATACAACTTGTACAAATAGCAAAATAACAAAAACATGAAAAATATTTGCCAACATGATGTAGGAGAAAAAAGTGAAGAAGTATGGATATTAGTTATTAATTCTACTAAGTTCTTGTTCCCGTGATTGGTTTGCACCATGAATAAACTTTGCCAAATTAAAAATATTTTTGGGGTTGTTGGATGACATTAAACATTCAAATTTAAAGAGGTTGGGCCATCTACAGAAATAAGGTTTAAAGAATTGGATACGTATATCACGGTAAAAGGGACAAACAAGCAAAAAGTGAAATTCTGTTTCGGGTGTGTGTTTTGATTACAAAGCTTACACATTCTTCTTGGATGTGGAATATTTTGGTGTCTGCCCTTTTCTATTTCTAAATTATGTGATGAAGTTCTAAAACGAGAAAGTGCTGATCTGTATTTTTTATTTGAAATGAGGTTAAGATAAGGTTCTTGTCTGAAGGAATGTTTAAAGATACAGTAATAGGTTAATCGTGAGGAGTTGTTTATTTCTGAGTACCATGATTGATAGTATTGATCATATATACGTTGTTTTATATAATCAAAATTGATAGGTTCAATTGATTGATTTAGCCATAGGTCGTTAAGGCCAAGTGTTTCCAAAAGTCTTTTAAGATGATATGCTCAGTTTAATTGATTGTATGTTTGATTATTATTTGCATCATCTTTTTGCATCAAGTAATTCTGTTTGACTAAACTATTTGTTGGTAGAGTGAGAATTTTTTTCCAATAACGTATCACGTTACATTTCCGAACTATGAAAAGTGGTACTCGACCAAGTTCTCCATAAATGCTAGACAAATTTGTAGACTTTCTTACTGAAAGAATATTTCTAAGAAACTTTGAGTGAACTTGTTCAACATCTGTGCCTGTGCTGTAAGACCCAATTTCTGAAGCATAGTGCATTACTGGTAGAACTAAGGAATCGAACAATTCGCATTTCTTTTTTAAACTAAAATCAAATGTATTAAATGTAGATAAAAGACCGTATAAAGATTTAGCTCCGTTTTCAGCTAATTTTCGTTGGGATCTTAGCCAGTTTCCATTCTTAAATAAGTAGACACCTAGATATTTAAAACTAGAGACAATTTCAAGTTTGCGATCATATAAATAAAAATCGTATGTTGTTGGTATTCTACTTTTTTCAAATATCATTATTTTTGTTTTATCTGTATTTATTTTCAATTGCAATTTATTACAGTATGTTTCAATGTCTTTGAGCATAGATTGAAGTTTAATTGGTGACGTTGAAAAAAGTGCCTGGTCATCTGCGAATAAAAGTAGGAAGAGTTGTAATTGACCAATAGTGAATACATCATCGACGTCATTATCTAAGTTAACGTTTTGTATTATGTCATTTACGAACATGATAAAAAGTAAACTGGAGTTCGAGTCTCCCTGTTTGACACCACAAAATGAGTCGATGGGCGACGATATTTGATCATTGATTTTTACCGCGCATTTTACGCATGCATACATTGCTTTGAGAGCATTGACTAATTTAGAGCTTATGCCTTGACATATCAGTTTTTGCCAAAGTAAAGTGCGATTGATTTTGTCGAAACATTTTTCATAATCTATGAAAACAGTATAGAGTTTTTTGTTAGAACTTAATGTTTTTGCTATAATCGAATGAAGTATATAAATACAGTCAATAGTGCTTTTATTTTATTTTTTTTTTTTTTGATAACCAAACTGGTTATCAGATATGTTACTATGTTTTTCATTCCATTTCATTAATCGGTTATATATCAATTGTGAATAAACTTTGGATAGAATACTGTTCAGTGTTATACCTCTATAATTTTTGGGATTAGACGAGTCACCTCCCTTGTGTATCGGTACAATGTAGCCTATTGCCCAATTTTCTGGATAGATTGAATTTTCATACAAATTGTTAAAAATGTTCAAGAACACTGTTTTAAGAATTGTGTAAGACGATTAAATTATTTCTGCCGAGATGTTATCAGGACCACATGCTTTTCCATTATTTTGACTGAAAATTGCTACCTCAATTTCCTCCGCTGTAAAAGGAGCATCCAGATCTGGATCGACAATGAACGGATCGTTATTCTGGTTCTCTGTGGTGGGGTTTATGTTTGAATCTGAGAGTAAGCTTTTAAAATGCTCATAAAAATCATTTATATTTATATCGTCTACAGTGTTGTTTGAGAATGATTTATGAATTTTGTTAAGATTTTTCCAAAAGTTTCGCGGTTCTGATTTTGCAGTTCGTTCTAATTGAAGCACTTGCTTTTTAAGTATTTCTTTTTTTCTCGCTTTTTGGTATTAATAAATTTATTTTTTGCCTTTATATATGAACGCCTATTTAATTCTGAATTCTCTGTCTCAAACTTAACCTTGCTATCTTTAAAATTAAGTTTTGCTGTTTTACATGCTTCATTGAACCATTTTGCGTGTTTATTTTTATGATTGGTTGCATTAATCGAAAATTGCTTTTCAAAAACTGATATAGCATTTTGAGATAAATAGGTGGTTACTAAATTTATCTTATCCTCGCTACTATTAGAATTAGATAAGTTAATGTTAAGCTGGTAAATATTCTCGTTCAACAATTTATGAAATGACGGTATTTTACTTTCATCAAATACTATCTTTTTTACAAATTTATTTTCTTTACATTTCTTTTTTACTTTAATCGATTTTTTATGGAAAGCAAAATATATACAACGATGGTCTGAAAACTCATTCCATTCTAACACATTAAAACATTTTACAACATTTATATCATTTTGATTGAGCAAGAGATAGTCCAATACACTCATGCCGCGCTCACAGCAGAAGGTATATTTCCCAATTACGTCATCGTGGCATCTACCATTAGCGATGATGTGATTGGTTGATTTACACAATGACAGCAGACGACGCCCATTACTATCTACGATAGTATCCATGCTCGCACGTGATTTGTTGAATGTATTGTTGTCATCGGAAAATGTTCCGCTGTCAAAAATACTTTCATCATTCACAAAATCCGACAAGTTTGACGTTCTGGCATTAAAATCGCCCGTGATAAAGGTTTTGCCTCTACCACTGTATTTAGCAATACCGTTTTCAATTTCATCAAAAAAATCGAACTCAGACCTTGAATGAATTTTAGAATTAGTTGGTGGTATATAACATAAACAAATGTAAACATCTTCAGAAAACTCAAACACATTTGCATTAATTTTTAACCATAATAACCCGTGTGTACTTTTTTCCACAATGTTTATCTTGTCTTTCGAATATGTTTTATAATAGACTGACAGACCTCCACTATAACGTCATCTTTTAGCACCAGGTTTTTATTACCTGCAAGATGAAAGCTACAAAAATTTTTGATTTCAAGATTAGAATTTTGTTTACCTAACCAGGTTTCGGTTAAAAGTATAAGATCATAATTTTGATTTTTTTTCCAAGAAATCGCAGTCTGACAATTTTCTATTTAGACCGTTCACGTTCCATGTAGGCTAATAACATGAAGCTTCTCATCACAGTTCTATTCTTTCACTTCTTCTAATCGACCACCAGGATAATCTTGCACCATAACTTTTGCACCTGACCATTTGACAGTTTTACCCTTTGCTCTCTCTCTGTCCATAATTGGGTACATATCACTCCTCTTCTGGAGTACAGCTTTGGTTTGTTGTACACCAACCCGCTGGTTAGCAGGTTTTAATTCCTCACTACGTTCAATCCCTCGTTTTCGTACTATTTCCCGTTCCTTGTAATAATGAAATTTGGCTACTATGGGTCTAATTTTTGCTGCTTTATGTTTGCCAATTCTATGCACTCTATCAAAGGTGATTTCATCATCTATACTTATTTTTTCTTTTATGAAAGAAACAACAATATTCTCACAATTTTCATCTTCATCAGGAAGACCGTGGAATAATAGATTCTCCCTCATGCTTCTATATTCTAATTCATCTGTCTTTTCCATCAATCTTTCACTTTTTGTTTCAACTGATTTAATAACAGAATCAATTTTATTACACCTATCTGTGAGTGAGTCTAGCTTGGATTTAGTTGATGAGATGATCTTTTTTGAATTTTCAAACTCATTGTTTATAAATTCTGTACCCCGTTCAGTTTAAATCAAGCGTGTGTCCGTAGAATTTACCCTTTTCTCATGATCATCTACCTTCGCGTTCAATCTTAGCATTTCTCTCTCTAGAACTTCAATTCTAGCAACCACAGTTTCAATATTTTTAAGTCTCTCCATCATTTCTAGAGCCCATGGTGGGGGTTGGGTTGGTGGGGGTGGGGCTGATGGGGTTTGGTTGTTGAAGGGGGGTGGTGACTGCAAGGACTGCATATACGGCCCTGGGTAGCTTTGTTGTTGATACGACATGGCTGTTGCGTATGGCGTTGGATACGATTGGATGAAAGAACCAGATAAATCGGTTGTTGAACGTTGAGAGACAAAAGTATCTACAGTTTTATGTCGTTTGTTTTGGGTTGAGTTATCGGCACTTACATTATTTGTTGACGAGTTATTTTTAGAACCTCTACTAGAACTGGTTTGACTAGGTTGACGAGGCGAATGTCCGCTATCCTTTTCCAATGGTGACGTGGCCACTCGTTTACCGTCCGTTTTACCACTGTTTTCAGCTGCTTTTCCCTTATTTTTTCTCCTCGTCATCTACGACAGATATTTAGTTACCATTGTAGTCCAAAATTGTGTCGATATGAGGCCTTATCCCATTAATGACCACATTTTTTTATTTTGAAGTTTTATCAAAAAATGATGCATTTGTGGAAGATATGATGAAAAATAACAAAATAACTGGATTTCCGACTGAAATAATGTTGAAAAATGCATTTATTGTTGTGTCCCATATTTAGGACATGGGTCACTAGAGATATCACTTTTGAAAAAAAATCCAACTTTCTGTCATAATGATTGTCACAACATATGAGGCTTATATATCGTTTCTATGAGATTATTAATCCAAAAACACATTCAGTACTATTTGTTTATAAGTTTTTATCCTGTCACATGATGTAATATCGACCGTGAAAGGGGGTGCCGTGAAAACTAAAATGTTTCACGGTCAATAGTACCGGAAGTTCCTTTTCACGGTCACTTGCTTTGTCGGAACTATTTTCTTCCAGTACCCACCTAACGGTTTCTTATAAATAATGTTGTCTGTATTCATATTAATCACAATAAAAGCCTTAAAATTGAATTTGTGTCTCATAATTAAAATCGTAAACAAATCTAGATATATCTAGATCTAATTGACTTTAGAAAACCAACGATCATTAGATTTTTTTTTCTTCCGACGTTTCTTTGAACGTATTTATTTTACATCGATTGGGAAGCAAGTTTTTTCAACTTTATTTAATCCCTCTCGATTCGGCTTCCTGGAAATACACTGACCAGTACTCGCGCCGAATGTGTGGGCCAATGAGAAGCCTCGAACAACCTCCGCTACCGGGGATCGAACTCGGAACCTCTTAGTCGCTAGGCCGACGCTCTACCTCTCGACTACGGACACCACACCATTGATAATGCATTTTGACCGTAAATTGTAGAAGAAAGCAGAATGCGAGTTTAACTCCATTAACTCGTAGCATGTGTGGTCTGAAAATTGAAATTAATACCAAATTCATGTAATTTCCTTTTCCCTCGATATATTTCTCGGAAATCCCCCGTTGAGACCCTCAAATTTTAAAATCGATGACGTTTATTTGATGACGCAATAGACATTATGATCTAATCTGTGACGTAATTTGTTTGATTCCTGAAACAATGTTTACAACATGTCAAATGAACAGGATAAAAGAGATAAAGGAAGGAATTTAAAGGGGATTTTCTTAACAGGAGAGGATTGAGATCAGTGATTAGACATCTCGTTTCAAGAAATGGTATTCTTGTTGTTTCTATCAAGATTTGGAATTTGCTACTTTCAACAATACAACATTCCAAAATGGACAATCTCAAAAAGCAAGCAAACATTAGAAAACGAATTGGAATGGATTAACTGTGAAGTGGATTGTGGTGTGGATTTTGTGTTCTTGTCAAGGTTAGTTATTTTTCCTGTTCAAGTTTGAATTAACAGTTAACCTTTGTCTTCGTTGAAAAGGACCTCCTTCCAATCCCACCCGCCTAGAACACAAGCAGGCAGTCATTGACTTTACTTCGTAACTCGCCATTCATGCATTTTTAGCTTACAGAAAACGTGTAAATATTTAAAAATCGGAATGTAACAAGTTTCTTATAGGCCATGCCCACGGCTATCAGTATTTTAAGTTGAAAAAGAACGTTTTTACAGGAATTATTTTCTTTGGATCAATAACCGTTTTGCGATATCCGTCATTTTAGAAGTGGTTTTTCTGGCGAAATACTTCACTATTTCCATTTCACGAAATCTAAATGAGTTTTGCTTCTTTTACTACGAATCCGTTTATGTAACAGGATAAATAGAATAATAGGTTACTGCCTGAAATGGATCAAGTTTTTCGGGCGAGCGTAGGAATTTATTGGGTGAGTCGAAGACGATTTCAGGCAGTAACCTATTATTTTATATTTAGTACATTCCTACTTTACTGGCGATGAAAATACACGAAACGTCTGTCTTGCAGTTGAAAATTCTGTCGTGCAGTGGAACTTTGTAAGAGTAGATACCTGTCTGATCATTGTGTATCTTGTCTTATCCAGTGGTGTGGGGTGCATTTGCTCGTCTTACTGTTTGATTGGCAGCACCTCTCGGATGCACATTTGGTTGCGCAGGTATCTGATCATCAAAGTCAATGGTGCTGCAAGATGAATCCAAAACAGATTCTGATATGTCGCTTTCTGCATCCGTTGAAATACCAGAATCTTCTTCGCCTGTAGTGTTGAAGTCTAGTCTGGTGACATGTCGCACAGACACTGTTACATCTGACCGTAATTGATTCATGTCAGATTGTTTATATTTCTACCAAAAACTTCATCACCGATGTTTTCGTCACTTTTTGTGGCATCCTCTTGTCCAGCCAAAAATACATTGGCTTCAGGGCCGTAGGAAGCATTTTCATATTGGGTGTGCTGAAGCCCCTGTATCTGCATATTGGGAGGACTAAATTGGATTTTCCCTAAATATATAGTGTAAAATAAGGAAAATTCGGCATTTTTGGGCAACTTTAGGAAGCTCCCGTAGCCCCCCCCCCCTATTGCTACGGGCCTGGGCTTCTTGAAGAGGGTTGTCATCTTCCAGAAGATGTAGCACCTCATTTAGAATGAATCTCTAAATATAAATGATGATTTAATGTCAGTAAAAACGTTGGAAATTGAAACACATATGTTCATACAAATTTACATTTTGTATACTCTAGTGACCATCGTCGTAAATTTGGGACGTTATATCACAAGTGAAAAAAGCATGGAAACATATAAAATATACATTACTTTTGTATTGACTTGTATAAAAGAGACATCAATCTACATTGTAATTGCTAATTTGGACAATTTTTATCAACAGCTTTTGGCGGACATAAGAAATGCCTACTTTTTCTTTGTCTTTTTCACTCCAGCAAAAATTTGTCCCTTCTTCAACAGTCTAATCATGTAAATGACTATGAAATGTTTCTGTTTCATCTCTAAATTGGTGTTACCTGATCCAACAGACTATTATTTCAGCCACAATCAAGAGATAATAGCAAAGCAACACTGATAAGTGTTGACATAAACCAGATTCCATAACCGTACTAAATAAAGGACATGGGTCTTTAATGGGTTACTGTCGAAATATCTTCGTTTTTTATAGAGCGATATAAAGCGTGCCATTCTACCTACATCACGTGACAAACAAAAATGCAATTTGGTAAATATCAGCGGTTGACATAGGTAAGAATTTTTGGGGTTTTTTTCTGGATAAACACAATACTTTTGTCAGATCATTGTACCAATCTCTTTATTCATTATTCCCTGTAACAATTTAGAGCAATCGGAGCCATTGGTTCTAGACTTAAATCATTTTAGGCCCGATTCACCTGGACATGAACTAAAATGGGTGATTTAGCTGTTACGAATCACAGTTTTTACTCGAATAGATGCATACTGTAAGGTCTTTCTCAACAAATTTTTCATTCACAGCTCGTGCATATGTGTGTGTTTAGACTGATATAATTATTTAGTTAGGAAACCGTCTAAAACTTCCCATTTTTGCCGTTTTAAAAAATAATCTTTTGTATAATCATTTGTCAAGTCCTGTACAATAGCCTGACAAGAAATATTTACTTTTGTACAATGGCTTGAATTGCATATGTGACATATTAATTGTAATAAATGCGTCTTTACCTCTTTTGGCATTATTCGACTGATATTTTCATGATATTATGCTCGCCCGTAAGAGATACAGAGAAAGATGTCGGGAAATAAGAAATTTTTGCATGATGGAGAATCAAGTGACATAATTTCATAAAATCTTCAATAACTATCTTAATATTTGACCAAGTTGTATTTGGCTTTGGCAAAGAATGTGTAAAAACATCAGAAATATACCTTGTTTGTTAGATCTTTTAAAATCATCTGACAAAAACATTATTGTCGACCAAATCAACTCGATCGGCTTAATCCCTTGATCAAATCCGATTTAACTCGATCAAATGTATTTACACGACTTCTTTATTTCTTGTCGATTAATTCTCGACCATTTTTGCCGACCACGCTCGATCGGGACGTCCCGATCACTCTTGCCGACCAAGCTCGATCAGTACTCGATCGCTTGATCGATCTTGTTTTGCAACGTAGATCTTAAGACAATGGGGGTGTGGTATTTTTCTAATAGTCCATTGGCTAATCGATGATTTTGATAGACAGCCTGCTTTTTGTCAATTACACTGAGTTTGCCGATTTATTTTGATCCATTGTCGGTGTTGTTTTAAAATCTCGTAACAACTGATTCAATCAAGCTGTAGTTACGACTTTTTTTATTTACACCGACGAAATACTATACTAAAGTATAATTGAAGTATCAATCTTTGTCAATCTGTTAAAATCCGGCTTAAACCGATATTAACATTTGAAAGGAACCAATTAATACTTTAATAATAATCATCCTTGATCCTGGGAAATCAAAAATCAATTAGTTTTACTGTAACCAAACAGATCTCCTGTTATAAATAATTTTACAAATCGCAATTGTTAATGCACGATTTTGCACTGAAATATGATTTCATCAAGGCATACCTAATGGTTTCAGACCGCGGCCATGGCGCAGTAAATGGTAGCGCATCTGCCTCTCATACGAGAGGTCCCGGGTTCGATACCAGGCCGCGGCTAATACCCTTTCTGACAAAAAGGTCACCCATCAGTGGTTTGATATCGTGAACCTATGTGGGGGAGCAACTGGAGGCTCGGTTAGAGTGTTGTGGTAGTACTGGTGAGTGAAATACCAGGAATCTATGGTTAGGTGCTCCAGCCGCCGCGATATGACCATAGTAGTTGAAAACGGCGCAAAACCCAATAAACCTAACGGCTTGATTCTAGCCGTAGTAACGAGTTTCAAAAAAAGGCACCAACGGTTTATCAAAACATGACGACAAACTATGTCTACCCGTTTAGCTCAAAATTCCTTGCTATTTTGTATGTATAAACTCATTCATCGCACTAAAATTAATTTTGAAATATAGGTAAAGAAAGAAGCCTATCCAGTGGAACATTGGATAACAAATTAAAGAAAATAAACCGTACTTTCGTGTTTGTGTTGATATTTTAATCCGTGTGAAAAATAGGCAAGCGACATTACAAATTGCTTGTAAGCGATTGTACAATAAATTCATAAGGGAATTGTCATTAGCCAATTGATTGTACATAAAAACTGTCAAACTGTGGACAGTTAAATCGGGAATTTTATTGGAATGGATATCATTTCATCTGAATCGTGTTCTTAGTGAAAAAAATACTTACATAAAGGCATTTAATTTTTGAATAAACAATACGATGAATGATGAAAAAGCGACAAAGACGGCAATTTTATGTGGTAAAAACTCATGTTCCAATTTTTCCCATCCAAATGATCAAGGCATTTTTTATGGTTTAAGAACAGCTCAGACCGAGGGCATATTAGGACGATGCATTCCATATTTATTCAAGATTACGACATTACAACAAAATATAAGATATATGTCGAAATAATTATCAATCATAAACTTTTTCTTACCTATGTCAACCGATGATGTTTACCAAGTTGCATTTCCTCGATGTACAGACACACAAGTTATCACTCAAAGACAAGCGTTCACACATTCCGCTCCTACACTGTGAATACTATGACCCTTTTGCGATAGATGGAAAATCTTTTAGGGAATATAACAGAAGGAAAGGCATTTCTCATGCAGCTGCCACAGGTCACTTAGCAGCTATATGGGAATCTTGGTCATAAGGTGTGTATACGAAAGCTAACTCTGATCCGTGTTAGTTCCTAAAACGAAAGGGATCATTTTTACGATGTTTATTTCACAGATATAAACGAGTGCGCGAGTAACCCGTGTCAAAATGGAGCCACGTGTAATGACTTTGTGAATGAGTATAATTGTACATGTGTACCTGGGTACGAAGGCATCAATTGTGAGACAGGTTGGTAAAATACTTTTTCATCTACATAAAACTCATTCGAAACTGCTGAGAGAAAAGAAAACAATAATTCAATCAAGTAAACCTATTTTTTCATTGCTTTTCTGCTATAGAAGATTCTTTAAACAATCAAAGTTACCAAGTAAAAAATATTTTGTCTGTAAGATTGCACGTGCATTATTTTTAGATGGATTGTATAGTGAAAACAATCTTCCCAGTCGGTAGATTATAGTATGATTATATGGAACATCCAGAGAAGAAAATAGTGACATACAAAGCTTAGAAAAAACAGCATTCTTACCAGTGCTCCTCTTAATATATTCCTGCCAATTTTGTAAACATTTGAATTTACAACATGATACTGGTACGTCCATATAGGTGCAAAAGCTAAGTGCGGGTGCATTTCAATACAATATATGTGAGTTCCACGATTAGACCACAAATCGTACATGTTATTGCAGAACCTCGTATCTACAGCTTTATAAAAGCTGTAATTACGAGGTTTTGCAATGAAAGATATGATTTTATTATTCAGTATTTGATTATATATTGTAGATACGGATGAGTGTGCAAGTGGACCGTGTCAAAACGGCGGGACATGTACGGATCAAGTAAACCACTACTTCTGTACCTGTGTTGCAGGATACAATGGAACGCATTGTGAAAATGGTAAACATCATGACAATTCTTAGCAAATCTTGAAAAATCAATTAAATTATCTATAGAAAGGTAGTTTAAAGGTTTTCAGTGAAAAAAAGGAAAACTTGTGTAAGCGAAACATTTTATCGTCTTTAAAAATACTACTTTTTCAAACAATTTTTTATCAAGCTAAGTTTTAATGCATTTCCATTTTAAAAGCATTATTAAAACGTTTTAAAATATTTTGTTTCTTTAATTGGATTAATTTAAATAAGACGAGCAATATTAATTTAATTTAATAGCCTAGGCAAGAACAAACCGACAGAGCATGTAAACCTAGATGATTTTTTCGACTTCTTCAAAGAGTAAAATTCTCCTAAAGATGATGCCGAAAATATCCCCACAGAAGACAATGATGAGTTTGCTACACAAAATGATCTTAATGAACCCATAACACAGGATGAAGTTTTAAAAGCCATTAAGAAACTTAAATCAGGAAAGGCTAGTGGTTTAGATGAAATCACCAATGACTATATAAAAAGCTCTACTGATATGCTTTTGCCAATATATGTTAAACTGTTTGTTTGTTTGTTTGTTTGTTTGTGCGTATTTTCCCCCGCTTATCGAGGCACCACTAGCTGAACTAGTGTATGGTAACTAATCTACATGTAACTAGTGCTCTATGTACAGTGAATAACTTTGAACAGAAACAAACTTTTCTAACTCGAAACATTTTTACAAGTGGAAGAGAAGAGGCAGTAAGTTTTACCTCACTGCTACCCACTTCAAACAGGTGGGTAGACTGAGGCTGACAATTAAGTGTCTTGCCCAAAGACACACATTCCCCGAGCGGGGCTCGAACTCGTAACCACCGGGCTACAAGTCGAGGGCGCTATCCACTGCGCCACCGAGGCTGTCGTCAATCGGATTCTTGAAAATGGAATTATACCAGACGCATGGTTATCGGGTTGTGTGGTCCCTATTTACAAAAACAAAGGCAATGCTAATTCGCCTGAAAATTATCGCCCGATCACTAAGCTGCATGGGAAAACTCTTCACATCAATTTTGAATATATGACTTAACGATTTCAAAGAAATCAATGATTTATCATCATCAAAACAAACAGGTTTTCGTGCTAAACATTCAACTCTTGATAACATTTTTGTTTTACATATTTTAGCAGAATATTTCAAAAGCAAAAGACGCAAACTGTTTTGTGCCTTCGTCGATTTCAAAAAGGCGTTTGATTCTGTTTGGCGTATTGGTCTTTGGAGTAAACTTATCAAATATGATATCAATGGTAATTTTCTCAAAGTAATCAAAAGTATGTATAATAATATCAAAAGCTGTATTTCACTGAACGGAAACAAATCAGATTTTTTCAATTGCTATAGAGGTCTCAGGCAAGGTGAAAATCTTTCTCCGATTTTATTTTCTCTTTACTTAAATGATTTGGAGAATTACCTTGAGGAACATGGAGCATCATACCTTACATTTGAAAATGAAGAGTTAGAAATTTTTATAAAATTATTTGTAATGTTGTACGCAGATGATACAGTATTATTTGCAACATCAGAAGAAAATCTAATTGATTCTCTCAACAAATTCTCGGCATACTGCGATAAATGGAAACTAGATATAAATTATGACAAAACAAAAGTATTGATATTCGGAGCAAGAGGTTACAATAAAGAAAATATAAACATTGGTGATAAGTCAATTGAAATTGTTAAGGAATTCAATTATCTAGGCGTCATTTTTTCTATAAATAGATCGTTCGCCAATGAAAAGAAACATTCTATTGAACAAGCCCGAAAAGCGATGTTTTGCTTGAATAAGAAGATACGCAACCTTAACCTTTCACTAGAATGTCAGCTGAAATTGTTTGATAACACCGTGGTACCTGTTCTTTTATACGGTTGTGAAATATGGGGTTTCGGTGACCTCTCTTCCATCGAGAAAGTACATACAGATTTCCTTAAATATATTCTCCGTGTCAAAAAAAGTACACCAAATACCATGCTTTATGGTGAACTTGGCCGTTATCCTCTTTCAATACAAATAGTGAAAAGGGCTATTGGATGCTGGTTTGATCTATTAATTGATGACAAAAAATTATCTTCTACAGTATATAAATTCATGCTTAATTACTGTATTGGTAGAAATTTCGTAATGAAGTGGTTCAGTTTTATCAAAAGTTACATAGATAAGTGCGGATTAAGTTACATCTGGAATAATCAGACATTTAATGGACCAAAGAAATTATTAACTAATAAAATACAAAATATATTACAAGACCAATTTAAGCAAACGTGGAATAATGAAATTCTTACTTCAGCAAAATGTTTTAATAATCGCATGTATAAAACGGAACACAAATATGAAGTTTTTTTTATAGTATTTTGCGTGGAAAACAGCTACAGGCTATGATTAATTTCCGATTATGTAATAATCACTTGCCAGTTGAAAAAGGACGCTGGTTAGGTATAGCAAGAAATGAGAGAAAGTGTCATCTTTGCCGTACGCACGAAATAGGAGACGAATTTCGCTATCTATTCAAATGTTCTTATTTTGAAAATCAAAGAATACAAGTTTTGAATAGACCTTTTTTCAAAAACCCAAGTATATTCACTTTTAGAAATTTAATGAATAGCAACAATGTTGGAAAACTAAAAAAGCTCTCGAAACTGTTGAACAGCATTTTAATCACTGTTAAAAGTCCACCTGACTCATAGTCGACTGTCCAAAGAAAAAAAGAAAAGAAAAAAAAAAAGATATTTCTTTACTATGTATTTGTGTTTAGACAAGCTCTTATAATCATGATAATTATGTTAAATCACATTGTTAGGTAATATACACCCTCATAACATTCCCATAACATTTTACTTACTAACACTCCATCATTAACCGTCCACGTTTCCAATATCTACAGCCTGGTATCCATTTTTTTCTCTTTTGATTTTGTTTATTTGTACCTCATATCACATGTATTATTGTGCTGAGTGACTTGAATAAACTTGTAAACTTGTATGAGGGGGTGAAGACATTCTAAATGTGTTATTTCAATTAAACCCTTGGTTGTGTGTACTCATTTTAAATCGTCTCGATAACATAATTCCAGTGAGTACCCACATCATAGTGTTTAATGAACGATAAAAATATAACACTTTTAAAATCCATCACCACCATTTATTTGTATTTCTGGTTGATCTATTTATAGATATTGACGAGTGTGCCAGTAATCCGTGCCAGAACGGTGCCACGTGTAATGACCAGGTGAACCAGTATAATTGTACGTGTGCACCAGGATACGAGTCTACGTTCTGCGAAATTGGTAAGTCATAAGTGTAAGAACAAGCACGGTGGATAATCATGTTATACAGCAAATTCAGAAAATCTTTAATGATTTTGTCCATTCGGGACCGATTTAAATTTTGTTTGAAACAGAGAAGGTGAACAAATATCACTCATTAGATAAACAGTCGAATTTTGAAAAATCTACTGATAAAACGTTTTTGATGATGAACCAAAATTTCGGTTGATCTTCAATAACTTTTATTAATAGATTTTCAAAAAACAACCACGTTAAGCTCATCTCTAGCATTTTCCAACCTTCTCTGCTTCAAACCGAATTTAGATTGGCCAAATATTAACACCAATATTGACGATTTTCTGAAATTCTGAGTCACGTGATTATTCACCGTGACAACATAACATAATTATTATATACATTAGTACTCTAGAATCAACAAAATGGGTTGAGATAGAGAAACAGGTCTTTTGCTTATAGTTTTAGTAGGCTTATACCAAAATATTACAAACTTTTTCGCATACACAGATTTTTTCTTTATTTAGTCCATTTAAAAAGTTGATAAAAAGAAGTAAATTAATGAGAACGTACATGAATATCGTTATGACATTATTTTTTTTAAAATTAAAATATGCGAAAAAATCGTTTGGAAATACAATTCATTGTCGCGTGGAAACGCTGAATTTGAAAGATATTCATCAAAATGTCATATGTTTTCCCATTATAGTATAATACCTATCCTTGACCATTCTTATCAATATGTACAACTAGCATCATTGTATTTGTAATGCATATCTGAAAATGTAGCCAGTAGAGTACAATTCTCATTACCATCTTTATTTGTACGAAAGACGCGTTTGCATACTTATGTTATTCATATCTTAATGGTACCAGAATAAATCAGTGCGTTGCTGGATCAAGGGGTCCAACGTACACAAGTTTTTGTGGTCAAAAAGATCGGCAGTGGACAAAGATGGCGGCTAAATGATTGAATTTTGGTTGATTTTGGGGACAAAAACTGAAAGTAAGTATGTTTCTTAGATTTGATATACCATGTCACCTAGCCGAGGATGTGGAGACAGTATTCACGCTCCTAGGGAAATAGGCCTTAACTTCTGATATGTCCTCAAACTCCATTGATGCTCGAAGTAATGCGAAGCTTTCAGCAGCATCAAAATCCGGAACTGATTGTGACCCGTATAAAATCGCCATTTGCATAAAAAACGCGATGAAATGAGACGTACCCTCGCTGTCTACACCATTTAAACAATAAGCCCAACAATCTGATTGCACTTTTAATGTATGCAACACCTCGCATTCACGAAAAAACCCTATGTAAGCTGTCTAAGGTGGACTGTGGTCAACTGTACGAAAATAATGTCGCCACCATGTCAATTATTAATCCAACTATCTCTTGTAAAAATTTCGAATTGCGCTGCAAATTCAGAGGCGTAAGTTTTGTTATAATGAAGTCCTAGGCGTATTATCAAGTGCATTTGACGCATTTTGGGACCCAAACATTATTAAAATAACAATGCGCTAGAAAATACTGTGGAAATTGAAAATGAATGAGCAATACATGTGTTCTTTTTCCGAAGTGTTTTCTATCCAGAGGGACCCGAAATGTAAAATTACATTCACTTGATATGGTCGTCTGGGGTAGTCTCTGGTTTACCAGGCGCAAAATCAGTTTTATCCTATTTTGTATGCTTTTGGTTAGGGCTTGAGATAAAAAATATCAAAATTCATGTCAAAAGAATCGAAAAGGATCAAGGAAAAAGAGAAGGAGGTGTGGGGGATAGCAGTACCCATCATGATAAGCCAAAACAAAGCACAACATTTAATGTGCCCTGCATACCAGAGGTGTGCTTCTGTAACGCTTTACACTTCATACAGCTAAGTTAAGACAGAGGCTGTTATTATCTAGATTGGTCTAAATTCAAGATGTTGCAGACGACAATTTCAAGTGAATATATTTTTTATACTTTTCTTTTTCTCCAAAATGATTAATGATTTCCAAAGCATTGATGTTCTGTGAATTCAATTTGTGGTAATGGATTACATGGTATGTATACTCCTCACAAAAAGTTAAGCAACAAAAGTAATTCTCTCAATATTCTTTTTATACACTCGAATTTTTTTGCACAGATTTGTTATTCGGACAGCCATATCTATGCTTAAACACACTTAAAAGAATACTGAATGTTATCGTCTCCTAAAACAGCTATCACGTGATTAGAACACACTCACCCCCAAAACATGCATGCAAAATGTGTCGCATATACGGATTTCAAACTTGGCATTAGCTCCGTATGTGCTTAAAACGCGCTAATTTGACAACTTTGATGTCATCAACATTTGAATCATGCCAATACGTCACTTGACTCCAATTGAAGTGGCTCAAATTGTTGGAATGCTACAGGGTGGGGCAACCAAGACTGCTGCTGCCATTCATTTTAAATTTCATCGCAGTATTGACTGAAGAGCAATAACCCGATACAATCAAACTGGACAGATGTCAGAGAGACCACGTTTAGGTTGTCTAAGAGTAAGAACACCTTGTAAAGACAGTTATGTTGCAACCTTAGTCCGTAGGAACTGGCTTACAGCGGCCAGATCGCTGGAAAATGACCTTCAGAGGGTGTCAGGAAACTGACTTTCCATACAAACCGTGAGGAACAATTTTCACACAGAATGTCTAAGGTCCAGGATACCACTTCAACGGATCCAACTTCCCCAAAACATCGACGGCAAAGATTAATATTGGAACATCAACATCAAAACTGAGGGTCAATCGTTGGCATCACAAACTCTTAACTGACTCGTCAAGATTCTGCCTTGATTCTAACGATGGCATGACACGTGTGTGGAGAAACGGTAATGAACGGTTTGCCGACTGTAACATCGCTGAACACGACCAATATGAACGTGGGAGTTTGATGGTCTGGAGAGGTACCAGTGTTTGCCACATAACAGAGCTGGTTGTCATCAGACGAGGTTCAATGACGGATGTAAGGTGCATTTACGAGATCATCACGCCTGTTATCATCCTTCCGGCACAGTAAACAGGTCCAACTGTTATGTTAATGGATGGTAATGGCCGTCCCTATCGTTCTGGAATTGTGAATGAAGTTCTGTGGACCAACAACATCAGACATATAGACTGGCCTGCTACGTCTCTAGACCTTAAATCGATAGAACATACATAGGACATTCTTTGAGGGCGTGCCTATGGTCAGCATATTCGCCCACAGACTATGGATGAACTGCAACAGGTCTTGCAGACAGAATGAAGGATCAATCCACAACGGACATTAGACAGACAAATCTGCTTGATGCCAAGGTGTGTTCGGGCGTGTGTTGAACATCATTGGGGTCATACCAGGTACTTGATGCTCGATCATGGTCTTGAAGTGGCCGGAAAACAACTGTTTCAACATTCTGAACTGCTGGCGAGTGACGTTTTGCACCATTGTTTCGTCGGGTCGGTTTTCAAGGATCTGTAACTTTGTTATTGTTTGATGATTTTCCCAATCATTTAACGTAATTTGTGTAATAAGACCCCAACTTTGTATTGTATAAAACATAGATCATTAGATGTGATAAAACACATTTGAGAAAGAAAAGCATCTTTGTTGCTTAACTTTTTGTGAGGAGTATACATTCATGATGTAGAAAATCATCTAGAAAAATGACTTATGAGTTTAAAGTTGTAAACAACCTTTCATAAACTAAAGCTAGAGATGAATAGCTGGTGGATTTAATTGGTTATTGTAATAAATTTGACACAAAGCATTGGTGGGGCACATTGTTAGGTGCACCAGCTACAAATATGAAGCTGAAATATTGTTGAATGCAGCTTCAAACTCCATCAAAGCAGTAATCTACCAAAACTATCCAACTTTGTGAGGTATTGTTTCTATATTTCAGGGAAAAAGACCATCCAGGAAACAGTTGAATCAAAGAGAATGATGTGTTACAGATTAATCTCCACTTGGATGAGTACCTGAGGCTACACGCTAGAGGGAGAGACAAAACTTTTCATGTTTACTAACGAACTGAATGAATTTGAAGACTTTTTATCCAAAATTCATTGAAAAGAGATGACTATTTTTAAATGAAGTTTAGCTCTTGATAAATGACCAGGCAGAGCATATTTAGCTATTAGCTAGGTATGCTCTGTCAGGCCATTTATCATTAGCTTTACCGGTGTATCAGTTTATTTTGGCTCCTGAGCAGCTATTTCAAGCAAAAAAGCCGAAAAAATTGACCAAAACACATTAAACTTTGTTTTTCTTTACATTTAACAGAAGGTGTAACATTTGTAGACATTGTTTGAATTTTTGGGACTCTGGAACAAAATTGTAGGTGGAGGCCAAGATACCCAAGGTGGGGGCCATGATACCCCGAGGCCAAGATAAACTGTTACAACGGTTCTTATCATGTTAAAGATTTACATGTTTTGGATTAATTGTCATGCATTAATAGACTTTATTGAGGGTTAATTCAGTTTAAAAAACTTTGGAATTTTTTGCCAGAGTTTAAAGCAGGATCAATAAATTGTCCCTGGATAAGCATCTAATTCCTCCATTATCTCAAAAGCTTACCTTTCAAATAGACTTGTTTGTTAAAATGAGAGTCTTAAGGTTTTTTTTTGCAAAGTTTTAGATATCTAGCCTTAGATTTCCAAGTAAATTATAAATGTACTTTGGTTTTGGCAATTCCCAAGCGATATGAAATTGTAATTTGTTTTGTGTAATTAAAGAAAATAGCAGTGGTTGAAGAATCTTGAGTTTGCTTTTTTGATTTATATTTTCACCTCATTTTAATCCTTTCCCAAACAACTAAATGTTGGACTGGTCCAATTTGAAATCAGCTGTTTCTTAATGAAGATAGCATTTTTGTAGAGAGCTTAGAAAATATTGAGGCAAAAGGAGAAATTATATTATTCCTTCTTTTGCATCAATGATTTCAAAAGGTTAATCTGTCAGGGACATAAAAAATGAGTTGAAAAGACGTAAATGGAGGTATGAATTATTTGTTCATTCAATGTCCTATCACCTATAAGCCCAGTTGTCCTGCCATGCAATACACTTGTGGAAAAGGATGAAATTGTTAATATAGTTACCAGCATCCTTTTCCAGTTGATACTTTCAAAGGCTTGGTCCTGAATGATCCAATTGGTCATTGGTTCATTATTTGCTAGTAGCCTGGTAGTCTGAAATTGTCAGATGACACTTTAATCTGCTTTTGACAGATGTCTTTGTCTATGGAAAATCTGTAGTAAAATTCAAGTTAAAAATAATTTATCCCGTGAGTGTCTGGAACATCTGTTGAAAATTTTGAAGAGAAAAGATTCATTGATACACCTTGATATTTCCTTTTCCATCAATGATTTTACCATAGCGAATGAAGAAGTTTTCACAGATTTTAGTCATCTACATGTTTTCTCAATATATACTAACAGAACTTCCAATCAAAGCCATCGACTGCTCTCTCATTTTAATTATTCAAATCCATTGACGATAGAAAGAATTCTGTCAAATCAAGGTCTGATCCAGGATTTTTCCTGGGGGCAGGGGGGAAGGGTGGGGTTGGGGGCGAGCGACCCAACGCACCAATCCCCCACTAGAGTCGCCTTTGCGAATGGCAGAAAGGATACTGGTCGAGTCAGGGGTCTGGTGCCTTTTTCTCAAACAATCCTTGGTCGTGATGTATAGATCTATGAGATGATGCTTTTGAAAACATTGAGGGAAGCGTAATAAAAATGCTGACAATAAGCATTCACCCCCTTATCCCTTTTTATTTTTCTACCATATGAAATGAACATTCAACATTATCGATGGCTCAGCGTGAAACAGTTATAACAGCCTATATGTTTATAGGCAGTTACAACTGTTTCGTGCTGAGCCAACGTTTACCATATAGTGGCATTTTGAAATTGATGCCCAACAAGATAGAGGTTTGTTTTTTTACATAACATTGTGGAAAATCAAGAAATTGCATACATATGACAAGTAAGCAATCTTTTCATTTTCCACAATATTTTTAAGCAAGAAAGACCAAAAATCATAAAATCTTTTTCACTTTAAATTACTGTCTGCAACATCTTTGAATTGGGACCAACATCAAAATTTGTTGTCTTGGGAAGGGTTATACAGTACCACATTGTACAAGTTTGACAGGATTTTATTCTGTAACGAGCAACACCAAATAGTATCAGAAGACAAAATGCTTAATCAATCCTTTCCCAAACAAGACCTGATTTTGAAGTCCTTAATAGAAAAGGCTCGAGAAACATTGAGGTAAAAGAAGAAAATTCTGATAACCAGCATTTTCTCCTTTTGTCTCAATGTTTTCTGAGCTATATCATTGGCAAGTCCTACCTTAATTAACATCTGTTTTTTGGTCTCTGAAACAACTTAAAATTGGACAACCCTAAAATTTTGCGGTTTGGGAAAGGTTTAATTTAACATAAACTTCTTTAAAAGCTGTAGGTCTGGTCATTAGCATTGCAAGACATGGGAACCATCATCCATGAAAATATCTTGAAGCTTGACTGTGGTTTTCATCATCTTGTGTCAAACTTCATAAATCAATAGCATCCATCTTTACAGTGTGTTTACAGAGTTCTTGAAAAACATGCATAAAAATGTTCATTTGTGACTTCAGGTAATATTTCTGGTATGCCGTCTCAGTGAATTCAGACAGTTATGCCAGTTATTTCTCGGAATTCATCAGGACCGGGATACTGATCTTTCTGCTACGGTCAAGTGTCTGCCATGGAAGATTAACATCACCTGAAAAATATAAACAAGATTTATTCAAACAACGGCATTATAATGATGACAATGATTTAATATAACCATTTCCCAAACAATGAATGATACATACAACCAAGTGTTGAACAATTAGAAAATATTGACGAAAAGGAAGAAAATTTTTGATACCGTCTTATTTCTTTTCCTCGATATTTTTACATCTTATCAAAGGGAATTATTAAGTCACGCAGTGGCAGTAGATCCAGTCACATTCTTACTGAAGCCTGACTGACTCCTACTAAACATAGATCTAGACTATAAATGATTTATAAATATTTTTAACATCACTTCATTCTCAAAGAGAATTCGTGGTTCTAAAAACAACGTTCTTTAATACTTTTCAGCAGCGTTCCCATTGATTCTTAAATCTGGGGGTACAAATGCTTATTTTACAGGATGCTTGCACCCCCTCTTTAAGAGACAAAGTAGGCTGTCTACAAAAACGAGGGGTACAAGATTCATTTTGAGGGTAAAATAAAACCATTTGTGGGGGTTTGGGTATCCTGTTTCAGGTATGTGAAAGGATTTTAAAACAAAACCTTTGGGAAACACAATTCGAAATTTGACAAGGGATCGTTAGATTTGACATGGTGGCGACATTATTTTCGTACAGTTGGCCACAGTCCACCTTAGACAGCTTACATAGGGTTTTTACATGAATGCGAGGTGTTGCATACGTTAAAAGTGCGATCAGATTGTTGGGCTTATTGTTTAAATGGTGTAGACAGCGAGGGTTGGTCTCATTTCATCGCATTTTTAATGCAAATGGCGATTTTATACAGGTCAAAATCAGTTTCGGATTTTGTTGCCGCCTCAAGCTTCGCATTACTTCGAGCATCAATGGAGTTTGAGAACATGTCAGAAGTTAAGGCCTATTTCCCTAGGAGCGTGAATGATGTCTCCACATCCTCGGCTAGGTGACATGGTATATCAAAGCCAAGAAACGTACTTACTTTCTGTTTTTGTCCCCAAAATCGACACAAATTCAATCATTTAGCCGCCATCTTTGTCCACTGCCGATCTTTTTGACCACAAAAACTTGTGTACGTTGGACCCCTTGTGGATATAGCTAGGTGTTGGTCACGTTCATAAATACAGAAACTACAGATCATTTAAGCCTTAAGTACGACGTTAACGAACGTAGCCAACGTATATAACCACAGCCATTGAAATGGTCCGCTTACTTTGTATTTATTATAGATACGGATGAATGTTTGAGTTATCCATGTCAAAACGGTGCCACATGTAATGATCAAGTCAATATGTATAACTGTACTTGTGTAGCAGGATACAGTGGCTATCATTGTGAAATAGGTGAGTTGTAATATTTTACTGTTAAAACTGGTTTACCTTGATCGAACGAGTAAATTCAAATGACATTACAAGGATGAATTGTAACCTATTAAAACCAAATTTAAAATATCTATACCAGGTTTATTTATAGGTGTCAAGAAGAAACAATATTAATTAAAACCCAGCTTATCAAAACTATATTGTCCCATGATATATTTTAAATAGATATGCCTTTACCATTGTACAATCGGCCTGCTTCATAATAAACTCATTGTTTCTCTCATTTACTTCAGATTACGATGAGTGTGTTAGTGGACCGTGTCAAAATTTCGCTACCTGTAACGATAACGTGAATGGATATACGTGTACGTGCGCTCCCGGGTACGAATCAACACACTGTGAAATAGGTAAGCTTTTTACAAAGACGTCTTTTTTAAAGTTTGTGATGTAACTTTCGTGTGCAATTGACTTTGTACACTTTTTTAAAAAAAAAGTTTGACTTAAGATGGACATAATGTTTCTTTCATTGATTATATAAAGCCAACTTTCATGCCTTGAATATTGATAGGCCTATAAACTCCATTTAGGATGTTAGATACTATATTTCATAAACCATTATGTACAGCGATAGATATACAAACACGTATAGTGATTTCAATGATAAAATAATTGGTTAATAACATCATTTCGGAAAAAACCTAGACTGTTTGAACAATTTCAAACAAAAGTTTTACTAACAGCATATGTTGGCTATCCCATGTTAGCTTTTTGAAACCACCCGCTTAAGGCGCGTTCCCAATGCCGACAAAATCAACTCGATCAAGCTCGATCAAGCGATCGAGTATTGATCGAGCTTGGTCGGCAAGAGATCGAGCGTGGTTGGCAAAAATGATCGGGAATCAATTGACAAGAAATAAAGAAGAAGTAATGTAAATACACTTGATCGAGTTTAATCGGGTTTGATCGGGAAATTAAGGCGATCGAGTTGATCGAGTTGATTTGGTCGGCAATGGGAACGCGACTTTATGGAATTTTGTATCTTTCGCTATTCATCGCTATTGTAGATACAAACGAGTGTGACAGTAGTCCATGTCAAAATGGGGCCACGTGTACCGACCTTGTAAACATGTACACGTGCGCATGCGTGGCGGGATACACATCTACCAATTGTGAAATAGGTACGTACAAAATACTCGTATGTAACATTACATCGCATTTTAATACGGTGTGAATGAAAGTGTACTTGGAAAAAATCAGGAGTTTTTTTTTACCATATATCGTAGTTTCATATACAATGTACTTTTATTTTACATGGACGTGTAAAACGGGTATACATTCGCCCATTCTAAAATATGTAAGACTAATTACAGACATCAGGTTAACAAGTTATATTTGATTATCATAACATACATGTCACAATTCAAATTCAAACTTAAGACTTATGTCCTGATAATTGTTACATATCTGCAAAAATAAAAATATAAAGTTGATGAATGATCCGATTTGTGAAAATTGAATACCTTTATAATGATAGATGGAGAATGACAAACTGTTACATTACTGTTTTCCGTTTATCTGTATTATTGAAATCATCTTTATAAATTACAGAAATAGACGAGTGTGCCAGTAATCCGTGCCAGAATGAAGCCACGTGCAATGACTTTGTGGATTTCTACAACTGCACGTGCAAGCCTGGATATGCTGACTACAACTGTGACAGAGGTACAAACAGCAGTCCTTATACGATCGAATTAACCACACTTTACAAATCAAATTCTGTTAAAGTGATATTTCTCCTAAAATAATACAACGAACTATCCATAAATTCACATAAAACTATACAGCTATAGAACAAACAATATCATACATTTCTAAGCACGATGTTATTATATAGATACGCATCGAAAATGCATCGTGTTATCTCTGCTTTCTGCTTTAGTTTTTAGATTAAAGCTTATGGTGACATCAAGTGTATTTTTAGCCTTTTTAGATTTTCGAGTATAGCTCAGGGTGGCATCATCTTTTAGATTTTAGGCGCATGGTTGCATTGAGTGCATTAAAAACCCGTTTAGACTTAAGATTAAAGCTCAAGGTCAACTCAAGTGCCCCAATATCCCTTTATTAGATACAGTCGACACTCGTTATGACGACATCGGATAAGTGGAATTTTCGCTTAAGTCGAAGTTCAAATCTGGTCCCATCCTCCTCAAAGGACATAATTTTTTCAAACATAATAATTTCGAACTCAATATAGCTTTTGAAATATAGTAGGAAAAGGATAGAAATTGCTCGAAACGAGCAATTTCTTTCCTTTTCCTACTATATTTACATAATAATCGTACTTGATTAGTTTCAAAAACAGTCAAATATCAACTTTATCGAGGCCGAACAAAATCGGATGAGTCGAACTCCAGATGTGTCGAAGTATTTTGGCGGCCCCTCCGACTTCGACACAAAGAGTGTCGACTGTATAAGATTAAAGTCACTGTATATTACAGATATCGACGAATGTGTATCACAACCATGTCAAAATGGAGGGACGTGCACGGATTTTGTGAACTATTTTGGTTGTGCTTGTCAGGCGGGATACACAGATGAAACATGTAGAAAGAGTAAGTATATTAGACCAGAATATGAATCACAACCATGTCAAAATGGAGGAACGTGCACGGATTTTGTGAACTATTTTGGTTGTGCTTGTCAGGCGGGATACACAGATGAAACATGTAGAAATAGTAAGTATATTAGACCAGAATATGAATCACAACCATGTCAAAATGGAGGAACGTGCACGGATTTTGTGAACTATTTTGGTTGTGCTTGTCAGGCGGGATACACAGATGAAACATGTAGAAAGAGTAAGTATATTAGACCAGAATATGAATCACAACCATGTCAAAATGGAGGAAGATGCACGGACGTTGTGAACTATTTTGGTTGTGTATGTCCAGCGGGATACACAGATGAAACATGTAGAAAGAGTAAGTATATTAGACCAGAATATGAATCACAACCATGTCAAAATGGAGGAACGTGCACGGACTTTGTGAACTATTTTGATTGTGCTTGTCAAGCTGGATATACGGATGAAACATGTAGAAAAAGTAAGTATATCAAACCTTCTTACAGATTTTGTTACTTATGATAGCTGCAGCAACATTAAGCGAATCCACACTAACTACTAAATATTCAGAAAAAATGCAGTAACACTTGTGATTGGAAGCACGTTGTTTTTGAGGATGTAATATAAACTATGAGTTGGATATAATATAAAAGAAGTTAAAACTCATTATACTTTAAAAATAGATAGGTAAACTATACAAATTCATCTATAAAAGCAAATTTGGAGTGCCATGTATTTGAAGAGGTAACGAAATATTGACGACTACATTCAAAGTACGACAAGTACAACATAGACATACGATTTGGTCTTACCAACTTTTGCATATCAAACTTTATACTGTCAAGGGTTTATTCACACTAAAATAATAAAGCGGAAGAGGAAATCAGAATCATCTGATACAATAGCGTTCGATTTTCTCGTGAAACAAATACGTCATCGTCACGCCTCACTGGTCTAAAAATAGATTGGAAATCCCTTATCGTACAAATATGGCTGTGAATCTCGAGAAGTTTTTCCTCGTTCAACTTGCCGAAGATGACATTCTAAGAGCTGAATGGCCCTAATCATTTGTTGAGAATCATTCTTATTCAGAGTTGAGAAGGTTGCTGAACTGTCGTGTACTTTTTAAGATCGGTAACTATGAAATAAGCAGTTGACAAGTAATGTTTACACATACTGACTGCCCTGTCTTGGCTTCGTCATGCCGCTCGTGCGTACTCGCTTACCCTTTCCAAAACGACAAATTGTCGTGTTGGGCCAAATTGAAAAAAGCGATGATGACAAAACGGATATGAATACTTTTAGTGTTTTATCTTTTATTTTAAGAAAATATTGAGGCAAAAGAAGAATGATCATCAATATCCAAAGAAGTTATTTACATCGATTTTGTCTGCTGTGCAGGCCTTTTTAAATTTGGTCGATCATCATTTTCATCTTTTGCCTCAATGTTTTCCCAAGAATTTTCTGTTGGGGACGTCAAAACCGGTTTGTTTGGGAAAGGATTAATATAGAAAAAAGGCTAGAATTTGTCGCTGAATGTGATTTGATACCCCACACAGGTTTTCACTACAACAAAGGGTAATAACTCACAAAATAAGCAAGGTAGAGTTATGCTCCTTGTACGTTTCACTTCTCCTTGGTGAGATCAATCTACCCGAGAAGTTTCGTGATCATAGCTACTTTACTTTCAGACTTTTCGATGTTTTTCTGATTAAGCTGTTGAGGAATCTCAAGAAAAAATGTTTGTCATTTCAGGTCTGTCTCCGTATCTGGAAGCAATGTTGCATGTTGCATATGCGCAATGTTTCGTAGTTTTAGTTCCCGCCTGCATTATCTATGATCAACTAATATCTCACTTGAAAATAATAATTCTATGCTAACACTGTTACGAAAAAAATGTCCGATTCGTGACCGATAAACAAAATATTAGACTGGTACCCGGCAAACGTTGTTGGGGGTATTCCCATCAGAAATCTATTTTTAGCACACGAGCGCGCGAAAACTGTTCGCTATTTGAGTATGATTTCATATTCAGTTATGCTTGGTATGAAATTTTATTTTAGGTGTTTTGAATGACCTTTGCCACTTATCAGCCGGTATATGTGATGGTATACTGAATGCAGAATGTGACGGGTCTACATGTGTCTGTGTTACTGGTTACAAGGATTATGGTAACGCGTCTTGCAGCAGAGTCGGTAAGCAATCGGTTTGATTTATATCGTGGAATTTGTCTTTTAGATAATAGCTGAAATCTGAAAAAGATAATCAAATTATACGAGACTAGCGGGCGGACCAAGAACGGTGTATGTCTTTATGCAGTCTTATCATTTTTGATAATGATTCTTACAGTTGTGATTGTTACAGAGAAGCCATATGATATCACAATTGATATTGTTCTGACTGTGTTTTTTCCATTTTGATATCCAATGCGATGAAGCTCATTCGTTCAGATGTATACTTTCTTATTTCAATCAACAACAACATCAACAACGACAGAACGGTAAACAATTATATAGTGGGAAAATAGGAGTGTTTTAATTGTTATACGAACTTATGCGAACTTCAAAAGACTATTAAATTGTTTGACTCATAGTAGTAGCAGAGAAGTATCTTGTTGACTTTTTTATTTGGATTGATAAATAAATAAACGTTTTATCGTAGGTTGATCGACATCAGACAGGGCGATGCATTTTGACATTTTTTTCTCCGAGATACGTATTAACAATTGCAATGTATTGAATGCCCAAACCAATGATCTATTAGACATGAACCATGGTACGGTTGATGAAACTGTAGCTGTTTGTTTTTGAGTTATGCTAGTTACACAATGGCGGGAGTAACAACTTTTCAGTCAAGTTTTATTTGCGAAAGAGCTAAATGTTTTTCTCTACTTCATCATATCGTTGCTTTTCAAGGAAAATTTCGTAACTGCAGCTTGTTTGAAGCTGCAGTTACGAGGCTTTTGTTGAAAAGCGACTATATTACAGATTGCGGTGGCCTGATTACCCCGACCAATGGTGTATTGGATATGACCCAGGGTACACTATATGAGGCTGTGGCAGAATTTCAGTGTGATCCTGGTTATACAATGGTAGGGTCTACAACAACAACATGCCAGTCTGTAGAGGCATGGAGTGATCCCGAACCAACTTGTCAAATAAAAGGTACATATAAAGTTTATGCTCTTTGATATATTTGACGTTTTTTGGATCTTACACATTGATTAGTTTGAGGATGAAAAAAATAGAACATGCGATTATGGTAATTATTAACGATGTTGTCAGTGAAGTGTTGTTACATACCGTCAAAATTTTAATATGTTTTAACAACCACGAAAGCCATATGTGAAGGAAAATATTAAAAAAGTATTAACAATTTGTGATTGTTGTAATGCACCGATTAGTGCCATACTTATTTTCACATAATTATACGACAATCGTAGTACTCTCACTGTCAAAAATATTTTCAACACATTAGTGTCTTTATCATCTTATCTTAATATGTGCCTTTGTAGATTGTGGTGGTTTATCCCATCCAGCGGACGGCTCGTACACATTACTAGCATCTACAACGTTTGGTGATGTTGCCACATACTCGTGCAACACGGGTTATACTCTAGTGGGCGTGTCTTCACGTACATGTCAGTCAGACGGCACGTGGTCACAGTCTGCTCCAACATGCAGTATCGTTGGTAAATATGATACGTAAAAAGTTATAATAATTATTTTATTTATCCGTTTAAAGTACAAGAAGCATAGCGTGATAAACTCTTTGTGTCCGGAGTAGCAGGCAAGTGGTGTCCGGCATCCGTCATCTAGTCCTCAAATGTATCTGTAGAGCTATCATAGCTATGATAATGAAAATCTATGGGTGGATAGGTCGCATACAGGAGAAAATGTAGTGTATAAAAGCCATTACTTTACCTTGTACACAACCATGACCGTAATCAAACTTTGTTTTTATATGCGAATATCTTACAATGAAGAGTGTATGACTTCTCCGGAATCAGTTGAAGTCTTTTTTTATTATTTTTTTATTGGTAGTCTGTATCTCAAGAAAAATAACATGGATGAAATTCTGAAATGAAGCGGTAATTACTTCTATAGGTCATGGCATACGTTTCATCTTATTAGATTAGATGTAATGTATATACTGTAGTTATTAATAATACGTATCTTTCACCTTTGCCGAATACAGTGAGCCCTACGTCCGTTGTCTGTTGCAAAGATACAAGTTAATTCGACAACACCTAATCAGTTACCAATGATTTCATCCACATTACATTATAGATTGTTTGGTGACTGCGGCTCCCGTTCAAGGTTCCGTGACTTACAATCCAAATACAGAATACCTGGGTTATGCCGAGTACTCATGTAACATTGGCTATACTCTCAGTGGAAGTGTACAGAGACAGTGTCAAGCTGATGGGACATGGGCTAGCACCACACCATCTTGTATCATAAATGGTAAATGTGAAATGTCATAAAACGTCGCCTTTCTTTAAAAGCTTCGTAACTGTATCTTGTTTTAAGCTGCAGTTATGAAGTTTGTGTTGAAAAGTGTCAAATTTCCTTTGTAAATAAAGTGCTCAGAGAACTTGCTTACATTGAAGATTTTATCTGTTTCTTTATCCTATAACTGTGTCGCATGATATGATATGGGATGAAATTTTGTAGCTTGAGATCACATTGTTAATAGTTCCTTGCCGTTTCATGCAATGTAAATACATGTCACATTGATCTATGTACATATGTACATTATACGTGAAATATACATAATGTCAAAATTCAACATGTTAGAGATAAATTATATATATGCAAACTTATTTGTGAAAACCTATAAGTAGTGGCATTTATTTCATGAGCTTAAGAACTATCTATTATTACATTTATGATGCAAAAAGAATCGATGCTAATCGTGAAATATCTACTTACACAAGTCAAAGTACGGGAAATAATTTACTTTTAGATGAATACATCACGTACGATTTTGGCTGATCGACTATCATATAGCGTCTCATAGAACTCAAATATTTCTTACTTCATACAAATGCTTTGTACTTACTTGATTTCCAACTTGATAAAAAGCGTGATTATTGGTCAACCAATTTGCTGTCGCATTTAATAATTTTACCACCATTTCGCCTTGTATCTTGAATTGATTATTATATACGTTTTGGTCAATGAATGATGTCAAGTAATGGTTAAAGGTCAATTGCGAGCAAATGAAAGGATTTTTTTGGTTTTCTCATAAATCGTTTGAAAATGGGTTTCTGTATAATGAATAGACGGTCATTTCACAATCTAAAGAGTTTACGAGTGGAAATCAGTAGCCAATATATCGGATTTTTTTTACCGCGATAAAATATCATGATCGTACGTGCGATTTGTTTATTTATATGATGACGTATTACAAGTTCTACTTAATAAGGTAATATGTTTTCAAAATTCCTCGTGAATGCCTAATGCCCACGAGATACATGTTTTAGTGGGCGGGTCTTGAGCGTCACATGCCTCTCTGTGCAGTATACCGTTGCATATGACCAAATTCGTATATCAGTATAGGTCAAGCACGTATACTTTCCATGCGGTCTTTTATTATTGCTTGCATTTAAATAAAACTCCTTTTTTTCCTTTCTCAATAACTTCTATATTGAATAATATCATTGTGAACAGACCTTGATCAACATATTAAATATTTTTCGAGTTTAAATGGGTAATATATGTGCAACTGGCATTAATGAAGACGGCGATCAACAAATGCTGTTATTGTTTTCGGACTCCAATGACGCCTCGTGTTGACAAAGAGGAATAATCTATCAAGGACAATCACTCTAGTAGGTTTTCTAAATAGGTCAATTGTCTACATGTTCTTTCTGATAAATCGGAGGAGTAAATTTTAAACAGGAATCGCGAAAAATGTTGTTTTTAACTACTTTTCACGCTATAAAAATAGAATATAGGTCGTAGTTTACCTTAAACGGAAAATACATTTCATCAAGACCATTCATCTAAATCTACATGGTCTGTTTTATCCCGATGTTCATTTAGATTGTGGATCCCTATCAGCTCCTACAGATGGAAGTATTACACTAACTGGTACTACGTACCAATCGTTGGCCTTGTTCGACTGCAACATTGGCTATGATTTATCTGGATCCTCGTCGAGAACATGCCAGGCCGATACAACATGGGACGGAACGTTGACTTCGTGTATCATTAAAGGTATGTGTACTTGTTGTTTGTAAAACTATGAAGTGAAGCAATTGTCTGGCAAAATATCAATAAACATCAGAAGTATTGAAAGCACAATCTTATTTGCAGTCACTGTAGCTCACCTGAGCACGGAAACGTTCATGGAGAGCTATTGTGATACCGCTATGACCAGCGCCTGCTATGAGTCGCCCGTCGTCTCCCAAACTTTGCCATGTATGCATTCTAGGAGGTATATCTTTTGTTCAATCAACCTGAAATTTGGTCGGAATGATTGTCTTGATAAATCTCGCCAGGTTCGAAATTGTGTCATTTAAGTGTAATCCTCATGAACTTGCTCAGACTGTTGGTTTGTATCATATCTCGGATAAATTTGAATGCGTGTCATATAGTTTTGAAATAGTTCACGAAGTCAAATCTTAATCTTTAGACAAGCTACATTTACGAAGTGTTTTAAGAAGAGTGACGATAACCAAATGATAAAACATCAAAGGGAGCATTATACAAATTCAACTTTAAGGTTTACAGACCCTCAAAAAACCACTTTCTAGCCATACGAAATGCATCAAATTACACACACTTGTAAATATACTTCAAATAAGTTGATTCACCGTACCAGATTTCAAGATTATGCTTCAAGAAGAAAATAATTTACAAATGTTTTTTTACTCTTTATTCATATGCAAGGGAGGTAATTTTGAACATTTTGTCAAATACTTTCCTAAGTATGCGTTAATTCAAAAATCTAAACCGTTCAAAATGCTAATATGTTTGTATTTAGAATGGAAATGTAACACAGTTTAAGAATTACTGACACTTTTCAAATTTCGCATTTTGGTCTTTGGTGCTTTTGAGGGGTCGAATACCTTAAATAACTTTGGTTTCAGACTGTGGGGCACCGGCTGCTCCAACAAATGGTGCTGTAGACTATTCATCAGGGACAGTATACCTAAATACCGCGACATTCACGTGTAATACTGGATATGATCTGAGTGGACAATCATCTAGAACATGTCAGGCGGATGGCACATGGCAGACGCCCTTCCCTACATGTGTCATTAAAGGTATACATATCTAATAAAAATGCAAAGTAACATTGATTGTTTCTCAAAACATTTTTGCGGGTAATTTATATAATCTTCCAATCGATTGGAAATAACATATAAAGTTTCGTTTACTAGCTCTTTTTTGTAGCTATGGATAAGTTATATTGAAAACCTTATGCAATTTGTCGAAAGGTTCGTGTATTTTTGTGAAAAGTGAACCTAAACTATGGCATCCTGCATTAAATATTGTTTGAGCATGATTATACTTTGTGCCATGTTGTTACATCCCAAAAATGTTTTAAATCTTTTTTCTATCAGTTAGCATACTAGTGTTAAATGTTATGACTGCATACGCGCATACTATGTACTTTATTCAGATTGTGGCTCCTTGACTGCAGCTGCCAATACCCAGATAGACACATCAGGTGGTACAACATATGGGTCGGAGGCCGTGTATTCGTGTGATCCAGGATATTATATTTCCAGTGCGGCTGACAAGAGGACATGTGAATCTACCGGCATGTGGTCGGCAGATGTACCTGAATGCTCTAGAGTCGGTAAGAACTAATCTGGATGTAGTATAACTTATACTGTGTGCGAGCATGTGACGTCACTTAGTTATGCTTTACATATAGAATCAGTAGTCGATAATCCTTCTATATCTCGTCTAGTAACAATATGGTTACAAAGAGTAAAGTAAGGTTCGTCTTATCCATTTTGACTACATACAGGGTGTCCCAAAAGTAAGGTAACACTTTTAAAGGATAATATCTCTGCTATTTCATAGCCAATTTCTTTCGGAAAACTATCGTTATCTGCGGAATTCAATGAAATTATGTTTGTTATACACTTTGGCATTATTCACATGTTAAAATTGCGTCATTTTTTACGTCATCTATACCACTATCAAAATGACGTCACAACCTACCTTATCACAGTGTAAGTATGATGTAAAACATATCACATCTAAATCTCCAATATGTTATCAAACAAAGCTTCAAATCTAATTCAAAACAGAAGGTCCAATGAAAAGAAATCTCATCTACGCAATAACAGATAAATTTGAACAATCTCTGTCAGATTTTGATGAATATAGAAGCAAAAGACTGAAAACATCCCGCAGCGCAGAAAACATCTCAGCTTTGAATGAGACTGCATATCAACGTCTAGGAAAGTCAACGAAAAGATTTTCGTCAGAACAAGATTCATTGAAATCTTTATACAATGCATTTTGAAATTATAATTGAAACTTTCCCATACCATATTCAAATTATGAATTCAGAGTCTTGGGGAGATCAATTCAAACGCTTAGACTGTTGTTGGTGGACAAGTGGCGGATTTGGATTTACTGGACTACCGGTATTTTCTGAGCAGAAACGTGTGGTGTTAAGTGTAATTCCCTAAGGAATGACATGTTAAATTGAACATGTACAATGTTGCCATCAAATATTCAAAGAGAATGTAGAAAAAATTCTGTGGACACACTTGAGGTAGTTATTAAAAACTTTAGCACAAGAATAAATCAATGACTTAGCGACAGAAGGGACGAAATCTAGAGAACGTCATTTACTATCAAAATGGCGTCATTGATAAAATAGGGTGTGTTTAATTCATCATAGGTAAAATATACAACTTTTATAATAATTTGATGAAATTTCTTTTATTTATTTCTGCACATAACCTTCTGTACTGTCAGTGATATCAAGAAAACACAAGTGATACATTATAGAGCCAAGATATATCAGATTTAAAGTGTTACCTTACTTTTGGGACACCCTGTATCTGGACAATATCGTTGTATGACCCGTTTTCAACTCCTGCAGATAAAAATGTGAACGTATAGATCTATATATTCTTTATATCCAACAGCAACTCTGTTTACATGCAATGCCGGAACGAATCTGTGAGGAGCGTTTTCAACCTTGCATGTATATCAGACAAACCCAACATGGTTGTGAGAATTGATTCGTATCGAGTATATTTTGTATTTTTCGTCTGTTTTACTCGTAGTATGATACGATATCATAGATCGTGGTACTATTTCCCCTACCTTTCTCTTGTCTTGAGACTCATAATTAATGTACATGTAACACCGTATATGACATGGCTGGAGCGTCATAAAGTTCATATAGAACCAACATGTCGCTCGTGGGGAGTCAAAACCTCGTAACTACAGCTTGAAAAAGCTGGAGTTACGAGGATTTGACCTCCCACCGACGATATAACTTTTAGAGAATCAATAACGTGTGAGCCATTCTCGAGACAATTATCGACTTTCATAACAGTGTTTTGTTGTGTTTTTGTCACAAGTTTCATTTTTTTACTACAGATTGTGGTACTATTCTCGCCCCTGCAGATGGCAATGTAGACCTATCTGGAGGTACACTGTATCAGGCTACAGCTCTGTTTACATGTAACACAGGATATGATCTGAATGGAGCGTCATCTACCACGTGTCAGACAGATGCAACTTGGAGTAACCCGAATCCGACCTGCGATATAAAAGGTAACGTTATGTGTTATTTTGTATAATAAAAAGACAACTGAGAGCAATCATAGGAAACATTTTAGAATATCTCATACAAATGAAGTAACCATAAATTTATTTTACCTGTGCAGTTAATTACTTTGAGCCTACAGATGACAGATTGCATTCTTGTTAAATTGTGAAGATCTAAAAATAACGTTACCTGTGTTTTATTCTTTGGCCCATTTTCTATTTTATTTTTGTTTGGTTTTGCAGACTGTGGGTCACCTTCAGCTCCGGCAAATGGAGGCAGGACCCTACCAAACGGAACAACATATTTATCCGTGGCTGTATTTTCCTGCAATACCGGGTACACGATGAGTGGCACGCCAGAAAGAACCTGTCTTTCCATCGGTTCATGGACTAATCCGTTCCCCACATGTGTCATAAACGGTACTACTTAATTGCCTACATTAAAACAAAATGTAAAGGTGACCCAAATTAAAAAGAATGTTAGTACTACTAGAGAAGAATTAAAGACGTTAGCAAATAGAAAAGAACCACTGTTTGGCAAGGTATCGAATAATCTGGAGAGAGAATAAAGAGAACATGCTGACTAGCATTTAGCTCCATAATTATGTTGTTTAACTTATATCCTACTATAATTTACTTTTTATCTTTACCAATATGTGTTGTAATGGAATAATTCATAGCTTCGTCCTGTTTGTTTAAATTTCGACGCTTGTTTGTTGTTGTTTGTTTTGGGGTTTTTTAGCTCACCTGAGCACGAAGTGCTCAAGGTGAGCTATTGTGGTCGCTTTTTGTCCGTCGTCCGTCTGTCCATCCGTGGTAACAACAAATGGTGGACAGATGGACAGACGGACGGACATCTAGCATCCACAAATATTGACTAATCTAAACCAAACCTAATCAAAACATGTATGGCCATAAGTTCTCGGATGAGTTTGATTTTGAGTCAGATCGGACAAGGAAGTTCAGAGTTATGTGCCCTTGAACGAACGTCAAAAATGGATAGTTTTGACATTGTTACCACTCTAGTATCTACAAATAATGACCAATCTTAGACAAACTTGGTCAAAACATGTATGACTATGAGTTCTCAGATGAGTTCGATTTTGAGTCAGATCAGACAGGGAAGTCCGGAGTAATGTGCCCTTGAACGTCAAACATGGCTAGTTTTGACTTTTGTTACCACTCTAGTACATGTATCTACTAATATTGACCAATCTTAAGCAAACTTGGTCAAAACATGTATGACTATAAGTTCTCGGATGAGTACGAATTTGAGTCAGATCGGACTAGGAAGTCCGGAGTTATGTTCCCTTGAACGTCAAAAATACCATTTTCGACGACTTTATTTTCTCTCTAACAAACACAAATATGGACAAATCAAGACACAACTTGGTCACAATGTTGGTGGCCATAAGATCTTGGATGTTTTTGTTTGTCAGATTGATCGGACTGAAAAATCAGAGTTGTGTGCCCTTGATGGTTACAAAATTGCTGCTTTCCACTTTGTTTTCTCTAAAACAGCAATAGATATTAACAAATAAAAAATGGACATAATGTTGATGAGAATATCTTTATCAGAACAGAGTTATGTGCCCTTAACTGTGACAAAATTGTTGTTCTCTTCCACTTTGTTTTTACTGTAACAGCTACAAATATTGATCATTCAAGATTATGAAAGCAGTTTTCAGCTGGATCATAATCTTGCATCTTAAATTATGTGCTCTTGAACTTGACAACATTGCGACTTTCATTCTATCTAGATGCAGGTGAGCGATTAATGACCATCATGGTCCTCTTGTTTTTTACAAAAGTATGGTCGAATATAGTTTTCTATGAACAAAATGCAAAGACTAATTATAATAGCAAGGTCAGTTTTGGCAGAGATATGATTTTATTTGACTCTTTTGCATGAAGGATATGGCATTTCAAAATCAAAACATTAAACCCTTCCCCAAACAGCGAGATTTTAGGGTGATGTCATTTAAGAGCTCCTGAAGATGACGCGGTGGATGTTTATAAAGAAAGAATATGTGTACAATATAACACAAAAATACTGAGGCAAAAGGAGAAAATGCTAATTATCTTCATTGTTTCTTTTGTCTCAATGTTTTTTCAAGTTTTCTTCTATTGGGTATATCAAAACCCAGTCTCATTTGAGAAAGGTTAATCGATTTTTTCACATATAGATTGCGGACCTCTGGTACCGTTGTCGAATACTATAGCTGACAGTTCGGGAGGCACCACATATTTGTCTGTAGCCACATTTACATGTGCGACAGGATATGAGCTTGCTACTGGTGCCAGTACACGGACATGTCAGAGTGATTCAACATGGTCCATGCCAGAACCTTACTGTACCAAGAAAGGTGTGTACATATTTAAGCCATTTCTAAGCACAATCAATGATTCCGATTTTACAACTTTTGCTGAAAACAAAATGAATGTCGAAAAAAATGCATCTGTGTACAATATTATATACTAGTTAAAATACTTTAGAAAAGTAGAAAAAGGTCACTAGCATTTTCGTTTTTTTTTGTTTGTTTGTTTGTTTGTTTGTTTGTTTTTTTTTTTTTTTTTTTTTTTTTCTTCATCTTCTTTTTGTTACAATGTTTTCCGAAGGTTTTTGTTTACCAGAAACTATTTTTAGAATCAAAATAGAATGAATGAAATGGTAAAAAGAATTAACACAAGTGTAATGGCAATACTTGATATGTCATATTTAATTCACTTATATTACATTTCTAAGATTGAATCTGCACAATGAAGTGAATATTTTGTCTCACATAGTGATCGGATACAATATTTATCAATGTTTTTGTTACGACTGTTGCAGATTGTGGCGCCCTTAGTTCCCCGACAGATGGTCTGGTAAACTACGCTGGTTCCCTGTACCAGGACACAGCTACATATAGTTGTGATGCGGGACACACACTGACCGGGGTAACCAGCAGAGTCTGTCTCGATACAGGTGTGTGGGATGGGACTGCACCTTCTTGTGTTATTAAAAGTAAGTAATGGTCTAACTACCGTGGAATGAACGCGATCTATTTTGGGTGCATTTCTTTACCGATTTGCAATATTTAGTAAACTGTACATAAATGTTGTAAGGAATATTGGTGTATTACTTGTAATGCATATATATCGTAAACTGATGTTGCTTATATTTTGATATAATTTGATTGGTGTCCAATAGTCAATACTTGTGTATGGGCCTAATATTGTTATTGTTTGTTGTTCTAGACTGTGGATCGCTGTCATCGCCCACTGATGGTGCAGTAGATACAACATCGGGGACCACATATCTACAAGTAGCTGTGTACACATGTGACACGGGGTATAATCTGATAGGAGCGACAACTAGGACCTGTAACTCGACTGGATCGTGGTCGTCGTTAGAACCAACCTGTGTTATCAAAGGTAAATACGTTTAGAATGGCTTACCAACCTGTTTTACAAAAGATCACTGCAAAATAGGTTATTTTCTGTGACATAATGAAAAAGGGCTTAAAACAATGTCACTGAACGAGATTATAGAACGGTTTCATGTTGATATGCCGTATTGTTTTTACTTCAGCATTCGCAGTTTTATGCATAAAAACAGCGCTAATATTTTACTCATCATAATTCAAATTAAATGATATCTAAATTTAGAATTTGATATAGATCTACTACCACTGTCAAGATTATATAGTCTGTCAGAGCTACATGTAGCATGGTGTTGTTGTAGACTGTGGTAATCTGACTGCTCCTGTAAATGGAATCGTGACGCTTGATTCTGGGTCGACATACGGACAGACAGCCGCGTACCAATGTGTTGTGGGATATGATCTGATCGGTGATACAACCAGGCAGTGTCAGTCTAACGGCCTCTGGAGTGGAAGCGTTCCTGTATGTCAAATTAAAGGTACATAACACGTGTGGTGTAAGAGGGACTGTATGTAATTTCGTTGCTTTTCTTCGAAAGAAACTGTCGTACTAATGGCTTGTTTAAAGTTATTTCAAAGGTTTCAAAGAGAGATATTTCATTAAGATGGTTTTCTTCAGTTTGCCTTTAGCATATCAATGTTCTATTTAGAATTCAAATGTAATAACATTGTATTAGTCCTTCAAGATGTTTGAGATGCAGTTGTACACGGGTTTTACAGTAATAATTACCGTTAAGACTTAAAAGACGTTTGCTTAGTATGTATCTTTATAATAAATACATTTGAGCAGGGATCTGGAAAAACGTCCCTTATAGCATTTTTGAAAATTGAGTTTGAAGATCAGCCTGTTGTCTAATGCAGTCCAATATGCATCCACGATGCTCTCTTTAGGTTACTACAGGTCACGAAAAAGCTATTAGAGAACAACATTGGTCCTGATCAGACTGTGCGTATGCACAGGCTGATCTGGACCTATGTTGGGCTCAAAAGCCTTAAGGGAAGTTTTTCAAGATCCTGGCTCATTTTCATTTTATAGAAATATTTAACTTTTTTCAGATTGTGGTCAGCCACCATCGCTGTCTAATGGCCAGTATTCTGTTACGACCACAACATACCAATCCACGGCTGACTATTCGTGTAATGATAATTATGGACTGGTAGGGGCATCGTCTGTGGCTTGTTTATCCACTGGAAGCTGGGGAACTCTACCAGACTGTGACCCAGGTGATTAGTTATGAAATATTAACAAGTTTAGAGGTCTTTATTTGCCAAATAAAGCCCGATGTGCGACGGACTACATGACATTGTGTAGGTAAAATGGAGGCGCATTTTTATTTGGCAAATAAAGACCTCTAAACTTGTTATTATCTCCATTATAACACTCTAAATAATAAAACGCACATTCTAAATGTGTTATTTTGTAGAAATTCTGCCATGATCTAGTTTTCGGCGTAGGAAACGCATTGGCGGTTAAGTGACGTCATTGATGACGTCCTTTGACGTTACCTTGACGCCACGTGACGTTTTGTCGCATACACATAGCATAATTACATAGAGTGACTCTATTAGAGTCTTTGGTAAAATAAAAACCGACGCAGTTCTTCTTTCGCTATATATGAATTTTACGGTAGAGTGTTATAAATTAGTTTTTGTGGAGTATTGGTGGTATACTCAAATAAAAGTGAAAATGACTTTGAAGAACAATGCATGATCCTTTCTAACCATTGGTGAATTGTATTTTTGAAACGTCTTAAACTGTCCAAGTTATTTGACACTTATTACATGTAGCTCTACATTCTTTCAACTCTTTCACAAACTACAAATATTACAGTGGTCCAAGCTGAAGGTATCTGCAGACGACAACATGGATGTAGGTAAAAAAAGGTTTGTGTAGAATAAAGCGTGTGTGTAAAATAAAGTACAGAAACTATTGAGACAAATGGAGAAAATGCTGCTCGCCAGCATTTCTTCTTTTGTATCAATGTTTTCCTATGCCTTTTGTATTAGGGACATCAAACCAGGACTTGTTTAGGAAAGAGCAGAGTAAAAGCATAATTTCTCTTATTGTTTCCTAGCCGTGTGTTGTTCATCTTCGCGAAGATGTGTGTTGTTCTGATTATACACAATTATCAATTCTATTATGTTGTATTCAAAGATTGTGGTATTCCACCAAGTATAACGGACGGTACAGTGACCTATGATATGGGTACCCTGCAGGGCGCTGTGGCCACGTACACGTGTGATGGTGGTTATACGATGAACGGGGGCGCTACTGTCACCTGCAGATCTGACGGGTCATGGAGCTCTGCTCCGACATGCACTATCAGTAAATATCTCGCATCACATACTATTCACCTGCAATTTACTATTTCAAATTTCGAAAGTAAATATACGCCCTTTTGAAGAAAACAATGCTTTATTATTTTGCAAGTGTCGACTGCACGGTCAGGCCGTCGGATTGTCTCTCCATAGACCAAACGATTTCCGGGGGCACAACTCAGAATATGCAAGGTAGAAAAATGAAATTTTATAGGTGGGTGGATCTAATCATATAGAAGCACAGTGTTCTAGACTTATAACTCTGTCGACTATACTTATAAACCCATTGTCCTTTGTTGATCTTCATACTTGATAAAATACTACAACTGGACTGATTCAATTCTTAGATTGTTACACCAAAGGTATGTCATTGAGGAGGATATACATTTTTTTACAAACATCTCTTTTTAATTGAACTTTGCTATTGTTATTATATAGAAAAAGGACGACCGCAAAATATTTTTCGTGGACATTTGTTGTATAACATATTTCAGAGCATTACCGGGGGTATCTTCACTAATTGATACTCTCCAGGCTGGTCAGTCTGCACAATGGGAACATTTTAACCCTTTCCAAAACGACAAAATTTTAGGGTGATCCACTTCAAAAACTGCCACAAAATAGATGTTATTAAAGATAGGATTTGTGTAAAATATTCCACAGAAAATATTAAGACAAAAGGAGAAACTGCTGGTTATCAGCAGTTTCTTCTTTTGTTTCAATGTTTTCCCAAGCCTTTTCTACTAGGGACGTCAAAACCAGGTCTTGTTTGGGAAAGGGTTAAATTGATTTTACGTTTCAACAGGAACAAGTAAAGTTTTGTTTAACGAATGTTTCATGTGACCAGTTCAGTGCTATCTCATTTAGGCATTTTAAAATTACAGATTTAGAAGGCTACAACAGCCCCTGTTTTACCACCCTACAATGTGAGACAGATCGTGCCTCCTGTCTTGATGATGGTCTCAATGTTAGTCGATGTTTGTGTAACACAGTCGGACAGATCTACGACTCTAACCTGGATTCATGCTTAACAGGTACTTTATGATGAAGCCTAGCGCATTGATTTCCTATGGTTTTCGTTACACTGGCATTGGTGTTAAAATACTGTAGATATATGGTATGTACTGTAGTATTTCACCGACAGAGGAATGTGTGCTTTGAGCGATAAGCAAAACTGCCAACATTCTTGCTGATAAATCTAAGGGAATTAATAAAAAAAAGAAAGATTTGCAATACATTGTATTTGTTTCCCTTTAGTCATGCTAGAATCGTAATAATCCATATTCACATTGGTTTATCGTTTATTCAAGCACGGTTCTGAGTTAGCTTTGTCTATGGATATCCTCTCATGTTATCGCCGTCTTGGATTATACATTGTGCCTCGTAACTCATTACCGTGGTTAAATAATCGATATATCAAGGTTCACACGGGTTATTTCTGTAAGTTATTCGTGATTATAAACTCTTGGCTTTTTTATCAAAACTCGGAAGAAATATTGTTATTGGCAAACTATCGTACAGAGCAACAGATAAGAGGGGATGAAGTCATTATATATTTTTTATTTCAAATTCAAATCATATATTGGGATATTCATTTGAATCGTCTCAACAAAGGGTTTAATAAACATTTGTTGAAATATTAAATTTTCATTTTGAAAAGCCATCACCCCCTGTTGTATGTATAGCTGTGACAATATTTTGTAGATTGTGGTGGATTAGCTGACCCAACGAATGGCGTTATGACACCACTTACTATAACAGCTAAGGGACAAATTCCCCAATCCCAATTCAGAGCAATATGCATGATAGAAGGGGATGAAGACATTCTTTATTCATTTCATTTCCAAACCATATGTTGTGGGTACTCATTTGCATCGTCTCAACGAGACGATTCAAATGAGTACCCACAACATGGGGTTTGATCATTGTTTGGTTAAATATTTCATTTTGAAAAATCAACATCACCCCCCCCCCCCGTATTGTATGTAACTCTGACAATATTTTGTAGATTGTGGAGGTCTCGCTGATCCAACAAATGGCGTTGTGACACTGCCTACTATAACAGCTGAGGGTCAGACAGCAACATATACATGTAATCCTGGATACGCCCTGTCTGGTAATGCTACCAGAATGTGTCTGGCTTCTGGTGTTTACAGTGGATTACCACCTACGTGTCTTACAGGTTAGATTGGATGCAATTATCCTCAATATTTGACTTAACCCTTTCTTTCTGGTAGTGCTACAAGAATGTGTCTGGCTTCTAGAGTCTATAGTGGACTACCACCAAGTGTCTTACAGGTAAGAGTGGATTCGACCGAGTAATCCTTGAATATTGTCGTCCATTTTATTGAATGTTATTAGTTTATGGAAGACCAAAACGTAATACCATCACTTTTAATCACAAATCTCGTAACTGCAGGTTAAACAAGCCGCAGCTACTAGGGTTTTTTGACAAGCACCGATATAGGTTTCTAGATCGTTATTTTCATAATTGATGTCCTAGCTGTACAAGAAGTTTGGAGTTCCCCTTGAGGAGCATAGCAGTGAGATATATAGTTAATATCAGATGGCGTGAATCTCTTAACTATCCAGCGCGACTTCTCATGGATCGCCCACTCGCCAGATGAATTTTGAAGAATAACCACAAGGGTCATTAGGATCAACTCAGAAAACAGCAAAAAAGTATATATTACAATAACATTTTTTATTAACCTTGTGGGTACTTTCCATACACTACAAAAAGCACACTACCACGGTGGGGATTGTGCATGCTGGGATGGGTAAATCTGCGGACAAATTTGCCTCGCTTCAGGTAAGACATTTTGCAATAACTTCCTTATTTCTGCGTCAATTCAAAAACGGTTTGTTGCATGTATCCCGCCTTACTGAGCTCTTTCCTCCGAGCTATGTTTTACACGAAACTTTTTTTTTTTTTTTCACTTTTTGCGAAAAGTGATCCCAACCGACCAGAAAATCGACAAAAAATCTGATCGTTTTTCAGATCAATTTGGATCAATTTTTGAGAAAAATATGGGGAGTTTTCAAATAAGTAATGCACCTGAGGAAAGCGCTCAGTCAGGTGGGGTACATGCATTAAACCGCTTGAAAATTGACACTGAAATAAGAAAATTATTGCACGATTTCCTACCTGAAGCGTGGCTTATTTTGCCGTAGTCGTTATCATTTCGTTTTCTGGTCAGTTGGGATCACTTTTGGAAAAATTAAAAGGATGCCACAAATAATCCATGTATCCGAGGAGAGATTTTCAAGGCGGGGTACATGCAACAGACCTTTTGAAAATCGACAAATAAATAAAGGAGTTATTGCAAAATATTTGACAAGATTCGAGATTATTTTTGTCCGTATTCGTTATCCATCCCAGCATGCACAATCCCCACCATGACTACTTGACTCTCGAAATCACAGAGAGTTTTACGTTGTCTACGGTATGTAAACAAGGTGGGTAACCCACGTGACTTTTGGGAAGCGTTCACACCGAAAAAATCGTCCGCTTCAAGGTATGTTTTGTTTAATTTCTCAGCTGATTCGCTACGGATTTTGACGCGATAAAGTGCACGGAACGCGCCTTTGAGAGCGTTATTCCCGGCTCCAACTCACTCTGTTCCAAATCCTATGGTTTCTTCAAACATTCAAGCGAAAGCTTTTTTTCTGTGCATGTGAACGCTTCCCACTTTCGTTTTGCACTTAAAAATATTTTGGCTCGAATGTTTGAAGTAACCACTGGATTTGGAGCGGAGTGAGTTAGAGCCGGGAATAGCCCTCTCAATGGCGCGTTCCGTGCACTTTATCTCGTCAAAATCCGTAGCGTATAAGCTGAGAAATTAAACAAAACATACCTTGAAGCGGACGATTTTTTCGGTGTTAACGCTTCCCAAAAGTCACGTGGGTTACCCACCGTGGTAAAGTTCAAACAAAGATTTGAAGTTGATTTCGGTCAATAAAATATTTTTTAGAATCTGTAAAGCTGCAGTTTCGTTTTTGATCGACGTAGGTCCTTTGAGACATTACAGATACTACTCAGTTTGTAATTTTTTTACGGTAAGACCTGCACTTCCGGTTTATAATCGTCATATTTCGACTTACTCCGTGACGTCTGTAAGGCCGAGCATTTTTAAAGTACCGTTAGATGCTATATCGCCTGTTTTCGTCACAACGGAAATAATTGAGCGTGCTCAGATTTCCGGGGAATATTTTAAACATTTTTTGTAAAAATGTTTCTAAATTGTATGAAGAGTCGGCAAAAGACCCAACGAAAGTAAAAAAAATCCAACTTTGAGAGCAATGAAAGTTACTTCCCTTTTAAATCGTCTTAGAATCGTTTAAAATCGTCGATTCGCACCATACAGATTTCGTTCCATAACTGATACCCGGGCCTTACCTTTACCATTTGTTCGTTTAAATACAGGTTGCACCTTACCCAGTCCACCTGAGAACGGCAATGTTAGTGACCCACAAGGACTAGTAGCTGGTGCTGCCATAACATACACATGTGGTAGTGGTTATACGCTGGTAGGACAGGCCATGAGAGTATGTCTCCCTGACTCAACCTTCAACGGAGAGGTGCCGGTCTGCAAGAAAGGTAATCAGCCCCTGTCCATCTGACATTAAATTGCACATACTCCCTGATATTGTATTACAAGAACGATTGTTCAATTTCTTGTCAAAGCTGGGAACGTTTGTGAAAAGCTATGTGAATAATTTCTCACATCTGTTCTAAGATTTGACAAGGAAATGAGACGCTTGGTATCAGAATTAAGAGGAAATATCCCGCGTCTTTGAAAGCTCTTGCAATTTGTTTAAATGATTTTTAAGAGCAAAGATATGTTTGTTGACTTAATGATAATAATATTATAATCATAAAAGCTTCACGTGGTTTCCGGCCGAGAAGCTCATACTAGTCTGGTTAAACCGAATCTATATTTTTTGTGGGGCGCCGTGGTCTAGTGGTAGGACGCGGGCTTAGGGATCAAGAGATCCTGGGTTCAAATCCCGCCGAGGTCACGGGCATTTTTCTGAGCAAAATAGTTCTCCCACGTTACTACCCAGGTGTATAAATGGGTTCACGGGAGAGTTGAAAGCCGATTTGCTGTGGCTGCCGCAGGCGCCGACTGTAAACAGCCGACTTGAAGCTCGATGATCTTGGAGTAAAGTGTGAAAGTCGCGCGAATATGGACCAAGTTCTTAAATTTGAGACTATAAACCACCTTTACTTGTACTTTACTTTTTTTCAGAATGCCTATGTTGTCTGGACTAGATAATGGTCTGGTTGACTTTTAACTTGGTTATTGGGATTGCTATCTGACCACCTATGTATGTAACCAGCAGTACACACTGGTGGGGAAAGCCAGACACTGGAGAACAACATGGTTCTTGATCTAACTGCGTGTATGCGCAGGCTGATCTTGAACCGTGCTGGGCTCAAAAGCCATAAGGGACCTTTTTCCAGATCCTGGCTTAAATATATTTCTTACTACATATATTTCTGGAAAAAATACATTCAGATCAGTCTTGTTATACCGTGCATTTTTTTCTTCAGAATGTCCTATGTTGTCTGAACTCGACAATGGTCTGGTAGACCTGTCACGTGGCTATTGGGAAGGCTCTCTGGCCACCTATATCTGTAACCAGGAGTATGCACTAGTAGGAAAAGCTACACGACTATGTAGAGATGCGGGTACATGGACAGGCTCAGAACCAAGATGTGTATTCTGTAAGATTTGAATTATTAAATCTTGCATTCATGCTGTAGATGATTTATCGTCGTTTTTCATCAAAAACATCGTAACTGTAGTTTGTTTTAAGCTGCATTTGTGAGGTCTTTGTTGAAAGCGACGATGTCAATTTTCCTCTATGTTGTCCAATATTTCGAAATACAATGAACATATTTCTTTGAAAAAATAAACGTCAAAATAAAATATTCCGATTTAAAATTCTTTAGATCTTAATTACATTTTAAATATGAATTTATATTGAATATTTTCGTAAAATGCTTCGCTTTAAATGAAGTTTGAATTAATGATGATATATAGATCGTGCGTTTGCGTCATCATGTTTTGTTGTTCAGGAGTCAATCTGGTCAGACTGGACTTATGCAAAAGCTGACCTGATTCTGAAGTAAACCTAAACACTAGTATAGTCTTTTTTTCGTAATCAATTTCATCTTATATTTCTCCTCTTTCAGCGGTGTTTCCCAGCATAGTTATCGTATTTGGCGTAATCCTGGCATTGTTGGTCGTTGTCAAACTGACAGCTATAGCTTTGTTCCTTTACCAGAGATTCTTCAAGAAAAGATTTCAGGTTAGTGGATAGCGGTGGATAATCACATGATACAACAATTTCAGAAAATCATCAATAATTATGCTAATAAGTGACCAATAAGTATCATGCATATCTCTAATCCTCTCCCAAACAAGACCTGGTTTCGACGTCCCTTATAGACAAAAACTGGGGAAACATCAGCACCATTTTCTCATTATTCTTCAATATTTTCTGTGCTAAATTGTACTTAACTCTTAACTAAATCAATTTGTCGTCAGCAGCATAATTCATTTTGGACCATCCTTTTTTTTTCTTTCGTTTGGGAAAAGGCTAATGCATAAATCATATCTAACGAATATCAGTAGCATATATACTAAGCAAAACAATTGAAGGATATTCAAATCGAACTATTTGTAAAAATTGACAAAGGCATGTATTCGAACAAAAATCTACAAATAACGTCATATCAATGTCTAATCTTGAAAATCAAAAACATAAAGCAGAGCAATTGTTTCCGGTTTCCCTGCAATATCCGGTTAAACGCTGGTACCCTACAATAGAAAAGTCACAGATCATGAATAACGGATATTTTCACCCCGGAAGTCGACTCGAGCCTTCCAAGTACCTCGCAAGTTCTTCGCAGATTAGTCCGTCTGATGAAATCAAATAAGGGGGCTATTTAAGGAGTTCGCTGCACCCCCAGAGGTACCAAGGTTGTTATATACCATTTTAAAGCTTGAAATATGCTGGATACGATGCACAATGTTGTCAAGTTGTAAACCTGTGCAGGTCCCGTTAAAACACACAAATATGTGGGTGGGGTAAGATAACATTTAAATTATTTGAAATACATTTGTAAAATAAAAGTCGTCTAAATCCCAAAAACTTTGTAATGTACCCATTCAAATTTATACCATTGATATTGAATAAACCAGAAGAGACATACAAAACACATTTCAAGCGATTATACGTAGAAATAAGGCTCAGATATTTCGTCAATTTGCATATGGTGGGTGGGGTAATTTTCACACAGTAAAACACTTGGCCACAAAAACAAATTATCGCATTTTTGTTCTATGAAACATTGTACAACTGTTTTTAGATTGAATACAACTTATTTGGATCTTTGTTAAACACATTTACCAAAAATCTAATCGGATATACACAAGAAACGGTTCTAGGCTTATCTTGAAAGTACCCCCTATTTCCCAGTAAATTACAACATAGTCCGTCAAATGATTCCAAATAAGGCAGATTTGTATGGAGATCGCTGCACCCCTAACCCCCGATATACCAATACTATTATATACCATTTTAAAGCTTGGGATATGCTGGATACAATGTACGATGTTGTCAAGTTGTAAACCTGTGCAGGTCCCGTGTAAACAAATACATATATAGGTGGGGTAAGATAAGTTATAATATATTTGAAATATATTTGTCATATAAAATCGTTTTAAACCCAACAACTTAGGAATGTACTCATTCAAATTTATAAAATTATAATGGAATAAAGAAGAAGAGACACACACAACACATTTTAAGCGATTATACGAGGTAATGAGGCTCAGATATCCCGTCAAATTGCATATGGTGTGTGGGGTAATTTGTACACAGTAAAATACTTAGCCACACAAACAAATAATCGCATTATTGTTCCGTGAAACGTTTGTACAGCAGTTTTAAAATTGAAAACAACTTATTTGGATCTTAGTTAAACATCTACACCAAATACTTAATCAGTTATAAACAATATATAGTTCTAGACTTTTCTTGAAAGTGCTTCCTATTTCCCCGATATTACAACATAGTCGTCAAATGATTTCAAATAAGGAGATAGCTGCACCCCTAACCCCCGATGCACCAAGGTTGTTATATACAAATGTACCATTTTAAAGCTTGGAATATGCTGAATACAATGCAAAATGTTGTCAAGTTGTAAACCTGTGCAGGTTGCGTGTAAACAAATACATATGTGGGTGGGGTAAGATAACATATAAATTATTTGAAATACATTTGTCAAATCAAAATTGTCTTAAACTCAACCACTTAGGAATTAGCACATTCGAATTCATAAAATTATCATTGAATTAACCTGATGGGATATACACAAAACATTTCAATTGATTGTAGGTAGAAATAATGCTCAGATATTTCGTAAAAAATGCATATGGCGGGGGTGTTGTATACACAGTGATATACGTAGCAACACAAATGAACAATCGCATTATTGTTCTGTGAAACGTCAGTCCAACTATTTACAGATGAAGTGCAAAGTTATTTGGATCTTAGTAAACCACCTTCACCCAATATCTTATCAGATATATACAAGATAGAGCTGTATACTGCGCTTGAAAATCTCCCACCCACCCCCTGTTACTTACAACATAACCTTTTAGTTGATATCTCGCAAGGCGACTATTACAGGAGTTGCTGAATCCGACCATGATGTACTCATGATGTTATATATCATTTTAAAGCTTGAAATAGGCTGGATACGATGCACACTGTTGTCAAGTTGTAAACATGTGGAGGTCCCGTGTAAGCATACAAATATATGGTTGGGGTAAGATAACATTTTTTTGAAAAGCAATTGTCCAATATAAATCGTCTTAAACTCACAAGAAATGTTCTCACACTTCAAATGCATGAAATTATCATTAAAATGACCAAAAGCGATATACAAAACACATTTCAATCGGTTATACGCAGAAATAATTCCAGATAGTTAATCAATTTGCATACGGTTGGTGTGTGTAGGGGGGTTAATTCATACACAGTTAAATACTTAGTCACACTAACAAATAATCCTATAATTATTATGTGAAACGTTTGTTCAACCACTTATAGATTAAAAACAAATTATTTGGAGATTAGTACAACATCTTCACCCAATTGAACAGATATAACCAAGACATAATAGTTCTAAGCTGCTCCCATATGTTCGATCTTCACCTCTAACTTACAATAATCTCTGCTTTAACTATCCAGTCATATTGCAAAAATACATATTATATGGACAGTTCGTCTGAGCAAAAACATCTTTTGAAAATATTTTAGCATTTTTGATATAAGATATATTGATTTGTGAATGAAAATGATTCTACTGTGGTATCATTGGACAACACACTAATAACATGATGGCGTCCAAAATGACGGCCAACAGCAGATTTACACATGGAATAGGCGCATACAACATTCATTTTGTTTCTAAATTGATGTAGAAAAGTAATACAAATAATTTAAGGACAGCAATGATTCATAAAAAGATGTATATGTCAACTTGAAATCGACAATACAGTCCGTTAATGATTGATACAGGGACATATCTTATTTCTGAATGACACTTTTGGGAGTAAAAGACCTCCACGGGCTAAGCTAAAAATCTCTTTTAGGGAATGGTTTTGTTGAGTTCATGTTTCCCCTTGTTTTGTACATTTCTTGATATTTTTCTATTTCTATTAATCAATTAAAAATGAGCATTGAGAAGCACAATTCAGCTATTTGATCAACTGGGCTTGCAATTTAACTCTTCTATTTGCACTTTCGAATAAATCAGACCATTGTATCAAGAGTTAACTGTCCTCAAAAATTGCTTAAAGGCTTTTTTGTCTCAGCTTACACCTATATGTTATGATTTTACCCAACTTTGGAGACTTACACACTACAATCAGTTTAATAGCTGTTACATGGCCGATGCCCATGGTTATCATAATCATTGCAGTCATCACGATTGTAAGCCGTCATTGTGCGATTATGTTCACCGGTAGCACATCTGTGGTGTGAATCACCACAAAAAGAATCTCTGCAATATTTTTTCTGATCACAATCTAATCGTTATTAGATTGAGACAATTCCAATTCTTGAGTGAAAATTCCCAATGAGCACCCATATTTCCCCAAGATAAGGCAATATCTTCATTTACAAACGTTTTGAATACAGTTTTGATGAATGTTCTTAAACAAGAGTATTTACAAGTGTATTTTACATACATACAGTCTAATTGATAGCTGCCATACATGTTTTAGTTTTTTCTCTATTTACGACAAAACGTCGCTATTTGCCGAATTCCACCAGCCCAGGGCCAAAACAGAAATTTTTAACAAGACATCGGGACACTGCAATCACTTTTTTATTTAATAAAAGTAAGTTTAGTTGATTTTTTCCAATTTTTGAGGTCGAATATTGAAGAAAGTTGGATTCATTTAGAAGGAATCCTGGATCCGCCGTAGCCTATTTCTTGGTGTCATCGATTGAAATGTATTCAGTAGATCTCTTCAGGTAATTTCAATTATAATTCCAGGCATTTGAATGAGAACATTTCTAAAAGGGTGGGTTTATGACGATATATATTTGACAAATGCATTTAAAAAAGTTTATCTTACCTCATCCACATATTTGTGTGTTTACATGGGACCTCCACAGGTTTACAACTTGACGACATCATGCATTGTATCCAGCATATATCAGGCTTTAAAGTGGTATGTAACAGCTTTGGTAAATTGTGGTCGGATGCAGCAACTCCTTCAATAGCCCACATATGATATCATCTAAATGACTATGTTGTAAGTTGCAGGGGGCATATTCAAACGCAGTCTAAAACCTTGTCTTGTATATCTGTTAAGATATTGGGTGAAGGTGTTTTACTAAGATCCAAGAAAGTTTGTATTTAATCTATAAACGGTTGGATAGACGTTTCACAGAACAATAATGCTATTTTTTGTTTATGTTGCTACGTATATTACTGTGTATAAAACACCCCACCCGCCATGTGCAATTTTTACGAAATATCTGAGCATTATTTCTGCTTATAATAAACTGAAACTTTTTCTGTATATCCCTTCAGGTTTATTCAATAATAAATTTATGAATTCGAATTTGCTAAGCCTAAGTTGTTGGGGTTAAGACAATTTCAATTTTTGACAAATGCATTTCATATAATTTGTTTCTTATCTTACCCCATCCACATAATTATGTGTTTACACGGGACCTACACAGGTTTACAACTTGACAACATCGTGTATTGTATCCAGCATTTTCCAAGCTTTTAACTGGTATATAACATCCTTTGCACATCAGGGGTAAGGGGTGCAGAGATCTCCTTAAATTCGCCTTATCTAAAATCATTTGACGACGATGTTGTAATTCACAGGGAAATAGGGTCGCTTTCAAGATAAGCCTAGAACTGTATCTTGTTTATATCAGATACGAAATTTAGTGAAGATTATTCACTAAGATCCAAATAAGTTGTATTCAATCTAAAAACGACTGTGCAAATGTTTCACGGAACAATAAATCGATTATTTGTTTGTGTGACCAAGCGTTTTACTGTGTATAAATTACCCCACACACCATATGCAATTAGACGAGATATCTGAACCTCATTACCTCGTATAATAGCTTGAAATATGTTTCGCATGTCTCTTCTGCTTTATTCCATAATTATTTCATGAATTTGAATGGGTACATTCCTAAGTTGTTGGGTTTAAAACGATTTTTATATGACAAATGTATTTCAAATATATTATATCTTATCTTACCCCACCCGCATATGTATTTGTTTACACAGGACCTGCACAGGTTTACAACTTGACAACATCGTACATTGTATCTAGCATATTCCAAGCTTTAAAATGGTATATAACATCCTTGGTTAATCGGGGGTTAGGGGTGCAGCGATCTCCATACAAATCCGCCTTATTTGAAATCATTTGACGGACGGTGTTGTTATTACTGGGAAATAGCGGGTTCTTTCCAGATAAGCATAGAACCGTTTCTTGTGTATATCCGATAAGATTTTTGGTGAATTTGCTTAGCTAAGATCCAAATAAGTTGTATCCAATCTAAAAACGGTTGGACAAACGTTTCACGGAACAATAAAGCGATTATTTGTTTTTGTGGTCAAGTGTTTTACTATGCAAAAATTACCCCACCCACCATATGCAAATTGACGAGACATCTGAGCCTTATTTCTACGCATAATCGGTTGAAATGTGTTTTGTATGTTTCTTCTGGTTTATTCCATAATAATTTTATGAATTTGAAGGAGTGCATTCCTAAGTTGTTGGGTTTAAGACGATTTTTATTTGACAAATGTATTTCAAATAATCTATATGTTATCTTACCCCACCCACATATTTGTGTGTTTCCACGGGATCTGCACAGGTTGACAACTTGACAACATTGTGCATCGTATCCAGCATATTTCAAGCTTTAAAATGGTATATAACAACCTTGGTACCTAGGGGGGTGCAGCGAAATCATTTTTTACCTGGGTCATCAGACGGACTAGATTGAATTACCGAATGTTGTGGTACAGTATTCCATTCCCGAATACGCGTATATAGGAACTATGGCGGGTTGGTCGGTTGTAGTTGTCGGTGACGCGGACGTCTACCCAAGGTGTTTCAATCATGCTCGATTGGATAAAGGTTTTGTGAATACGATGGCAAGTCCTTGGATTGAAACCAAATCTGTTTAAGATGATGTTTTACAATAACGACGCCGAATACGTTTACATTGGCGTCAATTAACGCATGTTCGTCTCCATTTACCTGTTTAAAAATTACAAGATGTGAGTCAATCACGTGGTCAATGTAACGTTGGTCAGTCAGTGTCATTTAGCACGGAAAGGTTTGTCTCTAGATTACGTAAGATTGCCGTCAACTCCATAACGCTCCCGTCACCATATGCGTCACGTGTGGGTACATTGCTCTCGTGTTATCTCTCGTTCCTTTACAGAGAAAACCACGACTTCTCCTGTCAACATACGACGCCGAAACCAACTTTGGTTTGTGATGAGCACTGTACTCCGGGGCTGCTGGTTCCATCTCAAAGGCTTCCGGTCCTTGCGTCAGTGTTGTCATGTCAAAGCGTTAGCTGTCAACGGCCTACTGGCATTAATGCCCGTGCTTATTTAATCGGTTTATCACAGACTGAATTATAAGGTTTACCCCTCGCACATCTGTTAGACTCTTGAGTAATTTTGGAAAACTTTGGAGTCCTAAAACGTAACGAGTTCTTGAGAATGTAACTTTTATCAGTCAAAGACGTCGTTTACTTACGTCCCCTGTCACGCCGTTTGATAATTTCGATTGCCCAGTGATACCGTTTGTGTAATCGATTGAATACGCATTGCAAAATGCAAAATCTACGAGCGACGTCAACCTGACGTTCCCATACGTTCAATTGAAAAACGGCATGCCAGCGCTGCAAATTTATCAGCTATTGACGTTCAATCCTTTTTAATGAATTGATTATAGGCAGGTGCGATTTTATTTACTAAATGAAGAATCCAATAGTACTCATTTATGTAAAAAAAACTGCGCGTAAATAACATGGTAAGTTTGGTAGTTGACCCCTGTGTTGTAAATTGTCCCATTTTGGCATGACCAGTGAAGCATAACTCGAGATGGCAGCAAAGAATATCAGAGCGAATGTATATTATTATAAAAAGCACTAGGGTTTTATATCATATTTTATCAAAGTTTCTAAAATAGCTGTAGAATTTTTATATCCTTCAATTATTTTGCTTAGTATAATTTCTAAAATCATTTCAAGATGTGTAATGTTGAAGATAAGTTTTATATGTTGCATTGTTGTTCTTTTTGTTGTTGTTGTTGTTGTTAGCTCCACTGGCCTTTCAGGCTAGCGGGCTATTGTCATGGCGATGTGTCCGTCGTGCGTCAGTGCTTGCGTGCGTCCATGCGTGCGTGCGTCCGTAAACTTTTTCTTTAAAAATCTTCTTCTCAGAAACTACTGGATGTATTTCAACCAAACTTCAAAGGAATGATCCTTGGGTGACCCTCTCTCAGATTCCTTCAAAGAATTTGGATTGAACCAGAATAACCTTAATTATCTGCCCTTGAATGTCAAAAATAGCTGGTTTTGACTTTATTTTTACTCTGAAATCTACAAATATTTACCAATCAAGACAAAACTTGGACAGAATATATGTAAGCATAATATCCTACCTGGGAGTAATTTTCAGCTTGATTGGAATTTTACATCATGAGTTATGTGCCCTTGAATTTGACAAAATTGCCATTTTCGACTTTGTTTTCACTGTAACAACCATTATTGTTAACCAATCAAGATTTTATTCGGACAGAATCTTGTTGACAACAAGATCTTGCTTATGTGTAATTTTCAGGATGATTACATTGCTACAACCTGAGTTATGTGCCCTTGAAATTGACAAAATTTCAGTTTTTGACACTTTTTCCATTTTGCGGCCACGGATATAGACTTAAAGTATAATACTGACAAAATTTGGACAGAATGATGCTGACCATAAGATCTTGCTGAGTTTAATTTTCAGCTTGATTATAAACTCACATACTGAATTATGTGATCTTGAATTTGGCATAATGACAGTTTTCAACTTTATCATCACTCTAAAAATCCCCAAAATATTGGTCAATCATTTACCTTCTTTTCGCTTTGACCACATGATTTACTTCTTTTTACTTTGTTTTTGCTCTAAGAACCAAAAGTTTTGAGAAATCTAGTGTTTCTTTGACCACATTGCAGTATTTTACTTTGTTTCTGCTCTAAGAACCACAAGAATTTAAAAATATACCGGTACAAGTTTAATCATTGAGATAAATTTGTCAATTTTTTTATAGTAAACCACAAGAAATTCAGGCCTGTAGAGCGACTCAAGACCTTCAGGTCTTTCTAGTTTTTGTTGTTGTTATTGTTGTTGTTGTCGGAGATAGGATGTGGGTGTTGGGATCTCCATTTCTTACATGTACGTTTTCTGAATTTATCGTTATAAGCGACTGAAAGACGGTGATAACGAACCCGACAAGAAACCAGCGTTTCTGCCGTTCATGTTAGAACGACCGGAGAAGAACAACCTGCCACCGCCATCTTACGCGCCTAGCCAGGGTAAGAGCACCAAGTTCTCGAACAATGAACCGGGTGTTGACGATGATCAGGATGTGCGTCAGCGTCGATCAGTGCAGCCACCTGAGAAAAAGCCTCTACCACCGCTCAAAATGACCTACAGGTAACGTAACATCAGTCAGTGTGTTATAGGTCTGGATAAATGAACTGGCAGAGCATCTCTAGCTATCAGCTAGATATGCTCTGTCAGGTCATTTATTGTTAGCTAAGCCTTTGTTGAAATACTGCATATATCTAAACAGTGTTTAGAATAGTCGTAATATGAACGCCAATGTGAAATTTCATTCCATATTGATGTTATTTACATTGCTGAGATTCTGGAGGATTTGACGTCAATGACGTTCAATTATACGATAAGTTCATTGATTTCAGCCTGATAAGCATCTACATGTATTATCCAATCTCTAAATTACACGGAAAACGTCATTGTGCTGGTTTGAAATTGCAAGATTATATAAAATTTAGATTGTATGGTTCATCGGTCCCTATGTTGTAGGTACTCAGTGAAATCATATCAGTGACAAAGTTAGAATGTATTTACCCTCACTTTTAATATGTATCTGTATATGTATGTTATAATCTTTTCTATCAAGGGACAAAAAGCGCAGCATGAGGAAGGACAAGTTTGACTCGAGCACTGTTGACGCGGACAAGTCCCACAGAAAACCCAACCCGATGAATGTTACTGGCTATATGCCCCCTGAATCGGTGTCTACGGCGAGGATAGAGAAAGTCAACCCCAGGGTAAAGTTTCTAGAATAGTTTTTTTTTAACAATGTTTACAATTTTGCTATGGTTTAACTTCTATAGAAAAGCCAACCCGCTTTGTTTGAATTTTAATTCACAGAATAAAACGACAGATTATTTTCCTTTAACTAGAGCAATGAATTCTGAATATCTGTTCACCTCGATTATTTTCATTTTATTTCTAATCATTTATATAAAACAGGTATCCGTTCCGGAATACGATCAGGCGTCCCTGGACGATTTTAACCTTCCCAAGCGTAAACCCGTGTCACCCATAAACGATGTCGGACCCAAGTTTGTAGCTCCCAGGTCAGGTGACCAGAACTAACCCACAACAATTACTGAAGAAAGACCGGACGTTCTCTAATTTTTATTCTTATCAAGGATTACAATCTATGATTGGATACCAAACACTTCGTGCATATTCGGTCGTCATCCGTAGCAACGGAATTTTACGAGGGTATCCCTCGTCAATTTCTGTAGTCACGGAAGACGTCCGGAAATTGACGAGGTTATCTCTCGTTAATATAAATTGCCACGGATGATACGCGAAGATGCACGAAGAGTTCCGAATATAATAATGGGTTGTAATCCTTAAGTTCACAAACAACACTAACTTGCCAATTCTGATCCAGTTGATGCATTTAATTTGGGCTATCATGCATGTATCTAACTCCCAACAAGAGCAACGGAAAGACAATAAAATAGTTCGCTAAAAAAAAAAGATATCGTCTTGAGCACGACGTCAATTCAAATCAAAATTAAACAATTATTGAATTTAACAAAATTATTGAAGACTTTCTGGAATTGTTGTATAACGTGATTAACCACCATGTTTTATGAACATCAATTGTGTTGTCTGCAGCATCTTTAAAATTTGAAGGGCTCTGCATCATTTGCCTTTTTGGAAATGAGTGTATACCAAGTCCAGTTTATGACATCCCTAATATATATATAAAGCGAAAACTATTAGTCAAAAGAAGAAAATGTTGATAACCAATGTTTTCTGTATATATTGAAAGCAATTCTCTTCTTTATTAACGATATTTTTCGTCTGACGCATATTTCAAATTCGTAAAGTCTAGAATTGTATTGTATTTGGAAAGGATTGAAAGTCACGGTACTGTTTCTTAACCCTTTCCCAAACGGAAAACAATAGGGTGTCCAATTTGAAACTTTCGTTCTAGACGGCAAAGTAGGTGTCACTCACATTAGGATTTGTGAATATCATAGCGCAGAAAACATTGAGACAAAAAGAATAAAATGCTGATTGTCAGCATTTTTTTCTTTTGTCACAATATTTTCCATAGCAAATTCAACAAGGGACGTCAAAACCAGACCATGTCTTGGACAGGATTTACACGATTAACGGCTGGTTTCTTTTCGTTCGTTTGTGATAATATTGTCCTAGTAACTAGCTTCCTTTGTCCGTTGATCGAATTATCTATTAACTGTAGAATCTATACATGTAAACTTGTTAATTCAAAATTGAATTTATCGAAGAGGGGGCTGTTAGTCTTGATACAATCTCCGATCAACGGCTATGTTTCTTTTCGTTCGTTGGTGATAGAATTGTCATAGTAACGAGCTGTCTTAGTCCTTTGTGCGAATTATTTATTAACTGCAGAATCTACCCATGTATACTTCTTAAGGTTTACGAACTGAGAATGAAAACACCACTTTCTAGCCATACGAAATGCATCAAATTAAACACAATTGTAAATACACTTCATATAAGTTGATTCACCATGCTGGATTTCAAGATTATGCTTCAAGAAGAAAATAATTTACAGATATTATTCTACTCTATATTCATATGCAAGGGAGGTAATTTTGAACATTTTTGTCAAATATTTCCACAAGTATGCATTAATTCAAAATTTTAAACCATACAAAATGCTTATGTTTGTATTTGGAATGGAAATGAAACACAGTTTAGGAATTACTGGCACTTTTCAAATTTCACCTCTGGCTCTGCATTTCATTCTCAGTTCGTAGACCTTAATTCAATATTGAATTTACTGAAGAGGGGGTTGTAAGTCTTTACACAATGTGGACTTTATCTATAGTTAAATAAATTACATGTATATTCTTTGTAAGAACCTATTAAGATGCTATCGCTTTTTTATTAGCCTCGTAACTACAGAGTTATTTCGACAATTTGCAAGAAAATCAGGAAATATGTCTTTTATACATGTAGAATGTATCGCATGGTCTTTTTCAAACAAGAGATTTTTTTTGACACCCCTAATAGAAAAAAAGTTCTGGAAAACGTTGAGAAAACATTAATTCTCAAATAAGACGCGGTTTTGATTCTCCGCCAGAGAAGGCATTGAGTACATTGTGACAACCTCACATTTTCTCCTTTTGTCTCCCTTACTTCCTGTAAAAACATATGCGATGCTTTTCAACATCCACTTTGTCGCCTGCAAGAGCTTGCGAATGTGAGCAGACACAATGTTTGGGAAAAAGTCCTGAGCTTACAGTGTTTTTTTTACCTGCGCATCCTGCAACTTTTACTCACAATTTGGTCTCTTGGGTGCAAAGTTTTAATTCTAGCGAGTCCCAGGATGCAACAATTTTTACAGATTTCCTATTGAAAATAGTGTATTGGACTCGCTAAGCTAGTAGCTGGACTCATTGATATGGAATCTAGCGAGTCCTCGGGACTCACAGTCTTTAAATTGTAAAAAAAATCACTGGCTTATAGTATTTCCTGTATTAGTACACACGAAGTAGATTTATTAGTACCAGGAGGCGGGAAACAATCTAAATAAGTATTCGTATGAGCCTAAGGTAGCCTGCACATAATGAGATTCACGAAGCGGTGGAATTATTCGGGAGACGTCGTAAACATTCGGCGGTGGAACGTTCCACCGCCGAATAATTACGACGTCGCCCGAATAGGTTCGGATACGTAACGAATGTTAAGGATCTCAATAATATAAAGGCTAGGAACGTCAAATGATATGCTAATAAGCATAAAGTGAGAGTGTCTTTTTGACTGACCGGTACATTCGCATACAATGTGTTTTATACAGGCGCCAATTGGGTTTGACTAATTCCTTTGAATGTTAATTGCGTACATGTGTATGTTGGTTTTTACCTTTTACGCGATGGGGAATGATCTGACATCAATGTCAGAAAATTATCAACAATTTTGTAACTTGAATATGGTTTGAACTACAGAAGTGGAAAACACCTTGACCTACGTGATAGATCTTTTGAAAATTAGCTTTTGCTGGTCGTCAAAACATTTGGTATATTGGTCTCTCGCATCCAGTAAATCATTGGTATTCTCAGGCCTCCTCTACTTCAAATCTTCAAATTGGTAATATATTTACAAAATTAATAAAAGAAAATATGGTTCTGTCACTTGATTCCCCACTGTGTATTTTGGATTGTGATTTACTATATGTCGCTGCTTTTCGTCGAAAACCTCGTAACTGCAGCTTAAGCTGCAGTTAAGAGGTTTTCAAATAAAAGCGACGATATGTTGTTTTATCTCTGTGCTCTTATGCATGGTTTTGTGACAATAAATGGTGTTAAGTTTTATGGGTTTCGTGAATTTTTAATTTCTTTCCCGTGTCTACTTTGAACTGTGGCACGTGTTTGGTAAACCCTCTCTCAAACGACGAAATAGTGGGTGTTAAAGATTGTACTGGTAAAATTGAAATTTAATATAGAACATATTTAGAGAAAGGGAATAAGTCACTAATAATCGACAATGGCTGCTGTTCTCTCAATGCTTGCCGACCTACGTACCTCTTCTTTGGACGTCAAAAGCAGGTTGTGTTCGAGAAGGGGTTAAAGGTGTCGTGAATTTACATGGTCCTACTGCGAAGATCAGTCTGATTTGATAATTTTCTTCTATACATCTTCACATATTCTATTATTGGAAAAGAAGAGCAAGAGTATGTAAACGTTCAATCAATAGTTATTTATTATATCTAAAAGTTTGGCATTTTTACTGTCTAAAAGGCTGACTAAATCTTATGATTGCAAACACATCTTCAAAGCTTTAATTTCTAATTTTTAAGGTACTACGCTGATCCCCAAGAATGACATAAAGTCGGGGCAATATGGCAGTGACCAGAAGCCAAAGTTTCTAAAGACAAAATGCGCCGGATATTCGGCCGCACAAATCTGTTAAGCAGCTTCAACTTAAGCTCCGGATTTTCGGGAGTACTTTATACACAATTCAACACAAATAATCAAAAATAACAGGGCCCATTTAACGGACCACTAAAACAGCACCGTAATCTCAGATGATACTAATCAAAGGCGCCGAACCATTTACGCGCCATAAAATAAACATATATGGTGTGTTTCAAAGACGCCGAACCATTTACGCGCCATAAAATAAACATATATGGTGTTATATATAAGATCATCCAGTCTAGAAAAGTAGTTAAAATGAATGAATATGATGTGTTTGTCACAAAAAGATGCGCTATCATAAAGGTCAATAATGTCTTTAAAATGTCTGAAGAATTCAGGAAAGTTCGCGAGTGATTCCGACGTCAGTGTCAGCCTTTGACGGTAGTATGGAAGGATTGATGTAGATCTTTCATCGGTGAACTGGAAATAGAAAACAGAAACAAACCGAAAGCAGTATCATAGAAATATAAAGGGCTGGGAAGGGAGGGTTGATTTTTTCTAAATTAGAAATTTTAACTTGACCTTCTTAGATTTTGGTAAGAAACGAAAGGGCGCGTCAGGGAATTTGTGGAAGGTAGATAACTCGTTGTAATTCTTGGAACGCCAAGTCTACAAGATCACAGGAGTTGTCTTTCTTCCCAATAATAGCGTACATTTAAAGACAAGCTTGAAATGAGACTAATTATTGGAAAAGAAGAGCAAGAGTATGTAAACGTTCAATCAATAGTTATTTATTATATCTAAAAGTTTGGCATTTTTACTGTCTAAAAGGCTGACTAAATCTTATGATTGCAAACACATCTTCAAAGCTTTAATTTCTAATTTTTAAGGTACTACGCTGATCCCCAAGAATGACATAAAGTCGGGGCAATATGGCAGTGACCAGAAGCCAAAGTTTCTAAAGACAAAATGCGCCGGATATTCGGCCGCACAAATCTGTTAAGCAGCTTCAACTTAAGCTCCGGATTTTCGGGAGTACTTTATACACAATTCAACACAAATAATCAAAAATAACAGGGCCCATTTAACGGACCACTAAAACAGCACCGTAATCTCAGATGATACTAATCAAAGGCGCCGAACCATTTACGCGCCATAAAATAAACATATATGGTGTGTTTCAAAGACGCCGAACCATTTACGCGCCATAAAATAAACATATATGGTGTTATATATAAGATCATCCAGTCTAGAAAAGTAGTTAAAATGAATGAATATGATGTGTTTGTCACAAACAGATGCGCTATCATGCCATAACTTGTCTGTCTGGAAAGCCAGACAGGCAAGTTCCGCCATATCAGAACTCACTAGCTCCTAATTGAAGTTGTAAGTAAACTTTTCAAATAATCATATATAAAATCAATATTACATGAAAAACATGTTGAACATATATATGGCGGAAAAGCGCAGATTCAGTCAGCCTTAATTCATATAATTGGATAAGTCACAAATCTGAAATACAAAAATTGAACAGGCAATAATGCCGATATCTTATATATAGGGTCTTTCAAAACGAAATTTGTGAAAGATAGACTAGATTGACCTTAATTATACCCTCCACAATGGATAATATGCATGGAGGCGGATGGTTATTTAACACATCATGAACTGAAACAATTAAGTTTGACATTATAAAGGAACCAATTATCCAAACAACTTGGACTTTCTCTGTAATGTAAATATAGATTTTGTTATTATTTGACGCCGCGATATGACTATAGTAGTTGAAACGGCGTAAAACCACAATAAATAAGTTGTTATTGTTTTAAAAAATAGCAAAGAATCACCTATCAAATAGGCCTAAAGTAAGTTTTGTTAGCAGACGATTTCCACCGTCCAAACTTTTGTATGGAACTTTGTCTACGCCCTGACTGTAAAGGAAACTGGCTCCTCCTATTCTGAATGAATGTCTTTGGAACTAAGCATCTTTGAATGTCTAGAAATGAGAGTGCTTTCCTTAGGATGGAATGAAACTTGTAGTGAGTAAGAGGTAGCCCACTGACATGACAGATGAAGAGACCATCAAGTCTGGCACGGATAATTTACGTATCCAAGTTTTTAGAAAATATAAAAGGCAAGCTGATAAGCAACGGAAAAAGTGTTATTTCGTATTGAGATTTGCATATATAGCACAGAGCTTGGATAATGTGGTTTAGTAATTTCAAGTCAATAGGAAAAAGGAAGTTTCGTCTTAGTAATTCAATTTTTCACGAAACAGACGCCGTAAATATATATGACTATTTACAGTACTTTGGACATGTTAGCGATGCATTCCATTATCTCTGAAGCCTTAGGGGGCCATTTAGCTTCTGAGTAAGTCGCCCTCCTAAATGCGTCAAATGACTCTATCCCAGATTGATAGATGCAGCATGTGTTAGCCGAAAAAGACCCTTCTAACAATCCAATAATCTCAGATCCAAAAGTTCGATGAATTCCTATGGAATTGGAATTGGTAACTTAAAAGCATTTTGTGGAAAGACACCAAGTAAACAAGGAATTTGGAGGCGACTAAGTACATCACAGATTGTATTCTTATTTGCCGGTATATGAATTGCTTTTATTTGGATAGTTTCACATAGTAATTACAAAACAAGCTTTCTCATGAAAAACATGACTAATTTTTTGAAGACTTTTTGTTTAAAAAATTCACATGGCTCAAGTTGTCAGTATGAATTGTAATCTTTTTCCTGTAAGCTTTGCACTTTTGCAGACCATAGGCAAAAAGCTAGTAAAATTGGAATTAGTTCCAAGACAGTGATGTCTTTAAGTATGTCCCTGCTCCAACTCTCCAGCCATCGTGACGTAAAACCGCCCATTCCCCGTTCAGGAAAGCCTTACAACCCAAATTCCTGTCACCTGCAGAGTCAGTGTACATAATTATGTAGATCTTGATCTGATATCTAGTCTACGTTACTAAAAACTGAATGCTGTTGTACTTTTCAAAACATCAACCATACTTTTAGGTCTACCCGAAATGCGAATGAAAAGGTAATTCTTTTTTTTTTCTTCTTCTTTTTTTTTTAAATATTTTTTTTATTATCATTATCATTATCATTATTATTATTATTATTATTATTATTATTATTATTATTATTATTATTATTATTATTTAGCTTGGACCATGACTGCATAAAGCTCGCAGTTTAAAGCACGACCAGATGGGATAGCCCTTGTGAAAAATAAAAATAACATTAAGAAGTCGAACCAAAGACTGAAATGGGCACAGTCTGATTTTTTCAAGAGATATGACATTTTTAATCAAATTCCTGGCTTATGTAATTTTTTCAAGAGGTATACTTATCTCCATCAAGATGGAATCAAGAACATATCCTAAGTATGAAATTTTAGTTGTAAGACCTTCAGTTTCGTCTTGACTCAGTGGAACTCCAATGTCTTGACAAATGTGTTCAAATTTGGACATGAGAATTTTGCAGTTTTCAGACCTACCTACACCAAAAAATATAAAATCATCTAATTAGCGGTCAATGAATTTTGACTGGGTCTCCGTTGAAACAATCCATTGAAGAGCTGTAGAAAAGCGTTCAAAGATAACACAACTACATATACTAGCCCCCTGTGGAAGGGTCTTTTGAAACCAGATTTGATTATCATATTTTATGAAATTCAAAATCAATGGGTTGGATTGGACAAAGATTAAATGCAGACTGAATATCAAGTTTTCCTAGTAAGTTATCATGCTTACACTATTTTTGCAATAATTATTTAGATTTTCAAATATCCGGTTGTAGTAAAACTGAGCGTAGATTTTTGGAACAAGTGGAAATTCGAGGGCCAGAGTATTGGAGCGAGAATCGATGTCTAAAGCAAGAAACTAGGTATTGCTCCAATTTCATCGTATCTCCTAAGCCGTTGCTCTAATATGTCTACTTTAACATGTGAACGGCCTAAACCTAGTAAAGTTCGGTCCTGGAGGCGCGAATCTTTGTCTTGGTCTGACTGGAGCCCTAGGTCTGAAATGATTTGTCATCATGTTTTTATTGTTTTGCCAACAAAGTAAAACTGGGTGTTTACCTTTACATATTTTACAGATGTGTTGGTAGGTACAATTAATCTTTGTGCGATAACCCGTATCGTTGAAAAATAAAACATACTTTGCTATTCTGCAGAGTATGAGGAGTCATGGTGAGAAGCCAAAGGTGTCCATCTACTGAGGACCAATCATGGGATGCATTCTTGGCTAATTGTTGCCTAAAAATTATCGTTTGAAATCCAGCCGGTTGCGTTTCTTTTTTCAGCTGATCTTATAAGATGGAGATAGTTCAATTAATATAGAGCAAGGTCAGGACGTTTGATAATATATATCTGCATAAAAATCAAGAATACATCTGTCCATGTTTGAATAAAAGGATATTGTTTTAAGTTTTGTTTCATTTTTGGATGGCCAATTTTCCATTCTCATATTTTATTGATGGCGACATGCTGTCCCCCTTGTCTAGGAGCTGACCAAAAGGGATTAACTCACCACTCCATATTTGCTCTTTGATTTTTTTAGGGGATGTGCAAGGTCATTTTTGGTATTGGACTATATTACCTGATTGTGTATTTTGAGCCTGAGGGATAAGCAGCACTACTGCGGCTGCCTCAGGTTGCTGTAATACAGGTTCAGTTTGTTGCTCGGCTTGTGGACCATGGACAGGTTAGGTTAGCTACTGGGCTGGTGCGGGTGAATCTGGGTCTTGCTGCTCATGTTGTTCAGGACGGTTCCTCTTAGACTGGACCTGGTCATGCAGGCTTTGGAGATTTCTTTTGTAAACTTGACGTCTCAGAGCGATGGTATGAAAAATAAATTAAAAAAGAGGCCGTGAGGGCAATAGATCTAATCATCATAATCATAATCATCATCATCATCATCATCATCATTGATATTATCATTAATGTTATTATGATAATTATTATAAATCTATTTCTAGAATCTATATTAATTTATTAATTTATTTTTTATTTTTCTGATTCAATCATCATCATCATCATCATCATCATCATCATCATCATCATCATCATCATCATCATCATCATCATCATCACTAGATCTATCATAATTTTTATTAATATTATTTTATTATGTTATTCTTCCTCATTACCATCATCATCAGCAGCAGCAGCATCATCATCATCATCATTATCACTAGAATCTATTATGATTTTTATTAATATTATTTTATTATGTTATTTTTGGCCATCATCATCATCATCATCGTCATCATCATCATCATCATCATCATCATCATCATCATCATCATCATCATCATCATCATTATTGATCAACATCATCACTAGATCTATTATATTTTTATTAATATTATAAATGTTATTTTTCATCATCATCATCATCATCATCATCATCATCATCATCATCATCATCATCATCATCATCATCATCATCATCATCATCATCATCACCATCATCATCATCATCATCATCATCATCATCATCATCATCATCATCATCATCATCATCGTCACTGTCACTTTTTTTTTTTCATCGTCATCATCAGCAGCAGCATATTCTAACAAAAACAACTATTTATAGAAAACATCCATGTTAACCAGGTTTGCCCCATGCACAAAACTTAAGCCCATTAGAAAATCCAGATCTAGACCTGGTTAGATTATTAAGATCTATTTAGATCTAGCTCTAGATCTATTTCATTTTATTTTTATTTTTTATTATCAAATTATCATTTTTAATACAACCTGTGACAGGTTCTTTCTGGTCGACTTAGTTGCATCGAATACCTGAACGGGATGCGACGATGGACCTGAAATTACTCATTATAACACACGTTTTGTTATGTTACTATAAATAGTAACATATTTTGACAAGAAAACAAACAGGTATCGACCAGGCCAAAATTCTAGTATAAGTCAATATAACACGTAAATACAGATGTATAATGGAACTAAAGCATTTTATTAATCAATTGCAAATAGATTTGGGTCCGATAATGTTGTGATTGTGTAGATGGCGACGGATATAAATTGATTATTGCATACTTTGATTGTGATTCCTCCATATCCCTGAAAGTACTTTATTGCTAGTCTAAGAAAAAAGAGGAAATACATTCCACTAGCAGATTTCTTCAATAGATTTTGAATCAGAAAGCTGCAGAATGTCATATCACAGACCCATTCACCGATGTCGCCCATTACTCTGATTTGTAGAACACGTGAACACGCGAAAATGCATGACGAAAACATAAATCGATATTAAATTCCATTAAAAATTAAAGACATGTACTAATCATCATTTCTGTACGTAAAGTGTGTGACAGATAACTGTATAGGACGAAATCAATCTGACTTAATGGCTAGAAATGAGTATTTTTTATTTTTTCTAAATTAGAAATTTTAACTTGACCTTCTTAGATTTTGGTAAGAAACGAAAGGGCGCGTCAGGGAATTTGTGGAAGGTAGATAACTCGTTGTAATTCTTGGAACGCCAAGTCTACAAGATCACAGGAGTTGTCTTTCTTCCCAATAATAGCGTACATTTAAAGACAAGCTTGAAATGAGACTAATTATATCGACATAGTAAGGCGGACCGGTAGGAACAAGGGGAGGCTAGGAGCCTAGTTCCCCCCCCCCCCCACTTAGCCCTCCCAAAGTTGGTAAAAAATGCCAAATTTTCCTTATTTTACACTGAATTTAGGGAAAAATCCAATTTCACCCCCCCCCCCCCCCTATATTCAGACAAAGGGGCTTGAGCCCACCCAATATTCAATATTGCTTACTACAGGCAGTGATCAGTGTGAAATTCTGGGTTTTTTAATTATTTCAAATCCAGCCATATGTTGTGGGTACGCAACAGAGCTACAGATAATAGTATAGGGGATGATGGCTTTTTCTATATGCATTTTTATTTATTTATCGTCAAACCATCGAGACAAGTTTTATTGTCTTGATGGTTTGATGATGAATACATAAAAATCACATTTAAAAAAGCCATCATCTCCTATTAATAATATTATCTGTATTACGAATTTCATTTGACCTGACACTGACCTTTATTCAAAATGAGTTCCTATTTCAGATATAGCGAAACATACATCTAAAAGACATGTATCATAGTGTACACTTATAGCAGATATACAAGAAAATATTACTGAATCGTTATTTGACAAAAGCCCAGGCTTGTAATTTAAAGATAATTGTAACTAAGGCTGCGCCATGAGAACTGAAATCTGTAATAACTCTGTTGTTTATTGTGTGTTCAAGGGCTGGGTCCGCAGGAAAAATGCCTCTCGAACTAGTGACAACCAACAATCTTTAAATTTGTATTTTCCATGACAAACCAAATATAGGAGGAAAAGGTATATTTTTCTGTTTGTCTCAATGTTTTCCAAAGCCTTTCTAGTAGGAACGTAAATAACAGGTCTTATTTGTAAAATGTTTAATCTCTGCTTTGACCATATATAATTTCAACATTTTCAACCACTTTTTGCATCGATTAATAATTTAATAACCCGTTATCTAATTCATATTCCTGGGAATTAATTTCTTTATTGGCAACATATACGTACATGTATTCCTCAACTAGAACACCCACTGGTGGTGAACTCGGCCAAAGCGTTGGACGTTTTTTCGCGATCATAGTATTCCGTCGGTGTTGTTATAAAATATCGTAACTACGGCTTCGATTAAGCCGTAGTTACGAGATTTTTTTAACAACACAGACGGGTTGTCAATACATATCGGTAAACCCGGTCTATTTTTAGAACAAATTCATTGTCATTTGAAAAACTATGCAATCAGATCTTTAAGGTTTACGAACTGAGAATGAAATGCAGAGCCAGAGGCGAAATTTGAAAAGTGCCAGTAATTCCTAAACTGTGTTACATTTCCATTCCAAATACAAACATCTGCATTTTTTATGGTTTATAATTTTGAGTTAATGCATACTTATGGAAATATTTGACAAAAATGTTCAAAATTACCTCCCTTACATATGAATATGGAGTACAATAAAATTTGTAAATTATTTTCTTCTTGAAGCATAATGTTGAAATCCGGCATGGTGAATCAACTTAGGTGAAGTGTATTTACAAGAGTGTGTAATTTGATGCATTTCGTATGGCTAGAAAGTGGTGCTTTCATTCTCAGTTTGTAAACCTTAACTCACATTTAAACGCAAAATATCTGTACCTTGTTGTAGCGAAAAACGTCCATCGCTTTGGCCGATTTCACCACCAGTGAAAACTTCTAGATCATTAACAATGCAAGCTCATTCTCGTACGTAGAACAACGAAAATGAATATATCCCGTTTCAGTCAGCTTTCTGACTTCGAATATAATTCGACACCGATACCATAAAATTATCTATTTTGTGACGCAGAAATTCTTCATTTTCGTTTGTAGTTTTTCTCCCTTTATCGCAGTTGTTTTCATCTACTAAACGTGTCAACAAACGTTTCCTACTTGATCTCGGAAAAGCGATTTCTACTCGAATATTTTCATGGTTGACCCTTTTCAGGAAAGTAGAACTTTCTTTCGCAAGCTTGTCCATCCTATTTTGTCTCCTTTTTAACACTATAGGATCGAGTTTATATCGTTCCTCGGGCCTGATATAGTTGTGAATAGTTCTACCCCTGTACTTCACTTCATCTTCAGCTTTCACACATAAAGTTTCCGTTACACTTGAATCTATGGACTTTAGAATATCAATGTCTCGAGGTTTTGCGTTGGTTTCCTCGTCCTTTTTATCGTCAGTATGAGCAGGAGTAGAGTCGACAACTGTGGTTGATTGTGGTATTTCAGATTCCTTTTGCTGTGAGTCTGGGATAGTGTTTACTGTGTAATCAGACTGATTCTTACTTACACCATCCACGTCGGTATTGTGTATTATTGTCTGTCTAAACTCGCTTCTTGATTTCGACCTTTCGAGCATCTGTTGTCTAACATTCTTTTGATGTTCATTCGAGTATATTTTGTGTACTGCTGGTAGACTGATATACTTTGTGTTGTAATTCCTCATTTCATCGGTGTTATATTTATCGTTAGGGTCCTGCTCGATTGGTGAGTCCTTCGTTTGACAGTCGGAACTAGGTATTACTTTTTCATTGTTACACGTATCAGCTTCGTAACAATCTTGATTGGTAGAATCGACACCGGCTTCTTTAGACACGACCTTGGATTCATTTAGCTGCATTGTCGCTGTTGCGTCTCCTGGCTGAGGAATGTTATCGTTTTTAGAAATTTCTCCAGATACAATAATATCAGGCAGATCATTCATTGTAACGTGACGCTTAGACGTATAATCCTCTGAATATTTTGAAAGGTTAGAATTAATATTGAATTTTGAACTCTGAAGTAAAGACGGGGATGTCTTTTCTGACACTAATCTAGCACTATTTAAAGCTTTCCTTTGTGTACCTAAACTCCTTGACGATAGGACTCTTGGTCTAATCACTGTCTCTAAGTTTCCACAACTCAAGGTTTTACGATTCCGAGGCGACTCCTTATTCCCAATTCGTTTTGGTATTGGAATGTTAGCCTCCTGATACAAAACATTGTAAGTAATTTGCATAACACTATATGCCCAGGGTCTAGAAACTCTTGTGGCAAATTCAAAATCTGACGAATCATTTATTTCTTCACTCGGTGGATTTCCTCCCGATGTTTTTCTCATTTGTCGACATTCTTCTATCAGATCGGAGCGGTGTCTGACCGATGTATCATACAGGTCTCCGAATTCCTTGCTTAACTTCTGGAGTCTAGTTCTCAACGTCTTCTCTTCGTGTCTGTTCCTCGTATAGGCCTTTATCTCGCTGTTACTGAACTTTCTCGTACCCATGGTTAACTAGAGTGTCAATTGTGGGGAAAATCTGAAAAGTATTTTAAAAAAATAATTAAACGATTTTAAAGCAACTGTCGGGACAATATATCGCTGCTTTTCAACAAAAACCTCGTAACAGCAGCCTGTTTTAAGATTTTTTTTTTAGTTTTTGTTGAAAAGCTACGATATATTTCTAGATCCAAATTTCTATTATGTAAAAACACCAATATTCACTAAATGAATTTAAAACTTGTTAGAGCCATTATTGCATGGAGAATCTATTTTAAAAGCTTTGAATCTATAAACCTTCAGGAAACGAGTAGAAAAGTCACAAGTTTCGAAATTACATGTCACTTCTATTAATTAGCCTGTTAATATTTATAAGGCATTGTTAAAATCTTCAAACCATAAGGAGAGTACATTCAGAATCGTCTCAATTTTCTCTGTCTTAAAGAATTAATTTGCTTGCGCGGACAATTCATTGCAATGATTATCACGAATGTTTTGTTGTTGTTGTTGTTTTCCGGCACTTAAATTTGATATTTTTATTGCAAGAAAATATTCAGTATATCTTCACCTTAGTTACATCCTCACAAAGTAATTATTCTATGCTTTACAATGTAATAAAGTGAGAGTGTCTGATAACAACTGCGAAAATGCCCATAACTAGGGACACGACATTGTCAAAAACCTCTCAAATATATGCAACCCGTCTCGTAAAAAGGGACAATCTGGGAAATGTGAAAACTATCGACCTTAGTCAGTCTGCGCGGACCGCCCAGGCTGGCTAAGGTCGGTACTTTTCACTCTAAAATGATTTTTTTTTATTTTTTTTTTTTTATTATTTTTAGTCTATACTTTACTATATATAATTTCGAAATCTAAAATGCCTCTGCTAAGTTAAGTGTTTTAAAACGTACATTGGATTTCGTCGCTTTTCAACTAAAAAAGCGTATCTGCATCTTGTTTAAAGCTGCAGTTACGTGGTTTTTGTTTAGAAGAAGCGATTTACTGACTTCTCAGATGGCCCTTTGTCTTGTGGCGGGTCACAATTATGATAACAGCGCGTAAGTCGATTATTGAAAAGACGTTCAATATGATAAAGCCATGTCATGAATTTTTTATGTCCTCCTATATCAGCTCTGAAAAACTGGGTCTACATGCACAACATGGCCGTGTCCGGAATAGATCTCGGTCGATAAAAATATGGTTTGCCAATCTACGGGTCGAGGATTCGAACCTCGACTCGCCAAATATGGTTTCTTACAACTAACAAAGGTCTTTTGTTTCCGACCAAAATTTTTTTTAAAAAATTAATGCTAAACAAGGAAAATATTGTTGTCGTGGGTTAGTTCTTTCTTCTATACGTTAATGTGAAGTGTATAATAATGTATTCTTTAAACATCCTTAACGAAATTGGTCATATTTGATAAGCTAACATTTACAATGCGTGACGTCTGTTCACTTTCTCCGCTCCTAACCGAATTCAAAACGGTCTGGTATTAACAAAATTATTGAAGAAATTTGAAATTCTGAGTCACGTGATTATCCACCGTGACTTTACCCCCATAAGGTCGTGTGACACTTTTGTCGTGGAGCGTCTCAATTTTAATATACTTTGATAAGGATTGATCGCATGCTTAAGCGTAGACAGGGTGTTTAAAGTGGTTGATCCCTACATATAATGAAATTTAATATTTCGGATTATCTTAGATACGAGACACTTATATATCTTGTAAAGCCCTTTTTTCAAGCATTAATAAATCGTAGGCTATGTTCGAAAATGCCATAACTACAGCTTGAATAAGCTGTAGTTATGGCGTTTGTGAACGTAGCCAAAAATGGTCTAAATATGCCGTATCCCAAAGATTCAGCTAAACTAAATCTTCTCACCCACAAACAAGCCACAGCATTGACATCCCCTATTGTAAATGGCTTGAAGTAGTTTGGGATTTAAAAAGAAAATGCTGGTCACAAGGGTCTCCTTTTCCATAAGTATTTTCTGTACGATAATGAGCGTAAGCTTCACTTTGATTATCGACCATTTTCAGTCTTGAAGCTGCTTTCAAATTGGAAGAGGCTAACTATGATAATGTGTCACATGTGAAAGGGATAATTGTTTTTTTGGACTTCAAAAATATTTCAATTGGGGTCCCTTCATTTTGAATATACAGTGTTTTAGCAGTCAATTAATTGGGGGAAGTGCCCCCTACACCTCCTACTAAGCAAACTCCACAGGGAATTAAATGCAAATGATTTGCTTATCATAGGACGACACCCCCCCCCCCCTCCCCCCCCTCCCACCCGTAAAAGTAAAACGGTAAGATCTAATTCATCTGATTTTCTCACGCTGAATGATTATGCTCCTTTCACTTTGTTATATATGTCGAGCATTATAATTATTTTGTTGTAATTAAAAAGTATTTGCATATCGTTGTGTCTATTATTATATCTACCCGGTCGTGGCCTGATCTTCTTTTGACCACAGGGCACAAATAAGACTTGACTTGCTAAGATATAGCAATAAATTATTTCAAAATCGCCATAAATTGAGACGATTCCTAAATTAGTTGAAATCAGATTTAAACTTCTCAATTGATAAATGCGTGTTTTTAAAATCTGAATACAATAAAAATGACAAATGATGAATGTTGGTTATCGACATTTTCTTCATTTGCTTTCTCTATCAGTGACATAACGTATTGTTTGGGAAAGCTTTATTTGGTCATTTTACAAGTTTACACTAATTTGTGGGTCACAGTGTTGCATGGAGACATCTCTAGTTTCTTGAAATAAATTACCAGTCTCTATGTATTATATAGAGGCTGAATAGTAGATTCTTCGCGAAATAAACATTCAAATGTGCATTAAATGTTTATATCGCATAGAACCTACTGCACAGACTCTAGCTGACTTAGTGTTCGCTAGCGGTTCATGGTAGATGAGGGCGTGGTTATGTGTAGACGTCACATAAACTAGCCGGTAGTCTCGTTTATGCGAAATATAGCGGTGAATATCTTAAATTATACTGCAATTTCATTGGCCCAAAAGGTATGTCGAACTTTATTTAATTTAATTATTTTCCGCTTTTTCTTTTCTTTTCTTTTGTTCTTTTTTTTTTTTTTAATTTTTTTGTTGTTATTTTAGTTACTATCTAATACTGACGGTTTAGGGTTCTAATTAATCGTTATGATACGTTGTTGTTCCTAAATACTGATAGATATTTTTATTACCTCCTTTACAGAAGAGAATCATGTTACAAACAACATATAGAAACAATTTCAATATATACAGACAGCCATACAACTAGACAAATAAACATGTACATACATGCACAACTTCACAGAAACAAATAATTACGTATATTTATACACAATTATTATGTACACATGCCATGTTAAATATGGTTTAACATTTACACTTAATTATTCAAGCCAAAAAGTAATGGTTAAGCCTAATTATTGGTTCACTTATTTGTAAACTAGCAAGTACATTTTTGTATGTATCAGCAAGAAGAGAGGTTATATAGGTATATAGGAATATACCATTTATGGGCCTATATATGGTTCCTAGTAGAAAACCTTAATTTTCAACCATTACCAGACGACGAAATTTTTTAAATGTCGAAATTTAAAGACGCAGACAACAATCTACTTTTTTGTGAATCAAATTATACACTTTGCATTTATCCTCATCAGTAGAAATAGTTTTGGAAAATGAAGAAATTGCTTGACACAACTAATTGCTTCATTTTTTATGGTATTTCCAAAATGTTTTATTTTGTAGGGCGTCAAGATGTGTCACTATGTGGTAATGGGTAAATAGATTTAGATATGAACACAAAATATTTGTCACCTTCAAATAGATATGTGCTCGGTAAAGGTTCAATAAAATTGTTTCTTTGCAATTATTTTGAATATTTATACAGGCTTACATATATAATACACAGCAGTAGCCAACCAACATGCATTTATGTCTTCAATCTATGCTAAAATTGGATATAGTCCACAAAACATTAGCGAAGTGGGGCCATTACATATGCAGATGTCTCGGGTTAATATTGGTGGACTATACATTTCTGGCATTGGCTTGTCATTGTTGTAACGCTATACAATGTACTGGTAATTCATTAACCCTTTCCCAAACAAGACCTGGTTTTCACGTCCCTGGTAGAAAAGGCTTGGGATAACATTGAGACAAAAGAAGAAACTGCTGATAACCAGCAGTTTCTCCTTTTGTCTCAATATTTTCCATGTTGTATTATACGCTTATTCTATCTTTAACAACATCTCTTTTGTCATCAGCAGCAATTTTCAAATTGGACCAGCCTAAAACTTTGTCGTTTGGGAAAGGGTTAATCAAATAACAGAGGTCCTCAGTGGAAACCCGTTTATAAGGTTATATCTTATGTAATGGTTCCAGTTTAGTTGGTTTCACAATCTGATTAAAATCCGGTGTTAATTTATATTTTAAAACATCTGACAGGCACAAGTAACGGGTTGTCTTCAATGGCCGTTTCTTCCGGCCAATCAAATAAATCAACGCTTTTAAATTTCTATTCAGCTATCAAAACCGACTCTTGTGCCACTAGGACGTCGCCGTTTATTGCAGAACCATGTGTTTGCACGTGTTTGTTATGGAAAATTATGAATGACACCAGATTAAATTGATTAGAGTCAACATGGCAAATTTTTGTGTTCCTAATGCCACAGAAGATTTCCCCTAACTGATGCATGTTATATAAGTATTAGTTAGTTAGCATTCAGATGATTCAGTTTTATATATAGAAACATAAGGTACGCAGAAACTCGTCCAATCTTTTTTGCGCCTGTCGTTGTAACAAAATGAATGGAATTTGAGCAAAATCTAAATTACATATTAAGGCAAAAGAGAGAAGATGCTGATTTACACAGATGGTTTCTATCAGGGACACCAAAAGCAATAGTGTTTGGGAAAAGATAAATTTGAACAAGTCAAACCTCTTGGGGTTTTTTTCCTGAAATTGGTTACACCCCTGTCACACTACATGTTCACTGTGTCTGTACCGTGATCGTATAGTATGATGCAGCGATTTCAGAAGTGAAAGACGAACTCGTTATTGAATGTTCAAGAATGGTTGAAGAGTGATTGCAAGAAATCATAATTGAAAAAAAAAAAAAAACTGAAATAAAATCGTCTAGACTAAGCTTCGAACTTTCGACCTTTGGCATCGAAGTTTTATTCTGAACACATGAAGTCAAAGTCATGGAACCTCTATTTTAGTAGGACTATGATACTTAACCCTTTCCCAAACAAGACCTGGTTTGACGTCCCTAATAGAAAAGGCTTGGGAAAACATTGAAACAAAAGAAGAAACTGCTGATAACCAGTAGTTTCTCATTTTGTCTCAATATTTTCTTTGCCATATTTTACACAAATTTTATCTTTCATAATTTCCATTTTGTCATTTGTGGCAGTTTTTGAAGTTGACCACCCTAAAATTTTGTCGTTTGGGAAAGGGTTAATTGCTTTTATCAAGACAGCAGACGGTAATGCAGGTAAGTTCTACTTCTGAAACTTTTAACCCTTTCCCAAACGACAAAATTTAGGGTGATCCACTTAAAAACTACCACAAATGACAAAATGGATGTTATTAAAGATGGGACTTGTGTAAAATATGGCACAGAAAATATTGAGACAAAAGGAGTTTCTTCTTTTGCTTCAGTGTTTTCCCAAGCCTTTTCTATTAGGGACGTCAAAACCCTATCCCAAGCGAAGACATTTTAGGGTGGTCTAATTCAAAAGCTGCTGCAGGCTACATAGTAGTTGTTGATAAAGGTAAAGTTTGTGTAAAATACAGCCAAGAAGATATTGAGGCAAAATACGAAAATGCTGATAACCAACAGTTTCTTCTTTTGCCTCAATGTTTTCCCAGGCGTTAACTGATAAGGATGTCAAAAGCAGACACTGGTTTCTCTAAAAAAATATATACATACTCATAAGTACATGCTCAACTTCAATGGAATACTCTTCAACGTTGAAGGGTATTCGATTGAAGTTCACGTGGATTTCGTTTGATTTGAGTACGGTGCTCAGATTTGAGTCTGAGAACGTATTTAAGTTTTTTTTTCGAGAAAGCGGGACCAGGCCCCGGTTTCTCGAAAAACTTAAGTGTATTCTCATGAGAACATGCTCAACTTCAAAGGAATTCTCTCCAACGTTGAAGGGTATTCGATTGAAGTTCACGTGGATTTCGTGCAATTTGAGCACGGTGCTCAGATTTGAGCATGAGAACATACTTAAGTTTTTTTTTTGAGAAACCGGGGCCAGGTCATGTTTGCGAAAATGTTAAATCACTTCGTGTCCGATCATTTTAGCTGTGTGACAGATACTTTGTTCGACATTGGCATCTAAACTTGTTAACCTTCAGCGAACGTTCACGTTTTAGAATGATTTAACCCTTTCCCAAACAAGACCTCTCTATTGGAATTGTCTTGGGAAAACATTGAGACAAAAGAAGAAAGTGCTGATAATCAGCACTTTCTTCTTTTGCCTCGATATTTTCTGAGTTATTTTGAGCATAGTTTCCTTCTGTGGCAACATTTGTTTTTTTTTTTTTTTTTCTTCTGCAGCAACTTTCAAGTTGGACCACCCTAAAATATTGTCGTTTGAGAAAGTGTTAATATTTTCACAAAGGTTACACGGTATACCGTAATGAGGAACAATATTTTATAATTAATTGTCATATAATAAAGATTATCTATGGATAATTTCAGAAAACCCTTTCACAAACAATACAATTTTAGATGCCATCATTTTTTTTAATTCATTCAGAATGGAACTTTTAGAAATGATACGGCAATGAAAAGTCGTGTTTACAAAGTGGTTTACAGGATCGAAATAGTTGATGTAAGATTTAAGAAAATGCTAGTTACAAGCATTATCATTGTTTCTTTCATTTGTTGCTACACATTCATGAATCCTAAGTGTCGTTAAGATTTAAAGCAAGCATAGGAAAAGGATATTAATGATGCGCGGAAAGTAGGTCATGATGTCTGAGAAACTAGAATTACTACTCATTTCTTAACCCCATTACGTTTTAACGGCACAATCACGAGGTTTAATACACATGAGAACATCGTTAACATTATTTAACAGAAAGGTCATTTGAGGTAGCTCACCCATAAAAGGAGGCATGCTACGTCCAAACTATTTGGGGGACGTCGTGCACATTTGGTGGCGGCGCCAAATGTTACCGACATCGTCCGAGTAATTTTGGATACGTAAAAAATGTAACGCCGTACGAAAACTGTTTGTCGTCGCGTGATTTTCACAAAAATATATTTATTCAGATTCAATTTGCAGAAATATTTGGATCAGGCCTTATATGTTGCAGTTTTTGGAAAGGATCAAAATATGCAGACCCTTTGTCGCAATGAACTAAGAAACCCGGCTGTTTCGAACCACAACTATATTTTTCTTTTTTATTTTCTCTTTTCTTTGTATTATGTTTTTTAAATGGCAATTGATTGTCAGTATTTGATCGATATAATAAAAAGCGTTTGAAGCAGACAAGATTGGAAAACACCAGAGTGCTGATGAAACCGAAGAATCTTGTTAACATCACACGACATCATAAGACAAATAAGTAGTGACAAATAAGTCACGACCAGCCAAAATTTTGGTCGCCGGTAAATATTTTAAACGGGGTTGTTTACGAAAAAAGTAATATCCAAAAGACATGTATTTCTAGCTTCTAACCATTTTCCCTGCTTCAAACCATTTTCTAATCGGTAAAGTAATAGCAGAATGAATGAAGATTTTCTGCAGGTAATATTGTTGTGTCACGTGATTCTACGCTATGTACAAGTAATTTGGTGTACCTTGTGGCTTGGACATAACAAGCCTACCACCCTTTCCAAAACATTGATGCCTTTTGTTGCGTTGTGTAAATCAAAAAGCATTGGAAAACATTTACCAATAGGGAGAAAAATGCTACATGTAAATTACATGTACCATCTTTTCTTCAAGAGCTTCTACCACGGTGGACAATCACGTGATGCAACAATTTCAGAAAATTTTCAATAATTTCGTTAAAGGGCGACGGTAACAGATTGTCTAATTGCAAAAAATGCAAAACTTTTGTGTTGACTACCTCGGGATGGTTAATAATATGCGATTCAGACAGAGAATGAGCCGAAATTACAAGACAGATAGCTGAATTTAGGGAGAATCCAAACCTAAATTCAACCCCGTCCCAGATGGGGTTAGAATTATTTTTAAATTGTTGCGCATGCGAATACAGCGCGGACCATGATTCAAACGAGATTCATACTTGAATTTCAATATGACGTCATCATGTTTGTTGTGACGTCATTTAAGAAAGTCGCATGTCCTAGGTACTGTTTTGACCTACTTTCGATATCGCTTCGTGAATTTGGTATCAAATTGCGAAAAAATGAGTCGTTGCTTCAATAGTTTGTCGTAATTATTTAATCAGGTCATATAAAGCTTAAAAAGTGTACATTTCGTTTGTATTTGACAATTTTTGGGTCCAAATCTGGGAAATAGTAGCTTTAATACGGGACCGATTTGAATTCGGTTTGAAGCAGAGAATGTGGACAGACGGCACGCATTATATGAACGTATTGGATTTTTGAAAAATCAACTGATAAAAAAGTTATTGAAGATAAACCAAAACTTTGGTTTATCTTAAATTTTGGTTTATCTTCAATAACTTTTTCATCAATTGATTTTTCAAACATCTACCAAGTATAGCGTATTTCCGACATGTTCCCAACTTCTCTGCTTCAAATCGAATTCAAATTGGTCAAGTATTGACAAAGTTATTGCAGATTATCTGAAATTTTAATTCACGTGATTATACACCGTGTTCTACAATAATTAAAGAAGGTAATCATTTTGACAGTCGTGTTTCAGTTTATCTTCTGCAACACTTTCCATATTTTAATAGTCATTGTTTTCTTTTTACGGAAATGGATATTGTTACTTTATTCTCAATTAATTCTCACAGTATCAGATTTATATTGAAATGTACCTATTAAACCAAATTGTCGTCTTCTACATTAAAAAGTAATTAATCAGAATTTCAGACATTTAACAAACGTAACTTAAGAATATATTGTTAAATAACGAAAATATAAGTATCATATTCCTAATCAACAAAGTTTCTAGTAGTTTAAACCCAGACATAATTAAATGAATCTGGTTAATAGGTGCTGTCGTACAATCGGCTAGGCCTTGTAGCAAATGATCTCTAAAGAAGTTGTCCATAACTTGAACAGACAATATTGTGGCAAGAGTAATAATACTATCAATCTTTTACCAAGCTTTCACTATGAGGAACTCAAAATCAGGTCTTATGCTTTTATAGGTGTATATAGAATTGCAGGGAAGGGAAGTTCATGAATTCAAATATGATAGTTTACTATATTTCAACGAACTATTCTATGTCAGCTTCATTTCGGTATTTTTCCGTAGCCTAAAGTGCTTATCCAAAATGAGGTAAAATATTTTGTTGTAAAATTAAGACGAACAAATGATAGCCATACATTGAGACAGTAACATAACACTTATCTATTGAAAAGATAGACATAAAATGTGAGACAGACAGACAAACATACAGACTGAGACAGGACAGGAAGATGGTTATGGAGGAACAGAGAGAAAGAATACAGGAGGAATTAACAAGGAAAAACGCTAGGAAGAAGAGAAGAATAATTATAACGCTGCTTTTCTACCAAAACCTCGTAACTGCAGCTTGTTTAAGCTGCAGTTACGAGAATTTCGAAGAAAAGTAGCAATATAGAATTAATTAACCTGCTTTCACTCAATCCATCCAGATGTAAAAACAATTTTACAGCGCTGCAAGTGTCCTTTTAACACCTCGGCCATTTCAAATTTAAAGGCGTGTTACTTTACAATAGAAGGTCTATTTAATTATTGGATTGCAATAAAGTGTAAATGTAGTCGAAAGAATAAGTAAATAGTTACTCGACCACTATATCGAACAGTGGACGAACGAAATTTGCAATAGATCAAACGTCAACTCTGTTTTTTGTCAAATATAATTGGGCCAGGACATAACGAAAGGTGGTCCTTGTGGCATTTGGGTCAACATTTTTTACAACCGACCATAAAACGAAACAACTACGGCCAAATATTTCACGCTTCGTGTAAGAAATTGTGCAATAACTTTAATTTATGAGAAAACTCCTCGTACTTTCCCCAAAAAGTGATCCCAACCGACCAGAAAACGGTCTGAATTTTTTGTCGTTTTTCTGGGATCACTTTTTGCTGAAAGTACAAGGAGGTTTAAAGTAAGTCATGTACATCAGAGAAAGGAGCCCAGTAAGGCGGAGTACATGCAACAAACCTTTTGCCAATTGACGCAGAAATATAAAAGTTATTGCAAAATATTTGGTAAGAATACAGACAATTTCGTCCGTAGTTGTTATACATCCTATGATGCTTTGTGTAAGCATGTCATATAAACACTGTCTAAATTGATGATAATGATATCTTTACTTTGATATTTTATTTTGAAAAGTTTTTGCTTATGTTTCAAGATCGTTAGGTGTAGGAAATGAATTCAGAAACAAATACAATGTATCCCGAAAAAGTCATATTTTTAACGTCGAACCCATTCGTCAAAACTCGTCCGATTCCGTGAGCCAACGACACCCTAGTAATAAAAATTCAAGATTATGCTTCAAGAGGAAAATAATTTATAAAAATTATTTTACTCTATATTCATATGCAAGGGAGATCATTTTGAATATTTTTGTCAAATATTTCCATAAGTATGCATTAATTCAAAATTCTAAACCGTTCAAAACGCTTATGTTTGTATTTGGAATGGAAATGTAACACAGTTTAGGAGTTACTGGTACTTATCAAAATTCGTATCTGGGTCCTTGGAGCTTTTCAGGGGTTGGATACCTTAACAAAGTAAATTGTCATATATTAGATTTGAGAAAATCGGTACGTACATGTACTACCGTAAAGAATTCTGCAGCTGACAGTTAGTGCGCTTTAACGAACAAACAAGAAGCAAAAATTGATATCATGTTATTTAAACGGGTTTTCAGTGTCGTTGTTAAATTGCACATAACTTTTGAACAAATATATATTTATAGTCAGATTTGGAACAGATATACAAAAATAATGCATCTTCAGTACTGCAAATTCAGAAGTTAGATCACATGCTTCAGCCATTCCACGAAAATTGACTCATTTACAAAAACGAAAATGTTGAAAAATGAACTTTTCTGCATGAGCACAATTTTTATGTTAAAGTAAAGTGTTACATGTCTACAATGAATGGTTAAAATTTTACCCATAACATTTTAAGTCATGCTGAGTTATCGCATTTTCAAATATACCACTATAAGCTAGATGTTACGGAGCATATAAAGCAACTCGCGCTACATATAGCGTGAGCTGTGGCCAATGTTATAACCCAACATCAAAAAGATTGTTTGTTTGACCATCATCAACCATTTGCACAACTTACAAGGACAAAATGATAACAATTCAGCTGTAACCCTATGTGGTGATATCAAAATGAGTATTTCACTGTTTAACGCAATATTCGAGCATTTTAAAAGTGTTTGTGATCGTTTGTATTCTTTTTGAAGCCATCTTGCAAAGTAAAGTTAAAAGTAAATATTCCGATAGAAATGCCTCTTCAGATGATGTTTTCCAGTGCATCTGGCTCTCGAGCTTTTATTTCTTAGTATGTATGATCGTGGAAAAATGGCTCTTGTGTTACGGAAAATAGATAATTTCCATAACCTTATTACCATTAGTGTCATTTCTTTCAAAGAACTTTAAACGCTAAACGTAAAGGTTCTTACACAAAATAAACAACAAATTGGTATAAAACAAATACTAAATTCAATAATACGAATGAATCAACAGACCTTTCTTTTAGTACCCTTAAAATATTTTTCTCATTGGCAAAATTGCCGAACTGGTACCTTTGCTATTCTTTAATATCACACTCAGAGTAACAATTACATTGTAAACATCGGGCAAAACAGTCTGCACAGATATGTCTGTATATGCACCACAAAGTCGTCAACCGGGTACCACCATGGACAATTTCTAGGATTTAGTTCCGATTGATCTACAACAACTAACCAACCAACAACAACTACTGCCAATTCGTCTATTTTGAAAACCAGTGCCACCTTGTCTACTCAGGTTTTGTATACCGTTTCCATTTCGTCTAAATTTGCCTGCTTTATATTTCAGTATGATATCTTATTTTTTGTTAGAAACAATGCGTTGTTTTTCTTAATTTATGAACATGTTATAAAATATGAATTTCGGGGGTGGGGGTGGGGGTCTAGAAATATATAATTCGATGGTGTGCTAGACATGTGTGCATTGGTCGTGTAAATTTGTAAGGATGTTTCAATTTGAAGGGGTGTTCAATTGAACAATTTTCGGTAAGTGTGCAATTACTCGTCCCCTTCTCTTCTAAATTTATTTTATTTCTAATTAAATCATTTATATAAAAACACATATCATTTTAAAGTAAATTGGTTATTCATGCGAATCATATATCCCTAAATAAAAATATGGCTCTCAAAAATCGTTAACAAATAACTCCATGAAATACAATTAAAATATGAATTACAAAGTGAAAAAATAAAAATGAATCATTTGATACAATTTGATGTCAATCATAATTATTCCATTTATTGACAGGAAATAAAAGAAAAATGCATATATATTAAAATATTGAAATAAAAATTAAAATGAATCGTGTAGGTCTAGTAATGAAAAATGTATGATATATTGTAGACCAAGTCGAAGTAGACGAATTCTGAAAGTATATGAAAGTTGATTCTGACAATAAAAATGTAGCGAACGAACTGGGAGTAGAATAAATGTTGGGATGTTACAGTCACTTTGACTAGATCCAAAGCTTGATATCCAAAATCACAGCGTCCTAGACTGTCATACCCCCTGGTGATTGATTGGATTGGCCATGGTTGACACAAGGTTTAGGCTTTTAGCGTGTGAATTTGTGTCAAAGGATCAGTATTTGTAATTCCAATGGTGCGAGAGCGGTGTAATTTGTCTTAGCCAATTACCTAGTAGAAGGGAACACCAGCTTTCGGAAAAGAAATATAGAGAAGCTCTTTTTTCACAAACTATTCAAGACCCGACAATACAAATATCTACGTTTAGTTTCGGGAAAAAAGATGCCAGGATTAATGCAAACTAAAGAGAATGTACAGCAACACAGCCTTGGGGTGTGTTACTTCAATATCAGCATTACAAAAAAGAAGGGAAAATGCACCCTGCATACCTACTCCTGAAACTTGGGGACTAAACTGTAACAAGTGAGTTGCAAGCCACGTTTGCAGAAAATTATTCTTGTTAACATTATCGTCTGGCCCAGTTGAAAAGGAAAATGTTTGTGTCTTCTTTTATTTGCCACAAAAGCGATGTATGCAGGTTATCTAAAAACAACCAGTACAAAGCTGAAAAATGTCTAATGGTGGAATTAGAAAATGGAAATAGCGTTAGGACCAAAAGGGGCATATTTTATGGCCTTGACAATTATGTGTTTCGCTCGCAATAATCAATAGGCTGCTGTTACCATGTCTGTCTACTTGAGAAGCCACAAACTGTTTCAGATGTGTTGTGTAACATGCTTAGATAGAACCTGAAGGGGTATGTTTGCTAATCTATCGCCCACAGATGGCAGTGTATGCTCAATATTCTATAAAATATAGTATATGCTTCCGTAACGAGGAGTCTATATTTCTTAACGGAATATTACTATGTGAATTCACAGATAAACACAATTAAACGTCTTTGTTAGTATTCCTACTTCATATACTTTCTGAATTAATTATAATCAATTGAAATCAAAATGTTTTATGTATCGTAATTTACGAACAAATTGTATACCCAAATATATGCTTCCGTAACATTTTCTTATAGCATATGTGGCAAAACATGATATAATAAGCTCTATTTAGACAAATTTTAACTATACGGAAATGTAAAATTCCATTTGATTCATGCAAACTCAATTAATCAGCAAAATAAATCTCATTAATATCCAGAACATGCTACCACCAAATAATATATGCTCCGTAACAGTTATTTTGACCGTAAAACAAAAAGGGTAGATGCGTAAATCCCGCATTACTTTGTTTTTTATTTGAGATTCCAGCTTTTGCACGTCAAATTAAAAAAGAATCGAGCATAAATAAAGACGTTTTGTATTGCTAATTTGGAAATGAATTTGCATAATACTATATTTACATACTTCCACGTCGAATTTCACATTCAACATTCCATTTTTCTACTTGCAGTAGCCGATATAATGAATCTTTGATAACTACAGTGTATTATATTGTTCACTGTAATGAAATATTCCTGTTAGTTTAATTCAGGGCGTCCTTTGAAGTACGTTACGGAAAATTATGCGTAACGGAAGCATAGCGACCAAAGGACTTTCGAGTCTCTCAATATGTTATACTCTTGATTATACTTGAAACTCGCCTCTATTTCAACAGTTTGGCAACCACTCTGTCAAAATTTAACAGATTTAGGAATGTCCGTTCATTATTGTGGGCTACACGGACGTAACGGAAGCATAGTAAACGAAATGCGACAAATTCTATTTGTCCATGTTCTTCGCTTTAGTGAAGAAATACTAAGATATTCATAAACTTTAGGGTTTTGATAGTTAAACTAAGCCATTCTCGAACCAAAATAGTTTGAAAATCGGCAAATTGAGAGAAAAGTTGACTTTCTTTCATGCCTTTGAAAGTTCGTTACGGTCACATAGGCAAATCTGGAGACATACAAACAGACATGTTTAAATTCTATTTCATGTATGATGATGGAATCATACTTAACTTAGTCGTTGCAGTAGGGTTTGGGGAAAATAATGCCCATAAGAAAAAAGTCTAAGTACAAAAACGGCTGATTTGGACGGTAGTTTAAAACAAAAAATTGTGCGGCGACATCAACATTTTGACGTTTTTGCAATATTCAACACAACCAAGCACATTCATAAGATCGTTTGAATAACTTAAAAATCATACTACTTTATTGCAAATTATGTCCCGTGATAAAAGATATCTTGCTTTTTGTTGTACCTAATTGATAAAGGTGTTAAATAATGCAATGAAGGTCGGCGACATGCATTTTCAGTAAATGGGTCAATTTTCGTGGAATGGCTGGCTTATGCTTTGAACTATTTGACTTTGAACTAGGGTTCCATTTTTTTGGACACCATGTAGTCTGCTATATTGCCGTCATTCCCTGCTGAATCAGGGTGGTTTTAACCGTTTTTAAAACTTTACACATTGAGACACGAAACAGAAAATGCTCATTATCAGAATCATTTTCTTTTGCCTCGATTTCTTTCAATCCTTTTCTACCGGAGACGCCAAAAACGGGTCTTGTTTGCGTTAAATCAACCCTACGAAAGGGTCACTCGTACATGTGTACGATGGTATGTCACTTCAGTCGAACGTATTCAAATCAACCATTGCCAAAACGGCAATTTTTCAGACCAGTCTGATTCAAAATCTGCCGCAGACGGCAAAATGGATGCATTTGATGGTAGCATTTATGTACAATTAATCCGAGTCTTCTCTGATGTAAATACGCTCTTTGATATTTTGATTTTTCACTATTTACATTTATTTAAATAGCGAAAAATCAAAATATCAAAGAGCGTATTTACATCAGAGAAGACTCGGATTAATGTACAATATAACAAAAATATTGAGATAAAAGGAGAAAATGCTGATCATCAGCATTTTCTTCTTTTGCCTCAATGTTTTCCCAATTCTTTTCTATTGAGGACGCAAAAACTTACGATATTCTTAGCTGCGAACATACCGGTATTTAGTAAAACGCACTTTCGCCTTTTTTGTCTACGGAAAAAAATGAACGTAAGTTCGTTGATAAAACGGGGCCCAGGTCTTGTTTGGAAAAGAGTTAAGCCTCTCTTACAACCGGTCGCACGTGCTCCTGCGTGCTGTCTGTGTGCGGTCTGCGTCTAAAACGTACGTTTAGTCGTGCGATGCACGCACGTACAACGTACGATTTTGATGGACGCAAACACGACGCAGTCTGCACGCAGCAAAGAATAGACCGGACAATTCTTTGAGGCGCTCTTACAACCCGTCGTGCGTCTTTATAAATCGTGCGATTGTGCAGTTTTAAAACGCACGATTTAAAAAGACGCACGACGGGTTGTAAGAGAGGCTTTAGCTGCTACATAAACATGGAACGTAAATCACCATCCTGTCTTTAATTCAGGCATTTCCAACCACAATTCAGTCGAACAAGTTAAAAAATACCGTAGCTTAATGTTATACCAGCTATAGTTACGCCGTTTTTGACCGCAATCATCTATTTGCTCTGTAAAACTATACTCTTCTAACATGTTCTTACAGTTGCGAAAAAAGTTACAAAAACTGGTATGACAAAAACAAAAATACATTTTAAACTGGTATATCTGCGAAAGTAAAACAGTAACTTGCGAAAATTAAAATGGGATAAAAACAGGAGTGGTTGACAAAGTTAGCACCAACCAATCTCTGAAATGTGACATTGTGAAAACACGCGTTTCATACTATTATGAGAAAAACTGAAATAATATTTCGTTTATGTAATATATTGTGCACTAACATTAATCTGGGGTGCCTGCATAATATTTTATGTAATGAACACATAAAGCGGCGATGTCAGAAGTTCTATTAACTGCATAATCACGCCAAGCCCGGATAGCTCAGTCGGTTACGTCGGAGTCTGTCAATCCAGGGGTCTCGAGTTCGAACCCCGGCTCGGCCAGTATCCATTCTGACATTTGACAAAAGTCATTTGTCTCTCACCAATGGGTGTGAATCATCTATTTGAGAGAGCAGCTGGAGGCTCGGTTTGGATATTGTGGTTGTACTGGTGCGAGAAATACCAGGAACCCACGATTAGGTGCTCCAGCCGCCGCGATATGACCCTGGTAGTTGAAAACGGCGTAAAACCCCAATAAACTCAAACTCAAACTGCATAATCACATGCCTAAGACAAAAAGGTTGTCCTCGGCTCATTTTAGGGCACTATCCACTTGAATTGTTGCTATTACAGTATTTTTCCAGTCAATTTCTAAGAAATCCTTATATTATTGTTTTATGCCTACTATTATTGTACTGTGTTTTTGTGGCCAATCACCGGTCGTTGCCATTGCACGTGGGATGCTTTGCTCAGAATTGGGTCAGAGTCTCCATCTGGCATAAAGAAACCGGCTGAGGTGTTGCTATTTTTAGTAAAAAATTGGAACCGTGTCTGTGTGTATATGTTACAGTAAGATTGTGAAATCAGGGATTTCGCTACTCTCTTAAGAACAGAGCACATTATCTCTACATTCCATTTCGATAGAATGAGCTCTGTTCTCGCGGGGTCATTTCACGTCTAATCTCGGGGCCTTGGCGGGATTTCAGTGTCCAATCGTTGGCTATACACAACAAAACAATTTAAAAAGCTGATACAAACTTTCATTGGCTGACGCTTCAAATTACCGGCTTCAGCCAAAAATAGAAGCGACGTAATGTATACGTAATCAAACAAGATCAAACTGAATGATTTTGATTCGATAATTCAAATGTTACCGGCTTCAGCCAAAAATAGAAGCGACGTAATGTATACGTAATGATCATGCAAGATAAAACTGAATGATTTTGATTCTATAATTCAAATGATGCGCTATAATTAGATTATGACGACCAAATAGGCTGTTGGCGTACCGAAAACTGCAGAGGTCATATTTGATGGTTTAATCAATAGGCCTCGGCATGGAGAGTAGGATTTCGCGAAATAAATAAAACTTTCAGGAAATTCGTGAAATTCCCATTTCACTTAGTAATTTCACGAAATCACTAAAATATTTAGGGATTTCCTGAAATTACTGGAAAAATGCCTCAGTTATTTCATGAAATCCCTAGATGCCCTTACTTTATATCATAAATAAAATACAGTGTTTTCAAAAACCCATTGCTTGCCACCGGAAGCAGCTCATAGGTACGGACTAAAACGAAAATTGAAAGGTGTCAATTTCCCTTTATTAAACAAACCATTATCCGAACATCATGGTTTTGGGGAAAGGTTCAACTATACTCAATTCAAAGTGTCTCGACACTCGCTAATACAACATGGCCATTGTATAGTTTATATCCTTTCTCAGTGACAAAATTCTAAAGTGTTGTACCCTGAAATGCTCTCTAGATGACAAAGGGGAGGGGGATGCAAACAAAAATTTGATAGTTATACAACAGGGAAGTTTGATGAAAAGAGAAAATGCTGCTAATCAAAAGTTTCTTCATTTGCCTAAATATTTTTTCAAACACTACCATAAAGGACGTCAGGTGTGGCATGGGAAATTGTTAACAAAACATTGTCATTGCACCGTATTAACTATATAATAAAGTAATACTTGAAATTAAAGTAAGTCAATATTTTAACAAAAACCATTGATCGACAATTGATTGTATTCAACAATGTTTACCAATGAGAAGATCGGTCAAAGAAAAGTTATTTTTACCTTTTTCTAGACGATAAAAATTAACTTTTTTCCGAACAACAAATTTTTAGACAAATTACATACGTTTGAGTTATTAATCAGTGACAAAATATTGACTTTCAAGTATTTTTAAACCATTTTCCAAACAAGACCTGGTTTTGGGACCCATTGAGTTAAAAGGAGAAAATGAAGATAGTCAATATTTTCTCATTTTGCCTCAATATTCAGTGTGCTATTTCGGACACACGTATTTCTTTAATAAAATCCATTTTGACATCTGCAGAAGCTTTCAAATTGGGAAACCCCAAAATTTTGTCATTTTGGAAAGAGTAAAGGTTATGAGGAAAATTACGATGTAACCTTGAGACGAACCGACTACTTTGTGATTAACCCTCTCCAAATGACAAAATTTTAGGGTGATCCACTTCCAAAACTGCCACAAATGACAAAATGGGTGTTAATAAAGATAGGATTTGTGTGAAATAGGCCACAGAAAATATTGAGACAAAAGAAGAACCTGCTGGTTATCAGCAGTTTCTTCTTTTGTTTCAATGTTTTCCCAAACCTTTTCTGTCAGGGACGTCAAAACCAGGTCTTGTTTGGGAAAGGGTTAACCCTCTCCAAATGGCAGTTCTTAGGAAGTCATTAACCGTAGAAAATAACAGTTACTGCGTTAGATTTGTTCGAAAGCAAATCCTAACCTATAGGGAGTGAATATTTTCCCTTAAGGTTAACAGACCCTAAAAAGTCCACCACTTTCTAGCCATAAGAAATGCATCAAATTACACACACACTTGTAAACACACTTCACACAAGTTGATTCACTGTGCAAGATTTCAAGATTATGCTTTAAGAAGAAAATAATTTACAAATATTATTTCACTCTTTATCCACATGCAAGGGAGGTAATTTTGAACGTTTTTGTCAAATATTTCCATAAGTATGCATTAAATCAAATTTCTGAACCGTTCAAAATGCTTACATTTATATTTGGAATGGAAATTTAGCACCGTTTTGGAATTACTGGTACTTTTTATACTTCGCTTCTGGGTATTTGGTGCTTTTGAGGGGCTGGATGCCTTAAGGCAGTCCACCCCTTATGAGATTCACGTGATATCGGAATTTTTCGTGCTACGTCGTAAGCATTCGTAGCCAATCGTAACTGCTCAGGCGTTGTCGTGATCTCATCATCCCTCGGATGTATTAGGTAGCCATCTTGTACAAATTTTGTCCAAATTGATCCGCAAGCACAACGCCGAAAGCAGATCGCACAACTGTTTAGGCTGAGACTACATCGGGAAAATCTTTGAAGAAAAAAAAAACAGAAATCGATAACATCCCTATGGCGTGTGGAACGTTGCAAAATTCGATAAATATTTTTATGTGATATAATTTTATATTTATATTCTATATATTTTTTTATTTATATTCTAAAAATATTTTTATGTGATATAATTTTATATTTATATTCTATAATTTTTATTTATATTGTATATTTTTTATTTATGTTCTTTATTTTTTATTTATGTTCGATAACGCGAAAAAAATTTATGTGATATAATTTTTTATTTATATTGTATATTTTTTTTATTTATGTTCTATATTTCTTATTTATATTCGATAACGCGAAAAAAAATTATGTGATATAATTTTTTATTTATATTCTATATTTTTTATTTATGTTCTATATTTTTTATTTATATTCGATAATAGTGCGAAAAAAAATTTATGTGGTATAATTGCATCATGGGATACTAGTAGACTGGGTTCCAGACTGATCATTTTTCCCTCCTTTACTTTCTCCGGTCCAAAGATCAATATCAACACGATCAAAAACGGATGCCGCGATATCTAACGGGTATTGATTTTTTATGCGCTATCTTATTGACCAAATTGTATATTGACGACTGAACCCAGGCTAGATACTAGTGACATTTGTAACAAACGATTTGATTGGACAACGGTTTTCACAACAAAGACGGCTGCCCCCACAAGGTGTGTAAAACATGCTGTCGTCTATCTAAAAATTTGTTCGCATAATATAGGGATAGGATCACACACTGTCACTGTCTTTATCACTCTGAAGCACAGGTGTCTGACAAGCGTCTGTCTGTCTGTCTGTCTTTAGGTTTATTTATAGCTGTCACCGCTTTTGAATATGGGGCCACATGTCGGAGAGAAAGGGATTCGGATACAGAACAAGCCCCTGCTGGTTCTTTTACATAATTGATGGGTAGGCACATACAAACAATAATATCTTGACTAATTCTTCATATAATTTAATTAATATGGTACCAAATTAAAGTTATGAAAATACTGTTTAACAATTATGCTAATTACCTAGAATTTGCATATTCATGAGTATTTATTCAAATGCTGAAATTTGATTGATTTTGTTCGAATTTTGGCAAAAATATGCATTTTGTTGAATATTCATGAATATGCAAATTAGGTCATTAGCATGTTTTTATTGCACATTAAACGGTATTGTTTTTCAGGTTGGTGAAATTTCCCGATCGGGCAATATTGCCCGATCGGGAAATTTCACCAACCTATTTTAGCTTTAATTTGATCAGATGCCATATTTGTTAAATTATATGAAGAATTGGCGAAGAGATGATATACATATTTATTGCCTCTTTGGTTTCAGACATGTCTTTGTGTCCTTGCATCCACAAGGCGAACGGCTGTCTTTTCCATGCGCGGACAACTCACTCAGTCTGGCATCACTACAGTCAGTCTTCCCCCAGGCCACTGGACTAAAACACTTTCAAAACAGCATCTGGGAAATGGTTCCAGTAGAGGCGGGAAAGTTCCATCTTCCATCAGGAATAGAGCAGTTCACTGCAATTTCTGGGAGCCTAGGTAAAGTAGAGTCACACTGACAGATCTATGTTCAGATTTTGTTAACCCATTACCACACAGTGACTCCTTTTGACTCCCGACAAGATAATGGCTTTGGAAAACATTGTGAAAAATGAAGAAATTGCTTGTCACAAGCAATTTCTTCATTTACCACAATGTTTTCTACGTAAAAAGACAGAATAATTTAAAATTCCATTCATTTGAAATTGTCGTCTGCATCATCTTTGAATTTGGACTAGTCTAAAAATTTGCCGTTTGGTAATGGGTTAATACAGTATGTGTGCACAACATTCTTACCCGATTGGCATGAAATGTATGTACATGAAGTGTCTTTTTATGCCCCCATTACTTAATGTGGGGGCATATAGATTTGCTTTTGTCTGTCCGTCCGCCCAGAAAGTTTGTCTGGGGCATAAGTCCAAGACTATTCAAGGTACTGACTTGAAACTTCACAGTTGGATAGATCCAGGGTTCTCCCCAGAATAATTTGAAGCCGTAGTGGCAAATTATAAGTATTGGTAAACATTGAAATGCATTGTGTTCATGCAAATGATAGTGAATAAAACCAAAACTGGAAAAGAAGAAACTGCTCAGTCTGAGCATTTTTTTCCCATTATGTTTTTATACGGAATTATTACATTTTATATCATAAGAATCCATTAATTATCACTTTTTGACATTAAATGCTTAAAAATCCCCCTATCTGGTGACCCTTTTGAAGGAATTAAGCTGTAGGGGTACTTTTGAAGCTGTAGTGGCATTACACTAATTCACATGAAGCTGTTGTGGGGCCGATACAGCTTATTAGGCTGGGGAGAACACTGAGATCTCATAGTGGAGAAGTGCAGTGCACAAGAACCATAACTCTGCTCTTCATAATTTTGGAGTTATTGCCCTTTGTTAATTTGTCAACGGAAAGTTTGTCTGGGACATAAGTCCAAGACTATTCAAGCTACTGACTTGAAATCGATCTCATACTGGAAAAGTGCAGTAAACAAGAGCCATAACTCTGTTCTTCATAATTTTGAAGTTATTGCCATAATTGCCCTTTGTTTTTTTTGTCGATAAGAAAGTTTGTCCGGGCATAAGTCAAAGACTATTCAAGCTACTAACTTGAAACTTCACAGATGGATAGATCTCATACTGGAAAAGAGCAGTGCACAAGAACCATTACCCTGCTCTTCATAATTCTGGAGTTATTGCCCTTTGTTGTTTTTAGTCCATCATTCTAGACAAAGCTGCTGGGTGCGGGCATCCGTGTCCTATGGACACATTTCTAGTTATGTTTTGCTACACTGCTTGTTTAAATAATGCTCTTGGTGATACAAAGTCATGCTTTTATGATACATAAGAACTTACATATAAATATAGGGAACAGGCTTACAATGTAGCAGGTATTTCCTATGGGAATAAATATTTTGCAAAATTGGTAGTTTCTTTCTTCTGCTGATTCAGTTTTTGTGTTTCAGCAAAACCAGGGTCAATTTAACTGACGATTACAGAATTAATCTAACCTATATTGAGAAAGTTTGTGCTGTTTCAGTGTAAATATTACAACAAATGTCAATAATTTGTGCACAATATATAAGGCCCATAGGAATATTTGTTATAGGCAAGTCTTACTGCATTTGACCTAGATCTTCACCAAAGGCTAGTTTTCCATTGTTGTGTTACTTGTATTGAATTTTTTAGGTCAAGCCCGTCAACTTGTGTCATCTGGAACATCATTGGCATCACAGATCGCTGCTTCTTTCAGATCAGCCGCACATCCTACTACTGGTAGACCCTTAAATAGAAGCTTTACTGCCAAAAAACCGAAAAAGGACACACGTAAAAAAAAAAAAAGCTTACAAAGTTGTCTTCATAAAGGAGTGTGATTTACCCGTCCGCTACTCAAAGGATCAGACACTAATTGAAGGTATGGTAGAAGTCGGCGAGGACGATGATGAAAAAACTGTGAAAGACCATCTTAAAACACTTATTGAAGGGGCCAAGTCAAATTTCAGGGACTTAATGATACTGACCTACAACTCAAAACAGCTGTCACAACCCCATTATGTTCCTGGGTTCGAGTGGAATGGAAAAAGTATCAAGGCTGTTGTTGGGCAAGGAAAGCTGTATGTCATGGTGATGGGATACCAGGTAAGATTTTATCTCTTATGGTTACATGATACACAGTCGACGGAGCCAAAATTCTATGAAGCTCAAACCGCTTTATTTTGCATTTAAACATGATGACTCTAGTGAAAGAATGGTTCAATCCTAATAGACCTTTTATACCCAAGTATACCCAAACAATTAAGGCCAATTAATGTTAACAAATTCGCTTATCTTTTCATATTAGAAATAAAATAGAACACATTTGTTCATTGTAAATGCTGAATTTTACCACTCAGTGTCTTTCTAATGATGAATAACTGACCACTCAGGCCTACGGCCTTCGTGGTTGATTAATCCGCACCAGAACTCCACATCGTGGTAAAATTCGCATTTACCATGAACAAACGTACTCTATTTTATACTTTTCCTCACAACCAACGACATACAAAATGCTAAACAGCATTGCCTGAACCAAATTTGCTGACAATGTGGGCATGGCTTTCATATTTTTTCTTGGTCTATTAGCATATAAACGAAAAATTTTGACCAATCAAATTGCAGCATTTTGCATAATTCAACGGAAATTAAATTATATAGGAATCACACCGTCCATCTGTCGGTACTTCCATCTGTCTGTTCCTCTGTCCATACATTCTTGTAAGCACAAGTACTCTCAAACACTTGTGCAGAAATTCATGAAATTTCACACTTAAAATGTGCAGGAAGTAAGGATTTTACAGTTCCTTGATTCTTGCAAGAGTGATGACCCTTGTTGTGTTCTGTTATGGCTGCCACTCATAAAAAATATATCAATATAGAGTTGTGCAGTGCACAAGAATCATAACTCTTCTCTTTCTTATATTTGAGTTATTGCCATTTGTTTGACATATATTTGAGAAAAAAAGTTGAAAATATTTTTCTAATTTTGAATACTTTGCCATACATAAAGGATGATGACATGGATGATGACATGTTGCCGCCATTGAACCTTCCCCCATTTGCTGGAACTGCACAAGGAGATGTAACTGTACCTGTAAGTATATAATAAATGTATTACATGACCATCGATTTTGCCTATATTAACCTCATGTGAGGGCGACATAACAATCCAACTCCCTCAGTATGTTGATAAAAAAATATCCACATGAAAACCCAGTGAATGCTATTTTTGTCAGCCAATCAAATGATGGCGAGTTGTTATTATTTCTTTAATTTGACGTCATTATAATGATGTCATTTCATAACGTAAGAACGACAACTCCATGTCACCCAGTACATGTATTAAAGTTGTGCTTTTCAATACTGTCAAACACATTTTTACTCCGTATTGGTAAGTGTATTGTTCGTCATGGTGCAATGACATGTATCACATAATTTCTCAGATAGTAAATCATTTTTTCTTACACTACTCAGTTTTATGCATCATTCCAGCACGAGGAGCCATCATCTGCAGAGCAACAGGCACACACGACAGCCACTACAACACAGGCACCGACTGGGGCACAGCAGGGTCTGGACTATACAGATGCGGGAACACCTACAGTCCAGTTTCGGGCACGGAGATCTTTATCACTGGTGAGCTTATTTCTATACTGCTTCACAACTGTTTATGCTTTTAATCAATCATTATATGTTACTGAAAATGTAATGCTTCAAGTAATTTTATGCTCTAAGGTTTTGTCCCCCTTCCCCTTTTAAGTGTCATGTGAGAGCAAAGGTGCAAGAACTAGTCAAGCTTCTAACATGAAACTATACAGGAAGATACATCTCAAAGTGAATGAGTGCCGTGCACCCTTAACTCTCCTCCTTATATTTTTTGAGTTAATGGCCTTCGTTATTTTTCTTTCTTTATGTTCTTTGCTGCACCATAAGCAGAGGTGGATAGACCTCGTAGTGGACAAGTGTAGTACAGAAGAACCCTAACTCTCCTTTTGAAAATGATATCATTTTTCTGTATTTGGTGAACACCTAATCGAGAAACTACTTCTCTGTCATCAAGAATTATTGGGGAGGATCACCCAGTTCTACTGGCTCTTACCAATATGCCACAGAGACCCTCTTTACACTGAGTGTTAGGATTATGTCCACAAAATAATTTATATGTAGGCAAGGTCACACAGTATGTGCCTTTGACCTCAGTATTTTAATGTTTAGCTCACACACATATATACACAGGGTGCCCACTGGTCAGGGAAAAGTCAGTGAAAAATGTATTTTCTTCAAGGTCAGGGAAAAGTCAGGGAATTTTGAAAAATGGTCAGGGAAATCTGAAAAGCTTAAAAAGTCAGGGAAAAGTCAGGGAATTTTGAAATTTTCTTTTGCTCAAACAAAACAAGTAGAGAAAATGAAATAAAGTTAAACAGATAATCATAGCTACAGCAGTTTTCGGGTTTTGATTAACAAACCAGTTGTTCTTTTAAACATGACTCTGCACTAATCATTTTATCATTTTAATGTTGAATACAGGCTTAACATTTTAAATGGATCTTCTATTGAAATCTAAAGCTCTTAGGGCTAAATCTGTAAGCAAGAGGAAAGAAGCTGACAGTGAAGAGAAGAATATTGAACATCTTCAGAGAAGGTTGAAGAAATATTGATACTAAGAGGGTAGTTACATTACATGGTGTGGTATATGTATTAATACTGGCACAGCTGCAAGGACTGTGCACCATTTGGTTTTAACTGCTTTTGAGTTTGATGATGAGTATAACATGATTTAGTTAGATTTAAGTCATCTATGCCTTCTCCTTCCAAATCACTTCTAAAGATATTATCATTGTCCTCTTTTAAGTGACATTTTGATGTCAAGTGAATAGAGCCCTCAAATATATCCATTATCACCTGTTTCCTACAAACATTCATTAGTTGCACTTGTACCTGATTGATAGACAATCAATTTTAGCACTAAACTGGTTTTAAAATGTTCTAAAGTTGCAACAATTGAGCATGCAATATGTCAAAAATGTACATTAAATTGTGCTAATGATAAACTGTTCACACATGCACAGAGGTATCCATTTTGTCAAGAAAATGACTGAAAATAACTAATAAACAGGATAATATTTTAAGTGAAGATAAATGTGAAAGGCTATCAGTGCAGGAAATTTTGATTGGAAAGTATCTAGATAAGTAAGGGCCTTATTAATTGGTCAGTTAATAACTTAATATCTAAAATGGAAAAAAAATTGGAGTGGAAGCAAATCTGTCCTTTAAACACCTTTCATGAGAATGATGCTCACAGACAGTTGTTCGAAACAGTTTAAGTAAGTCAAAGTAGTATTTCTCATTTTCTCTTATGTATTGAGATGTTCAATTTAATTTTAAAGTGTAAGTCATAACTTCAACCATAAGTATTAACATTTCAATTGTTGTCAAAGAAAGTGTATTTAACTGATTCAAGCAGGACAAATTATCTTTTCTCTTCATCATGTATAAAAAGTTGAGCATTTTTAGGATTCTACTAATACGTGTAAGTTCAACAATCACATTTGAATTGTTATTGTAAGAAATCTTGATAAATAGCAGATGGCTCGTACGGCTTTCTGGGAGAATGAGACCGTTTAGCGCGAAAACAGGTCAGGGAAAAATGAATTTTGGTCAGGGAAAAGTCAGTGAAAAGTCAGGGAATTTTATTCCAGATGAAGGGTGATCTCTGATCAGGCGGCATGTAGCTTTTGCCCTGTCTGTTTGTCCATGCCTTTTTCTAGGCTTCCCATCGGTCCGAATATCTGACCCTTCCCAATCTAAAAATGTCAAAATAATTCCCAATCTCAAGTGTTGGCCTTATTAGTGTTACAAATTTACTAATTTTTGACGTTAAAATTTCCTATTTTCTCTCAAATTTCACTAATATACGACACAAAAAATCCCAATTTCAGGTAGGGTCTTTATTTCAAAAGTAACAGATAAAAGCCTGTTGTCCAGCTGTTAGTGAGCAATTTTAACACCTTTCATATCTTTGTTTTCTGCAGAAATTACCGTCTATCAGGGTGCCCACTGGTCAGGGAAAAGTCAGGGAAATTTGCATTTTCTTCAAGGTCAGGGAAATGTCAGGGAATTTTGAAAAATGGTCAGGGAAATCTGAAAATCTTAAATAGTCAGGGAAAAGTCAGGGAATTTTGAAATTTTCTTTTGTTCAAACAAAACAAATAGAAGAAGATGAAATAAAGTAAAACAGATAATCATAGCTTTGGCATTTTTCAGGTTTTAATTAACAAACCAGTTGTTCTTTTATACATTACTCTGCACTAATCAATTTAATGTTGAATTAAGACTTAACATTTGAAATATATCTTCTATCGAAATCTAATGCTCTTAGAGCTAAATCTGTAAGGAAGAGGAAAGAAGCTGACAGTGAAGAATATTGAACATCTTCAGAGGAGGTTGAAGAAATATAATATATGGTGTGGTATACATGTGTATTAATACTTGCACAGCTTCAAGGACTCTGCACCATTTGGTTTTAATTGCTTTTGAGTTTGATGATGAATGTAATATGATTTAGGTCAAATATACCATCTCCTTCCAAATAACTTAGATATTACCATTGTCTTCTTTCAAGTGACATTTTGATGTCAAGTGAATAAGGTCAAATATGCCATCTCCTTTCAAAAGATAAATGTGAAAGACTATCAGTGCAGGAAATTTCGATTGGAATGTATCTAGATTAGTAAGGGCCTTCTCAATCGGTCAGTTAACATTTAAAATGGAAAAGGTTAGAGTGGAAGCAAATTTGTCCTTTAAACACCTTTAAGAATGATGCTCAAAGAGAGTTGTTAGAAACAGTTTAAGTAAGACTCAGACTGAAGCAGTATTTCTCATTTTCTGTTATGTATTGAGGTGTTCATTTCAAAGTTCTAGTCATAACTTCAACCATAAGTATTAACCCATGTAAGTTCAACCATCACATTTGAATTGTTATTGTAAGAAATCTTCATAAAAAGCGGATTGATCGGACAACTTTAGGGGGAGAATGAGGTCGTTTCGCGCGAAAAAAGGTCAGGGAAAAATGAATTTTGGTCAGGGAAAAGTCAGTGAAAAGTCAGGGAATTTCATTCCAGATGAAGGGTGGGCACCCTGGTCTATATATACTCTTTATTTCCCTTTTTATGCAATATTGTTTTTGCCCTGTCTGTCTGTCTGTATGTATGTCAGTATGTCTGTTTGTGAACAACTTTAACATTGGCAATAAATTCTGCACTGTTACAGGTATAGATTTCGAACTTGCATGCATGTACAACTCATGAAGACGCATATTTTGATTGGTCACATTTCAAGGTCAAAGGTCAGCTTTAAAGGTCAAATTTATAGGTTAAAGGCAATAGCTTTTGAGCTGGAACAGATAGACTTCTTACTGGGTGTGCATATACAACTCATAGAACTTCACATTTTGAGTGGTGAAATGTCAAGGTCACGCTGCAATGTCAAGGGTCAAATTTATAGGTCAATTTAACAAAGGCAGTAACTTTTGAGCCTTAACAAATAGGAATTTCATACTATGCATCCATGTACATCTCATGGAGCTGCACGTTTTGAGTTGTGATATGTCAAGGTCAAGGTCACCCTTCAATGTCAAAGGTCAAATTTATAGGTAATTTTAACATAGGCAGTAACTTTTGAGCTTTAACAGATAGGGATTTCATACTAGGCATGCATGTACAAGTGATATATCAAGGTCACCCTTCAAGGTCAAAGGTCAAATTTATAGGTCAAATATTAGGCCAGATAACCAATCTTGGGGCATAGTGTTTCACAAAAACATCTTGTTCAAGGACATACATACTACATGGTACCCAGTACATACATGTGCAAATATTGTTGGGACTGAATCAAGCATGAGAGAACATACATGTACTTGCATTTGTTAGTAAATAGCGATTAAACTAATATTATTAGGAAATACAGAAGAAAAGTACATACATACATACATGTATGAATTAAGCATACACTCCCATGACAATTTATTTTATATCATTTTTGAAAAGCTGAACGTTCAATATGGCATATAGCATGCGTGACTGTCACATTACACTGAAGTTCAATGTGCTCTGGATACCTGCAACAACTTTTTAACATTGAATTTTTGTATTTCATAGAGGCGAAGAAACTCACAAACACCTGCAGATAGGTAAATTATGTTGAGTTAACAGTTAATTGTTTTTCTTCAGTGCCTGGCCTGGCCCTGACGTTTGTCACTGAGCGTTCCAAGGCGGTAGCCCTGTTGTTTATGTGCGTCCATTGCTAGGTTCTATGTTCGCTGTTTGTCTGGCTTTGTGGCCACGTTCGTGCATGCTGCAGTTCCTTTGGGTTTTCTGTTTCTTATTATGCCCCCTTTCGAAGAAAATGGGGGTATATTGTTTTGCAAGTGTCGGTCGGAAGGTCGGTCGGTCAGTCGGTCGGTCGGTCGGTCCGTACGTCGGTCCGTATGTCCGTAGACCAAACCTTGTCCGGAGCATAACTCAAAAAGTATTAAAGGTAGAATCATGAAACTTCATAGGTGGATAGATCTCATAATGGAGAGGTGCAGTGCACAAGAACCGTAACTCTGCCAATCAAATTTTTGAGTTATTGCCCTTTGTTGATTTTATAACTTGATTCTTGTCCGGAGCATAACTCAAAAAGTATGTAAGGTACAATCATGAAACTTTACAGGTGGATAGATCTCATTGTGGAGAGGTGCAGTGCACATGAACCGTAACTCTACTGATCAAATTCTTTGAGTTATTGCCCTTTGTTGATTTTCAAATTTGATTCTTGTCCGGAGCATAACTCAAAAACTATGTTAGGTAGAATCATGAAACTTTACAGGTGGATAGATCTCATTACGGAGAGGTGCAGTGCACAAGAATCGTAACTCTGCTAATCATATTTTTTGAGTTATTGCCCTTTGTTGATTTTCAAACTTGATTATTGTCCAGTGCATAACTCAAAAAGTATGTAAGGTAGAATCATGAAACTTTACAGGTGGATAGATCTCATTATGGAGAGGTGCAGTGCACAAGAACCGTAACTCTGCCGATCAAATTTTGTGAGTTACTGCCCTTTGTTGATCTTATAACTTGATTCTTGTCCGGAGCACAACTCAAAAAATATGTAAGGTAGAATCATGAAACTGTACAGGTGAATAGATTTCATTATGGAGAGGTGCAGTGCACAAGAACCGTAACTCTGCCAATCAATTTCTTGGAGTTATTGCCCTTTGTTGATTTTTACACTTAATTCTTAACCTTGCCTATATCTCATGTCCTTTTACACATACAGCCTTGATATCTCACACATAGATACCTCCTATCAACATCGTTCACATTTTACCATGACCTTGGACCTTGTGACCTTGACCTTGTAGTTTGACCTACTTTAAAAAAAATTAAACCAGGCATATATCTCATGACCTTTTACAAATACAGCCTTGATATTTCACACATGGACACATCTTACCAAGACCTTTCACAATTGACCATGACCTTGGTTTTTGTGACCTTGACCTTGGAGTTTGACCTACTTTTAAAAAACTTTAACCTGGCCGATATATCATGTCCATTTACACATACAGCCTTGATATTTGACACATGGAAACCTCCGACCTATACCTATCACATATGACTATGACCTTGGACCATGTGGCCTTGACCTTGGAGTTTGACCTACTTTAAAAAAATAAACTGGGCCTATATCTTATGTGCTATTACACATACGGCCTTGGTATTTCACACATGGACACATCTTACCAAGACCTTTCACATTTGACCATGACCTTGGACCTTGTGACCTTGACCTTGGACTTTGACCTACTTTAAAAAAAAACTTTAACCTAGCCCATATATCATGTCCTTTTACACATACAGCCTTGATATTTGACACATGGACACCTACGACCAAGACCTTTCACATTTGACCATGACCTTGGACCTTGTGACCTTGACCTTGGTGTTTGACCTACTTTAATAATACATTAACCTGGCCTATATTTCATGTCATTTTACATATACAGCCTTGATATTTCACACATGGTCACTTCCAACCAAGATATTTCACTTTTGACCATGACCTTGGACCTTGACCTTGGAGTTTGACCTACTTTTAGAAATATTTAACCTAGCCTTTATCTTATGTCCTATTACACCTACAGCCTTGATATTTCACACATAGACACCTCCTACCAAGACTTTTCACATTTGACCGTGACCTTGAATATTGCAACCTTGACCTTGGAGTTTGACCTACTTTTAAAAAGACTGAAACCAGGCATATATATCATGTCCTTTTACACCTACAGCCTTGATATTTCACACATGGACACCTCCAACCAAGACATTTCACATTTGACCATGACCTTGACCTTGGTATTTGGCCTACTTTGAAAAACTTTAACCTGGCCTATTTTTCATTTTACTTTTACATATACAGCTTTGATATTTCACACATAGACACCTCCTACCAAGACCTTTCATATTTGACCATGACCTTGGACCTTGTTAACTTGACCTTGGACTTTTACCTACATCAAATGTAGGCCCTTGAGGGGGCATATATGTTTTACAAACATCTCTTGTTTTACTTTTGTTCTGTTGCCTGCGTTGCATAGCAGACACATAGGAATTACTTTGTCCGTCGTTGTCGACCAACCAAGACTTTACAAGTAGGTGAAAGGAGGCGAGGGTAAGGTCGTGCTTTAACTGCCTTATTTTTCTCAGTGGATTTATACCATTCCATAATACATGTATATCTTTTGAGAGTTATTAAGACCATTGTAGCCACAACTAATTGTTTTGATTATTTTACTCTGAAATTATGTAATGCATCTTTAAGGGCTAGGTCAACATGGCCTGTACTGGTCAATTCATTCTGAGGGCAGGCAACACAAGTGTTCAGTGGAACATCACTCTAACGGGAGATAGATCACTGTGTTGTAAGTTGTACGTTAGATTTGTGTGGTTTGTACGGAAGTTTTGAGTGGTCAATCAAAGATGGCGTCGGTGGAAAATCGTTAGAGGTAGGTGTCTTAGTTTTTCGTCGATAATTTCCTTAAATGGCCGTATCTTGTCTTGATACTGATATCATTGTACAGGAGAAATGTATACCTATTCACGGTGCTATATAGCCAAGTACCAGTGTTGTCATATCGTACTCAGTCGCTGTGCAAAGACAGCCCAACACGGAAAACTTTTTTCGAAGCGAGAAAGTTAGTCTTTTCAGGATGATTACATAGTAAACAGCGAACTAGGGAACAAACTATTGCTCTAACTTGGATGTTTTTAACATGCTCTTTTCTATGGTTACCGTTATTTTACACATAAATGTCTAGAATGACCACAAACGCTGTGTTTACTAAATGGCCAAACAACGGTGTAGTCACAGTGAAAATATGCGGACACAACGGTGCAGTTTCTGTGTTATCTGTACGGTGTAGTTATTATTTTCACAACAAATTGTGAACGGTGTAGACTTGGTATGTTGTATAGGGCGAACTAGCTCTAACAGATAGCAGATCATCTGCACATCTGTTTCATCTGCACATCTGTTTTATCTCCCTCAAATACTTTGGTCTTAGAAAACTCAGATCTCTCCCTTGATGAAAACGCCGCCATCCTCAAAGTAAACGAAAACAAAAGTTAAGGAAATATGTTTTCTCTTTTCTTCATTCACCTAAGCCTTAAACAGTTCAATGTATGTTTGATTTAATTTTCGGAAGACATTTTTGTTATTTGTGATTGAATAAACATCTGACGGAAATGATAATCACAAGGAATACCATCACAAAATATCAAACAAGACATACGATAACCGTCATTTTGAAGCCATGTTAAGCGCAACGGCAAATTTCTTGTTCATCCGTTCATTTGATTTGTAGATTCGAAATTTCGGCTCTGGCTTTGAATTTTTCTTTGTAACTGTTTTAATTGGTTATTACAACCAATTCTTGTAATTAATGAAATGATTTCAACTCATGGAGTATGATAATTATTGATCGAAATGTATTTTGTTTTCAAATTGACCCCTCATTGAAAAGTCTGATTTTACCCAAAATAAAGGATTCAATCAACAAAACATAAATTATAAATAACAAAACATAAATTATAAATTTGTTTCATAACATTTGGGCCTTTTTTTCGTCTTGTTCGACTTAAGTAAATAAGTCTTGAAAATAGAATTCTGGAACTGCAAAATTCATTTTGGAATTTTCATACGTAATGAACTTCTTCTTCAGGACTGACAATTTTCTGACCAAGATTTTTTGGGCCCACTCATAAAATGTAACCATTTGTAATGAAAAAGACAATATTCTATTCGCCAAGACCGTTTGACTATTGGAGTAAAACGCATTGAAGTACTCCCAAGACAGTGTAACTTACACACATCCATAAATAAATGAAATGCAATGTTTTCCATCGAGAGCTGACCTTCATTGACCAAGATAAACAAATACCAAGTTGATCAACGCTTCTCAATGACTTAATCACATCTGGGAACAAACTGTTCATTTCAGCCATTGTTTTCATGTTCTCGTGGGGAAAGAGAAGAGACCCTATCCGTTTCATCTGTTTAGCAAGTCCAATGGAAATATCAGGAATTAAGGTCGGAGCTTTTTGAACGACTTTATGGGGTGTTGAACTTCGTCATTTTTATGTTCAGGACTCATGCATGGAATGGTCCTACTCCGAATGCTTCACAACCTTTTCGAAACTCCCTTCGAAATGACAGTAGTAATAAGTGAACAGCATGGAACTGAAAATAAAAGAAAAAATAAAACAGACGCCGGCAGATTCTTGGTAATTTCTACTATTTGACCCTTACGGAATTGCTTTGACAAATATCAAGGAAACTAGATTCTTTCTCTATTCTGATTAAAGTATATTTTGATTAAAGTATATTTTGTAGACATATTGTCACCTTCTTTGCTGCAAAGCATTTACAAGTCAGTCACATATTAGCATAATTGTTGAAGAATTTCGGTAGTAATTGTAAAACATGATTCCCAGCCGTGAAAACGTTATCATTAAACATAACAATATTATCATTCCAGAAATGATAAGTTCTGTATTACTTCAAGTCTACACCGTTCACAATTGCATTATGTCTACACCGTTCACAATTTGTTATGAAAATATAACCACACCGTACAGATAACACAGAAACTGCACCGTTGTGTCTGCATATTTTCACTGTGACTACACCGTTGTCTGGCCATTTAATAAACACGGTGTTTGTGGGCATTCTAGTCATTTTTGTGTAAAATAACAGTAACCATAGAAAAGAGCATGTTAAAAACATCCAAGTTAGAGCAATAGTTTGTTCCCTAGTTCGCTGATTACTATGTAATCATCCTTAAAAGGACAACCTTCTCGCTTCGAAAAAAGTTTTCCGTGTTGGGCTGTCTTTGCACAACGACTGAGTACGATAGGACAACACTGGTACTTTGATATATAGAACCGTTGATAGGTATACATTTCCCCTGTATAATGATATCAGTATCAAGGCAAGATACGACCGTTTAAGAAATTTATCAATGAAAAACTATGACACCTACCTCTCATGCTGTATTGTTGTCGCCATCTTTGAATGACTGCACAAACCTAACGTACAACTTACAACACAGTGATAGATGTAACCTTCAACTATCTACCTTCCCTCGATATTATCAAAAGCATTGCAAAGATTAATCTGGTCCTGCCATTTGGTTTCCCCCCAGGTTATCGCAGATTTCATAAGAAACACTAACTTGAACAAAATGACAGTTTCTACTATATAAATAAAATCTGAGGGATAAGGGAGATCCCTTGAGAGCATTGAAAACAATGCAAATAAAGAAAATTGCAGTCTCGGTTTTATTGAGACTGATCATGAGCAATAATGGAATAAGCAACATTGCTCACGCCCCCTAGCACCGGCTTAAGCGGTATTCAATTTTCAACAAAATTAGTGAAACAACACTATTAGCCGTAAACGGTTTTGAAGAAAGCAATACAATCCATCAACAAATACTGTTTATGGTTATATTTCCAAACCTCATATATATATGAGGTATGTAGTCAACTCAAATTAGTCAATTACTGTCATTTCAGGGGAACTGAACGTCAAGAGGTGATTGAGGTGATTGATAGTGAAGATGAAGAACTGCAGATGCAAATGGGTCCAAAGAACACTGAAACAGACAATGAGTATGTTTACTGTTATTTGTTTTCTGCAGAAATTGTCATGTAGTTGCTGTATAGTTCAGTAATTTGTTTGGATAATAGAGAAATCTTTAGCCTTCAACTGCATGTCTAAGTTAATGTGGTCAGTAACTCCTAGACATAAATGTAGCTTTGAAGAATTTTTTGTCAATTCTCTATGTTTGCAAAACCGTGTACCTACATTGTATTTGCAGAAGAATTGTTGTAGTGGTAGGTTGTAGTTGTAATGCCAGTATGGTTCCACAGCCGTAAAGTGGTGGTAGGTAAAAAACGGTAGTTCTTGTAGTATTTGTATAAAGTAAAGTTCTTAACAGTTTGTGTTAATGTCCATGTTTACTATACAGGACTGTTCATGGTGCTGAGAGTTTGAAGAATATTCTACAAGGCTTCCAAGATGACACTGTCAGGAGTGATTCTAAAACCAAACTTCTCATTCAGCGAAGTAGAGTTGTTGAAACTGCTTTGAGGGGTCTTGACAGAAAGTCGATGGATTTCAGATCAAGACTCTATATTAAGTTCACTGGAGAGTTAGGACAAGATGAAGGTGGACCCAGGCGTGAGTTCTTCAGGTAACAATAAAACATGGGTATTTTTAAGAATGTATTTTTGTACCCCTTATGATCTCTGGTCGGGGACATGTAGTTTTTACCATGTTTGTTTGTCTGTCTGTCTGTTAGATTGTTAATGTGCAACTTAAACATAGGTAATTCCTTATGTATTACTATGGATACAGCTTTTATATTTGCCATGCATGTACACCTCAAGGAGTTGCACAATTTCATTAGTCACATGTCAAGGTCACCCCCTCAAGGTCGAGGGTCCCTGTCTGGGGATTAGTGTTGGACTAACAAATCTTGTTTTAAAGACAATTTCTATAAACATGTGTTAAAACTGTTTTATTTTCTAGTAAGCAGTGTATTCACCAATTAAGAATAGTAATTTTAAACCAACAGTGAATAACCATTTATTTTTCTAACATTAGTGAGGTCATTAACTTAAACACAATTGCGATGATGTCGTTTCTACACAAGTTGTACTAAAAAACGCATATATTAAACAGAAAATTTACAATTTTGTGACTTATGATTACCCATTATATTTCACTTTCAAAGAAAAAACATGTATAAATATTATGCAAGTTTTGAGTGGTGATATGTCTAGGTCAAGGTCACCCTCCAAGGTTAAGGTCAAATTTACAGATAGATTTAACAAAGGCAGTAACTTTTGAGCTATAACAAATATGGATTTGATACTAGGCATCCATGTACATCTCATGGAGCTGCACGTTTTGAGTTGTGATATGTCAAGGTCAAGGTCACCCTTCAATGTCAAATGTCAAATATATAGGTAATTTTAACATAGGCAGTAACTTTTGAGCTATAACGGGGATTCATTCTAGGGATACATGAACAAGTGATATGTCAAGGTCACCCTTCAAGGTCAAAGGTCAAATTTATAGGTCAAACACTAGGCCAGATAACCAATCTGGGGGCAAAGTGTTTTACAAACACATCTTGTTTATCTTTTTTATTCCTGACTATAGAAGCTTCAGTCAAGTTTAATGATTATACCCCCGCAATAGGAGTCAGTGTGTCTGTGTATTTGTCTGTTTGTGTGTGTGTTTGTAAACAAAAAAAAATTGTGATGCAAACTACTTCTACATTTCTCAATGGATTTTAATGAAATTTTGCACACAAAAGCATTGTTGAATGCAGTTGGTCATAACATAATTTTCACATTGATGGGACCAACAGTTGCAGAGTTATTGCCCTTTATTGTTTTGCACTTTACTCTTAAGACAAGCTCCCGCGGGGGTATTCTCATCATCTTCAGTAATAGCTCTAGTTTGTTTGGGTTTGTGACGATAGTTAATCACTTTGATATATGCATGTAAGTGTATGTGTTTTTCTTGTATAGGCTGATGTTGAAAGAACTGCACGAGTCACGATATTTTGAAGGGCCAGAAGGGGAAAAAATCTTCTCCCATGACTTAATGTCGCTAGAGAAAGGTCACTTTCGATTTATTGGTCAATTGGTAGCCTTAGCCTTGGCTCAGGATGGCCCTGGGCTTCACTTCCTCTCACCAGATCTTTATGATCTTATGGTTGGACAACACACACAAGTAAAGGATGCTGACAAGCTTCTAACAGAAGAAATAAAATCAATGATCAAACAGGTAAGACATGAGAACCCTTTAAACCCTAAACAAGATTTTTTTGCCATTTTGAAGCATTGTTTGTCAAGCCCATATAAGAACGAGGTGAGATATAGTTGTCACAATTGAGGTTCCTTGTTCATCTGTCCAAATTTGGTCGGCTTCATTATTGGCGTAACTGAACCAGTTCACATTACATCAGTCTATGACAAGTTAGTTCAACACTCACATTCAGAGTAATTCACATTCACACTAATCCTATCCTGTAAATCGAGTATTCTGCATTAAACTCGGGGATCTCTCTGAAAAGGTCGTCTTCACTTCGGACAATTTGTGATGTAATTTATGAAAAGAACATATGTACATGTACATGTATATCGTTATGGCCAAGCAATTAACTGTGTTGCAATATTACTAAGGTCAGGATGAAACCTGTTTCTTTGTTAATTATTAACCTGTAAAGCAACAAACAGGTTACAAAATACTGAAGAGGCAGTTCAAACCATAACAATAACAGTTTTATTCCTCACCTAGATCCTACATATACATGTATATCAGCATCCACAATAAACAGTCGAGCCTACTGTTGCTGAACTACTCCTTCAGTCTACCAGCTCCTAGGTCTAAATATACTATTACAGCTTCACTTAGATATTTCTTATTTATAGTATTTCTTTTAACTTAAATGTCTATTCCACAAAGTAACGGATGTTAGATATAAAATTTTCTCTGTTATTTGGAATGATTGAATTTTTATTATGCCCCCGATAGGGAGGCATCATAAATTTGACTTGTCCGTCCGTCCGTCCGTCCGTCCGTCTGTCCGTCCGTCTGTCTGTCCGTCCGTCCGTCATTCCGTCCAAAAACTTTAACATTGGCCATAACTTCCTTATTACTTAACATATTCGCTTCATACTTTACCACAACATTCCTTGGTACATTACCTTTCTGTAGGCACATACTTTGGTGACCTTGACCCCTGGATGACCTTGACCTTGAACATAGATTGGCCATAATTTAAAATCAAAGCGGTGTCGGGGGCATTGTCATCTTACAGTGACAGCTCTTGTTAAAATAATAGGATTCTTCTATATAGTATTTCTATAAAGCTCTACATGTATATACATATACGTGATAGTCTCTGTGATTTTTGGCCCAAATGGCATTTTGGCCGAAATTGAGTTATCAGGGGTTTTTGCATGCAGTAACCTATGGCGTACCAAATGGGTCAAAAGTCTATTTAGAGCGTGCACGCATAAAATATACGCGTCGACGCGTAAATATACGCGTCGACGCATAAAATTTGCGCGAGCAGTTGAAAATTTATGCGTCGACGCGTAAATTTTCAACTGCTTGCGTAAATATACGCGTCGACGCGTATTTTATCTATTAACCAATCAGATCCTTTGTTTCATCCATCAATTTTATGGTTTAAAGGGAAAGGTTTGTAACCGCCTCTCCCATTGGCCAGCCTCGGTTTCACATTTTTTACTACTGCTCGCGTAAAATTTACGCGTCGACGCATATATTTTCAACTGCTCGCATAAATTTTATGCGTCGACGCGTAAATATACGCGTCGACGCATAAAATTTATGCGTCGACGCGTATATTTTATGCGTGCACGCTCTTTCTAGACTTTTGACCCATTTAGTACGTCATAGTAACCATTGAAGAAGGCAGTTGTATAATTTTGTTGATTTCAAACTTTAAATGCTGAATTTCTGTAGTTAAAAATTGATTTTATAATACCTTTATTAACCAAAAGTCACCTTTGACGTGGTTTTTGTCCCAAATGATGTCGACATGATTTGGGCCAAAAATCACGCGAGACTATCACATACATGTAGCTCTGTTACATACTAGTATTTAAATTCAAATAAATTATGGAAGCAGCTCTGTAAGCAGCTCCATGTTGTTTCTCATTTGACATTTTTAGCACTGGTACTTCCTTGCCATTGAGCTAGCTTTAATGGCGATGGGGTACAGTGTCGGACTGTCAGGCAGGAGGTTCCAGGTTCGAATCCCGCCAGGGACGGGATTTTGCCTGTTATATATAATATAAAGATTGAAAACTGGCTGAGTGAAGTACTTAAAATATTATGATGTGTTTACTTAAGCTGAGAGATGCAGACGATGCAGCGAAAGAGGATGCTTTTCTCTCCATGTATGGGGATCAGCTGTTAGATCTTGGGGTACCAAATGTCTACAGAATGGCCAGAGGGGAAAAAGAAGTGTTAGTGGAGCTTATACAAAAACATCACATATACTACAGGTATGGGCTCATAATTATGATAACAGAGATAAAGAGAAAGATCTGATTGTAGGTGTCAATGCATTCACTTAAAATTATTGAATGTAGAGCTTTGAAATTTGGACTATGCATATATACCATAGAGAGGATGAACTGATTCCATTTTGAGCGATGTATTATGTCCGTCTGTCTTTCTGTTGGGGCCTCGGTGGTCGAGCCTTTAGCGAGGCAGAATGCCTTGCATGATCAACTGGCTTTTCACCGCTACTGTCCGGGTTCAAGTCTCGGCGCAGACAATGTAAAAAAGTTTGACGTTGCTTGCCGATGGTCAAGGCAAAGTCACTCTTTAGGTCAAAGGTCAACAGTGAGGCATAGAGTCTCACAACATTGAGGATGGGGAAGTTCAAGGTTTAGGGGCGTTCTGGGATATACCCCAAGTCGTTGGCCCCCGAAGGCACATTTCTAATTTTCCATTTGATTCCATCTTCGGAATTTGTGTTGAACTTAACCGTAACATATACATGTACATGTAATTGTTTTAAAATGTTGACTTTAATATATATTTTTATGCTCCCCGAAAAATTTCGGGGGAGCATATAGTCGCCATGCTGTCCGTCCGTCCGTGTGTCCGTCCGTCCGTCCGTCCGTCCGTCCGTCCACAGCCATATCTCAGCAACCCTTGGACCAAATTCAACCAAACTTCACATATGAACTCCCAGGGATAATCCCTAGGGACCTTTTTCTCCGTTTGTTGATTTGAGGCTGCGTCATGGAAAAAGGGGCCTTAATGTAAAAATTAGATTTTCTCCAATTTCTCTTCATCCAATGGGCAGAATTTAATGAAATTTTGTACTTTTATGATAAATGAGATGTTCTAGACCATATTCTATAAATAATGTGTGTACAAAAAATCTGTCATGGGAAAAGGGGGCTTAATGTATGATAATTTGTCCATCCATCCGTCCACAGTCATATCTCAGCAACCCTTGGACCAAATTCAACGAAACTTCACATGTGAACTTCCAGGGATAATCCCTAGGGACCTTTTTCTCCGTTTGTTGATTTGAGGCTGCGTCATGGAAAAAGGGGCCTTAATGTAAAAATTAGATTTTCTCCAATTTCTCTTCATCCAATGGGCAGAATTTAATGAAATTTTGTACTTTTATGATAATGAGATGTTCTAGACCATATTATATAAATAATGTGTGTACAAAAAATCTGTCATGGGAAAAGGGGGCTTAATGTATGATAATTTGTCCATCCGTCCGTCCACAGTCATATCTCAGCAACCCTTGGACCAAATTCAACGAAACTTCACATGTGAACTTCCAGGGATAATCCCTAGGGACTTTTTTCTCCGTTTGTTGATTTGAGGCTGCGTCATGGAAAAAGGGGCCTTAATGTAAAAATTAGATTTTCTCCAATTTCTCTTTATCCAATGGGTAAAATTTAATGAAATTTTGTACTTTTGTGATAAATGAGATGTTCTAGACCATATTATATAAATAATGTGTGTACAAAAAATCTGTCATGGAAAAAGGGGGCTTAATGTATGATGATTTTTATTTTGTGACAAACACTTATTCGGGGAGCATAATCCGTCTATGACGGCTCTTGTTTTATTTTGCATCTTTTAGGAACAAGGTTGCTGCTTATACTAGTCACTCTCAATGGCGACCACCCTACCCTATCACATACTTCCCAAGGTGACATAAGGATTCAAACCCAGGCTGCATTGGTGACAAGTGAGCGCGGTACCACGGCGCTATCCACACACCCAAATGTTGACTTTTGATTGCTTAAATAAATACATGTACATGTATATACATTTACTATATTATGCAAAACAAATTGACATTGTATGTTCTTCAGAATATCTGGCGAAATTTCTCAATTCACACGTGGAATGAATGATGTGAACAAGGCCTGGGAAATGGTCACCACACATGCAGAGCTGTTTAAACCAGTCTTCTGCTTCAAGCCAGAGACGATTTCTGGTGATCAGATGCTCGCCTTGTTTTGTATAAACTACAGTGAGAAAGGATCCAACAACAGGCCGAGTGAAGAAATTTCCATCTTTGGATGGGAATGTTTCCTACAGTCAATTGAAGGTAAAGTAGGTGGTTACTAATCACATGCACATATAATAACTTCCAAGAACTAACACCAAAGGCCTTGCTGTTGTAAACAGGCCACTGTTAATTTGCAGGGGTCCAAAAATTGTTCTTGAGAAAGTAGGCAGTTATTTGTAGAGGTTGTTGTTTTGTTCTGGTTGCTTTGATTCGTGTTAATTATGATAGACCAGACACATTTAATTTAATGGTCAATTATAATCGAAGCACAATGTGTGGTTATTTTGCGCAATCTATTAAAGAAATCTATCGTCACATCAAAACATGCACGCCAGGTCAGTACTGGCACTTGCCGACCTTGTGGTACTTGAACATGTCGTTATAGCTTTATAACTTTTACCTAAATATCCTATGGGATATTATAGCCTATAAAAGCGATTTTGTTTTTATATTTTAACCAAGAGATTATTACTGGTAACTTAAATATCAATTCAAAAATTTTCAATCTTTTATTTTTAGCTGGGGATGTTGAAGTGTCGTTCCAAGAAGTCCTTTCGTTTGTGACTGGCGCAGACCATATCCCCCCTTGTGGATTTCCAAAACAGATCGACTTGGACTTCTACACTTCAGAAGATCAACGCCTTCCATCCGCCTCAACTTGTGCGCTACAGCTTTGGCTGCCAAGAGTATCTGACCCGGACAAGATTGGATCTATGATGCTAAGGGCAGTAAAGGAGTCCTGCGGATTTCTGAAAGTGTAGAAAGACTGGTGGTCGACTCCGGTCAGTAAATGAAGAGGGTGTGTCAAGGTCAAGGGGCCAGGTAGCAGTTCTATGATGGTTGCTATGCACTCTCACAGATTTCTCAAGATTTGATTTGTCGGCTCCAAGCAGCCGACCAATCAAATCTTGAGAAATCTGAGACTTGGAATGTAAGGGCAGTGTTATTATTGTCGTAAGATTGGGACACAATCTGAAGCTTTTTGTGATAACATGGGACCAATGAAGCGACAGTATAAACTCTCATTTTCTTCGAAAAGTCGAGCTAAAAATGCTAGAAAAAGCTTTAATTTATAGCTAAAAGTCGTAATATTTGGTGCCAAAAGGACAGAATGCCATAAAAAAAGACCCTCAATGCAACGTCACAGAAAACAATGACGTCATACAGTTGCTATGATGGCGTTTTCCAAGTTCTGGATGCAGAAGTCTGAGTTGCAATTTCTGAATAGACTTTGACTTGGAAATCTTTGATATATTACCTAAGATACATTTACTTTCTTAAAGTCAGTAGGTCATATTGCTAATTTACTTTCAATACTATTTTCTATAATTAATTTAACATCAAAGTACAATCACTGCAACTCAGAGGGTAAGTAGGTTTGACATATCAGAGATAACCTATCTACTTACTAATATGGGGAAGTGTAGAACCAAGCGCAAAACCGGTGAGTTCAGAAAGAGTCATCAGTACCATCCCCAACAGCAAGCTCAGGATGATGCAAACATGGAGTCAGGTCATGCAAGCAAGCCTGGAGATGATAGTTCTGCCCCGGGTGGGTACTAGCTCAGGAGTCGGCAAAAAACCACAACCACCATCCACGGCAACAGAATAGTCAACCTGCAGTAAATGATTGACATGATGAATAAGCTATTTTCTGCCCATCAAGGCTTTTGCGAACATGGGAATTTTGTGCTAGAAGAAGAGAACAAAGTAGGTTTGGCCTGGGATTTCCAGTTCAGGTGCACCAACTGTAACTTTTGAATAACCATTCCTCCCTCTCTCTCCCTCCCTACCTCTCTCCCTCATTATTATGTTAACATATTATTAACATAATAAGGGGGTGGGCAAAGGGGGAAAGGTTTGCAGGGAACGGGGCTTCTGACTTTACCTAAGCCCCCTTCCAACATGGCGACAAAAAGCTTCCCCCTCCCCCAATATTTGTAGCTGGCAAAGTTGCCAGGAGTGACTTTATAAAGTTAATTAATTAAGCTAATTAATAAACAAGAGATGTTTGTAAAACATATATGCCCCCTCAAGGGCGTACATTTGATGTAGGTCAAAGTCCAAGGTCAAGTTACAAAGGTCCAAGGTCATGGTCAAATATGAAAGGTCTTGGTAGGAGGTGTCTATGTGTGAAATATCAAGGCTGTATACATAAAAGTAAAATGAAATATAGGCCAGGTTAAAGTTTTTAAAAGTAGGCCAAATGCCAAGGTCGAGGTCATGGTCAAATGTGAAAGGTCTTGGTTGGAGGTGTCCATGTATGAAATATCAAGGCTGTAGGTGTAAAAGGACATGATATGATACATGCCTGGTTTAAGTTTTCTTTTAAGTAGGTCAAACTCCAAGGTCAAGGTTGCAATATTCAAGGTCATGGTCAAATGTGAAAGGTCTTGGTAGTAGGTGTCCATGTGAATAATATATCGAGTCTGTATAGGTAACAGGAGGTACAGGACACGAGATATAGGCCTAGTTTAAGTATTTTAAAAGTAGGTCAAACTCCAAGGTCAAACTCCAAGGTCATGGTCAAAATGGAAATGTCTTGGTTGGAAGTGACCATGTGTGAAATATCAAGGCTGTATGTGTAAAATGACATGAAATATAGGCCAGGTTATGTATTATAGAAGTAGGTCAAACACCAAGGTCAAGGTCACAATGTCCAAGGTCATGGTCAAATGTGAAAGGTCTTGGTCGTAGGTAACCATGTATCAAATATCAAGGCTGTATGTGTAAAATGACATGAAGTATAGGCCAGGTTAATGTATCATAGAAGGTCAAAGTCCAAGGTCAGGGTCACAAGGTCCAAGGTCATAGTCATATGTGATAGGTCTTGGTTGGTGGTTTCCATGTGTCAAATATCAAGGCTGTATGTGTAAAAGGACATGATATATCGGCCAGGTAAAAGTTTTTAAAAAGTAGGTCAAACTCCAGGGTCAAGGTCACAAGGTCCAAGGTCATGGTCAATTGTGAAAGGTCTTGGTAGGAGGTGTCCATGTGTGAAATATCAAGGCTGTATGTGTAATAGGTCATGAGATATATGCCCGGTTTATTTTTTTTAAAGTAGGTCAAACTCCAAGGTCAAGGTCACAAGGTCCAAGGTCATGGTCAATTGTGAAAGGTCTTGGTAGGAGGTGTCCATGTGTGAAATATCAAGGCTGTATGTGTAATAGGTCATGAGATATATGCTCGCTTTAATTTTTTTTAAAGTAGGTCAAACTCCAAGGCCAAGGTCACAATGTCCAAGGTCATGGTCAAATGTGAACGATGTTGATAGGAAGTATCTATGTGTGAGATACCAAGCCTGTATGTGTAAAAAGACATGAGATATAGGCAATTTTAAGAATTAAGTGTAAATTCAACAAAGAGCAATAACTCCAAGAATTTCATCGGCAAGGTTATGGTTCCTGTGCACTGCACCTCTCCATGATGAAATCTATCAACCTGTAAAGTTTCATGATTCTACCTTACATACTTTTAGAGTTGTGCTCCAGACAAGAATCAAGTTATAAAATCAACAAAGGGCAATAACTCCAAAATTTTGATCGCCAGAGTTACGGTTCTTGTGCACTGCACCTCTCCATAACGAGATCTATCCACATGTAAAGTTTCATGATTCTACCTTACATACTTTTTGTGTTGTGCTCCGGACAAGAATAAAAATTTAAAATCAACAAAGGGCAATAACTCAAAAAATAGATCAGCAGAGTTACAGTTCTTGTGCACTGCACCTCTCCATAATAAGAGCTATTAATCTGTAAAGTTTCATGATTCTACCTTACATAATTTTTGAGTTATTCTCTGGACAAGAATCAAGTTTGAAAATCAACAAAGGGCAATAACTCCAAAAATATGATCAGCAGAGTTACAGTTCTTGTGCACTGCACCTCTCCATAATGAGATCTACCACCTGAAAGTTTCATGATTCTACCTATCATACTTTTTGAGTTATGTCCCGGACAAGAATCAAGGTTGAAAATCGACAAAGGGCAATAACTCCTACAATTTGATCGGCAGAGTTACGGTTATTGTGCACTGCACCTCTCCACAATGAGATCTATCCACCTGCAAAGTTTCATGATTCTACCTTACATACTTTTTGAGTTATGCCCCGGACAAAAATCAATTTATAAAATCAACAAAGGGCAATAACTCCAAAATTTTGATCGGCAGAGTTACCGTTCTTGTGCACTGCACCTCTCCACAATGAGATCTATCCACCTGTAAAGTTTCATGATTCTACCTTACATACTTTTTGAGTTATGCTCCGGACAAGAATCAAGTTATAAAATCAACAAATGGCAATAACTAAAAAAAATTGATCAGCAGAGTTACAGTTCTTGTGCACTGCACCTCTCCATAATGAGATCTATCCACCTGTAAAGTTTCATGATTCTACCTTTCATACTTTTCGAGTTATGCTCCGGACAAGATTTGGTCTACGGACAGACCGACGGACCTACCGACCGACACTTGCAAAACAAGTCAATATACCGTCGGTGTAAATGCAAAACCTCGTATGTCGATTCTTGCAATTTTCAATGTACATGTACAAACTTGTGTGCCCAGTTAAGACAATTCATTCAGGTTTTGAGATGTTTTTACTGATCAGTATTATACACACATTGATTGTGAACAATATGTTCAACTTGCATGAAAAACATTTCAGTTTGGGGAAAGTTATTACACTTTTTTCCCACCCCTTTAAAATTTTCCAAAATCGAGATATGAGGTTTTGCATTTACAACGACGATACCCCCTTTTTCTTCGAAAGGGGGCATAATAACTTATAAACATAATTTAGTTAATCAACATGGGGGAGAGAGGGGGGAAATTGACCGTTGCCCTGGGAATGTGATTTATCAGAGTGCATCTATCATGTGCACAGATGCACTCTGATAACTCACATTCCCATTTTATAAGGCAACATCCACCGACTCAACCCTTTGATAGGGGGTAAGGTGGTTTGAAAGGGGGAGGGGATGCAAGGTACCAATCAAGTCTCTCTCTCCCCCAAATTATTACTCTCGAACAAAATTTGTTGGGGGTTTGTTACTGAAATTCACACATGTTTGCGCGTACTTCCGGAATGGGAAGTTGCGAAAGCAGTGGCCACTACAAACAGGATCACTATATTAGATATATAATATAACGACCCTGCTATAAATAAACCTAAAGACAGACAGACAGACGCTTGTCAGACATCTTTGATAATAAAGACAGTGACAGTGTGTGATCCTATCCCTATATTATGCAAACAAATCTTTAGATAAACGACAACATGTTTTACACACCTTGTGGGGGCAGCCATCTTTGTTGTGAAAACCGTTGTCCAATCAAATCGTTTGTCACAAATGTCACTAGTATCCCATGATGCAATTATACCACATAAATTTTTTTCGCACTATTTATCGAATATAAATAAAAAATATAGAACATAAATAAAAAATATAGAATATAAATAAAAAATTATATCACATAATTTTTTTTCGCGTTATCGAATATAAATAAAAAATATAGAACATAAATAAAAAAATATACAATATAAATAAAAAATTATATCACATAATTTTTTTTTCGCGTTATCGAACATAAATAAAAAATAAAGAACATAAATAAAAAATATACAATATAAATAAAAATTATAGAATATAAATATAAAATTATATCACATAAAAATATTTTTAGAATATAAATAAAAAAAATATAGAATATAAATATAAAATTATACCACATAAAAATATTTATCGAATTTTGCAACGTTCCACACGCCATACATCCCCTTAAATGTGATAATTTTTATCAAATATTAAATTGATGTGATTTGCCGATTGTAAACAATATATTTCACTTGATTTACAACGTTTTCAAAACGTTTGCTTTGTGTTGATGACGTCATTTACACACGTTTATTTTCACGTTCAATATTACGACGTCAGTAAAAAGTTGGACATACCTTGATGTGGCGAATGCGTTCGCAACGAATCTGATCTAGATACGGACACGTTCCGAGCTAGAATCGAATCGCCCTAAAAATCCGTTGATGCGTTAATTCTCATTGGAGGTGGACTACCTAAATTTTCCTAGATTATCATTTGTATAGATGTTTAAAAAATTATAAACGTTGATGGAAAAAAGGAATTAGGCCTTCTGATTAAATGTAACTATTATTTATATGATGATAACGGTGATGAGAGATTATCAGTATTTTCTTATTTTGTCTCAATGTTGTCCGAAGCATTTTCAAATAGGGACGTCAAAAGGCAGGTCTTGTTTGACTATTCACTTTTTACGTGCCTCTGCCGTTAAAGAGGGGTATAAGATATCAGTTGGCTGTTTTGATTAATTAGCAGGCGAATATTAATTAACCGAAGGTAATTCCCGAACACATTCGTGAAATCTGAATATTTTACTGGACGCTTATCCTTTCAAAACCAACAAAATTCTAAATTAGAATTAAAAGCTGCTGCGAACCACAAAAACGAGATTGTAAAAGATTTCATTTGCATATAAAAAAGTTACATAGGCAGAAGGAGACAATGTTGGTTTTCAGCATTTTTTCTTTTGTCTCAATGTTTTCTAAAGCCGCATTTTCCAGGGACGTCAAAACCAGGTCTTGTTTTGTTTGGGAAAGGACTAGTTTCAAGTTGCTTCATTGAACTATATTTTCATTTGATATAAAATATTATCCGCTGACCTAATTAGCACGCTTTATTACCTTACAAATCTCACCAAGAAGTAATATATTTTATTTTACTGTAAAGAAATGTTTGGGAAAGCATTGAGACAGAAGAACAAAACGGTGAAAAGGATTTTATTTCTTTTCTTTTCAACAAATGCTATGATCTATTGAGCGATTGAGTATCTAATACAACTATATCATGTTTTGGCAACGGTCATTATGTTATATGTTGTCTATATGTACAACACTTCTTTTATGTTAACAGGTCTTTGATTAGCTCTAAAATTTTGTCGTTTAGGTAAATTTTAATTGGGTTTTGTACGAATATTAATTTTCACAGTGGTTCGTATTATGCTATCAAATTTCTGTGAAAGTAAGAAACCCCATGCGGACTAATGGTTGACACTTTAAAACGAAGGAATGGTCCAAGGCGATGGTAACTGTATATAATTACTAGATAAACCTAACTCTTTCCCAAAACAACAATATTCTGAATTTATTATGTAATGTTGCCAAAGTTAGGATTCTTGCAAATGTCATTTTTCTTGGTATGATCTATAAGTGTATGAATTTGGAAAAGAATTACGTTTTTTCTTTTGGAATTTCTTCTTTTTTATGATCCTACATAGGCGAATCGCGTTTTAATTGCGCGGCCTGTGAGCATTTTCGGTTTAGGAGATAAAACCCGGACAAAATAATCCGGGCACACGCAGGGCGTAACGCACGGATTAACTCTCGTGCAAACACTCAAAGAACACAAGCCCCCCCCCCCCCACCCCGCATAGCAGATTCGACAATAAGTCATTCAGATACTTGTATCAAGGTTTCGTATTCTATCAGGAAGTTTCACTGGTAAAATAATAGTGTTGAAGTCATTTCACAGGAAATCCCGGATTTTACTAACAGCTTTACGGGTACAGTATATAGGTGTTGATATTTGGCTGTCTTCAGCCTTTTCCAAAACAACATCCGATTCTGGTGATACTTATCATAGATACTTTAGAAAACATTCAATAAAATGTAAAAAATGTTTTAAAAAAGGCATTCTTTTTCTCTACTGACAATGCTTATCAAGGCTTTATGTACAAGTTTCGCACATAAACGATATTTTGTTCAAGTGGAAAACTACTATAACGAACAAAGTGGTTGCCGTAGATTTGCTTTGTGCATGATATCGCTGCTTTTCAACAAAGACCTTTTAAACAAGCTGTAGTTACGAGGTTTTGCGTAGAAAAGTCACGACATATACAGTTCTTAACATATTGAGGCGAAAGTTGAAAATGTTTGTCATAGCTTAGATTTTTTCCCTTTATTCACAGCGGCTTGTTGGTGAAAGCACTTAGTGCGGTTGACACTCGTTATCTCGACATCATATAAGCCGAATTGTTGTTTAAGTCGAAGAGAAAATATGATCCCGTCCTCACCAATGCACAGAAAAGATTTCAAATGAAAAGTAATCTAAATTAGTATAGCAAATGCATTATACATGTAGTTTCGAGCAATGCCTTTCGTTTTCATACTTTACATCAATTTTAAAAGTTATTTGCGAATAACAGAAAATACCAAATGTTATTTTGATCGAAAGAAAAAGTCTTATGAGTCGAAATCCGGATATGTCGAGACAGTTTTGAGATAGTTTGATAGCATCACTGACTTCGACTGTCGACTGTAAATCGAATTTGGTTGCATACAATTCTTCACCAATTACCAGACGATAAAATTCTAGACTAGACTCTGGTCCAAATTCAAAGACGTTGCAGACGACACCTTTAAGTGAATGAAACCTTATATGCATTGGTCTTTTTGGGTTAAAATATTGTGGGAAAATGAGAAATTGCTTGTCACAAGCAATTTCTTCATTTTCCACAATGTTTTCTAAAGCCTTTATCTTTTGGAGAGTCAAAAAGAGTCAATGCGTGGTAATGGGTTAAATCGAACATGTGTAACATGGTATTGTGTGGGAACTTGTCACACTTTTAGCTAGTTTTGCTGTATCATTGTAGAACAACAACAAGCAACAGTGACTTGTCAATAATTTATTTCCTCCATTTGTTTATTCTCATAATTTCGCTTCCTTGTGAAAACCTTATTTGTTCAAAACAATTTTAAATATCTATATTATATTCTGCGCAATCAAAAATAGAAAATCCGATCCCTTTAACCCTTTCCGAAACTACAAAATTTTAGAGTCGTTCAACTTGAAAGCTGCTGTAGACAACAAAACCCATGTTGATGAGGAAAGTTGTGTAAAATATTGCCATGAACATATTCACGGTGGCTAATCACATGACTCAGAGTATCAGAAAATCGTCGGTATTTTTGTTAATACTTGACCAATTTGAATTCGGTTTGAAGCAGAGAATGTGGAAAAATACCAGGAATAGGCTGAGAGTAGTTGATTTTTGAAATATCAACTGATATAAAAGTTATTGAAGATCAACCAAAAGTCTGCTTCAAACCGAATTCAAATCGATCCCATATTAACACAGATATTGAAGATTTTCTGAAATTGTTGTATCACGTGATTATCCACCGTGATATTGGGACAAAACACTTATCAGCACAATCAAATCTTGCAGTATGTGCTTATCCGCATATCTCGACAAATCCCTATTTAGTTATGCCTTCCTTGATTTTACCGATGTGGACATAAAGATACAAAATCATCAACTGTATTTCAGATTTCAACCCGCCATTAACCCTTTTCCCAAACACGACCTGGTTTTGACGCCCCTAATAGAAAAGGCTTGGGAAAACATTGAAACAAAAGAAGAAACTGCTGATAACCAGCAGTTTCTCCTTTTGTCTCAATATTTTCTCTACCATATTTTACACAAATTCTATCATTAATAACTTCCATTTTGTCATTTTTGGCAGTTTTTGAAGTTGATCATCCTAAATATTTGCTGTTTGGGAAAGGGTTAACTACAAAATACTTCGTGTACCTTCGGGCGTCATCCATAGGGAAAGAAATTAACGAGGTTAATCTCGTCAACTTTTGTTGCCACGGATGATGACCGAAGAGTGGCAAGGGTATCTCTCGTTAATTTCCGATGTCAAGGTTGACGCCCAAAGATGCACGAAATACTTAGTACATGTAGTTAATGATGGATTGCAATTCAAGAGGCCGACTGTGTGTAGCCATACCTCGATAACTCATGTGATTAAGGTCGTCCACCCATAATGAGATTCGTACGACGTCGGAATTATTCCGGCGACTTTCAACCGCCGAATGTTAACGACTACGCCCTAAATCCGATATTTTATGTATCTCAAAATTTTACGAATCTCACAATGGGCACATTACGGGTATTCTACCTTAATCAAGGATAATCAATCCAGAAAATAACAAGTTCGAATTCCGGAAGTTTCATCAACATTTCTGAAGGTATGTCTCGGCCAATCGGCTTGATTGTTAAGCTTTTTTATAGGTAGTCTAGAATTTAGAATAGTTGATGGCATCTACCCACAGTCTGACCATTATCCTTTTTGTCATTCTACTAAATGTTTGTCTCTTACAAATGGACCATTCGTTTCTACTTGCAATTGAAATCAGTATAATATCGGGTCAATATATGACTTTGGTTATGATTTTAAAGTAATGTCAAAGGCAATAAAGGACAAGTCATTGTTACTATAAAATAATTTAATCGTATCACTGATATCACAATTTTTACAAAATGTATCATAGTAACTAAAATATACTTAAAATAACAAACAAGAAATAATGAATCATGGGCAAACCTGTAGACGACGAAAATAATATTAACAACACCCAAACAAAACCTGGTTTTGACGTCCCTGGTAAAATAGGCTTGGGAAAAACATTGAGGCAAAGAAGAAAATGCTGATAATCATTATTTTCTACCAATGTCTCAATATTTTCTATGCTATTTATTCACTAGTATTGACTTCATATTGTCGTCTGTTGTAGCTTTCACATTGAACCACCCGAAACTTTTGTCGTTTGGGAAAGGGTTAACAACACCCAAAAGCTTAAAACATAAACAAATAAAAACAAATCTAATGACATTTAGACCATTTAAGTTCTTTTTAAGTTTAATGATTTAAGTTGGAAAAACACATGAAACTTTGTAGATCTACTCACAGAAAGTGGAAATTTAACTTAAGAAAATAAATCATACATAAATTGTCACATAAACTTAAACATACATAAAAAATCAGCCATCAATTAATGTACATATCTACATAATATAAAATAAGTAAAAACAACTGCAAACTTCACATAAGAATAGGATGTACTTAAGGTGTTTTTTTTTCTAAACATGAATTGATATTTCCAAGAAAATACCTAAAATTTGGAATATACCCCGTCTTATTGTCGTAATAAAGAGTAAGGTCATTGAAGGAAGAAATCTGAGAGGAAAAAGAGAAAGAAGAGGAAAACAAATATAGCTTGTTTCAACCCATCTCCCCCTTTCTTTTATAATAATTTCTATTACGATTCGATTTTATTTTTCGAACGATTTCATTATCAACACTTCATATTTGCGTAAATAGGGGTAAGGCCAAATTCTCACTTCGACTAAAATAGTATTTCGAATTAACAGATGACAACGAAAGAAAGGCAAACAAGAGCTACAAATAAGAGGGGACGGTGGCTTTTTAAAATGGAATATTTTACTGTATGTTCTTCAAACCCTATGTTGTGTGCACTCATTAGAATCGTTTAGTCGAGACGATTCAAATGAATACTCACAACATGGGGTTTGAATTTCAAATAAAGATTTTGGAATATCTTCAAAACCTCTTATTTGTTGCTCTAGTCATCTGTAGTTACGTGACAACACAAACTTAGATGGGATTTTAATGCATCAAAACTGAACAAAATACATTTAACAACCATTTCTGTACAAGAATGAAAATAAATAATAATGGAGATCATCGGATTAAATTCCCAAGCAACAGATAATATGGGATGGAGACATTCTAAATATGTTATTCAAAATCCAAACCCTGTGTTGTGGGTATTCTTTTGAATTGTTTCAAATGAGTACCAACAATATAACATTTAATGAACAATAAATGAAATATTGTATTTTGAAAACCATTGTCTCCCTCGTATATGTAGCTCTGGGATTTTCTGATATTTACAAACTATTTACAAACTCTCTTGAGCGCTTACAAAATTTGAATATGTTGTAGACGACTTTTTCAAGTAAATTAGATTTTGTATGTTTTGGTATTTTATGGAAAAAACATTGCCTTTTCGGCAATGTTTTCCACAGCCACTATCTTGTAGGGAGTAAAAAGAGTCATTGTTTGGGAAAGGTTGTAACTATATTCATACTGTTACATCTGTTACTTCTACAATCAAAAACGCTTGAATTCTTATGCTTTAAATATCAAAAACAGACAATAACTTTGACTTAAATATAATCCATTATTTTAATTTAAGACATATTTTCGATTTAAGATAACGATGCTTTTCTTCTTAAACTTCGTAATTGCAGCTTTAAATAAGCTTCAGTTAAGCAATGTCTGAAGAGAAGCGGCGATATGTATACAACAAGGCTTCATCTATCTGGAAATGTTTCCTGCAATATCGTTGTTTTCGATCCCCCCCCCCCCAGCTGAGTCCACGTAAATATTCGTGTTCATATCGTACTCATATCGGTCGGAGCGAGTTGTGTCTAATTGAATTAAAGTCACCATCGAGCTCTAGTCCATTTTTACCAACACGTCGGACAAGCAAACAAATTGTTCTTCTGGAACAAGCTTCAAAATAGCACTTTAGATAGCTCCGACTCTAGTCCGAGGGGCACCAATCGTGATATATCGCTGTTTTCCAACAAAAACCTCATATCGACAGCTTGTTTAAAGCTGTAGATATGAGTCTTTTGTTGAAAAGCGGCGATATGATATATGAATGTCCTATATAGAGTCCATGATATTAACCATCCTGTGTCTGGGTTTACGCTCGTGTATGACGCAGCTGCAGCCAGACCGTACCATTATCTGTGTCCAACCAATCTCGCCCTGTTTAATCACTCGAGCATAAGTAAAACTGTGTGTCGTCTCACAGGCCGAACGGTAATTGTCCTTATCTATTCCAGAGCACGCGCAGGCTTCTTTATCGCAAAATGTCTCGTAGAAATATTGGTCAATAGCTACGCCTCCCACGTGTATGGACGGATGGAGCGTAACTGTGTTGCCGAATATATCCACAGCTTCGTTGTGGAACACGAACGCCGATTTTGTCTTGCACGACTTTCTGGGATGGCCGCCATGATGACCACGATGACGGTTCTCGTGTAGGTGGCGCCTTCTCCTTTGTTTGCCGCCATGTCGTTTCTTGTGCCTCAGTCGATGTACAGGTATCTTTAGTAGTTCCATCGCATCTTTACCGAATGTCGCCATGTCCGTTTCGGAGGTCTCCGTGCTGATGTCTGGTTCCGACTTGCCGGTGTCAATCATGACATCAGTTGTAGATGTGAGCTCATCATTGTGTATGCGTTGAGGTAATATGTTGCTGTCTTCGTCGTCCAAAACTAAGCCAGTGTCTTGGGTGGACAAGGTGATTCCACTAAGAATTAAGGCAAAGAAAGACACTCTGGTCAGCGCTGCAGAGAGCCGGATATCACTCGTACACTGAAAGTACAGAAATGAAGACCAAACTATAAAACCGACAAAAGGAATAAAGACATTATTATAAAACAAACAAAAAACACAAACAATACCGAGTACATTAAGAGTATCACAAATTAAATCTTTGTCTGATAGATAGTTTCAGAAATTCTGATCCGAAAGGCATGTCGCACTAGGACGAATGCATTATTGTTTCCTCTAATTTGATTTCGAAAATTCTATATAAATTTTGTCTAAATCGTGTACTATTAACATTTTAAGTTGCATAAATCTGTTTTTCTTCGAAAGCCAAGTAACTGATTGTCAGAACAAGCTGCAGTCACCACGTTTTCAAAGAAAAAAGACGATAAGCTGACATTTTAATGGTACATGCATGACTCGCCAAACGTATATCAACCTCAAAGGACCAGGATTCGTGACAGAGTAATTTTATTTCACAATGTTTAACAGAGCTACAGATAATTGGGGGTAATGGCTTTTAAAAGTATATTATTTCATTAATGGTTCATCAAACCCTGTATTATTAGTGCTCATTTGAATCGTCTCTTCCTTACTTACATACATTACATGATTTTGCAAGATTAGATCTACGTCTTATTTTATACTGGTTGTGATCGGAGGTTTTAATCACATTGGATTTTATTTCATTTCAGTCCTTTTTCGTGTCATTATAATTTTGTCTAAATGGAATGAATGGCGAAATATTGCTGACTTTTATATAGAATCTCCTTAATTAACCATCGAATCCGCAAACGAGAATACGCATGGTCCAACGCTGCATCCATTGCAGTCGTCAAGAGAGAATGAGTTCATAACTAACAGAACATTGCGCTCTTTTTCTCGGTACCTGTCTCGAACTCAGAATATTCCCAAAATACTACTTTCACAGAAAATGATAATTATGAATTATTGTTCTTTCATTCTCAACATGGAACAATAAATCGTACAATAACAAGATTCAATTGTAAAAATTAGTAGACAAAAATTAGTAGAATAACTTGAGTCATTGAACAATTTCCGCTATTTTCAGGTTTTTCTAGACTTTGGTTCTAAATGTAAAACAATAGACAAGATTTGTTAAAAACGGCATTTACGCTTTAGTAAAAATTCATTCTGCCGATCTTCATGTTATTATTAATATCAATGCCATTCGACGTGCCTCTGTGACTAAAAGATAATGAATAAAAATATAAAAGTATTTACCTTTCTGTAAATATCTGCCATCGTGAAATTTCTCTCTCCTTTTTCTTTGTGAACAACTCAACTAAACTTTATCTCGAAAACTAATACCCAAAACAATAGCACGAGGCTTATAAATTAATGTAAATCATGCGCATGCGCAATGATATCACGCTCTATGATGCTGATAAGTGATTTGCTGTAATCTACAGAAACCAATAAATGGCTCCAAATTTAGATATCTTGTTTCATATTGACCTCCAAAAGACGATCTTTATGGCGGGATTAACATGACTACCAACAGCAAAAGGTTTTAAAATGCTCATCATTTCTTAACAATTATTTCCAAAATTTATCTGTAGCTTTGTTAACCCTTTTCAAAATAGCAACATATCATAATGTTCCAATTCAAAAGCTGCTATATACTACAATATTAACATTGATAAAGATGTGTTATATGTATATCAAAGCACAGAAAATGTTGTGACACAAGGAGAAAAATGCTGATTTATCAGCATTTTCTTCTTGTGTCTCAATAGCTTTATTTTTTACGTGTAGTGATTATGAAACCAGGCGTTATATGGGAAAGGGTTAAATATGATACTAGGTAAAATCTCGAATTACTACGAGAGTAGACTAGACATCGGTAAATCATTGGTCTACAGACAATTAGCGCATCCAGTCGGCTGATATATAGTCGTGCCCAGAATCACTTGTCTCTTATTTCATCCATTCTACAGAAAAACAAAATGGTTCGAAGAAACGGAAAACAGGGATAAAGACATTCTAAGATATCTACGCCGATTCAAAACCCTATATTGTGGGTATCTATTCGAATTGCCTCTTCGTTACTATTCCAATACCTGTGTCCCGGTACCTATAAGATATGGTTTGGTTCATAACAAGTCATGTTTTGGATTTACAGAAAGCCTTTACCCTCTCTTATCTGTAGCCCCGTTAAATACGTTTTGTAATAATGATCTCTTTCGAGGTCATTGTTACTAACTTAATTGTATCTTTACATCGTATTTTTAATAATTTCCAAATCGGCAAAATTTTAGTGTGGTCCAATTTTGATGCTCCTGCAGACAACAAAATATATGTTGATAAAAATCTGTGGATTATATAGAAGAGAAAAAATTGATGCGAAAGAAAAAGGTACTGATTGTCAGCAATTTCTTCTTTTGTCTCATTGTTTTCCTATGAATTTTGAGGGACATCAAAACCAGATCTTGTTTTCGGAAGATGTTAACATCCTTTCCAGGACAACAACATTATCATTCCAAATTTAAAAATGGTGCTAACATCGTCTTAATATTGTATTTTCACTATTTCTGAAACACCAAGTTGTTATTTCAAAATCAAAGATAATGCAGACTAGTCAACTAAATAATGGGCCGCGAAATGGAAATGGTTCATTTTGGCACAACATCGTGACTTGGCAGTGCATATGCACAGTCTGATCAAGATCCGCGTTATTCTCCGATTGCCTCTGTAGTGTTACAGATTAGAAGGGCCGAGGGGTCCTCAAAATGCAGTATTTCATTAATTGTCCACCAAGCCCTATTTTGTGGGTGCTCATTGGAATCGTCTCGTCGAGACGATTCCAATGAGTACCCACATCATAGGGTATGTAGTTGAAATATAAAGGTAAGAATGCCCTAACTCCCTTTTACCTGTAGCCGGGCTATCTTTGTTATCCACAGCAAATGTCACACAGAAGAATGGCTCCTGATAGTAATAGTAAAACCGGCCTTGAAAGATTGTGACGTTCATGTTATCACAGTGCAATAGAATACTAGTTTAATTTCATTCTGATATAAATTAATTTTAGTTATAAGAAATGAATTTAATTTTACTTTTTCATGCAGGTATGAAAACGAAAATCTAGTCACACTTATGCATGAACCGCTCCGCGGACTCATACAGTGTGATTAGATTTAGTTTAATCAATTTTTAAAATCATGAAATACAAAATGAATCTAAGCAATTTTCCATGCGTTGTTTCATCAGTACTTGTCAATTTCTAACAATATATCTCTTACTATATCGCGATTTTCAACAAATACACTGTAACTGCAGCTTAAAACAAGTTGCAGTTACAATTGTGTTGAAGACAAGGTTCCCACTCCAAGTAGTACTAAAACAGGTACAAAATTTCTACCCGGGTACTCACCAAACAACTACTCGCAGGTAGGCCTTCATAGGTACCCGCACAAATGAATATTAACGCGTGAATTTAGATTGCCCAATCCAGTTACAGTATAGAAGCGACCGACTAATCGAGAAAACGCAGGCGAGTCAACTCGCCTGCGTGTTCCCATTGGTGAAATTCCAAATGAGTCCCAATATCTTATAATGCAATCCTTGACAACATATTGTACACTATTTTCATAATTGTATAACTTTTCAGTGGCTAGATGTTATAACATGCAATAAAAGTTGAAAACCAACATGATTCATCGGGCAACGGATAATAAATTTGTACCCGGGTACAGACAACTTTGTATCCTACCCGCGGGAACCCGGGTACTCGTTTCAGCCAACACTATTATAGTTGTGACATTCAAAAGACCTGTCTAAATTTAAGTTTTAAACTATCATAATTATACGAGGGCTGTTAATAAAGTACCCGGGATACAATGCAATGGTTTCATAATGTTTCATAACAATTTCCTTATTTCCCTTTTTTTTTACTACGGCCAATTGTGATCATGTAGTAACCGACACTTTTTTCGTGATAGGCCACTGTAGCCTATTATCACGAAGGTTCGGGTTGAAACCATGGCTAGATTTATTCTATATATTTATCCTTTCACAAACAAGACAGAGTCCTGACGTCCCTAATAGACAAGTCTTGGGACAATATTGAAAGAAAATAAGAAACTGCTGATAACCAACAGTTTGCTGATAACCAGCAGTTTTTCCTTCTTTGTCAAACATTTTGTGTGCTATATTTCATACAAATCTAAGCTTTATCAACATCCATTTTGAGATTTGCCACAGCTTTTGAATTTGACAACCCTGTCAAATATTTTGCCATTTGGGAAAGTGTTAATACAAAGTCATTGGAGAATATTGAATAATTACCCCACACTGATGTCAATATTCTGCTGTGTCATTGCTGTGTCACTGAAGCCTCACGGCGAATGTCCAAGCAAAGGCCTCGTTATTGAGCGTTTTAGAACACATTTGGTCCGTGAAGTTTGCAGTCCAGCAGCCTAGCAGAGAGAAGTTGGCAGCCCAGTATTTCACACGAAATATTAGTTTTACCCGAATAAGCTGAATTTCGACTGATGATAGCTTTGTTCCGGATATCTCAAATTTTTCAATTTTTCTCGAAAGTTGCTATTAACATAGGGCCTACATGTAACAATCTTGTCGTTACAAAGATGAGAACTTAGAAAAAACACTGTATTTGTCATTTTGGGGTGCTATGCTGCTAGGCTGCTTGAAATGTGAAGATGGCAGCCCAGCAACTAAACGGCCTATTTTTTTCTTAACAATGATACTGGCATTTTAATCGAGATATAAGTTTCACCTGGAAAAACCGGATTTCGAGTGATAATAGATTTGTTCAGAATATCTCATTAACATATCAATTTTGCCCTTTCAAAGATGAGAACTTAAAACTGTGCCAGTTGATTTGTTTTTCTTGTCGTACTATCAACGTACAAGAGAACAGGACTAATCCACGGCCTGGATACATTAAACATGATTATGATGATGATGATGATGATGATGATGATGATGATGATGATGATGATGATGATGATGATGATGATGATGATGATGATGATGATGATGATATAATTATCACTTAAGGTTATTTGTTAAATTTCGGTTTGATGCTCTCGGCTATACCTTACCATTTTCCAAACAAGATCTGGTTACAATATCTACCGATAGAGACCGCTAAAGGTATACTACCATCAATCTTGTTTGGGCATTTTGGGATATCTACTTTCAAGATGTCAGCGCCCCTAAAGTGCATATACTGTCACGTGGCACATTTGCTTCACATGCTTGCATCAAGTAAAATGGATAATCCTATTTGAATCAACTCTTTTATTTCATAAAATTTAGACGAAAAATATTTTATTTTGTTGTAAATATGTTTTTTTTTGCAATTTTTTCTGCTCGCTACTTTTTGGCGCCAGGATTTTTGAGTTAATTGCACTGCGTAGTGATTAAGCCAAAACAGAAAAAAAATAATGCGCCAAATCAGTCAGTCCGAAAACATGCAAAAAAATAGACTGGCGGCTAGCCAGTGGTTCTGGTTGGGGCCTCCCTGGTTTTGACTGCAAAGTCTGCTGATTGGTCTGTTGACTTTGGCTGTTCAGTTGCTAATGTCGCATTAACGCTCTGACGCGTCAGTGGATTTGGGTATTTGGCAATATCGGGGAAAACATGGACGATGAATCGGAGATGCACCACCAAATGTTGGTTAAATCGGCCAGCAAGAACACAGGTTTTTTTAATAATCGGCGATCTTTCGTCCAAATATATTAATATAATTACAAGGCAAAAATCGACCGATCAATGGGAGGCATTTTGAATGTTAAATGAGGTCGCTAAAGCGTCGATGACTACTCTCCAATGAGCTGCCGTGGTACGACCGAGTTTCTACACATCGGTCACTTGTTTGTCTCCTTTTCTCTGACTTTAACCCTTTCCCAAACAACGAAAGTTTAGGCTTTTTTTAATTTGAAAGCTGCTGCAGACGACAAAAACGATGTGAATAAAGATGAGATTAGTGTACAATATAACACAGAAAATATTGAGGCAAAAGGAGAAAATGCTGATTATCAATTGTCTCAATGTTTTCCATAGCATTTCCAATTAGAAACGTCAAAAAAGTCTTGTTTGTGAAAGGGTTAATTAACCGGCGATCTTTCGTTGACATGCGACAAGGTCGCCCTCCGATGTACTGAGGATGTCCGGCCGGAGGCGCGTTCTTTAGAGCGAGATTTTTAGAAATTTCTTAAAATGTTTTCGGTAAAGCGTTGTTAGGAGAGGACGGCCCTTGTGATGGCGGTCAAAATTTTTTCTGCAATGAACCTCGTGAACGATAAAATTTGTTGACATGTGTAGCTGTAATAATTCTACGACACAGAAGAGTTGCGGAGAGACGTCTTGTCATTAACAACGGACAACAACGTATCGAATACATAAGGCTTGTAATATAGACTTCTGAAGGGGTTATTCTGATCGACACACTAACTATTTCACCAAATAACAATACCCCACCACAACTTTAACCCGTGTATTGGACCATTCGCGCTGTGTAAAGGGATACGTGGTTTAAGATAAGAGTAAAAGGTGTATTGCAACACGGACTGCACATCGTTGTACAAGCCGAGTCATGACAAAATCAACCTTATTTATCAATAATGGGGAATACATTAATCCAGTGGCGTTCTGCAATCGGCTGCTTTGTCCAACCACGGAAAATAAAACACAGACAAGGTTTAGAAGGAATATCCATTAACGGAATCTCAAAAGCCATCCGTATTATATTATTTCTACTTTTGGCGATACATGGCATAGAATCAAACCCTGGCCCTAACACTCGTTTAGGCATAAACAAAACGGTGAATGGGACTGTGAATGGGACTCCTGTACAAAAGTTGAGCAAAACAACATCGTTGGATAAAACAACCACAAAAAGTCGGCCCACCAACAACATAGGAGCAGCCGCGGCATCAAATAGTTCTCGCGAAGATCATAATCTATCCCAATCCCAAACACCGACACGAGCATCTGACACAAATACCAGAAACCAGGAAAATAGAAGTGGTTTAAGTTCGTGGTTAAGAAATGCTAATAACAAAGACGACAATGATCAAAGGCCTGCGCGTATGTCATATAGTGAGTCAGTTCAAGGAAGCCGAATTAGAAGTGTGAACCGGGGTGTAGAAGAAGAGAGCGATTCAGATGAGATAGACATGAAAGCTATCATGTTAGATATAAGAAGAGATGTGAAAGATATGAAACGAGGTTTTAAAGATCTACATACAAGTGTCTGTAAACGAAATTAAAGAGGAGAATGCTATGCTACGAGAACAAAATATGGAACTTATCGAGAAAGTAGATAGAATGGAGAAAGAACTAGAAGAGAACACTATAAAGACAGAACAATTGGAGGCGCAATCCAGGAGAGAAAACCTTAAATTTTACAATGTTAAAGAGGATAGACGTGAAACATGGGAGGAAACTGAACAAAAGGTCAGAGAGTATATAAGGAATGAACTGGAAATTGACGAATCAACAATCGAAATTGAAAGAGCTCATAGGCTAACAGGAACCAATAGACAAAGTCCACGACCAGTGATCGTTAAATTTTCACGATATAAAGACAAAGACAACATACTCAGAAAATTCAAAGAAAAGCAGAGGAGAGAGAGAAATAGTGATGAAAGGCGTATTGATGATGGTGACAGAGTGAGAGTAAGCGAAGATTTTCCAGCTCGAATTGCGCGCATTCGATCCAAGCTAGTACCATTCATGCTAGACGCGATCAAAGATGACAAACGAGCATTTCTAAGATACGATAAGTTAGTGATTGAAGGACAGGTCTATACATATGATGAAGCGAGAAGTGTTATAATAGAAATAGACAAATAACAAAATGGTCAAAGCCCTAATGTAAAACGTACAAAAGACAGACATAATTCAACGTTCACCCAATTTATCAAATCTTTTTCTCTGTGTTGTCTAAATGTTAGAGGTTTAAAGAAGTATATAGATGATAACAATTTCATAAATTATTGTCAGCAGTATGACATCATTGCATTATGTGAGACATGGAAAATAGCGTCTGATCATTATTCAAACTTTGTTAATGGTTATACATGTTTTGAAAAATTAAGAAAAAATAGTCGACTTCAGTCCAGAGGATCAGGCGGTATTACTGTTTTGGTAAATGATATCCTCGTTAACACTGGTTTTGTTAGTCATATCTACAGTCATTTTTCTGAGTGTGTAATTTTACTATTTGACAAAAGATTGTTTGGATTAGATAATGATATAATAATGTTTTTTGTATATGTAGCTCCAGAGAAATCGCCAATATATGATTTTAACAACCAGAACGGTATAGATTTGCTAAATGAAAAAATATTAATTGTAACAAGTAATTATCCGGACGCACATATAGTTCTAGCAGGTGATTTTAATGCGCGAACAAAAAATATACAAGATGTTATCATTGACGATAGTATTGAAAATATTTTTACAAGTGGAATTACTTACCCTAGTGATGATTTCAATATCCCTAGAAATTCTAAAGATTTGTTATTGAATAACTTCGGACGAAGTTTGATTGAATTATGTAAGTCTAATAATGTACATAATTATTGTCAACGGGCGAGTTACGGGGGATCTTGATGGGAATTTTACATGCATTTCAAATGACGGCAAAAGTATTGTCGATTATGTTGTTGTTTCATCATATTTGTTTAACCACATTATAAAATTTTATGTACATAATGCCGACTACTCGGATCATTTTCCTGTAATATGTCATTTTAAATTCAATACGTGTAACCACCAAAATGATAGTTTACCCATTGAAAACGGAGTAAATACAGAAAAATACATTTGTTATAAATGGAAAAGTAGCCAATTAGACTCTTTCATTAATAACTTTACACCAAAAATTGTTAATTTTGTAACAAAAACAAATTTAGAATCAAGTAACGTCGATTTCATCATCAACGGTTTTTCACAACTTTATTATGATTCATCATTTAATATGAAAATAGTTAAGAGATCAGATACTCAAATTAATACACAAATAAGCCAACCCGAATGGTGGACTGCGGATTGTGAAAATTCAAAAACGATAAAGCAACGTTATCAAAGAAGATTCAAAATTAGTAATTCAGACGAAGATTTCTTACTTTTCAAAATAGCGCGAAATAAATTCAAGGCAAAATGTAAAAAAAGTCGTCTACAATCTCAAAGAGGAAAAAGAAAAGAACTTTTAAATGCTAGTAAAAATGCAAAACAATTCTGGACTACAATAAAGTTAAAAAAGCAAAGATCTTCACCAGAAAAGCTTATATCTTATTCAAAATGGAATGATCATTTTGAAAATCTTTTTAAGAGTCAAACGTCAAATTCCAATGAAAACATTCTTCAAAATATTGTACATGATAATAATGATGATTTTCTGAACGAAAATATTACAGCAGACGAGATCAAATGTAGCATTAAAAATATAAAATCAAATCGATCGGCAGGACCAGACGGTTTATGTATTGAGATGTACAAAAGTACAAGTCATTTGATAGTGCCATTCTTAACAAAACTATTCAATCACATTTACAACAGTGGTCAATTTCCAAATTCATGGAGTTACAGTTTAACAGTTCCAATACATAAAAAAAGGTCCGACAAATGACCCTAATAATTACAGGGGTATTTCATTAATAGATAGTCTTTGTAAAGTATTTATAAATATTCTTTCAACACGTCTGTCAACGTGGGCTGAATCTAACAATGTTTTACACGAATCTCAAGCGGGTTTTAGACAAAATTATAGTACTGTTGATAACATCTTTACTCTGCAATCACTAGTCCAGAAATATCTGTCGAAAAGAAAAGGTAGGTTTTATTGTCTATTCATTGATTTCCAAAAAGCATTCGACTGTATAGACCACGTAAAACTATGGGATTCACTACGTCGGAAAGGAATAGGTGGAAAGTTTTTGCAAATTTTTCAGTCTATGTATAGTAAACTTAAATGTAAAGTAAAAATAGGGGATGATCTACTAGACATGTCCGATTTTTGCGGATGTTGAGAGCGGACACCCGATTACGGTTCGCTGGGGGTCGTCTCAAACAATTGCAAACTTCGTGGCATCAGTAAATGAGATTAGTCTGTTCAGACGTACATCGATCGATTCAGTCCATGCACATATAATCCAAAAAGAAAAATCACACTACAGTTAGGGTATAATAAGTCTATTTAAATGCTTTTCACATTTTAAAAACAGTTTTTGGCTTTTGTAACTCTAATGAAACAGGTTTAGAAACATTGATACAAGACAAGGAAATTATAAAACCCGACAATTTTTCTTTTTTCCATAATCATTTTCAGTGCAATATGAATTATCTTTTAATTCAACGTCCACGTTTTCGTCCGTGCTAGTTTTGAAACAACATTCTAAAATTGTGTCGTTTGGAGAAAGTTTTAAGAGTTAAAATATTTAAAATGGGGAATAACACTTCGGTCTTGGATATCTTTCTTAAAAAGAAATTAAAACATTCCTCGCTATTACAATTATGCAATATCAATTCCAATATTATAATTAAACCTAACGCATATTCCGACATATTGACGATGTAAATGCCAAACCTTTTCGGCCTATGTCATTTTTTTTTTGCAAAGGATTCCAGATGCATAGAAATTTCGACAACTAGGCCAACCTCTCGCCTGTTTATGGTGGGTTTAAAACCATATGAAATTCTTATGGCACATGAAACATTTTTGCATGACTTATTTTTATCATGATGATATATATAGCATATCTCCTACGAAATTTGCATGATTTCCACGTGCACGCATAAGACTTGGCCTACTAAACTTAAGAAAAGCAAGTGGTATTTAAGCGTGTGTTTCTGTATATACATGCACGTTGTGTATGCATTGCGATAAAATGCGCCAAAAATAAGCCAGGATAACTAACCTATTGTTGTTTACTTGAGCGTCTAAGGAAAACATTCTGGAAGCATGGTCTTTACATATACGGAATTATCTTGCTTACTACTTTGGTCTATAAAATTTTGATAGATACGTATGAAATATTATCCGTATTTTCGAGTTGGCTACCGCCGTGCAGCAGGTAAGGCGACATAACAGACCCTTATTCTGCAAATCAATTGTAGGCTATGCGTTTGAGAGTACACGACTTAACTGCAAAATACCCGTTGCATAAAAGTCATAGTCATCTTAAACATAAAGAAGAAATCTTGTGATGCTATCCTGTAATGTCGAATGAATTTTGTGGAAATGAGCCCAGATCATTGAACAAGTCTTTATCTCTCAGCCATGTTCGAATAAATATCAAACAGGCTAGTTCAAAGAACCAGTATTTCTTTTTTGTTTTGCCTATGTAGACACTTCACAACGGCATTTCTTTCATGTTGTAGTACAAAAATGAGTTCCAGTTAAGATTTGATATCCTATATTTCTCACAGAGTTTCTGTATGTAGAGAATCGTAAAATGCCCTTCATACAGTCCTGCTCAAAGGCATCGTGTATAGTGGTAAAACTTCAAATAGAATAGTCTGACATTAAAAATTGAGTGGGTAGTTGCGTTTGCTTGAATATTTTCCGATAATTTTGGTACTCATGACCCCCTTTTCTTGGTATGGAATGAAAGACACGTTCTTTAACACTATTCAATTCATGTGGCCCGAGGAAACTTTTGAGATAAGCTATGAATACCCACGGTTGATACCTTTTACTCGTTACTTAACTAGTCAATTAAACAGTGGAGTGACACCTTATGCTCAGGCATTTTGAGAAGACCCCCTTCGAAAGTCCGTTCTCTGTAGTCCGTCTCGTAATCGGCAAATATCGGACATGTCTACTACAAGATGTTGAATGCCTGAGAGGAACCCGGCAAGGATGTGGGAGTTCAACAATCATATTTAATCTATTTATAAACGATTTAATTGAATATTTGAATAACGAATCGAACGAACATGGTATTTTTGTGACAAAAGATATAAAAGAAATATTTTCTCTGTTCTTTGCGGACGATGTTGCTTCATTGTCTGACACTGTTAATAGGTTACAGAAACAAATAGATATTGTAAGCAAATATTGTGATAATGTAGGCATGAATCTCAATTTAGATAAAACGAAGATTATTGTTTTTAGAAACGGCGGTCCTAAAAGAAAATGTGAGAAATGGTTTTACAAAGGCACAGAAATTGAAACGGTAACTTATTATAAGTATTTAGGTATTTTTTTCACATCACGATTATGCTGGTCAACTGCACAACGTAATCAAGCTTCACAAGCTAGAAAGTCATGTTTCAGCATATATAGATATCAACAAAGATTCGGTTATTTCACCCCAAGTGAGTTTTTTAAATTATTCGACAGTATGGTCACACCAATTCTGTGCTTTGGTTCTGAAATATGGGGATACGACTATTGCAAAGATATTGAAAGGGTACACATTGAATTTTGCAAAAGAGTATGTGGGTTGAGTCAAAAAACTGCAAATTTTTACGCACTTAGCGAATGCGGCCGCTATCCAATTTCTGTTACGTACATGACACGCTGTATCAAATATTGGCTAAAACTAACTGAAATGTCTCCTAATCGTTATCCAAAACAATGTTATTTAATGTTAAAACAACTGGATGAAAGCAACAGAATAACATGGGTATCAAAAGTCAAAAAATTATTATACGAAAACGGCTTCGGATTTGCATGGCTGTCTGATGGAGTAGGGGATCAAACCCAGTTCTTGACTCAATTTAAACAAAGACTAAAAGATTGTTCATTTCAAAATCTAAATCATCAAATTACCGATTCTCCAAAAACTATATACTATAAACAGTATAAAACATTATTGAATGTTGAAAGATACTTATCGTTAGATTTCCCATTCTACCACAAAAAACTTTATCAAATTTTAGGTGTTCAAGCCATTGTCTAAATGTTGAAATAGGCCGACATGAAAATGTAGATTACAACTTCCGATTTTGCAATTTTTGTTTGACAAGAAACGTATATACCGTTGAAGATGAATTTCATTTTTTATTGCTATGTCCTAGATATACAGACTTGAGAAAACTTTATTTTAAAAACGAATGGATAGATGCATATCCAACAAAGGAATTGTTTTATAGAATTATGTCAGATACAAATGAAATGAGCATTAAGTCGCTTTCAAAATATCTAGTTGAAGCTTTTAAAATCAAAAGAATTGAGATACATGTTGTTACACCTGAAATATGATGCAGATATATATTGTTTATTATTTTATATGGCAAGTCACTCTATTGATGTTAAAATTTGTAGATTGTTGTAATATGGGCCGGTGGCCTTAGAATTACTGATTAAAAATATGTTATGTTATGTTATGTTATGTTAAGACATAGATTCTGACCGAGGTGTTCCAAATGTTCCATACATCATACAAAAGACGTCACGATGACGTCATTTGTATGAACTCGGTCAATTTTGTCTTTTTTTGTTTCTACAGAGTTAACCGAGGGGTTCCGAACGAAATATAGGCCTAAGGTAATGGCGTCTCCCATTAAGCTTCTTAAAAATCTTGCTCTAAAGAACGCCTTATCCTAAAACATCCTAAGTAATCTCAAGATATCTCAAGAAATCTCGCTCTAAAGAACGTGTCTCGGTTCTCATCCTGTGGCAAACATACCACCTGCCAACTCGCACCTCAATAGTAATATCAGCCGTCATCGGAACGTAGCTTTAATGTGGCAGCTTGATAGACCGATCACTTTAACCCTTTCCCAAACAAGACCTGGTTTTGACGACCCTAGTAGAAATGGCTTAGGAAAACATTGAGACAAAAGAAGAAACTGCTGATATCCAGCAGTTTCTCCTTTTGCCTCAATATTTTCAATGCTATTTTTTACACAAATGTCTTCTTTATCAACAACCATTTTGTCGTTTAAATTGGTTTTCAAATCGGATCCATCTAAGATTTTGCTGTTTGGGAAAGGGTTAAAACATATCTAATCTTACATATATCATTTCTAATGATTGGCCACAGAAACACTAGAATCGCCGACATAAAAGCGCACCCGGTTGTTGATTACCTGAAATGTCTCCTTTTCTATTGGTTTAAACATGTTCCGCATATATAGTAGGCTACGAACAGCGAATGGAACCAACCTAAGCTATCCTTATTTATGAAATTAGTATACTCCATAATTATCATCATTAGCATTTTCTTTTCCCCAATTTTGAATGTCTAATTTGGTGCAGTGAATCTGTGTCGCAGATTTTTTTATACAATTGATCGAATTGGAATGGTTTTCGGTACTACATCAACAATTCGAAGGGTTTTCAGATAATGTAATAATGGGTATTTGACTCAGCGCAGGAACCAAAAGCAACAACTGTGTTTTCAAGCTCTAAATAACGGTATAAAAATATTTGGGAAATATGTTCAATTCCAAGTAAGATTTAAACCAAGTAAACATATTTTATCGTCAGGCAATAAGACTAATGCCTGGTAATTTTTGCCAGGCAATAGGTTTAAAACATAGGCATTAAGCTTAATGCCTAGAGTAATCAAGCTTCACAAGCTAGAAAGTCATGTTTCAGCATATATAGATATCAACAAAGATTCGGTTATTTCACCCCAAGTGAGTTTTTTAAATTATTCGACAGTATGGTCACACCAATTCTGTGCTTTGGTTCTGAAATATGGGGATACGACTATTGCAAAGATATTGAAAGGGTACACATTGAATTTTGCAAAAGAGTATGTGGGTTGAGTCAAAAAACTGCAAATTTTTACGCACTTAGCGAATGCGGCCGCTATCCAATTTCTGTTACGTACATGACACGCTGTATCAAATATTGGCTAAAACTAACTGAAATGTCTCCTAATCGTTATCCAAAACAATGTTATTTAATGTTAAAACAACTGGATGAAAGCAACAGAATAACATGGGTATCAAAAGTCAAAAAATTATTATACGAAAACGGCTTCGGATTTGCATGGCTGTCTGATGGAGTAGGGGATCAAACCCAGTTCTTGACTCAATTTAAACAAAGACTAAAAGATTGTTCATTTCAAAATCTAAATCATCAAATTACCGATTCTCCAAAAACTATATACTATAAACAGTATAAAACATTATTGAATGTTGAAAGATACTTATCGTTAGATTTCCCATTCTACCACAAAAAACTTTATCAAATTTTAGGTGTTCAAGCCATTGTCTAAATGTTGAAATAGGCCGACATGAAAATGTAGATTACAACTTCCGATTTTGCAATTTTTGTTTGACAAGAAACGTATATACCGTTGAAGATGAATTTCATTTTTTATTGCTATGTCCTAGATATACAGACTTGAGAAAACTTTATTTTAAAAACGAATGGATAGATGCATATCCAACAAAGGAATTGTTTTATAGAATTATGTCAGATACAAATGAAATGAGCATTAAGTCGCTTTCAAAATATCTAGTTGAAGCTTTTAAAATCAAAAGAATTGAGATACATGTTGTTACACCTGAAATATGATGCAGATATATATTGTTTATTATTTTATATGGCAAGTCACTCTATTGATGTTAAAATTTGTAGATTGTTGTAATATGGGCCGGTGGCCTTAGAATTACTGATTAAAAATATGTTATGTTATGTTATGTTATGTTAAGACATAGATTCTGACCGAGGTGTTCCAAATGTTCCATACATCATACAAAAGACGTCACGATGACGTCATTTGTATGAACTCGGTCAATTTTGTCTTTTTTTGTTTCTACAGAGTTAACCGAGGGGTTCCGAACGAAATATAGGCCTAAGGTAATGGCGTCTCCCATTAAGCTTCTTAAAAATCTTGCTCTAAAGAACGCCTTATCCTAAAACATCCTAAGTAATCTCAAGATATCTCAAGAAATCTCGCTCTAAAGAACGTGTCTCGGTTCTCATCCTGTGGCAAACATACCACCTGCCAACTCGCACCTCAATAGTAATATCAGCCGTCATCGGAACGTAGCTTTAATGTGGCAGCTTGATAGACCGATCACTTTAACCCTTTCCCAAACAAGACCTGGTTTTGACGACCCTAGTAGAAATGGCTTAGGAAAACATTGAGACAAAAGAAGAAACTGCTGATATCCAGCAGTTTCTCCTTTTGCCTCAATATTTTCAATGCTATTTTTTACACAAATGTCTTCTTTATCAACAACCATTTTGTCGTTTAAATTGGTTTTCAAATCGGATCCATCTAAGATTTTGCTGTTTGGGAAAGGGTTAAAACATATCTAATCTTACATATATCATTTCTAATGATTGGCCACAGAAACACTAGAATCGCCGACATAAAAGCGCACCCGGTTGTTGATTACCTGAAATGTCTCCTTTTCTATTGGTTTAAACATGTTCCGCATATATAGTAGGCTACGAACAGCGAATGGAACCAACCTAAGCTATCCTTATTTATGAAATTAGTATACTCCATAATTATCATCATTAGCATTTTCTTTTCCCCAATTTTGAATGTCTAATTTGGTGCAGTGAATCTGTGTCGCAGATTTTTTTATACAATTGATCGAATTGGAATGGTTTTCGGTACTACATCAACAATTCGAAGGGTTTTCAGATAATGTAATAATGGGTATTTGACTCAGCGCAGGAACCAAAAGCAACAACTGTGTTTTCAAGCTCTAAATAACGGTATAAAAATATTTGGGAAATATGTTCAATTCCAAGTAAGATTTAAACCAAGTAAACATATTTTATCGTCAGGCAATAAGACTAATGCCTGGTAATTTTTGCCAGGCAATAGGTTTAAAACATAGGCATTAAGCTTAATGCCTAGAGTGATTTAGGCAATAAGCTTACTGCCTAGACAATAGCTTATTGCCTAGGCATTAAGCGTATTGCCTAATTTTACTTATTGCCCCTAACATATATGTTTAGAATCATTGTTATCAAGTTACTATGCGTCTTTTTTTCAACAAGTCTCATTCCCGGCATACTTTAAAAATACACAACAATGAATTTGATAGGTCTAGACATAACTATCCGCCAATCAGATGGACTGGAATGTAAGTTCAACAATTTTAAAATGTTAGTAACTGTTTATAAGAGTGTTTGAAATCTAAGATGTCGCTGACGACAATTTAAAGTGATTGGAATTTAAACGATGTTCGTTGCTTTAGGTAGAAAACATTGAGGAAAATGAAGCAATTTCTTCATTTTCTTCAATGTTTTCCCAGGCCTTCTCTTATGAGGGAGTCAAAAGGAGTCACTGTGCAGTAATGGGTTAAGCATCTTCGCAAGCCAAGGATTCTACTTCCACTTTGTTCCTTACGAACCCTTGGCCGCTAACTTCTATAGAAATCGTAAGTACCGCCGTGCCACCTTTCGGTGATAAAGAGTCGCGGCCCTTTGCAGTTGCTATTTCTGGCCAATTAAACGCCTCGTACTAAAACGTGTTAGGCGATGCATCTAATACGGCTATCGATTTTCACGTCGGCCGCGTTGTTTTCGCTTTGACAAAGAGGGCTTGTAAAGTGTGTTTTGATAGGATAATGGGAAAGTTATCGCGTCCAATGAAATCGCACGGCGGTACTTTCGATTTCCAAAGAGGCAAGCGGCCAAGGGTTCGTAAGGAACAAAGTGGAGGTAGAACCCTTGGCTTGCGAAGATGTGGGTTAAGGAGCATATCATATTTATCCCTGTCTTGTACGGTACACGCTATATGTCGGCTTGGATCTAGAAAAAGATCATATTTGTCATGGAGCCAACTCCAACGGTTCAAAAGACCAGTTTGATCCATATGTATACTGCTTTCTGATACAGATAGTGCAATGAGTAATGTAGCAACGTGGATCAAACTATATATTTTATAACAGTCAGCTAAAGATATTTTGCACATGTTTACAAAACGTTCCTGGGTAAACAAAATGACGGGATTTTAAATCCTTAACTTCTGTGATTTAGCACGTGATGATGCGAATCTTGCAAGTGTCTCACAACTGCAACATTTGAACCAACATATGCAAATGTGTATTGAGGTTATGAACGACTTTTCTATTATTAAAATAGGTAAGATATGTGAGCATAATATCATTAACTCGGGACCGCACTATACCACGGGTGGTAAACAGAGAAACTAGCTCCAAAAAGAGGTAGTTGCATAGAGCGAAAATTTGTAGGTCACGAACACATTTTCTAGAATTATTTCTTTTAAAGCGAGTTTTTGAGAAATCAGGCGATGCTGTAATATGAAGAAATGGTCAAAGTTTGTTTTGCACGGGAGTATACGGTATTAGTAGCATGGTTTTAATACAATCGTTGAAAAACATTTCAAAGTCGAAAGTAAAAAATGTTTTACTTTCGATTTTGAAATGTTTTTCAACGATTGTATTCAAACTCTGCTTAATAACACCGAATATTCTCGTACACAACAAACTTCGACCATTTCTTCATATTACAGCATCACCGCATTTTTCAAAAACTCGTTGTAAAAGAAATAATTGTAGAAAAATTTGTTCGTGACCTACCTTTGTTTACAGAATTTCGCTCTATGCAACTACCTCGGTAGAGGCCGGATGTCACGAAGAAACAAAATACCGTTGACTCTTTTTGGAGCTAGTTTCTCTGTTTACCACCCGTGTATACATGAATACGCAGAAATCCTCTTCATTTCTTAACAGTCCTCGGGTGAGTCTTCAACAAATAAGTCATTTATCCATAGAACACCCTTGCTTCATTCCTTCTTTGGATTTAGTCCGATCAATCCATTCCAAGTATTTCGGTCTCCCCAGAAAAGATGCCCTTTAACTGTTCATACATCACAAACATCACGATGTTCCAGAAACCGAGCCGCATGAAACTTGGAACGAAACTGAAAACACAAAACACACAAAAGAAACTTTAAAGAGATCCATGCTAGATATTTCAAACATCAGAACAACATGGGGACATTCAGGGTTTGCATTGTCGTGTTGTGCAAGGAGTCTGTGGCCAAAATAAATGGAATGCTAGTTCTGGTACCAAGTGTTTCACTATCTAAAAAGGTCCACCTTGACGTAAATGTTACCATATATAGAACGTTGGTGTAAGTAAAGTTAGATACAGACTTTCGTTTAGAAAAACTAAATGAAGTTAATTTGAATTTTCCTTAGACGGAAATGATTTACCCAAACAGGTTAACCAATCCGTACCATATTGCTTGATTATGTTTTACATGTTTGTATGTTCGACGTCGTAGCACGTGTGGATTTAAAGACTTGTCATAGTCATACCCCCGCAAAACGAATGTTTCACGGGGTATAATGGAATCAGCAGGTCTCTCTGTCCGTCCCCCTGTCTGTCTGTCCATGTACAAACCTTGTCCGGAGCATAACTCGAAAGTATGAAAAGTAGAATCACGAAACTTCTATTACAATTACATGGCATTTATAGAGCGCAGGCCAGTAACTATACATCATATGTGGATAAATCTCATTGTGGAGAGGTTCAGTGCAGAAGACCGTTACGCTGCCGGTCATATTTTTGGAGTTGTTTTCCTTTGTCGACAAAAATGCTTGTCTTGACATGATGTAGTAGCGTAGTCACATGTAGTGATAGGTTCTAGTTTAATCCAATTATCTGGCCACTTTTTCGGACAGCAAGTTATATAAACATGCCATTTGGTAGCCTACGTGGAACAGACTTTAGAATTAGTTCCATTCAGCAAATAGCATTTTGAATTTTGATTAAATTAATTTGATTATGTCTCACGTGAACGTTTGTGCTTTTGAAAAATTATGTACATTCAGGTAAACAATCCTCCTTTTAGAATTAAACTAGAATTTTATCTCCGCCGATGATGTCCTAAATCAAAGAAAACATGGCCGGAGTGGGCTCGTTACGTACCGGTATGCAGATGTCACGAGTAATATACACAGCAGGCTAGTGGTAGCTGCTGTTAAATTTGATCAATGTATAGCATAATCTATAGAATAGGTCCCGAGAAATGACCTGGCAGAGAATAGCTAGGGTTGCTATGACGGATTATTTATCGAGACTTATACAAACTGAAAGTGTAACTACACATACCCATTATAACACGCTAGTGGTCCGTTCTGCTTAATCATCTGTACAGCACAGTCTATAGCACCAGTATATTGTCCTCGTGGAGAGTTCATGTACCGAGTTTTTATCACATCAACTGGTGAAGCTACCAATGTCGCACAAAGTCCAGAAGCAAATCCACAAAACATATGACACACCACATTGTCTTCGAAAAGTTTGTGACGTAGAACACTTTCTTTGATGATGTCATAGGTGACAACCTCTGATACGTTTATAATGCTATTTCTGGCGACGTTTGGATAATATCCTGCAAAAATGATCAAACAATGATTATTATTCTTTTTCTCAGTTTCCAAGCATAAGTCATTTAAGATATCACGCAACGCTATACTCTCTTTAATCTGACTTTTTACATGGAGGTATACTAGTATTCCTATCTCAATGACCATTAACTTCGTTTGATATAGGCACCTACTATATTTTATCGTTGATCTTTTCGAACAATAATCATAAATACTTCTTAACGGGTTTTTAAAAGAACCATGTTTTTTAATGCGACAGACATTTGTAGGTAAGTATTTCCTGGTTGGTATCGGCATATACGTATTAGATAGAGACTGTATAGTAGATTCTATGTGAAAAAAAAACATTCAAATGCTCGCAGCGCATTGACACGGGTGGTAAACAGAGAAACTAGCTCCATAAAGAGTCAACGGTATTTTGTTTCCTCGTGACATCCGGCCTCTATCGAGGTAGTTGCATAGAGCGAAAAACTGTAAACAAAGGTAGGTCACGAACACATTTTTCTACAATCATTTCTTTAACAACGAGTTTTTGAAAAATCCGGCGATGCTATAATATGACGAAATGGTCGAAGTTTGTTGTGCACCAGAATATACGGTGTTAGTAAGCAGAGTTTGAATACAATCGTTGAAAAACATTTCAAAATCGAAAGTAAAAAGTGCTCTCGGCAGATTTGCACGATATTTCTATTATTACGAACAACAAACATACCAATTTTGTGATATTTCATTTTATTTTGTGCTTGAAAATCATGTACATGTTGTATCGATATATTATAGGGCTATTTTTCGGGAGAATGGTTGGTAAACCCCTGTGATAAAATTCAGAAGGTTTTACTTTCGATTTTGAAATGTTTTTTCAACGATTGTATTAAAACCCTGTGACTAATACCGTATATTCTCGTGCACAACAAACTTCGACCATTTCTGCATATTGCAGCATCGCCGGATTTCGCAAAAACTGGCTGTAAAAGAAATAATTTTAGAAAATGTGTTCGTGACCTACAAATTTTCGCTCTATGCAACTACCTCTTTTTGGAGCTAGTTTCTCTGTTTACCACCCGTGATTGAATGTTTATATCGCGTAGAATCTACTAAACAGACTCTATCTGGCTAAGTTTTCGCTGGCGGCTCATTGGAGATTGGGCGTGGCTATGTATAGACATAACATAAACTAGCAGGCAGCCCGTCTATGCGACATAAAGCGGTGGAATTTTGAAATATACTGCAATTTCATTGGTCTTAAAATTAGGTCGAACACTAAATGTAATTGATATTTCTGTTTAATCTATTTGTATGCCAACAGCATCGGTACTCACATGAGAAATCATATTACAATAAATGTAAATTAGCATTGTGCAAGTGGATCTGGCTACATGTCCTGCTTTACGACCATTCTCGTAAAAAAGCTAAGGCTAGAGTCTTTGATTTCTTCACTCATTGCATTAATGCTGAACTCTAAAGGATTGCGCGCGTACATATCAACATGAAAAGGTACAAACAACATTTTATTAGAGCTAATGCATCGTTGCTTTTCAACGAAAGTATTTGTTTTAAGATGCAGTAACGAGGTTTTTGTTTGAAAACAGCCATGTAACAATGCTATTCCGGCAATGAAACAGAATTATGTATAGTGTCAAAGTATACATGTATTTAGCTCTCTACGTATTTGAAAAAGAATATATCCATTTGTTGTCAGCTTGGAGCTGAGATTATGTTTATAAGACATTGATGAGGCTATTAAACGAAATAATCCCATTTTTTGTTCCTTCGACATGATTTTAAGCGGTTCTGAAGATGAAAGAGCTGTCGTCAATTGCGATGTTGTCTGAGCAACGAGAATAACAGACGATGGAGAAGAAATCCGCTTGACAACAATTTCTGTTTGGAAACAAAGGTTTCTCGATAGAGGTTGTGATGTGTGGGTGTATCGTTTTTGTCAGGCATGTTTTCCCAAAAGGCTTTAATTTTATTTGAAGTCATAATTTGTTTTGTCTCGTAATAAAAAACATGACATGAACTAATTAATGAGTACTCTATAATGAACGCTGCATCCACAGGTATTGTCCCTAAATGCAAAACGACGGACACCGCAGTTATCTAGTACCACATAGTGACTCTTTATTACTCCTCACGAGATAATGGTTTTGTATCAAGCAATTTCTTCATTTTTCACAATGTTTTCCACGCAAAATGACAAAAATGGGAGAAATCGTGAAATTCTAAATTGTCGTCTGCAACATTTTTGAATTTGGACCAACCCAATTTTTATCGTTTGGTAATGGGTTAACTGGTGCAAGTTGGCACTTGTTATATTATGTTACCATCGGTTATACCATTCCCACATAGTGACGCTATTTGGTGCCCCATGAAAAGTGCTTGGAAAAACAATCTGGAAAATGAAGAAATTGATTGCGGCAAGCAATTTCTTCATTATCCATAATGTTTTTTACCCCAAATGCAATTATTATTTTTTTATATATATAATTTCATTGACTTGAAGTTGTCGTCCGCAATATTTCTCGAATTAGAACACTCCAACTTTTGCAATCTGATAATGGGTAAACTCAGGATACTGCTGATGTTTATATGAAAGGAGTCGCAAAATTATTAATGAAAATGATATAATAGCAGATGTATGGGGAACAATTCCTTCGAATAAATTTAGTTTTAAAATTCTACTTTTAAAGAGAGAAAGAAATTGTTCGTCTAGCGGATACCATCCTTCGATATTTTCGTTACCATGGGACATACATTAAAATAAATTATTCGTTTGATTTTCAATTCGCCGTAGGCAGAAATTCGGCTTATCTGATGTCGAGATAACGCGTTTCAGGTGTATTTATATATCCAATTTACACTTACCCAAAGGACAGAACTTAAGGTAGAATACCCGTAATGTGGCCATTTTGAGAATAATAAAAAATAGGACGTTTTCGAGTGACGTCGATACGTATCTGAACCTATTCGGGCGCGGTTGAAAACATTCGAGGGTGGAAAGTTCGACCGCCGAATGTTTTCGACGTGGCCCTAATAATTCCGACGTCGCGCAAATCCCATCATGGGTAGACTACCTTAATTAAGGCATATCCGAATTACTTTTTATGAGTGGTGTATATAAAGGAAAATACAGCTTTTTAAAGGATTAAGAATTAGCATAATAATTATTATTACAAAGATACAAAAGTGCAACAAAACATCTCACTTTCTTTCCTTTACGCTTATTGACTGCGTGCACTTTTACCCATGATAGACCGTTCAAGTTCAAGAATTAGTACATTTCGTGATAACTTGTTGTTGTTTAAAAAATGTAATTTCCATAACGTCTACTGAGACTTATTTTATGCGTTCTATTAACAATTTCCCTTTTAAACCGGTAATGACGCCCCTGATGATAAAGGTTTAGAAAAAAGACATTGCAACAAAATTGAAAATGTTGATACATGTAACAAGCGGTTTCTCTCGTTGTCTCATCATTTAGCAACACACATTTTGTCGTTTGTATCATCTTTCGAATTCGGCGATTCCAATTTATTGCCAAATTTGTCCGTTTGAGAAAGGGTTAAAGTGCCAACCTGAAGGTTAACCTTTTCCCAAATAAGGCTTGGTTTTGACGTCCCTATTAGACAAGGCTAGTAAAAGCATTGAATCAGAAGAAGAAAAACTGGTAACCAGCATTTTCTCCTCTTGGCTCAATGTTTTCTCTGCTATATTGTACACATTTGCTATCTTTATCAACACCAATATTGTCGTTTGATGGAGATTTCAAGTTGGATCAGCCTTATATTTTGTCGTTTTTGGAGGGTTTAAAGGGACATTGCATAAGCCAACCTTCACCTTTTTCATGAGACAAGAGTCACGACAAAACAACAACAATAGTAGAAAATATCAAATGATTTATTCTGTGACGTGTTTGTGCTAAAAAAAGAAGTATTTTGCACGTGCATGCAACGCACGACTGGTCTTAACTCTTTCGCTGCCAAATTTCCTGGAATTGTCCTAATTCCAGTGCCAACTTTTTCAAACTTACTAAGAGGGCTTATCAGTTAATAGAATAGTAAAAAATCATTGTTTGGTAGTATTAAGCTGCAACTTTTAGGAATCATTGCACCTAAGTTGTTTTGCCTAATAGCATACGTTTTATAAGGCAGTTTGATCAGATGACCTTGTCCTTGACCTTGAATGACCTCATTTAGCTATTGTTTGAAAATGGCCGATCGGCGACATTGGCAATCTTCACATTGTTTCACCTAGTCATCGAGACCGGATGTGGTTACGCACATAAGCTTTTAGCTTCTGTTGGCCCTTTTCTTTGTGTTTTCATCACTTATTATTAGGGAAATATTCCCTTTAGTATATATTTAGTTCACTCACAGTCTTCCAATGGGTCGCTTTTCGGCGACGTTGGCAGCGAAAGAATGATTAAGAAAATAGGCCCGAATAATTCCGGCGTCGCATTATTCTCATTATGGGTGCACTACCTTAAAAGATCAATCACATCCAACAAATGGCGGATAAATCGGTATTTTTACAACTCCTCTATAAACCAAACTGAAACCCATTGGGTCACGTAGTAAAAGAATTGTTGACGATTTTCTGCAGGTTTATTGTTGTTTAATTTCCAGCCGTGTCTCTGAGAATTTACAAAACAACAAACCAACATATCTTTACTTTCATATGAAATAAAATAATTTGATATGAAACCAAAATGAAATGATTCTGTTTCTGGCTTTTAGAGAAGTGGTAATCACGTAATGTTGTTACTCTTACTTTTCATGAATGCTGTCATCTTTCACTCAAAATGATTTGTAGAGTATGAATAATTGTAATTACTATTTTATACATATTATCTATTATCTATGGATATATCGTGTTTCGTTTCATATAAATTACTTGTAAGTTACAATACTATAAGCAATTGTAATAGTTATCTTTGATTTCATCAACATTTAAGAGATAAAATTAACACACATTCGTGTAATAAATTGCCTGGTTGCTTCGAAAAGTCTGATTAGCATAATTCATCTGTTTTGTTTTTCTAGCAAACCATGGTCAGTTCACCCTTTCCAAAGCCAGACCGGTTTTGATGTTCCTGGTAGAACTCCTTTAGGAAACGTTAAGAAGGATGCAGCAGTTTCTCCGGTTCTCTCACAATTTCCTGTGTTTTTACAAATACAATTGTCTTTACTTTTGATATCACTGTTCTGCTACCTGAAACTCCGTTCAAATAGCCTACAACCATAAACTTACTAAAACATGGGATGTTTAATATGCAGAGGAGACTTGTTATAAGAAGTGTAACAGTAGCTTGATACTGGATTTTTGAATATTTTTTTAGATTTTATCAGAGTATATTAAAAATATGATGTCAAATTAGGCAATAAATTACACAGCTGATCAGTTAAAATTTGGAAAGTTATTTTAAACCATTGCCTTAATTTACTGCCTTATTTGATCAACCCGCGAAAATAAGAAAACAATCGTCGTTTTTTCATCAAAAGACTCGTAACTACACTCACCCGAACTTCTAAACAGCCACCTCATTCTTACACCTACAAATCAACATCTCTGATGAAAACTCATATTATTTTGATTCTTTGTAAAATTCATTTTTGAAAAATATGACAAAGTTTCTCGAAGCTGAGTTCGAAGTTAATGAAATGGTGACGTTTAGAAGTGCACTACCCCATAAATAAAAATTCGCATATCACAACGTAATATCCCTTGTGATCTCTGTGTTCATTTATCATGGCTAAGAATCCTATTCTCGTGGAAAATATGCATTCTTGAATATACTGTAGGGTATGGTACAGTGCAGAAATACCAGGTTTGCCGAGTCTGGTCTTCTAAATCGTTTACTTTGGCAGTGCTCGAAACCGTCTGTTTAGCAAGTCCAAGAAGTGATTCTTGATTAATCACGAAACGTTTTCCAATAACATAGGGAATGTTCAGAACAGTTTAGGCTTCAAAACATGTTTCACAGTGCTACGGCATTGACATTTCGTTGACGATGCGGCCTAGGATCGTTTTTATTAAAGCGCTTCATAGCCGTTTGTTGTGGATTTGGTGGCTCGGATTACCCAAATTTCGTCCATCGTTATTTGTACATGCATGAAATTATTTCTAAAAATTGCTTTATAAAGCTATCCTTCTTGTTGACAAATAGTAGTCCTTAAGTGTGGCCGTCATCGTGTTTTATGAACACTACCGGTACGCATGCACTCATCCTAAATTTGCTTATTTGTGAAAAAGCCGCAAATATCAGATTCGATCCATCGACAAACAGTAAAAACGATATGTTTACTCCAGAAACAAAAGCAATCGAATGATTGCATTAAGTTTTTGTAGAAAAGGAAATTATCAAATTGACCTTTCTGACTGGAGCCCAGACGTCAAAGATTCCGAAGGTCATTTCCCGCGATTTAATGATAATTCTTGTCATGTTTAATGTTTTTCTGACTGGGCTATCCATATGGATAAATTATCAAAACAGAATCGATATTTATCACGTAATTCAAAATACACATGTGCAATTTTAACGTTTCGATCAAAATGACGTCACGTGCTTCTTTTTTGACGTGACAGTACTGTTCCTTGTTTGAAAAGATAGAAAGTGTCTTTGTTAAGTACAAAAAGCAAACACACAATCCAAGTGAATTGATATGATTTATTTATTGAAAAATAAAAGTGGCCGTTTAGAAGTTCGGGTGAGTGTACAGCTTTTGATAAGCTGTAGTTACGAGGTTTTTATTGAAAAGTAGCGATAAGTACCTTTCCAGAGCCCCTTAAAGCCCTCCTGTCTACCTATAGTTGTATAGGCTTGCATGACGCCCGTGTACCGTTTCTTATCAGCCCGTTGGGCTTGCATTCTCACTTTAACGACGTCGGTAGGCTGGGCGAATGTCACACACATGGCACCCGTGGTCAGACCAGCGAAGACTCGGATCAGATGGCTGGACTGTCCGTCTTTCTCTGGAAAGGAAACTGTATTCTTCTGGCATTGCTGATTTAAAACCCCGCTTTGCTTGTTTCGAAAACTTTAAAAAAAAAAAAGTAAAAATATCTTCTCATCTAGTTAGAAACAAAATTCATGAAATAGGTGGTCCAAATAATCTTACACTAAGAATTTGAGAGATGGCATATTTTCACAAAATTAAATCCCGGTACATCTGCATAAGCAATGGCAGTGATTTATAGGATATATAATTGAACACGCTGGAGATTATGCATGATGGGATGGATAACGAATACGAACAAAATTTACCTCGATTCAGGTAAGAAATTGTGCAATAATTTGCTTATTTCTGCGTCAATTTTCAAGCGGTTTGTTGTATGTATCCCGCATTACTGAGCTCTTTCCTCAGATATATGACTTGTTTGTAGAATCTTTGTACTTTGTCCAAAAATTGATCCCAATCGACCAGAAAAACGACAAATAAATCAGGCCCCTTTTCTAGTCGGTTGGGATCGGTTTTTGAGAAAAGTACAAGTGTAGCCGGGTGTAGTATAAGGGGCACTTATACTATCTCGCCGTACAAGCTAGCTTTTATAGCGACGTGATAGAGTGTTCGCTTAGGGTGTGAGAGGTCCCAGGATCGAATCCCCACAGCAGTCGATAGGATATTCATTTGCGGGTTACATTTGGCGCCCACCGTAAAAAACCTGCATGAGATGTTGGTTTGTGAGAGTAGTGAGTTGATGATGTTAAAAAAAAAAAGATTCGTGGAAGAATCTTAATTGTCGAGGGGGTGTATGTAGCCGGGTGTAGTATAAGGGGCACTTATACTATCTCGCCGTACAAGCTAGCTTTTATAGCGACGTGGTAGAGTGTTCGCTTAGGGTGTGAGAGGTCCCAGGATCGAATCCCCACAGGAGTCGATAGGATATTTATTTGCGGATTACACAAGGAGTTTCCAGATAAGTAATACATCTGAGAAAAGGGCTCAGTAAGACGGAGTACATGCAACAAACCACATGAAAATTGACGCAGAAATAAAGTTATTGCGCAAATTCTTACCTGAAGCGTGTGGTTAATTTGGCCGTAGTCGTTACCATTTCGCTTTCTGGTCGGTTGGAACAATATCTCGGAAAAAGTAACATGTGTTATCTAATATGTCATACATCCTATGAAAGAACAAACCTTTTGAAGATTGACGCACAAATAAGGAAGTTATTGCAAAATAACTAACCAGAATCGAGATTATTTTGTCCGTATTCGTTATCCATCCCATGACGCACAATCTCCACCGTGATTGAAGCTGATCAAGAATCGCCTCTGCCAATCAAAGATATTGAAAGGACAATGACAGAGTCGGTAGGTTAGTCCATGATTTATATCAACGCATAGGTTATAACGTTGTGTGCTTCCTGCAGTGATATTTCGTAGAGAATTTTTTATGTCCCCGTATCGAAATATCGGGGGTATATTGTTTTACTCGTGTCCGTCCGCCCGTCCGTCCGTCTGTATGTCTGTCCGAAAACTTAACATTTTGCATTTTCTCCAAAAGTATTCGACATACAAAGCTCAAATTTGGTATACAACTATCTTTCAACGCTAGCTTTCTGTTCCATGCGATATTAACGGTTAACCCTGATCAACCCTTTACACGAAAAAATAACATTTTAAAAAACTGGCCATTTCGGGGACATTCGTGTTCACAAACACATCTTGTTCACATAGAGATTCTAATTTGTCTCAGAGAGACACGATTCAACGTCGAAAATGGTTGAAATAATTATTTTGTTTTTGAAAAATCTGTTGGTAAATAACACGGATTGACATTCAAACTAATGTATCTTATCTATCGTTTCCTTTTCCTGACAATACTCCCCTACTGCGGTTCGTTGTTTTCCAAAGTGACTTCCCGCTAACGTGAAGGTGTCTAGCTACCAATTTACACATTTCCAGACCCCCCTGTTGTGTAAGGTCGTACTGGATGTTTGATGGAAAACAAATCTCAATGTCACCGTGTCCAATCGTTACCGGGGGATGTGGTTTTCGTAACGCTGAAAGCGTGGTGTATAACGCCGGTTTGTGGTGCAAAACAGAGACAGGACACCACCAAGGTAAGAAAATTGAAAAATTGAATCGATGAAGTTTTTTCTTTGGGAATGAGACTAGGTCGAGGCTCATCTCAAATGATTTCTTGACCCCTAGCAATGTCTGTTTTCTTCGAGAAAGTTGCAGTTTTCTCTATCATTCCGTGAATGTAAGGCATTTCAGGCGAAATCAACTCAGCTTGCCCGTAAAATATGAATTATATACAAGCATAACCAGTTATGAACCCCAAAAAAGCATGCACTTCGTACTTACACATGTATTGCACAAAATCACATTGAGGTTTGCACCCTCTGCATCTTACAGAAGACATGGAAACGATTTTTATTTTAATTTACAAGTAACAATGGTGGATGTGGTGCACACAAAGAAATATTTTGTAACGTATGTGGCATGGTGATTCTAAAGCTTTGCGTTTTTCCTTATTTAAGCAGGCCTAGCAGATATAGTGACACTTTCCCTTACTTCAGGTGCAACACACGTCCTATTCGAATGATCCTAGCAATTGTGCAATAATTTTGTGTAAAGAATATGTGTTTTTTCGACATCAGCATTTTCAAACCCTATTAACCAGATTGTATAATGGATTTAGAAACTGTGCAACCCGAACGTTACATTTAAGGCGTACAAAATACAATGTATCTGTCAATATAGGGTTAATTCACGTTTTTGAGGTCGTAAACATTCGCAGAAGCCCAAGAAACATGTTAACGGCCGAGTGCGAAGCACGAGAGTTGTTTACGTAATTTGCGGGCCTCTGCGGAAGTTAACGGCCGAAAAATACGTGAATTGACGCTATCATTACATAAAAACTATAAAATTCCAATGAATACTTACCCCAAAGCCATTGATATGTGCGAAAAATGAACCGAGGTGAGATAAGAAAATGTCCACCAATGTTGTTTTGTTCTGACAAGTCTTCCGAGAATTTTTTGTTATGCGTGACGTCGGAAAAACCTCAGTTGTTGAAAGCGGCGTTAAAATCCAACACAATCAATCAATTAGGTCCTTTCAATTATGTTTTAGTCTGTACCCGCATAACACACTTCCGGGGGCAAAAAATGGGTTTATGGGAAATCAACATTGTATACATGAAAATTGTTACTAAAAATAGTCCCAAATCGGCATTTTCAAAACGAGGCTCCCTAAATATGCGGAGAAAACAATGACGACGCACGTGTATTAAATATACAGCGATAAAGAGCACGAGCATTCAACATGCAGCGATAAAGCGAAGTTTAAAGTGAAACAAAAACTCTGAAATTGAATGTACTCGTTAATAGTCGGTAAGATGGTTATCTTATTGGATTTACAGTCAATCGTTCCCAGTTTCATTGTTGATTTCGTATGCACGCCATGCTTTGGGTTCGAGAGTATCGTTAACTAAAACGCTTTGGGTGCAAGAGTATTGTTACCAAAACGCTTTGGGTTTGAGTGTATTGTTACTAAAAATAAGTTTCTTCTTTTGTTTCAATGTTTTCCCAAGCCTTTTCTATTAGGGACGTCAAAACCAGGTCTTGTTTGGGAAAGGGTTAATACACGTGCGTCGTCATTGTTTTCTCCGCATATTTAGGGAGCCTCGTTTTGAAAATGCCGATTTGGGACTATTTTTAGTAACAATTTTCATGTATACAATATTGATTTCCCATAAACCCATTTTTTTGCCCCCGGAAGTGTGTTCTGCGGGTACAGACTAAAACATAATTGAAAGGACCTAATTGATTGATAGTGTGGGATTTTAACGCCACTTTCAACAACTGAGGTTTTTCCGACGTCACGCATAACAAAAAATTCTCGGAAGATTTATCAGAACAAAACAACATTGGCGGACATTTTCTTATCTCAACTCGGTTCATTTTTCGCACATATCAATGGCTTTGGGGTAAGTATTCATTGAAATTTTTATAGTTTTATGCAATAATAGCGTCAATTCACGTATTTTTCGGCCGTTAACATCCGCAGAGGCCCGCAAATTACGTAAACAACCCTCGTGCTTCGCACTCGGCCGTTAACATGTTTCTTGGGCTTCTGAGAATGTTTACGACCTCAAAAACGTGAATTAACCCTATATTGGCAGATAAGTTGTATTTTGTACGCCTCAAATGTAACGTTCGGGTTGCACAGTTTCTAAATCCATTATACAATCCGGTTAATAGGGTTTGAAAATGCTGATGTCGAAAAAACACATATTCTTTACACAAAATTATTGCACAATTGCTAGGATCATTCGAATAGGACGTGTGTTGCATCTGAAGTAAGGGAAAGTGTCACTATATCTGCTAGGCCTGCTTAAATAAGGAAAAACGCAAAGCTTTAAAATCACCATGCCACATACGTTACAAAATATTTCTTTGTGTGCACCACATCCACCATTGTTACTTGTAAATTAAAATAAAAATCGTTTCCATGTCTTCTGTAAGATGCAGAGGGTGCAAACCTCAATGTGATTTTGTGCAATACATGTGTAAGTACGAAGTGCATGCTTTTTTGGGGTTCATAACTGGTTATGCTTGTATATTATTCATATTTTACGGGCAAGCTGAGTTGATTTCGCCTGAAATGCCTTACATTCACGGAATGATAGAGAAAACTGCAACTTTCTCGAAGAAAACAGACATTGCTAGGGGTCAAGAAATCATTTGAGATGAGCCTCGGCCTAGTCTCATTCCCAAAGAAAAAACTTCATCGATTCAATTTTTCAATTTTCTTACCTTGGTGGTGTCCTGCCTCTGTTTTGCACCACAAACCGGCGTTATACACCACGCTTTCAGCGTTACGAAAACCACATCCCCCAGTAACGATTGGACACGGTGCATGTTGTTGTTTTCATCGAAAACCTCGTAACTACAGCTCGATAAAACATAGTGTTACGAGGTGTTTGAAGAGTACAAGCACTAGATACTTCCCCTATTGACTTTACGGACTCGGGGGTTACTTTTTATCCGCCCAATGATTTTTTATTTGTACATATGTTGTAAGGTAACATTTCCTGAACAAAATATAAAAAAAAATCAGGGTTAGTTTCCTGATTCGTTTTCATGTCAGAGTTATCTGCCCTTGACTAGTAATGACCATTTTCGCAAAGTTACACGTTTGTTTTAGAGTCATATCGTCCCTTGATTGCCAGAAGGGGCTATCAGCACTTTTCATAGTTTTGAGAAAAACACATTTAAAGTTTTGAAAGCTTGTCAAAAAATCAGGTTTTAATGGTCAGATACCATGTTTGGCACACGAGTAGAACATGATAGCCACTACGCACGTACATATTATCAAACTTCATTTCCAATGATTTACGCCTTTTTTGGTCAAAAAACGCTGATAGCCCCTTCTGGCTGCCGGAAAAAATACCAAAATACAGAGGATATATTTCTGCCAGAAGGAGTTAACAGCAAGGCATGTATCGTAAAACAATCATTTATTCTCATAAATAATATATTTTTGCTCATTTTACTGTTTATTTATGCGTTCAGTAAAAAACCGCGATACATTTCCTTCTTTTTAGCAACTGATATTGAGAGTTTTTCCTCATATTTCATTGGTAGAATTTCAAAGGGTCTTCTGTATAGTCTTTTTCACCTCAGTACAAATGAATAATGGATTACTGTTTTTGTATCTAGCAAATACATGTATAATGAAATATTTCATCTGGGTGGCTTCTTTTCTCTTTCAACACATTGACCTTGTGCTAGTTTATTCTACTGCCATCAGCGCACGTTTTAAAATTTTAGAATGACATGTACGCTTTCAAATAAATAAAATGTCGTATCACACAAAGTGCGATCCCCATTCCATAAAGATGCATCGACTCCACAACACAGCTTCATGTAAATCAGTGTTGTGTCCCTACAGCTCAAAAAGTACACACAAAGCTTATTTTCTTCAAAATGGCCACCAAATAAAGAAATATTTATGTATTTCGTTTCAAAAAATAGGCTAAAAATGCATTTTTGCAATTATGATTATTGGTTACAAAACAAAATTGGAAAAGAAAAAAAGGCTCAAAACGAGCAATTTCTTCTTTTCTCGTTATGTTTTTATTCACTTTTCCTTTGCATAATTATTGTGTAAACTTCAAGGTTTACCTCGCTAATGCAGCTTCGAACTATTGTGCGGAAAACCCTGACACACTGAGGGTTATAACGTCTGACCATTTGAAATATTGTGTCCCGTTGTTGCGGAACGTTTATAATGATGTCTTATTTTTCGGCGGGACATGCTCTGTAGCAATCAGTTATGTAATACAAACGAGATCGGTTTCAAATTGTTACTGCTCAATCACTTATATATTAGGATGTGTCGATACAACTTTCAGCAAACTTGAGGCTAGATATGGTTTTGTTCTGTCCGGAACAGCAGTCAGAATAGAGTATAATGTGTTTAATAATTAATGGAGGAAAATAAGATGTGTCATTATGTAAATACATGTAAACATTTCTGATGATCCACGCTGGCCATGAACCTCATTCATGTCCCTTTTTGTGTGCCAGTAAATACAGCGTAGCGGTTCAACTTTCGGTTGTAAAATGTTCGTGACAAGTTGGAGCATGGCGTTTTGCAGTTCTAACATCCATTAAGTCAAAGGTCGCTACATAGAGAGTTCTGTGTTTCATTTCGCATTCTTCTTTTCAGCGTTTTTTCGATTCTTGCTTGTTCCTTTCTGAAGTATGTTCCTTGACCATCCTGAAGTTTCAATCCGAAATGAGCAAAAATCAGGCCGCCAGAAGGGGCTATTAGAAAATTGAAACTCAATTCTTTCAATTCTAAGCATTTTGTTGAGACAAAATTTTATATATTTAGTTTAATATACAGAGTGTCCCAAAAAAACGGAACCCTAATTCAAAGTCAAATACTTTAGAGCGTAAGCAAAGAATCTAATTTTTAAATTTGCAGTACTAAATATACACCATTTTTGCATTTGTGTTCCAAATTTCACTGAAAAATATGCATTCGTTCAAAAGTAATAAGCAAATTAATAATGACACTAAAAAACGATCTGACACGATATTGATTTTTGTGTCTTGTTTGTTCGTGAAAGCGCAAGAACGGTTAGCTGTTGAATTCTGTACATGTATGTACCGAGTTTCTCAAAATTTCATTATGTACACGTGTTGTATGTGCAAATTGAGTCCATATGGTGGTTGTTTGAATTAATTTCAAATTATTATGTGATTTATTTTACATGGTGCAGTTTTAACTTTTATTTTAATGAATTACAAGCTTGGGATGTTTCCTAAAATTAGTCCAGTCATAATTTTCTTGCATAGTACTTGCATAGTATACATTTTTGTTGACTGTGATTTAATTCTTTTTTGTGAATTTTGTGTTATTTGTCATATATGAACATGTTTTGCATAAAGGTCAGTGTCAAGTCAAATGCAGCCCGTAATACCTTTCATTTAAGCGCTGACCGGCATGTTGGTAAGAAATAAAATAATTGCCCATGAATATTATTCATGAGTCTGTGATGCACTTGAATATTTTGTTTGTATTCATTTTAGTTATATCGCAGCTCTTCTTTAACAGTTTATTTATTAGTAAAAAAGATGAAATGAAAATGCACTATTTTCAAAATCACTTTTTTATTGTATTGAATATATTAACCAATTGTGAAGCGTCAATTTTTTCAATGAGTGTAGGCGCGAGCTGCAAAGCGAAAAGATCGATATCGTGTTAAAATGGTTTTCCGGGTGCATTCATTTGAATGCCAATATTTTCAAAAGTACTCGTTATTTTTCAACCAAATTGTAACTGCTAATAGAAAACTGTCGTTGCTAATGCATTTGTAAATTTGGTGGAGAAATATTACTTGATATATGAGAAATGCACTTTCAAAAATGGGTTCCGTTTTTTGGGACACTCTGTATATTACTTTTCGTTCATGCAATATAAATATATCATGTACCCAGAGTGTAAAAATGCTTTTATCAAAATTTGATATCTCGGCAGCCAGAAGGGTCTATCAACGAACTTCGCTAATGACTATTTTGTTTCATTTGTCTGATTATTGCCTTGATGAATAAATTGGAGACTGCAAATACACATTGATAGAAAGTGCTGATAAACAACACAGATAACAATAAAAATCCACTTATCTTTTCACACAATAATAGCTTTAGAGTATTCCGATTTGTTGAACATTTATGTCGCACTGTAGATCTATTTAAGTTTACTGGGATCATTCCACACATTAAGTCAATTTTCATGATTTTCATGAATTCACACAATGTTCTTCTTTGCTTACATTATCCAAAAGCAAGTTTCAGGGTGGTTCGAATTCAAAGTAGACGACAAAATACATGTAAATATTAATGAATCAAAACTTGACAACATTATAGCCTAGAAAATGTTCAGACAAATGAATAAAATGTCGCTTATTGGCATTCTTCTTCTTTTTCCTCAATGTTTCAAATGCCTTTTCTATAAGGAACCTCAAACTGGGTCTTGTTTAGGAAAGGGTTATGGGACAATTAAGCAGATAAAATGACCGGTTAATTGCTAACCTGAGTCCCGTTTATCAGTGAGGGGCTATGTTGATAGACCCTTCTGGCAGCCCAGTTGGTGTTGATAGCCCCTTCTGGTCGGAAACAATTTGGCTAGTTGCTGATAGACCACAATCATGTTATGCAATTTTTTATCATTTCTAATTGGAATATCAGTACCAATTTTTTTCCATAGGTAGAAACCACTCGACTGACTAAAAAAATGTTAAAATGTCATTTTCGCCAAAAAATGCTGATAGCCCCTTCTAGCAATCAAGGGACGATATAGCAAGTTATTCTGAATGGTTCATTTCAAATGTTATATAAATTTAGAGACTTAACATATGAACAAATGTGATGAAATGATTGAAAGAAAAAAAAGTTGAAAAATCACTTTTTTTTTTTTTTTTTAGAAAATTTTGCTTTTATTTTCAATTCGCCAAAAAGTTTCCCAATAAATATTTTTTTTTTATTTTTGATATTTTGAAGATAATACCAAGAACTATTTTTACGCAAAAAATCAGCACACCTTTCCAGGAATAGAAAAGATATTTGACTTTATCTTACCCCACCCACCCTGTTTAAGCCTAATCATGACAAAAATATATAATATTATATATACTGAGAGGCAAAAATAAGTATACACCTTAGTTCTTCCATGTTTTCTAAGAAAACAATAAATAGATCATATACGATTTTTCATCGCCACCGAATGTGGTCGTTTATTGATGTAGTCTTCTCCGCCTAACCGTCTATCCGATCTTCCTTCCGTTGCGAATGTGTTTTCATAACATACAGCGTCATCGAAAAAAAGGGATTTAATCTATTGACTAATGCAATCATTTACATTGACACAACCGCTACAATTATGAACGGATTTTGATAAAATTTTCACAGAAAGTGTCTAGTCACCTTGGACCATGCGAAAATTGTTATTGCTTTTCCGTTTTATGACAAGTCATGCCAAAAGGGGACTTGATGCAAACAAGATATCTGACATAACTCCTTCTAAATTTATAGACAAATTTTGATCAAATTTGTGCAAAATGTCCCTAGCAACCTGGCTAAGCGTATAAAGTGTAACGTTTCTTTCATATCATGCTGCGTCGTAGAAAAATGGGTCTTAATGCAAAAAATGGTATATTAATCGATTTCTATCTGCCACCAAAAATCGTGTATTAATGTTAGAGAAAATTGAACGTTGTGATTTGTTGTGACAAAGAACAGAGAAATCAAATACGGATTAACGGCAATATTTGGCGCTCCACTAAGTCGCACGTGCAAAGTTTGCAAAATAGGCATGTAACAAGAGTATGAGTAGTCAGGTAATTTCAGGTAAAAATTACCAATAAGTGTATTATTGGTTTATGGGTTGTAATAAAAAGTACAAAATTTTGAGCCGATATTATGGAAATTAAGAGAAATATTGACAAACAAAAAGTGTATACTTTCTTTTGCCTCTCAGTATATATACATATTATATTTCCAAAAAAATCTTTTATTTATTGCATATCTTTACATTTATAACATAATATACTTCATTTGATATTCACCATCACAAAAAAGGGGAATGCTTCGCTTTATAAATTTGAGAAAATTGTAGCATGGGCATTTGCTGCCACAGAATAAACACACAATTTGCAGGTCACATGGTCGGTCTCCAAACTTATCTCAATGTTATGAAAGTTATATTTCCTATCTTCAATAACATTTATGGTACCTGTCACTAAAAGGGGGCTTTGTGGGAGTCAATAGAACGAATTTTCAAGGGAGAGACCAGACATAGCATTCATAAACCGGATTCCAACCAGATTTGGGAAATGAACATAGTTATAGTTGTAACATATGAGAAAAAACTTCGACCAGAAAATTACCCTTAGGTGAAAAGTGTCGACTCTTGTCAGTCTGTGCGGATTGCACAGACTGACTAAGGTCGATATTTTTCACACATACAACAAACTCCTTTTTACCGTGACAGGTCACATTTCGTTTGGTCTATGTAAAGCACTTTTAATTTGTGGCGATACTTTTGTCTCTTTTTTCGAAATGGGAAAAGGGCATATTAAAAACTTACGAGATCCCAAGTTTTGTTGATAGAAATCTCTCACTTCATCATAGAAGCCAATGCGTATTGAAGCGAAGCACAACTGTCTCTGAAGACCTGGCACGATGCCGGAGTATAAAGCCGTGGCTCCCTCGGTTCGAACAATGGACTGCATGGTACCTAGCAGGCCTGTTGGTGCGTGTGACGGAGATAAGCTATTGGAAACGGCATTTAGTCCTAGCGCTGGCAACGTGGTGTTGTTTCGAATCTGGAATACATATTGTACCAATATTGGAATTTTCGAAATAATAGAATTTTAAATGAACGTTACAATGAGCCTATTAATCGTTTCCTTTGTGACTGATAACAAGACTATTCCAAATTTAACGGCCTGGTAGAAATAATGTAAAGGAAAGAGTTTTTTTCTATTAGGGACATCAAGCTATTTGGAAAATGGGTTAACCGAAATTTCCCACATTAGATGGCGAACAAAACTTCAAAACCACTGCTGTATCTTCTATAACTTTGTAGAAAGCTGTTTTGTGAGATTTTCAATCAAAGTAGATGCAATCAAAAATTAATTAGTCAAAGTTTGGAAGATCAGCTAGGATAAACGAGCTAGCTGATCTTCAAAATAAATTCCAAACTATATCGTTATGTCTAATAAATTTATTTGATAAGGAATACTTCCACCGCAAGAGACATAATTTCATAATACAGCAGAAGGCGCCTTCTCCATCATTCGTCTCACCTGTAGCCTGAGGGCCGCGGCCTTAGCGCAGTTGGTAGCGCATCTGACCCTCATTCGAGAGGTCCCGGGTTCGATACCCGGCCGCGGCTAATACCCTTTCTGACAAAATTGTCACCCACCAATGGGTTTGAAATCGTTAACCTAAGTGGGCGAGCAGCTGGAGGCTCGGTAAGGGTGTTGTGGTAGTACTGGTTTGAGAAACAACAGGAATCCATGGGTAGGTGCTCCAGCCGCCGCGATATGACCCTGGTAGTTGAAAACGGCGTAAAACCCCAATAAACCCAAACTCACATGTAGCCTGACCTTGGTGGTATCGAGTGGGAAGGTCACAAAGTCATGCTGCCAGCCCAGCACTAGACAACTTGACTGACAGGCTGAACTCTTCAACTGTAGACTCGGTCTGTCTTTTTGGTGACATTTCTGTCTTTGGGTGTAGGCATACTGCTTCTGTGCTCTTTTGATTCAGAAAACATCGGCTTTTTTCGAGCTGCGGCGTTACCTATCCGAAGCTATTCGGGCGCGGTCGTAAACATTCGGCGGTGGAAAGGTCCACCGCCGAATGTTTTCGACTTCGCCCGAATCTGATTAGGGGTGGACTACCTTAAAGAAAAGCAACGACAATCATTCGTCTCACCTGTAGCCTGACCTTGGTAGTATCAAGTGGGAAGGTCACGAGATCGGCGATACATGCCGCCAGTCCAGCACTAGACAACTTTACTGACAGGCTGAACTCCTTAACTGTAGGCTCTATCTGTCTTTTTGATGGCATTTCTGTCTCCGGGTGTAGAGGGAGTACCCTGCAAGCATTGCCTTTCTTTCCATTTTCCGCAACTATACAGATCAAAACAAGTACTCACCTGTAGCCTGACCTTGGTGGTATCTAGTGGGAAGGTCACGAGATCTGCAATGCAAGCTGCCAGCCCAGCACTAGACAACTTGACTGACAGGCTGAACTCCTTAACTGTAGGCTCTGTCTGTCTTTTTAGTGACATTTTCGCTGTCGAGAGTTGGACTATGCGAAATCAGGTATGCTTAACTGTCGACATTGTTCTGGAAATATACAGGATCTTTGGGAGATATTTCATCAACCTTTTACCGCACAGCAAAATTTTAGACTGGTCCAAATTGAAACGTTTTGCAGTCGACATTTTCAAATGAATAAAATGTAATGCAAAGTCATTATTTTGAGGGGAGTTAAAAAGATGCATTGTGTGGCAATGGGTTAAACATTTCTCAAACAAGCAAAGCGGTCACTAAGGGTAACAGAAGGGGGAGAGACATTCTGGTTTTGGTATTTATAATCAAAAACATATGTTGTTAATGAAAAAAATATAATATATCATTTTGAAAAGCTAGAAAAAAACTTTTATCTGTATTTCTGGTCAGTTAACCATTCGAAGCATTTTGGACGTAATTTTTGTCTTATAACATGTCCTATGGAACCCTAGAGACATTGGCGATATGCGATTATTGCCCTAAGTAAATCATAAGAGTAAAATAAGAGTGAAACGTGTCGTAGAATCTAAATGCTTTTATGAAATTTGTCCCCTGTGTTTACCTATCTGGAAGAAACAACTGTGAATAATTTGAGGAAAAAGAACTTCTAGTTAAAATTAGAAAACGCCGATAACCAGTAGTTTCTCGTTTCTATACCGGCATTCTTTTCTGTTTTGTCACCAAATCCTATTTTCATCAACATCACATTTTGTTGTCTACAGCAGATTTCAGTTTGGAGCAGTTCTAATTAGGCTAATGTCGTTTGGGAAGATAGTAACGAATGCGTCAAAAGGCGACGGTTTTCTCCTAATTTGTTTTTTGTGGATATCTAGGCATCCAAACAATCAAATTTTGCATCGTCGTGTGATGCCACATATCATCTGGGCGAAGCAGTGAAGCAGTACCAGCGTCAACAGACTTTCGGATAGAAAACAGTGCTATATAGGTGTCACTCCTCAACGAAACGGGCCTATTATATAGTAAAATGGGTCAATTTGGCAGCTTCTGGCTTCTCTCAGAAGTCTTTGTGGCGCATGTACTTAGTCTGCTTAATAGACCATTCATTTGTCTTTAATTAAATACCAAGAAAGTGGTATCAATAGCACCATCAGCTAAAATCACGCACCCGTGAACACAGCCACCCTTGTAATTTGCCACCTCTTTCGGGATCTGCATGTGACACACTCATGAAAGGTTACGACCGCGCAAGAAACTAGTTCCCGACAAATTCATTAAAACACATCCTAGCAGTACATTGATGGTCTGCCAGTATGCAGAACCACATTTCATGCATCTGCCTATTCTGTAGACACAGAATCAATGCAACAAAAGGAGCGAATCCATTTTTGACGGAACTATGTGTGTATACGACGACCCGGAAGCATTTCCCGTTGTGGAGTGTCTCCATATAAACTTATCTGATTAAGGGGGGTGCTCCAGTTTTTCGGAACACTCGTACATTACTGTAGAAAAATTAAATGTTTCGTACCATATATGTTTCGTTATCATATTTTCAATAATATAAAACGTCATAACAATTTACCAGTTTCGACGGAAAATCGTTTTTATTATGCGAAACTGATTTTCTCAAGATAGAAATCGATTATTTAGAGCAGGACAGTTGCTAGTGTGTATGCAGTTACCACTGTTTTGCGTCATTTTGTTAATGTGTAGCTGATAAAAATGCTGTAACTCACGAATAAGTGCGATGACCAATGCATTTTCTTTTTTTTTATGTAGAACTTTAAATATTTCCAAAAATATGCAAATTTTTACATAAAACACTTCAGCTTCGTTGATCTAATTGAACACGTGAGCACGCTGATTTATGCATTTACGCGTTTATAATTGCACATAGTTTGGGTTTTCTGTTCTTATTAAAAGTAAAGCCTCTCTTTCAACCGGTCGTACGTGCTCCTGCGTGCGGTCTGCGTGCAGTCTGCGTCTAAAACGTACGTTTAGTCGTGCGATGCACGCAAGTACAACATACGATTTTGGTAGACGCAACAACGGCGCAGACTGCACACCGCAAAGAATTGACTGGACAATTCTTTGCTACGACCATTCTGAGTCTTTTAGAACGCCAGGAGCACGCAAGACAGAAGTACTGAGCACGTACGACAGACTTGCGTGTGACTCAGGGAACATTATAGTCTACGGACTATAAATCCTACGATGACTCCTGATGGCATTCTTTGTTAATGCTCGGCATCCATGCTAGAATTGTTCCTTAGACTATTACAAACAAGATAGGGGTGGATGCCCAGCGGGATTTTTTTTATTTAAGGTCACAGTGAGGTCAAAGGTCAATGAGTGCAAAAATCAAGAAAAATGGCATGTATAGATAAAGAAGAATTTTTTGCGTCCATACAAAATGAAAGCAATGTAAACGAAATCAAATAAATTGAATCAGGAATGGACAGAGGCTCACCCCGGGCCTGTATTGTGATTTTCAAACATTATTTTACCATATTTATGCCAAAAACGCTAAGGCCAATAACAAAATAAAGCACGATACTTAACGAAATTTTCATTGAACTTGAGTAAAAGGTTTAGTTCTATTATTACAAACAAATAATCCAAGGCATTCTCGTAACTAAGGGTTGCAATGCTAGAAATATTCTAGACTACTTCAAACAGTTTAGGATGCATGATTAGTGTCTGTTTCGAATTTTAGATGAGAATGAGGTCACATGTAAATTACGTTCAAACGTGCGAAGCTGGCAAATAGCTAAGCAGATAAGTGTAAAAATAATGCAATTGATGATGTTAGCATCAAACTTGGCATATACATTTATAAGACCATGTAGTTTAATAAAAAAAACAATTAGCCACTCAAAAAGTCTAGATGGCCGCCATTTTTCAAGATGGCCGCCATTGACGTATGAAAGATACCGCTTTTACCGTAAACGCTAATATAATTGGCCGATTTTTGTACTTTTCTCAACAAAATTAATTTTTCCAAACATAAGAAAACAGAATTTTAGCATGTTTTGTGCATGAAAATTACAAAATGGCCACCATTTTGCAAGATGGTAGCTATTGACGGGTGGAAAATACCGTTTTTGCCATAAAACCTGATATGATTTGCCGCTTTCTTATAACAAAATGTATGCGTTTCCACACAAGATAACATAATTTGAAAATATTCTGTGCATAAAATTACTATTTCCTATATTTTGAATAATACTCTTTTGGCAAAAGATACAACATTTATCAACCTGGGGCACATGCGCGGATCAAGGGGGGGGGGGGGGGTCAGGGGGTTATGAACCCCCTTGAATTTGGCAAAAAAGGGGTTATCAAAAAGATTACTGGTTATGTCCCAAATTAATGCGTCATTCGTCCCTGTGTGCCACGACAAACCGTTGTTATATTTAGTTCTTCGTGGTATGACATGTATCTGCATGTGCGGATCCAGAGGGACCCCCTGACACCCCCCCCCCTGGAATTTGGCCAAAAAGGGTTAAAGATTGGAAGAATCCCCGCCCCCTGGGAAAAATACCTGGATCCGCGCTTGGGGCATATTGTTTCTGTCCAGACAATTGTAATAAAATATATGCAGACTTTCTTCTTTAAAACGCAATCTTTTAAACTAAGACCCTTTCAATTTCTAGTAGTGGCTATGGTGAAATATTTCTCAATAGGAAGTGTTATACTTAATACTAGTTCTATGTTTCCTTTCATTTTGATCAGAAATAACGTGATGTAAGACGTATGCTCGCAAGCCTTGATGCATAAATTACCTAACCTCGGTCTCTTTAAATTGTAGCGTGCATAGCTCACCACTATGATTTCTTGGAGCGTCAGCATTTACAGCTGCACAATCAAGGGAAGCGTAGGCTAAACCTATTGCATCAATCTTTGCATGGCTTCTTGTACCCAAAACAATTGACGGAAATTAATCATAATCCTGACAATATGCTATGATATTCTTCATTGCTTCAATACCTATTTAGGAAGGCCCAGTACTTCCATTTTTGGGATAATTATTTGACCGCATGTATTCTGCTTGGTAGACCTTTTCAAAGCTGCATTAGTGGGGGATTATGCATCATATAGCTTTGTTGGCAGGCATGATAAAAAGAAAAGAACTAGGCCCCTTGTCCTATAACCGTAAAGCTCAAACAACATCACAGCAAGTGAAATCATGAACGACTCTCTTTCTTCCCTAAAAAACAGTGCATTATATGTAGGAGCATTTAGCACTATAAGGTTATACCTTTAACGAAAGCTTCTCAATACCAATATCATTTAGTCTTTGAAATACACTGGTTTTAATTATAAGGACATCTGTGCTGCTGGCCTTGATTATCAAACATGTATTTGCTCATGATTACAAGGTGCAAGTCCCTCAAGACTGGCTACATACAACTCTTTCTTCCCCTTTTACAATGACAATATTTTGCCGACACATCAGCCTGAAAGTAGTTGACATCAGTCTTGTTGTCATTATCTCAACAAAATGTATGCCATACTTAAGGTGGAATGCTTTTGTCAGTCACTCTGAATTTGATGTCTTGACCATGCTTTTACCCTTTTCAGCATTCAGGCTAGTATATCTGTGTACATCGATAAACCAAACCAAATCAGTTAGCCTGTAAATGTCCATGAAGGGTTATCACATTCGACTGCATGTTCTAAACCATTTGGAGGTACGAAGCGACTTTGTGTTTATCACAGCTGATCCATCAACTATGATAGCATAGACTTTTGGTTTTGTATTTGCAGCTGCAATTTTGGTTCCCAGAACTGAGGCAAGCTAGAACTTAGTACTGCTGTGGAGTATTTAGTTCCAACCAGGTACAACCGGAAAAGATTGATTTTCATAATGAGAGAATTCTATTAGGTAGATCCCTCATGATTTGCAAGCTATAAACAAGTTCGAGAAAGACTGACAATTTTATTTTAAAATCCTAAAATGCCTTTGACCACAGGGAGCTAATTCTGGTTTACATTATTCAAAAGAAGCCAAGTAGTGACTATTATCTTCAAGTAAAGATTAAGCAAATCCGAATGTTCGTTTTAAAAAAGATTCCCTATATCATTCATGATAGCGTCAGCATGCACCTTTCCAAAATTGCTGAAGAGATGTTGTTTACCCCAGAATGTTTGTTCATGGTACCAAAAATTTCCATTTAGGGCTGGTCATAGTGAAAGCGATTTGCTCAGATTGAAAGACCTGAAAGACAGCTGAGTACTTTGAGTGTTCTAAAGAGAAAATGCCTCTTAAGATGAACAGATATCCCAGTTTGATTATCTTCAAATACAAAATGTAAGAGGAGTTGCGCACCCAAGAAATTGCTAACGGACAAAAGAACACACAGATGGAGGAGTATACAGACGGACGGACGACTAATTCCATGATATCATTCGACCATTCGGGTGTATTTAGATGAGATTGATGAGTCTTATCTAGTGGCACCAGGGCGCTAAATAGAAAGACTTGTGTCATAATGTTTCATTGATTGTATTGTCGTGGTATTTATAGGTTCCTTTAACTCTTTCCCAAACAAAAAAAACCTTATGTGGCTCCCATTTGGAAGCTCATGCAGCCGATAAAATGAATCTTTATGAATACTTGAATGTGTTTGTGTATCATATAGCCAACATTTTCTTCTTTTGCCTCAATGTTTTCCAAAGCCCCTTCTACTAGGGACGTCAAAACCAGGTCTCGTTTGGGAAAGGGTTAATGTACTTATGCAGATAACTTGATATCTGGTCTAGTCTTTTTCTGGAAACATTAGAAACTTACACATATAACACTGCAGTTCCACTTAAGGTTTACATACCTTCAATAAAATCACCACTTTCTAGCCATACGAAATGCATCAAATCACACATGCTTGTAAATACACTTCTCATAAGTTGATTCATCGCGCAAGATTTCAAGATTATGCTTCTAGAATAAAACAATTTATAAATATTATTTTACACTATATTCATATGAATGGGAGGTAATTTTGAACATTTTCGTCAAATGTTTCCATAAGTATACATTAATATTCAAATTAAACCGTACAAAATGCTTATGTTTGTATTTGGAATGGCAATGTAACACCGTTTAGGAATTTCTGGCTCTTTTCAAATTTCGCATCTGGCTCTTAAGTGCTTATGAGGGGTTGGATACCTTAACTCTTATTTCTTAGATATACAAAAATAATGTTCACAGAACCTTACACAAAGTAGAGGACACAATCACAAATAAAGAAATGCTTATGACTGAGGCGTCATGGCAAATACCGTTGAAAAAAAGACTGAAAACATTAGAAATATTCAGAAATAACCCGTTTTTAGCTTTGGAAAGTACATTTTTCATCCCATAATAGTCAAAATATTCAAAAAAGTCATCTGTTCAATAAAATAATGTCTCTGATGCAGTTTTCAACAAATTTAGCACAATTAGAATTTAAAATACGACATGTATAGCAATTAGAAATATCACAATGACTATTTGAATATGAAATTGCACCCATTTGACCTTTGACCTTCCTGTGACCTTAATTCGAAGTTTCAGACTGGGCATCCACCCTGGGAGATTTTGTCATACCCCAAAGAATATTTCTAGCATGGATGCCGAGCATTAACAAAGAATGCCATCAAAACCATTTTCTAGAGCCCGTACGAATTAAAGTCCGTAGACTATTATACTGATATTCCAGAAAATTCACAAAGAATGCGTACTTTTCTCGAAAGAGATTCATACTTTTGACATGCTTTGAATGTAAAATATTTTGAGACGCTCTGACAACCCGTTGTGCGTTTTTATAAATCATGCGATTTTGCAGAGTTTTAAAACGTACGTTACTTTAAATCCGTTTTCGGGACTAAACGATGATTATACAGCATTTTTAGCAATTTATTGACCTTGGACAGGTGCAAAAAATCTCCATTTTTTCGCTGTAGGGGTATGTGATACGAATGACTATAAAATTCAAACAAGATCGATGACCATCCATTTTTATTTTATTTTTCAATTGGTAATAACATGTAACACACTTCTAAATTCTATCTTTGAGAAAAAAATAGGAAACTTGAATATTCCCCCTTCAAATCCTTCATGTTTGCATTTCAGTAAAATGTTACTGAAAAGTTAACATCTAGCATAAAACGTAACGGAAATGGTATATAAAATGATAATTACAATATGACATGGTGTCAAGTGGACTTGTGGGGTCGCCACCCAAGGTGTTACATTGCACAATCTGATAATCAGCATCGGCGAGTGAGCCTGTAGGATTGTCAAGCTAGTGTTACAGTAATTGCCTTGTTAGTTCAAGCATACTAAACCAGCATTGTATAATAAAGTATCGTAGCATGGATTATTTCAAAATTGCATAAGTTAAGATAACATGTGATTTATCATATTCGAAGTTATGCAAAAATTATTAGTTTTTTATCGACGAAAAGATCAAAAAGATAATAGTAATACACATTTATCAGGATCTGAAAAAAGGTCGCTTGTGGCATTCGAGACAAACGTGATTCTGGGTCTGCCTTAAAACACGCACATTCCGATCCAGACCCATATTGCCCTCACATATCTTCTTTAGTACCATTACAAACTCTAAGTTAAAAGCGTGAGTTTAACATACATGCATATTGTATTGATCACTGTCTGATGTGTAAAATATGGTGTCAATTTGCTATACGGTCCCTTTTCCCAGATTCGGGCTCATGAATATGCTTTTATTTTCACAAGTATAAGGAAAACGTAGCCCACGCATTATCTCTATATTTAGACCGAATCTTACTGCGTCTCGTTCTGAATAGCAATGATCTTTGTGCTAAAAATAGACTAGGTTTACGGTTATGTAGATCTATTGATAACCCGTCGGTGTTGTTATAAAATCTCGTATAGAGGACGAGAATTGGCCTGGCAATGCATTCCATTTTATTAGCAAGGGCTGCTCAGGTGGTCATTTATCGTGAGGTGTTCAGGCCCGTAGGAAGCAATTTCATGTTAGAGGGGCTGAAGCCCCAATGTCTGAATATTGCGGGGGGCCTAAATTGGATTTTCCCTAAATTTACTGTGTAAAATAAAGAAAATCGGTATTTTTGGCCAACATTCGGTGGTTTAGCCATCCCTAGCCACCCCCCCCCCCGTTCCTACGGGCCTGGTGTTATTTCTTGAACTTTGAATAAAAGATTACCCCTTTCCGTCTTATCTTGTCCGGTCTATTTTTGCAATTCTTTTGTCCATTTCTGAAATATTTCGGGACAATGTCAAACAGTAAGAACATACTGATTGTAAAGCATTTTAAAACCGCTACCCAAAGACTACTTCTTTACATGCATCTAATAAAAAAGCCTTCCCAAACAACATTTTTTTTTTTGGGGGGGGGGGGGGGGTCCAATTCAAAAGCTGCTGCAGATGACAATATTGATATTGTTAAAAATAGTATTTGTGTAGAATATAGCTAAGAAAATATTGAGACGAAAGGAGAAACTGCTGGTTATCAGCAGTTTCTTCTTTTGTCTCAATGTTTTCCCAATCCAATTCTATTAGGGACCTCAAGGGTTAAAGTTTCTAGTCTACATCACCTTTAGTTGGGGTGGATACCTAACACACACGAGGTCAAAGATTTGAAAACAAGACGTAGCCGTAGCCTGTGATGTCGGACTAGAAATCAACCGATCGGCCGGTCAAATCGAAAGTGGTCCACGTGAGAAACCTGCAAGAATCGAACCACCAGATGCAAAATTATAGTAGATATTGTTATGTTTACATAGGTAATTTGTGGGTTTTGTAAACATGTGGCATAACATCGTGATTGGACTAGTTTCAATGTTGTTTGTTGTAATACCTGTGAGATTCACTTGGTTTAAGCGTTAGTTAAGTTTAGTTCCTGATAAGTAATACGAGGAGAGGCGCCTTTTTTAGAAATATATTTTCAAAGTTTCAGATAACTGACAAATAGCAGTTTGTTGTTTATCGCCTAAGCAACACCTAAGCAACAGATAAGAAGGGGTGAAACAATTCTTCCTTTTTGTTGCAAATCAAACCCTTATGTTTTGGGTACTCATTTGAATATTCTAGATGAGACGATTCTAATGAATACCCATAAAGTATGGTTTGGTGGATATATAGTGAAATGTGTCGTTTTTTTTTAAAAAAAATGTCATCACTCCCTCTTACCTGTTTAGGGCCACATACAGTTCCGAGTTAATATCGCGTCCACATCACCCCCAAATTTTACTGCACGGGTCCATGTTTTAGACGTGCTCCGACAGTGATACGTATATCTAAATATGTTAGTGACCTGGGGCTAGTTTCATCAAAACGTTTAACCCTTTTCCAAACGACAAAGTTTTGGGGGTAGTCCAAATTGAAAGCAGCTACAGACGACGAAATGGGTGTTTGTTACGATATGATATTGTGTACAATATAACCAAGAAAATATTGAGGCAAAAGGAGAGAATGTTGGATTTCAGCAGTTTCTTCTTTGTTCTCAATGTTTTCCTAATGCTATTTTCTTATGAGCGTCAATAACGGGTCTCGTTTGGGAAAGGGATACGGTGTGTTTTTGACTTACCAATGTCCTACGAAGCGATTAAAACAAAAAAAAATCGTTACCCAACTCTTGATATGTAGGTGATACGCGATTCTTTCCCGAAACATGTTATACATCGGTTTGACAACAATACGTCTTTTAAAAAATGATTTGATGAAATGGCATCGGGCCTTAAGATCAGTTGGCTGTATAACGATTGTGAAGCCAGTTCAAAAGCAAATCAAAGCAGATTCATTTTCATGACTTGTTCTAAAGAACAACATAACTACATAATTATTGTCTTGAATTTTGCATTTCCAAAATTTAATTTTGTTTGGTTAAAATTCATTGGAACGAGTATTTGCGATATTCACGAATCTAAAATGTTGCTCCTGCTAAGTAATACAAGAGAGGGAGGGAAATAGCAACTATGAAGCTGGTTCATAAACAAAAAAGTAACAATTCATCTGCAATGATGGTTTGTATTCCAACACGACGAATTGTACATAATTGTACTTTCTCAATATGTATCCAAAACGTTATTTTGCTTAGTTAAAAAAACTTCATTTCCCTATTTTTACGCTATTTTGATTGGTCAATACATGTTTTTGTTTTTGTAAGAATAATGTGAAATTCGTGAAAATGGAGCTTAGTTCCTGTTAAGTAATGCAATACAAGTAACAGCGGTAATAGTGAGCTTTTTGGTAACCTATTTAAGTAGTATCTCATTTTTAACAAATGACAGCTATTTTTGAAACAAAGTTTAGCCTACTATCATTTACATCTACTTGTTTGTTCTATAATGATCAAAAACGAGTTCGAGTATCGAAACAGTGTTAGTGCTTGTTTTTTTCTATGACTATGCATCTCTTGATATTTTATTTCGTATTATTTTTATTTCGTATGACATAAATAAAGATCAAACGGCAGTTATGATATTTGAGACAAAATAGAAATCTAAATCAGTCTGAAATAGGCACAGTCTGAATTTTGAATCTATGTTTTCCTCTCGTATGTGAACTATGTTGCATTGTTAAATTACAGATACCTTGTATTTAACTTATATGAAACACTTTCTCACTGGCGGTGAACTCGGCCAAAGCGAGGGACGTTTTTCTCTACAACAAGGTACAGATATTTTGCGTTTAAATGTGAGTTTAAAGATCTGACTGGATAGTTTTTCTTATAACAATGAATTTGTTCTAAAAATAAACTGGGTTTAAAGATATGTATTGACAAAACGTCTGTGTTGTTATAAAATCTCGTAACTACGGCTTTATCGAAGCCGTAGTTACGATAGTTTATAACAACACCGACGGAATACTATGATCGCGAAAAAACGTGCCACGCTTTGGCCGAGTTCACCACCAGTGTTTCTTAACCCTTTCCCAAACGACAAAATTTTAGGGTGATCCACTTAAAAAACTGCCACAAATGACAAAACGGATGTTATTAAAGATAGGATTTGTGTAAAATGTGGCATAGAAAATATTGAGACAAAAGGAGAAACTGCTGGTTATCAGCAGTTTCTTCTTTTGTCTCAATGTTTTCCCAAGCCATTTCTATTAAGGACGTCAAAACCAGGTCTTGTTTGGGAAGGGGTTAAACAGCAGTATTTTATGGTAGCTCAGTTTGAAAGGTGCTGTAGATGACAACATTGGTAGACTATTATTCGTGTACAATGTATCTGTTCATTAGTATTTTCTCCTTTGTCTCAATTGTTTTCAAACATTTTTTATATAAGAGACTTCAGAACCGGATCTTGTTTGGGAAGGACAAAGCATTTCTGCCTTTCTAGTCACTAAAGTGTCAATAATATTGAACGTCAACCTACCTAACCATTAAGTCGACACCAAATATTGGTTACAAACATTTTTCTGTTCACGCTCAAAAACGTCGTAACTGCACTTTGATTAACTTGTGGTTACGGTATTTTCGAACGTAACCGACGATTTATAAGCACATTTGCAACACTTAAAGGTCCATCAATGACAAACTTGTATTAACCCATTACCAAACATCAACATTTCAGATTTGTCAAACATGAAAGATATTGCAGACAACCTTTTAGAGTGAATGTAATTTTCCATTTTTTTTTACAAAGAGCAATGTGGAAAATGAAGAAATGGCTTGTCACAAGCAATTTATTCATTTCCAACATTGTTTTCTCCCGAAGCCATTTTCCAGTGTGTAGTTAAGAAGAGTCAATGTGTGGTAATGAGTTTACCAATTCCCGAAACAAATTTTGCTTTGTTCCAGTTTGAAAGAGTCTGAAGACGTAAAATAGATGATGATAAAGATATGTTTTCTGTACAATATAGCTCAGAAGTCATAACGGAAAGAGAAGGTAAAAGCTGCATTTTGGAAGCTGCTACTGAAGATAAAGTGGATAATAAGACGCATGCGCATTTATAATAAACCACGGGAAATACTGAATCAATTGGAGAAAATGCTTATCATCTGCATTGTTTTATGTTGTCGCAATGTTTCCCAGTCCTGTAATATTATAGACGTGAAAATCTGGTCTTGTTTTTGGAAATGGATAGCCCGTTCCCACATATTGGCTCTTTTGGGTTCTCAAAAAGAATAATGGTTGGAAAATTGTTGAAAATGAAGAAATTGTTTGTGAAAAATAAATTTCTACCCCAACGAGATTTCCATTTGCGACATCTTTCGAATTGCATCTATGCAATGGTTATAGGTTCACCCTTTCCCAAACAAGCCCTGGTTTTGACGTCACTAATACAAAATACTTGGGAAACACTAAGACAAAAGAAGAATTGCTGAGAATCAGCAATTTCTCCTTTTGCCTTGATATTTTCTATGCTACATTTAATATAATCCTTAGCTTACTCAACAATAATTATATCTTTTGCACCGTTTGGGAAATGTTTAATGTAAGTTCTGTATCATAAATCTACCTTTTTTTGTCCACAAAAGTTTCAAAAGCATCAGCCTATCTATCTATCCAATAGCACGACACAAATAAGAATGATTTATTGCAACTTTGCCGGGTTGCAAGGAAAGTTACATCGATACAAAAGAGTCATTATTCAATCATATATAGATATGCGTAATAAAGATTATTGAAGTGAGAAATAAACCGTGTGGCATCGATAAAGGTACCTATACATGTACCCTTACTATACATTTAACCCGTTACCAAACGGCAAAAACCTAGACTGGTCCAAATGTTGCAGACAACAAGATCAAGTGAATGAAAATTTGCTTTTTTTGCCTACCTAGGTAGAAAACATTGTGGGAAATGAAGAAATAACTTGTAACAAGCAATTTCTACATTTTCCACAATGTTTTCTAGAGCCAAAATTTTGTAGGGAGTCAAAAAGAGTTAATAGGTTGTAATGGGTTAATGTAAGGTTCGTTGAAAAATTTCATTTTGAAGTGGGACATTGTCATTAGATCTTTGGAGATAAATATCAAACAAATAATTATGTAAAAAAGTGTTAACAGAAGAATTTGCTCAAATTGAGCAATTTCTTCTTTTCCCAAAACGTATTCTGCTCTGTTATTATTCTGTTGGAAGTCTGTAGTAGGACCCATGTTTCATAATTTATATTTTACATTTTGATTGAGGTAATTTTGTCCGCCAATGCAAACTACAACAGAGGGGATTTTGTCCGGTTACCAGTTATATTACTACATTTCTAGATGTTTATCATAACCAGCGTCAAATGTTTCTGTATTTTGGTCAATGACTATAATCGATGGATACAAGGAATAGATATTTTCTGGATAACTATGTCTTGTGCATTCAACAAACATTTGGTCAATTATTAAAAAAATCAACACGTACATGTACACAGAGAAAGTGGATTTTTTTTTATTTTTTTTTTATATGTATATTTTATATTTTTATTTTTTATCAATGTGTTTCTTGTGTCGACAGGAGAATTTCGCGAATGATCAAATTAAAAGTATATCTAGATTCGACTAGACCAATGTAAACGATGCTGCAGACAACAAAATTGATGTTAAGAAATACTTCGTCGAACATTCTATATGTCGAAGTGTTCACGTAGGTCCCTTTAAGTTCGACATAAAGAGATTTGACTGTAGTTGATATTTGAACATTATGGAACTGGAAGCATTGAGCGAAAAGGAGGAGATGCTGGATATCAATAAATATTATCTTTTTTCGTCATTGTTTTCCCCTATTTTGATTGAAAACTTGGATTGCCCTTGAACCTTAAAATGATGATTCGTCAAAATAGTATAGTTGTAATGGAAAAAAGTTATTGGTGCATAAGATAAGAAACTTTGAAGTTCTATTTTTGTGTGTAAAACATGCAATTTACATTCAAAATTTTATAATAATGTCAGTTTTAATAGTAAGCTTTATTTTAACCCTTTCCCAGGCGACAACATTTTAGGGTGGTCAAAATTGAAAGTTACTGCAGACGACAAAATGGACATTGAAAAGAAAGGTTTCGTGTACAATATAGCCACAAAAAAATATTGAGGCAAAAGGAGAAACTGCTGGTTATCAGCAGTTTCTTCTTTTGTTCCAATATTTTCCCAAGCCTTTTCTAAAAGGGACGTCAAAACCTTGTCTTGTTTGGAAAAGGGTTTAGATCTCTGCAGAGCTATAGATATGAGGGGGTAATGGCTTTTCAAAGTGGAATATATCAATTATTGTTCACCAAACCCTATATTGTAGGTACTCATTTGAATCGTCTTATTAAGACGATTCAAGAGTAGGCCCCTACCTGCAACATGGGGGTTAAATATGAAATAACAAAATAGAATGCCTCTATCCCATCTAATCAATTATTCTGGATAGGCCTATATGTACTGAATATTTTGGGATGTAAAAACCATCCGTCTTTGAAACGTTGGAGAATGTTGTCTCTCAACCAGATCGCTGTCATTCCTTTACCAAGCGAAAATGTCACCCATCAATGGTTTGATATCGTGAACCTATGTGTGCGAGCAGCTCGGTAAGGGTGTTGTGGTAGTACCGGTATGAGAAATAACAGGAATTTATGGTTAGGTGCTCCAGCCTCTGCGATATGGCCATAGCAGTTGAGAACGGCGTATAACCAAAAAAAAAGCAAGCGATATTATTTGATTACTCAAAATTAAAAAAAAAATCAAATTAAATTTGTGTCGCCAACCCCACCCCATTTTTTGACTATTTTGTGATTCGCATAAGTTCGTCATTCTTGAACGAGACCGTTTATTCAGACGACTTAGTTTATTAAGTTAGGCTGTAAAGTGCCACACAGCGGAAAATATATAGAAATTTTCCGCTGTCAAATATTTATGATGTCGCCCGATAAATACAGACGATTGTGAATCGCAAAAAAGCCATAGGCCTTTTATAAGAACCATATCTTAAACAAAGCATCTGCATATTGCATTAAGGTAAGACCTGGGTAATGGTTGATTTGATCAGTTATGGAACGAAATATGTATGGTGCGAATAGACGATTTCATGAGAGGCAATGTTCATCGCTCTCAAATCTTGAATTTTTGACTTTTGATGTCTTCATACAATTAAGAAACATTTTCACAAAATTTGTTTAGAATTTTCCCCGGAAATCTGAACACGCTCAATTTGTTACGGAAACAGGCGATATTATGGGGTTAATTTGCGTTTTTGAGGTCGTTAACATTCTCAGAGGCCCAAAAAATGCGTTATCGCCTGAGACCGGAGGTCGAAGGCGATAACCCATTTTGTGGGCCTCTGAGAATGTTAACGACCGAAAAAGCGTGAATTGACGCTATTATTGCATAAAATATGAATAATTTGCAAAGAAATGTAATAAAATAAGACGAATAACTAAAAAACTTTGTGAGAATTTAGCCACATTTACACCGACAGATACCAGAGTTTTCCGGAATTCGACTCGACATATATCGAGTAAGTACGATATCCACTAGACGGGCCGTTAGATTTTCATCGTGTAGCTATATAGTCAAGTTTCATCGCATTTTTACTGACATAATCTTCATTTGGGTTGGCGAAATCCTAACAATATTCGACTTAGTTTTCTTTTGGAAACATGCTCTGGATATTCTAACGTTCATTTCAGTGCGAGTAATAAATTAAAAGGTCGGAATTTCCGAGGTAGATCTCTGGACCGTTTGGTTCGTTTCAGACATTCGTTCATTTCAATAAAAACAAAGTTGTAAAGGAAAAATTGCAGTAACTAAAAGAAGAACAAGAAACACATAGGCTTACCGCCACATTTGACCTAGACCACAACCACTCAATTCTAATTTCTATCCTTCCATGTCCACGAAATTCACTTTTAGTTTAAAATCTGTCAGCTGTTTGTTTACTTTTTGATTCCAAGAATTAAACCTACGTCACTATAATTATTACGTCATCAGATATGGTTACACTGGGAGACCTAGTTTACTATTTATTGGGATGTAAACTGGAAATGGGGTCTTACACGAATTTACATCGCGGAAAAGGGAAATGACAAAATTTCGGCTTTATTTTCAATTTTCGGAAGCACTCACAACAATTCCCCGATCGAGGATATTTGAGTGCAAAACCGGTCCGATATCGCACGTGAATCTGCCGATTAATGCACGATTTCTCTGGATATCCGCCCGCTTTCTGCTCGTTATACAATGCCAATAACAGACTGAAAACACACACTTTAGGCAATAATGCATCTAACAGAATTCTAAAATGCTCGGATTTACGGACGTCACGGAATAGGCCTAAGTCGAAATATAATGATTATAAAGGAAGTGCATTACCCAGGTCTTACCTTAATATTCAGATAACAAATACGTCGACGTAAAGTCCGGCCACGATACAAAATTGACCTACATGTATATGATAAACACAACATCGGACTCCAAACTACTGTAATTTTACATACGATGGTTCGAATCTTATACATGTATCACACCTATGAGATTTGAACCAACGCACGCAAAATTGTTTTGAAAAATGCACAGTGTCCCCCTTGTTTATATAGTAGTAGATACTGTTTCTGCCATAATATTTGGACTGGACTGTAGTTACGAGTTTTATTCGCGCCTATTCGCAGATGACTAGCCACATATGGCTGATTATTTACAATAAATTGTGCACGCAGTGAATCTGTTCTTCAGTAGTCTGAATTATTACATATCGATGCCTTTCAACAAAAACATCGTAACTGCAGCTTGGTGTAAGCTGCAGTTACGATGATTGTGTTGAAATGCAGCGAGATAGTTTTATTACAATGATGTAGGTGAAGAAAAAGATGCAATAAATAGATCAAAGCATAGTAAATTACGGCAAATTGTGCACTTATCCAAAAATTTTAGGAACGTGTGTTTATTCTTATTACAAAGCCATTCCCAAAATGAAATGATTTTACACTGATCTAAAATAAAGGCAGTTACAGACGACAAAGTTTATGTTCAAATCTACGAGTATTCGATTCAAATTTTAAACAGGAGTCGTCATAGACGGGTTATGCTCACGCTTAAGTGTCTGTCAAAAAAACTGTGATAAATTAAGCCCCCTTTTCCCATGACGCTTTTTTGTACACACATTATATATAAAATATGGTCGAGAACATCTCATCTATCACCTAAGTACACAATTTCATTAAATTCTGCACATTAGATGAAGAGAAATTAGAGAAAAACTAATCTCTACATTAAGGCTCCTTTTCGCGACGCAGGTTCAAATTAAGAAACGGAGATAAAGGTCCCTAGGGATTATCCAAGGGAGTTCACATGCGCAGTTTCATTGAATTTTGTCCCAGGGTTGCTGAGATCTGGCTGTGGACGGACGGACGGAAAGATGGGCGGACGGACAGCAAGGCTACTATATTTTCGTCCAATATAACCGAGATTGGCAAAAAAGAACTTTGTGCATACTAGGCTATATCACAGAAAATATGAAGGCAGATAGAGCAAATTCTGGTTACCAGAATTTTCCTCATTTGCCAAATTTGATGCTGATAATGAACAGATTTGTGCGCATTACATCATAGAAAATGATTTTTAAAGAGCTATTGCTTCGTTTTAAGTTTTAATGTTTTCCAAGTCCGTTTATTTTAGAGACCTCGAAACCAAGTATCATTTGTATACGGTTAGAGTATGCCATCTATCTTTAACCCTTTCCCAAACAAGACCTGGTTTTGATGTCCCTGATAGAAAGTGCTTGGGAAAACACTGAAACAAAAGAAGAAACTGCTGATAACCAGCAGTTTCTCCTTTTGCCTAAATGTTTTCTGAACTATATTAAGCACAAATTCTACCTTAAGTATAATCTATTTTGTCGTCTGCAGCGGCTTTCAAATTGGACCACCCTATTTTTTTTTTCTTTTGGGAAAGGGTTTTAAATACCAAACACTCCATGTAACGTCGGCGAGATCCATGGCAACAAATTTGGACGAGGTTATCCGGATTTCTTAGAATTCAGATAATGACTTTAATTTCCGCTGCGACGAAGAACAACCAAAACACGCGAAATAGCACTAAGTGTTTGGTTGGTATGTATAGAATATCTTTATACACATTTTGTGGAGTGCAAGGGCGGACCCAGAATTTTTTTCCAGGAGGAATCCAAGCCAAAGGTTTTTTTCCATGGGGGGGGGGGGGGGTCCAAGCTCAAATTATGGCTTAAAATGAAATAAATATGTAACGTTACACTAAATCAAGATTTTATAATGTTAGAATTTAATTTTCGGCCAATGCAAGGGGGGTCTGGACTCCCTCGATCCCCCTCTAGATCCGCCCATGGAGTGTACTCAGAGCTCCAGATAGGATGCGTATTTGCGTAAAATACGAATTGATTTGTTCTGAATAAGCATTAACTTTTATAAAAATGCGTACAAATACGCATTCAAAATAATGAAAACGCATTGATAATTGCCAGTTAGCGTATCAAGATCGGAAAATGTCGAGAAAAAACATACACTAGGAAATTCCAACAATTAAGGGGGAATGCTCCAGTTTTTCGGAACACTCGGTCTTTACTTTAGTAAATTAAATGTTTCGTACCAAAATGTTTCGCTACCATATTTTCAATAATTTAACACATCATTACAATTTACCATTTTTAGACAGTAAAAGTGTATTTATTAAGCGAAACTGATTTCCTCAAGATGGAAATCGATTATTTAGAGCAAGACAGTCGTAAGTGTATACGCAGATACCACTGTTTTGCGCTATTTTATTCATGTGTAGCTGATAAAAATTGCTGTAATTCACTAATAAGCGCGCTGACCTATACATTTTCTTTTTGAATTATTACCAGGACATGTTGCTTAATGCAAATAGGGAGTTTTATCAAATTCTATTATGTAGAACTTGAAATATATATTTTCAAAAATATGCAAATTTTGACATAAAACACTCCAGCTTCGTTGATCGAACCGAACACGTGTTCATGCTGTTTTATACATTTACGCGTTTATAGTTGCACATATTTTGGGTTTTCTATTCTTATTAAATGTAAGACGTAACTTTAAATCCGTTTTCGGGACTAAACGATGAATACACAGCATTTTATTAACATTTTAGTTACCTTGGACAGGTGCAAGAAATTGAGCATTTTTTCGATGTAGGGGTATGTGATACGAATGCCTATAAAATTCAAACAAGATCGCTGACCATCCATTTTTATTTTATTTTTCAATTGGTAATAACATGTAATTTCAACATACAAAATATAACTAAATTCTATTATTGGGGAAAAATTTAGGAAACTGGAGCATTCCCCTTAACACAAACTTTTTGTCTGTAAAAAATAGGTTACGGCAGTCAGCAATCCGATATCTATTACGACTTCAATCAGCCAATCACAGCCTTGAATAATTGGGGAATACCAATTACGTCACCACTGTGACCAGCCGAGCGACAATCAACTATTCCGTAGATCTACCGAATGATGCCGAGTGTTGCATTTGTTTGAATTTCAATCAATCGGTTATCTCCGTGAAAGCAAATCATTACCCGATTTAACAGACCATTGCACCAATCCGTAAATCGGAAATGACAACTCGAGGGTGTTTGTTTTCTTTTCAAACTGGCAAACGAGTAAATCCACTGTTGAGCAGATCGTAACTTTAGGCGATTTTGCCGATATTCATTCTGAAGTGGCGCTACAGGCAAAGATAGCACACGATGGTAATCTTGTTGGGAAAAAACTCGATGGTCGGAAACATACCGCGGTTAGATGTCCTCGAACCCGAAAATGAAAGTGGGTCGTTCCGGTCGGGTGTTCCTGTTTTTTTTTAGTCCTTTCCCGAACAAGAAGGTAAATACGCCCTGCCTCAAAAAATTATCTGGAAATACGCATTGGAAAAAATCTGAGGGGTAAATACCCATTGCCTCAAAAAATTATCTGGAGTTCTGTGTACATGTACGAATACAGTGATACAGCGCAGTTTATGTCGCAAAACTATTTTTTGCCAAATCATCATAGACAAAACTGCTCATTGGTATTAGTGTTTTTATAATGGAAAAGATCATATAGTTTTGATGATAGACATAAATAGGTCGATGAAATAACTTTTTGCTTTCTGGTTATTTCATGCTTGATAAACGGTTCAAAAACTGCAGCGCCCAGTATATTTAATATATCTTTTTCTGGTTAGTTTACGACATACCTTTCCCTCCCTCGACGCTTTGCAGTAAATTTTTATCCCAACAATATATCATAGTTGTGCAGTAATGGTATTAACGGTCGTATCTTGAATAGATGTCCCATTATACTGTAGCACATCCTCAGAGACCCAGGCAATACTCGCACCAGTTTGTTATCATCAGCAATTTCCACAATGTTTCCAGAAGCCTATATTTTGTAGGTCGTCAAAAGGCATCACTGTTCGGGATTAGGTAAAACATCGTTTTATAGATGACATTATGAGGTTTAGCGATATGAACTGCTAGTTTTCATTGTTTAAATCTTCCATCATACAACGATGATGAAATCAAAACCACCATTCGGTTAGCTGTAATACGACGGAAATTCTATGAATTGTCCCACTCTTACTCGTATCTCCCAGCATATGCCAAATATGGGTTTTCGAAGATGACGTAGTGTTCAAAATAGAACTAAGAATAGATGCATATTTTGCAAAAATGTCGTTTTTATTCAGTAATTTCACCGTCAGTGATCATGCTGCGATAGTATCATTCGAATATGCAGAGAAATCATCGAATTAACCCTTTGCAAAATAAAGTACTGATTCGGGTAATCGATTGATTGGTTAACCTTTTTTGTACGACTTGAAATCTATATTCCTTGCTGGGTTTCGGTTACAAATCTCCTTTCTATGTTGCTTTGTAGCAGTAACGGGATGATCCATTCTGGGTGATTTTAACTTTGTCAAAATTCAAGAAAATGCTTTAGTCTGGGTTCCCTCTCCTACACTATGTGACAAATTTTGCCGATGCCTTTTAAAAGACTTAATTATTGCATTTGTCGCACGGTGCCTTGGGATTTACGTATGATAATGTAGGCTTATAATTATGTATGTTGATATTTACAAATTTATACAAGAAAAAACGTATTCCAATTTTCTACTTTTCTGAAAATAAAGGTAGATTAGCGACCACAAACTAGTACCAGTAATCAAGTTTGACAAGTTACAGCACCTAAACAGGGCCAGAAGCCCCATCACGGAAGAATGTTATATTTAATATGGGGTCCATTCTTTGTACAATCAACCCTTTCCAAACGAGGCTTGGTTTTGTCCGTGATTTAAACTTAAGGTGTGGGAAAACATTGAGGCAAAAGAAGAAAATGCTGATGATCAGCATTTTCTCCTTTTGCCTAAATGTTTTCTGTGTGATAGTGTACACAAAGTCAATCTTTATCAGCAACCGGTTTATGTTGTTGTTGGTACATGTATTTGTTTTTTAATGTGTTTGCTTTTCTTGTTTGACTTTTCTATTGTTAATTTTGTTGTTTTTGTCAGTGTTTTTTTTTTTTTTTGGGGGGGGGGGGGGGGTATTTTTTTTTTTTCGTCTGTATAAGGTTTTACATTGGAGTGGTCTAAATCTTTATCCTTAGAAAAAGGAATAAAATTGCAAGAGTAACTCAAAAACTTGAAAGCACTTTAAAAGTAAAATTTTACATAAATCTGAAAATGTATTATATTGTACTTTAAATATTTGTGCGCATAAAAATTTTAGAAGCCCCATCACGGAAGAATGTTATATTTATTACGTATTCCTGACCACGCTGCCACAACCCTTTGTATTAACTCATCCCCGTATTTATCTAGTACCGTCCTGTCTTCTAAAGTTGCCGCATTATGCTGCAGTGACCCGGGCGTCATGTCAACATACGTTCTATAGTGATGTAGAATCGCAAATATGGGGTCCATCCGCTGAATCCACTCGTACGAGCGGACATTGTGGTTGTGGATGTTGTATGCAGTCGCTGTCCGAGCCATATACTTCCCTCGAAGCACAAAGTCATTTATCAGTTCGTACCTTTCAAAATGTTGAAGCGTTTTGAGTTTGTATTGTTTCGCAGCCTCTTTAACTTCATAATCAAAGGTAGCGGGTTTGAACACTAGCGGGAAGAAACAGTGTCTGAACTTGTATCCGATCCCTGGTGGGAAATGTTCCAACAGATCATTCCAGGTTCGAGTCCCGTGTAAATGAGGGACGATAAATTCATCCATGTCAGTAACTACAACAAACTTTGAATCAGCTTTGCTTCTGAGTAGACAGTCATTGTAGGCCGCTATCTGACCATGATAAAACAAGTTCAAGTGCAGAACAACTTTATTGCGTACTGTTATCATTTCAAGAGGCCATTGAACTATAGTAATATTGCCTCGTTGAGCATAAAATTCTAGCACGTTTTGAACATCGGTGGAAGCGGATAAATAGTAGATCACGAAATGGTTAGCACCGAGGACACTGTTGAATTCGATATACTCAACGAGGCGGTTGGGATCGTCAAAGTTGAAGATTGGACTGAGGCACATTGTGAATGTTCTGGTGTACTCCTTCTTGGGTATATATGTGACTTCCAGTTTATTGTATGCCACCACATCTCCCACTAAAACAGACACAAAGCTAGGTGTTCGGTCGTCCGTCAGTTTACAGTATATGTAGCATGGCACGTTTCTGTAATTAAAGTAAAATTGGGTATCGTCGGTGCGTTCTAAATGTCGTAACTATTCTTTAACCCTTTCCCAAACAAGACCTGGTTTTGACCCCCTAGTAGGAAAGGCTTAGGAAAACATTGAGACAAAAGAAGAAGCTGCTGATAACCAGCAGTTTCTCCTTTTGTCTCAATATTTTCTATGCCATATTTTACACAAATTCTATCTTTAATACCTTCCATTTTGTCATTTGTGGCAGTTTTTGAATTTAACCACCCTAAATTTTAGCCGTTTGGGAAAGGGTTAAACACACTGTAACTACGGCATTGTTAGCGTCACCGACAACATGCAATAGAGATAGAAAACGGAAAAGGAACTGCACGTACATAATTATGTATCGGTATTTAGAACCAATGTTCAACTGATCAGACAGCTGATCTGAAAAAGTCTAAAATAGCCAGTATTTTTCACCTGTGCAATATTTGTGCAAAGGATGGGTTGCAACAAGGGCTCAAAAAGTAGATTTTTCTTTAAATTCTGTGGATTGATAAGGTTATATACATGTAAAATCTTATTCTGATGGAGATAATGGCTAATAAAGTGGGTAGGGTAAAATGACACGAGAAGCAAATTTTTACTTTGAAGTTGAATAACTTTTTCTGCATAGATCAGATCAAACTGAAATTAATTGAAATCTGCAAACTGGATTAAGTTTTACAATATCATGTGATAATCGAATATATGTATCTACATTTTTATGAACAAATCGCTGTTTTTCATCGAAAACCATGCAGCTGCAGCTTAAAACAAGTTGCGGTTACGAAGATTTCGAAGAAAAGCGACGAAAAGTCAAGGTGTTGTTTGTCAACCTGAATAATTTGTTTCTGTTGTAATAAGATAAAACGAGATAAAACTTCTATACTTACAAATTCTTATCTTTTTCGTCTATCATAAAAGTAGAAGCAGTCGTTATCTTTCTATCATCATTGACTCCATCTGCCCCAGGGTACCATACATGACAGAAGTAGGGTTGGGTTTCCCGTAACACACACAGGCCAATGATCTTGATAGTGTCGGGATCATAACTGTCATGATATGCAGAAAACACGAACGTAGAATTGCCATCCTTCATTGGAGACCCAACTCTCTGCCAAGTACCTTTATGAACATATTCATTATTGAATGATGTCATCGGGCTATGCTTATCTGTCTGTAGCGTCTCTTTAGGTACCGATTTTGCGTGATATGGCGCTCTTTTACCTTTAGTATATGATTGGTTTGATTCTTTCGGTTGTGACTTTGCCGACTTAGTTTTCACTTTTTGTGGTTCCGCGGCAGATAACTTTCCTAGTGTATTTTGATCTTCCTTGGGACAAAAGTCTTGCACCAAGACATATATATAAGCACTATAACAGAAAAGAAGTCCTATTGTCTTTCTACGCACTCGTAACACATTACGTATGTATTTCATTTCTGCTATCTAACAAAATAATGCCAAGTAACAAAGATGTGTGGTTTAGGTTATCCAAGCCCTAGAAAAACTCCACCCGAAGAAAAAAATCCAAGAAACAACAATAACAAAAGCAAATGCCAAATAAAAGGAGTAAAATTAAAAAGAGTCTACTGACCGACCCAAAGCATCCTCGGAAACCACAATGGTCATACATGACGTCATTCAGCGTGAGCTATGACCGCTGTGGTTCCAAGGATGGACCCTAAGTTTTTCCGCTTGTAATCTGAACCACACATATTTTTATTCCCTCCAACACCTCGGTAATCCGATAAGATTACATTATAAGCATTCTCGAAAGAGACTTTCATTTATTTCCACATACAAGACCCTCAACCCAATATTACCGGTATTAACGATCGTACGATAAGTATGTACAAATATGGCTTTCAATCCAAATCGGTCGCAAGATTTTTGATAAAACTGTCCCCTGATTTTGACGTCACTTAGAATAAGTGCTTGGAAAAGTACTTAATAGGAAACGAAACAATGCTTGTAACCAGCGTTTTCTTCATTTCCCTATTTTTTTTCTTTGCTATAATCGTGCACACCATTTCTATGTAAACATCCGTTTATTGTCATCTGCAGCAGCCTTAGAATTAAACCAATCCACTTTTGCCGTATTCAAAAAAGTTAATGTATTACGTCAATATTTAGATACTTCAGCACTTCGCACAACTTCGCTGTTTTCCATAGCAAAGGAACTTGACGATGTTATCCGAATCGTTTAGAAATTTGGTGTCACTGTTAACGACGTAGCTGCGGCCGATATTTAATCAGTCCAACAACCTTATCCTAGCGTAGGCACGGTAGATAATCACGTGATACAACAACTTTAGAAACTCTTTAATAATACTGTAAAAAGGAGACCGATTTGAATTCGCTTTTGAGCAGAGAAGGCCGCCAGACGTCACGCATTAGACGAACGTGGTTGATTTTTAAAAGTCAGCTGATAAAAATATTGTTAAAGATCAACCGAACTTTTGGTTTGTTTAATATAACTTTTTAATATACTTTTTATATATATTATTGGCTAATATTTTTAAAATCCGCCACATTCAGCTTATTCATGGCAATTCCCCGCCGTCTATGTTTCAACCCGATTTTAAATCGGTCCCGTATTAAAAAGATTATTGAAGATTTTCTGAATTTGTTGTATCACGTGATTTTCCACCGTGGTTGATACTACAGAATCCACAGAATATTCAGGAGTGTTTATGCGTTTATGAATTCATCATATCGCTGCTTTTCAACGAAAACCTTGTATCTGCAGCTTGTTTTAAGCTGCAGATACGAGGTTTTCGTAGAAAAGTGGCTATATTTACCTTATCCAAAAGGCGAATACTTTGACTAGTCCTATTTTAAAGGTGATGCTGAATACTTAACAATTGAGTCCAAATCAGAGATAATAAGGAAATAGGAAAATGTTTAGACGAAAGCGGAAAGTGATGGTTGTTATAAACTGTAGTGCTTTTCTGGAGTATTTCTCCCTAGCTATTGCTAATAAGGATGCCGAAGCCAAGTCTTCCTTGGGAAAAGGTTAAACAAACAAACCGAAGCTTGTTTACAATTTAACCGTATAAACAGCCAACAAACTCTAAAATATGTTGCCTGTACGATCGATTCTTGAACCCATGTTTCATTATCACGATGAGAAATCACATGACACAGCAACAGCAAACAACTGAAAAAATACCTTTCCTATATCAAGGTAATTTTAGGTCATTGTCCAAAATGAAAGTCCTTGGCTGGATGGCTGGAGGTATCCATGTGTGAAATATCAAGACCATATCTGTAAAAGGGCATACAGGTATAGGCCCGGTTGAAGGTTTAAAAGTAAGGCAAACTCCAAGGTCAAGGTCAAAATGTCTAAGATCATTGTCACAAATGAAAGGTCCTGATGGTATCCATTTGTGGAATATTAAGGCTGTACGTATCATAGCATTTTAAGATAAAGACCAGGTTAAAGTTTTTGAAAAGGAGAGTGAACTCCCAGGTCAATGCCACAATGTCAAAGGTTATGGTCACAAATGAAATGTTTTGATGGGAGGTATCCATGTGTGATATATCAAGACTGTATGTGCAATGAGATAAAGGTCAGATTAAAGTTTTTTAAAGTGGGTTAAACTCCAAGATCAATGTCACATTAGAGGCTACTAGTCACAAGGTCCAATAACATGGTCCCAAATGAGAGTTCCTGGTTTGAAGTGCCCAAAAATTAAGTATCTAGGCTGTTTCGGTATTTGGGAATGAGATATAGGCCAGATTTTAAAGTTGTTTTATGGATGCCGAAGCTGACGCCGGTCCGAGGGTAAGACAATAGGTCTCCCGAGACTTTCCTTCCGGACGAGCGAAAAAGGACAAGAGAAGTCAATAAAATGAAAGATAGGACCCGGCAGATCTATTGCATTTTTCCATTTCTGCAATTTATGGATATATACCGGTAATACTGAAACTGCCATCTTCCTTCAAGAACTTAATACTAAGAAATATAACAGCACAAATTATGCATTAAATTTCTTTTTTTTTTTTGGGGTTTGCATATATACAATTTAATAGTTGCAGGAGTAGCCGCACAGTACTCTACAGTAATGCAGACCTGCGCGGTTCTGCACATCTCCTGTTTATAGCCTTAACACTTTCCAGGGGAGCGATACACTTTGTGATAGAGAAAAATACATAAAAACAAGTTTATTACATTTCTCGATATTATTACATTTCTGGTTGCTACATGAAATGTAATACGAATATTGTCATCCCAACGAGTTTTGTAATAATGATTACATTTCTCGTTTTTATTACATAAATGGTTGCTACAGAGCGAGAATGAATAGAAAACATGTACCGGTATGACGCTAAAAGAACGTTCTTAAGGTAGAATACCCGTAATGCCGCCATTTTGAGATTGATAAACCATCGGCTTTTTTGGAGCGGCGTCGTTACGTATCCGACCCTATTCGGACGCGGTCGTAAACATTCGACCGTGGAGAGTTCCATCGCCGAATGTTTTCGACTGCGCCCGAATAATTCCGACGTCGCGCGAATCTCATTAGGGGTATTCTACCTTAATTTAGACAATCCTGTAAGTCGGAAAAGTTTTGACGCTTGTCTACTCATCTATGATCCTTGCATATGTGTGCCTACAGACTAAGTTCGATACTATGAACTTGCCAGAATGGTCAAATCTTCGCTTTTTAACGAAAACCTTAAAACAAGCTGCAATTACGATGTTTTCATTGAAAAGCAGCGAAATATAACAGTTTGATACGTGATTTGACAATTATCAAAATGTAAATGTTTGATAACTCCGCGGCTTTTTGTTTATACTAAAAACCAGACAAATGCAACAAAAATGCATGATTTTACACCTTCCCAAGTAAAACCTGGTTTTGACGTCCATGATTGTAATCAGCATTTTCTCCTTTTTTCTAAATATTTTACGAGATATAGCGTACGGAAATTGTGTATTCGTTAATAAGCATGTCTTCGTCTGCAACAGCATTCCAAATGGGCAAGGCTAAATTCATGCAGTTTTGTACCTAAGACGAAATTTTTTATTGTTCCATTATGAAAGCAACTGCAGACGAATCATGGATGATGAACAAAACGCTCATTCGTCTAGACGTACAATTAACCCATGACCAAACGACAACATTTTGGACTTGTCCAAATTCAAAGATGCTGCAGACGACAATATGCATTGAATGAAATTTCGCATTCTTTGATCTTTCTGGGTAGATAAAAATGTGGGAAATGAAGAAAATCTTCATATTCCATAATGTTTTTCAAATCCATTATCTTGTAGGGAGTTAAAAAGAGTCATTGGTTGGTAATGGGTTAAGAAAAAAGTATGAATTCCTCTTTACCAACAGTTTACTCCTCTGTCTCAATTTATCCCTACGTATTTTAAAAGGGACCAGCTCTTGTTTGAGTAAGAGTTAAAAAGGAAAAAAGTATTATCGACCAAAATTTGTTTATGTTTTTATATTGTTGTTGGAAGATTTCTTTTTGTTTTTCTATCTTTCTTCGCAGTTTTGATTTTGTTGCCGGAAGTTAAGTTAATCCAGGAAGTATTGTTGTTTTTATGTTCGTGTGTTTTGTTAATTGATGATGAGGAAGATGAGGATGTTGTTGTTGTTGATGATGATGATGATGATGATAATGATGTTGTTTTTATTGTTGTTTTTGTTGCTGTTGTTGCTGCTGCTGCTGCTGCTGTATTTTGGGTTTAAGCTATTCCTGCATATTTCATAGGCATAGGCATACTCATGAAACCAACCACTTTACTAAATTTACGGCCAGTCTTTATTACACTAAAAACCTAAATATGAAAGACAGAGAATCTTCAACTAACCGATGAGACAAAATGGTTTGATACAACAACAGGTTATCCAAACTTGCAACTCTACAATATGAAACCAATTTCATGAAGTGAAAACGTCTGTCATCCTATTTTCACACAGTGACGCTTTTGTACGCTCATCAAGAAAAAATGTTTGGGAAAACATTACGGAAATTGAAGGAATTGCTTGTAACAAGCAATTTCTTCATTTTCCTTAAAGTTTTCTTATAAAAATAGGAAAGATTTCAAAATCCCGTCAACTTGAAATTGTCATCTAAAACACCTTTCAAATTCAAAACAGTCCAAACTTTTGTCATCTGGTAATGGGTTAACTTACATCGTACTATCCCTTTGTTTGATATTTATTTTTTTTGTACTTTTTTTTTCTGTAAACAACAAAGGATAGAAATCGCTTGCTGCATTATGACAGACCATAACCATTTCCAAGACATCTCGGATTTGGAAGTCTCTATGTTATCGAAGAAAAATGCGATATAGCATTTCAAAAATGAGACACCAAACAATGGGGGATTTTGACATCGAAACAATGAATAATTATGTTCACCATACATTGGGTATTCATCACAAAAAAACGCTAAAATAATGATGATTTACATAAATCTTCAACGTCTGAAAATCGTGACCAAAATCTCGAACAACAGCATTTTTTAAACATTAACGAAAAGCTTCATTAATCCAAACTTTAAGAAAAATGTGAGCGGAAATGTGACAGTCTAAGATAAAGTAGAAAATATTATTTTGCTTACAGCCAAACATCATTTCAATTTTTTAACTTATAGCTCACGATAAATGACCTGGCAGAGCATCTCGAGAGATGCTCTGCCATGTCATTTATCGTGAGTTCTACAGAGTCACAAACGTTTACATGGTGCTATATCCTTTAGCCTTTCTCGCTCTATAAAGCACTAGAATAACAAACAGTATAATAGCAACTCCTAGTCCAAGAGCAAACCCTCCACCGAAGGACGCCCCGTCAAATGAGCTGCCTTCCGTTGTTGTCGATCCGGGAATGAAACTGACGGTTATTAAAGGCGTGGTTGATCCCGAAGCAGGTTTGGATGACGCAGGAATGATTGATGAAGGGCTGACTGAGCTGTTAGTCGACGCTGGTGGCATCATTGACGTTGATCCGTTAGTTGACGCCGGCGGCATGTCTGACGTTGTGTTTTGCGGGATGATTGTTACGCCAGTTACTGGAAAAAGTAGGAAAGAAAGATTAAATCATTTTCAAAACAAGACTTGTTTTTCAAGTTTATAGTGGATCATTTGTGAATAATCATTGTGACAAGGGGGGAAATTTATAAGAGTTTCTCGTTTTCGCTCATAATTTTCTATGATTTTGAAATACATATTGGAATGCATTCTGTGCCATCAGAAGAGAGTGTCTCATAAGCCAACAGTGACTGGCCCTTTCAATATGGTGATACTATAATAAACAAGCCTTTACCTTTACCTTTCATTTCATACTTTTCACGTTAATCCTTTCCTGGTCTGTAACTCATTTCAAATTGTCTAGAATTATTGCTGTTTCTAATTGACAGACGAGTACATTGATACCAGCTCAAGAACAAACGTTTCAGGATAAAATTATACAGGGTGTCCCAAAATCGGAACCCTATTTCAAAGTCAAATATTTCAAAGCGTAAGCAAAAAATCTAATTTTTGAATTTGCAGTACTAAAGATACATTATTTTTGCATTAGTGTCCTAAATTTCCCTTCAAAATATGTATTGGTTCAAAAGTTAGATGAAATTTAATAAAGACACTAAAAAACCGTTTTAACACGAAATCGATTTTTTGTCTTGTTCGTTCGTAACTGACGCTCAACTGTTGTTCAAGTACGTGCCAATTTTCTCAAAATTTAATATATACAAGTGCCTCATGTGCAAATTGAGTCCACATGATGGTTGTTTGAAATAATTTTTAAGTACAAGTTTGTCATTTGAGCGCTAATCTGCATGTTGGTGAGTAACAAAATAACTTAATGTGATTATATGTGTAATGAATCTGTTATACACCTTGATACTTTTTGTTTGAATTCATTTTATTATTTTAGTTACATCGCAGCTCTATATTAACAGTGTATTCATTAGCGGAAAAGATGAAACGAATATGCACTACTGTAAGTAAAATGTTTCAAAATCACTTTTGTTTTCTATTGAATATATCAAACAATTGTGAAGCGTCAATTTATTCAACGAGTGTGGGCGCGCGTTGCAAAACGGAAAGATTGATATCGTGTTAAAATGGTTTACCGGGTGCATACACCCAAACACACTTTGAATTTTTAACCGTGACCTGTGTATGCATGAGAGCAAACAAAAGGTCACGTGGTCGTTTTACTATATAATTCATTGAGCGAGTCGTTATTTTCACGCGAGCATTTTTCAATTATTCTGCCTTAGTACTAAGAATATTTTATACAGTCATTTACGTTAATTATTAGAGTTTTGAGTTACAGAAATTTTTTTGCAACTTTGATTGAAAAAAAAGGAGATTTTTTGGCTTGTAATCATTCGTACCCTGTCTCCATCGCCCGTTACCACCATGCAAGTTCAGGATGAGCTACTGCTTTTGAAAACCAAATAAAATCCAGGCCCGTAGGAAGCAATTTCATATTTGGGGGGGCTAAAGCCCTTGTCCTGAATATTGGGGGGCTAATTTGGATTTTCCCAAAATTTTCAGTGTAAAATTAAGAAAATTTGACCTTTTTGGCCAACATTCGGGGGGGGGGGGGGCTAAGCCCCCCCTCCTAGCCCTCCCCCCCTGTTCCTACGGGCCTGAAATCAATTTTGCAGAAGCATGTGAGCTCCTTAGTAATGCCCAAGTGTGAGCGGTAATATTTTGCATGTGTTTGTGCTCTAGATTAGAGCCAATAATGGACAGGTCACAGGATGTATTCCCAGCCTCGAAGCGTGGACAATTATAAATAAACTTATGGCTGAAATATTGTTAAGAGGTGTTAAATTAAAAAAGAAATGACAAGAAAAATGTTTTAAACCTTTACCAAACAAGAAATGTTAATGTTTTGACTGTCAAGGGCGGATCCAGGAATTTTTCAGGGCGGGGGGTCTAGCCCATAAGATGGAAGATGGCTATAAATTTGTGAATTGTGTAACGATACATGAATAGGCCTACTGTACTAACTTTGTATAGTCAAAATTCGATTTTCGGCCAATTCAAGGCGAGGTCCGGACCCCCTTCTAGATCCGCCCTTAACTGTGCTACAGAGATTGTTTCGAAAATCATTTCAAGAGACAAATTAATGAAATACTTTTAATCAGCAGTTACCCATTTTGCCTCAACGTTTTCTATACTTCTATGTACACACGCAAGGGTGGATCCAGAATTTTTTCGGGGGGGGGGGGGGGATCCAATCCCAATTGCCAGGGAGTGGGAGGTCCACGCCCAAATGATGACTTAAATATGTTAAATTATGACGCTTTGATTATAGTCAACATTCAATTTTCGGCTTATTCCAGGGGGCGGGGCAAACATCCCGAACCCCCCCCCTCTAGATCCGCCCTTGCACATACAAAAATCCTACTTTCAAGATGCCCATTCTGTTGTCTGCAAAAGCTTCCAAATTGAATCAAGTGACGTTTAATAAAGGGTTTTCAATGCAGCTGTCAAACTTGAAAAGTCTAAATAATTTGTCGTTTGGGAAATGGGCTTTAAGAGCAATGCTTTTATTATCAAATTGATCTACCATAATGAATTATCTATCTACATAAGCCTTTCGGTACTGAGATTGTCGTCTTCACACTGAAAATGGCATGGTTCGTACATTTTTTTGTTGGGGAAAGGGGGTTAAATACATGAAAATGACAGTTGAACCTGGCGGCTAGGTCCTCAAAAGATCCGTGGATACTACGTTTTCGGAGGGTCAAAAATGACTTAAAAGCCAGTAAAGACCATAATTGGAAGTCAGTCAATGATATCCCGTCGAGATTCACAGAGGAATCATCACAAAACTGAGTATGATTCCTCTTAAACTTCTTCTTTCCTCCGTTCATTTCCATTGCACGTTGGATGCTTTGCTCTCATTTGGGTCAGAGCCTCGATGTGGCATAAAAAAGTGTTACTATTTTTAGTAACAAATTGGAAGTGTGTTTGGGTGTATTCATTTGAATGCCAATTTTTTCAAAACCAATTTACATTTTCAACCAAATTTTTAAATGCTTATAGAAAACTGTTGTTTCTATTGCATATCTAAATTTGGTGCAGACATATTTCTTGATACATAAGCTATTCAATTTCAAAAATGAGTTCCGTTTTTATTGGGAAACCCTGTATATCGTCGCTTCTCGTCGAAAACCTCGTATCTGCAGCCTGTTTTAAGGTTTACGAACTGAGAATGAAGTGCAGAGCCAGAGATGAAATTTGAAAAGTGCCAGTAATTCCTAATCTGTGTTACATTTCCCTTCCAAATACAAATATAAGCATTTTGTATAGATTAGAATTTTGAATTAATGCATACTTATGGAAATATTTGACCAAAATGTTCAAAATTACCTCCCTTGCATATGAAAATAGAGTAAAACAATATTTGTAAATTATTATCTTCTTGTAGCATAATCTTGAAATCCGGCCTGGTGAATCAACTTGTGTGAAGTGTATTTACACGTGTGTGAAATTCGATGCATTTCGTATGGCTAGAAAGTGGTGTTTTCATTCTCAGTTCGTAAACCTTAAGCTGCAGATACGAGGTATTCGTTGAAAAGCGGCGATATGGTGGTACGTATATCGTCCACAAACTTAATTTTCGTCTTTTAGTCGAGCGTTTAAAGAAAACATTTCCAAAATAGGCTCATTACATAATGTAGATATCCAAGGTTTATGTTGGTGGGCTATACCAGAGGTATATCGCAACTTCTTTGACACAAATTTCACAGAATTGGCCGAGTCTTCCGACCAACGTTAGCTAACGTTTTGTCTTACTGAACACAGAGCAGATAAAGGTGGAATACCCATGATGTCGTATCGGCTTTTTTTAACGGTGTCGTTACGTCTCAGAAACTGTTCGGCCGCGGTCGTAAACATACGGAAGTGGAAAGTTCTACCGCCGAATGTTTTCGAGCGCGCCCGAATAATTCCGACGTAATTCAAATTTCATTAGTAGGCCTACCTTACTTTCCAAAACAGCTACAAAACAACCAATCTGATTGGTCGGGGCATACGTCTATGCCAATCAGATGGCTTGTAATGTGATCCAAATGTTGACAGAAATATTGGTGAATACGACCCACAGATACAACGGAAGAATTTCTTGCTGTTTGGGAAAGTGGACACCAAGATGATGATGCAGACAACAACATTGGTGTTTTTAAAAGTTAGATTTAGCGTAAAGTTTACAATGGGTAAAATATCAATTCCCTAAAATGTGACCGATTTTGAAGTTAATGGATGTTAAAGCTTGGGAAGTAACAGAACGTGAAGGAAATAGCAATGAAGTTTGTGCAAAAAATAGACTGGGTTTATCATTTTGATAAACCGTATGTGTTGTTATAAAATCTCGTAACTACGGCTTGATTCAAGCCGTAGTTACGAGACTTTATAACAACACCTACGAAATGCTATTGTTTGTCCGAAATTACGTCACTGTTCACTTGATAAAATCGTTTCCTATTGCTATTCACAGTATTGTCACCGTTTTCTGTTATATTTTTTTCTGTCTATCAAGGAAAATTGCATTCTGACAGACGGGTTTTGTCTGTCGTCTGCAGCACCTTTGCATATGGTCATGTGCAAAACTCTGTTGTTAATGTACATATATTCAAAATAACTGGCCAACTAGTCCATGTACCCTGAATTGATATCAAGTGCTACCTTTCTTTTCGATGTTCCGACTGGTTTACAAGACTTCTTTTAAATTCGTACCTTCATTTGGTAGTCATAATCCATTGAAATTAAAACAGTCTAAAAATCAAATATAAGGTATTATAGCTCTGTGCATACCTTGCACCAGGAATCGGTCGAACTTGACCAGTGCAGGAGCAAGACCCGCCGCGACGATCAAAACTCAAAAACTTGAAAAGTCTCTGTTTTGAATAAGAAACATAATTGAGCAGAGATCGGGAAAAAAACGTCCCTTATAGCATTTCTTACAATTGAGTTTCAAGATCGGTATGTTGTCAAATGGAGTTCAATATGCATCAATGTTGCTCTCTATAAGTTACTACAGGTCACGAAGAAGCTATTGGAGAACAATATGGATCCTGATCAGACTGTGCATATGCACAGGCTGATCTGAATCTATGTTGGGCTCAAAAGCCTTAAGGGACGTTTTTCCAGATCCTGGCTCCTATATAAAAAAAAATTATATCTTCGATAAGAAAAGCGATCTCTTGTCAAACCTAGATGTATAAATCACTAACTGATATCTAACATACTTCAAAATGCTGCCAATCCAAAAAGAAGAGGACCAGACTAACCCTGGCCCTGGTTTCTCGGAAAAACTTAAGTATATACTCATGAGTACATGCTCAACTTCAATGGAAATACTCTCCAACGTTGGGGGATTCTAGTATTCGATTGAAGTTCATGTGGAGTTCGTGTGATTTGAATACGGCGCTAAGATTTGAGTCTGAGAACGTACTTAAGTTTCTTCGAGAAACCGGGCCACTCAATCTGAGTACCGTACTCAAATCAAATGTAGTTCACGTGAACTTCAATCGTATACCCTTCAACGTTGGAGAGTATTCCATTGAAGTTGAGCATGTACTCTTGGGTATGTAATTAAGTTTTTTCGAGAAACCAGGGACTGGTCTCTGCTCTCTATGTACAAATAGTTGGCTTTTAAACTATAATAATTATATTCAGATTCAAACAATGTGGTGTGGAATTAAAGGTCCGGTCACATACATTTCTGCGTTTACATCAAGTCTATATCGCGGCCAAAGTATGCTGTACATCTGATTCAATCTTGGACGTTCTATGGTCGTGATTTGGGCGCAGAATTATTTATGTGACATGGCCTTAAAAAGCCATTTGGACAGTCTTTAAATCAAATGACTGAAAGCTCTGAAATATGTTTTATTGAATTCACATTTCTTATTAGGAGTTGGTCGTACAATTCCATATTCGTAGGTTAAGTTGGAAAAGATGGGTTAGACAAACATGTTTTTAGACATGTTTATACTCAATGTAGATAAGGTAAGACTGTGTGTATCAATAGTCTATGTTTTTCTATTTTAGTCTTTTTCATTCAGTTTCAGTTTGTGAAGCTACTTTATGAGAGTACAGTCGACACTCGTTGTGTCGAAGTCAGAGGGGCCGTCAAAATACCTCGACATATCCGGAGTTCGACTCATCCGATTTTGTTCGGCTTCGATAAAGTTGATATTTGACCGTTCTTGAAAGTAATCAAGTACGATTATTATTGAAATATTGTAGGAAAAGGAAAGAAATTGCTCGTCTCGAGCAATTTCTATCCTTTTCCTACTATATTTCAATAGCTATAATGGGTTCAAACTTATTTTGTTTGAAAAAAACATGTCCATTGATGAGGACAGGACCAGATTCGAACTTCGACTTAAGCGAAAATTCGACTTATCCGATGTCGACACAACGAGTGTCGACTGTATTATGGATCTAGATCAGACTGCACTAAGACACACACTGGTCCGGTTTCGTGTAAGTCTTGAATTCCAAAAGTACCCTTTCCTGTATCGTAGATGATATATGAATTGTTTTCAACCCATTTCCACACAACGACGATTTCTAACGTCTCAGAGAGATAATGGCTTTCGAAAACATTGAGGAAATTTTCCGACGATGTCTTTTTTATACAAAAAGACCAAAATTGTAAAATTACAGTCGCTTGAAATTGTTGTTAACATCACATTTGGGTGTAGACAATTCTCAAAATGTACTGTCCAATAATGTTTAAAGATCACACTTTGTTATAATCGACCGCTCTTCGTGAGGAATACACTTTATACACTACCAGTATTATTATGCATATACCAAGTCCGAGTGCAATCCCGCCTCCAAATGACGCCCCATCAAACCCGCTTGCCGGGGCAGGGGTTGGTTGACTACTCGGTGTTGTTTTGCTGGATCCTGTGCTGCGTGATGTCATCGTGGTGCCTGTGGGAGAGCTAGAACTCATCGTGCTGATCGTACTCATCGTGCTGATCGTACTGATCGTGCTGCCAGTCGGCTCGGTGGTTTCTACAGTCGGGTTGGTAGGCGTGACAGAGGACATGGGTTCGGTTGTGTCCATCATAGGTGTACCAGTTGACATTGTGCTGGTACTAGTGTCTGGTGTACTGCCGGTAGTCTGTCCAGCTGGGGTGCTAGATGCTGGGGGTGCCATGGTTGTTATTGTTGATTCTGTAATTCGTAAAATAAACCGAATTAGTGTAATGCGTATTAGTGCTTTTCAACAAAGACTCGTAACTGCAGCTTAAGACAAGCTGCAGTTACGATATTTTTTGTTGTAAAGCGGCGATATTCACTTTTTTGCCAGATGTTTCTCTTATTTTTACTCTCTGCACTGGGTTTTTACTTGTTCAAAGTGATATATTCTGAATAAGAAACGTTATTTCGCTCCTGCAATTTCTAATTTGGTGTTATCGAGATTTTGTTACTGTGTTTTCAAAGGTAAGACTTTTTTGTTATTATTATTTTTAATATTCATTTTTTTTCTTGTCAAAATATTTCAGTCGAGTGTACTGGATTGAAGAACAAAGATAACCAGTCCTAATCCCTTTTCTGCTGTTTAAACCTACTGTGTCGTTTAATTTAGGTATGTAAGAGTAAACATGAATAAATAATTCTGTATGAAACTGATTAAATTTATCGTGAAAAGAACCTAAATGCCGTGCACAAGAATTAGTAATATTGGAAATCAAAAAATGAAACTTACTCATCCTAAAGATTGCTTTAAATCTTCTGTGCACGTATGCAAAATGGCCGACGAGGTAACTCTCTTTTTCAAGTCGCTGAAATTGATCTAGTATAGCAATCAACTTCTAAAAAGCTCATTATCAAATTACCACAAATTTTGAAGTAAGCCTGGCGTGACCGTGTTCATGATTTTAACGCAATCAACAAGATACTGCTTCAATAAAGTTCTGCCATGGATTTCTATGATGTTTCGCGTTTCTATAATTTATTCAAATAGGGACATGGATGACACATGTTTGCGAAAAAAATCGATATGACGCACCTACCCAGTCAAGCCTCAGAAAATACAGGCATATCACAAAACAAAAACATGACGCCGATGCGATAGGGGCCTCACATAAATATACAGGATTTATCTGTTTTTGAAACGGTTGTAATTTATTCTGCAAAAATACCACAAGCTGCCAGAAATCAACTCTCTTTTTGGATATCAAAAATAATTCCAACTTTGACAGGAGAACAGGGATTAGGAATGGCTAACACTGACATTTAAGTCATTGACTTCGATTGTCAACATGATATTTCCGCCAAACTTGAAGATGGAATCATCAGGTTTTCAGTACACTATCTAGGGTTGGTCATTTTTGGGGAGCGTTAGGCTCTACATTTTCTCAAACCGGGCCTGTTTCTTGCTTCCATAATAACAATGGTATAGGAAAATAATGAGACAAAAAGAAGAAACTGCTGATAAGCAGCATTTTCTTTCGTTTTTTGGCCCAATTTATTTTTCTGTGATATTAAACACAACTCCTATATTGATAATCATCCATTTTGACGTCCCTAGCTCTTTTCAGATTGGCCTGGTCTTAAATTTTGCTGTTTGGAATAAGGTAAAACGTGACAAAAACTTGATTGCCAAATGTCAGTATCCGTCCTTCAAGTCTGACATAAACTCCCGTGATGTTAAACTCCTCGCGAGCATTGCCTTTTGTTTATACCTTTCACAAACTTAAAACACGAACGTTTGAAAGCTGCTCATGACAAAATTGATATTTTGCTTTAGGGATTCTTCTAAAATAATATCAATGAAAACGTTGAAGCAAAATGCGAAAATGCTTACTACCAGCATTTTCTTCTTTTGTTTCATTGTTTCCACGAGCCTTTTCTATTAGGAACATTAATACCAACTCTTGTTTGGGAAAGAGTTGAACCTTTAACAAACAAGACAAGGTATTGACCTCACTAGTTGAGAACACTTCGAAAATCATAGAGAGGAAGGAATGAAATGCTGTTACAAAATATCTTATCATCTTCTCTCAATTATTTGTAAGCTTTGACATGCAACATTTCCATTTTGTGTGAAATCTATTTTGTCATCTGTAACACCAATCCAATTGCACCAGTCACGTGACTCAGAATTTCAGAAAATCGCCGATATTTTGTTAATGCTTAAAGTGACATTCCAGAATTATTCTTACATAAATTTTACTTTTATACTATCTGAAAGAGCATGTTTTCTTATGAAAATTCTGAAAATTTCACGTCAAAATATTGAACCGTTTACGAGAAATATATTTTTTGTGCTAAAATTAAACAAATTGCTGTGGACAACAGTTCAGATTTATATAGAATTTGCCATTTCTGTCACAACTTTGAAGGCGTATTTTTCGCTTATAAATAACAACTTCAAAAAACTGATAGCATCTCTACGCATTAGAATAACCAATCTTTTCACCAAAACATACTTTTAAAAAATGAAATAAATGTGAAATGTCACTTTAACCAATTTGAATACGGTTTGAAGCACAGAAGGTTGGAAAATGCCAGGAAAAGCTGGACGTGATGGATTTTGAAAAATTAACTGGTAAAAGGTTATTAAAGTTTCAAAATCTTGTTTGGTCTTCATAACTTTTTTCATTAGCTGGTTTAAAAAAAAATCAACCACGTCCGCCTAATGCGTTAGGTCTTCCCAGCTTCTCTGTTTCAGATCGAATTCAAATTTTTCACGTAGTAACAAAATGTTGAAGATTATCTGAAATTCTGAGTAACGTGATTATCCACCGAGACTTATGACATAGACTTGTCAGTAGATTGTTTTCTCTAAATAACTTAGAGACTAACAATCCCAAGGGTCAACAAACCGTTTGTTCCAACATGATTGATGAATGGTACCTCGATTGGGAAACAAAGTTTCACAAATTAGACATATTCCATTCGATCAAGCTAGCTACAAAATGCATCAGTACTGGCACAGAACATGTTGGCCAAGGAAAGATAAGTCCCACTCCTAGGTTAAGATCGAGACAAATGTAAAAATTCTTATAACAAGCATTTTTTTCCATTTGCCTCAAGAGTTTTGGAGTTATCTTGACATAGTTTATTTTTATACATCACATTTTGTCGTCTGTCAGCAGCTCTAAATTGAAACACCAATTTTTGTCGGTTGGGACTGTTTCAATACACATGTAGTTACATGGCTTGTTGGGAAAAGGGTTACTTAAGGTAGTCCACCCCTGATGTGATTCGCTTGACCTCGGAATTTTTCGGGCGACGTCGTAAAAATTCGGCGATGGAAGGTTCCACCGCCGAATGTTTACGACGTCATCCGATAAGAATCGTATAATTACGTAAAAATAAAGTAATTTCCTGAAGAAGGCATACGCTGTAACGTCGGAAAAGATTTTCAAAATACACGTAAGTGTTGTTGTAGTTTTTTAACTTCAACATAATTATAATTATGTACAATGAATGTTAACGATGTCAAACGAAAAATTCCGAGGTCGCGTAAATCTCATTAGGGTTGGACTACCTTTAGAAATTCTTGTATACTTACTTGGAGGTTCTGTAGTGGCAGCATTGGCTGAAAATAGAAATGATATTGCCTAAAATACAAGCAGAATTAATTGGTGGTGCTATTATCTGGTTCGACGCACAATTGATTGGTGGCCAGATGTATGCTTTTGGACAGGTTGGAAATCAAATCAGCTCAAAATATGTTTTACTAAGTTTTAGATATTTGAGTTTCCTTTTTTTCAATTTTAATTTGAGCGAATCCTTGATAACATATGATATGGAAAGGCCGCTTCTGGAATGTTTTGTTTAATTTCGGATTCTGAAGAGAAAAGCACATACGCACATTTGATAGGTCCATTCCCGAATTCAACTCACTCCTTATCAAATTGGGGTGCTGTCGTAATCATTCGGCAGTGGAAAATTCAACTGCCGAGTGTTTTCGACGTCGCCCGAATAATTCCATCTTCGCTAGCCAAGGTTGAACCCACCTACGTTTGTATTCACCCTTGGCGGATTTAGTCCACTTTTCTTGAAATCGCGAAGCGCCGCCAAGCGGTTGTTCTGCTGGTTGTTTACGTCCATTATTGATGACGTCATTAACGCGCGTTGTCTTTCGCGTCATACGTCATACGGATTATGTTAAAGTTAGCTGCTTTTTGGTCGAATTGTCGAAAATATAATAATTCGTCGATTAAAGTTAGGGAATTCCTGTCTATTGCAGTGAAATTCTTAGGAAAAATCGCCCATCTTCGCGTTTTTGAGTTGCAAATGCAATGCCTTTTCCCGCCCGTTGTCATGATTTGGTTACTCATAACAAATGTATCAGTCGACAATCTGATTGGTTCCAGCGAGACCTCGCTGGAACCAATGAAAACGCTTTCCAGGAGACCAAGAAAAGTGGACTTAATCCGCCAAGGGTGAATACAGAAACGACGTTACGTCGTAGATGTCACCCTTGGCTTGCGAAGATGGAATAATTCCGACGTCACGCGAATCTCATTAGGGGTATACTACCTAAAAGTTTTTCACATGAAGAACAATCGAGCCAATGACCTCGAGATCATGTATTGGACTCTACAAACTTTTGACTATCCTATTGAAAATCCTGCAATGTCACCGGAACTTTTGTCTTAACCATTTCCGAAACAAGGCCTGATTTTGACGTCCCTTAAATAAGTTTCTGGGGATATTGAAAGGTAACCAACATTTTTTCCTGTTGTCTCAATATTTTCTACACCATATTGTACACACAAATCCTTTCTTTATCAATATTCAATTTGTCGTTAGAAGTAAATCTCCAAATGGAGCGCCCTAGAATTATGCCGTTTTGGAAAAGGTTAAAAAAATGAAAGTCATGCGACAAACATTTGGCTGGTTAACGAACCAATGCGGGGGTCGAGGCAACAACCTAAATATCGTGTCTAGATCTCTTAAGCAAAATTAACATAATGGGTGCGTTAGCTTCAGCTACGTTTTTATCTGGGGTGTTTTGTTTGAAATCATTACTAGACGGCAGAATTTTAAACGTATCTAATATCAAAGATGTTGCAGCAGAAGATTTCAAATGAATGAAACCCGACGTTGGTTGGTTTTTCCCTGGTAGACAAGATCGTGGGTTACGGCGAAATGACTTGTTTTTTAAGCCTTTATCGCGTTGGGAGTCAGAAGGGACCATTACGTGGGGATAGGTTAAAGTCATGCGAAAAACAATTGTCTTATTGACGGGCCAATCCGACAACATCGAGATTGTGTCATTGACTTTTATCAAGATAAACATGGTATAGCAGTCTCATTGAAGGCTGGCTCTTGAAGCCGGCCTTCAGTTCGAATGCTTTTTCGATATGGACGTGTACGATGTGTGAGGCTAACATTGTACAGCATTTTCGACATATTGGTGTAAAACTGGCTGATTTGTAAGTCAATAATTGACGTTCACCTAGCAAATTATGTCTTTTACATATTTGCTCCTTTGCGAGCAAAAATAACACAAAATTGACCGCTTTTGTATATCATTCCAATTCTAACAACTGACCGCCCCCGATCACGTGACTATCAGATTAACCACGGTCCATAGAAATACTGGAATGCACAAAACCGAGACGTACATGTTCTAATGTCCATATATTATCTATTAAACGTTATCGGCAAGCTTTGGAAGTTACCGAAACGCGTATCAAGTCCGGCACTTAACCCATTTCCATGTGAACGTCTGTGTTGAATGAAAGCATCCGATGAAATACACATGCGTTTCGGTATTTCTATTGACCCGATAGACTGAGTTACAGCCCCTAGAAGGACCAGATAAATAAGTTCTATTTTTATCAATATACTGTTAGTCAATCGTATGTCCTAGCTCAATCGGTTAGACGTTCGTAATTTCAGTCATACCTGTGTTCTACGATGTGGGTTCAAATCCCGCTTTCGCCTGTGTCAACTTTTTCTCAAATACTTTTTCGAAAGGAACTTTTGTCCTTTGTTATCAATTTAGTTAGGTATCTGATCTGATTTCTTTTCGTGTGTGTTTATTTTTCTGATATGGTTTGGAATTAAACCGTTTAATATTTTTTGCCATTATTTTCTTTTCATTATGATAAAAATCATACATGACAACAGCCTGATTTGACAGAATGCCAAGAGATGGCTGAGAACAACGTTCTCCAACAAAGGGAATTAACTCAGACAGCACGAGCCAACAGTGACCAGGATTGATTTTTTGGCTGTAGAATATCTATCAATTTGAAGTTGAAGTTTACAAATTATTTAAAAAAAAATCATAGATAAACACTTTCATCTCGCAATGAACATGACTATTATGACCTTATTACGAAGCTGCTGTAAATCTTTAGATAAATCGTAATTCTGTAGTCAATACAATACAAATATTGCATTGTATTAAATCTGCAGTCCCTCGCTTGGTCAAATTGCAAAAAAAAACGAAAAAGAAAAAGGAATGAAACGCAGAACTTTTATAATGGCCACATTTGAATTAGTAACGAAAGGCGGTTCAGACAAACAACGAACCTAAAATAAGATAGTAATCGCCGAAATCAAGGGAAATCCGTGGAAATCTATTTACCCCACTGTTTACATTTTGCTCAGATGTAAACACAGATTTTTTGTATAAAACGCAATAAAAATTTAGAATTTAACATTTAGGTGTGTTAAAGCGGTATGTGTTCTGTACATGAGATCCGAGTTCGATCCCAGGTCTTTGTGATTCTTTTTCTCTCGTTTTTCTCTTTTTTTCTTTTTATCCTCTATTGTAATCATTTGTATCTTTACGCAAAATGCAAGCTGCCAACAGCCTAACAAATGAAATTTCGTAGCTATATAGCCATTGAAAAAGTATAAAGTATAAATCTGCAGAGAGCTGGGTTCAAACTCGGGGCTCCATAATTCAGGGGGTGCAACGTACAGTCGGCATTTTAGGTCAATATGGATGTGAATGGTCAAAAATGGCGGCGAAAACAGATTTCTTCACTATGATCGGGGGATAAATTAACACAGTAAGTACGTTTCTTGGCTTTGATTCATTTGTCACCAGGCCGAGGATGTGGAGAAACTGTGTACAGACCTTGGGAAAGTGGTCCTATCTTCTGATATGTCCTCAAACTCTAATGATGCTCGACATAATGTGGAGCTTGAAGCGGCGAGAAAATCGGTCCCGATTTTGACCCGTATAAAATCAGCCTTAGCAGCGAAAATAGGGTTATCTGAGACTTACTTTCAGTGCATATACCACTTAAACAATTAGCTCAACATCCTTGTACTATTTAATATCAATGAAAACCCTAAATTCACGAAAAAACAATATGTAAGCTACTTTATGTTGTGTTTGGTCAACTGTACTACAATTATGTTGCTATATGGTCAACATTTGTCGTGTTTCAATAAGCTCCTGTGAAAGTGGGTTTTTAAACCGTCCACGCAAACTTAAAACTCTGCACAGTGACAGATGATCATAATTATACAGCCATGAAAATGCAATTTGTAGATTAGGAAATTAAAACTAGAGCTCAGGAGGCAACCTTATCTCATTCCCACTTAGGTCTAATACCTTCCCAAAAAGTGAAACAATGTTCGAAAAGGAGTATAGAACTGTCCCACCCTTACAAGGATCTTTAACGCTAATGCCTTTATTGTCCTTGATATCACATGACATAAACAGTAAGTCAAAAGAAGAATATTGATAGTAACAATATGGTTCCATTTGACAGCTGCTTAACACATTAAAATTAATGCTTTAAAAGGCATGACAATATGTAGTTTAATAATTTCCTTTGACAAGATGTAAAATATAGAAAAAGGAAGATGGTAATCAAATAGTTTCTTCCTTTTCGGCAAAATGTTCTAAATGTTTAACACTTGGTTGTATCAGCATGTTACATGTATGATTCATTGTTTTGGAAATGGTTGCAAGGGCGGATCTAGGGGTTGGGTCAGAGGGTCATGACCCCCCCCTGGAATTAGCCGAAAATTGAATTTTGACTATATAACTTTACATATTTAACACATTTTAAGCCATCATTTGGGCTTTGACCCCCCCCCTTAAAAAAAATCCTGGATCCGCCCTTGGATTGTATTAATTATTGTCGTTTGATTACAATGCTGTTGTTTGAATAAATCTTGTTTATATTTTTCAGGTGATGTTAATATTCCATAACAGACACTTGACCGTAGCAGATAGATCAGTATCCCAGTCCTGATGAATTCCGATAAAGAACTGACATAACTGTCTGAATTCACTGAGACGGCATACCAGAAATATTACCTTCACAAATGAACATTTTTATGTTTGAACTCTGTAAACGCACTGTAAAGATGGATGCTATTGATATATGAAGTTTGATACAAGAAGATGAAATCCACAGTCAAGCTTCAAAATATTTTCATAGATGATGGTTCCCAGTCTGGCAATGCTAATGACCAGACCTACAGCTTTAAAAGAAGTTAAAGTTAAATTAACCCTTTCCCAAACGGCAAAATTTTAGGGTTGTCCAATTTTAAATTTGTTTCAGAGACAAAAAATATATGTTGATTAAGGTAGGACTTGCCTATGACATAGCTCAGAAAACATTGAGACAAAAGGAGAAAATGCTGGTTATCAGCATTTTCTTCTTTTACCTCAATGTTTTCTCAAACTTTTTCTATTAAGGACTTCAAAATCATGTCTTGTTTGGGAAAGGATTAATTAAGCATTTTGCATTCTGATACTATTTGGTGTTCTTGCTTGTTACAGAATAAAATCCTGTCAAAATTATACACGGTACGGTACTGTATAACCCTCCACAAAACAACAAGATTTGAGTTTGGTCCCAATTCAAAGATGTTACAGACAGTAATTTAAAGTGAAAAAAAAAGTTATATATGATTATTTGTCTTTCTTGCAAGAAAATATTATGGAAAATGTTAAAACATTGCCTACTAGTCACAGGCAATTTCTTGATTTTCCACAATGTTATATTCATATTCCTCTATCTTGTGGGGCATCAATTTCAAAATGCCATCATGTGGTAAAGGGTTAATACTTGTCTGTTAGACTGGTCCAAATTGAAAATGATTGCTGATAACAATGTGAACCTGATTTATAATGTGAAATGTTCATTTGATGTGGTAGAAAATTAAAAATTAAAAGGTGTAAATGCTGAATGTCAGTATTTTTTATTATTCTTCCCTCAATGTTTTCCAAAGCATCGTCTCATAGATAAATCAAAACCAAGGATTGGCTAAGAAAAGAGAATCAGAACCAGTATCCTTTCTGTCTTTTACAAGGGTGGGTCTAACAGGGCGTTGGGCAGTGTTGAAAAGCATTGAAAGGCAATGTGGATGACCAACATTTTTTCCCATTCTCTCAATGCTTCTCATGCTATAACATGCAATTTTTGTATGTTTATCAACCCATTACCAGACAGCAAAATTCTAATTTAGTCTAATTTCAAAGATGTTGCAGAATACAATTTCAAGTGAGTGAAATTTTGCATTTCTTGTCTTTGTGGTAGAAAACATTGTGGAAAATGAAGAAATTGTTTGTCACAAGCAATTTCTTTATTTCCCTTAATGTTTTCCAAAGCCACTATCTTCTAGAGAGTCAAAAAGAGTCATTGTGTGGGAATTTTGTCAAAATAACCCTTTCTCAAACAAAACAGGTTTTCGGTGTCCTTGAAGAACTGAATTGTTTGAGAAAAAATCTAGAGAAAAAAGAATTTGCTGATAATAAGCAATTTCTTGTTTTCTCCCAATATTTTCTATTCAATTAAACACATTTCAGACTTTTGATGTCAACTATGCAACTCCTTTCCAATTGCAGCAGTCTAAAATTGGGCCATTTGCAAAAAGGGTTAATGAAAGATTGTCCATTAGATCTTGTATATATATGATCTAATATTCATAAGGGCCAGATTTGGTGCAGTGGTAACACGCTGGTTTTTAACACAGGGGTCACTGGTTCGATCCCCCGCCTCTCCAGTCTTTCAGATGAGACTTTAAATTGAGGTCCCGTCTCCATATGACCTTAGCAGTTGAGTGGGATGTAAAACTCCATAAAATCCAAATCGAGTATTCATAAAATTAGAAACTTTGTGGTCACATTTTCCATTACTGAAATCTTTATTTGTCTACTGTTGGAATGACATTATAAAGATGTTAGTGTTGGAAAATGGAGAATCACATCTCCACTTAACTTTTACTACAGACTTTCCATAGACAAAGAAATGTGCCAAATGCAGTTTAAAATGTCCTTTGAAAATTTCTAACTGAAATACCCTACCAGACTAGAAGCAAAGAAGACTCCAGTGACCAATTGGATCATTCAAAACCCAGATTCTGAAAGCATCAAATGGGGAAGGATGCTGGTAACCATATTTACAATTTCATCTTTTTCTACAAAAGTGTACTGCATGGCAGGACAACCGGACTGATAGGATATTAAATGAAAAAAAAAACATTCATTTTTCCATCCTCAACTCATTAACCATATCGACGCTTTTCATCTAAAACCTCGTATCTGCAGCTTGCTTTAAGCTGCAGATACGAGGTTTTCGTTGAACAGCGATGATATATTTGATGTCCCTGATGGAAAGACTTTGTGAAATCACTGATGCAAAAGAAGGAATAATACCATTTCTCCTTATGTCTCAATATTTTCTAATCTCTCTACAGAAATCATATCTTCATTAACAACCAGCTGCTTTCAAACTGGACCAGTCCAAAGTTTAGTTCTTTGGAAGAGGGTTAAAATGAGTTGAAAATCAAAAAAGCAAACTCTAAGATTCTTCAACCACTGCTATTTTCTTTAATAACACAAAACAAGTTCCAAATTCATATCACTTGGGAATTGCCAAAAAAGTATATTAATGATATGCTTAGAAGTCTAAGGCAGGATATCTGAAACTTTGCAGAAAAAACTTTATTTTTAAAGAAGTCTATTTGAAACTCAATGCTCAATAAGGTACCAGTAAGCTTTTGAAAACATGGATGAATTGAAACTAAACTAATCCACAATCAAGTCTATAAGTATGACAATTTTTAATCAAAAACATGCATCTTTATCATGATAAGTTAAGTTTGCAATAATGCCCTGGAGGAGCATACCTAGCTTTTAGAAAGAGATGCTCTGCCAGGTCATTAATCATGATCTATACTTAATATTAAAAAAACAATTACATCTTTTTCACTGAATTTTGGATAAAAGTCTTCAAATTCCTTCAGTTCATTATCAAACACAAAATGCTTTGTCTCTCCCTCTCCTGTGCAGCGTCAGGTACACATCCAAGTGGAGTTTGATCTGTAAAACATCATTTTCTTTGATTCACCTGTTCCCTGAATGGTTTAAGTCACTGAAATATAAAGTTCGATATTTTTGGTAGGTTACTGCTTTAACCCTTTTCCAAACGGCAACGGCAAAATCATAGAATGGTATCATATCACAGCGTCTGTAAACAACAAAATCAATATTGATAATTTGATAGAGATATGATTTGTGTACAATAAAAATAGGAAAATATTGGGGCAAAAGGAGAAAATTTCTTCTTTTGCCTCAATGTTTTCCCAAACCATTTTTAAAAAGGACATCAAAACAAGGTCTTGTTTGGGAAAGGGTTAATGGAATTAACACTTAACAGCTGCTGTTCACTCTACTTTCATAAATGGTGCACCGAACATTGTGCTCTCTAACCCCCCCCCCCCCTAAATGTTATTGCCCATGTTATTGGTCAATTTTATTACAATAATCAATTAAATCGACCAAACTGAAGAGTTACTTTATTGGATGGATGAGATTTAGTGCCTTTTTCCATTCAAACATGTCATACTGTGGTGACAGGTTCACATATAACCACTGTCACTTGTTTATCTTATCGAACGTTTTCATTTCATTGCATGATAGCAATGAATTACTTTGGCAATACTTACGGACACAAAGGCTTGAAGTTCGGCAGATCATTAATAGCAAAGAATGCAATAATAGGCAAAGAATAACAGAAAATACCCATTTTCAGAAATTTACTTCCGGTTTATAGCAGAACTTTTGGTGGAAGGTCACTCTTTTTTGCTCCTGAATAATTCTATGTTAAAAAACAATTCTTTTTTTTCAAAATGTTGAGTCAGATATCAATATGGGGTCATAAATGATCATAAGGTGTCATTTCTCAATGAAATTGGCTAGTTAAATAAACAGTTGAAAGGGTCAACATTTGCTGTGTTCAGTTCATCTAGAAAGTTAGGTTGGACTATATGACATATACAGGGTTAAAAACGATTTTTTGCCATTGATTTCGTGCCAAGAAAAGGGGGTCACAAATGAGGATTTCGATTTCCTGCATACACAAAGTTCTATGCACCGAGATATAGGCCTACCAACAGAGGATAGAACACAAATCTACAAAGATCATGATCTGATAACTTGTAGTCATGCCCTTTTACACAATTTGCACCACTGGCCTGCCATTCAGCAGAACTATTTTATTGTAAAAAGGCGATGTTTTTAGGTGTATTATCAAACTTTTTTTTGACACTTGTTTTGGACTATAAATCCAATTTCATTAATAAGTACGTATCAACGAAATGACAACTTTATCGGTTCTGAATTTCCATGAAATTTAGCTAAAAGTACGAAGATACATAAAGCATCTTTTTGTGATAAAATGGTGTCTTGACAAAGACATAGTAAACTTTGGTATTAAAAACTGCTGCATTCTGAATTTTTACACAAAAATATGTATTTTTCATGATTATTTCAATAGGAGGCTTACATGATAATTCCACCAAATTATGCCTTTTGGGGGGGGGGGGGGGGGGAATATATCGTCGACATACCATGGTCCGTCACCCGCCATGTATCGTCACCCTTTTGTTTTGCTACGGCTTACAGTGTGTTTACATTCACGGAGTTGTTTTGCAAGTAAAATTTTATTAAAACAGATATTTAAAGGAAGGAAATTCGTTAAATCTAGAGGGGAGACGAGTGTTTCAGGATGATTTACTCGATTATATAATGCATATGCATATGCATTTTTAGCGTGGCCAGCTTAGCGTGACGGACCATGGGGAGGCGAGGATAATGCCTGGAATGTGTCGAACCAACACCACATGACAAATCTTGGAAATACATAAAACTAAGGTTTCGTGACAAATAGACGTGCAGGTAGGTATTGGACCAAAGTGGGAATTAGATAAGGTTGCCTCCTGAGCTCTAGTTTTAATTTCCTAATCAACAAATTGCATTTTCATGGCTGTATAATTATGATCATCTGTCACTGTGCAGAGTTTTAAGTTTGCGTGGACGGTTAAAAAAAACCCTTTCACAGGAGCTTATTGAAACACGACATATGTTGACCATATAGCAACATAATTGTAGTACAGTTGACCAAACACAACATAAAGTAGCTTACACATTGTTTTTTCGTGAATTTAGGGTTTTCATTGATATTAAATAGTACAAGGATGTTGAGCTAATTGTTTAAGTGGTATATGCACTGAAAGTAAGTCTCAGATAACCATATTTTCGCTGCTAAGGATGATTTTATACGGGTCAAAATCGGGACCGATTTTCTCGCCGCTTCAAGCTCCACATTATGTCGAGCATCATTAGAGTTTGAGGACATATCAGAAGATAGGACCACTTTCCCAAGGTCTATACACGGTTTCTCCACATCCTCGGCCAGGTGACATAATAAATCAAAGCCAAGAAACGTACTTACAGTGTTAATTTATCCCCCGATCATAGTGAAGAAATCTGTTTTCGCCGCCATATTTGACCATTCACATCCATATTGACCTAAAATGCCGACTGTACGCTGCACCCCCTGATAATTGAAAACTGACCGTTCTACCTATCAACCTAAACCTTCCTAGTGATTACGTCACCAAATATAAAGAACATAATATTGTTTAATCCATGTGCCATATGATCTTGCGCAAACTGCAGAAGAAATCAAAATCCAAACGGCAGGAGATTTTGATCGCTGACTATCTTTATCGGCGATCAAACAGAGCGATGGAAATGTGAATGGATAGGCCTAATCGAAGCTGACACGAATCATGTTGCCAAAACGCAGATCGAAACATCAATAGTGGTCACGTGAGAAGACGCTTGATGGTGTGTCTGAGGCCGACTTCGAGTCAGACGATAGCTCGACGATAGCTCCAACCAAACACCGATAGTGCGAGCTATTGGCGTCATTTCCGCAGCAATAGCTCCAATCGAACAGCAATGGCCCGAGCTATTGTCCGACCACCGGAAAAAGTCTAGTCCGGCCATCCGAGCCATTACGTCATTCGGAACACCTCGGATAACAGCGAACCAATCAGTGTCGAGGTAAGCAAAGATTTTGATTGGCTGACTCAGAACGGGGAGGAATTCAATAGACAGAACAGCGCTGGTTCCAAATAATGGTTCCCGACCACGCGAGCTATAGTGCGAAACGAAGTCAGCCTGAGAATGACATTATCAAAGTCCCGGGAATTCTCTTTCTATAAATAGCGGTAATTTGTGGAAAATCCCTCTCGGCATTTCGTTTTAAAGGAGAATTTCATTTAATTGGACTACAATTGAGTTTGAAAGGTGTATTGTTTTAAAGTTGATTTTTCGAAGAAAATTCGAGATAGAGCACCTTTAATTGAAAAAATAGAAAAAAAACAACAACATGGATTTACAGAAGAATATGTCAGTAACGTGAACAAAATATCCATTTCTTTGAAGTAAAGCAATGAAAAAATATTTAGATTCAGAACAACAGGTTTCAATTTTGTTGTTAAAAATTCGGCATTTTTAAGTTAATCATAGTTATGCGAACTGGTATTCATTTTAAGTTAATCATGGTAATGTAAACGTGTGTATGTGGTACAGGGCCATTTGCTGAGGAATCTAAAATAGCATATTCTATTATTGCTCTTGGTGTCACCCAAATGAGCAAATATGGAAATTTGCGGGACTTGCAGGATGTAAACATTTTAAAAGAAGAAGTCGCTTGAACTGCAAACAAACAATACGCTACCAAATAATTGCTACTGCAAGTCCACGATAATTCCGTTTGGGTCTTGATACTGTGAGTATAGCAAGAAAAGGAAAGATATAATTAACATGCCATGGTTGAAATATATCACCTCAGCAAAATTTTCAAGGATGGCTACCAAACAATTGTCGGCTCATTGATGCTATGCGTAAAAAAAATGTTTTGTCCATGTTTATATAGTTCTCGATAAATGACCTGACAGGGCATCTCTAGCCATTATTTATAAATGCTCTGCCACGTCATTTATCGAGACCTATACATATACGTGTATAAGGCATATACAGCTTAACCCTTTCCCAAACAAGACCTGGATTTGACGTCTCTGATAGAAAAGGCCTGGGAGAACATTGAAACAAAGAAGAAACTGCTGATAACCTGCAGTTTCTCCCTTTGTCTGTTTTCTATGTCATATTTTACACAAAATCTTTATTTAATAACTTTCATTTTGTAATTTGTGGCAGTTTTTGAAGTAGATCACCTTAACATTTTGCCGTTTGGAAAATGGTTAAAACAAAATTCGTATTTATGACAACATTGCCATTCAAAGAAAACTTCAAGACGAATTGGCGGTGCAAATATTTAGTACGGTGCCGAATTGATCGACCAAATTGTACATCCTTTCAAACAGGTCGAAAATCAAATCAGTCCAGAAACATTTTTACCCAGTAAGACATACTCGATCGATTATTTCATTTATAGAAACCCCCAAGAGTCGTTTTTAACCTGTTTGAAGTATCCGATGTTTCCATGTTCATGTCAGCAATACACAGTCTGTCAAATCATTTTAACGCGAACTCTTGAATAACCCAAATTGATTAACTTCATGACATTCAAAACCACTGATGGTGAACTCGGCCAAAGCGAGGGACGTTTTTTCGCGAACAAAGTATTCCGTCGGTGTTGTTATAAAATCTCGTAACTACGGCTTCGATAAAGCCGTAGTTACGAGATTGTATAACAATATCTATGGTTTGCTAATACATAACGGTAAACCCGGTCTAATTTTATAACAAATTCATTGTAAAATCTTTATAGTCACATTTAAACGCAAAATATCTATACCTTGTTGTAGAGAAAAAACGTCCCTTGCTTTGGCCGAGTTCACCACCAGTGAATGCAAAGATACTTTATTGCTTATTTCATGTCAAATAGCCATTATTATTCACCGTACTGGCTGACTTGTTTCTTACGTTTCTTACTATCACTCGACTATAACTTGACCATAACTTCCTAAAGAATAAAGAACCTCATAGACAAAACAATCCAGTCGGTACAATTTTATGTTCGGGTCGTCAAAACAGGCCAAGATTCCCAGACACAAACAGTTTTCTCCTTTCCCAAGAGGTCTTGGATCTTACGCTCCTAAGCGAAAAGGACATTAGGAGACAGAAGGCAAAAGGAGACCATGGTGAGAACCACCATTTTTCCATGTGTCTCAAAATAGTCCTTGAAAATGTTCATTGTACACTTATTATAGCCCTTACTTTATGGACATTCATTTTGTAGTCTGCGGCAACTTTCAAATTAGGACGGAATAAACATATGCCGTTTAGGAAGGAAACTGTTGGTGTAGTTCTTATGTTTCCATTTTCTTGGTAAAATTACTACTTTAAAAATGGTGAGAAATGTCAGAGTTTTATATTTAACCATCCGATAATTGCAATGACGTAAATAGTGGAAGTTTGGAGATAGAACGATCATCTTGGAACGATTTGCTAATCACAATGGACTTACATCGTGAAAGTTCAGAAACATATTGGGAAACTTGTTGAAGAAAGGATATTAACAGACATCTCATGTCGTCGACAGAAATAGCCGTACTTTCGATGCGGTGTCCATACTAATGGCTATTATAAAATACGGGAAATAAGTGCAACGCTTTTGTAAGTAATTGAGAAAGGATCTTCAATAAGGTCACTTGTAACATTTGAGACAGCCATGTTTCACGATCTGACTGTGCCTTATTGTAGTCAGGCCTGGATCCATGTCGCTATCATAAGGTGGCTACAGGTCAAGAAGAAACTTCTGGAGACCAACATGGTTCAAGATCAGACTGCTTATATACGCAGGTTGATCTTGGACTTGAACCATGCTGGGCTCAAAAGCCGAAAAGGACCTTTTCCAGATCCTGGCTCGATTAAGTTTTATATTGGAAAAAGATAATGCAACACTAAGTCAACTTGGATCGCCATAGATTCAGATCAGCATACGCAATGTCATATTAGTCTTATGACCAGTGTCTCTATAGTAGAGTACTGAATAACTGATTTCACTGAATGGGTCACACATTTCAGCATGTATATTCACGCGGTCTAAGCGTACGCGTGTCTACGATGGGGAAACACGTCCTCGATTGGGGGAAAAGTGGGAAAATGCCAATGATCTGCTGGATGCGAAGGACCTGTTATTGAAAATCAGATAAAAAAAAGTTATTAGCAATTTCTTCATTATCTTCAATGTTTTCCAACCCAAAATGCAAAAGTCTCCAAAAGCTTTTTTATCAGATGATGGTTGATCTTCAAAAACTTTTTATCAGATGATTTCTAAAATACTAGTATCTACTGCATCCATCTAATCCCTGGCTTTTTTCCTCCTTTTCTGACTAGAAATGTCAAAGTTTTTTAACCATCCATTGCCGATAATGGAAATGACGCACACAGTAGAAAGTCGGGGATATATCGAGAAACTTGTCAATGAGGTTTGGAAAGATTTGCTAATTACGATGGACCTACATCGTGATAGTTCAGAAAGAGAAAATGGAACTTAGCGAAGAAAGCATATTAGCCGATTACGAAACGTTAAAGTGACATTTCACATTTATTTCATTTTTGGGAAGCAAATTTGGAAAATTTGCTTTTCTTTGCAGCCGTGCTTCTCTGCACTTTAACATTCTCTACATACCACACAACATCTTCCGGTCCTCCTCACTATAAATAGTTCTATCAAAAGCAAAAATTAATGAGGTAACAGTCATTCGAATGTTCATATGTAACTCTGAAGTTATACATGTAGATATTGAAAAGTGTGACTGAAAGTGAAACATTCTATTAATCATGTCTTTAAGCAAAGAAAAGACCGATGTAGTAATTTGTTTTATTATGGTTCAAAGACCAGTCCAATGATCTTCCTTGTAAATCAGGGTCAGTCAAGTTTACTGAACTATGAAATATATTCAAAGGCTCAAAGCTATAAATAGACAATTTACACACTGATAAACCGTAGCGTGTATATTATGTATTTACAACTGGTAGTACCTGGCAAACCGCGTCCATTGATTGGTTAGTACTAGTATACACATAAAGGTTGTCAACTTGTGCTAAAAATAGATTCAACATCACCAGCATGGAATCAAAGTATTCAAGGTATTCAAAAGGATAATCAAAGTACCTAATCAAAGTAATCTACTTCTGGATAGGCCTACATTGTACATTATTAACAAATTTGCTTCCCAACAGTACTTTCAGTACTTTGATTTAAAAGTATGTCTTGGTGCAAAGATTGTTTATTCTAATGCGTAGAAATGCAATCAGTTTTTTGAAGTTGTTACCTATAAGCGAAAAATACACCTTCAAAGTTGAGACAGAAATGACAAATTCTATATAAATCTGAACTGTTGTCCACAGTAATTTGTTTAATTTCAGCACGAAAATTATATTTCTCGTAAACGGTTCAATATTTCGGCTTGAAATTTTCAGAATTTTCATTAAGAAAACGCGCTCTTTCAGATAGAATAAAAGTGAAATTTATGTAAAAATAATTCTGAAATATCACTTTAAAAAAGTTTGACTTACTAGATTCTATTCGAAATAAGATGCCGACGACAATTTCAAGTCGGTCAAATTTTAAAGTCTTTGCATTTTGGATTGGAAAACATTGTTCAAAGATAATGAAGATTTTTTTTACAATGTTTTCACATGCCGATTTCTTGAAGGGTGTCAAAAAGCGTCGCCGTGTGGGAATGGGTTAACAGACATCGTTTGTCGCCGACAGAAATAGCCATGCTTATTTTCGATGCGGTGTCCTTACTGGTAGCTGTTATAAAATACGAGAAATGAGTGCAATGCTATTGTAATCAATTATAGTCGATGTTGGAAAAAGATAATGATTTGTTTATATTTATTGACAAAGTCGTTTACTTTTTATTGGTGTTCTCGTCTAGTTTCAAAACATCATTAAAGTACGATTTATGTATTTAGCACATCTTTAGATACTAAACACTTCATACACCTTCGGCGACATCCGACATCCGATTGTAAAATCCGAATACCCTCGTCAATGTCCGTTGTCTCAAATAATGCCGAAGATGGAGGCAAAAATATTTGATATCTAATGATGGATGGAATACAGTCTAAATGTCGTATATGTTCGAAAATGTCGAACTACTGCTTTTGTATGTACGGTACATTCGAACATATCCAACGAGTTGTATTTAATTCTGTTCCAGAAGGACAAAAATTAAATTGTTCTGTTCCAAAACGAAAGATGGCCCGGACGACAAAATGAATGCTGATGAATATCAGATTTTTTTCTCTTTTATCTCAATGATTTCCATGTAATTTAGTTTTGTCCTATCATAGACGGCAAAACCAGTTCGTGTTTAGGAAATGGTTAGCGAAGCTGACTTGCGAACATAACAACATTTCTATTTAAGGCAATATATGACAACTCGTCTGCAAGCATGGAAATTTATAGATATATGCGGTGTTTTAATAATAAAAAGGTGTTATCATAATGTACAAAAACACATTAGGTAGTCCACCTCTAATAGGAAACGTGCGACGTCGAAACTATTCGTGCAGTGTCGTAAACATTCGGTGGCGAAACGCTCCTCCAACGAATGATTACGACATCGCCCGAATAAGTCCGAATATTTAAAGAATGTTAAAGACCTCGAACGAAAATTTTCGACGTCAGGTGAACCTCATTTGGGGTGATTGGTTGATCGGGGTTTAACGCCATTTTCAACTGCTATGGTCATATCACGATGGCTGGAGCACCTAACCATGGATTCGTGTCGTTTTGTACCGCAGTATTACCACATGATCCTAAATGAGCCTCCAGCTTCTCGCCGACATAGGCTCATTAGGGATGGACTTTTTTAACTTCATCAATAATATTGAGATTTTTATAGTTCGCGAACTTATCGACCGTTCTATTTTATGTCATTCTTTGACAGTTTTTCTACAAGAATGGCAATTTACTGATGTATTGGGTGTTGTTATGTAAAAGAGGGTGTTATCTCAAATATAGATAGCACTTTCTCGAACTTCGTCTCCTTTGAGGGATTGTGATTACCCTTTCCATAAATGCAGGACATCAGCATATCAAAAATGTTTTTTCCAAAGCCATTCCCTCTAGTGACATCAAAATTAGCACTTGATTTGAAAAGGTTCCATTAAGCGTTAAACAATTAAAGAACACTCACCTAATATGGAAGCTCCAAGTACAAAAATGCTGATCAGAATCCGGCACTTCATAGTTGGGTAGAATGTTCAAGTCTCAATAGTTTAAGGGAGCCAAATTTCGAACAGCTTAATTAAAGTTGAATTTTAAGTTAATCACCCACTCCTTTAATCTGTATCAACGATGTACATGTAACGCTTATCAGCAGTTGATATGAAATGAGTGTCACGTGGTATAGATAACATGAGGTTAAATTATCAGTTGTCCGTCCGTTCGTCCATGTTTACACGAAATATCGACGCTTGAAATGTACACAAGGTGGGATGTCGGAGAGCGAATCTTATCCCGTCACCAAACGCCAAAATTTAGTCTGTTGCAAGTGCACAGGAGTTGCAAACGACAAATTCAAATGAACGCAATATAAATGACTTTGTCTTTTAGGTCAGAAAGCATTGTTGGAAATGAAGAAATTGCTTGTTACAAGCAATCAATTTCTTCATTTCTTACAATGTTTTCATAAACCGAGTCAAAAAGAGTCAATGTGTGGGAATGTGTTGATCTAAAATACATCGCAACCCTATACGTATACCTCGGCCAGTGTTATTGGGTTGTTTAAAGATTCACCGGCTGCGAACATGACTGGTTGGTAAATACCGAGCTCAAAACAGCGGTAATGCTCATGGTGGATAATCACGTGATACAACAATTTCAGAAAATCTGCAATAATTTTGTTAATACGGGACCGATTTGATTTCGGTTTGTAGCACAAAAGGTCAACAGACGTTATGCAGTAGATTGGCATGGGGGGTTTTAGAAAGATCAGCTGATAAAAAAGTTATTGAAGATCAACCAAAGTTTGTTTGATCTTCAAGAACATTTATCAGTTTATTTTTCAAAGGCCCACCACGTCCAAATTATTCCTGGCATTTACCCACATTCTCTGCTTCAAACCGAATTCAAATTGGTCAAGTTTTAACTATTAACACAAATATTGATGATTTTCTGAAATTCTGAGTCACGTGATTAACCACCGTGATGCTGTTCAGGGGAGATCACTTCGAAAGATGTTTGGAATACCGCCCTTCTGGTTCTGGACAGGGACAGTGAAATGCCCTGTTAACCCTTACCATAGCGGCAGTAAAAACGATCAACTCTTTGTGATAGCAGCTCAACTCAATAGTTTTGTTAGAATATACAGTCGACACTCGTTATGTCGACATCGGATAAGTCGAAATTCCGCTTAAGTCGAAGTTAAAGTCATGTCCTGTCCTCAACATATGGATATCAAAATGTTTAATCAAAATGATTTTGAAACAAATACAGCCATTGAAATTTAGTAGGAAAAGGATAGAAATTGCTCGTTTCGAGCAATTTCTTTCCTTTTCCTACTAAATTTCAATCATGGACACATACGATGCCCATAAGAAATGGTTAAATAACGTTTTTCATCGAAAAATAATCAAAATCGAATGAGTCGAACTCCGGATATGTCGAGGTATTTTGACGGCCCTTCTGACTTCGACACAACGAGTGTCGACTGTATGACCCAACTCGAACATTATTTCGCCTTGAATTCTACACAAAGAACAGGGGGCCATGATCTATCCCAAATTCAGATTTGTTTACCTCAAACATAACTATCCTTTTAACTATCACCTTTCAATGAGAGCTATGGGACGGTCCACAAAGAGCGCCTTCTGACAACATGAAATTCCGCCGGAAGTGCGCTTATACTCATCCATTTTGTTCACCAGTGCTTTGTCATTCAGCAGAATGATTTTGTTAAGTCTTTTCCTCTTCTCTTCATACAGAAAGATAATGACAGATGACTGATATAAATGAGCCAGGGTCTGGAAAAAGGTCCATCCCTAACGGCTTCAGAGATTAACAGGTTTCCAGATCAACTTTCGTATACACGCAGTCTGATCTAGAACCATGTTATTCTCCAATAGATAGCACTATGGGTTGTGGTCAGATTGCACTAAGGCACAGACTGATCTTGAAACATGTAGGCCTATATTCAAGATCCTGGCTCAAATATCATTGCGTTTCAACACAAACCTCGTAACTGCAGCTTTAAAAAGCTGCAGTTACGAGGTTTTTGTTTAAAAGCGACGATATACCGATATTTCAACCTAAACTAAGTTTAGGGACTAAGGCTCGGAAGCACATTGGACCGTCCCTCTATGTAGGAGACAACAAGGGAGTCGAATGTGTGGGTCAATTCGGGTAAATACGGACGCTATTTACACTTCGGTGATTCACAAGGTCGTGTGCTTTACCTGCTGGTCCCGGGTACCAGTTTTTTGGGTCGGTCAGTATCTTGTCTTGACGCTGGTGGTCTCGGAAAGACGCTATATTGACGGAAACTTATGAAAAACGGCAAAATTGTGCATGATGTAAAATCGGGTAAATACGGACGTGGTAGGGAAAGTGCGGACATAGGGTGAGAAAATACGGACACTATATAAAACTATATAAAACAGACAGGGATAATACGGACACATAATTGTTGTTAGAAACATTATTTTTCGGGTAAATACGGACGTTTTCGACACGTCGGCGATTCATTAAGCAACTTTTCTCACTTCCTTGTCCCGTAAGACCGGGTCATATTACTTCACCCACAACTACCGTCGCGTTAACAAAATACCTGCTCCGCCCGTACGAAAGGCCATTGCAAAAATGGAGTCCGTATTTTCCATACCCTAGCAAAATAGGTGGTAAAATACGGACAGTTCATATTTTGGCTTGTTTTTCAAAATTCATCATTTTCTCTGGGTAAACAATTGTATAGGTTCAAATCTGAATGATTTATGATTTGCTTAAAACAAAATCAGCATCAAAGAAGTCAGTAAAACTACCTTTATTCATGTAATGATTTTTATGTTTTGAATGCTCCCGCAGTTTCAAGTCTCGTCAGAAAATGTAGGAAAGCAGGGGATGCCCCAAATGAACGAAAAATTACGTCGTTTCAAACAAATAATAAAGATTGCTTTTCAAACTAAAGAGTAATAGAATAGTTAAAATTTAAACAAAATCGGTCCGTTTTTATGCCTCTACGGTAGAAAATCCTGATATAGACGCTCAAAGTGAGATGTCCGTATTACCCGCCTGTCCGTATTTACCCGAACTGACCCTAATCATCCCTGGTAGACTTTCCTGCTTGTACTGCCAGAATAATCCTTTCATAAAAAACTAAATCAACGTGTTTTTTTCTAAGTTTTAGCAAAATGCAGACAAGAGCTAGTATTTTCCTCTTCTACATATACCGCTTCTGCATATACAGCTTCCGTGGCCTAGTTGTTAGGGCGTCCGCCTTCGAAGCGGGAGGTCGAAGGTTCGAATCTCGGTGGAAGCCGGCCTGCCGGATTAGAACTGATGCGACCGGTTGGTGAGCCGCCCGCTAGTTAAACTAATGGTTACCGTAGACCCATCTCTGCCAGACGCCCGGCATCATGAGTGGGGAATCGGGAAGTACTGCGTATTGAGAAAGAGAGTGTCTCATAAGCCAAAACTGGCTGGCCCTTTAAGTAGGGGTGACACTATAATATACAAACCTTTACCTTTTATACAGAAACATGCTGACAAAAGATGGAAATAAAACTTTAGTAAAAACTCCTTTTAAGGATTATGACCCCGAATCACTTTCATCCGCTGTGGGAGACACACAAGTCGAATGTGTAAATGGTCCCTGGGAGACATTCAGGACTGCCTTGTACTGCAAGATTAATCCTTTCATAAACACATAAATCAACGTGGTTTTTTTTTTTTTTTTTTTTTTTTTTTTATTATTATTATTATTATTATTATTTTGAACAAAATGCAGACAAGAGTTAGTATTTTCCTCTTCTCCACACACAGAAACATGCTGACAAAAGAAGGATGTCAAATTTTAACAAAACCCGGATGCACTTTCTTCCCGCTATGGGAGATACTGGAGTCGAATGTGTTAATGATCCCTGTGAGACTTTTTGTTTGTACAACCAGATTAACACTTTTAAAACAACAAATTCAAGGATTTTGTTGTTGTTTTTAGCGAGATAAATGCTGGAGCTGGTAGTAGGGGAAGCTGGGGTACTCTGGGACCAACGTACATTTTCTTTCCTGGTTAGGTAACACACCCTATTACCGGCTATCACTACAGCAGTTGCTAACCTTGGGCAGTATAATCTATAAATAGCGGGTGAACTGGGTAGGTCATACTTTTTCCATATTTGTTTTGTGTAAAAGCGTTTCTCAGCTATAATTTGTAGTGCCCTTGGCTTGCCATACATTTGAGCACCTACATGTCAAATTTTAGCACAGAGAGTCATCAAACAAAAAAATAATTCACCAACAAAGTCGAAACTTCACATATTTGCATATAAAATTCATCTTTCCATGCAAATAGCAGAAAAACACTGAAGCAAATGCTAGAAATTTTATTACAAAATGGATATCTAGTATATTATCTATCAACTAATTGCTTGTGAAGACAATCAACTATTCCGTTATGTCGTTATAGTCAAACAAAGTTTGGTGAGCTACAAATTTATGCAATCACGAACAGCACATAGGGGGATCACCGACAGGAGATTCGTACTTGAAATAGGCAATCACAGACAGCATAAATGATACTATTTTGCTTGTCTATGTACAATTCTTTTTCATTATCCAAGTGATCATGGTGTGAAATATTTAAAATTTGCTGGTAATAATTACAACAATACATGAATGCTGGTACTTTTGTTTGATAAAAGAGCATCAGATAAGAATAAGCTATATATGAAGCAAGAACTTCCCAGGAATCCACGGTTAGGTGCTCCAGCCACTACAATATGGCTATAGCGGTTTAACCCATTACCAAACGACAAAATTTTATGGCGGTCCAAATTGAAAGATCCTGCAGACGACAATTTCAAGGGAATGGAATTTTTAATTCTTAGGTTTTTTTGGATAGAAAACATTGTGGGAAATGAAGAAATTGCTTGTCACAAGCAATTTCTTCATTTTCCACAATGTTTTCCAAAGCCTGTATTACATATCATGAAATCAAGTCATAGGCCCGATTGTATCAACGCTGTTTAGCACAAACAAAATATTTCACTGATTTGTTCAAATTTTCCGATGTGAATAATCGAAAAAATAACCGAAACAGATACTTGGCCATTTGGTTAACTCTAGCCGGCGTTTATAAAATCGGGCACAGACTAACTTTAAAAAAATACCTTCAACATTAGATCCTATGCTCAAAAATACCATTGCGTTATTCGTCTATTATAGCAATATAAATTTAAGTTTTAAAATTGTGAGTTTCCGCTTTATCTAATTATTGCTTATGAACTCGATTATTTGCAGGGGAATTTAATAAGAGTTTTAATTATGAACACTATTTGGAGGATAATTACTGACCTTGACCGGGTAATTATACTAGCAAAATATCAGAATGGTAATTTATATTGTCCAGTAAGATTAACCCGAGACATCTGCATATGTAATGACCCCACTTGTTAAGGTTAAGGCACTCAACTAACGGACTTTGCACACGAAAATTAAGTTGTCCCGGGTTAATTTGGGTGGACAATACAGCGATGTCGTTGTTATTTATTTGATATTAAAATCAGATAAATGGAGAATGTTTTTATCCAGTTAACCGTGGCGCAATTTTGGTCAAACAATAGTGCATCGTATGTGTTGTTATAAAATCTCGTATGTGGCCATAGTTGCGAGGCTTTATATTTATGCCTACACTGACGGTTTGTCAATACTTATAACGGTAAATCTAGTGCACTTTTATCACAGAGTTCATTGCTATTGATAATATAGGAAATGGAATCTTATGGTTAATAGGGTTAAATCTTACGCTATAAATAGAATGGTCCAAGCGGTTTTAGCTGTTAAAAATCTCGTAACCACGGTTCATTCAAGCTGCAGTTGTGTGGTTTTAGAATCATACGGACAAAGCACTTTTGTTTGTCTGAGATTCCGTGCGGTTTGCTTTATAAAGAGTATTTGCTGCAACATGTATCTGTTTAAGCCGAGTCCAGTTAACGTCGGAGTCTGTCAATCCAGAGGTCGCGAGTTCGAACCCCAGACCGACCAGTATCCATTCTTACATTTGACAAAAGTCATTTGTCTCTCACCAATGGGTGTGAATCATCTATGTGAGAGCGCAGCTGGAGGCTGAGTACTTTTATTGGGAGGTCTATTTGTCCAATGACCACTCGGCTTTACTTCTCTATGCAAGGTGAAACATAACACAGAATAAAAAAAATAAACATTTTAACCATTTAAAAATGCCTATTTTTACGCTCCTTTTAGAAAAAGCTTTCTATTTTGTACACAGTTATCCACTTTGTCTTCTGCAACAGCCTGTCAATTTGGGCATTCACAATTTTGTCCGTATACATTTTTGTAGTTATGGTCCAATATAGAAATGATAATCTTACAACCCTATGTGTAAAGAACCTCTATGGATAAGGCGAGAAATCTCCCTAAAAGGCTCAGCTCTATGGGTCAATTTTCAAAACTTACAAATTGAGAAACAAAATATAGCTTTATGGTTAGTTAGATAAATAAATGAAATGATGCCGATTTTATGCCATTTAAAAAGTTCTATAGGTGCAGATAACTCTTGATTATTTTACCCACCTAAATGGTTTTCATTTTCTTACACTACCTGTATTCATAAATGTAAAATGAAGTTTCTTTTTGTTTTATTCCCAATTTAATTTCTACAGATACAAGGATAAATGGTGTTTGCTTTATATGGCAGCTTTGGTTTTGTCCGTATTGCGCATACGCACCACTGAAACAATCTTAAAAACGCACTTTCCCACCAAAAACCGATGAATACCTACCTTCCTTTGGCTGGCAAACATCGTCCACCCTTGACCCAGCTTCCCATTGACATATGTTTTGTCACTTGATCATAGACTTCCTTGGTAAAAAGGATTTCCTGGGTCACTGGGGGAACATACTTTTACATGTACTAGTATATCAAAAATAGTGCTCATATACCAATTGCCATATTTTTTGGCGGGAAGATTTCGCCTTTAAACTCATTTCAATGGTGCGCATGCGCACTAAGGACAAAACGAAAACTGGTTTGTGATTTCAAAACCAATTTACCTTACATTTACAAAAAAATTATTGCTGATAAAACAATAGAAAACTTAATTCTGGTTAAATGAATACCGGTAGGGTAAGAAAATATTATCTAAGGGGTAGGTACAGAAACCATCTGTACATGTCGGATCGTTTTGATTGTACAAAATCAATTTTCATATTATTTAGGTATAGATCTAACAATACAGCTCGAGATATTTATCAATTTGAATGTTTTGAAAATTGACTTTTCCATTTGAGACGTTTAGGGAGATTTCTCGCCTTATCTATAGAGATCCTTACCTAGCTGACTGATCTTTGATCCTTCACTAGTTTCTATATTCACTTACCTAGGCTAGTTGCAATCATGAGCTTTATGCAGACAACCATGATGTTTTATCGATATCAACAGATTCTTGCTTGATAATCCGTTATCACCGATATCTCTTCTTCGTTTCGCAATGAAGCCAAAACGCTGAACATTGATAGGGCATCTGTCTCTCATTCGAGAGAACCCGGGTTCGATCCCCGGCCGTGGCAAATATCTTTTCTAACTAATGTTACCCACCAGTGGTTTGATATTGTTAACCTATGTGGGCGAGCAGCTGGAGGCTCGGTTAGTCTATTGTGTTAGTACTTGTATGAGAAACAACAGGAATCCATGGTAAGGCGCTCATGGTGCCGCGATATAACCATAGCAGTTGAAAAGGGCGTAAAACCCCAATAAACCAAATCGTTTCGCAATGAAAAATACAAATTTGCACCGCGTAAAACATTCGATCGAAATGTTTGAAGATTCATTGACCGACTTTGAAATAGCAAGATTCATATACATATATTTGCGTGGGTTCCATCTATTTAAGTTAAGTCTGACTAGATGAAATTTAACCCCATTAAAAATATTACAGTCATATTTTGTGCCTGAAACAGCGACGACATGATGTAAAATCCACAATTTTCACTGTAAAGTATGTGTAGTTTTTAAGGTTTGCAACCCATCATTAGCACTAAAGAGCCAGAGGTGAATTTGATAAGTGCCGGTAATTCCTAAACTGTGTTACATTTCCATTCTAAACATAACCATTTTGAACGGTTTAGAATTTTGAATCAATGCATACTTACGGAAATATTTGACAGAAATGTTCAAAATTACCTCCGCTGCATATGATTATAGAGTAAAGTAATATTTGTAAATTATTTTCCTTTTGAAGCATACTCTTGAAATCCGGCACGTTGAATCAACTTATAAGAAGTGTATGTACAAATGTGTGTGATTTGATGCATTTCGTACGACTAAAAAGTGGTGTTTTTAATGATGGGATGTATACAACTAATGGTTGCATACGTCCTTCAATTTTGTGTTACTCAGCTTCAACCATATCTAGATGAAAGGAACTTGCACGATTTCTATGTCTATAATTCAGAAATTGGCTAGTCTATCAAGAAATGGTGTTAATTCATTATTTATGCTCCTTTCAGGCAACTTCTTGTTGAAACTGTGTTATATTTCCATTCCAAATACAAACATAAGCATTTTGAACGGTTTAAAATTGTGAAATATTGCACTCTTATGGAAATATTTGACAAGAATGTTCTAAATTACCCCTCTTGCATAGGAATACCTAGTTAAATAATATTTGTAAATTATTTTCTTTTTGAAGCATAATCTTGACATCTGGCACGGTGAATCAACTTATGTCAAGTTAGTATATTTACGAGTGTGTGTAATTTGATGCCTTTCGTGTGGCTAGAAAGTGGTGTTTTTAATGATGGGCTGTATGCCTTAACCGATTCTACCCTATGTAATGCTAAATTAGCTAAATTTGCACTTCAAATTACTGATCTAGCTTTACCCAAACTGAAAACATCGTCCCAGAGTACCCATCTCAACCTTAACATTTTTGACGTGATACAACAGACAACGGATCAATGTCCTATGTGTTTAATGAGACGTCTTTCGGACGTCCAATTCACTCAAAATCATTCTCGGGACTATCGAAATTTGGTTTATTGCCAAAATACCCCTGAAAATATTGAGGCGAAAGGAGAAGATGCTGATTATCAGCATCTTTTATTATTCTTATTATTATTATTATTAAATACCAAACTTATATAGCGCTTTTATCATACTGGAGTACGTTCAAAAGCGCTTTACAAACTAAAGAAAATATATATATGTACTAAAACAAACATGTACACATAAAATATATCATCAAAACATTATAAACCTTAAAAGCAAACCGAATTATTGATTAAAAGAAGAAAACTGTTCAATTTCCATAAACCTGTAAAAATAAATGAGTCTTTAAGGACTTCTTAAAAGATGAAATTGTGGAAATGGCTCTTATCTCAAATGGGAGAGAATTCCACAATGCAGGAGCTGCACTCATGAAACTGCGATCTCCATATGTTTTAGTGCAACGTTTGGTTAATACAAGTGTTGTGCCATTTGATCCGGACCTAAGTTCACGGTTTGGTTTGTATATGTTTAAAAGAGATGTGATGTATTCTGGCGCTTGTCCATGCAGGGCTTTATATGTATAAGTCAGTATCTTATATTGGATTCTGTAATGTACTGGTATCCAGTGCAATTCCTTCAACACTGGTGTTATGTGATGGCGTCTCGAGCGCTGTTCTGGCGACTATACGAGCTGAAGTATTTTTGACTATCTGTAACTTATTCAGAGTTTTCTTTGGTAACCTAAAGAGTAAAGAGTTACAGTAATCTAACCTTGACGTAACCAATGAGTTGGCAAGAGACTTAGTGGCATCACCATTTAGATATTTTCTTATTTGTCTGATTTGGCGCAGCTGAGAATAACAGGATCTACAAACACTATTTACATGTGATTCCATGTTCATTTGTGAGTCAAAAAAGGCACCAAGATTTCTCACAGACTTCGACGATTTTACGTCGGAACTACCAACTTTAATAGATATAGTTTCAATTTGGTTCGAATGTTTCTTCGGTGCAAAGACTATAAGTTCTGTTTTATCTGCATTGAGCTTGAGCATGTTATGGTTCATCCATTCTGTGATTTCGGTCAAACATATTTCAACACGTCGTATAGCTTCATCTCTCGAGCCATTGTCATAAGGTTTGAACGAGAGGTAAAGCTGCGAATCATCTGCGTAGAAATGATATTCGAGGGCATGCTTTCTGCAGAGCATACCTACTAGCTTTGTATACATGACATAATTCTTAGGACCAAGGACGGAACCCTGTGGAACACTGTATTTCATTAGCACTGGGATTGATAAGACTCCGTTAATGAACACCGATTGATGTCTGTCCGTTAAGTATCACTTCATCCAGGCAAGTGGCTTACCGGAGATATGAAAGTCATGTTCTAAACGACGAAGAAGAATGTCATGGTCTATTGTATCAAACGCTGCCGATAGATCGAGCAGTACGAGAATAGTAATGTTGCCCATATCTAACGATTGCAATATATCATTTTGAACTTTAAGTAGAGCTGTTTCAGTTGAGTGAAATTTTCTATAAGCGGACTGGTGAAGTTCGTGTAATTTATTTTCGGACAAGTGTTGTTCTATTTGAACGTCTACTACCTTTTCAAGCACTTTTGAGATGAAAGGTAAATTTGAAACAGGTCGATAGTTTTTCAGTTCATTTTTGTCAAGACCGGGTTTCTTTAACAGAGGTTTAACATGTGAACTTTTAAAGAGTCTGGGTACATATGTTGATTCTAATGACGAATTGACTAGCTTTGTAATAATCTCAACCAGATCATTAATGCACAATTTAAGAAGTCATGTAGGGATTGGATCTAACTCACAGCTTTTGTTTGGAGATTGAACTATGATGCGTTTTACTTCATCAAATGTAACCGGTCGAAACTTTGTCAGAATGTTAGATAGGGATTGTTCAATTTTGGATGTTTCCGCTAGTGGTTTTGATGATGTACTTGAATTTATTCCATTCCGTATGGTCTCAACTTTGTTGACGAAGAAGTCACTAAATTTCTCAACAAGGGACAGAGTAGATGAATCAGATGGTAAAATAACATCGTTTGAGACACCAAGAAGACGGCTAGTTACTTTAGATAACTGTTTCTGATCACGTCCACAAGACTCAATCTTCTCTAAGTAATAAGTTGTTTTAGTTGACTTGGGAAGTTTATTTACAACTAAGCATTGGTTTCTGTACAATTCGTGGTGAACAGCTAAATTGCTCTTACGCCACTGGTGCTCAAGCTTTCGTTTTAAATGCTTGGCGTCGTGAAGATCCTGTGTGTACCATGGACACACAGGTCTCAGTACAATAGTTTTAGTAACAAAAGGAGCGTGCTTATCAACGATTGATTGTAGTCCAGTGGTATAAGCTTCAAGTAAAGTATCCACATCATTTGATTGCATAGCACTGAGCAATATTTCACATCCAGAGATATCTTGCTTAAAAGAATCAATATTGATAGAGCTAAGTCGCCTGTACGAAACAATTTTACTAACTGGACTAGGTCTTGTCGCCTGTACGTTGAATTCCAACGCGTAATGGTCACAGAAAGCAGTGCCAGTATGATCAGAAAGCCCTGGGTCAGTAACTAATATGTCTGATAGAATATGCTCAGAATCTCTGGTGATGATGACATCCAAAGTGTGACCATTTATATGGGTTGGTTGAGAAACATGCTGTTTTAATCCACAGGATTCAAGAATGCTAACTAGCCTTGCTGTATCTCGGTCTGCAGGGGTATCCATGTGGAAATTCAAATCTCCTGTTATTATTATATTGTTGCTTATTGTTGAATAATTTGCTAAAAATGTTGGCCATTCGTTGTCAAGAAAATCGCTGGTACTTAGACCATTCTCACGAGTTGGCGGAGGTCTGTATATTACAGCCAATCGCAGGGAGTAGCCATTTACAACAAGATTACAGTCCATGTATTCAAAATTGGAGAATCTTTTGTCATTAGTTGACTACGATACGAAGGTCCACTACGTTGGAATGTATAATGGCCACACCTCCTCCTCGTCTACCAGTGCGAGGGACATGTCTGATCTGATAGCCATCCGGTAAGAGTTCGCCTATGCAGGCCTTGTCAACATGTGTACCAAGCCATGTTTCTGTAATAGCAAGGACGTCGAAATTATTGGATAAAATGTAATTACATATTGATAAAGTTTTATTTTTCACGGATCTCGCATGTAATGTGCCAAACGTGAGATGTGTTGTTCCTTTTGTGTAAATCTGTGTTTTGTTACATGTATTGATTTTTATATTACTGTAAGCGTTAACTGACCTTTTACGCTTACAAGTACAAAATTGCTGCATGATGCAGCATAAGATGAAGCACGGCCTAAATAAATTTGTGCCCCGAATTTTTCCGCATTATGGTTAAATTCCAAGGGATCAAACAATAGTTTTTAGCTCCACTGGCCGACAGGCCAGCGGGCTATTGTCATGGCGGTGTGTCCGTCGTGCGTCCGTGCGTGCGTCTGTCCGTCCGTCCGTAAACTTTTTCTTTAAAAATCTTCTTCTCAGAAACTACCAGATGGATTTCAATCAAACTTCACAAGAATGATTCTTGGGTGACCCTCTCTTAGATTCCTTCAAAGAATTTGGATTTAATCAGAATAACATGAGTTATCTGCCCTTGAATGTCAAAATAGCTGGTTTTGACTTTAATTTTACTCTAAAATCCACAAATATTAATTAATCAAGACAAAACTTTTACAGAATGATGGTGACTATAAGATCTTGCCTTGGTATAATTTTCAGCTTGATCTGAATTTTACATCATGAGTTATATGCCCTTGAAATTGACAAAATTGCCATTTTCGGCTCTATTTTAACTTTGTTTTCACTCTAGCTAATACAAATATTGACCGATCTAGACAATACTTGAACAGAATGTTGATGACCATAAGATCTTGCTTTGGTATAATTTTAAGCTTGATGAACTCAACATCATGAGTTATGTGCCCTTGATATTGACAAAATCACATTTTAGGCTCTATTTTGACATTGATTTCACTCTAGCAACTACAAATATTGACCAATCAAGACAAAACTGAACCAGAATGTTGGTGACTATAAGATCTTGCCTTGGATTAATTTTCAGTTTAATCTGAATTTTACATCATGAGTTATGTGCCCTTGAAATTGACAAAATTGTCATTTTCGACTCTATTTTGACTTTGTTTTCACTCTAGCAACTACAAATATTGACCAATCAAAACAAAATTTGTACAGAATGTTGGTGACTATAAGATCTTGCCTTGGTATAATTTTAAGCTTGATCTCAATTTTATATGAATTATGTGCCCTTGCTATTGACAAAATTGCCATTTTCGGCTTTATTTTCACTTTTATTTTCACTTTTACAACCATTAGTATTAATTAATCAATACAGAACTTTCACAGAAATCTTACTGACCATACGATCTTACTTGTGTGTAATTTTTAGCTTGGTCATGCATTTGCTTGTTTGCGCAGCCTGAACCTTTCAAATTGCATTCAACAAGACAAACAATCAGGCCTGTGGAGCGCTTCCAGGCCGCCAGGACAGTCTAATTTCTTTAATGTCTGTGAACTGGTAGGGTTACAATCATATCTCTATTATCTAGGTGTAAAAATAGTGAGGGCTTGTTTTTGGAGATAATGGCTAACAAAGTTGGTAGGGTGAATTGACATGAGAAGCATTTTTTTTTTACTTTGAAGTACATGTATAATTTTACAAATTGACCCTGCTGGTACTCTACTCTACAGTAATGGTAAGAGAGTTCTAGACTATCAACAGTACTACTTTACTTTATCCCCTTTCAACCAGCATCATGTGTCTTCACCAGTCCTAAAAAACATTAAGTGCTTATTTAAATTGTGAAAGGACAGACCGTTTTACGATAGGTGACCATAGTAGGTTCCACTGAACACTTTAAGCCGAAAAAGGCAATTATGACAAATTCAAGAGCAGATAACTCAGAATTTGCATTTTCAATCTGGATAAAATTCTAACTCACCCAAGACGTACATGCAAACATTTGTCTTTGGCTTTACATTTGATTGTGCAATATTTGTATGTATTACGCCAAAATTGTCAAAAATGGCATTTTATGACATTCAAGGGCACATAACGCAGCACTTTCTACAGATTTCTACAAAATCAATCTTACACAAGGGCTTTTGACCATACACATTTTGACAAAGTTTGGAGAAGATCTAATGATATTTGTGGATTCTAGAGTGTAAACCTGGATATTATAGACGAGCAGAGAGACGGGCAGAAAACAGACAAACCTGGTCGCAATAGCTTATTTGTAGTACTTTCTTCTGAGGCCAGCTAAATTTTAAGCTAAGTAATCATTTATGCCTTTCTGTGCGAAGGAAATCCAGAAAAAATGTATTTTGTAATTTATTCCACAATTTGTCATGGGTTTTTAGCTCAACTAAGCACAAAGTGCTCAAGGTGAGCTATTGTGATCACTTTTTTCTGTCGTCCGTATGTCTGTCTGTCCGTCCGTCTGTCAACAATTTGGTGTTTACACTCTAGCATCTTCAAATATTAGGCAATCTTGACCAAACCTGGTCAAAATATGTATGACCATTCGCTCTCAGATGAGTTTGATTTTGGGTCAGATCGGGCCAGAAAGTCTGGAGTTTTCTGCCCTTGAATGTAAAAAAATAACTACTTTTGACATTTTGTACACTCTAGAATCTATAAATATTGACCAACCAATACAAAAGCTGGACACAATGTTGGGGACCATAAGATCTCAAATGAGAGTGATTTTTGGTTTGATCGGACCAAAACGTATAGAGTTATCTGCCCTTGAATTTGACAAAATTGCCGTTTTTTTTTTTTTTTTTACTGTTTTCGACTTTGTTTACACTATATAGCATCTACAATTATTGACCAATCAAAACAAAACTTGGACGCAACGTTAGTGACTATTAGATCTTGTATTTTGGTTTGATCAGACTAGAAAGTCTGGAGTTATCTGCTCTCGAATTTGACAAAATTGCTGTTTTTGACATTGTTTACTCTCTAGCATCTAGAATTAATGGCCAATCAAGACAAAACTTTGCCACAATGTTAAGGACCATAAGATGTCAGATGGGTTTGATTTTCAGCTTAATCGGTTAAAAAAATCATGATTTATATGCCGTTGAATTTGACAAAATTGCCGTTTCGACTGTTTTTGACTTTGTTTACACTGTAGCATCTTCCAATTAAGCGACCAATTAAGATAAGATTTGTACATAATGTTGATGACCATTAGATCCTGCATGACATTGAATTTTAGTGTGATTGGATGAGAAAGTCGTGAGTTATATGCCCTTGAATTTGACAAAATTGTTGTTATCGACTGTTTTTCGACTTTGTTTACTCTCTGGCCTTTACAATTATCGACCAATCAAGACTTACAAATTATGTTGGTGACCATAAGATCTTAGATGACTTTGAATTTCAGTCTGATTGGATGAAAAAGTAGTGAGTTATAATAATACTTGAATTTGACGAAATTGCTGTTTTCAATCAAGACAAAACTTGGATCTTGGATATAATGGTTGATTACCATAAGATGATGGATAAATTTGAAATTCAGCAGAATTAGACAAACAGTTGCTGAGTTATCTGCCTTTGAATTTAACAAAATTCTCGTTTTTTACTTTGTTTTCACTCTTCACAACCAGATATATTGACCTAAGTGGATGAAATACAGTTGATGTCCATAAGTTTGTTTTCGGTCTTACAATCACAAAATTATATCCATTGATTCAAACAAAAACTGTGTCTCGATCATATCATATTGGTTCAGGTGAGCGATGTAGGACCATCACGGTCCTCTTGTCGTGTATTAAAGGGCCCATGACTCGTTTTCCCGACTAGCTATCAAAATTCCTAATAACTTTGCGCTGACAAATTATTTTAGTACTGGCCTAAAATATTATTCCAATATGTCGCGTTAATATAGAAACGTGTTGATGTTTTCCCCAGTCGGTTACATCGGAGTCTAACAATCCAGGGGTCTCTAGTTTGAACCCCGGCCCGGCCAATATCCATTCTGACATTTGACAAAAAGTCATTTGTCTCTCACCAATGGGTGTGAATCATCTATGTAAGAGAGCAGCTGGAGGTTCGGTTTGGATATTGTGGTTGTACTGGTGCGAGAAATACCAGGAACCCACGGTTAGGTGCTCCAGCCGCCGCAATATGACCATAGAAGTTGAAAACTGCGTAAACCCCCAATAAAATCAATTTTCCCCAAAGCTGGGATATGAAAATATACAAAAAATTGAAAGATTGCATAAAATGCTTATTATTTTGAAATTGATCATAAGCAAGCAAATGGACCTCGTGTCGTGTTAACATGGGCTCATATACAAAGCCTTTTGTTTTAAAAAAATCGCCAATTATTTACATATAGCTAGAAAATTAATGAATAAGAACCTTGGGTAGCGCCGGAATAGAATTACCCACCAACTTTCAATAAACATGTACAATATACACCAAACCAAATGTCCGTTTGATTCAGACTTTTCGGCAAAAGATGTCCCCTTTATGTATCTATTTATACTACGAATATTATTGGAAAACTTAGGTCCCAGGACCCCCCTTTAAATGTTTATTTTCACCTTTTCCCACCCACATATTGTGAAGTAAACTGGTTATAGAACCAGTACTAGAACAGTAAGTTCTAAAACTGCATTTAACGTTCAAGAACTGGTTCTTGAACTAATTATTGAATCAGTTCTAGAACTTTTGAGTTTTAGAAATGCCATTTAACGTTCAAGAACTGGTCCTAGAACTAGTTCAAAACTAAGTTGTAGAACATTAAGTGACAGTTCTAGAACTTCAGTTCAGGAACTTGGGTTCAAGAACTGATTCTAGAAATGGTTCTAGAAGATTCTAAAGCTGATGTTTTAGAACATTCTAGAACAGTTCTTGAACTTCTTTTGCAGGGGTATGTCTTTACCCCCTTTTTGTTTGTTACTTCCCATAATAGTGTTAATGAAAAATTGTAAAAGAATTTACGAATATTTTAGACTGGTAGGCCTAGTTGACTTGACTATCGAAATATTTAAATCTTCTTCTCTCTCAATCTTAACTAAAAAATTCCTATCACGAACAATACCTGATGTTGACGTTCCTTATAGGAATGGAGTTGACGAAACATTGCGGCAAAAGAAGTAAATGCACAATATCGTTATTTCCCTCTTTGCCTCAATATTTACAGTGCTACATTTTACACCAATCCTTTCTTTTTTAATATCCATTTGTCATCTGCAGCACATTTCAAACTGAAGTTTCATTGTTTGTCAAAGGATTAACAAAGACATGGACACAATGTTATGTTTGAGAAAGAGTTAAAAAATTATCTCTGGAGCTCTGGATTGACCCAGTCACGCTCGGTCACCTGATTATCCTACATAGCTCACCACTCGCACTGTGCAATCCTTTTCCAAAAAGCGAACCTTTGTTTACTGCTCTAATTCCAAAACTGTTGCAGACAACAAAATAATTAAAGCTTTAAACCTTCCTATTATTTACATGATAGTCCTGATGTGACCAAAGCTACGGTAGACAATATAGATTAAGATCAGTCTAGTCAGCAATGCAATCTGATCCTAGTCTACATATTGGCTGCTTTCTGCTTGATTATATGATGAAAACTTGAGACAAACAATAAGATCAGTAGGGCAAAGGTTCAATAAAAAAAAATAATTGCGTACTATGCATTACAGCACAAACGGGATACATTCTGAACGCCCCTCAAAGCTGTTAATGTGATTAATGTTTAAAAGATAAAACGGAATTTATGTGATATGCTAGAAATAGAAGGGAGTTTTCATTTTCGAAACACAGAATAAACTCAACAGAAAGATCCTTTAACGAACTTTTGTGATAAACATCCTTTCTTTACTCTTACTTATATAAATATCCTTGCCTCTCAAATGAACATAGCCATTGATTATGGAGATAACAATTCATTGAGAACAGAAAGGATTATATTAGCTTATATCCGACACCACTGACATTCCCAAACTCACCTTATTATGCACGGCCTGAGGGGCCGTGCAATAGTACCTTCGCTGTAAAGAAATTACGGTACTTATGGCTTCGGGTAATGGCTGTAGATTTTGAAGATTGACCCCTTCATTCATATCCCACGTTCTTTTGACCAATGAATTCCTCCATCGGGATTGTCTATATCTTAAAATACCCAGCTGTTTTAATTTTGCCATTGTACAAGAGTTAGGTTTTCCAATGAGTTTTGAACGCCGAAGTTTATACAAATCGCTACTGTCATATTGTAAAACCCGTGATACGTGTTCACAATTCATTGTAGTGTGCATAAACCAATAATTTGTACTATAAAAATAATTAGTATTTTGGAAATATCTTAAAAACCATATGATAAAAGCAAAATTTAAGATCATATATCCAACAAATACACCTTTATATACATTCATGCTTATTTTTACATATCAATAAAATACCTTTCCTATAAAATTTTGCAAATAATTCAGAGCCAAGAAATTGTGCAGCTTACACCTGGCGCAAAAGTAGGCATCTCCTTCATTTGCCTCAATGTTTTCTCAAGTTTTTTTCTAATAGGGACGTCAAAACCAGGTCTTATTTGGGAGAGGGTTAAACAACACAAATCTTGCGAAAAGGTTATTGACTTGCGAACAGTATTTCTATTTGCTTGTCAATCGCGGTGTTATCATGAAAAGATTCACAAATTCCGATGCGCCTTTAAAGTCTGCTGCAATTGAAATTCAAGTCGGTCACACATGAACAGATTAATAGAAAACCCTGCAATTGTTGTTGTAGTTGTTGTTGGGTCACGTGAGACTCCGCCATCTATTCGTCTGCTCCGGATATTTTCTCTGACAGATTGGATTACTCTACAGAGCTATTCATAGGTTATGTTGTACTACGTACACGAATTTCATCTGTTATTTGAAATCGCAATCCCGCTTGATTTCGTGACTTCTGCAAGATCTCGAAAAATTGTTACAAATTGTTCATTTGTTATGACATTTACAACCACCGACTGGATAACGAGATCTCGTAGCTCTATGCCAGATAATAGAGATAAAAAGCATTTTCTTCTTTTGTCTTAATGTCCCTAACCTTTTCTATTACAGCCGTCAAAACCAGGTATTTGTTGGGAAATGATTTTTTAACTCATTGAGCATTACCAATTGAGTCACAGTTCATTCCTTTATCCTTTAATATTAATTTATTAATCATTAACAATGTAACAAAATACAAAGTATAGAGGAAAATAATTGACCCGGCAGAGTGACCTTAACTGTTCACAAAAGTGGAAAAGTTTATTGTCCAGTTTAGATGGGAATGGTCCGTAGTTTATTTACGTAAACGCGTGCACTGTACCCGTTATACAACATTGTGCCGTCATGTGAAAATAAGATTTTATCTTATCTAGTCAAATAAAAGTGTTAAGCTACCTTGGTCTGTTTGGATCGAAAATTTCAGTAGAGCTAATCATTAAAATAAGCGTTATCTCCAAAAAATGAAAATATTTAGATACATTTCACATCTTGGTCATACCCTACAGATGGCACAGGCTGACCAGGATCGGCATTTTTGCATATTCAGTTAACCAATTACCATTTTAAGATGACGCGATAAATGTATGCACGTGCAAATACTGTTAAGTCGTTGAATAATATGATTGTTAGCTGTAAATAGCGAAGCATGCGAAGTGTTCGGCAAATCACGAGGGGTTCCGGCACACCTATTACCCCTGGACGATATGTCTGTTGACCTTTCCGCTTGGTCTGCTCTGCCGGGTCAAATCTCGCCGTCAATACATTACATTACATTCACCACACCCTATTACCGGCTATCACTACAGCAGTTGCTAACCTTGGGCAGTATCATCTATAAATAGCGAGTGTACTGGGTAGGTCATACTTTTTCCATATTTGTTTTGTGTAAAAGCGTTTCTCAGCTATAATTTGTAGTGCCCATGGCTTGCCATACATTTGAGCACCTACATGTCAAATTTTAGCACAGAGAGTCCTCAAACAAAAAAATAGTTCACCAACAAAGTCGAAACTTCACATATTTGCATATAAAATTCATCTTTCCATGCAAATAGCAGAAAAACACTGAAGCAAATGTTAGAAATTTTATTACAAAATGGATATCTAGTATACTATCTACCAAATAATTGCTTGTGAAGACAATCAACTATTCCGTAATGTCGTTATAGTCAAACAAAGTTTGGTGAGCTACAAATTTATGCAATCACGAACAGCACATAGGGGGATCACCGACAGGAGGTTCGTACTTGAAATAGGCAATCACAGACAGCATAAATGATACTATTTTGCTTGTCTATGTACAATTCTTTTTCATTATCCAAGTGATCATGGTGTGAAATATTTAAAATTTGCTGATAATAATTACAGCAATACATGAATGCTGGTACTTTTGTTTGATAAAAGAGCATCAGATAAGAATAAGCTATATATGAAGCAAGAACTTCCCAGGAATCCACGGTTAGGTGCTCCAGCCACTGCAATATGGCCATAGCGGTTTAAAACGGCGTTACATCTCATGAAATCAAGTCATATGCCCGATTGTATCAACGCTGTTTAGCACAAACAAAATATTTCACTGATTTGTTCAAATTTTCCGATGTGAATAATCGAAAAATAACCGAAACAGATACTTGGCCATTTGGTTAACTCTAGCCGTCGTTTATAAAATCGGACACAGACTAACTTTAAAAAAATACCTTCAACATTAGATCCTATGCTCAAAAATACCATTGCGTTATTCGTCTATTATAGCAATATAAATTTAAGTTTTAAAATTGTGAGTTTCCGCTTTATCTAATTATTGCTTATGAACTCGATTATTTGCAGGTGAAATTAAAAAGAGTTTTAATTATGAACACTATAATTACTGACCTTGACCGGGTAATTATACTAGCAAAATATCAGAATGGTAATTTATATTGTCCAGTAAGATTAACCCGAGACATCTGCATAAGTAATGACCCCACTTGTTAAGGTTAAGGCACTCAACTAACGGACTTTGCACACGAAAATTTAGTTGTCCCGGGTTAATTTGGGTGGACAATACAGCGATATCGTTGTTATTTATTTGATATTAAAATCAGATAAATGGAGAATGTTTTTATCCAGTTAACCGTGGCGCAATTTTGGTGAAACAATAGTGCATCGTATGTGTTGTTATAAAATCTCGTATGTGGCCATAGTTGCGAGACTTTATAACTAGGCCTACACTGACGGTTTGTCAATACTTATAACGGTAAATCTAGTGCACTTTTAGCAAAGAGTTCATTGCTATTGATAATATAGGAAATGACATCTTATGGTTAATAGGGTTAAATCTTACGCTATGAATAGAATGGTCCAAGCGGTTTTAGCTGTTAAAAATCTTGTAACCACGGCTTCATTCAAGCTACAGTTGTGTGGTTTTAGAATCATACGGACAAAGCACTTTTGTTTGTCCGAGATTCCGTGCGGTTTGCTTTATAAAGAGTATTTGCTGCAACATGTATCTGTTTAAGCCGAGTCCAGTTAACGTCGGAGTCTGTCAATCCAGGGGTCGGGAGTTCGAACCCCAGGCCGACCAGTATCCATTCTTACATTTGACAAAAGTCATTTGTCTCTCACCAATGGGTGTGAATTATCTATGTGAGAGCGCAGCTGGAGGCTGGGTACTTTTATTGAGAGGTCTATTTGTCCAATGACCACTCGGCTTTACTTCACCATGCAAGGTGAAACATAACACAGAATAAAAAAATAAACATTTTAACCATTTAAAAAATGCCTTTTTGTACGCTCCTTTTAGAAAAAGCTTGCTATCTTGTACAAAGTTATATTCTTGTCAGCATCCACTTTGTCTTCTGCAACAGTCTGTCAATTTGGGCATTCACAATTTTGTCCGTTTACATTTTTGTAGTTATGGTCCAATATAAAGATGATAATCTTACAACGCTAGGTGTAAAGAACCTCTATGGATAAGGCGAGAAATTTCCCTAAAAGGCTCAGCTCTATGGGTCAATTTTCAAAACTTACAAATTGAGAAACAAAATATAGCTTTTTGGTACTTAGATAAATAAATGAAATGAATACCGATTTTATGCCATTTAAAAAGTTCTATAGGTGCAGATAACTCTTGATTATTTTACCCACCTAAATGTTTTTCATTTTCTTACACTACCTGTATTCATAGATGTAAAATGAAGTTTCTTTTTGTTTTATTCCCAATTTAATTTCTACAGATACAAGGATAAATGGTGTTGACTATATATGGCAGCTTTGGTTTTGTCCGTATTGCGCATACGCACCACTGAAACAACCTTAAAAGCGCACTTTCCAGCCAAAAACTGATGAATACCCACCTTCCTTTGGCTGGCAAACATCGTCCCCCCCCCCTTGACCCAGCTTCCCATTGACACATGTTTTGTCACTTGATCATAGACTTCCTTGGTAAAAAGGATTTCCTGGGTCACTGGGGGAACATACTTTTACATGTATATCAAAAATAGTGCTCATATACCAATTGCCATATTTTTGGCGGGAAGATTTCGCCTTTAAACTCATTTCAATGGTGCGCATGCGCATTAAGGACAAAACAAAAACTGGTTTGTGATTTCAAAACCAATTTTCCTTACACTTACAAAAAAATTATTGCTGATAAAACAGTAGAAAACTTAATTCTGGTTAAATGAATACCGGTAGTGTAAGAAAATATTATTTAATAGGTAGGTACAGAAACCAAGAGTTATCTGTACATGTCGGATCGTTTTGATTGTACAAAATCAATTTTCATATGATTTAGGTATAGATCTAACAATACAGCTCGAGATATTTATCAATTTGAATGTTTTGAAAATTGACTTTTCCATTTGAGACGTTTAGGGAGATTTCTCGCCTTGTCTATAGAGATCCTTACCTAGCTGACTGATCTTTGATCCTTCACTAGTTTCTGTATTCACATACCTAGGCTAGTTGCAATCATGTGCTTTATGCAGACAACCATGATGTTTTATCAATATCAACAGATTCTTGCTTGATAATCCGTTATCACCGATATCTCTTCTTCGTTTCGCAATGAAGCCAAAACGCTGAACATTGATAGCGCATCTGTCTCTCATTCGAGAGAACCCGGGTTCGATCCCCGGCCGTGGCAAATATCTTTTCTAACTAATGTTACCCACCAATGGTTTGATATTGTTAACCTATGTGGGCGAGCAGCTGGAGGCTCGGTTAGTCTATTGTGTTAGTACTTGTATGAGAAACAACAGGAATCCATGGTAAGGCGCTCAAGGTGCCGCAATATAACCATGGCAGTTGAAAACGGCGTAAAACCCCAATAAACCAAATCGTTTCGCAATGAAAAATACAAATTTGCACCGCGCAAAACATTCGATCGAAATGTTTGAAGATTCATTGACCGACTTTGAAATAGCAGGATTCATAAACATATATTTGCGTGGGTTCCATCTATTTAAGTTAAGTCTGACTAAATGAAATTTAACCCCTTTAAAAATATTACAGTCATATTTTGTGCCTGAAACAGCGACGACATGATGTAAAATCCACAATTTTCACTGTAAAGTATGTGCAGTTTTTAGATTGGGCTATTTATAGCCCAATCTATTAAAACCAGTTTTTCACTCCAGACATCACATCACTTCAGACACTACGTTCTAACCCTAACCCGCTGAGCTATGTGTTCAAGCCAAACTATGTTATTTCAAACACCACAGAAACATCCTTTATCAGTCAATATCTTCAAAGTTTTTCATCTCTTTCACTTTTGCGACAAATAAGGAGAGGGTTAATAATTACATTTGATGAAATTTTCCCTTAAATTAAATACCTATTAGTATTTTCAGCGTTTTTACAATCTTATCCGTTGAGTAAAGAGCTTGAAAGCAAAATAGTGTAACTCTCAGATAAATTCCATATAGTTACAATATTACTGCTGTGACTTTCAATGGTTGTTTACCAGTGAATGCATTGCCAGGTGTTTAACTGGGTCACTGCCACTGTTAGTGTATTTATACCCTTAGCCCATTCACTAGATACAATGTGTGCGCTTTACCCATTCCTATATTCTGACACCTTTAGGTTCCTATGAAATATTATGTGTTTGGAAAACATGGTAGAAAATGAAGAAATGGTTGTGAAAAGCTAGTTCTTCATTTCCCACAATATTTTCTTCTCAGAAAGACCAAACAAAGTAACGATTTATTTGCTTGAAATTGGGTTAAGGATTTATTCTGCATTGATCACTTTATCTTTATTGTTGTTTTTTAACTCAGTGTGTTAAAGGCTCTTCCAAACGACAATATCTTAGAGTGGTTCAAATTAGAAAAAGTTGCAGACGACGAAACAGGTGACGATAAATATGAAATCATGTTATGTACAATGAAGCACAGAAATCATTGGGACAAAGGAGAAATTTCCGGTTATCTTTGTATGTTTCATATTATTTGCTTCACAACAATGTCTTGTTTGGAAAAGGACGAATGGTTCGAGGCTATAGAGCATAAACACTGTGATTTTAAATTATGTTAATCAAAGTAAAACCATCGTCTTAAATTTGCCGTTTTGTAGAATTTTAACATTTTTACCACATATACTGTTCTTAGACTGATCATTTGATCCAATGAACAAGTGCATTCTATTTAATCGAAAAATGTTTCAGACCGAGTTGCAGATCAGAGATTAGTTAGGCTAAGCCTCTATAATCGGTCCGTACTTGGTATTTCTCTGATTATCTCAGAATAAGAATAATTCAACATGTTGATTTAATGTAAAATCCGGTAAAGTGTAACATTTCCTTTTCCCAAAACAGCCTCACCTTTTGGATTCACCTGGAGGGTGTACATTCAACTTGTTTTTATCACATATGCACGTTTGCCTACACATTAATTAACCATTTTCCAAACGATGACGCCTCTTTACTCGCTTCATAGAAAATGCTTAAAAAACCATCGAATAGAGAATGGGGCAATTTTGCAAATCAGCATATTGTCCTTTTGTCACAATATCAATTTCTCAGTGATGCCCAATCTACAGTGCTGACAGCACTTTGATTAAGGTTTGCAACCCATCATTAGCACTAAAGAGCCAGAGGTGAATTTGATAAGTGCGAGTAATTCCTAAACTGTGTTACATTTCCATTCTAAACATAACCATTTTGAACGGTTTAGAATTTTGAATCAATGCATACTTACGGAAATATTTGACAGAAATGATCGAAATTACCTCCGCTGCATATGAATATAGAGTAAAGTAATATTTGTAAATTATTTTCCTTTTGAAGCATAATCTTGAAATCCGGCACGTTGAATCAACTTATAAGAAGTGTATGTACAAATGTGTGTAATTTGATGCATTTCGTACGGCTAAAAAGTAGTGTTTTTAATGATGGGATGTATACCTTAACCGACAAACTATCATCTACAACTAGTGGTTGCATACGTCCTTCAATTTTGTGTTACTCAGCTTCAACCATATCTAGATGAAAGGAACTTGCACGATTTCTATGTCTATAATTCAGAAATTGGCTAGTTTATCAAGAAATGGTGTTAATTCATTATTTATGCTCCTTTCAGGCAACTTCTTGTTGAAAGAGATGCCGCTTTTCCAACAAGACATATTGTTCTATGTTGCCATCAACTTATGTCCGGGTTTGCCATTCAAATTTTCAATATGCTGTTCGTGATAGCCAAATCGGCATTAGTGTTTAGTTTTAATCAGTCAGTCTGAAGTTAATTCAATTCAGACAGTTTTCTAAATTTACACAGTGTAAGAAAATTGATTAACTATTTTAATAGTTATATTAATTCTAATGGTCGTCTTATCATTTTCTCATTATATGGACTAAAAGTTGGATTTTACGTAAAAAATGTGAAGTTACGACTTTGTCGCTGAATAATTTTGTTGTTTAGGGATTCTTTGGGCTAATATTTATCAAGTAGGTGCTCAAATGTATGGCCAGCCAAGTGCACTATAAATATAGCTGAGAAAGGCTTTAACACAAAAACAAAGATGGAAAAAGTATGACCTACCCAGTACACCCGCTATTTATAGATGATACTGCCCAAGGTTAGCAACTGCTGTAGTGATAGCCGGTAATAGGGTGTGATTCACACAAACATAGAAATTCTTAAATAAACAGATGTACGAACCATATCACATTAATAAACTCTAACCGAAATTCCTTTAAGGACTATTACCCCAAAGCACTTTCACCCGCTGTTAATCCGAGTCTTCTCTGATGTAAATACGCTCTTTGATATTTTGATTTTTCGCTATTTACATCAGAGAGCGTTGCTCTTTGAAAAAATCAAGAAGTTCGCAACAAATTGTTGCGCATCGTTCACCGTCCGATCTTAAACGCTATCGTTAAAACCCCTGATGATATCGATAAATGAACCATTTATTGTTATGGCTGCTGAAAAATTACGACCAAAAAGTATTTCTAAAAGGTTAATAGGCAATGTTTTGCAACAACCCTCACCTGAGCAGCCTTTGTTTACCTTGACCTTCCATTCAAAACCAAAGGTTATACTCATCCAGCAGGCCGATTTGAAATGAAATTTTTGGTCAGGTATGACAAAAAATGATTTATTGATCTATACCCTGCAGTGTTTTACCGAGTGATTCGATATTATACACAAAGACAACGCTTCAAGTTACTTGTAACGTTACCGAACTTTCCGCTGTTTTCAAAGAGCAACGCTCTCTGATGTAAATAGCGAAAAATCAAAATATCAAAGAGCGTATTTACATCAGAGAAGACTCGGATTAACCCGCTGTGGGAGACACACAAGTCGAATGTGTTAATGCCCCCTGTGAGACTTTCTAAAGCCAGATTAGCGCGCTTTCCCAGACAAGACCTGGTGTTGACGTCCCTAATTAAAAGGCTTGGTATGTAAAACATTGAGACAAATGAAGAAAATGCTTATAATCATCATTTTCGTCTATTGCATCAATATTTTCTGTGCTTAGTGTGCTTAGCTGTGAACATAGCCTATCTTTCTCAGCATCTTTTTGCCGTCTTAAGCTTATTTTGAATGGAAGCAGTCCATTTGGGAGCAGGTTAACCTTTCATAAACAACAACAAGGTCTCTTCATTATAAAGGTCAGATGGAGTATATTAAATTTATAAGAATTTGAAAAATAACTAAAAACTTTTGTTTGAAATTTTGTAATCTGGGCAGTAGTTAATAGTAAATGTAAAATAATTATCTGCTTACAAAGCTAGTTGAACGATCGTTCTGACGTAACTTGGTGACAAGTAGGGGAGACCGGGGCTAGTTGATGCATTTTTTAGACTTTCTTCTATAACTTATGACCTGAATGGCAAATTTTCATTGTCTTTGTATATGTTTAAAGCTCTATCCTTCCTGCATGTAAACTGATATAGAAACCATTGAATTGTGGTGTAATTCTTCCTTTTTCCAGTATATTTCGGCGGCAGGTCGAGTGCATCAACTTGCCCCATGCGTGGGGCAAGTTGATGCAACCCATGGGGCAAGTTGATGCATATTTTTTTCATTTACTTTCATGGTCTGAGCGCTAGAAATAACAGTCAAATAGTCGTTTCCCTGGCCTGAAATGGTAAAATGGTGTATTCTTGGTGGCTGTGTTAATCTAAGTTATAATTGTCTTTGAAGCTAATCCCAGCAAAAGATCTTGTAAATGGTACTAAAAGCATCAAATAATCAAAGACTTTAAAATTTTATTTTTAAAACTTTTGAACATTTTTAAAAGAGAAGCTATAGCCTATATATTTATTACGTGTTATGCAACACTAAATGCGCTCGGTCTGAGCAATTCAAACAATTAAAACCCAACAAAACTGTAAATGTGCATCTATCACAGGCGCCAATCACGTCACTTTGTTATGATATGCTTTCCTAAGTTTTGTAAACAAAAACACGCGATAAGTACACATTTTTCTCAAATTTTAAATGAAATACTTTTAAAACACTCAATATTTAGATACGTGTCATTCGATACGTCGTACTCTCCGGTCTATTTTGATACCAACACCTTCCCTCAAATCCATACATCAAAGCTAAGAACATTCCTGCAAAGTATTTTTGAATGTCGTGATATATTTTCTTAAAAAATGTTAGCACTTTGCACGAATTTTCTCAGCTTTGATAGGGATTTGAGTGCAGATCTTGGTATCAAAATAATCCGGAGAGTATGACATATCGAATGGTATGTTTCTGTTTCTCAATATTAAGAGTTGAGTATTTGATTTAAAATTTGCGAAAAATGTGCACTTGCCGCATGTTTTTGTTTACAAAAGTTAGAAAAGCATATCATAACAAAGTCATGTGATTGCCGCCTAAGATCCCTTGATTATGTTTCGCAATCTATATATAATCGCCGTCCTCATCCGAGAAACAATTATGACAAATGTAAACTTGATGTTTTGCCACGTTTGTACATTCTTCGTGGGACCACTTCTTGCATGTCTGGCATTGTATCCAAGCTTCCCTCGGGCGACTGTTGGAATACGGCTCGACGCACACCAAGCAATAGTGTTCGTCTTCTTCTGAGGAATCTATTTCTCTCTGGGACGGCTTTTTACGATTTTTCTTTGTTGTTGGCTTATGTTTCAGCGATCTCTTGATATTTTTGGGGCACTTCTGTTTTCGATTAAATTCCTCTTCGATTGCGTTTTTCTCGGGAGTGTCTGTCAGGATGGCACTTTTCCTCTTCTTTCGACCACCTGTTCTCTTCCTCGGAGCTGCCTTAGGGAAAGGTCGTACGGCTTCTGGGGAAAACACCACCTCTGGCTTGTCAAGCGGGTCACGAAGGATTTCATTATTCGTATTTGCAGTGGATTCCAGTTTCCGAACTCCATCATAGTGCGCTCCTCCATCTGACCCTGTAAGAACAAGATAAATATCACCCCTGAATACAACCCCCGGTCTTCCTGGACCAATGGCAACAACAGCGACCTCAGACAACCCTGACCGAAATACAAGTGCTGCAATACCAAGTGCATTACATAAGGCTGCAAGAACCAAATCGGTGGTGTCATTATTGTACTCTTTAAGTCGAATATAGCGATCGACATCAGAAATGATATCCCGTCATACAGAATATTGTCTGTAGTGTTCAAGGTTTGAAGTTACTTCGGTAAGCAGTGTTGTATGGCAAGCCAAATGCACACTAAGTAGAAAAACCTGGTTTTTCACAGAAAAACCTAGTTTATCAGCTTGATAAACCAGGTTTTTCTAGAAAAACCAGGTTTTTCAAACATAAACCTACGATATCAACTGATAAACTAGGTTTTTCTAGAAAAACCAGGTTTTTCATAGATATGCCAGGTTTTTCTACAAAACCTGCGATATCAATTGATAAACCAGGTTTATCTAGAAAAATCAGGTTTTTCTCTCATAACCCTAGGATATCAAAGTGATAAACCAGGTTTTTCAGAAAAACATAGTTTATCAGTTGATATCGTAGGTTTATGTGTGAAAAACCTGTTTTTTCTAGAAAAACCTGGTTTATCAAACTGATAAACTAGGTTTATCTCGGATGCATGGTGACAAACCTGGTTTTTCACATACAGAGGCAAGCCAAATGCACACTAATTCTGATAAACTAGGTTTTTCAAAGTTTGATAAACCAGGTTTTTCTCTCGAGGTCACGTGTTTTGATATCCCAAGTTTCTCGTTGTTTAATTGGTTCCTCACTTAAACCTGGTATAACAAAATTTTGTCACGTGTTTTGATATCCCAAGTTTCTCGGAATTTCATTGGTTCCAACAGAGCGATCGCTGATAGCATATTACAGTAAATCTAGAAAGGCCATTATTTGGGCAAACCCCCAAGTCCCAGAACGACTATTCAAATGTTACCACAGTCCAGCTTGTTACTGATTGAGGTCAATTAATTCCAGATAGCACTAGTGTTATATGTTCATTTTAATTTCAGTGGGGTCCTAGCTAGTACATATTACAAACGATAGCGAGGATTATATTTCTCTTTCGAATTTGAATGTGAAACTGCAGAGACGTAAATTACAGTGGCTTCTCTTGATGTAATGATGCTTGTAAATAGTACCTGATAAAAAGTCATTGATGACCGAGCAAAATTTTGTTTGCTCATTAATATCTTTTTTATCTGGTGTTGTTTATCAATTAAAAATATGTTTACACAAATGCACAATTAGACAGCAGATGTTTTGTGTGTAACTGTTTGGCTCTTGTTCTCCATTAGTGTATGATTCGTCCATCTGAAATTATTTTGTATTTGAAATTTTATCTTAATCAGCAAATCAGTTTGAGGCTGCTAAAAGAGCCCATATGGTATATTAGAGCCACATGGACCTTACTTATACGCAATGTTTGATCAAGACCTATACATTTCTCTTAACCCATACCCTATGAACACCTGAATTCTACATTCCTCACAAGAAAAGTTTGGGTAACATAGAAAAAAGCAAATAAACCTTCTGTGCTTTATTGTAGCAGTACATTAATCAAATCATAATTAACAGCAATTTTATCCATTGCAACAGGTTTCAAATTGGACTTGTCAAACAATTTGCTGTCTGGGAAAGGATTTAAGGGTCAAAATTACTTTTGCAAATGCCAATAAGCCGTATCACTATGGAGATTGTGCATGATGGGATGGGTAAATCTATGGACAAATTTGCCTTGCTTCAGGTAAGACATTTTGGTATAAATCTATGGACAAATTTGCCTTGCTTCAGGTAAGACATTTTGGTATAACTTTCTTCCTTCTACGTCAATTTTCAAATGGTTTGTTGTATGTACCGCGCCTAACTGGGCTCTTACATGAAACCATTTTGTACTTTTTTGCAATAATTTGTCCCAACCCACTAGAAAAACGACAAAAAATCTGATCGTTTTTCTAGTCGGTTGGGATAATTTTTTGGGTGAAAAGTATAAGTAGTTTTCAGAAAGGTCATATATCTGAGGAAGGAGCACAGTAAGGTGGGTACATGCAACATATCGCTTGAATATTGACTCATAAACAAAAAAGATATTGCACAATTTCTTACCTGAAGCGTGACTAATTTGTCTGTAGTCGTTATCATTTCATTTTCAGTTATTGCAAAATATTTGACCAGAATCGAGATTATTTTTTCCGTAGTCGTTATCCACCCCATCATGAACAATCCCCACCGTCCGTGCGTACTAATTATGATCAGGCATATGCATTTATGCCCTTGGCTCATTGTTTTCTCAAATGCCTTACAGTTTTTCAAAACAAGACATGGTTTTGTTGTCCCTATTTGGATGAATTAGAAAAAAAGAGAGTAAAAAGGAAAATGGTTAAATTCAACATTTTCTTGTATTGTCTCCATAATTATTATCTATAATTCATTACCCACACACCCAATTTGTATCATTATCTAATTCATCATCTATGTACAGAAGATTTCAAATTGCAACAGTTCAGTGTTGCTGTTTGGAAATGATTTACAGGCTATTTTACTGTCGAAGAGTGAATAAAAATGTTACGTATTTTCCTTAGAATCATCATTTAACTCTTTCCAAACAAAGACAAGTTCTGTCGTTAGTAACATAAAGAAAGTGTTTTGGGAAAACCTTGAGGCGAAAGGAGAAAATACTTAATGATATTTACTGATTACCAAGGGGAAACAATTAACAGAAACATTCAGGGGAACAAAAAAGGAACAACAACAACACACAAACAAAACACTACTGGTTAGCGTCATCCATTTTTCCTAAATATTGTGTTGACTGGTACATGTACACAAAGTTTTATTTCGACAGTAGGTCTGTATCTAGGGCTAAGATATTTGAAAACACTGGGGAAAAGTAATCCACATTGTATAATCAAGAAAGTCATATTCCATATAGTTTTGACATTTAAATCTAACTTTGAAAAAAAAGTAAACATAATGCATCTTGAATCGTTTAACTTATTATTTAACTTTGGAGAAGTCTACAGTTTGGGAAACATTGTCGAAAAATACGACGTTGCTTGTGACAACCAATTTCTTCATTTCCCACAATATTTTATACTCTCTATGACCAATAAATGTAAAATTCCATTCACTTGAAATTGCCGTCTGCAAAATCTAAATCAGTGTTAACTTTTGCCATCTGGTAATGGGTTAAGATAATAAGAATGAGTTATCGACCTCGAGAAATTCCCACTAGGCCTATTAGTTCAGTCGCTTTGAACTTTCTGTATCTGAGGTGTAACTAATCGCCCAATGAAATATCGAGAAACTTGCGATATCGAAATCACGTGACCTTAGAGAAAAACCTGGTTTATCAGACTTAGTGTGCACTTGGCTTGCGGTCCGAATAAGAAATAACAAAAAAAATTTGAAAAACCTGGTTTTTCACAGAAAAACCTAGTTTATCAATTTGATAAACCAGGTTTTTCTAGAAAAACCAGGTTTTTCACTCACAAACCTACGATATCAACTGATAAACTAGGTTTTTCTAGAAAAACCAGGTTTTTCATACATATACCAGGTTTTTCTACAAAACCTGCGATATCAATAGATAAACCAGGTTTATCTAGAAAAACCAGGTTTTTCTCTCATAAACCTAGGATATCAAAGAGATAAACCAGGTTTTTCAGAAAAACCTAGTTTTTCAGTTGATATCGTAGGTTTATGTGTGAAAAACCTGTTTTTTCTAGAAAAACCTGGTTTATCAAACTGATAAACTAGGTTTTTCTGTGAAAAACCAGGTTTTCTACTTAATGTGCATTTGGCTTGCCATAGTGTTGTGCATAAGTCATCTTTTGTGCACTGTTGTATCCCCTCACTTTCCATGCTTCGTGCGACAGCGCCGAGCCCGGATAGCTCAGTCGGTTACGTCGGAGTCTGTCAATCCAGGGGTCTCGAGTTCGAACCCCGGCTCGGCCAGTATCCATTCTGACATTTGACAAAAGTCATTTGTCTCTCACCAATTGGTGTGAATCATCTATGTGAGAGAGCAGCTGGAGGCTCGGTTTGGATATTGTGGTTGTACTGGTGCGAGAAATACCAGGAACCCACGGTTAGGTGCTCCAGCCGCCGCGATATGACCCTGGTAGTTGAAAACGGCGTTAAACCCCAATAAACTCGTGCGACAGCATGAAGCAGGCAATGCCCGTCGCCAGGAATAGCTACAATTTCTCTATTCATATCTTTTAACTGGGCGTTAAGTGACGACAGGCCTTGGGTTGTTCTGTCTGTCAATATCTGTTGTGTTGGAGCACTGACTTCATCGGGAAGTGGTTCTTCTCTCCGGGAATCTGCAATATAAAATTCAAACTCAGATACGCTTTACAGGCTTTGGAATGAATCTGCTTGCACCAGTTGCTGATCTTTGAAATTATGATTGATTTTAGTATACGGAATATGGTAGTCGTATAGATGTTAAGATCACACCGATCTTAAATGTAATACTTGTCATAAAGTTTTACCAGTACAAAGGATATGGTGATTTAATCTGGAATACTGAAATTTCTTTCCATGTTTCTCATATGCATATAAAGTGGTGCTCAAATATACAGTTTTAGAGATCTCAGCAAATCGCTTATCATCAAATTTCAAGTTAGCCTAATTTATAGTTGATTCTGTTTGCAATCATGTGGAATCCTGGGAAAGCTTTTCCCGGCTCATTCAAACAATGCAGCAGAAAAAGTTGAGGAGTAATTACTTGGCTGAAAAGCACTGCTGGTACTGGTAGGCACGGTATGGTCATCTTCACAATGCCCTGATGTAGTATCATCAGCGTTGTTCCTAGACTCGGTTTGTACTGCATTCTCTTCAGGACGATCTGTAACGTAGGATGGGGCGAACTCCGAATCCTGGAACACATTGGTCTGCAAGGGCTGTATACCAGAAACCTGAGATGATATTTTGAATTGGACATTGAACCATTGATAAAGTGGTTTGTATAAATCATGCATTTAATTTGTCTAGTGATATTATGTCATGGTCAATAAACCTACTAGTTCTTTGTCTTAGTATGTTGAATGCAGATTTCGTATTTGATTTTGCCAGTTTCTAATTGCGCATGTTTTCTCATTCTAGCACCAGCGACTTGAATGGCAATGAATTTTGTGCTAGAAAAGGAATGGGTTCACCGTTATGTTTTGATAAATCGTCGGTGTTGTTATAAAATCTCATAGCTACGGTTTGATTCAAGCCTCTCTTACAACCCGTCGTGCGTCCCTATAAATCGTACGTTTTAAAAATATGCAAAGACGAATGATTTATAAAGACGCACGATGGGTTGTGAGAGAGGCTTTAAAGTTGTGTGGTTGAACTTTCGTTACCTGAAACCCTTTCGCAATATTGACCTGGGTTGCCGCACGAGGCCATGCATCTCTAACAATCCCAGGTAAGTCGTAGATAGACATGGTTTTCGCCGGATTGTTTCGCATCCACGCATCCTGCCCATCTGCGAAATATTTCTTGAGAGGCCCGAATACGGACCTGTCCAGTGGTTGCAGTTTATGGCTGCAATGGGGCGGTAATGACAGCAGAACGATCCCATTCTCCCGAGCGAAGTTGATGATTTCTAACCCAATATGCGAATGGTGATTGTCAAGAAGCAGAAGTACTTTCTTTTCCTTGCTTGGCTTTACTACTCTGGCATAATGCTGCATAAATAGGAGAAAATTCTCGGAGGTCATCCAACCGGACGGGTGAGCTGCACCGATGCTCCCTGGCGGCCCAGCACAGATAAAATGGTCAAAATATTTGACCCTGGGAAATACAAACATCGGGGGTACTGTATTGCCGGTAGCGCTCACTGCAGCACACATGGTGACCAGGGTTCCACGTTCTCCAGACGTTAATGCTCCAATTTGTTTGGCGCCTTTAAGCCCGACCACATTAGAAGGTTTTTGCACAGTGGATAACCCTGTTTCGTCCACGTTCCATATATCGAACGGCATAATGTGGTCACGATTAAGAACAGTTTTCAGTTGTCCGAAAAACCTGTCAACATTATGTCTGTTAAAACTTGTAGCCCTTGCAAGACTTGTAGGCTCTGGTGTACGGATCGATAGTGTTGGATGTCGTTTAAGGAATCCAGCAAACCAGTCTGCACCTGCACACTTGTCCCGATTCCACTGGTCCGGCATTTCTAGCCCAAATTTCGTGGCGCACTCGTAAGCGAGAACCCGAACATTTTTGGGTGATAGACCAATATATATGTTGGAGGCATGGACAATATAGTCTTCTAATTCAGACTCCTGTCCGTGTGAAAACACCTGTCTGCAGTTCTTGTATCCGATCTCTAACTCCCTAGAGCCCATTACTTGTGCTTGCTTGACATACCTCCCAAGCGTAGTATTGTCCGCACCTATTTCTTTAGCCACAGAACGAATGGATCTACCAATGAATACGACTTCATTTACTCCTTGCTCAATTATATGTCTGAGTATTTCTGCCCGAGACGTTTTCTTAACGTAGTTTCTCACCATTCTGAAATGTATAACATGTTAGTCTTACAAAAAGATCGATAAATGTGGATATAGGCCCGTTGGAAGCAAGCCTACTAGCCCCTTGTTCCTACGGACCTGATAGAGATGTTAAAAAGTAATTTAAACTCGACTTGTGTGTTACTTTTACATACTGATTCGGTATCCTATTATCTAGAACTAGAAGGACAACGGGGCAAGTTGATGCACTGCATCAACATGCCCCAGGCTCACTGCATCAACTTGCCCCGACCACCCCCACGTGACATTAAGCAAGGTAGACAACTTGTGCAAAGTATTTCCTAAAGAAAGAAGTTGTGATATGGAGGCTCACATATTGAACTTCCTGTGCGCATAATTGAATTTTAAATAATCAAAGACGCATTTGCTCCAAACGAAAATCTGCAAAAAAACATAAAATTTACTTACGTGTGTGAAAAACAACTTTTCCTCGCCAAATCCACAATTTCTGCCAAAATTTCCCCAAACACCCGGAGAAGATGGCGGCTACCAAGGACTTTTGAACATGTCATTGATGACGTCATATATGACGTATTTATCATTTTATTCCCAATGCATCAACTTGCCCCTGCATCAACTAGCCCCGGTCGCCCCTACGTCTGAGGAAAGAGCTCAGTAAGGCATGGGGTATAAGCAACAGGACAGAACATTCTTTATTACGACATTAAGCACATAGTCTAGGCGCGTCGCGTGGTTTTGAACATTGGGGCGGCGGACGGGGAGGGTTTGGAAGGAGTGTCCCCTCCATGTACATAAGAATTTTTTTTCGAGAAGTTAACGAAATGGCGCCTTTTCCTGGACTTTAATGTCCATTTCTGGCTTATTCTATCGATGAAGAATCAGGTGTAATACAGCGAAAACATCTATTTCAGACTGAATCCTAGCGTGTATTATGTACTGATGGTAGCAGATTGTGACAGTGCTTAAATTATACTGTCAGGACGACAAAATACCGAAACATTGTTAGAGAAAAGATATCCGATTCGATTCAAGATATTGTTTTCAGTAACACTGTTTGAAACTCAGGCTCTCGATGTCATTTCATGTTAAACACCAATCCTTCTCTCTCAAAACATCTTGGTTAACAGTGGCGTCGCGTGCGGGGTGTCAGGGGCGGCGGATACGAATGGCATTGGAAATCATCAAGAAAAAGTGTTTACCAGCATTTTCTTCCAAAATTTCTACTCTATGATTTTCATACTTTGTATTTACGACAATAATGTCGTTGTCTGTGACTAATTTAACCATTTCCCAAACGTCGCAAACTGGGACTGTTTCAATTAAGCAGCTTTGTATGCAAAAAACGGGTGTTGATCAAGATACAATTCGTGTATGATGTAGCACAGGCATATTCGAACCAAAAGGAGAAAATGCTGGTCACAACAAACCTTCCTTCTTTCGTCTCAATGTTTCCTAAGCTTTCTCCATTTGGCACGTCAATACCAGGTCATGTTTGTGAAAGGGTTAAAATGTACTGGCCTACGACTTAATCGTTTGGGGAAAATATTTGAGAAGATTAATTTCGTGGAAAATTGTATATGATGAAATAGAAATATATGTAACATGGAAACATAATTTACTTAACCCTTTCCCAAACGGCAAAAAAATAGGGTTATCCACTTCAAAAACTGCCACAAATGACAAAATAGATGTTATTAAGGATATAATTTGTGTAAAATATGGCATAGAAAATATTGAAACAAAAGGAGAAACTGCTGGTTATCAGCAGTTTCTTCTTTTGTTTCAATGTTTTCCCAAGCCTTTTTTATTAGGGGCGTCAAAACCAGGTCTTGTTTGGGAAAGGGTTAATCAATTAGCAATATAATTTAATAAAACAAAAAGATAACAGATGTTCACCAGCTATCTTAGCACTCACTATACATATCTATATTATACTTATTTACAAAGCACATTCAAACTACACTACACCTAGTTCCAGTCTGTGAACACCAGCCAGACAAGTCAATATTTGATTAAAACAAATCTATCTATTCGCACAATTATGAAAATTGAAAGCTCGTGCACAAACTTGTAGTTATGTTGTTTATTTGGAGTCCAAACACGCTCTGTCGTGATTCCCTAACAGTCAAAAATCAACCGCCACACTCTCTAAGTCTAATGTGTCAGTGGAGTCTCTGTGGAGTCGCTTTGTACATGCAGCATCATGAGATGGTAGAGGCGTTCCTTCCTGCGTCATGTTGACACGTAGGTAGGTCTTAACACGTCTTCGGGCAGAAAAGGAACGTTCACTGATCGCGTTTGTTGCTGACATGACAAGTACCAATTTAACTACAGTCACGATTTCACTGTAAAGCTGTCTCGTGGTGGGAGTCATGGCTCTGATTTCTCTGGCGATGTCCATTGCGTTGTTGACCACGACGTTGTTGTTCTTAAGGTACACTCTCAGGGTATCGAGTTGTGCGGATAACAGTGTCTTGTTGAGGTCTGACCCGTAGAAGTTGGTAATGAAGTTCATGTCGTCTACGTAGCCTGGAGTTCCCATGACGCCTTTCACCAATGTGTCTTCTAGGTGTTGGTAAGTTCGATACCCAGGCTGGTCAAAGCGGTCTGCGATGCTGGTTATAGCTAGATTAAGCACCTCGTAGTACTGCTGGCGATACATGTCCTTCACTATCACGGGATACTCAGACTCTGCTTTCCCTGTCTCGAATGATCTTCTGGGCATCTTTCGCTTTCTTGGTAGAGTTGACTCGTCCACGTCGCTCTTGTCGAGATATTCGTTAACACGTGAGCAGAAGGTGTCGTAGGCAGATTCAGTTGGTAGTTCGCGCAGAGTGTCGACGGTCATTGTTGATAGTTTCTGGCCCTCGGATGCTGACATGTCCTTCTGCTGGAGAGACCTACTCAGATTGTCTGTATATCGTAGAACATCGTACCCAAGGCTGGTTCCGAACAAGAAGTCGAATGTCCTCATCTTGATTTCGACGCCAACTTATCTTGCACGAATCTCACTGTCTTTTGTTGCCTCGTATTATTCTTCCCATAGACACTGGAGTACGGAATATTTCAGCAGGATACTATCTAGGCTGGCGGCTCTAACTGTCCATCTAGTTGGGCACAGGGTACGACATCCAGGTGTGTCTGGGCTGATCTCCTGCTTGAGTCCCTGGAGTTTGGTGTCGCGCTTTGGAGAGTACTTGATCAGCTTGGTTATCTCGTAGGCTGTGTCCATGGTGTCACGCATAATCTTCGACGCCTTCTTTGCATCTCCAACGGCTAAATTTAGCGCATGTCCATAGCAGTGTGAGTAGATAGCTCTTGGTTATTGGCTGGCGAATTTTGTTGCTACGCATTTCTTTGTCCCCGACATGTTGCTCGCACCATCGTAGCACGAACCCCGGCAGATGTTTAGAGACAGCATCATTTTGACGATCGTATTCTTGATCACGGTTGTGAGAGTCTGTGAGTCTGTGGAGCTGACAGTGTACATGCCGATGAACTCTTCGTTCACCATCAAGTCACCGTCTACGTGTCTCAGGACTACCAAAACTTGTTCTCGGTTGGACTGGTCGGCTGTCTCGTCTGCCATGATGCTGAAGAAGCTGTTAGTCTTTATGTTGCCAACGATTTCGCGTAGAATGCTGGGCGCCATGATCTGTAGCATCTCGTTCTGTATGTCAGCGCAGGTGTATTTCTCTTTCTTTCTCTCCAGCCAGTTCTCTGTCGACGCATCTTTCTCGCCCTGTACCTTTAGTAGCTGTACGAAGTTAAACTGGCTGTCGTCGTGACCTCGAAGAGGTAGACCCTGTCTGGCGAGGATTTTGATGCTCCTCAAAATGGTGAGGAGTTGTTGTCTGGTCGCTGCTTTCTCTACGCTGTAGGCTTTCGACAGTAATTCGCCGATGTCGCGTGTTTGAAAAGGTATGGTAATGTGGCGTTCTACAGTTTCCTTGTGGCTTTCTGACGATTCGTGTTTTCGGAACTTAGTTGTGACGTCTTTCCAGTTGCAGAACCAAGAGGAGATGAAAGTCTTTTCAGCCTTCGTGTTGGAGATCTTGCCGTCCTTCGCCGCCGACATACACACAAAGCAGAAGCAAACATCGTCTGTCTGAAATAAGTGAAATCGACATACAATTACTTACTCTCCAAAGCCGAGGTCTATTGATTACCCATCAAATATGACCTCTGCCGTTTTTTGGTACGCAAACAGCCTATTTAGTCGTCATAATCTAATAATAACACATCATTTGAATTATCGAATCAAAATCATTCAGTTTTATCTTGCACGATCATTACGTATACATTACGTCGCTTCTATTTTTGGCTGAAGCCGGTAACATTTGAATTATCGAATCAAAATCATATTACGTATACATTACGTCGCTTCTGTTTTTGGCTGAAGCCGGTAATTTGAAGCGTCAGCCAATGAAAGTCTGTATCAGCTTTTTAAATTGTTTTGTTGTGTAAAGCCAACGATTGGATACCGAAATCCCGCCAAGGCCCCGATATTAGACGTGAAATGACCCCGCGGGAACAGAGCATCATTATATCATAATGGAATGAAGAGAGAATATACTCTGTTCTTAAAAGAGTAACAAGTACTTTGTTTTATCATTAATCTATATTCTATTTTTCCGCAGTCACAAGAATCGAACAGATGATCTCTTGAGAGCACGAATAGAGTAGGCTAAAACCCGATTCCATGCATGAATGAAAGTCCCTTTTATGCACCGCATTTACTTTGTTTACTCCGGGTCGACTTTATTGTCACTTTCAATCTGTTTCTTTTAAACTTTTTTGTAGCATGGTAATAATAAAAGTAAAACGATAAGATGCTTTTTTCGCACTGTTGATAATATATTCGATTACTTCTGTCTAATTTCAAAATAAAATGAAAAAAAATGTTGCGCGTACCTCGTTGTAGTGGAGCCATGAATACTGTTTGAACCATAGCGCGTTGAATGATCTCAATTCTGGTGTCTTCTTGCCAAAGGAACGTATTGGAAAGTTAAAATCAACGAGCTGATTAGATTTCTAACATGTTTACTTTCAGAAAATATCGTAAGGAATGACGTTTAGAAAGAAAAGAAGAAAATGGGTTTAATAAAGTTTAATTAAGAACAGCTATATGGAGACCTACCACCTATCTCACAAACAATAAAAGAAAGAAGAAGGTGGTTTGCTGGCCACTAATGGAGAAGTAAACACGAACTTATTAGTGACATACTATTATGGATCCCCCACCCCCAGCATGGACACTGCAGTGTAGGGAGGCCTTCCAAAACATATGTGACCCGTCACGGTGAAAGGGACCTTATAGGAAGTGTGAAAATATCGACCCTAATCAGTCTGCGCAGTCCACGCAGCCAGACTAGGGCTGACACTTTTCACTTTTATGTAATTTTATAAATCCGGAATATTTCCCTATCTTACCTATATATTCATTTTTCGCATACGAGATGTGGTTTATCTGTGGTGAGTCTGACAAATTCGACTTAATTTGGAATTTTGGAGTTCCGATAAGGTCCCTTTTAGTGTGACGGGTCACATATATTAAGATTGGCAGACCCTGAAAAAGCAGCACTTTCTACTGGTACGAAATGCATCAAATTATTGTTGGCGCAAGACCGTATGACACATGTTTACATTTTGTCCAAATGTAAACAAAACAGTGTTGTATAAAAGATGAAAAAAAAATCTTTATAAGTAGTGACGTAGATATGTTGAAAATTTAGGTACAGTGATAGAGCGGTCTTTTCACTGTTCAGAGTTTTCTGAGTTTTATCGAAAAATGTTTTTGTTTACATTTGAACAAAACGTGAACATGTGACATACATACGATCTTGCGCCAACACACACTTGTAAACACACTTTACATAAGTTGATTAACCGTGTCGGATTTCAAATTTATGCCTCGAGAAGAAAATAATTTACAAATATTTTTTACTCTATATTCATATGCAAGGGAGGTAGTTTTGATTTTTTTTTTTTTTTTTTTTTTTTTTTTTTTTTTTTTTTTTTTTTTAATATTTCCATAAGTATGCATTAATTCAAAATTTCAAATCGTACAAAATGCTTATGTTTGCATTTGGAATGGAAATGTAATATACTTCAGGAACTACTGGAACTTTTCAAATTTCGCCTCTGGCTCTTTGTTGCTTTGGAGGGTTTGGATACCTTAATCAGCTATGTGGAGATGCCGGCTGTCCAGTCGAACATCTGCCAACATTAATGAGCGACAGAGAAGCTTGCATGGAGAGGAGTGGTAGCGAGATTTCGTGCGAGCCGGCACGCCAGATGAGATGATGATGATGAAGAACATAATTGAATGAAATAATCAATTTTTGATGAAAGTAATCCAAAAGTCGCCGGATTTCAATTTATTATACCCCCCCCCCTTTCAAGTTGGGGGTATATAGGAGTCAGCTTGTCTGTCTGTCTGTTGGTCTGTTGGTCCATCTGTAGGTTTTTTGTCCACTCTATTACTCCTAAACTACTGGTTCAATTTTATTCAAACTTTACACGTGAGCTCATTACCAAGTGCAGATGTGCATATTAAACGTATTTTGGTCTCGTTCCATTGATTTGTCACAGAGTTATGGCCCTTGAGTGAATTTTCTTGTCTGCTCAATTTCTCTGTAAATATTGTATGGATTTCATTACATGCATGTTTGATAGCTGTCAAATATGTGCACATGAAATTTTGGTCATTGTTCACTTATTTTTGACTGAGTTATTGCCATTTTTTGAAAAGCGGCTTATCAGACTTCCAGAAGTTGTTAGATAATTCTTCAAAAATCTTCTTCTCCTTGACCACTGGACCAATTCTTACTACACTTGGCAGGAATGTTCTTTTAGTTCCCCCTTTTTGAAACTTTTTCTTGAATTTTTGATTTTTCAAAATTGTGGGCGTGGCAGGGCGGCGCTTATCGGACTTCAAGAAATCATGTGAATAATCTTTAAAATTCAACTTTCTGGCCAATTTGACCCAAACTTGGCAGGAATGTCCCTTGAGTCTTTGTTTTCAACACATGTTCATGAATTTTTGATTGGGTTAAAAATGTTGGCGTGGCAGGCTAGGGCTTATCAGACTTTGAGAAATCGTTACATATTTCTTCAAAAATCTTCTCCTCCTTAACCACTGGGCCAATTCTTAATTACTTAACTTGGCAGGGATGTTCCTTGGGTGCCCCCTTTCAAAACTTGTTCGTGAATCTTTTATTTGTCAAAAAGTGTGGGTGTGGTAGGGCGGCGCTTATCGGACTTACAGAAATCATGTGAAAAATCTTTAAAAATCAATTATTTGGCCAATTTGAACCAAACTTGGCAGGAATGTTCCTTGAGTCTTTGTTTTCAACACATGTTCGTAATTTTTTTATTGGGTGACAAATGTGGGCGTGGCAGGCTAAGGCTTATCAGACTTTGAGAAATCGTAACATATTTCTTCAAAAATCTTCTCCTCCTTAACCACTCGACCAAGTGTTTGAAACAACTTGGTTTACCTGCTAAGAAGGGTGTAAGTACATCTGCTAATATTGGCTTGAGAATAGATGGTGAAATTTGTTTTGATTTTTTCAGTGTTGCTCAAAAATTTAATATTTTTTTCACTACTGTTGCATCTAAATTAGTAGAAAACTTACCACCTAGTTGTTTTTATTATGGTAAACAATTTGTAAGTAAATTTTATATGTCCAAGGGTATTTTTCCCAACAGTTTTTCCTTTTCCATTGTTACACAGGATAAAATTCTGAAATATCTCCTTAATCTTAGTCCAAATAAGGCGACAGGACTGGATGGTATTCCCTGTAGATTTATAAGAGATGGTGCACCCACCATAGCCTGTCATTTAACTCATGTAATAAATCTTTCCATCATTCAAGGCTCTGTACCGGATGATATAAAGAACGCCAGAGTTATTCCATTCTACAAGAAAAATGATAAAACTGAGGTAGGTAACTACAGACCAGTGTCTGTTTTGAGCATTATTGCATAAGATGTGTGTTTTTAGGCCGTTATTGACATTGAATAACGGGACGAAACCGGTCCGATATCGTGAAAACCGGTCTATATTCAGTGCGATATCGGACCGGCTTTGCACTCAAATATCCTCGATTTTACCCTGCAAAATAAACAATTGTCTCTTTTCCCGCAAAATTCTCAACGTCTTACGTTAAATAAGCGACGTTCGCCTTTTGGCGCCAAATAATAACGTAACGTCGTTTTACCGACGTCACGCATAACAAAAAATTCTCGGAAGATTTATCAGAACAAAACAACAATGGCGGACATTTTCTTATCTCACCTCGGTTCATTTTTTGCACATATGAAGGGGTTTGGGGTAAGTTATCATTGGAATTTCATGCTTTTTATGCAATAATAGCGTCAATTCACCTTTTTTCGGTCGTTAACATTCTCAGAGGCCCACAAAATACGTTATCAACCTCGACCTTCGGTCTCGGTCGATAACGTATTTTTTGGGCCTCTGAGAATGTTAACGACCTCAAAAAGGTGAATTAACCCTATATTATTTCAAAGGTTTTTGAAAGGGTAATTTATGATCAGCTGGAAGAGTATTTACTGACAAATAACGCCCTATACAGTTTTCAATCTGGTTTTAGGCGTGGTTTTTCTACTGCCACATCTTTAATTCATCTGTCAGATTTCATCAAATTTAATATGGACCAAGGAAATTTGTTTTGATGGTGAGGTTACATTTAATGAATCTGGTCGGTATGCTTTGCCAAAATTTAAGACGTTTGGTAAGAAAACATTTGCCTATCATGGTATTGTCTCCTGGAACTGCCTGCCACAACAGCTCAGAGACATTGAATCCACCAGTTCCTTTAAAACTGCTGTGAAAAAAATATCTTATAGACATATCTGAATAATCCTTTATACTTATATTTCATTAATTTTAGTCATAATATATTTCATACATTCATCATTACCTTATTTCTTATGTTAAATGACTGTTTTTATGTTTTTTATACGCCCGTCGAAGACGGGACGTATTATGGGATCACCCGTGATGTCCGGCGTCCGGGCGTCCGGGCGTCCGGCGGCGTCCACTTCTTTGTCCGGAGCATAACTCTGTCACCGTAAGTCCGATTGACTTTAAACTTGGCAGTTATATTCTTCTTATCATTACGGAGTGCAGTGCACAAGAACCATAACTCTACCTGGCTTATTTTTGAGTTATTGCCCTTTGTTGTTTTTCGTACTTGAATCTTGTCCGGAGTATATCTCTAAAAGTATAATAGCTAGGATCATGAAACTTCATGGGTGTATAGATCTCACCAAGGGGGAGTGCAGTGCACAAAAACCATAACTCTACCTGGCTTATTTTTTTAGTTATTGCCCTTTGTTGCTTTTCATACTTGAATCTTGTCCGGAGTATATCTCTAAAAGTATAATAGCTAGGATCATGAAACTTCATGGGTGTATAGATCTCACCAAGAGGGAGTGCAGTGCACAAGAACCATAACTCTACCTGGCTTATTTTTTGAGTTATTGCCCTTTGTTGCTTTTCACACTTGAATCTTGTCCGGAGTATATCTCTAAAAGTATAATAGCTAGGATCATGAAACTTCATGGGTGTATAGATCTCACCAAGGGGGAGTGCAGTGCACAAGAACCATAACTCTACCTGGCTTATTTTTTTAGTTATTGCCCTTTGTTGTTTTTCATACTTGAATCTTGTCCGGAGTATATCTCTAAAAGTATAATAGCTAGGATCATGAAACTTCATGGGTGTATAGATCTCACCAAGAGAGAGTGCAGTGCACAAGAACCATAACTCTACCTGGCTTATTTTTTGAGTTATTGCCCTTTGTTGCTTTTCACACTTGAATCTTGTCCGGAGTATATCTCTAAAAGTATAATAGCTAGGATCATGAAACTTCATGGGTGTATAGATCTCACCAAGGGGGAGTGCAGTGCACAAGAACCATAACTCTACCTGGCTTATTTTTTGAGTTATTGCCCTTTGTTGTTTTTCATACTTGAATCTTGTCCGGAGTATATCTCTAAAAGTATAATAGCTAGGATCATGAAACTTCATGGGTGTATAGATCTCACCAAGGGGGAGTGCAGTGCACAAGAACCATAACTCTACCTGGCCTGTTTTTTGAGTTGTTGCCCTTTGTTGTTTTTCATACTTGAATCTTGTCCGGAGTATATCTCTAAAAGTATAATAGCTAGGATCATGAAACTTCATCGGAGTATAGATCTCACCAAGGGGGAGTGTATGTTATTTTTCATACTTCATTTTTGTCCAGGGCATATCTCGAAAAATATAATAGCTAAGACCATGTAACTTTTACGAACCTGCTCCCCCTGTCGACATAAAGCAGTGTTACGGGCGTATCTTGTGACAGTTTGACACCTTGTTTAACTTTTCAGTAAATCAGTATGATAAACATTACCTTATGGTCTGTCAAAATGGGATACTATAGTCTGTGATATTCAAATGTGAATTACTATTTATATTATCATTATGTTAAATTTGTCACCAAATCTTATGCTAAATTATTTAATTGTAAACATGACTTTCTGTGCCATGCCTCCATTATCTGGGACCACAATGGAAATAAGAGGACTTAATTTTCTTCTTTTTTGTGTTATCCTTGGTAATGGAGCGCATTACATGGTTGATACATTTTTTTCATAACTAATTATGTGCAATATTGCTGTAATGTGTTTTTACTATGCCATGTTTTGTACTCTTTTACCAAAATAAACTTATTATTATTATTATTTCTTACCAAACTTGGCAGGAATGTTCCTTGGGTGCCCCTATACAAATTTGTTTGTGAATCTTTTATTCTTAAAAAAGTGTGGGCGTGGCAGGGCCGGGTTTATCGGGCTTAGAGAAATAACTTGAAGAATCTTTAAAAATCAATTATCTGGCCAATTGAAACGAAATTTGGCAGGAATGTCCCTTGAGTGACTTTATTCAACTCATGTTAATGATTTTTTGGTTGAGTGACAAATGTGGGCATGGCATGCTAGAGCTTATCAGACATCCAAAAATCGTTAGATAATTCTTCAAAAATCTTCTTCTTCCTAACCACTGGGCCAATTCTTACCAAACTTAACTTGGAAGATCTGCCTAATGTTCATTTCAACTGTTAAACTCATTTTATGAAATATATAAGATACAATGTCCATATATTTGAAAACTTTTCGGAATCGATTTATCAATTTATGGTTTATATAAAATGACAAAATGTACAAACACAGCACTTTTGGGGGGTTTGATCACTTTCAGTGATATTCTAGTCTAGTTTTAATAACAAAAACACATTTATGTAATTATTTTGTGATAAAACAAAGTTGTGGATAATCAAGACACAAACAAATTATCAGTTTGTTTTCGAGTAATAGGGCCTATTTAATAAACTAACGTATTAAATCAATTAATAAGTTCAATTAATGATCGCAAAAGTATTGTTAGTGCAATAAATTTTATCATAGACATAGACATAGACATCTGCACCTACAATAGTCTCGCAATAATCAATGAATGTGTAGTTGAACGAGTTTTGACAATTGATTAGCGATAAGCCAGTCATTTTATTGCTTTAAAGTATGACCGTAAAGTCCTTTTCCAAAGAAACCGATAAGAATGGAAACAAACCGATTCACCCCATTGACGCTTGAACGGATTGCCTTTTCGCCGCGCCAAACGACAAAATGCCGCCCCTGCCGGAGCCGCACGCGACGCCACTGCGCTGTGGGAGACACACACGTCTAATTTGTTAATAGTCCCTGTCATACTTTGTTGTTTGTACAGCCGGATAAATCTTTCATTTATAACATCAAGGACTCGGTCAAGAAAGGGGTAGATCTATAATTAACTATATTGTCCAGCAAGATTAACCCGGGACATCTGCATATGTAATGACCCAACCTCGGCAATGATTTGTTAAGACGCTCAACTAACGGACTTAGCGCACGAAAATTAAGTTGTCCCTGGTTAATTTGGGTGGACAGTAAGAATGTGAATATACATATTTCAAACACAACATTATTACAATAGTCCCAGCCGAAAATGATCGTGACGTAGGCTGATGTTTACTGCTGCAAAACTAATCAATTCGTCTGGTTTGCACCGTTACAAATACGAACAGAGTTGATTGGTTGTCAAGTAGTAAACATTAGCCCACGTCACTGTCATTTTCGGCCGGTACTATTGTAAGTATCCGTGAAATTTGTTTGAAATTTTATAATCCGATTAGTTATTGTCCAGCAAGATTAACCCGGGACATCTGAATATGTAATGACCACACTTCGGCTTTGTTTTGTTAAGATCGACGCTCAACTAACGGACTTTGCGCACGAAAATTAAGTTATCCCGGGTTAACCTTGCTGGACAATATTAGTATTTATAATTAGGCTATGTAAAATAATTAACCTGCTCAGAAAACTGCTTGAATGATCGTGCTTTGACTCAACATAGTGGCAAGATTCGTTGATCGCCATTTATGCCTTACGTCTGAGGAAAGAGCTCAGTAAGGCGGGGTACATGCGATAAAGCCTTGAAAATTGACGGAGAAACAAGAAAGTTATTCAGAAGCGGGGAAAAGGCCGAAGTTTTTATCCATCCCATGATACGCAATCCCTACCGTGTAAATTATTAGAGTTTGTTCTGCTGCTGCAGAAGACAAAATGGGTGTTGATAAATAGAAATAGGACCTGTGTGCAATTTGACAAAGAATTCAAGATTATGACGAAAGGAGAACATATATATTAGCAGTATCGTCATGTTCTACTTTTTACCGAAATTGTTTTATCCAGGCATGTCAAAACCATGTCCTTTATGTGAAAGGGGCCTTACCCAAACGACAATAATTTAAGGCGGTCCGATTTACAAGCTGCTGCAGACTTTTCGTAAATAAGAAGTCAAATTGATACAGAAGATAGATATTGTGAAATATATAGCAGAGAAAAAATGAGAAAAAAAGATAAAATGCATTTTCTTCTTTTGTCTTCATGTCTTCCCAGACCCATTTCATTAGAGACGCAAAACCGTTCTTTTTTATCGGGGAAGGAGTTCAGACTTTTTCAAAATTACCAATAGAGCCACAGTTCATCCCTTTATCTTTTAATATTAAATTACTTTCATGAACAATGTAACAAAATAGAAATATACAATACATAGGCTATATCAAATATTCACACAAACATAAAAATACTTGGTTTAACAGACGAATGAACCATATCACAACAATATGACAACAACAAAGAAGCCAACTAATCGTCGCTTTTCATCGATAACCTCGTATCTGCAGAGCTTATCTTAAGCTGCAGATACGAGGTTTTTGTTGAAAAGCAGCGTGCTATTGTTTATTGTTATCACCTTTTCATTTAATTTATTTATTATTGAACCGAAGTAACCTTGCGCTCATTATTGTCAATATTGCAGACGATTACGTTTGTTTATAAATATTCATAGCGCACGGTCACTTCGGTTTAACAATAACATTAGGACAATATGCCCTATGGCTATTGAGACCAATATGGATCCAGATCACCCTGCGTATACACACAGTCTGATCAGGACCCGTGTTGTTCCGAAATAGCTTCTTCGTGACCATAAGCAACACTACATTAGCATTGGCAAAGAACAGAGGTGCGTTTTTAAAATATATCCGTACTCATTTGGTTTTTTACGTAAAGCGAAAAAAGAAACGTAATGTCGGTCGCGTTTAGAAATGCTATAACTACAGGTTATTCAAGATATAGATACGACATTTTCAAACCTGAATGACAAAATAAACGTTGAACGAATTCGAAGACAAAATATGTAGCAAAAACGTTTCTTATATTGCCACAGGTTATATTAAGTGTGATGCATTATTTACGTCATGTTTCCGTCTTTCTGACATCACGTCATTATCTTAACGTGTCCTGATTAACCCTTTGCATATACCAGCGATATAAAATTAACTTAACCCTTTTTCTAAATAGCACGCGTTCACAAATAGAAAATGCTACGGAAAATGTTGAGCCAAAAAAGGAAAATGTTGACAACCACCATATTAATCTAGCTTTGTCCCAATATTGTTCTGTGTTGTATTGCACACAATTCCTATCTGAAAGCAATTTGTCGCCTAGATAGCTTTAAAGTGAGATTATTATATTTTTCTTCGTTTTGGAAAGGGCTAACCACAATTTATATAAAAGGTATGTGTCCAGCTCCACTATTGATGTCTATACTTTAATCCATGATTTCCAAAATTTCAAACACCGTTCAAGTAGGCCTATATTATTTACTGGAATATTAAGTTTGTCATTATGATATCGCTGCTTTTCGAAGAAAACCTCGTAACTACAGCATAAACAAACTGCAGTTACGAGGTTTCCGTTGAAAAGCGACGATGTATTTTTAAAAAAACCATCTTAGATCCTGGCCCCGGTGTCTCGAAAAACTTAAGTACATACTCATGAGAACATGCTCAATAATATTTCAAAGAAATACTTTCCAACGTTGAAGAGTATTCGATTAAAGTTCAAGTGGATTTCGTGCGAGTTGAGCACGGTGCTCAGATTTGAGCATAAGAACGTACTAAAATATTTTCGAGAAACCGGGGCCAGGTCAGCTTTTGTCTTTCTGTAGTCTTATTAGCGTACAAAAATCTACAAATATTGCACGTGGCAGATAGAACATGGCACAGTTTGAGACATTTAAAAAGCATCAGAAAAGAGGAAAGTACATATTGATAGAATTTTCTTCTTTTCCTCACAATGCTTTTAACCCATCACCAGACAGCAAAATTTAAGACCCTTCCAAACACAAATATGTTGCAGACGGGAATTTCAAGTGAATGGAATTCTACATTTTTTTTTTTTTTTTTTTTTTTTTTTTACTTTTTGGGTAGAAAACATTGTTTGAAATAAAGAAATTACTTGTCACAAGCAATTTCTTCATTTTCCACAATGTTTTCCAAAGCCTTTATCTTGTTGGGTGTAAAAAAACGTCAAAGTTTTGTAATGGCTAAAAGAAATATGTTTTTCAAAAGATTTCAGGTTGTTGTTGAATTATGAAATATAACATGCTTATACATATTTTTATTTAAAAGTAGTGCCAACATTTAAAAAAGATAGTTTGTAACAAATAAATCTTATTTTGTCTGATCACTTTCGGTATTTAGGCTTTTATAACGCATTACAAGAATGCAACATTTTAGACTTGTCCCAATTGATCCAAATAAGTTACAGTCAAGTGAATGAAACTTCACATACATTGGTCTTTCAGCTTAAAAAGCATAGTGTCACAATCAATTTCTTCATTTTCCACAATGTTATCCAATGTCATTATCTTGTGTGAGGGCGCCAATATGGCATCAGTATGAGCGAATGTATTAAAACTTGCTGTCAGCTAAAGCTATCACCCATTTCGGCATCTCGATAGAGTCCGGGACCAGCATAGACGATATAGTGTATCCCGATCTGGCCAACATTGCATTTACACGTCTCCTCTCAGTCGGCTTGTGCTGATCTGTATCCTGCAATTGGTACTCACGGCCAAGATCACACGTCATCAAAACTTTTCCCGACTTTTCCAGGAGTCCCGGATCATTTGCGAGTGAGGTTATGCATTTCCCGGAAAATTCGGGAGTTTCTCCTTTCAATATAGCTTTGAGAGAAGCTTTTGGGCTTTTTTGGTCTTTTGTTGGAGAACCGTTCAGTTTAAGCTCGGCTATTTGTTTCGTATAAATTGACACAAGATTTTCCGTACCGACGTCGCCAGGCCATAAACTAACGACAGATACGTTAAACTCTTTGAGTTGTTTAGCACATTCAGTCACCATTTTGTCACACGCTTCTTTACCGACACCGTACGGCACGTTGGATGAGTTTTTCGTCCCGCCGCGGGATGATACGTTAACAATAAGTCCTGATTTTCTTGGCACCATCATCCTAGCAGCATGTACCGTGCACATGTAATGACTACGTAACCCGACGTTGTTTACGTCGTCCCACATCGACATGGGCTGCTTCCAGAATGCAGTGTCAAGATTGTCATAGATCGCGTTCACTGCCGAGAATGCGTTATTCACCAATATATCCAACTGTCCATCATTTTCACGTTTGACTTTAGCGAACAAATCTTCAAGTTGTTCGTCACTGGTTGAATCACATCTGACGGGTATACACTCGCCTCCCCGATCCTCGATCTCATTCCTCGTGTCCCGGAGACAGCCTAGATTGTCCGGATCTTCTGATCGGTCCAGGGTTCGACCAGTGATGTATACTTTAGCTCCCTGCTCGCCTAGTTGTAACGCAATTCCCTTACCGATACCACGTGATGCTCCCGTCACGATGCATACTTTGCTACGTAACGACATCGCCAATTGTCTTTGACCAATCAAGGATTCTCCAAATCTTCTTGTTTAACGCAGAAGAGCACACTTTACCAAAATAAAGTTAAATAACTAATTGTTTATTTCACTGAATATATATACATGTAATTCCAAGTCCAACACTTGACGTCAAAGACGTCGTCTCTTAAGAGTATTTTTTAAAGTCCGGTCCTACTCTCCACACTCGAGCACATACAAGCAAGAAATGTGGAATTGTTATTTCGAATTTCGGTGATTATCGATGATTACCACGATTATGAAAGATCAATACATGTACAGACGTGATAAACGCTTCTCTTTCCCCGAACGAGTCTGGATAAAACGTTAATCCCCTTCGTTAATTCTTAATAAATCCGCCGTTACCCCAAACTCTTATCCGATCACAATAGGCTGAATGCGTCAATATCACAAATATTGTATGCACTTTATTTGCATCATTACTCGAATTATTAAATATGGTTCAGTAATTACTAACGCATCTAATACCACGTCAAGAATAAATAAAGGTATTTGATAGTGCCCACCATATGGTTTGTGTATTGAAATGTTAAGGACTAAAATATTGTAAATGTACGAATAACATATTCACATTTACAATGGTATGGCAGCTGAATACATTGTCGGAAACTGACCAACGTATGCATCGAGATAAAGCGTAAAACTATTGTAATTCTAAATATGTATTAGTTGCACTTACGACAGCTTTGTGCTAAGCGGTCAGTTTAGTGTATTGTAATGTTGAAAGGTATAGCATTGTAAGTGTCAGCACATAGCATATTCAGTTAAACGGTTATAGTTCTATTTACATTTAGCCATAGGCTATATCAACACCCGTTATCAATCTTGACCAGCCGGTGACCGCTAATATTACGTCATCAACTGACCCTTACCTACGACCATGAACCGACACGTCAGACGTAAAATACCTCTTACTTTGTTAATACACTCTATTTTGATTTAGCCTAGTATTGTCCAGCAAGATTAACCCGGGACATATGCATATGTAATGACCCTACTTCGACAATGTTTTGTTAAGACGCTCAACTAACGGACTTAGCGCACGGAAATTAAGTTGTCCCTGGTTACTTTGGGTGGACAATAAGCTGATTGTTTGTTTATATTTTCTTTTAAATTAGCTAATATGTTTTGTTTTTGAAAAAGCTTACCCGTTTTTAAACAACAAATTTTACGTCTGATTCGTATTGAAATAACCTGCAGACGCCACAATAAATGAATAATGTAGCACGTAACGCGTTATGAGAAAAGGAGAAAAAAACGGTTGTTTCAGGAATTCCCATTTGCCATCGGTGCTTTTTGAAGCAATCTTGACAATGAACGTCATATTCATGCATTCTTTTGGAAATAGGTGGTGTATAAGGCAGTCTTGCATCTTTGTAAGCGACATCACGACAGTCATATTTAGCCTTTTTCCCAAATATAACATGGTTTTGACATCCATAACAGAAATGGTTCGGGAAAACATTGGGCCAAATTGATTATAAGCATTTTCCTTTTGCCTCAATATTGCCTATGTTATACTGTACAAATATCAATTCTTTTTTTTTCTGAATTAGTCTTAAAAGCGTCTGCAATAGCTTTTGGACAACTCTAATATGTTGTTGTTTAGGACATGGTTAAGTTAACCCTTTACCAAACGGCAAAATTTTAGGGTGATCCACTTCAAAAAGTGGCACAATTGACAAAATGGATGTTATTAAAGATAAAATTTGTGTAAAATATGGCATAGAAAATATTGAGACAAAAGGAGAAACTGCTGGTTATCTTCTTTTGTTTCAATGTTTTCCCAAGCCTTTTCTATTAGGGACGTCAAAAACAGGTCTTGTCTGTGAAAGGGTTAATATACTTCACTGCAATTAGCCTTGTCAAGACTCGTTTATGACGTCCACATAATTAGTGTAACAGTTACTTTTGAAAAATATTTTAAAGAATGGACTAGATTAAAATTTCGCCTTCTATGAAAGGGTTTACTAGTATATTATTGGTCTAATCCAAATAGAGTTTTGCGTCTTACGTGGACTTCGACTGTGGACATCGGACGTGGACTTTTTATCGGGGGTCGTCTAAGCCTTTTCATATAACGGTACATATACTGGTATGGGGTTTAAAGCAAAATAAAGTAAAATTCGGTTTAATGCATAATATTTTAGATTTCGTTTTGCTCGAATATAAATCTGGCTCTCAAAACAGTGAAGATATTTTGAACTTGATAAGTCTATTATAATTGTTTAATTCTTTTCAATCATTATTCTTTTTCTTGGCATTCCGTTTCGAATGGCGTATTAAGGAATTGGTTCGTCTCCACTGCAGAAGCAGCTTGATCAGGGTGATCACGAGATGTCCCAAGGAAAACGGTCTTGGATTTGCCGCACTCCTACATATCACATCTAACTAATTCGTCGGATGAGCCAAATAACCTCTCAGAATTCAAAATTATTCCTTTATCGTTTTTTTCTTCTTTTCTTTTGCAGAACGACAGCTTTAATGTGCATATACATCAGCATGCACAGAAAAGGTTGTGAATTTTGAGTCATGTATTTATCATGTTTACAAAATAAATTCGCTTATTAAGTAATCATTATTTCTGAAAAGGTTTTCTTCTTGGCCATAAGATGTTTCTAAAACTGACTCACATAACTATCATTAAATAAATGAATAACTCACAAGTTGCAATTAGTCTAGGCAATGGTAGCAAAATATGACAAGAATTATTCAGTAAATGAAGAAAGCATGATATTGAGCAAATTCAAATCGGGAACGTGTTAACAGATTTATTGAAGACTTTTTTTCAATTATTCTCCGGATAAAACGAAATATGAAAAACAGCAAAGGACAATAACTAAAAAAATAAGCAGGACAGAGTTATGGTTCTTATGCGCTGCATTTTTCCTTGGTGAGATCTATCCACCAATGAAGCTCCATGAACCTAGCTATTATACTTTGAGAAATGTACTCATGACAAACTTGAAGAATGACAAACAACAATAACTAAAAATTTTGCCAGGCAGAGTTATTGTTCTTATACACTGTACTTCCCCTTGATCAGATCTATACACCTATGAAGGTTCATTATCCTAGTTATTACACTTTTAAAAATATACTCCGGTCAAGATACAGGGGTACGGACAAAACCCCACCAGGACAAAACCCCCTCGGACAAAACTTGGCAAGGCGGACAAAACCCCACCAGTCTTATATTTTATTCATTTTCAAATCATTCAACAATAAATTATTATTGAAACAAATAAATTTGCATTTGATCAAGTATTGTAATAGTTATGCTTTGATAATTTAATTTCTATTTTTCTAATTTTTGATGTTTGATGAATAAAGATTATAGGAAAGAAATAACACTCATAATATTATTATAATGTAGGACTTATGTTATTTTTTCCGTGGTATATAATTATTATCATTGATTTATTTTTATAATATTCTTAGATTTATGATTTTTTTGAACTTTTTTATGAAGCCTAAAATTTGTTACTGGAAAAAAAGTATTTATTGCTAAATCATAAATTGATAATGAATGAAGAAGTTATTCCTGAATATCATGAATATATATGAAATGATTTTCCCCCAAAAAAGTTTCAATTGAATAATGCCTTTGATAAATATCAACAAGCATGATTCATGGGAATATACTTATTTGAAATTAGAAGTGTTACTTTCTTCTGAGGTGTCAAGTCTTCTGATGTCATCTATTGTCCTGATTATGATAGGTGATAATTGATTTCGTAGATAAGGGAACGATATATAATGCATGCCAAATGACTTATTTAGGTGACAAAAATGTGATGTCAAGATAATATTTTGCTTCATTTCATTCCCAGTAACCTCTCCTTTTCCCACAATTGTTTCCATTTTTAAAGCAAAATTGCCTTATTTGGATATTTCTATAAACACATAATGGGAAATAAGTATAAAACAATGCTTTTAAAATACAATAAATACATAATTTGTTTGAAGTTTCAAATAAATAATTAAATTATAAAGTAATAAATTGTTAAACATAATCAAATTTCTTATATTTAAAAATATTTTCCTTACTAAATATTTTTTTCTATGTCATAAATTTGTTATACTATATTTTATATATTGGTGGGGTTTTGTCCTGGTGGGGTTTTGTCCTGATGGGGTTTTGTCCTGGTGGGGTTTTGTCCGAGGGGGTTTTGTCCTGGTGGGGTTTTGTCCTACACTCCAAGATACAAGTATGAAAAGCAACAAAGGGCAATTTAAAAAAAAGTGGACTAGGTAGAGTTCTAGTACACTGCACTCCGCAATGATGAGAAGAATATAACTACAAAGTTTCAAGTCAATCGGACACAAGGTGACAGAGTTATGCTCCGGACAAAAAAGTGACCGCTGCCCGGAAACACAGACGCCGGACACCGGACGCCACGGGTGATATCATGATACGTCCTATTTTCGACTGGCGCAATCTGTATTTATTTACAACTTTCAATTAATTAACATGTAATTTGATAAAGTTCACTTTTAAACGGTACAAATAAAAACCAATTGAGTGGGTCTAATATAATGAACACGAGTCTATTCGCTTTCGATTTTGACCGGTACATTTTTACATGTACCGTTATATGCAAAAGGCTGAGACGTCCCCCAATAAAAAGTCCACGTCCGATGTCCATTGTCGAAGTCCACGTAAGACGCAAAACTCTGAAAAGATCTACAGACACCAAACTAAATGTCACGAAAGTGGGCACCCAGAATGCTGTGGCAAAGTGTCGACAATTTTTTTCTTTGTTTTCGATGCTTTTAGAGCTAGCTTGCTTGTGAACGTTAACCATGGGGGATTTGTTTGGAAAAGGGTTAGATATATAGTCCCCATGTTACTTTGAACTTGTTCTCAGTTATGTCACGACGCTATCCATTTGTCCTTGTACTTTCCAATATCACTCATCGTTGCTTTTCAATAAAAAAACCGTATCTACAGCTTGTTTAGCTGTAGATACGAGGGTTTTTTTGTTGTTGTTAAAAAGCGACGTTATATGCCAATTAGGCTGGGAAGGAACGTACCCAATCAACGTGTTCTTCTTTTCCTTCAATATTTATCTAAAACTTGTCAAAACTTACAAGACCGCTTTTGATTGTTTGGATAAGAGTTAACCAGGAAGTAAATATACGTTATGTAATATTGCATACAGACAATAGGATAACTATAATATTGTTCTCTTTGTTCGATATTGGACAGATGTAAAGTACTTGTTCTAACATGAACATGATTTGTTGTCTTCGTATGTCAGGAAGTACGTTGAATAGCGTCGCTTTTCAACAAAAACCTCGTAACTGTAGCTTGTTTTAAGCGATAGACTGGTTTTCGGCAAGCTCTTTCGATTTATTTTTTACATCTACTGCAACTTTAAGATAACAAAAATAAAGAAAAATGAGCAGGGATTTCGCAAAAGGTTTCTTTTATATCATTTGAGAATTTTTTCAGATCAATATAATAATTATGAAATTTTGTTAAATAAGCATTCTGGACACGGTTGCCATAAAGGACCATTTCCAGACCACGACCCTTACTGTACTTGCTAGTGCGTACATACGAATCGCATTACAACAGTAAATTAAAACCCTTTCTCATAGGTAAAAACAAATCATTCTTCCTCTTTGGAAAATGCTGACAAGATAGCAAAATGCATTTTGGGACCTGTGTAAGATTCCGAATGGAACATTTTCAGACAAAGGGGGAAATGTTGGGCATCATTTTGTTTTTAATTTTTCCGATGCATCTCTTTTCGGTGCTTCAAAAAGCAATACTTATTAACTTTTCACAAACTATGACACCTTTTCAATTTACCTCATAGGAATGAATTGGTAAACATTGAGACAATAGAAGAAAATGCTGATTATCAGCATTATTTTTTCTCTGTTTTCCTCAATAAATTCCGTGATGTCAGGTAGGCTTTAACAAATTACATTTTCATAAACACTCATCTGCAGCAGCTTTCGAGTAGGTTAAGCCTTCATTCGCACCGTTTGGAGAAGGTTTCATGTAATACCTACACATTAAATTCAGAGCACCGCGGAGAACCAAGGAATAACTAATTACTTTTGCTGTTCTTATTTGAAAGCTGCACTTGTGTATGATACAGCACAGAAAATATTGACACAAAAAGAGAAAATGTTGATTATCAGCATTTTCTACTTTCGCCCCAATGTTTTCCAAGCCTTTTCTTTTAGGGGCGTCAAAACCAGGTCTTGTCTTGGAAGTGTTAAAATGAATACAATGACAAGGTCAAGTCAGTGAACATTGCACCCTCGGCAGTACATTGCACTCGCTTTCTTGACACATTTAACGCTTTAACAAAAGGTCAAAATTTTGAACTATTCCAATTTGAAATATGTTGCAGATTACAAAGGAAGATTATGCTAATGTGATTTGTGTAGGCTACATTATAGATCAGAAAATAATTAGGAAAAGGGGGAATTGATGGTCTGATGGTCCCCCGCATTTTCGTAGTTTGTATCAATAGTTTGTTAAATCGTTTGTATTAGGAATGTCGAAAACCAGGGACCAGTTTCATCAATGTATTTAACAGCCCGGTCACATTTACTCTCCAAAGCCGAGGTCTATTGATTAACATCAAATATGACCTCTGCCGTTTTTAGTACATAAACAGCCTATTTGGTCGTCATAATCTAATTATAGCACAGCATTTGAATTATCGAATCAAAATTAATCAGTTTTATCTTGCATGATCATTACGTATACATTACGTCGCTTCTATTTTTGGCTGAAGCCGGTAACATTTGAATTATATAATCAAAATCATTCAGTTTTATCTTGTTTGATTACGTATACATTACGTCGCTTCTAATTTTGGCTGAAGCCGGTAATTTGAAGCCTCAGCCAATGAAAGTTTGTATCAGCTTTTTAAATTGTTTTGTTGTGTAAAGCCAACGACTGGATACCGAAATCCCGCCAAGGCCCCGAGATTAGATGTGAAATGACCCCGCGGGAACAGAGCATCATTCTATCATAATTGAATGAAGAGAGAATGTGCGCTGTTCTTAAGAGAGTAGGTCACATTATGTTTTCACGTCCACATCACATCGGAAAAAAAATTGCATGGATAGGGGTTTTAGACAATGTAGACACAAAATAATGTTTGTGACCAAGTCTTAATACGCGTTTTTGACTGCAAACACCACACGATGAGCTTAAAACAACAACCAAATTAAATTGGTGGTGCGCAATTCTTGTCCCAAACCTGTCGTAAGTCATCGGTAAGACAAAACTAGGTCTTAAATGTTTTGATGAAACAAGCCTCTGGTCTTGTTTGGGAAAGGGGTAACATATTGTTGGGTACATTTCTAATTGCCGTAACAGCCTGAATTAACTGAAGTAATAATATTTTTGATTGTCATCGATGACCTGGGCTTGGACTAAATTTTCTCCTCGAAACAAGCAGAATTTCTACTTATCCAAAGTCGAAGTAACGAAAGTCATATGTATTTACCTATTGTAGATTGATTTTTTTATGTTACCATGGCAACAATGTTATGTAGACTGGTCGGAAATTTTCACCGATTTTCTTAAGTTGCCTAGCAACTATGTCTCTGAACCATTTGAAAAAAGTTTTTATATAGACTTTGTCCGCAATTGGTTATACGTTTAAATAATACCAAATATTGTGTGGTGTGTAAGAAAAAGAGGATTTAACATCAGTTTTAGTCTGAAATTATGATTAAAATTTATGAAAAAATCGGCAGGGTGGTGAATAATTATGTCCCTTGACTGTACATATGTCATCTGTACTCATAACTGGATGTTTGTCCATGACTTGAACAGCCACGATCCTGGTCGCCTAGTTGTCACAGTGTTCAGTAATCAATCCATCATAATATGCCAAACAATTCGTAAAATATCATTCCGCCCTCGTTATTCGTGCCAACGGAAATTGACGAGGTTATCCGGATTTTCGTCAAAATCCGGATAACATCGCCAATCTCCGTTGGCACGAATGACGCCGAAATTGCACAAAATATTTGATATCTATCGAACGGTGGAATTCTTCATAAATTATTTTCAATTTTTAAATTGCGCTCTGGCAGTACCGTTTTCCAGAAATCGCCTCTCTGGACATTTCTCTTTTGCGTCTTACCCGCTGAGCAATGTGTTCAAGCCAAACTATGCCTTCTCAAACACCGCAGAAACGGTCTTCTTCAGTCACAATCTTCAAAGTTTTTCATTACAGATATGTAGGCCTAAATGAAAGACAAATAAATTCCATTTGGTTCATGGCCTGTACACAGGTCATCGCCATTTGAAACTCAATCTTCAAATTCTTTCACAAGTTCTTCAGTTAAATTAACTCTTTTGCCAACAATGCATTCTGTTAACAGGTGAATTTTAGAATATAGGCTATGAGAGGAAAAAGAAGAAAACGATAATTTCCAGCAATATGATGTTCTCCCTGATTCCCATATTTGTGATATGGTGTAGGCCTACTATCTACCTTTTGAATAGTTGTTTTACTTTTACTTGGTCGCCTGTACTTTGTTGTCTGCATGGGGAAGGATTTACCCTTTCTCAAAACAACACCCGGTTTTGATGTCTATGGACGAATACATTTGGGATAATGTTTGCGCAAAAGAAGGAAATGCTGACTACCGGCATTTTCATATTATGTCTCAACATATTAATTTTATGTGCTATATTACATGAAAAAATAAAATAAAATAAAAATCCCATCTTTATCAACACACATTATGTCGTGTTTTTTTCTACTATTTGGACGTCTGTGGTAGCTTTGAAATTAACCCATTCCCAAACAGCAACATTTTAGAGTTATTAACTTCAAAAACTGCCAAAAAATACCAAAATGGATGTTATTGAAGAAAGGATTTGTGTAAAATATGGCATAAAAAATATTGAGACAAAAGAAGAAACTGCTGGTTATCAGCAGTTTCTTCTTTTGTTTCAATGTTTTCCCAGGCCTATTCTATCAAGGACGTCAAAACCAGGTCTTGTTTGGGAGAGGGTTCATCACCCTAAAGTTTTGCGGTTTAGGAAATGGCCAATAATATACACGATTCTAAGGACATCTCCTGCAGAGGGTTCGGTTTTCACCTGGTCAGAGCCGACGGCTCGTGTTTCGTACAATCATTTACCTAGTAATTAAACCCTTCCGAATCAAGACAGGGTTTTGACATCCCTAACAGGAAAGGCTTGGGAAAACATTGAGGCAAAAGAAGAAAATGCTGATAATCAGCATTTTCTCCTTTTGCATCAATATTTTACATATTGTGATTAGCATAAATCCTGTCTTTACTTGTCATTCAATTTGAAGTCTGCAGCAGCTTTCAAATAGGAACACTCTAGAATTTTGTTGCTTGGGAAAGGGACCCTATGCAGAGCTGTAGAATATATAAGAGAGCGTGAAATAACTATTCGCTTTTCAGAGTGCAATATTATCATTCATCGTTGCTTGTGGTAGAGCATCGGTTGCGCAACTTATTAACCTATTTCCAAACGTTGACAATGTGACGCTCCAAGGTAAATGCTTAAAATCAGTGGCGGATCCAGAGGGGGTTCGGGGAATTAAAACGAATCCCTTCTGTAGCTTGATAAATTCATTTTTATGCAGAAATGCAGTCAAAACTGTGTAATACTAGAAAAACGAACCCCCTTATTTGTATGTTCGAAATCCCTTTACAGATATCCTGGATCCGCACAAGGCTTTGCGATACATTGTGGAAAATGAAGTAATTGCCCATGACAAGTAATTTCTTCATTTCTCATGGCGATTTCTGTCTAATGAGACAAACATGTAAAATGCCGTTTGCTTAAAAAAGACATCTGCAGCATATGTCTGAATTACTAACCAATAAATTTTGAGACTGACATGTCGAAACTGCTACAGACTCAGTGGCGGGTCCAGGGGAGGTTCGGGGGGGGGGGGGTGCAAACGAACCCCCCTCTGAAGCCTAATTATTCATTTTCATGCAGTAATTCAGCCAAATTGCAGGAAAACGAACCCCCCTATTAGTAAATTCGAACCCCCCTTTCAGAAATCCTGGATCCACCACTGAGACTACAAAAGGCGTGTTGATAAAGAAAGAGTAAGCTAGCCTAAATAAAAACTTATTGTGGCAAAATGCGAACAGGTTGGTTAGATAAGCGTTTTCTTTCTTTCTTTTTTTGAAATATTTATGGTAGAGCTTACAAGTGGTACTCTGGAGTCTTGAATTTTCCTATGATATTTTTCTGCCTAGGCTAAAATAAAATTAAAAACCAACAGCTTACCCCAGACCAGACGGATGAAATTCCGGATTGCTTAATATCACTGGTGGTGAACTCGGCCAAAGCGTGGGACGTTCTTTCGCGATCAAAGTATTCCGTCGGTGTTGTTATAAAATATCGTAACTACAGCTTCGATATAGCCGTAGTTACGAGATTTTATAACAACACCAACGGTTTGTCAATACATATCAGAAAAACCGGTCTATTTTTTAGAACAAATTCATTGTTATTAGAAAAACTATCCAATCAGGTCTTTGAACTCACATTTAAACGCAAAATATCTGTACCTTGTTATAGCGAAAAACGTCCCTCGCTTTGGCCGAGTTCACCACCAGTGAAAATACAAAGATATTGTAGACAGTAATTTAAAGGGAATCTATTGTTACATTTATATCGTCCCTTGACAGCCAGAAGTGGCTATCAGCAGTTAAATTTTAACTGCTGATAGCCACTTCTGGCTGTCAATGGACGATATGTCCTAGTGAGTAGAAAAAGAAGATATTGCATGCCACAATATTTTTTTCTTCATTTGCCACAATCTTAACATTTCAATTTATAGTAGCCTAGGGCCTAGGGCCTAGGCTAGCCTAGCCCATAAACGGGCATAGATCTAAATCTGTTAGACCACAAAATATATTCGAAAACTTTTCGCTTCTAAGTATTTCACCAAATTAAACCTTTCCCAAACAACATAATTTTAGGCTGATAGAAAATGCTTCGTTAGTTCAGAAGAAGAACATTCTGATAATTTGCATTTTCTCCTTTTGCCTCAATATTTTTTCTGCTTTAGTTTACACGAATCCTATATTTATCAGCATAAAATATGTTGCTTTTATGACTCTCATTTTGGATATCGGGGACGTCAATCCTAAATATCGTATTGTTTGGGAAAGAGTTAATATTAACCATAGATGATTCAAGGGGGGTAAATGCTGAATATTACGCACAAATTAAACGCATTTGCCTCCCTTACCCAATTCGGTATAAAACAAGTCAAGATTAAAGTGATCAATTTTTTAACTTTATGTGAAACTTTATAAGAACTAAACCATCAAAGGAAAAGTATAATCACAAGTTATATAAATTCATACAAAGTAAGCGAGGTTGTTGTTGTTGTTGTTGTTGTGTACAGGTATCTTCCCACACTTTCACTTGTGGCACTCCTCTATGAGGATGGATCTCGCGAGTGAGAATTTTTTTTTTTTTTTCACAGTTTCGATATTATATATTTACGTAACGTCACCAAGAATAACTAATGTTCTAAATTGTCTATGTAGGAGTACGAATCGGTATTTTAATCACGTGACTGTCATGTGATCATTACGTGTATTACAAATGGCCGCTTCAACAAGGAAATTTTGAAGATGGAAGAAATTGTAAACAAATGCCAAATACTCGTTGTTTTTCTGTGTTTTGCTTTTGCTTCGTCAGACCCAGAATGTACAACAGAATCTTCTGTTGACCTGACCGTGCTGAAAACGTATAGCAGGTTTGTGACATTCGATATTTAGTCCGAAATAACATGAATAAGTGATATCACATGACCACTCTATTGTAATTGTATGGGTGACTAAACAGCTAAATGCAACCCAGTGTTCTCCCCAGGCCAATAAGCTGTATCGGCCCCACTACAGCTTCATGTAAATCAGCGTAATGCCCCTACAGCTTCAAAAGTACCCCACAGCTTAATTTCTTAAGGGTCAGCTAAACAGTTTGACAGTGAATTTGTGCCATTGCTGGCTCCAAGTTAAACAAGTTTCTCAATGAAAATTTGTTTTATGTTCTGTTACATCATGAAAATAACATGCCATAGGCACAGTTCATTTGACAGAAAGAACAAAGTTGAGCACCAAAGACAACAAGACAAGTCGAAAATTGTGTGTTTCTCCCAAAACCAGCAACTTTCTCTAGACAACAAATTTTCTTCTTTGAGATATGCCAAAATAATGTGCACATTCTAATCCAGGTAGTACTACCTTCAAATGTCAATATATCACAGCGGTTTTCATAAAATTCCCCAAAGACCATTCCCGCCCATGCTTTTTCATTGGACGCCATTTGCAAAATCTATCGACTCCTATTCACTAGTGTTTGGGGGGCATAAAACAATAGGCAGCGTAAAGAAATGAAGTGCACCTTTATACCTGATTCATTGTTGATCTTCGAGTATGATACATTACATCGATCGCTTCATAAAATCGTCGATTCAAATGTCAGTCTGTAGTTTCCGGCACCTTCGTCCACCATCTTGAAACAGTGGCTTCATACACGTATATTCGTAGCTGCGATATCGTAGCCCCAAACTTGATGATGGGTATTGGTTTGTGGCTACGAGTCCACCCTATTCCTTCTAATGGAGCAAGACAAAAAATTGGATAACACATTTTTTGGCAAAATTTTTTGAATACTAACATCTAATCAGATGTGAATCCCATTAAAAGATATTCCATGGCACAAATTCGGTTAACCCTTTCCCAAACAAGACCTGGTTTTGACGTCTATAAAAGAAAGGACTTTGGAAAACATTGAGACAAAAGAAGAAACTGCTGATAATCAGCAGTTTCTCCTTTTGTCTCAATATTTTTTAGCAATATCATACACAAATCTCATCTCTATCAACATTCATTTAGTCCTCTGCAACATATTTCATATTGGACCACCATAAATTTTGCCGTTTGGCAAAGGGTTAAAAAGTATCAACAAGAATTATTATCAATATTTTCTTCCAACACAAAATTCAAGTCTAAGTAGAATAAAATGGATGGGTACTCTGCTTCAAAATTGAATTGAACTTTATTTGAAAGTGATTTCAACATAAAACTATGTTGGATTGACAGAAAAATGGTTAACCTGTTGTCTGATAACATTCTTACTACATTCAATAGCTTTATTTTGAAGTTTGACTATCCTTAACTTGCTGGAATGAATCATTCCAGCACCTGCTCCATTGCAACGAATAGGAAGGAATTGTAACCGAAACCCAGATCAAAATTCAAAAAGGTTTCTGTTACATTATTGCAACTAGTATATTCGTATCTTTGATAAAAGTTATTTTTGGTGACTATTATCAAGATTTTCAGTTGTAATTATCCTATTTATTATATTTACAAATATCTATAAAAATGTCGATCGGTAAATCAACAAAAAAGTTTCACAAAATTCGGAACTATTTTGAGCGTTATTTGGTTGTGCCGGGAACCAACATCCTCAAATTTGTAAACAGACGGCATACATCGAACAGATCGACGTAAAAAAAACATATTTAATGAATGGTGAGTTGTCAGAAACATTAGAATTGATATTTGAAAGGTGGTGTGCGTATTGCAATCCTTCGATTTTCAAAGAGTTTGGACTATGCCATTCATAAATATGAAATAATTTGCACCGGAAACAAACTCTGTTCATATCTAAAAATTTTTTGAAAAATATTTTATTTAGCAAAGACAAAACATGCATGTATACTAAATACAATATGCATTAGGTCTCTACACAAATTAATATTTTAAACGACATAACAAATAAAATTATATCGTAGCATAATTTAAGAAATGTATGGTGTAGAGCAATGACCATTACAAATTAGTAGCGTCCGGATAATGTACCATGTTTTTCTTGATAATTTTCTTTGAATTTACCGAGCAATACAACATTACAACAAAGGGAATGTTATGCTAACTTATAACACAATTCTGATAACAAGATACCTTTAAAATATGTTTACACTTTTGGAATCAAATTTTCTATTGTTACAGTGTATGGATATCACACTCTGACGGCAAAGAGCACAACTTTACATACAAAATTAGTGTTTGCTCCGAGCTGAACTTAAATGGAGCAGGGGACAAGGGCTGCCATGCGGGCACATCCGTGTGTCTGGATTATGGGAACGGGACAATGTTGTCGGCGGGAAACGTCTCGTCCAAGATCATCACAGAAAACAAGGAAGACGGGGATGTTTGGTACTTGACATCGGGAGATCCCTGTCCAGAGTCCCCTAGTAATAATCTAACAACACAGATAAACTTTCGATGTGGACTTTTAATCGTAAGTTAATCTGAATTCGCACAATTTTTATGAAAATGAGATTTTCAAAGCTTCTTTGTATGTGTATTACTCTATTAGATTGGAATGGTAAGAGATAGCGCTATACAAGAGAGCAATGCATTCTAATTAAAATTATTCAAAATTTTGCTTGCTCAATAAATGCTTTTCTTTTAGGGATGTCAAAACAAGGTTTTGTTTGGGAAGGGTTAAATAATATACTATACTTTGTTATAGTTTAATATGCTCCCCGAAAAAATTTCGGGGGAGCATATAGTCGCCATGCTGTCCGTCCCTCCGTCCGTCCGTCCGTCCGTCCGTGTGTCCGTCCGTCCACAGCCAGATCTCAGCAACCCTTGGGCCAAATTCAATGAAACTTCACATGTGAACTCCCTTTGATAATCCCTAGGGGACCGTTTTCTCCGTTTCTTGATTTGAGGCTGCGTCATGGAAAAAGGGGCCTTAATGTAAAAATTAGTTTTTCTCTAATTTCTCTTCATTTAATGGGCAGAATGTAATGAAATTATGCAATTATGTGATAAATGAGATGTCCTACACCATATTCTAAAAGTAATGTGTGTACAAAAAAATGTGTCATGGGAAAAGGGGGCTTATTGTATGATAGTTTTTATTTTGTGACAAACACTTATTCGGGGAGCATAATCCGTCTGAGACGGCTCTTGTTGATAATGATGTATTTTGCAGCAGGGATCACCCAAGTTTATGGACTATAAGTTCTGTGTGAGTTGCTTATTAGCGAGCCGGGACTTTATGTCCGGGGAGCTAATGTTACAGCCCTAGTGTCGGTGTCGGCGTCAGTGTCGGCGTCGCGTCTTCAAAAACTTTAACCTGGTCTATATCTCAGGCACTATTTGTGATACAGCCTTGATACTTCACACATGGATACCTCCTGTCAAGACCTTTCATTTGGTACCATGACCTTTGACCTAGTGACCTTGACCTTGGAGTTTGACCTACTTTTAAAAAACTTTAATCTGGCCTTTATCTCATGCACTATCACAGATAGAGCCTTGATATTTCACATATAGATACTTCACGTCATGACCTTGACCTTGAGACTATGACCTTTGACCTAGTGACCTTGACCTTTGACCTTGAACTCCTTTTTTTGTGACAAGCTCTCGTATAGGCGAGCTACCTTGTCCGCTGACAAATCTTGTTTTCTGTAATGGAGACCAAACTAAAATATGTGAAATACATAACTTTGTCTGTACCAGGCTTGATGAGGCCACTGTTTTAATCCTTTCCCAAACAAGACTGTGTTTGGATGTCCATGGTAGAAAAGGCTTTGGAGAACATAGATCCAAGAGAAGGAAATGCTGATCATCAGCATTTTCTCCTTTTGCCTCAAAATTTTCAGCGCTTAATTTTACACAAAATGTAAAAGTATCTGCAAAAACATGCATTTTGTTATCCTAAGCAGCTTTTAAACTTGCCCACCCTAAATATTGTTGTTTGGGAAAGGGGAAACACACTCTCAAACAAGACCGGATTGACATCCTTAGTAGATATGACTTAAGAAAGCATTTAACCAAAAAAAGAAACTGCTAATAACAAGCAGTTTCTCCTTTTGCCTCAATATTTTCTAAGCTATAACATAAACATTTTGGCATTTTTTTATCTTTCATTTTGTTGTCTGTCTTAAAATTTTGACTTTTGGGAAAGGGTTAAACAACATTCCATAGATTGTTATTGTTTAATGATACTTTTGTTTTGTCCTTTGTTACAGGGGGCACCAGAATTCTTGGACTATGAATTCTGTGTCAGTTATTTCCAATGGGAGTCGCACATTTTCTGTAAAGGGGACCAAAAACCTGTGAAAGATGTGCCATGTTACGTGTACGACGATGAAGGAAATCGTTACGATTTATCTCCCCTTGCTCTACAGAAGGATGGTTACTTGATCTCATCGGAGATGAATACGAGTGTTTGGATCAACGTCTGTAGGGATATTAAACCTGGTAGGTGAATACTTAACCCATTACCAAACGACAACAGTTTAGACAGCTCCAAATTCAAAGATGTTGTAGACGATAATTAGCTCCACTGGCCGAAGGCCAGCGGGCTATTGTCATGGCGTTGTGTCCGTCGTGCGTCCGTCCGTCCGTCCGTGCGTCCGTTAACTTTTTCTTTAAACATCTTCTCCTCTTATACCAGTGGGCCAATTTTGACCAAACTTGGCAGGCATCTTCCTTGGGTGACCCTTTTCAAAACGTTTTCGCGAATTTTTGATTCGTCAAAAAATGTGGGCGTGGCAGGGCGGGGCTTATTAGACTTAGAGAAATCATAAGAAAGTTCTTTAAAAATCAACCATTGGGCCAATTTGAACCAAACCTGGCAGGAATGTGTCTTGAGTCATTCTTTTCAAAATTTGTGCACAAATTTTTACATTTGTCAAAAAATGTGGCCGTGGCAGGGAGAAAGGGGCTTATTAGACTTAGAGAAATCATAAGAAAGTTCTTTAAAAATCAACCATTGGGCCAATTTGAACCAAACCTGGCAGGAATGTGCCTTGAGTCATTCTTTTCAAAATTTGTGCACAAATTTTTACATTTGTCAAAAAATGTGGCCGTGGCAGGGAGAAAGGGGCTTATCAGACTTAAAGAAATCATAAGAATATTCTTTAAAAATCAACCATTGGGCCAATTTGAACCAAACCTGGCAGGAATGTGCCTTGAGTCATTCTTTTCAAAATTTGTTCACAAATTTTTTTACATTTGTCAAAAAATGTGGCCGTGGCAGGGAGAAAGGGGCTTATCAGACTTAAAGAAATCATAAGAAAATTCTTTAAAAATCAACCATTGGGCCAATTTGAGCCAAACCTGGCAGGAATGTGCCTTGAGTCATTCTTTTCAAAATTTGTTCACAAATTTTTATATTTGTCAAAAAATGTGGCCGTGGCGGCGAGAAAGGGGCTTAATTATCAGACTTAAAGAAATCATAAGAAAATTCTTTAAAAATCAACCATGGGGCCAATTTGAACCAGACTTTGCAGGAATGTTCTTTGAGTCTCTCTTTTCAAAATTTATTCACATTTTTTTACATTTGTCAAAAAATGTGGCCGAGGCAGGGAGGAAGGGGCTTATCAGACTTGGAGAAATCATAAGAAAATTCTTAAAAAATCAACCACAGGGTTTTCCCTGAACATGAAAATTTGGGGGTCATTGTGACCCCTTTGCCTTCAAAGTTAGGGATCATTTGCAAGTGGGTCAAATGCAAGTATCATAGAAAAATCTGGGTTTAAAACTTGCGTCATTAATGTCCCTCAGGTAAATTTCTAAGGGGTCATTTGTTTTGAAATTGCGACAATGACGCATGATTTGTGCGTCATGGAAAACCCTGCAACCAGTGTGCCCAATTGAACCAAACTTTGCAGGAATGTGCCTTTAGTTGTTCTTTTTAAAATTTGTTCACAAATTTTTATATTTGTCAAAAAAATGTGGCCGTGGCAGGGAGAAAGGGGCTTATCAGACTTAGAGAAATCATAAGAAAATTCTTTAAAAATCAACCATAAGGCCAATTTTAACCAGACTTTGCAAGAATGTTCTTTGAGTCTCTCTTCAAAATTTATTCACAAATAGCAAGATTTGGCTGCCGCTGTGTAAGGCTTACAAGAAATCATGGGATAATTCTTCCACTTTAACCAGTGGAGCGATTCAGGCCCTCCTGTGCCTCTTGTTTTAACCCTTTCCCAAACAAGACCTGGTTTTGACGTCCCTTATAGAAAAGGCTTGGGAAAACATTGAAACAAAAGAAGAAACTGCTGATAACCAGCAGTTTCTCCTTTTGTCTCAATGTTTTCTTTGCCATATTTTATACAAATTCTATCTTTAATTACTTCCATTTTGTCATTTGTGGCAGTTTTTGAAGTGGATTACCCTAAAACTTTGTCGTTTGGGAAAGGGTTAAGGGGGAATGCTCCAGTCTTTCAGAACACTTGGTCATTTCTGTAGAAAATTAAATGTTTCGTACCATAATATATATATGTTTCCCTACCATATTTTCAATAATATAACACATCATTGCAATTTACAATTTTGGACGGTAAATGTGTATTTATTATGCGAAACTGATTTCCACAAGATGGAATGATTTCCACAAGATGGAAATCGATTATTTAGAGCAAGACAGTTGTAAGTGTGTATGCAGTTACCACTTTTTTTGTGTCATTTTATTCATGTGTAGCAGATAAAAATTGCTATAATTATTCACTAATAAGTGCGATGACCTATACATTTTCTTTTTGAATTATTACCAAGATATGTTGCGTAATACAATGAGGGAGTTTTATCAAATTCTATTATGTACAGGGTGTCCCCCCCCCCAAAAAAAAAAACAGAACCCTATTTCAAAGTCAAATATTTTAAAGGGTAATTTTTTGAATTTGCAATACTGAAGATGCATTTTTTTGCATATGTGTTCTAAATTTCACTTCAAAATGTGTATTGGTTCCAAAGTTATATGCAATTTAATAAAAACACTAAAAAAAGGTTGTAACACGAAATCGATTTTTGCGCCTTGTTTGTTCGTAAAAGTGCACTGACTCAGACTGTCATCTGTTGAATTCTTTACCGTTGTACATGTTACATGGCAGAAGAGGGAGGTGGTAATGCTCAGTATTTCCTAATTTTGTCTCAGTATTTTCTTGCCTGTATATTGTACAATAAATCAATCTTTATAAGCATCCAAACTTTGGTCTGCAGCAGCTTTTGACTTGAACCACCCTATTATTTTTGTGTTTTGGAAAGAGTTAATAGATTTATATTTTCTTTGCTCTGTTGGACACAAAACTGTCTCTGTGAACTGCCATTTTGTTGTCAGCACAACCTTTCATATCGAAACATTCCAGATTTTTGGGATTTTGGAAATGGGCTATGAATTGTGATTGGTTTTTGAATTTTGAATTTCTCTCTGTAGTAATATATTTTGTTATTATACCCCCCACAACAAAGTTATGGGGGGGTATACTGGAATCAGGTTGTCCGTCCGTCTGTCCGTCCGTCCGTCCGTCCGTCCGTGGACACAATCTTGTGTCCTCTTCTCCTCCCACAGTTTTTGACCAATTTTTCTGAAATTTTACCAGGATGTTCCCTATCATATGAAGTTGTGCACCTGCAATTTTCATCGTATACCCCCCACAACAAAGTTATGGGGGGGTATACTGGAATCAGGTTGTCCGTCCGTCTGTCCGTCCGTCCGTCCGTCCGTCCGTCCGTGGACACAATCTTGTGTCCTCTTCTCCTCCCACAGTTTTTGACCAATTTTTCTGAAATTTTACCAGGATGTTCCCTATCATATGAAGTTGTGCACCTGCAATTTTCATCGTGATCCAGTCATTAGTTTCAGAGTTATGCCACTTTGAAGTTTTTAAGGGGGGGGGGGGGTGGACATAATCTTGTGTCCTCTTCTCCTCCCACAGTTTTTGACCATTTTTTTTGAAAATTTATCAGGATGTTTCCTATCATATGAAATTGTGCACCTGCAATTTTCATCTTGATCCAAGCATTAGTTTCAGAGTTATGCCACTTTGAAGTTTTTAATGAAGGGGGGGGGGGGGGGGAGTAGTCAAAATTTACAATTTCGTTTCCGTGTTCTAACTTGAGAACCGTTTGACCTAGGATCATGAAACTTTACACAGTTGTTGCCCATGACCAATGGAGGTGCCCTATTGTTTTGGGGTCACCAAGGTCAAAGGTCAAGGTCACAGTTGGACTATGTTTAAAATCCGTTTCCATGCTCTAAGTCAAGAACATTTTGACCGATAGCACTTTTTCAGTGACATGGCCCTAGTGGGGGGTATTCGTCCGCTTTGCGACAGTTCTAGTTTGCATTGGAATTTGGTTTTAACACATTCCCACATGCTTATTTACATACCACAAGATAAAGGCTGAGGAAAACATTGTGGAAAATGAAGAAATTGCTTGTGATAAAATGTCCTATGCAACTTCTTTCAATGTTGACAAACTTGAAATTTTGTTGTTTGGTAATGGGTTTTTTGTTGTTTGCTGTCATAAGTAACAGCTGTTAAACATAGATTTGAGACGGGATCTGGAAAAAGTCCCTTAAAGCATTTTTCAAAATTGAGTTTGAAGATCGGCCTGTTGTTAAATGGAGTCCAATATGCATCAATGCTGCTCTCTATAAGTTACTACAGGTCACGAGGAAGCTATTGGAGAACAATATTGATCCTGATCAGACTGTGCGTATGCACAGGCTGATCTGGATCTATGTTGGGCTCAAAAGCCTTAAGGGACGTTTTTCCAGATCCTGAATCATTTATTTATCCTTGCAGATACATTAACATCTGGCTGTCCGTCTGGAGCAGGGTCATGCAGGAAGTCAGGTAACAAGGGATTATCTCTGGGTAGTCCATCGAGCGGACTTCAACGTGCGAACGATGGCCGACTGATACTTCACTATACATCTCCACCTAACCCAATACCAGGAGACTGTACCACACCACCCTCAACGTCAATAGCCTTCACCTGTCCAAGACATGGAGGGGTATGTCTTACTTATAAACCCTTTCCAAACGACAAAATTTTAGGGTGATCTAGAGCGGGGTAACATAATTCCGAACAGCGTTTAAATCCGAACAATATTTTTGACATCCCATAACATCACAAAAATGCACTCAAATGACTCAGAGACCTCTTTTTTCATGCCGCATATGTCATCCTCTCCCTTTCTGACTATTTTGGGTCTAGTTATGATGTCGGTGGCCGAAATAAATGTCAAAGTGTGAAGTCGAGTCTGTAGGCAAGTAAAATTATGCTTGAAACGATTCCACCTCGGACGTTTCGTAAGGTTTTCATTGTCAACGGCCACACTATTTTTCCTACCCAAATAACTTTTAATGGTGAATAAATGATGATTTACCATGCTAGATTGTGTTTTGGGGGCTAGAATGTATCTAAGTATCAGAAAGTTGGGGTTCGGAATTAAAATCACAGACTTTGTGCGGTGGTTTTATTTCCGAACAATCATTTCAAAAAGCTAATTCTGATCACTTATTCTCAATTTAGCGAGAACTCACAGACAGCAAAATACTTGTTTTATGATATTTGGGATAGTACTTTTTCACATTTTAAAGGTTCGGGGAGGGTTTGTGCATTTACCGAACTCTTAGAATTGCGGCTTGGGTGTTCGTTAATAGGTACATCCTTAATCTGATTTGTAAATTTATTTTTTTCATTGATATCCGCGACCTGTTATTAATTATAATGTTAGTTAAGGATAGATTTAAGGGTGGTAAATATCATAAAAGAAGTTTGCATGTCTTTCTTTGGTTATTTAAAAGAAATCTTGTTAATGTTCGGAATTAGAACCACTTGTATTCGGATTTACAACCATCGTTCGGAATTGCAATCGTACACCCCATGACTTTCACAGCGATTATCTACCATAATAAAACTCACATTGGTCCCGATATATGACGAAACGATGTCATATACATTGGCGTTGCTATAGGCGACAAAACATTCGGCGAGGGTGGTTGTATTTGCGAACATCTAAAATAGTGGCTTAGGTGTTCGGTAATTGGTACACCCGCTCTAATTTGAAAGCTGATCCAGACGACAAAGTGAATGTTGATAAAGATAAGATTCATGTATGATACAGCTCTGAAAATATTGAAACAAAAGGAGAAACTGCTGGTTATCAGCAGTTTCTTCTTTTGTTTCAATGTTTTCCAAAGCCTTTTCTACCTGAACATGAAGTGCTCAAGGTGAGTTCTTGTGGTTGCATTTTGTCCATTGTACGTCTGTATGTTCGTCGTCCATCTGTCCACAATTTGTTGTTAACACTGTAGCATCCACAAATATCGACTACTTGGTCAAAACATGACTATTATGGTCTCAGATGCGTTTGATTTTGAGTCAGATCAGATCAGAAAGCTGGAAGTTATGTGTCTTTGAATGTCAAAAATAGCTACTTTTGACTTTGTTAACACTTTAGCATCTACAGGAACAAGAACAAGAACATGATTTTATTCTCACACCAGATATACACGGTATTTGAGAATACAAGGCATATAATCATTGAATATAAATTTGATCAAGTAGTATGGTAGAACAGGAAAAAAGAAAGACAGAGGAGGTAAGTTTGTACAGGAGGGGGGGGGTCGGGTTTGAAAGTGGGGGGGGGGGGGGGGGCTAGTGTGTGTGTGTGTGTGGGGGGAACCAAGGTTATCAAGATATAAACCTATGCTTCTTTTTATTATTTTCTTATATAGATATATTTCTGATTCTCTGTTAAAAATGTTTGTTCAGTAATTATTGCATAATTGAAAACATTAGTGTGTAAAAATACTGATACACAGAAAGAAAAAAAATCAATTCCATTCACATGAAATTTCCGTCTGTAACATGTTTGAATTTGGACCAGTCTAAAATTCTATGCTGTAGTAATAGGTAAAATCAATATTTTCAGAGTAAAGACCCACTGCTGATCAATGACTTTGACTGTGTATATGTGATCGAGTGGGAGACTGAGTACGCCTGTCCTGAAGCCACGCTGGTCAACAGTTCATGTGTACTTATAAATGATGCTGATGATATAAACATTGACCTGACTCCTCTAAAGAAACCAATAGGTAAGTCTTAACCCTTTTCCAAACGACATAATTTGAAGGTGATCCACTTCAAAAACTGCCACAAATGACGAAATGGAAGTTATTAAAGATAAAATTTGTGTAAAATATGGCATAGAAAATATTGAGACAAAAGGAGAAACTGCTGGTTATCAGCTGTTTCTTCTTTTGTTTCAATGTTTTCCCAAGTCATTTCTTTTAGGGACGTCAAAACCAGGTCTTGTTTGGGATAGGGTTAACCTATCACTGCACAGTGACGCCTTTTGACTCCCTCACAAGAAAAGGCTTGGGAAAACATAGTGGAAAATGAAGAAATTGCTTGTGACAAGCAATTTCTTCATTTGCCACAATGTTTTCTAACCCAAAATGAAAAGAATTTTAAAATTTCATAAACTTTATATTGTCATCTGCAACATCTTTCAAATTGGAATAGTCCGAAATTTTGTTGTTTGGTCATGGGTTAACCCTTTTCCAAACAACAAAATTTTAGGGTTGTCCAATTTGAAAGCTGCTGCAGACGACAAAAATGATGATAATAAAGATAGGATTCAGGTGTGATAGAGTCAGGAAAATATTGAGACGAAAGGAGAAACTGCTGGTTATCAGCAGTTTCTTCTTTTGTCTCAATGTTTTTCCAAGACATTTCTATTTGGGACGTCAAAACTGTCTCTTAACCCTTTCCCAAACAGCAAAATTGTAGGATGGTCCAGTTTAACCCTTTCCCAAACAAGACCTGCTTTTGACGTCCCTAATCGAAATAGCTTGGGAAAACATTGAAACAAAAGAAGAAACTGCTGATAACCAGCAGTTTCTCCTTTTGTCTCAATATTTTCTGTGCCATATTTTACACAAATCCTATCCTTTATAACATCTTTTTTGTCATTTGTGTCAGTTTTTGAAGTGGATCTCCCTAAAGTTATGTCGTTTGGGAAAGGGTTAAACACTGCTGCAGACAACAAAATGGGTCTTAAAAAAACAAAATTTGTGTAGAATATAATAGCTAAGAAAATATTGATTGAGCTAAAGGAGAAAATCCTGGTTTTCAGCATTTGATTCTTTTGTCTCAATATTTTCACAATCCTATTTTTATAGGATGTCAAAACCAGGTCTTGTATGGGAAAGGATTAACCCTATATTGTCCCAAGGAAATTCTTCATGTTTCACAATGTTTACTAAAGCATTCATTTTGAAGAGTGTCAAAAATTGTCAATGTGTGAGAAAATGTTGATGAAATGTCCTATTCGTAACTTCTAATTTGTTGTCTGTAGCAGCTTTCAAAATGAAATATTTTGATAAAAGCTACAGACTTACGTTAGATATTCAATAATAGAATACTACCTCCATACAACTAAAATTTTTGTTGTTGTTGGCAAGAAATTAGAAACAAATCAACTTGTCTTATTTTGATTCAGACCATATTTTGATTTTGTCATTTCCAGGTGTAAACTACGCAGTAAACTACACTGAAAGTTCAGGAACAACATACACATATTACCTAAACGTCTGCGGGGAGTTGAATATAGATTGTCCTGACAAGGAACATAGGGCCGGTGTAGGGGCCTGCCAAACCAAGGTCGGGGATTCAGACTTTGGATATATCATTGGTAAAAGTGATCACCAACAGCTCAGGTAGGCTTTTAACCCTTTACCAAACGACAAAGTTTTAGGGTAATTCTATTTGAAAGCTGCTGCAGATGACAAAATGAATGTTCCATCAGAAGGGATTTATGTATGATAGAGCACAGAAAATATTGAGGCAAAAGGAGAAAATGCTGATCATCAGCATTTTCTTCTTTTGCCTCAATGTTTTCCCAAACCTATTCTCTTAGGGACGTCAAAACCAGGTCTTGTTTGGGAAAGGGTTAACCCATTTTCATACGGCTAAATTTAGGACTGTTCCAATTTTAAGAGTGTTGTAGACAACACGCTAAGTTGACAAAATTTCAAAAATTTCCCCATTGAGACAATTCAATTGAGTACTCACAACATAGGGTTTGGATTTACAATAACAAATTTAGGATATGTTCACTCTTTTATCTGTTGCCATGGTTATTATTGAGCTGGCATCTAGAAAATTGGGCATAAAGGCAACTGAGAAAAATAAAGATCTAGATTAGCCTTCATATACATGAAGGGAGAGCATATAGTCGCCGCTTCGTCTGTCCGTCCGTCCGTCATTCCGTCCGTCCGTCCGTCCGTCCGAAGCGATTTCTCTATAACCATTGGGCCAAATCAAATGAAACTTACCATGTGAAGTCCCTATGACATAATGCCGATGTACTTTTCCCAGTTTTTGGATTTGAGGCCTCGTCTTGGGAAAAGGGGACTTAAGGTCAAATACACTTTTTCTCTGATTTCTCATAGTCTAATGGTCAGAATTTGATGAAATTTCATATTTGAGTAGCAAATCAGATGCCCTTGACAATAAACTACTTGAAATTTGCGTATAAAAAGTATGTCATGGAAAAAGGAGGCTTAACGTTTGTTAGCTTAATCTTAGCTCTGCATGGCATACATTTATTGTGACAATGCCTTAATCGGGGAGCATTGTCCGTCTCTGACGGCTCTTGTCAAACTCTTTAATCCATTACCAGATGGCAAAATATTGGACTTTTCCAATTTGAAAGGTGTTGCAGATGACAATTTTAAGCCGATGAAATTTTGAAAACCTTTACATTTTTGGTTAGAAAACATTGTGGAAAATGAAGAAATTGCTTGTAGCAAGCAATTTCTTCATTTTCTACAATGTTTTCGCAAGCCTTTATCTTGTAGGGGGTCAAAGGCGCCATTATGTGGGAATGGGTTAACCTGGTTAATATCTTATGTACTATGAAAGATAGATGCTTGATATTTCACGCACATAGATACCTCCTGCCAAGACCTTTTGAATGGGGAAATGGCCTTTGCAGGGTTCACCCTGACTCTAAAAAAGTTGTCACTATCACTTTTGCCAAATTCAAAAAGTTTGTGCCAAATTCAAAAAGTTGGGGACAGATTTATGAAAATAGGGGCTACACTTGATTACCCCTGCCCTTAACAAGATAACTAGAAGTTTCTATTGTTTGAAAAAAATGTTTACTATTTCTATTACATAGATATATCTACTCATAGAATGTTCCTTTGTTTTTTTGTTTTTTTTTTGTTATTATGAAGTCTGCCAAGCATTTGATTTTTTATACACCCCACTCCAATCTGCCCAATCTTCCAATCCGTACTTTGAAGTACAGAAGATATTGAGGCAAAAGGAGAACATTCTGATTATCAGCAATTTCTTCTTTTGTCTCATTGTTTTTCCAAGCCATCTCATTAGGGACATCAAAACCAGGTTTAGTTTAGGAAAAGGTTAACACATTCCCGAACAGTGACATCTTTTTAGGCTCTAGAAAATCATTAAGGCTTTGGAAAATGTTGTGGAAAATGAAGAAATTGCTGTTGACAGGCAATTTCTTCATTTACCACAATGTTTTCTTCACAAAAACACAAAAAAATGTAAAATTCCATGCACTTGAAATTGTCGTCTGCAACATCTTTGACTTTAGAATGGTCCAAAGTTGCAGCGTCTGGTAATGGGTTCAATCAAATTAATTTCAGATATGCAGACAACAAACTGACCTTGACCTACAAAGGAGGAAACAAATGTCATCATAATAACTTTCAGAGAGTCACTGTCATAGAGTTCATCTGTAACAACAGTGCAGGTTGGTTTCATTCTTACCTAACCCTTTCCGAAACAAGACCTGGTTTTGAGTTTGAGAAAAAATTGAGACAAAAGAAGAAATTGCTGATAATCAGCAATTTCTCCTTTTGTCTCAATATTTTCTGTACTAAATCGTACAAGAATCATATCAATACTGACCTCCATTCCATTTTTCGCAACGGCTTTGAATTAGATCACCCTAATATCTTGATGTTTTGGAGAGGGTTAAACAGGAAACAAATGTCACCATGACAACTCTCAGAGAGTCACGGTGATAGAGTTCATCTGTAACAATAGTGCAGGTTTGTTTTATTTGTACCAATTTCCCAAATGGCTCAAATTGGACTGCTCCAATGTCATAGCTGCTGCAGACGACCAAATGGATGTTAATACAAGTAAAATCTGAGTATCCTATAGTCCCAAAAATATTCAGACAGAAGGTAAACATGCTGATTATCAGCTTTTTAGCTCACCTGAGCACAAGCTCAAGTGAGCTATTGTGATCACCTTTTGTCCGGCGTGCGTCGTCCATCGTCCGTCATGCGTCGTGCGTCGTCCGTCAACAATTTCTTTAAATGACATCTCCTCCTAAACTACATGGCCAATTTCAACCAAACTTGGCAGGAATGTTCCTTAGGTGACCCCCTTTCAGAATTGCTAAAAGAATTGAAATCCATGAAAAACTCTGGTTGCCATGGCAACAGAAAAGGAGAAATTTGACTGAATCTCAATACTATCTTTGAACAACATCTCCTCCTAAACTACTGGGCCAATTTCAACCAAACTTGGCAGGAATGTTTCTTAAGTGACCCCCTTTCAGAATTGCTAAAAGAATTGAAATCCATAAAAAACTCTGGTTGCCATGGCAACAGAAAAGGAGAAATTTGACTGAATCTCAATACTATCTTTGAACAACATCTCCTCCTAAACTACCAGGCCAATTTCAACCAAACTTGGCAGGAATGTTCCTTAGATGACCCCTTTTCAGAATTGCTAAAAGAATTGAAATCCATAAAAAACTCTGGTCGCCATGGCAACAGAAAAGGAGAAATTTGACTGAATCTCAATACTATCTTTGAACGACATCTCCTCCTAAACTACCAGGCCAATTTCAACTAAACTTGGCAAAAATATTCCTTAGGAGGTCCTATTTAAGAATTGCTAAAAGAATTGAAATTGACTGAAAACTCTGGTTGCCATGGCACCAGAAAAGGAAAAATTTGACTAATTCTCAATAATTTCTTTGAACAACATCTCCTCCTAAACTACTTGGCCAATTTCAACCAAACTTGGCAGAAATATTTCTGAGGAGGTTCCTTTTAAAAATTGCTAAAAGAATTGAAATCTTTTAAAAGCTCTGGTGGCCATGGCAACAGAAAAGGAAATTTTCCACCAAATCTCAATGACATCGTTGAATGATATCTCCTCCTAAACTATCAGGCTAATTTCCACCAAACTAGGCAGAAATATTCCTTAGGAGGTCACATTTCAAAAATTGCTAACAGAATTGCAATTTATAAAAAAAACCCAACTCTGGTTGCCATGGCAACAGAAAAAGAGAAATTACACGAAATCTGTCAGAAGCAATTTCTCAATAACCGCAGAGCCAAATTTGACAAAACTTAATCTTTGCATTGCTTATGATATTGCTAAGAGGTACTTTTTTTTTTGCTTTTCAATATAAAACCTTGTCACAGAAAAAGGGGACTTCTAGTAAAAATCTGTTTATCAGGCGCATAGCATCTACATTTATGCATGGATTTAAAAAAATGTATGGGTAAATGTGTTCTTTATCATGAGTAGATGTTCTATTTGAAATATATATTTAGGTAGGTTCAAGGTCATAGATCTAGGTCAATTTGTAAATTTCTGTTTGTTTGTCAGTCTGTATGTTTTATTTTAATTCCATCTGTCCAAAACAATTTCTCCATAACCAAATAGCCGAATTGGATGAAACACCATATTTGAGTTACATATGATATTGCACTAAGGTAGTTTTCTGGGTTTTCTATGGTTTGAAATCGCATAGCGGCATTCATATGATCTTTGACCCTTTATTGCATTACCTGTAAGAAATCTGATCTGTTATAAAACCCCATCTCAGGTGAGCGACCTAGGGCCAACGGCCCTCTTGTTTTGTTTTGCCTCATTGTTTTCAAAAGCCTTTTCTATCAGGGACGTCAAAACCAGGTCTTGTTTTAGAAAGGATTACTTTGCTTATGATTTCTTTTCTCTTAGGTTTAAGCCTACATTACTCTTTTTCTTCAATATTTTCTTTAAAATAACATACAGTCGACACTCGTTGTGTCGAAGTCAGAGGGGCCGTCAAAATACCTCGACATATCCAGAGTTTGACTCATCCGATTTTGATTATTTTCGATGAAAACGATATTCAACCGTTCTTGATGGGCATCATATGTGTCCATGATTGAAATATAGTAGGAAAAGGAAAGAAATTGCTCGATACGAGCAATTTCTATCCTTTTCCTACTAAATTTCAATGGCTGTATTTGTTTCAAAATTATTTTGATTAAACACTTTGATACCCATATGTTGAGGACGGGACATGACTTTCACTTCGACTTAAGCGGAATTTCGACTTATCCGATGTCGAGATAACGAGTGTCGACTGTACATTTTCTAATTTAAACACCAATTATTCAGTTCTCTGCAGCCTCTTTCAAATTGAGGTAGTTTTGACGTTTTGCTGAACTTACTCTATAAAGAATTGCTTTTTTTCTCTTAACCCTTTCCCAAACAAGACCTGGTTTTTATGTCCCTGATATAAAAGGCTTGGGAAAACATTGAAACAAAAGAAGAAACTGCTGATAACCAGCAGTTTCTCCTTTTGTCTCAATATTTTCTGCGTTATACTGTACACAAATCTCTTCCTTTTTACCACCAAATTTGTTGTCTGTAGCAGCTTTCAAATTGGACCTCCTTAAAATTCTGCTGTTTGGGAAAGGGTTAATAATGTTCACAAGCTTCACATACCTTTTTGGTCTCTTTGTGTAGAAAACAATGTGGGCAAATGAAGAAATTGATTGTCACAAGCAATTTCTTCATTTTCCACAATATTTTTTTAAGCATTTATCCTGACAGAAGTCAAAAGGCATCACTGTGTGGTAATGAGTTAACCCTTTCCCAAACAAGACCTGGTTTTGACGTCCCTTACAGAAAGGCTTAGGAAAACATTGAGACAAAAGGAGAAACTGCTGATAACCAGCAGTTTCTCCTTTTGCCTCAATATTTTCCGTGCAATATTTTACGCAAATCTTATTGTTATCACCATTTATTTTGTCATTTGTGGCAGATTTTTAAATGGACCACCCTTTAATTTTGTTGTTTGGGAAAGGGTTAATCCAATTCTTTCATTACAGCTGACAATGGAAGAGGATTCCCTGTGTTTGTTAAAGATGATGATTGTCGCTACTTCTTTGAATGGCAAACAAAATATGCGTGTTTGAATCACCCAGTGAATGAAAGGTGTCGGGTTAGAGATGAAACTGGGACTCGTTATGATCTCTCATCTTTAGTTAGAACAAATGGTAAGTTGATTGATGTCAAGGCTGTATTGTTATGTTATATTAAGATGATTGTTAAGTGTCTGTACTTCTTTGAATGACAAGCAACAATACATGTGGAATAGATGCTTGAGACACCCCTTGAATGAAGATTGTCGGGTTTATGATTTAAGTGGCATAGAAAAAGGGATAGGATAAACTGTATTATTTATTTATTTGTTTCTTGAATCTTTTTAATGGATATTATAAATGCTAAGTTTTCGTCGAAAAATTTAGGGCATTATTGGTTTACAGTTTTCTGTCAGTCTTTCTGTCTGTCTGATGAAAACTATTTCCGTCTGTCTGTCCAAAATCTTTAAATCTGTATTTTCAGAGGGCAACTGGATGGGTCTCCATGATGAAAATGATGAATATGGGACGGGCCAGTATTACATCAATGTATGTCATAATGTGTTACAACAGAACGGGGGAGAAGCATGTGATCCTAGTGCTGCTGTGTGTTATAGAGGTAATTGATTTTATAGAAATAAATTTAATTACATGTCCAATGCACATATCATTGCTTTTCAACAAAAACCTCATAACTGCAGTTTGTTTTAAGCTGCAGTTACGAGGTTTTTGTTGAAAAGCAGCAATATGAATGTCCCAATGTGTTACAAGAGAATGTGGAGGGGCATGAGAGACATGTGACTGTAGTGCAGTGGTCTGCTACAGAGGTAACTTATGGATATGTACTCCATTGGATCAAATAAAAACGACATTCTCCAACACTTCAAACTTTTTTTGTTAATAATGATACTGATTCAATTTGTATTTATTTTAGTTCTAAACACAGAGTCTTCTAAAATAGATCTTTTCCTAAGCTCATTGTACACAATCATTGAATCAGTGTTGCTAAATTGCCAACACTTTCACCTTTTGCTTTATGCCCCTGTATCGAAAGATCAGGGGCATATTTAATTACTCATGTCCGCTAGTCTGTCCATCTGTCTGTCTGTCTATCCATCTGTCTGTCCGAAACTTTTGGCTAATTCGAGGGCATTCTTGTTTCACAAAGACATCTTGTTTGATTTTGCAGAGATATTAGAAGGAAGGGTACTTGGATCAGCCATGAACCTTGGACGTTATGTACAAAACCCTAGGTTTGACAAGACATCCGGGACTGTACTGTTACAGTACACTAACGGGGATCCATGTGGCAATGGGCAACAAAAAAGTTCTACAATCTACTTCATTTGTAAACCAGGTATGTCATGTTGGGTAATCACGTTTTACAACAATTTCATACCTATTTGCTCATTGACTGTCCTGTAAAGTATTTTTATGCCCCTGTATCGAAAGATCGGGGGCATATTGTTTTACTCGTGTCAGTCCGTCCGTCTGTCCATCCTTACATCCTTCTGTCTGTCTGAAAATTTGACATTTGCCTTTTCTCCAAAAAAAATCGACATACAAAGCTCAAATTTGGTATGTAACTTTCTTTCGGTGATATCTATCTGTTCCATGCAATATGATCTTCCTTAAAGTCATCTGTTAACCCTTATCAACCCTTTACACAAAAAACTGAACATTTTAGAAAAATTACCAGTCAGGGAAATTCGTGTTTCACAAACACATCTTGTTTCATGACTGTGAACTGATTAAAGTCCGATCCAGAAGATTTATAATACTTCTTTTAGTGAGGCTGGAACTTTATGTCCCGGGAGCTAATATCACAGCCTTACAAGAGGCGTCTGCATTGCGCCGTGTCTTCACTAAAATTTGGTTGTTTGTCAAAGGGTTAACACATTACCATTCAAGGATGCATTTTGAAGTCCTACATGGTAAGGGCTATAGAAAACTTTGTGGAAAATAAAGAAATTGCTTGTCACCAGCAATTTCTCCATTTCCCACAATGTTTTCTAACCAGAAAGACCAAATAATGAAAAGTTTCGTTCACATGAAATTGTTGTCTGCAACATTTTTGAATTTGGACAACTGTAAAATTTTGCCATCTGGTAAAGGTTTACTGTAAACCAGGAAATTATTTCGCGCTTTTTAAGTTAGCGTCTTTCGCGGGTGGGTGTAATCCGCGAACTTAAGACGCCGCGAATAGGCTACTTTCAATAAAAACGCGAACTTTAATCGCTTTGATAGTTTTTGTTTCGGGAAAACCTATGGGGAGATGTATTATTTACACTAGACGTATTTGTTACTATGTAAACAAGGAAAATAGTTTTTTCATAACAAGATGTAAGTGAAAAGTTTTCTTTATTTCAGACTACTTTCGTTCTTATCCAAAATTACATAGATATTGTGACATATTGAAAAACACGACATTGAAGAATAAACCAACTTATTCGACTAGATATACCTGCCTGAAATTGAAAAAGGGGGTCCTTTGGCATTCAAATGCCGAATATGATAGCAAACATTGGTTGATGTTTAAAACCTCGTAACTGTAGTTTGAAATTAGCCACAGCTACGAGGTTTGAATCGTCCTTCGATGATAATGAATAAAACTGTCATTATCGCTTCTCGACGCTATAGGTAAATAGGCGTGAAGTTAATGTAACGCTCAAATTCTATGCATTGTGTTACAAACTGTAATCCAGTATACTATAAAGTGTGAAATAAAACAATGGGTCGATTGAAACTTACTTCGACCATACTGTCAAAAGCGACTAAAATATCGTAAATACAGTCATAATTCAATATCTAATTATCCGATTATCTGATTCCCCATATTATTCAACTTATCAATTTTTCAATTCCCCATAGCGTGTTTTGTTTCGTGCGATTCTCGGACAGCATTGATTCGCGAACTTAAAACGCCGCGAACAAGCCCGAGTGCATGAAAACGCGAACATTTCTTGACGCGAACTTATCCTGGTTTACAGTAACCCTTTCCCAAACGACAAATTTTAGGCTTGTCCAAATTGTAAGCTGCTGCAGACGACAAATGGATGTTAATAAAGTTTATTTTTGTGTACAAAAAAGGATAGAAAATTTTGAGGCAAAAGGAGAAAGTGCTGGTTATCAGCACTTTCTTCTTTTGTCTCAATGTTTTCCCAAACCTCATCTATTTAGGACGTCAAAACCAGGTCTTGTTTGGGAAAGGTTTAATGCCACACCTTTATCTTCAGGAGAGTTACAGAGTGGCCCAGTTTTAATGCATGTATCCGATGACAAATGTTTCTACGACTTTGAATGGCAGACGGCAGCTGCGTGTAGACTGGGCAATGTTGCTGGATACAATTGTAAAGTTGATGATACATATTCAGGTAGGTGATATTACCTGATTAAATTGACATGGCTCTGAACTTTATGCAAGACGTGCCAAGTTCTGATAGCTCAGTCTGTAACATCGGAGTCTCAACCCAGAAGTTGTGAGTTTGAGTCCCGGCTGTGCCAATATTCATTCTGACATTCTACAAAAGTGTGAATCGTCTATGTGCGAGAGCAGCTTGAGGCTTGGTTTAGATATTGTGATGTTACTGAGAAGAGAAATGCCAGGAATCTATGGTTAGGTGCTCCGACTTCAATCAATCAATTAATTATGCAAGTCTCATTCATATTCAGCTAATAACCTCATATACAAAGAGAATTAGAAAAATGTTTAAATGCAAATTATAAGAGCATAAATATATAAGAAAAAATATGAATTATTTATAGCATGATGATAAAAGTTAAGCTGTCCCATGATTTATCTTTTCTAGGAATAACCTATGACCTTTCTGCGTTGAGGAAGGAGGTTGGATCACACTATAGTGTCAGTGATCAAGATGGCAGCCATGATTTTCTGATCAATGTTTGTGGACCGGTTACCAACACTTTATGTGATAGTTTGGATGGTGTGAATGATGTTGGAATATGTCAGGTGCCCAGTGGTGGACAAAATGGGTAAGTGATTATGAAAAATCTTGTGCAAATCTTTCATAAGAATAGATGACCAAAACATGGATATTTCAGTTAATTCAGGCTGATGTTGCAATGTTTTGGTCACCCACCATTGACATTTAACCCTTTTCCAAACAAGACCTGGCTTTGACACCCCTATTAGAAAAGGCTTGGGAAAACATTGAAACAAAAGAAGAAACGGCTGATAACCAACTGTTTCTCCTTTTGCCTCAATATTTTCTATGCCATATTTTACACAAATCCTATCTTTAATAACATCCATTTTGTCATTTGTGGCAGTTTTTGAAGTGGATCACACTTAAATTGTGTTGTTTAGGAAAGGGTTAATTTACTATAAAATCTATTTTACAGGACATCATACAGTGCTGGCAGATGGTCCTCAATGCTGACATATTATGATGGCATGATCAACTTAACATACAGCCAGGGATCACCGTATCATGACGCAGCCAAAACACCCAGAAAGTCAGAAATAACCTTCTTGTGCGACCAAGACGCTGGTGTCGGAACACCGAAGTATCTGGCGGAGATTGCATCCGACCATTATTATGGGTTTGAGTGGAGGACATCTTACGCCTGTCCTCAGCAGCCAATGGAATGTACAGTGACAGATAATGAAGGGAGGGAATATGATTTATCTCCGTAAGTTATTATCTTTCACCCCCTTTTCAAAAGATCGGAGGCAATTCATTTAACAGACATTTGTGTGATCATCTGTTTGTGTCTCCCAAACTAAAGATAAAAACTTAATGCTAAAACATAACGCCACGCTAAAACTTAATTCTTCAGGGGCATTTGTTTTCCACAAAACCTGAAAACCAACTTGTTTATAATGGATTTCTTTAATGCTTTGCTTACATGTAACAATGTTGTGGATTAAACTTCATAGTTAGATAAAAGAAGCATTTTCATCTTTTCCATTGATATTTACTATGCCATGACATTTTAATTCTGTATTGTAATGATATTGACTTTTTCATCATCTTTGACTTAACCCTTTCCCATACTGTAAATTTTTTAGGGCAATCTAATTTCAAAACTGCTGCAGAGGACAAAATGGGTGTTAATACAGTAAGAATTTGTGTACAACACCGAAAATATTGAGGCAAAAGGAGAAAATGCTGGTTAACAGCATTTTCTTCTTTTGCCTCAATGTTTTCCCAAGCCTTTTCTGATATAGATGTCAAAACCCGGTCTTGTTTGGAAATGGGTGTAGGAAAACAATTAATAATTCGTTTTCAGATTAGCCCTGGGATCAAACCACAGTAATTGGGTAGTTTCACTACCATATGACAGAAAGAGGTTCAATCTGAATGTATGCCGGACATTGAATAGGGTCAAGGTTAAAGGAGGGTGCAACACTTTTGCTTCAGCCTGTACAACCAAAATAGAGTCTTCAGGAGAGGTATGATTGTATGCATGAATCAATGGCAAAGTATAAGTCAAAGTTACTGCTGCATTTAAACCATCACAGTACAGTGACACTTTTTGACACCTGTCAAGAAATGTGCTAGGCAAAATATTGTGGAAAATGAAGAAATTGCTTGTGTCAAGCAATGTCTTCATTTCCCACAATGTTTTCCATCCAGAAAGACAACTAAATGTTGAAATTCATTCACTTGAGATTTTTTAATTTTGACCAGCCTAAAATTTTGCTGTCTGGTAATGGGTTGATATATTTATGTCAGGCAAATAGACAGGGTCCATGTGAGGATGCAACACTTTTGCCTCTGCCTGTACCACTAGAATAGAGTCTTCTGGAGACCTAGTTTTGTTCACTGTGATCTAGGCTATTTTTGATGGTCAATCATACTGCTATTTGTCATTTTTATACACTTTTTCCAGCATTATTCCTTTTCCAAACAAGACCTGCTTTTGACTTCCTCAAGAAAATAGGCTTTGGAAAACTTTAAGGCAAAAGACGAAAATGCTGATGATCAGCATTTTGTCCTATTGCCTCAATAATTTCTGCACTGTATTGTACAAAAATCCCTTCTTTTTAACATCAACTTTGTGGTCACCAGCAGTTTTTATACGCCCGTAGGGTCGTATTATGTTATGGCCCTTGTCGTCCGTCCATCTGTCCGTCCGTTAGCAATTTCTTGTGTGTGCGCCTCCTACAGTTTTGATCAGAATTTGATCAAACTTGCCACAATGAATATTCATGGTTTCTAGTCGTGCAAACTTTAACCTGGCCTATATCTCATGCACTATTACAGATAGTGCCTTGATATTTTATATATGGATACCTCAGGCAATGACCTTGACCTTGAAACCATGACCTTTGACTCTTTTTTTGTGACAAGCTCTCGTATAGGCGAGCTAGTTGTATCTTTTATTTTGCCATTTGCAACTCCTTTTAAATTGAATATTATTCAGAAAGGGTTGAAGAATAAATAGGTTAATCACTCAACTTTTCATACAATTTCCAGGAAGTTGTGGATGTTGCAGATTTTGGACATATTAAGTCTGGACTGACGGTAGAAAGTCTAGGACGAGTCAAACTTGTATACGAGGGAGGAAAGTGTAACAGCACAGCTAACTATAAAACTACAATACACTTTATATGCAAGACAGAGGCTTTAGTAAGTAAAATTTCCATGCCAAAATTTCTGTTTAAAAAATTTAACCACAGAAGTTGTCTTTTAGCATTTTGTTCAACAGTATATAGACTTCAGATCAAATAGAATACAATTCATACTGAAAATTACATTAATCGATTCATTGTGTAACAATCTAAAAAATAGTAAGTGAAATTATGTTTGCATATAATATCAAACACTTTTGATGTGAATTTTATATATCTTATAATTATAAGCCATTACAGGTCAGACGAAGCCTAATTTTGGCTTACAAAAACATAAAAGGCCATATATTAATTATGTAAAGTTATTTGAATTCAAATTATCTGAAACTTTAATGTGAATACATCTTTCAAACTGTCCTGTGATGGAGCTTTTGATAGAGTTTTATAAAGAGACACAAAGAAAATGTTAGGGTCATAAACATGTTAATCTATCCCAAACATTGGCGCATTTTGACTCCCTTCAAAAAGAAGGCTTTGAAAAACAGTGTGGAAAATGAAGAAATTGCATGTGACAAGCAATTTCTTTATTTCCCACAATGTTTTCTACCCAGAAAGACAAAAAAAAATGATATTCACTTTAAATTGTCATATGCATCATCTTTGACTTTGGAACAGTCCAAGATTTTGCCGTTAGGAAATGGTTTAAGAGTTGAATTATACATATATCATATGGTATTTTTAGACAACAGGACCTGACGAGCCTATTAAAGACGGTCCTTGCGGGTACTCTTTTGTATGGTTTACTGCCGCGGCATGTCCACTCGGGGCTTCAGTGGTGACAGAAAAATGTACCCTAAAAGATGAGAGAATTAACTATGTGTACAACCTACAACCACTACAGAAGGGGGTAGATGATGCATATAGTGTGACTGTAGGTGATACAACATATAAGGTAACCAGGAACTTGTGTATATTTTGGTTGTCAGTGACGATTTCTGTGTGCAGGTAAAACACTGTACATGTGACAGAGGTTGCAGGTTTGATCCCCAGCTACTTCTCCAAAGGAGCTGGATGGATTTTGATGAAAATTTACATGAATGATGAACAGTACATCGAAAATTGTATGAAATAAGTTCTTTGCTGTCTTTGGTCATCCAAGAGAGATAATTTTGAGTAAATTTGTGACCTGTGCTGGTGGGGGTATTAATCTGCCCCATGAGGATTCTTGTTCTTATGACTTTAACCCATTACCACACAGTGACTCCTTTTGACTCCTCGCAATAAAATGGCTATGGAAAACATTGTGGAAAATGAAGAAATTGCTTGTGACAAGCAATTTCTTCATTTCCCACAATGTTTTCTACTTAAAAAGACCAAAAGATTCAAAATTTCATTGAGTTTGAATTGTCGTCTGCAACATCTTTCAATTTGGACCACCCTAAAATTTTGTCGTTTGGTAATGGGTTAACCCTTTTCATGCTGATCTATTTATTGTATCCAAGTTTCATTTGAGAAAGGATTAGATGAAATTGTCACCAATTTATCATCTGATATTGTTTTTCAGTTAAACATCTGCGGCGGGCTGTCAGCCTCAGTTTGTGGAGATTCTTCCCAGAATACATCAGTATGCCAAGTGGACAAGGACGGAACAAAGACAAGATTAGCAGAAAAAAAGTTTGACCTAGAATTTAATGAAGATGGGAGACTGTCCATGACTTATGAGGGAATGAGGCTGGGCGATGGTATATTTTTGTTCTACTGTATTTTTAGTGCAACTATTCATATAAAAAGTGGGCTATTCCGGACACTCTGTTGTCGGTGTTATGCTTTGGTTAAGTTTTTACATGCAACTGTCATATTTCTGTTTGTATCAATGCTATTACTCTGAAACTTTTGCACAAGCTTCTTTGACCATCTTATTAACCTCTAGGCAAGGATTTATTACTCTTGACAATTATTTAGTAGAATTCAACTCTCTTCAGACTTAGAAATTCTTGATTCGTGGTTATGTTTTTATATGCAACTTTCATATATCTAGGAAAACTTTTTTACTAGAGCTATTGCTTTCAAACTTTGCATGTATTCTTCTGTGACTATAGTATAATCCTATTGGCAAATATAGCCTACATTAACAGGACTTTTGATTTAGTGTAATTTTAAACATTTTTGGACTTTTTAACCACATTCAACCTCCAAAAAATAAAATGCTGCATTCCATTGAGTAATTGTATTCCTTGTGATAAAGTTGTTGATAAACCCATTCCCAAACAGTGATGCGTTTTGACCCCCTACAAGATAAAGGTGTTAGTAATCATCATGGAAAACAAAGAAATTGCTTGTCACAAGCAATTTCTTCATTTTTCACAGTGTTCTCTACCCCCCCCACACACACACACACACACACGCACACAAAAAAAAATCATTTACTCAATTTTTATGCTCCCCGAAGGGAGAGCATATAGTCGCCGCTTTGTCTGTCCGTCCGTCCGTCCGTCCTGTCCGTCCGTCATTCCGTCCGTCCGTCCGTCCGTCCGTCCGAAGCGATTTCTCCATAACCCTTGGGCCAAATCAAATGAAACTTACCATGTGAACTCCCTATGACAAAATGCCGATGTACTTTTCCCGGTTTTTGGATTTGAGGCCTCGTCATGGGAAAAGGGGACTTAAGGTTAAATATAGTTTTTCTCTAATTTCTCCTAGTCTAATGGTCAGAATTTGATGAAATTTCATATTTGAGTAGCAAATCAGATGCCCTTGACAATAAACTATTTAAAATTTGCGTATACAAAATATGTCATGCAAAAAGGGGGCTTAACATTTGTTAGCTTTATATTAGCTCTGCATGGCATATATTTATTGTGACAATGCCTTATTCGGGGAGCATTGTCCGTCTCTGACGGCTCTTGTTTTTGTCTGCAACATCTTTGGATTTGGAGCAGTCTAAAATTTTGCCGTCTGGAAATGGGTTCACCAACTCACCTTGTTTTCAGGTGATCGGGTAAAAGTACAGATAGATTTCCAGTGTCAACCGGGCACCGAAATGGGAGAACCAGAATTCATGAGGAAAGAGGGGGACACATACATGTTCCGGTTCCTAACCTCACTCGCCTGTAGACCAATGGCTGTAGACTGTCTGGTACAAGATGAGAACGGGAACCAGTATAATCTGGGAGCCCTGTCTAGACAGGATGCCTGGTCGGTGCTAGATAGACAGGATCCTGATACTAAATATTACATCAATGTTTGTAAACCAGTAAACAACATATTTGGTTGTCCTGGTATGTTTTCGTCTTTTATTTAAATTCTCAAATATAAACCCAAGTTTTGTCAACTTAATTTTTCATTTTCTATGTTTTCCACTCAGAAGGGCAAAAAATGTGAAATTTTATTTAATTGAAATTGTTATCGGCAACATCTAAGAATTTAAAATTGTCTCAAATTTTGCTGTATGGTAATGGATTAACCCAGAAACTGTATTTTAACCCATTACCACACAATGACTCTTTTTGACTCCCCTCAAAATAATGGCCGTAGAAAACATCATGGAAAATGAAGAAATTGCTTGTGACGAGCAATTTCTTCATTTCCCACAATGTTTTCTACGTAAAGAAAAAAACAAAAAATGTTAAACTTCATTCACTTGAAATTGTCGGCTGCAACATCTTTGAATTTGGACCAGCCTAAAATTTTGCCGTTTGGTAATGGGTTAAGATGAGCTGTTTGTTGGTTGCTGGTCTTTTTGCAAGCCAAGGGTGAAATCCACAATGTAGCGTCAAGTCAGCCTTCTATCAAATTGGCATTTGAAAGCATTGAAAGAAGAGAAGAAACTGCTGAAAATCTTTCAATGCCCACCGTATACATAAGATTTTTTAATTTTTCTGCGCCGGTATCAAGTGATCAGGGGCATATTGTCTTACTCATGTCTGTCTGTCCTTCCCTCTGTTTGTCCAACAACTCAATATTGGCCTCTCCACAAGTGTTCCACGTGCACAGCTCAAATTTGGTATGTAACATTTTTATGCCCCCGTATCGCGAGATCGGGGGCATATTGTTTTACTCGTGTCCGTCCGTCCGTGCGTCTGTCCGAAAACTTAACCTTTGCCTTTTCTCCAAAATTATTTGATATAGATAGCTCAAATTTGGTATATAACATCTATTTAATGATATCTATCTGTTCCATGCAATTTGACCTTCCTCAAGGTCATCCGTTAACCCTTATCAACCCTTAACTCTACGAAAACTTAACCTTTGCCGTTTCTCCAAAAGTATTTGACATAAAAAGCTCAAAATTGGTATGCAACTTACTTTCAATGATATGTATCTGTTCCATGCAATTTGACCTTCCTCAAGGTCATCCATTATCCCTTATCAACCTTTTACTCTACAAAAAATTGCCATTTCGGGGGCATTTGTGTTTCACAAACACGTCTTGTTTCAATGATATCTATCTGTTTCATGCAACATGACCTTCTTCAAGGTCATCCATTAACCCTTATTAACCCTTTACATAAAGAGTCAACATGAAAACTGAACATTGCCAATTTGGATGCAGTTGTGTTTTACAAACACATCTTGTTATATTACTAATTTCATACAATGATTTTATACTGATACATGGAACTGTATTTCTAGATGAGCCTATTGGTGGATGTCAGTATGCGAGTAACGGTAAACAAAACATGGGTTATATCCAGTCTAAGCCTATAGCCCGCAGTGATGGATCCCTCACAATAACATACAGGAATGGTGATGTGTGCCACCATGGACAACCAAACGAATCTCATAGAAGCACCAGAATCAACTTTTATTGTTCACCAATTGAAGTAAGATGTGTTTATGCTCAGAGATTATTTTCAAAAGTACATATTTCCCATTTTGATATGTTGTTTGGTTTTGTCATGCAGATGCCTGATTATTCTAAGGATGTAGGACAGTGGCATAGAGAAAGATCATCTGGCTTGCATACACAGTCTGATTTAGAATCTTTCATGAAATTACTTTTCAAAAGAGATATAGATCCATGCTAAATACTTACCGTGTTAACCCATTACCACACAATGACTCTTTTTAACTCCCCATAAGATAATGGCATTGGAAAACATTGTGGAAAATGAAGAAATTGCTTGTGACAAGCAATTTCTTCATTTACCACAATATTTTCTACCCAAAAATATAAAAAATAATCAAATTTTATTTGCTTGGAATTGTCGTCTGCAACATCTTTGAATTTGGACCAGTCTAAAATTTTGCCGTTTGGTAATGGGTTAACAAGCCCAATGATTTTAGCACTTACCCAAATGGCAAAAATTGAGACTGTTTCAAACAGAAAGTTGCTATAGAAAACATGATTGATATTGATTAAGAAAGGAGTTGTGCACAATATAGCACAGAAAATATTGAGGCAAAAGGATAAAATGATGGTTATTAGCATTTTGTTTCTCTGCCTAAATCTTTATTCAAGACTTTTCTGTTAGGGATGTCAAAATGAGGGTCCATTTTTACTAACATTATTATTAGCATGTTTTTGTGTAAACTGTGTAAGAAGACATCTGATTGCATGACGAGTCCGATTGGACCAATCAGGTTTGTTATTACAAGTAGTTACACAAAAAAATAATTAAATGTTTGTTAGTAAAACGGGGCCTAGGTCTTGATCTGGGAAAGGTTTTGTCACAACATATTAACCCATTCCCTCATAATGACGATTTTTAAGCCTAAAATAGATAAAAGGTTTGGAAAACATTGTGGAATATGAAGAAATTGCTTGTGATAAGCAATTTCTTCATTTCCCATAAAATTTTCATTACAAAATGATAAAAATATGTACTTTTTCATTTGCTTTTAGTTGTCCTCTGCAACATCTTTGTATTTGGACAAGTTGAAACTTTGCCATTTGTTAATGGGTTAATCAATGAAAAGCATTTTAACATTTAACCTTTCCACAACTAATGTTGATCTTGTTTATATTCTACATCCCTGTTATTATTTATCCTCAGGAAGGCCCTGTGTATGAGATGGAGACAGAATTTTGTGAGTATATTTTCACCTGGAGGACACCTGCTGCTTGTAAATTACAGGTAAGATTGGTTATTTACGGAACAAAGCCAGTGAATGCCTCTCCCAAACAATGACAGGCTTTAAGCACCTGATTGGAAAGGTTTTGGAAAATATTGAGACAAAAGAAGAAAATGCTGATAAACAGCATTTTCTCCTTTTATCTCAATATTTTCTGTGCCATATTGTACACAAAACCCTTTAACCTTAACAACATGTGTTTTGTTGTCTGCAGCAGCTTTCAAATTGGAACAGTATAAAATTAAAGACTTGTTGTTCAGGAAAGGGATACTGTAAGTCAGTTGGAAATGAGGGAGGCTATCAATCTAGGAAAAAAAGCTTAGTCAATATCCATTTTGATATTTTACAATAATTAGTTGTCTTTCATTAATGGATTAATTGTTATACCAAGTGGGATGAGCAACTGATGGCTGGGAATGGATGTTGTATCTGTACTGGTGCAAGAAATGCTAGGAGCACAATCATGGTTTTGTCTAAACCTGCCAGAATAGAACTAGAACGGTTACCGGTTGGGGGACTATAGGTTTACTCGATTCCGTCTGTCTGTCTGTCCATCACACTTTTGTCCGGGCCATATCTTCTAAACTATATGTGCTAGCAACTTCAAACTTGGTGGTCTTATAGATCTGATTGAGGAGAAGTGTCATGTTCAAGAACAGTAACTCTGCCACACCCACTTTCTGAGTTATTGCCCTTTGTTGTTTTTACCCTTCCATTCTTGTCCAGTATATATATCTCCTAAACAATAAGTGCTAGAAACTTCAAACTTTGTAGACTTATAGATCTCAATGAGGACAAGTGTCATGTTCAAGAACCGTATTCTGCCACGCCCACTGTTTAAGTTATTGCCCTTTGTTGTTTTTACCCTTACATTCTTGTCCGGAATATATCTCCTCAACCATAAGTGCTAGCAACTTCAAACTTAGTACACTGTTAGATCTCAATGAGGACAAGTGTCATGTTTAAGAACTGTAACTCTGCCACGCCCACTTTTTGAGTTATTGCCCTTTGTTGTTTTTACCTTTAAATTTTTGTCCAGAACATATCTCCTAAACCATAAGTGCTAGCAATTTCAAACTTTGTCCACTTACAGATATCATTTAAGAGAAGTGTCATGTTTAAAAACTGTTACTCTGCCACACCCACTTTTTATATGCCCGAAGGGTTGTATTATGTTATGACCACAGTCGTCCTTCTGTCTGTCGGGTAGCAATTTCTTGTGTGGGCAACGCCTCCTACAGTTTTGATCGGAATTTGATCAAACTTGCCAAAATGATTCTCCATGATGTCTAGTTGTGCACACTGCTTATGGAATTCGGATAACTCTTATTTTTCTTGAATTATCTGCCCTTGAATTGAAAAATTCATTTTTTAATTGGCCAGTTTTACTGACAAGCCCCTCTCGGGCGTATATGCGCCGCTCTGCGAAGCTCTTGTTGAGTTATTGCCATTTGTTGATTTTACCCTTACATGTTTGTCCGAAATATATCTCTTAAACAGTAAGTGCTAGCAACTTCAAACTCTGTACATTTATAGATCTCATTTAAGAAAAGTGTCATGCTTAAGAAATGCTACTCTGCCACTCCCACTTTTTGAGTTATTGTTCTTTGTTGTTTTTACCCTTACGTTCTTCTCCGGAACATATCTCCTAAACCATAAGTGCTAGCAACTTCAAACTTTGTACACTTACAGATCTCATTGAGAAGAAGTGTCATGTTTAAGAACTATTACTCTGCTACGCCCACATTTTGAGTTATTGCCCTTTGTTGTTTTTACCCTGACATTTTTGTCCGGAATATGTCTCCTAAACAATAAGTGCTAGCAACTTAAAACTTTGTACACTGATAGATCTCATTGGGGAGAAAGAAGTGTTGTGTTTAAGAATTGTTACTCTGCTACGCCCACTTTTTGAGTTATTGACCTTTGTTGTTTTTACCTCTTTATTTTTGTCCTGAACATAATTCCTAAACCATAAGTGCTAGCAATTTCAAGATTTGCACACTGATAGATCTCATTAACCCTTTCCCAAACAAGACCTGGTTTTGACGTCCTTAATAGAACAGGCTTGGGAAAACATTGAAACAAAAGAAGAAACTGCTGATAACCAGCAGTTTCTCCTTTTGTCTCATTATTTTCTGTGACATATTTTACACAAATCCTATCTTTAATAACTTCCATTTTGTCATTTGTGGCAGTTTTTGAAGTGGATCACCTTCAAATTTTGCTGTTTGGGAAAGGGTTAAGGAGAAGTGTCATGCAGAAGAATTCTTACTCTGCCACGCCCATCTTTTGAGTTATTGCCCTTTGTTGTTTTTACCCCTACATTTTTGTCCAGAACATATCTTCTAAACAATAAGTGCTAGCAAATTCAAACTTTGTACACTGATAGATCTCATTAAGGAGAACTTACATCCTGAATAATTGTTACTTGCCATGCCCCCTTTTTGAGTTATTGTGCTTTGTAGTTTTAATCCTTACATTTTTGTCCGGACCATATCTCCATGGCCATTAATGCTAGCAACTTCAAACTTGGTACACTTATAGATCTCATTAAGGAGAAATGTCATTTTCAAGAATTATTTTTGCCACACCCACTTTTGGAGTTATTGATCTTGGTTGTTTTTACCCTTATATTTTTGTTGGGGACATATTGTCCAAAACCTTAAGTGCTAGCAACTTCAAACTTTGTATATAGTTATAGATCTAGTAAGTAGAAGATATATAATAAGAAAGGACTTTTTGTTATCCAGTGGGGGACTCCTGTATTGCATCGCAATACGACATGCACTTGTTGATTGATTATTATAAATGTTAAAACATGTCCAGTCAATCAATTTATATATGCTCCAATTATTTTTGTCAATCCAGATTTCAACAGAGTGTTCAAGTAAATAATTCAGGAATTTGATTCTTTGGTTATAAGGCATATCTTGATCAGGTCTTGATTTGGAAATGGTTAAAATGCAAATTTTTAATGTCACTATTCCAGAGCACTTCAGGCCAGAACTGTATTGTGGACGATCCTTTGTATCACTATGCCTTTGATCTAAATCCATTAAGGAAGAATGGAAGTGATTATCTGGTACATGCTGGGGATTTTGATTACGCAATCAACGTCTGTGGTCCATTACAAACTGGAAAATGTGACCATGGTGCTGGAATTGGAGTTTGTCAGACAAAACCTGCTGACGGAAGTTATACACCTGTCAACCTAGGTTTGTATGTGCTCAGTACTTGATCTGGGGTCAATTTCGCAGTTTTGACCACATTTCTTCCAGATGAGGTCTTTCATATCTCTGAGAAACAGATAAAACTGGGAAGTGATATTATACATTGTTATTTCAAAAATTGTTAAGACGATTCAAATGAGTACCCATCGTATAGGGTTTGATGAATAATATATGAAATGTTGCAATTTGAAATGATGTTACCCCTATCTTATATGTAGTTCCGATATTTCATTTGTTTATACATGAACCCTCCCTTTGATTCTATGTCAATGTTAAAGGCAACAATCAAAGTCATAATTTGTAGGAAAAAATGTAAAATTATAGAGCAACTAGTTCAAGATTGTTGTCAATGAATGTAAAATTATAAGCACATATGACACAAAGATCTATTTAATCAGAAGTTTTCAAAAATCATTAGAGACTAGAGTTTTTCAATGACACATTAACCCATTTCCCTCATAATTGTGTTTTTGAAGTTTTTATGCCCCCTTTTGAAGAAAATGGGGGTATATTGTTTTGCAAGTGTCGGTAGGTCGGTCGGTCCGTCGGTCTGTCCGTAGACCAAACCTTGTCCGGAGCATAACTTGAAAAGTATTAAAGGTAGAATCATGAAACTTCATAGGTGGATAGATCTCATTATGGAGAGGTGCAGTGCACAAGAACCGTAACTCTTCCGATCAAATTTTTTGAGTTATTGCCCTTTGTTGATTTTATAACTTGATTCTTGTCCGGAGCATAACTCAAAAAGTATGTAAGGTACAATCATGAAACTTTACAGGTGGATAGATTTCATTATGGAGAGGTGCAGTGCACAAGAACCGTAACTCTGCTGATCAAATTTTTTGAGTTATTTCCCTTTGTTGATTTTCAAACTTGATTCTTGTCCGGAGCATAACTCAAAAACTATGTTAGGTAGAATCATGAAACTTTACAGGTGGATAGATCTTATTTTGGAGAGGTGCAGTGCCCAAGAACCGTAACTCTGCTAATCATATTTTTTTGAGTTATTGCCCTTTGTTGATTTTATAACTTGATTATTGTCCGGTGTATAACTCAAAAAGTATGTAAGGTAGAATCATGAAACTATACAGGTCGATAGGTCTCATTATGGAGAGGTGCAGTGCACAAGAACAGTAACTCTGTCGATCAAATTTTGTGAGTTATTGCCCTTTGTTGATTTTATAACTTGATTCTTGTCCGGAGCACAACTCAAAAAATATGTAAGGTAGAATCATGAAACTTTACAGGTGAATAGATTTCATTATGGAGAGGTGCAGTGCACAAGAACCGTAACTCTGCCAATCAATTTCTTGGAGTTATTGCCCTTTGTTGATTTTTACACTTTATTCTTAACATTGCCTATATCTCGTGTCCTTTTACACATACAGCTTTGATATCTCACACATAGATACCTCCTATCAACTTCGTTCACATTTAACCATGACCTTGGACCTTGTGACCTTGACCTTGGAGTTTGACCTACTTTTAAAAAAAATTAAACCCGGCATATATCTAATGACCTTTTACAAATACAGCATTGATATTTCACACATGGACACATCTTACCAAGACCTTTCACAATTGACCATGACCTTGGACTTTGTGACCTTGACCTTGGAGTTTGACCTACTTTTAAAAAACTTTAACCTGGCCGATATATCACGTCCATTTACACATACAGCCTTGATATTTGACACATGGAAACCTCCGACCTAGACCTATCACATACGACTATGACCTTGGACCATGTTGCCTTGACCTTGGAGTTAGACCTACTTTTAAAAAAATTAAACTGGGCCTATATCTTATGTGGTATTTCACACATGGACACATCTTACCAAGGCCTTTCACATTTGACCATGACCTTGGACCTTGTGACCTTGACCTCGGACTTTGACCTACTTTAAAAAAACCTTTAACCTAGCCGATATATCATGTCCTTTTACACACACAGCCTTGATATTTGACACATGGACACCTACGACCAAGACCTTTCACATTTGACCATGACCTTGGACCTTGTGACCTTGACCTTGGTGTTTGACCTACTTTAATAATACATTAACCTGGCCTATATTTCATGTCATTTCACATATACAGCCTTGATATTTCACACATGGTCACTTCCAACCAAGATATTTCACTTTTGACCATGACCTTGGACCTTGACCATGGAGTTTGACCTACTTTTAAAAATCTTAAACTAGGCCTATATCTCATGTCCTGTTACCTATACAGTCTCAATATTTTACACATGGACACCTCCTACCAAGACCTTTCACATTTGACCATGACCTTGGCCTGTGTGACCTTTACCTTTTATTTTACATACTTTTAGAAATATTAAACCTAGCCTTTATCTTATGTCCTATTACACCTACAGCCTTGATATTTCACACATAGACACCTCCTACCAAGACCTTTCACGTTTGACCATGACCTTGAATAATGCAACCTTGACCTTGGAGTTTGACCTACTTTTAAAAAGACTGAAACCAGGCATATATATCATGTCCTTTTACACCTACAGCCTTGATATTTCACACATGGACACCTCCAACCAAGACCTTTCACATTTGACCATGACCTTGACCTTGGCATTTGGCCTACTTTTAAAAATTTTAACCTGGCCTATGTTTCATTTTACTTTTACATATACAGCTTTGATATTTCACACATAGACACCTCCTACCAAGACCTTTCATATTTGACCATGACCTTGGACCTTGTTAACTTGACCTTGGACTTTGACCTACATCAAATGTAGGCCCTTGAGGGGGCATATATGTTTTACAAACATCTCTTGTTTTGTTTTGGAACTGTCTAAAAAAATCTGTCTTGTAATGGGTTTAGTAAGAGTTTTGCACTAACCATTGTCCATTGATATCTTATTTCAGGTAAAGGGAGTTCATCCTTGCAATATTCATCAGGGGAGATAAGCCTTACATATAACGATGGACAGGGTGGATGTAAGACAATTATCAAGTTTGCTTGTGACTACAGCAAAAATGGAAATGAAGGTATGAACCCTTGATTGAACCCTTTCAGACATTGTTTTGACATTGTTTTGACAAGTTGACCTGAGAAAGCTTTGGAAAACATTGGGAGAAAAGAAGAAAATGTTGATGATCAGCGCTTTTTTCAAGTTTTTCCATATGAAGTTGTATTAATTTTCAACAGTTTAAGGACTAAAGCCTAACATAAAACAATTGACAAGGTGGATGTAAGACAATCATCATAGTATTTGCTTGTAACTACAGCAATAATGGAAATGAAGTTACATACACTTGATTGACTTTGTTTACAAAAACAGATCAAGTAAAACAAGTTGAGAGTTTTTTCCCCAACCTGGGTCTTGTTTTAACCCTTTCCCAAACTGCAAAGTTTTAGGGTGGTCCAAATTTAAAGATGTTGCAGACAATAAAGATCAAATGAAAATTAACAATTTTTGGTCATTTAGAATAGAAAGCTTTTTGGAAAATGAAGAAATTGTTTGTCACAAGCAACTCTTTCAATTTCCACAATGTTTTCCAAAGTATTTTTCTGCTAAGGCCTCTACATAAAGGTGTCAATGTTTGTTAAGAGGTTAAAGGGGTTGAACAGAGAATCCTTGGGAACTCTTTGTTAAGCAAAAGGAAAATGCTGATTGAAACAGCCATAGACATTGCTTGTGGCTAGAATAAGACTGGCATTAAAGTTACTAGTTACCCTTTCTTACATTGTTTAGACAAACATTCTCTTCATTGTTTCCAATGCTTTCCTTAAACCTTTCCAAACTAAGACCTGGTTTTGATGTCTGCAATAGAAAAGGTTTGGGAAAACATTGAAAGAAAAGAAGAAACTGCTGATAACCAGCAGTTTCTCCTTTTGTCTCAATATTTTCTATGCCACATTTTACACAAATGCTATCTTTAATAACATGCATTTTATCATTTGTGGTAGTTTTTAAATGGATCACTGTAAAATTTTGTCCTTTGGGAATGGGTTAATAAACTATGAAATCACAACAGTTTGGTAAAATGTTAATTTGATTCCATGTAACTTTAGGACCCATCTTCATTGAGAAGACACCAACCTGTGAATACATATTTGAATGGCCGACACAACATGCCTGTCCCCCATACAAGATCGGAAGTTGTTATACCACAGACGGACAGGGCAACAACTACGATCTCAGTGGATTAACAATGTTGAATGATAACTACGAGGTGATGGGTAATAATCAAGGGAAGAATGTGGAATACGTGATAAATGTCTGTCATTCAGTCATACACAAAAAGGGTAAGCCATTATTTTTTTCAGTGAAAATTTCGTCGCTTTTCAATAAAAACTTAGTAACTGCAGCTTAAAACAAGCTGCAGTTGCGAGGTTTTGGTTGAAAAGCAGCAATTTATCACTACCCAAGGTATAATATATCTGTGTGATACTGGGCTACAGATTACAGGAGGTATTAACTTTTTATGATGGAATATTTTGTTGATAATCCATCAAACCCTGTGTTTGGATACTCATTTAAATTGTCTCTTGTAGAATATCCAACTGAGTACCCAAAACATAGGGTTAGGATAAAAAAGAAACAAATTTAGAAAGTGTTTAGCCCATTTTATATATTACTCTGATGAATTTAGTATCTCAATGGATTAACAATGTTAAATGAGGTGGCTAGTAATATTCAAGGGAAGAATGTGGAATATGTGATCAATGTCTTTCATTCAGTCATACACGCAAAGGGTGAGTTTTGAATATTCATTTAAGTAAAAAATATGCCTTTGAATTAAATAACATGCCCTTGTTCACTTATAAACTGCTTTTACTTTAATACACAGCTTTGTGAAACTCTTGCTCAATTTTTCATTTGTCAAGTACAATTTTTATCTCAAAAAATTGGAGTGGATTAAAAGATTTCATAATTATTAAGTCTTTTCCCAGACATCTTAGATGTAGACTTTTTCCATTTTTAGAGCTGTTGTAGATGATAAAACAGATTATGATTGAAAATAGAAGTAGTGTATTAGATAGGTTAGAAAATATTGAGGCTATAGGAAAAAATGCAGGTTATCAGCATTTTTCTTCTTTTGCCTCAATGTTTCCTCAAGATTTTCAGATTAGGGACTTCAAAACTAGTTTTGTTTTGAAAAATGTTGATAAAGATTTCAATGTTATACAGACCGATACTCCATTTTCAGATTCTACATGTCCCTTCAACTCTGCTGCCTGTATGATTGACCTGGGAAAAGATAAGACTGACAAAAGCAGGTGAGTTGATTTACAATTTTTAACTTTTGATAAAAAGAAGTATGTTTATTTATGTTGTTTAAGTACATGTACTAATGTTTTTTCAAATATTTGCACTAAAGTTTCTAAAAATGGAGACATGAAAATATAGGTCTTTGTTTACAAAAGCAGCATAAAGTTTTCATTTATTTGCTCTTTAACCCTTTGCCAAACAATACCTTGTTTTGACGCCCCCGATAGAATAGGCTTTGGAACCCATTTAGACAGAACACAAAATGCTGAAAATCAATATTTTCTCCTTTTGCTTCAATATTTTTCTGGCTTTATTGCTCAAAAATCTTACCTTTATTATCATTCTTACGTTTTTATCATCTGCAGCAGCTTTAAAGGGACCACTCTAACTTTTGTTATTCGGAAAAGGGTTTTTAAATACCATAATGTGGATAATAAGTGATCAAAAACACATCTTCTAATCAAAATCTCGTATTTCAGGTACATCAATATTGGTGAGGTGAACTCTCAGCAGGTACAATTTCGTGATAATTATGTCCACCTTATTTACACTAATGGAGATCCATGCGGTGATGGACGTTGGAACACAACTATAACTTTCATGTGCAACAAAAATGATAGGGTAAGAAAGGGTCTCTATAATGATTTCTCACATGGGAGGTCTTCGCTTTGATCCCTGGCCGTGGCAAAATCCTTTCTTACATTTGTCTCTCTCAACTGGTTTTATAACAGTAAACAGATGTTGTTGGGTAGGAATTCAGGGTTAGACATTCCAGCTGATGTTATATGACATAGCAGTTGAAAAAGCCATTATATCCTTATCAATCAAAAAATTTTTGAATGTGAAAAAATGTTTACTTGTTGTTTTAGTCTTTAACCAATGTTTGGAGGGGAAGGGATCATTACTTCCAATCAAACTTATTTCACAAATCTTACATTTTCTGACATTATTTGTAATAGACATAAACACTGTCAAAGGCAGATCTACATTGATTAGCTAGTTTTCTTACAATGAATACCATTTTTATCTTCGTTTTTAAACACACATACACATAAGGGCCTTTTCTTTGAACTTGGAATTTCATTCTACCTTGCTTTCTTCTCTACTTCAGAAGTCCTTACCATCTGGCCATTACTTGACCGGTAACTGTACACATCACTTCTTGTGGTCATCGGTGGTCGGATGTCCAGTAGAGGTCACTACCCCACCCACCTCCCCCAGTGGAAATATCACTTGTAAAACAACTAACCCTCAAACTGGTATGTAAAAGTTATTATATAGAGGAGTAGAATTAACTCTGTGAACTTTGACTGTAATCTTATGGTTATCTTTAGGAATTGAAACAAGCAGGCAGTGTGTCGTTGCATTTCAACAAAAACCTTGTAACTGCAGCTTGTTTGAAGCTGCAGTTACAAGATTTTGTTGAAAAGCAATAATATGATAAGGTCAGACTGCACATATGTGTATGCTGATCATATTCTATGCTGCCTGTTAAATGGACCATAATATTTCAGTATCAGCCTTATGAAAAATAACACATTTTGTGACTGTAAGTGGTTGGATGCCCAGTTGCCCAGTCATTACCCCACCCACCATTTCTAGTGGAAATATCACTTGTAAAACAACTAACCCTCAAACTGGTAAGACATTGTTTCCCATCTGTTTACATTGTACATTTATGTACTTGATATTCTAGGAAAATTTGACTAGGTGCACCACCAGACACTAAGAAATAGCTGAAAAATAGATGTACAAAAGGCTGCATCCACTTTGAGGGCCATGTTGTAGTGGTAGAATAGAGGCTTTGGGATGAAAATTTCCTGTATTCAAATCCTTTTATTAGCATGGGAATTTCTCTGAGCAAAAAAATGTTCCCTGCTGCTCCTGTTCATGCAGGGGTTTAACCCTTCCCCAAACAACTAAATTTTTGGTTGTTCCAAATTCAAAGATCACACAGACGACAATTTCAAGTGGATGATTTTTTGCTTTTTTGGGTTGTTTGGCATAGAAAACATTGTGGAAAATGAAGAAATTGCTTGTCTCAAGCATTTTTCTTTCATTTTCCAGGATGTTTTCATTGTGTGGGAATGGGTTAACCTGTTCCCACATGGTGATGCTTTTTGTGCCCCACAAGACAAAGGCTGTAGAAGACATTGTGAAAATGAAGAATTTGCTGCACAGAAACACCTAAAATAAAAAAAAAACATTCACTTGAAATTGTCATCTGCTACATCTTTGAATTTTGACCAGTCTGAAATATTGCTTTCTGCGCAAGGCTTAAATGGATACATGTAAGAGTTAGTTTCATCAACATGTTTTGTCAACATCTTTTTAATTGTACCCCCCAAAATTTTGTTGTTTGTGAAAGCTTAAACTTGTAAGCATTATGTGTTGCACAGTAAATCAGTAAATGGGTCTGTCAATATTTTGATTCAAAGCCATTATCTATCAATTGCAGGAAAAATATATGACCTTTCAAGTCTGAAAGTGGCTGCAGGTTCAAACAACTGGGTTGTGAATGATACTACCAATCACATGTTTGAGTTTAATGTGTGCGGACCCCTGACTGGCAGTAAATGTTCCGGGAATTCAGACAAAATTGGTGAGCAGGCTTGTTAACTGTTTACTAGAAATTGATTTGTTTTGACTTCCCTAATAAAAATAGATTTAGAAAGCATTGAGCTAAATGAAGAAAGTGCTTTTAATTTAGACTTCTATAATGTTACTAGTACACAGGTTTATAAAGAATTCAAGAAAATATGAGTGAACTATTATTAGGAAACAGCCAAAGAGTGTAAGTTATGATGATAAATGTCAAGCAATGTCATTTCAATAAAATCATGTAACATACTGAACCAAAACAGAAACTTTTGCCATGTTTGAATGTAGATATGCATTACATTCATTTGAAGCTCTAATGTTATGTTGGATAAACGTATCAGGCTTTAAAATGCGGATAAGCTAACCTGTTTTGCAATCAGAACAAGTTCAAAAAGCTACTACATGTTTTATGTCTAAGTGGTACTATTGAACATCTGGCACATACATTTACCTCTTTTCACAATCAGGTGTGTGTCAATCAGAGATAGATGGACCACAAAGAACTTTCAGTGGCGGTAACAGCATAAATGATGTTTATTTCCAAGACGAAGGCGTGGTCGTCCTGAACTACTCTGGTGGGGACCGATGTCATCACAATCAGTTTGAGCGTAACACAATCATTACATTTGTGTGTAACAACAATAAAGGATTAGGCAAGCCTGTCTACCTGGGGGAGTCAAACAACTGTACATACTTTATCTCATGGCATACAAACTTGGTCTGTGAAAACCAGGTAATTTTGTCTGATCATAATGGGTTTGTTTTCCTTTTCAATCTCAAATGAGGTAAAAATACAAACCTCGATCAAATTAAGAAAATTTAATTTTCAGCTTTTTCTTCCTTTTCCTTTGTCTTTTTAAAATAGATATATTTCTAAAAGCCAATCAAGATTGCGGTTGAGTAATAACGGATTAAAACTTTTTGCTGTATTTATTTTCTTCTTTCTTGGAAAAGTGATAATTCAAACCAGTCTAAATTTTTTAGCTTGTATTTGATAAATTCTGAAATAATATGTATTGAATGAATTATTTCTATTATTGCAGGTGAAATGTTCAGTATTGACTGATGATTTCCACACAATAGATCTATCACCACTAGCCAGCCATCCAGATAATGTTGTACACTCATCCGTGGATGGTGCTGTGTATTTTCTGAGTGTGTGTACGGCCTTGACCCCTAAACAGGGGGTCATGTGTCCCCCAGGGGCTGGGGCTTGTGAGGAGAAACCAGGAAATGCAGGCAATATGAATAATGTAAGTACAGGCACTTTTATGCTGTTTACAGTATGACTTTTCATGGAATGGGGGGGGCTATTCCAGTCACCCAGTGTTGGAAGACCCAAGTCCGTCCGTCCATGGACATAATCTTGTGTCCTCTTCTCCTCCCACAGTTTTTGACCAATTTTTCTGAAATTGTATCAGGATGTTCCCTATCATATGAAGTTGTGCGCCTGCAATTTTCATCATGATTCAGTCAATAGTTTCAGAGTTATGCCACTTTGAAGTTTTTAAGGGGGGTGGGGGGGGGGGTGGACATAATCTTGTGTCCTCTTCTCCTCCCACAGTTTTTTACCAATTTTTCTGAAATTTTATAAGGATGTTTCCTATTATATGAAGTTGTGCACCTGCAATTTTCATCTTGATCCAGCCATTACTTTCAGAGTTATGCCACTTTGAAGTTTTTAATGAGGGGGGGGGGGGGGGGAGTAGTCAAAATTTACAATTTTGTTTCCGTGTTCTAATTTTAGAACTGTTTGACCTAGGATCATGAAACTTTACACAGTTGTTGCCTATGACCAATGGATGTGCCCTATTGTTTTGAGGTCACCAAGGTCAAAGGTCAAGGTCACAGTTGGACTTTGTTTAAAACCCGTTTCCATGCTCTAAGTCAAGAAAATTTTGACCGATAGCACTTTTTCAGTGACAAGGCCCTAGTGGGGGGTATTCGTCCGCTTTGCGACAGTTCTAGTTTAGCATTGTGAATGCTTTTTGAGTGTTTGAATGTTTTTGTGATTGGAATGAATGGACGCTTGAGTGGAATGATTTTGATCGGAATGGAATGGAATTAATGTCAATTTCATGATATTCTCCACTGTTTATAAGGGACTATTTCCCATGGTAGTCAAAAGGGTAATTTAGAAAATAGTTTTTCTCTAATATCTCTTCATTTAATAAAAAAGCATAAAATTGAATTGTTGAAAATGTTACAGGATATTGGACGACCAAAGTCCCCACCAACATATGACCGCATCACAGGAAAGGTTACCATGATCTATACAAATGGTTCAAAATGTGATTATGATCCCACACAGAGTTATACCACCAAAATTGTGTTTAGTTGCTTGCCAGGACCAGTAAGGGTAAGTGGAAATAATCATCAATGATCATATATTATGCGTGAAGGGTCGGTCTTGCTATCTGTCTGTCTGTATGTCCTTCCATTTGCATTTTCTTTTTGTGTGTGCAACTCCTCAGACAGTTTCAATCACAATTTGATCAAACTTGCAACAATGAAACTCCATTATGTCAAATTGTGCTTGTAATTATTGAAATTCCAGTATCTGTTTGTCATCTTGAACTATCTGTCCTTGAATCTGAAAAAATGCATAATATTTTTAACAAGCCCTTCCCTGCAAATGTCTTCTTTAAATACAAGTAACAATGTATTTTAACCAAGATCTTGAAAATGCCCTTATGGCTTTTATGAACAAAATAAACCCAGATTAGTTCTTCATAGCCTGTATCAGCTGTAAAAAAGAGCATAGAACATGATCAGACTTTAATTAGGTAATGTATTTTAAAATAAACATTGATTGCGATAATTCCAATTTAATTTGTGACCTTTTAAATAAGGAGCTGCCAAAGACTATATCACCTAGGAGGGGGTTAATTCAACATGAGAAAGATTAATCTGATTATTATTTTTCCAGCAAAGCCCAATGTTTATTGACAAAGCTGGTTGTCAGTACATATTTGAGTGGCCCACCAGTGTAGTATGTTTGAACAAAGAACCAGAAAAACCAACAGACAAGTGTGGGTTCCAGGACTATGAGAGTGGCCTCTACTTCAACTTCACATTACTGGCTATAAACAAGGGATATTATAAGGTAACCCACAAGTCAAATTTGCCATTCGACCATGTAGACATCTCTAGCTAAGATTGAACAAACCTACGTTTGTATTCATAATTGGTTGATTTAATCATTTCCCAAACAAGACCTGGTTTTGATGTCCCTTATAGAAAAGGCTTGGGAAAATATTGAGACAAAAGAAGAAACTGCTGATAACCAGCAGTTTCTCCTTTTGTCTCAATATTTTCCATGCAGTATTTTACACAAATTCTATCTTTAATAACTTCCATTTTGTTATTTTTTGGCAGTTTGTGAATGGGATCACCCTAAAATTTTGCCGTTTGGAAAGGGTTAACCCTTTCACTGCCCCGGGACGGGTATACCTGTCCTGCGAAAAAAGTGTCAGCATGCCCAGGGACTGGTATACCCGTTTTTCGTCAAATAGTTTTTTTTGCAAAAATATCTGGAAATGAGACTAAAATGGTGGATTAAAAGATTGAAAACAATACTTTGGTATGTTTTATATGGTTTTCATAAAGAATTATATATATTTCACGCTGATATTTAACGATAATACCATTTTTTTCAAATTTTCTAGAAATGGCCTGGCAAATATGGAGCCATTTTGAAATAAATCTCTGGTAGCGAAGGGGTTAATCATATTTTCCCCTAGCTGTTGCTTTGCTGGCTATTTCGATTCAGCAACCAATCCAAAGACACATAACAAACATAGTATAGTACAAACATAGTACTATAGACATAGTTACGTTCATTATCGTTAACGTCATTCCCTCACGTTTAAGTTTGGTGTTGAAACCTTTTTGTAATGGAAAATACAAGATTTAGAGACTCAACCAGTTCTGTCGTCACACATTCAGTTTTATATAGAATTAAACAATGAAAAAAGTTCATTTGAGTATAATTCTGAGAATAAAATTGCTTGTCTGTTTTTGCAATGTGAGAATGAGTTTACTGTGATTTTATTTGTGATCATTTCCTCAGACACAAGACAGTGCAAATAACACCTACTACATAAATCCATGTAAACCTATAGAAAAGAGTGGTTGTGCTAATGGAATGGTGTGCCGTGAACGAGGCACAGATCATGTGGCGTTTGGTTTCCCCAAGTCCTACGGGTTTGAGAGGCAAGATGAGGAAATTATAAAGATGACATATGCTGACGGGGGAATTTGCCCAGGTGAGGTCAAATGTGTTTTTTATGCTCCCCGAAGGGAGAGCATATAGTCGCCGCTTCGTCTGTCCGTCCGTCCGTCATTCCGTCCGTCCGTCCGTCCGAAGCGATTTCTCCATAACCCTTGGGCCAAATCAAATGAAACTTACCATGTGAACTCCCTATGACAAAATGCCGATGTACTTTTCCGTTTTTTTTTCTTTGAGGCCTCGTCATGGGAAAAGGGGACTTAAGGTTAGATACAGTTTTTCTCTAATTTCTCCTAGTCTAATGGTCAGAATTTGATGAAATTTCATATTTGAGTAGCAAGTCAGATGCCCTTGACAATAAACTATTTAAAATTTGCGTATATAAAATATGTCATGGAAAAAGGGGGCTTAACATTTGTTAGCTTTATATTAGCTCTGCATGGCATATACAGTGCCCTCCAAAAGTCCTTGGACAAACTCTTTTTTGGCCTTTTCAGTAAAGTTCGTTGCAAAATTCCAATATTTAGGATAATTTTTGCTTTATTATTATAAAAAACAACAATAACCATGAAAATATTCAAACCCAGTTCTATAATTCTGGAAATTTATTGACAAAAACACATTTTTTGGAAAATGAGCGCTAAATAGCAATTATGCCAATAATTGTCAAGACTTAGTATGGCCTGCTGTGGCTTGTATAAAAGCATGTATACGATGCGGCATGCTTCAAACAAAGTGTTGGCATGTCTCTGGAGTGACTTGGTCCCAACAAATCCTCACATTATGTTTAACGTCTCGAACGTTTTGGTTGCAGGTGTTTCGGAGACTGGTTTTCATTTGTTGCCAATGATTTTCAATCAGATTGAGGTCAGGGGACTGATGTGGACAATTCAAACATTGGAAATGGTTTTCCTGCTTCCACTCATTCACAATTTTCGCTCTATGACGCAATGCTCCATCATCCTGGGATGTAAAGTCATTTCCATATTCTAGTAGATGGGCTGATGGCACTGCACAATCTTGTAAAATCTTGGTGTAATACTGAGCATCCAGCTTTCTTTCAACATAAGCCATACACCCAGTATCCCTGCAACTCATTGTTCCCCAATCCATGACACTACAACCTCCAAACTTCACTGTGGGAGCAGTACAGTCACTACAAAGATCTCTGTCTCACGTACACTCTACCATCACTCTGAAACAGAATGAATTTTGATTCATCACTGACAAGTACAGCAGACCAATCCACTACTGACCAGTCCTGGTGTTCCCTGGCAAAGTCCAAGCACAATTGTCTATGATGAGGGATTAGCAAAGGCCTCTGAACAGCCAAATGGTCATCTAGTCCTGCAGCATGGAGTCTTCTCCATACTGTCAATGTTGATGCAAACACATTCATGTCTCTGCAAGTAGACTGTAGCTGTGGAACGGTCCCCAAGTGAAGGTCTAACCATCAGTCTGTCATCCCACATACTTGAAACTCTTGGTTTGCCAATTCTAGGCCTGCCATCATGGCTTCCAGTCATTGCATACCTCTGCAGTAAATGGTAAATCATCAATCTGTACAAGATAAAGAGCAAACATTTCGAGAAAATGTCACATTTTTACTGTATTTATAACAGTAAGTTATCAATTCATCTAGTAAGCATTGAAATAAAAATGCAATTGCCTACCTAGGATGTCCAATCTGCCTAGAGATGTCTGCAACGGAGATACCCTGCTCTCTCATGAGTTGGCAACAAACTCTTCCCTCTTCGGTCAGCATTTTTTGTAAATTCTTTTTCGCAGGTGATCAGGGACTGTTTTCTGGTCACCAGTTATACGATGTTTCCATTTGATTTCGAAAATTGGTTCAAAAGGTTGCATACAGACATGAAATATCTATGCGTCCGTTATTGTGTAAATAATGGATATTTCATAAAATTGATTTATTTCAATGAATCAAAGTCTGATTTCGAGGAAAAGTACTAAAATTATCTTAGAGGGTGTTTAATTACCTCACTGTATTAGAAAGAGTTGGAAAAATCCAGGCATTTTCTCTAAAACCCACGGAAAAGGGCAAAAATGCATAATGAAATATTTGTCCAAGGACTTTTGGAGGGCACTGTATTTATTGTGACAATGCCTTATTCGGGGAGCATTGTCCGTCTCTGACGGGTCTTGTGTTAAGGTTGTCCACCCCTAATGAGATTCATGTGATGTAGGAATTTTTCATGAGACATCATTAGTGTTTGTTTCTTATCCGAACCTACTCGAGCAATGTTGTAAACATTTTACAATTTCAAATTGAATAATTTTGTAATTGGGCCTTTGCTTAAGTCTTTCCCAAACTTTACCTGGTTTTGATGTTCCCAATGGAGAAGACTTTGGAAATATTGAAGGAAAAGAAAAAAATGCTGATAATCAGCAATTTCTCTTTTTCGCTTCAATATTTTCCATGCTATATTATAATCATTTTCTGCTATTGATATCAATTATTTTGTCATCTGCAACTCTTTCCAAGTTGGTGCAGTCTGAATTGTTGCTGCTTATATATTCACACCATTAGAATCAATGACTTGTAGAAATAATGATTAATCAAATAGAAAGTAAATGAGCCAAGATTTGGAAAAAAAGTCCTTTATAGCGTTTGTGTCAGCTGTGTTTCATGTGTATACGCAGGCTGATCTTGAACCATGTTTGGCTTAAAAGCCAGAAAGGACCTTTTTTCAGGTCTTTGCTCAAATGTATTTCCTTTTATCCACAAGTTTTACAAGATTTCATTTAGAAATATGACTTTTTCTGTTGCAGATGGAGTAACAGCAAGTAGTGAGATTCTGTTCAAATGTAACAGGGATAAAGGTGTCGGGAAGCCCCAATATTTTACGGGCATCGGCTGTCGGGTCCAGTTTATTTGGGAAACTAATTTGGTTTGTCCAGAGGTCAAGCAGCCGTGTACATTTGTGGATAACAGGCATTTGTATGATTTGTCTGTTCTTTCTAAAGATAATGGGGCATGGAATGTTTCTGATACTAAAGGAAACAGGTAAGATATCTTTGCTTTTCTTCAAAAGGCTCATAATTACAGCTTGTTTTAACCCTTTCCCAAACAAGACCTGGTTTTGTCGTCCGTAAGAGAATAGGCTTGGGAAAACATTGAAACAAAAGAAGAACCTGCTGATAACCAACAGTTTCTCCTTTTGTCTCAATATTTTCTATGTCATATTTTGCACAAATTCTATCTTAACTAACTTCCAGTTTGTCATTTGTGGCATTTTTCAAAATAGATCACCCTAAAGTTTTGCTGTTTAGGAAAGGATTAAGCTGTATTTACAAGGTTATAGATGAAAACCAGCAATGTATTGTGTTGATAATAAGAATAAACTTGAGATTCTGAAACTAGTTGTGAAGCTTTTATTTGTCATTTTTGGCAATTTTCAATTGTACACTTTGAAATTTTTGCAATTAAAGAAGGGTCAGGGTTTTTGCTAGTATATTGCGCTAGACTTTAAGGCTGTAACATACATAAAGGGAATACCTCTCACATAACCTTATGAATTTGGATACAATTTTGACAGAAATATTCTGTAACCATGAATGCTTTGAAGTAAATAAGTCACAAAAACTTTCAAATCTAATTTGGACTTTATTTTTCAGTTACTGGCTAAACATTTGTTCAGGTTTGAAGAAATCTGATCTACGACTCCGCTGTGGGAAAGATGCAGCTGCATGTATAAAGAGACAATCTGAATATGTAATTCTGGGATCGGTGAATGCTCAAAAACCTTTATATAGGGATAGTAAGTATGCATGTTTAACCCTTTCCCAAACGACAAAATTTCAGGGTGGTCCTATACAAAAGCCGCTGTAGACAACAAAATTGATGTTAAAAAGGAAGGAATTTGTGTACAATATAGCACAGAAAATATTGAGACAAAGGGAGAAACTGCTGGTCATCAGTAATTTATTCTTTTGTCTCGATGTTTTCCCCAAGCCTTTTCTAATAGACGTCAAAACCAGGTCTTGTTTGGGAAAGGGTTAATGAGACAGAATAATCAGAATATTGTCATTTTTTAACACAAACCTTGTAACTGCAGCTTGTCTGAAGCTGCAGTTACAAAGTTTTTGTTGAAAATCGGCGATGTGTTTTTCTGGACTCTGTGAATGCTCCGACACCTTATAAGGACAGTAAGCAGTAACATTGGATATCAGCTGGGCGCAGAAATGGGCTCTTATCCTTTCACAAATAACAAATACTTGGACTTGGCTACATTCAAAAGATATAGGAGACAACCATTTCAAGTGAATAAAATTTTTTCATCTTACTTGGATGCATGCCACATAAGTTATTTATGTATCTCAATTCTTTTGTGATTAGTACTATAACTTTCAAAGAAATTATGACAATTTCTATTCAAGGTTTATGTTTCTTATTGTCAAATAGAGCATGTGCAACATTAGTTTTCAATCTATTATATTTCTGAATTGTAGGTAAAACTGGTGCCATTGTTTTGGAATATGGTAATGGAGGAAATGTTTGTTCCAATAAAAAACGCAGGAGTGAAAACAACCCAGCCAAAACTCGCATCAATTTTATATGTGGAAATACATATGGCGGACCAGTCTTCAATGAAAGGTAAACAATATTTGCTTAACCCTTTCCCAAACAAGACCTGGTTTTGAAGTCTCTAATTGGAATGGCTTTGGAAAACATTGAGACAAAAGAAGAAACTGCTGATAACCAGCAAGTTCTCCTTTTGTCTCAATTTTTTCTCGCTATATTGTGCACAAATTAAATTTTGTCGTTTGGGACCTTTCCCAAACAGCAAACTTCTATGATGATCCAATTCAAAAACCGCTGCAGACAACAAAGGGGGTGTAGTTTAAGATAGAATTTGTATATAAGATGGCACAGAAAGTATTGAGACAAAAGGAGAAACTGCTGGTTATCAGCAGTTTCTTCCTTTACCTCAATGTTTTCTCAAAGCATTTTTAGCTCGACTTTTCGAAGAAAATGAGAGCTTATACTGTCACCCGGGCGTCGGCGTTGGCGTTGCAACCAAGGTTAAAGTTTTTTCAAACATCAATAACTTCCATACTATCTAAGGGATTCAACCCAAACTTGGAATACTTGTTCACCATCACACCCTCTACCTTACTATCAGGGCCCATGACCCTGGCTCCATTATGTTTGGAGTTATGCCCCCTTTATACAAAGCAACTTAGAAAGTCGATTGCGCTGTCTTCGGACAGCTCTTGTTAATAGAGATGTGAAAACCTGGTTTTGTTTGGGAAAGGGTTAACCCTTTCCATAACAGCAAAACTCTAGGGTCATCTTAGTTGAAATCTGCTACAGACACCAAAGTTGATTCGGATATAAAATGGATTTGTATAAAATAAAGCCCAGAAAATGTTGAGGCAAAGAGAGAAAATGCTGTTTCAGCATTTGCTTTTTTTTCCTCAATATATATCTCGGTCTTTTCTTTTAGTGACATCAAAACTAGGTCTTGTTTGAACCAGGGTTAAAGATGAAATAAATCATGTTTGAAAATAAGATAATACATAGATATGTACATATACAATTATATTAGGCATAGGCTCCTTCAAGCGTCTTGTCATTACAGATTGATTATTTTTAGCGAGTTTGGACATAATGTCCAGGATGCCAATGTCATGGCCCTAGTGTCGCCGGTGTTGTCGTCGGTTACGTAGACTATGTCTTAAATCTAGCTGAAACAATAGATAAGTCTAACTTTAATATTTCGAATCCATCCCTTACATTGTGGGTACTCACTTGAGATGATTCTAATGATTACCTTTATTGTAGTGTTTTATAACCAATTAATATGGTACACATTTTGAATTTTGAAAAGCCATTATTTCCTTTTACCTGTAGATCTGTAGCCCAAACTTTCAAACTTTGTGTCATGCAAAGAGAAGACATTTTAACTCATTACCACAAGATGACTCCTTTGACTCCCATCAAGATAATGGCTTTGGAAAACATTGTGGAAAATGAAGAAATTGCTTGTGAAAAGCAATTTCTTCATTTCCCATAATGTTTTCTACCCAGAAAGACAAATGATTGTAAAATTTTATTCACTTGATTTTGTTGTCTGCAGAATCTTTGAATTTGGATCAGTCTAAATGTTTGCTGTTTTGTAATTGGTTAAAATCCATGTATCATCTTACAGTTTGTCAATATGTTTGTTTCAGTCCTGCAAACCAGAATGAATGCCTCTTTGAATTTACTTGGAAAACAAAAATTGCATGTGAAGTAGAAAGGTTTGTTCATTTTACACATTTTAACAGCCTATTTCATTACTTGATGTTAGAGCAATATATAAAAATGCCAATGTTGCTTTAATAAAAAAGTATCTAACCCATGCCTTTAATACTGTACAATGTCATGTTAAAAGTAAACAACTGACAGTTTCACTGATGAAGTCAAAAGCAAAAAAAAAAGAATGACAGCACTGTTGTTTCAGGCCCTATGCCTTAGGATTCTTTTCTGAGCAAAAAATATCCCACATTGCTCCTGTTCAACCAGGTGTATAAATGGGTACATGTGAGAGTGATCAGTAAAAGTGAAAGTGCTGTGGCTAGCTTTAAATGCTGAGTGTTAACAGCCAACTTAAAACTCAATGGGCGTTGAGTTAAAGTGTAAAGTCTGTGAAATCTGCTTGTAGATATAAGGACTTTAAACCAGCAATTTTAACTTTGACTTTGATTAATAATTTATTATATTTGTATGCCTCCGTATCGAGAGATCGGGGGCATATTGTATTAATCGTGTCCATCTGTCTGCCTCTCTGTCTGTCCATCTGCTTGTCTGTCCGAAAACTTAACATTAGCATTTTCTCCATAAATATTCAACATGCAAAGCTCAAATTGTGTATGTAATTTTCTTTCAAAGATATCTATCTGCTCCATACAATATGACCTTCCTCAAGGTAATTCCTAAACGCTTTTCAACCCTTAACATGAAAAATTTAACATTGCCATTTCAGGGGCATTCATGTTTCACAAACACAACTTGTTGTCTTTTAAAATGTCATTATACTTTCTTATTTCTAGCTCTGATACCTAGTGTATACTTATATTTGCAGAGAAAAGGTAGCAGTGAAGAATGGAACTATTCTAGACCCTCATTCAGGAGGAGTCATTAATATTCAACCTCTACTTAATACAAAGTAAGTCCATAGAATGGAAAACTTCTTATTAACCCATTACCAAACAACAAAATTTTAGCCTAGTCCAAACTCATAGGCGTTGCAGAAGACAATTTCCATTGAACAAAATTTAACAATTTTTGGTCTTTTTTGGTAGAAAATATTGTGGGAAAAGAAGAAATTGTTTGTCACAAGCAATTTCTTCATTTTCCACAATGTTTTCCAAAATGTTTTATTTTGTGGGGCCATCCAAAAGCGTCTATATGTGGGAAAGGGTCAACTGAATAGTTTCCCAAGCAGCAAAAGTTAGGACTGCTGTAATTATGCTCTGCGAAAAAAATTTGAGAGAGCATATAGTCAATACACTGTCAGTCCATCCCTGCTGTCCGTCCGCAGCCAGATCTCAGCAACCCTTTGATCCATAACCAGATGGTGAAATTTTAGACTTTTCCAAATTAACCCATTACCAAACAGCAAAATTTTGGACTGATTCAAATTCAAAGAAGTTGCAGACAACATTTTCAATATGATGAAACTTGGAAATTGTATGACTTTTTGGGTAGAAAACATTGTGGGAAATGAAGAAATTGCTTGTCACAAGCAATTTCTTCATTTTCCACGATGTTTTCCAAAGCCATTTTCTTGTGGAGAGTCAAAAGGATTCACTGTGTGGTAATGGGTTTATAAAAGATGTTGCAGATATCAATTACAATTAATTGAAAATTAACATATTTGGTTTCTCTGGGATGAATATGTGTACGAAAGCCTGTATCTTGAAAGGCAATAAATACCATTATTATGAGGGAATGGATAGATCAAAATGCTCTTTATTTACGAATTATCAGTATGTCACATTATTATGTGATGTAAATGAAGGGAATTAGAATTCAAAATTATTGAAAGATTAATTTCTTTCAACTATGTTTGTTTCCAGATTTACATTCAAAGAAACATTGCAAAGTGGAGATACAAATATATATGAAATACTGTTGAATGGAACATCAAAACAGTGTACAGATGGAGTTGTATGTTTACTACAGGCGGAGAATAAGAGGCGGGTTTTAGGAACTTATAGCAGTAGAAAATTTTATATAGATGGTAGGTCATTAATCTTTTCCAAACAACAAAATTTTAGGGCTCTCCTATTTGAATACTACTCTTTATGACAAAATAAATGCTGATAGATATAGAATTGAAAATGTTGAGACAAAAGAAGAAAATGCTGATGATCAGCATTTTCTTCTTTTGACTCAATGTTTTTCCAAGCCTTTTAATGAGTGACATCAAAACCAGGTCTTGTTTTGAAAATGCTTAAATTAACCCTGTACCAAATTTAAAACACTTTACTTGATCACATTGAAATGTGATGCTGATGTGGAATTGAGCATATTATATAGGGTTAATTCTTTTTTTTTTTTGTCGTTAACATTCTCAGAGGCCAAAAAATGTTTTTTCGTCTGAGCGAAGCTCAAAAGCGATAACCCATTTTGTGGGCCTCTGAGAATGTAAACGACCAAAAAAACGTGAATTGATGATATTATTGCATAAAATATGAAGAATTTGCGAAGAAATGTAATGAAATAAGACGATTAATTAAAAAAAATTGTGAAAATTTTGCCAAATTTACATCAACAGATACTGCATATTCCTGGCATTCGACTTGACATATATCGCATGTGTAAGATATCCATTACACTGGCCGTTAAATTTTCATTGTGTAGCTATTTAAACAAGTTTTATCGCATTTTTACTGACATAATCTTCAATTATGTTGGCGATTTTGTAACAATTTGACTTAGTTTTTTTTAAACATACTCTGGATATCTTAACGTTCATTTCAGTGCGAGAAATAATTAAAGATCGGAACTTCAGAGGTAGATCTCTGGTTCGTTTCGGACATTCGTACATTTTGATAAAAACAAAGTTGAAAAGGAAAAATTGCAGTAACTTAAACAAGGAACTCATAGGCTTACCTTGGACCTAGACCACTCCCTTACAATAAGATAAACAACCACTAAACTCTAATCTCTATCCTATCCCGTCAACGAAATCCACTTTTAAAAAGTTTAAAATCCGTCAGAGCTCTGCCCTTCTGTTTACTTTTTGATTCCAAGAAAACTATGTCACTAGGCTATATTACTTCATCAGATATGATTGCACTGGGAGATAACTATATTACTATTTATGAGGATGTAAAGGGGCTCTTCCAAGATTTTACATTGCGGTAAAGGGAAATTACAAAATTTCGGCTTTATTTTCAATTTTCTGAATCACTCACAACAAATCAAGGATATTTGAGTGCAAAACCAGTCCGATATCGCACGAGAATTTACAGAATAACAACCGAATTTTCACGATATCGGACCAATTTCTTCCCGTTTTCCAATGCCGATAACGGCCTGAAAACACACATTTTAGGCAATTATGTATGTTATACTATGAAAAGCATTGGGAAAACAGACAAAAATGATGATGATATTACAACAATAATATTTCCACAATATCACAACAGAGACACACAATGTAATCTTTCCGTGAAATTTAACAAATAAATTGATTGGTCTATGACTTTATATTGCCAGCTGAGATTGATTTATTTGCTAATTAGGCCAGTCACTTTAGCATTTAGGGCACCACTAATTATGCCCCCTTTCGAAGAAAATGGGGGTATATTGTTTTGCAAGTGTCGGTCGGTCGGTCGGTCGGTCGGTCGGTCGGTCGGTCGGAAGGTCGGTCGGTCGGTCGGTCGGTCGGTCGGTCGGTCGGTCGGTCGGTCGGTCGGTCTGTCCGTAGACCAAACCTTGTCCGGAGCATAACTCAAAAAGTATTCAAGGTAGAGTCATGAAACTTCATAGGTGGATAGATCTCATTATGGAGAGGTGCAGTGCACAAGAACCGTAACTCTGCCGATCATTTTTTTTGAGTTATTGCCCTTTGTTGATTTTATAACTTGATTCTTGTCCGGAGCATAACTCAAAAAGTATGTAAGGTACAATCATGAAACTTTACAGGTGGATAGATCTCATTATGGAGAGGTGCAGTGCACAAGAACCGTAACTCTGCTGATCAAATTTTTTGAGTTATTGCCCTTTGTTGATTTTATAACTTGATTCTTGTCCGGAGCATAACTCAAAAACTATGTTAGGTAGAATAATGAAACTTTACAGGTGGATAGATCTCATTATGGAGAGGTGCAGTGCACAAGAACCGTAACTCTGCTGATCATATCTTTTGGGTTATTGCCCTTTGTTGATTTTCAAACTTGATTATTGTCCGGTGCATAACTCAAAAAGTATGTAAGGTAGAATTATGAAACTTTACAGGTGGATAGATCTCATTATGGAGAGGTGCAGTGCACAAGAACCGTAACTCTGCTGATCAACTTTTGTGAGTTATTGCCCTTTGTTGATTTTATAACTTGATTCTTGTCCGGAGCACAACTCAAAAAATATGTAAGGTAGAATCATGAAACTTTACAGGTGAATAGATTTCATTATGGAGAGGTGCAGTGCACAAGAACCGTAACTCTGCCAATCAAATTCTTGGAGTTATTGCCCTTTGTTGATTTTTACACTTAATTCTTAACCTTGCCTATATCTCGTGTCCTTTTACACATACAGCCTTGATATCTCACACATAGATACCTCCTATCAACATCGTTCACATTTAACCATGACCTTGGACCTTGTGACCTTGACCTTGGAGTTTGACCTACTTTAAAAAAAATTAAACCCGGCATATATCTCATGACCTTTTACAAATACAGCCTTGATATTTCACACATGGACACATCTTACCAAGACCTTTCACAATTGACCATGACCTTGGACTTTGTGACCTTGACCTTGGAGTTTGACCTACTTTTAAAAAAAACTTTAACCTGGCCGATATATCATGTCCATTTACACATACAGCCTTGATATTTGACAAATGGAAACCTCCGACTTAGACCTATCACATACGACTATGACCTTGGACCATGTGGCCTTGACCTTGGAGTTTGACCTACTTTTAAAAAAAATAAACTGGGCCTATATCTTATGTGCTATTACACATACAGCCTTGGTATTTCACACATGGACACATCTTACCAAGACGTTTCACATTTGACCATGACCTTGGACCTTGTGACCTTGACCTTGGACTTTGACCTACTTTAAAAAGAACTTTAACCTACCTGATATATCATGTCCTTTTACACATACAGCCTTGATATTTGACACATGGACACCTACGACCAAGACCTTTCACATTTGACCATGACCTTGGACCTTGTGACCTTGACCTTGGTGTTTGACCTACTTTTATAATACATTAACCTGGCCTATATTTCATGTCATTTTACATATACAGCCTTGATATTTCACACATGGTCACTTCCAACCAAGATATTTCACTTTGACCATGACCTTGGACCTTGACCTTGGAGTTTGACCTACTTTTAGAAATATCTAACCTAGCCTTTATCTTATGTCCTATTACACATACAGCCTTGATATTTCACACATAGACACCTCCTACCAAGACCTTTCACATTTGACCATGACCTTGAATATTGCAACCTTTACCTTGGAGTTTGACCTACTTTTAAAAAGACTGAAACCAAGCATATATATCATGTCCTTTTACACCTACAGCCTTGATATTTCACACATGGACACCTCCAACCAAGACCTTTCACATTTGACCATGACCTTGACCTTGGCATTTGGCCTACTTTTAAAAACTTTAACTGGCCTATGTTTCATTTTACTTTTACATATACAGCTTTAATATTTCACACATAGACACCTCCTACCAAGACCTTTCATATTTGACCATGACCTTGGACCTTGTTAACTTGACCTTGGACTTTGACCTACATCAAATGTAGGCCCTTGAGGGGGCATATATGTTTTACAAACATCTCTTGTTCTAACAGAAATAATTTTGCAACTGAACGAAAGTATTTTATATCATGATCAACATATCAAAAGTCCTCAGAGCAAATCTGGGGGGAAATGGTGTTAAAACACGCTAAAAGATGCCCTGATATGATCGTAATACACTGGTCCATCCTAACCACCATACATTTTCTCGAGTATCACGTGCTTCTCTTACGCTGTACTTGTCACATATTATTTTTAATTTGGTTGAATTTTATATTAAAACTGAAAAATGTATTCGTTGTATAAAAATATAAAAGGATAAATATAACGAATAAGTAAAAATGATTTAGCTTTAAATAGAATTATCTGTGATCGATTTTTAAAAGTACGGAAGCTCAATGTGACTATAATATTATTACATCCGTCAGATATAGATCATTAAAATCGGAATTACACAATTTGCGAGAAAATCATCCTTTACTCGCCCTCAACCACTTGGATTGAAGTCCACACATGCTTTTTGTTATTATACGCCCGAAGGGTCGTATTATGTTATGGCCCGGTCGTCTTTCTGTCCGTCTAACCCTCCGTCCGTCCGTTATCAATTTCTTGTGTGCGCAACTTCTCCTACAGTTTTGATCAGAATTTGATCAAACTTGCCATAATGAATCTCTATGGTATCTAGTTGTGCACACCGCTAACGGAATTCAGATAACTCTGTTCGTTCTTGAATTATCTTCCTTTGAATAAAAAATGCCCATAAAAATGCACATTTTATTGTGTGCGCAACTCCTCCTACAGTTTTGTTGAGAATTTTATCAAACTAGCCACAATGAATTTCTATGGTGTCTAGTTGTACACAATGCTCATTGAATTTAAATAACTGTTTTCGTTTCTGAATTATCTTCCCTTGAATGTAAGAAAAAATGCCCATTTTATCAAAAATGCCCATTTTCTCGTGTGCGCAACTCCTACAGTTTCGACCCGAATTCAATCAAACTAGCCCCAATAAATCTCCATGGTGTCAAGTTGTACACACCGCTCACGGAACTTAGATAACTGTTTTTGTTTCTGAATAATCTGCCCTTGAATTTAAGGAAACTAGAGACAACGAATCTCTATGGTGTCTGTAAAAAAGGGCGGGGAAAATATTGCATTTGCAATTTCATAACGCGGAGATAAGCGAATTTCACTTCAATAGAGAGCATTTATCAACTTTTAGTCCACGAACTATTATACGTTCTTGCGACAACCAAAGAATTGGCTATTTTTTCCCTGTTTGTTTGGCGTAGATCGCGAAAAGAAGGTGCATTAATGACGTCATCAATAATGGACGAAATAACGGCAAATGCATTTAGAATGCGACTAATGAATTGTTGCTACAACATAACAACAAGCTGGGCAACTAAGCGGCGTATCGCGATTTCAAAGAAAACGGACTAAATCCGCGAAGATGGGCATCCGGTTTCTAAATAATATTCACAATTAGAGACATGCATGACTGCTTGGTGATCCCATGTCTTCAAACTTCTTCTTGAAGCTGTACATCTGCTTCTTACTGATTAGCTATGTACGTTTATGTAGGCTACATTCTTCATTTGAGTAATTACATAATTTTCTGACATTTACCCTTGATAAAGCCAATTTTGAAAATAATAAACGATTAGAAGACGTCAACAATGACGTAGTAATGACGTGTTCCAGCATATTATTAAGTATGTTGCACAAAATTGCATTATCATATCTACAAATGGATTTTTAAATTCTGTATGAATGAAATACCACAGGCCTACATGTTCTTATTTCATTTGAAAGCTTAGCACGCCTTATGAAATACCCTTATAACAAAGCAGTTCTAGTATTTGTGTAATGTAGATCGTTAAACATTCATATAGATCTACTATTTTTTCACACACAATCTTGAATTGTACTAAATAGAAAACGCATAACTTCATTTCTTTAATGACCAAAATTCATTGTATAGTGATTTGTTTTATGGGCCGGTGACCTTATCTAAGACAATGTCATGATTGGTTGATTGTATAACAAGAAAACAAAATTCAATCAGCAATGAATTTGACGTCTCTAAAGAGAACTGACTCTTAAAAAATGAAGAAAGTGCTGATAATCAGATTTTTCTCCTTTTGCATCAATACGTTTTTATCTTGTTATTTTTCTATAATGTATACAAATCCATTTTTTTTCAAAGAATTTTTGTCGTCTACATTAGCTTTCGAACTGGAAGTCTAATATTTAGGTACAGCGAAGGGTTTAAAAGTATTTGGATAAGTTAACCTTAAAGGCTAACCTTAAAAAAATTACGATTTCGCCCTTCATCCTTATAAATCGCTCGGAAATGGTTTAACTAACCTTACAATCAGGAAAATAATGTTAAGGAAAGCATTATCACATTGCAAATAACAGTCTAATTATCGATTTTTTTAAATACACTTAATTTGCCGCATCAATTACTTCCCTTGGATTCTGTATCCTTGGATACGAAATAGTCGATATTGTCTACATTGACAATCGCGTCATTTATAGATAATCGAGTGATCGGATATAAATGTGTATGCTTATAAGTTAGAATATCGCATCAAAATCGTGTTGTGTGTAACTTACGTTTGCAATATTAACTTAGTAACCCATAAAACATTATACATGTAGTATATAGTTGCTTTTCCGAGGAAATCAAATTGAAAACGAAAGTAGATTCTGAGATTGAACCAGGACCGTACAACTTTTACTTAATTCGTACCGTCAGGTCATTCAAAGATCATGCAAATTTTGATGACAAAAAAAAAATGATTATACAAACGCAGTGCTAAAACATAATTATCAAAATTGCGTGTTTATGAGTGCTGCTCCTAAAATGCGATATTCTCTGTCGTTCGAAACAGGCATTGTTTCAATTCACAGGGTTTCATCTAATCCATAACCAAGGCATAGGTTAAGAAGTTAGAATGGTCTAAATTCAAAGATGTTGCAGACGAAAATTGCAAGTGAATGGAATTACCTTTTTGTCTCTTTGGGTAGAAAACATTGCATGGAAGGAAGAAATTGTCTGTCTAAAGCAATTCGTTGACAGTGTAAATGCAAAACCTCGTATGTCGATTTTTGCGATTTTCAAAGTGCAAACTTGTGTGCCCAGTTAAGACAATTCTTGCATGTTTTGAGATATTTTAATGATCAGTATTAATGAAACATTATTTATGAACAAAATATGTCCAAATTTCAAGTAAAACATTTCACTTTGGGAAAAGTTATTACACCTTTTCCCCTCCCCTTTAAAATTTTCCAAAATCGAGATACGAGGTTTTGCATTTACAACGACGACTTCCTTCTTTTACCTTGATGTTTGCCAAAGCCATGATCTCGTGAGTGATAAAAAATAAAGTGGAAGAGAAATACAATCTATGTGTGTTGGTTTTCCCATAAATTTTTGCATTTAGCAAAACCTGGTATTGACGCTCAAAACAGAAAAGGCTTGGTATAAACATTGAGACAAAAGATGAAAATGCTGAAAATCGACGTGATCAGCTTTTGTCTCAATACCGGTATTTTCCGCGACATATAGAGAATCCCTCATTTATCAGCACCCCTTTGTTATCTGCAGCGGCTGTTAAAATTGAACTCTAAATTTATGCTATTTGGGAAAGAGTTGAGAGCGCATAAAGATCGGTATGGGCATTTATCGAACAGTTTTGATAAAATGAAATATTGTATCAATATGAGTTGAAGGCGATTAAATTAAGATTGTTTGGGCATTTTTTTAATTATCATGAGATATCAAAGTATTGCTAAAAGGAGAAAATGTTGATCTCAGCATTTAATCATTTTCTCTCATTTTTTTATTTATTTGTTTCCTTGTGTCATCGAAAATAAAAGGATCATTTTTGAAAAATGATTAAAATCAAAAATAGCAATAACAGTTTTTCTTTACATACATTAATTGGAAATAAACACTTTATTACATAATGAGCTGATTAATTACACAAACGGGTGTAAGATACTGGTCAATAAACACGCGGGTGTCAAGGATTCATAAAACACATGTATATTCGCTCCCTTTACTCAGTACAGCAATCATTGGAATCAGTTTTCAAAATTCTATTGCCTTTTTCTAAAACATATGATCTGGTGAAAACCAGGAATAAAACGATCATAGTTTTCCCTTTTTAATTCAAGAATCCGGATCTCCTCGCTATATTGCAAATAAATTCTCTCTTTATCATTATCAAATTGATCTTCTGTAGCTTCGGAATTGGAAACCTCTAAACATTGTAGTTTTGGGAAGGATTAACCCACATCCAAACGACAAAAAACTTTGGTCTCGTCTGCAATCAAAGGTGTTGCAAACGGCAACTTCAAGAGATTTATTGTTATTATTATTTCATTTTGTGTGTGGTGGAGGTAGAAAACATCGTGGGAAATGCAAGACAAGCAATTTCTTCATTTCCCACGATGTTTTCCACAACCTTTTTTGATGGGGGGGGGGGGGGGGGTCATTGTGAGGGAATGGGTTAAAGCAATATTGTTGAAAGAATGAAATCCTGATTAATTGTCAATTCAAATGAAAACGTCACCGAAAATCAAGTACTTCTTTTTAAGAAGTCTTCAAATTCTTTTTTAAGACCGTTTGACTAATCTGTTTTTCGCACTTCTAGTAACGAACAATGGAATTGATTTCCTTGATTATGCAATAAAAATTTGATAATGTCTAATTGACTGATGTAAAGTTGGTCAATGTCATACGATCAACTGGATTTTCGACGACATTGTGTCATCTTATTAACCCATCACTGGACGGCGAACTTCGGAAGGTTGAAAGAATTCAAAACATTGTCCGTCCCACAATGATACGTGTTTGAATTTGACGATCGAGTGATCGGATATCATGGTTTTTGCTCATTAGCGAGGAAATTGTAACAACATGGTGATGTGATGGTGAGCATGTTTAATTTTCCGTTTGTTTTTTTCCTTCAATATTTTCTGTGCTATGTTGCGCAAAAACTCCATTCGTTCCTTCATTTTTCCAAACAAATATATTATATGATTTAAATCATTTCGTGTTTATCCACCGTTTACTCTAGTATGATCACTTCATTACGAGATAGTAGTTGAAAACGGCGTAAACTCCCAATAAACAAAACTTATATCGCTGAAATTCAGTGTCATATTCTACATCGAAAATTACGTCACTAGTCACGTGACCGATCAAGTGCCCCGGTCGTAAGAATATCATATATGACCAAAGGGAAGTAATATCTACAAGGGAGATAATTTTTCGCACAAATTTTAATACGGAAAATTAAAATCTTGAATAATTTATTTTTTCATTCATAATTTGAAAAATGTTTTAACTAAAATTATTCATTGAATGATGTTGCTTTGTAAAAAAGAAGAATCAGACGCCTATAATATTACCCTTTAATACATGAGTGGGTGGGGAAATTCCACTCGCAAATTCACTTTCCATGTAAAATTCAAACAAAGAAAAATAGCAAAATCGATGTTTTTTTTACTTTATAAACATCTTTTATTAAATTATCCATAAAATATTCCATCCACAATAGCATGCTTGGTTTCAAAAGACTGTTTTCTATGCCTACACCCCAAAACATACTTTTGGCTTGCTTTGAAGGGGTCCCCTAGTAAGATCGATTTTTTTCATATTTCCCCCCGAGTAACATTTGAGGACTTTTTTTCTAGAATGGATAAATGGTTATAGATTATAAAAATGTTGGTTTTGTTTCTGTTAGAATTAGTGGTGGGTTGGGCCTATTTTTCGGCTAAAGTGACTGGCCTAAATATGAAAATTTCCTTTATTACAGATGATGCTTTAGAAGCAGTATATACAAGCAGTGACAAATGCTCAAGTTTATCCAACACTAATGTGACGAGTATTATACAATTCCACTGTAATTCTAATGTTAAAGGAACTGTAAGTATTATAATAGCTACAATATAGTTTTGCTTTGTTTAAGATTAGTAATGTTAGAAGTTTTCAAACCACGGATCTAGCAATCTGAAGTTTGATACATTAACCCATTACCAGACAGCAAAATTTCACACTGGTCCAAATTCGAAGGAGTTGCAAACGACAAAATCAAGTATATGGAATTTTACATTTCTGGTGGTTTTTGTGTAGAAAACCTTAAGGTTTACGAACTGAGAATGAAAACACCACTTTCTAGCCATACGAATTGCATCAAATTACACACACTTGTAAATACACTTCACAAATGTTGATTCACCAGGCCGGATTTCAAGATTATGCTTCAAGAAGAAAATAATTTACAAATATTATTTTACTCTATTTTCATATGCAAGGGAGGTAATTTTGATCTTTACTGTCAAATATTTCCATAAGTATGCATTAATTCAAAATTTTAAACCATACAAAATGCTTATATTTGTATTTGGAATTGAAATGTAACACAGATTAGGAATTCCTGGCACTTTTCAAATTTCGCCTCTGGCTCTGCATTTCATTCTCAGTTCGTAAACCTTAAGGACAGATCCTCCATTTATTTCCTACGGTAAGATTTTTTAAATTTTTTCTGTACTGATATCTAAATATATGAGAAGTAAAAAAATGACCTAAAAACTATAGGTCACCAAGCGAATTAAAAAGTTATTGGATTTCAAGGGAGACTACTCTTGTCTAAAATTGCAAAAATGAGGTGTCACTTAAATACCCACAAAAAAGGTGTTCGAAATGACTATGATTACATAAATAAGTCTTTATTGTGTTCAATATGGTTTATTCTGTCTAAACAAGTATCAATTTGGGAAAATTTAGCGATGATTTTGAAATTTTTAGTAAAACATTCTTTCAAAAGTAGCTGAAATTGCTCTTTTTTCACAACGTTTCTGATAATAAAAAATATTCCAGCGGTAAGAATTTTTTCTTTTTTGGTATAGACATAGTGCTTGGTCTTACCTACAAAAACAAAAAAAGAAAAATATATCAAACCAAGCGTTTTTCTTAGTTATAAGTAAATTTTGGTTTACTTTTTGCAGCTTTGTCCGAAATTGTTTCACTATTTTTATCCATTTCCTTCCTTATTACCAGCTTTAGATAATAAAATATGTCATCTGTTGTGTCCATCCGAAGCAGACTAGCTCATAAAGACACCACTTTGCTTTTGTTGCTCCGTTTCCTATCGCTAACGCCACATGTTGACATGTTGAACGTGTAACAGAAAGCGAAATGTACCATCCGAGTACTATTACACTTTAATTTGCCAGACAGAGAAAATTGAAATAACAGGAAAGGATCTTGTCATTTATCAACCAAACATTAACTAAATGTAAAAATTACATTTGCTGAAAAGGCCAATTACTGAAACAGCTTAATTTCGTTATTTAGTATATGCGCAGTAAGTTGCGCAGTAACAACTGGAGGATCTGTCCTTAAGGTAAATGAAGAAATTGCTTTCAGACTAATTTTGTCCCCTATTTTTCAGGGTAGTCCTGTTTTGATATCCAGATCCAAGGATTGTGTTTATATTTTCTCATGGGATACTCCCATGGCTTGTTTGAATGCTAAAGTGTGAGTAGTATATAATTATTCTGTCTTATCAAACCTTTTCCAAACAGTGAAATTTTAGAAAATTCCAATTCAGAAGTTACTTTAGACTACAGACATGTATGTTGATAACTAAATTATTTCTGCTGTTTGGATTAATATCATTCATTTGCTGGTCAAAGCAAATGTTCAGAGTCTTTTCACCATAATTCTAAGCTTGAATATTTTGGTTTAAACCCATGTTGTTTTGATAAGAGTTTGTGTCAATGCATAACCCTTTATCATTATCAAAATTTGACATATTCCTCTTATTTAACTTTCGCCGCGGCCTTAGCGCAGTTGGTAGCGCATCTGCCTTTCATTCGAGAGGTCCCAGGTTCGATACCCGGCCGCGGCTAATACCCTTTCTGACAAAATTGTCACCCACCAATGGGTTTGAAATCGTTAACCTAAGTGGGCAAGCAGCTGGAGGCTCGGTAAGGTTGTTGTGGTAGTACTGGTTTGAGAAACAACAGGAATCCATGGGTAGGTGCTCCAGTCGCCGCGATATGACCCTGGCAGTTGAAAACGGCGTAAAACCCCAATAAACTCAAACTTATTTAACTTTCCTCATCAAATAATTCCTGGTTTCAATTTTCCAAATTTTTCAAATTTAAGTACCTTTGGAAGGAAAAATTCTGATTAAATATGAGAGTGACTGAAATTGGAACATTAAAAATTTATATATGAACTTTTTAAAAACATTTTTGTTTGATTGAAATAATAATCCATCTCATCAAAAAATTGCTTCATTGTATAAACAACTGCATTGTTTACATTTCAGCATTCAACCAACTGTGATAATAGAGAATGGAGATGGGGCCAATTCTAACTCTAACTCTGCCCCTTCATCATCTCAAGGCGGGGCTAAATCTCATACAGCAGCTACTGTGATTGGTGTATTCACTGTTGCCATAGCAGTGTGTATACTGGTGGTAGTCTTCCATAAACAAGAAAGGAGGTACGTTATAACCTTATAGCCCTTTTATAACCCCTCCCAAATTTTGATGCTTTTTGACACCCTGCAAGAAAATGCTTTAGAAAGCATTGTGGGAGATGACGAAATTGCTTGTGACAAGCAATTTATTCATTTTCCACAATGTTTTCAACTCTAAAAGACAAAACATGTAAAATTCTATTCACTTGAAATTGTCTTCTGCAACATCTCATAATTTGGATAAGTTTAAAAAAATTTGTTTGGTATTGGGATAACCCTTTTCCAAAAAGCAAAATTATAGGGTGATCCATATTAAAAGTTGCTGCTGATGACAAAAAAAAATTATGTTGATTAACATGGAATTTGTTTCCAATTTCGTACTAAAACACTGAGACAAAAGGAGAAGATACTGTTTATTAGTTATTTGTTCTTTTGTCTCATGTTTTCCCAAGCATTTCCCATCATGGAGGTCAAAATCGAGTTTTGTTCGAGAAAGAGTTAAACTGCAGCAAAATTTTTGAACTGTTCCAATATGAAATTAGCTGCATACAAAAATTGAATTGTAATAAAGAAAGGAATTGTGTAAAATATTGCACAGACAATATTGTGGTGAAAATGAGAAGATGTTGGTTGCCAGCATCAAATTTAGTCTCAAAGTTTATTCTATCTATTTTATCTATTCTATTCCGAATGAAGTAAATTTTGGATTGGAGCAAATTTAAGTTGTTACAAATAGATATTATTGCAGATAAAAATGGGTATTAATAAAGGCAGCATGTGTGCTTAACCCTTTCCCAAACGGTAAAGTTTTTATGGTGATACGCTTCAAAAACTGCCACAAATGACAAAATGAAGTTATTAAAGATTGAAATCGTATAAAATATGGCATAGATAATATTGACACAAAAGGAGAAACTGCTGGTCATTAATAGTTTCTTCTTTTGTTTCAATGTTTTCCAAAGCTTTTTCTATTAAGGACATCAAGACCAGGGCCGCATTTTACTAACGAACTTACGAACATTTTTGAAACAACAACACATTTGATTGGCCGAATAATTACTGTTATGATTTCTCTTTTAATCAGATGTGTTGTTACAAGGTTTTTGCAAAAATCTATGTTAGTAAAACGCGGCCCAGGTCTTGTTTGGGAAAGGGTTAAAAAAGGCAGCATGTGTGCTTAATATAGGACAGAGAACATTGAGGCAAGAGTAGAAATTGCTGATTACCAGCAAATTTTTTTCTTGCCTTAATGTTCCCCCAAGCCTTTTCTACCAAGGATGTCAAAGTGTGGTCTTTTGATTTTGAAATTGTTAATTTTTATATTTTTCAGGGCTGCATGTTTTGGTGGAGTAAAGAGGATATTCGTTCGTGAAAGATCAGAGTATTCACAGGTGCGTAAAATTAGAATTTCTCCTTTCTCATTAAACATGACAAGGAATCATGTGACTTAGCACATCAAAGCTGTTCAACGAAAACCTCATAACTGCAGCTTTAAACAAGCTGCAGTCACGAGGTTTTGGTTTAAAAGCTATGATGATGAATAATTTTCAATAATTCTGTTAGTATGTGACTGCTTTAACCCTTTCCCAAACAACAAAATTTCAGGGTGCTCCAATTTGAAGGCTGCTGCAGATGACAATTCAAAGGTTGAAAACCATTGGATTTGTATAAAATATTGCAAAGAAAATATTGAGACAAAAGGAGAAACTGCTGATTATCAGCAGTTTCTTCTTTTGTCTCAATGTTTTCCCAAGTATTTTCTATTAGGGACGTCAAAACCAGGTCTTGTTTGGGAAAGGGTTAAGAAAGCAGTGAAGGAGTAACACTGGATGTAGTGCATTTGAAGGATGTTGCAGACGACAGTTTCAGTTGAATGTAATTTAACCCATTACCACACAAAGACTCCTTTTGACTCCCCACAAGATAATGGCATTGGAAAACTTTGTGGGAAATGAAGAAATTGCTTGTGACAAGCAATTTCTTCATTTTCCACAATGTTTTCTTACCCAAAATGGAAAAATCTTTAAAATTACATCAACTTGGAATTGTTGTCTGTAACACCTTTTAAATTGGATCACCCTAAAATTTTGTCGTTTGGTAAAGGGTTAAAATTGTTTGGTTTTTCTGGGTAGTTGTTTGGTTTTTCTGGGTAGAAAACATTGTGGAAAATGAAGAAATTGTCACAAGAAATTTCTTCATTTCCTACAACATTCTCAAAATCCTTTTACTTGTTTTTCGTGAAAAAGGGGCAAATATGTGGGTATTGGTTAGTTAAGCAACCAATCAAATATCATGTAACAAAGGCTTTAACCCTTTCCCAAACGTCAAAAAATGATGGTGGTCAAATTCAAAAACTACCCCAAATGACAAAATAGATGTTATCAAAGATATAATTTGTGTAAAATATGGCATTGAAAATATTGAGACAAAAGGAGAAACTGCTGGTTATCAGCAGTTTCTTCTTTTGTTTCAGTCTTTCCCAAGCCTTTTTAGCTCACCTGAGCACAAAGTGCTCGAGGTGAGGTATTGTGATCGGTCTGTTGTCCGGCGTCTGTATGTCTAACTGTCTATCTGTCCATCCGTCAACTTTTCACAAAAAAATCTTCTCTTCCTAAAGTACTGGGCAGAATTCAATCATATTTCACACATATGATCTATGGGTCATGCTTTTTCAAAATACTTCAAAGAATTTGAATCGGGGCCATAATGGGGTCAAAAAGTAGGTCACTAGGTCAAATCTTCTTTCTGCTCTAGGGGCCATATTTGTTGCTCAATTGTTGTGAAAATTGATCAGAATATTTGTCTCGATGATATTTAGGTCATGATAAAAAATAGGTCAAGCCAGGTCAAAAACTAGGTCACTAGGTCAAATATTTTAAAATCCATCTTTTTACACTGGAAGTGCCAATTTTGGTCCAGACTTTGTAGAAATTGTCATGAATGTTTATTTTGATGATATCTAGGCTATGTTAAGAAGTGGGTCATTCCAGGTCATTAACTAGGTCATGAGGTCAAATCTTGTGAAATCCTTCCTTTTGCTCTGGAAGTGGCAATTTTGGTCCAAACTTTGTCAAAATTGTTCTAAATGTTTATCTTTATGATATCTGTGTCATGATCAAAGGAGGGTCATGCAAGGTCAAAAATGTCACAAGGTCAAATATTACAGATCATTCCTTTTGCTCTAGAGATGCCAATTTTGCCCCAAAACTTTTTCAAATCTATCCTAAATCCTTATCTTGATATCTAGGTTATGTACAAAGTGTGGGTCATGTAAGGTCAAAAACTAGGTCATTGGGTCAAATCTTGTATTTGCTTTAAGAATGGAAATATATGAGCCAATATTTATTTTCGTGGAAATCTGACAAAAAAAGTTCAATTTTTATTTCCAATTTATTCTGTGAATTTCTGGTTCAGGATGAAAGTACTACATTTAAAGTAATGAATAACGTTAACAGGAACATTCCGATGCACATGGAAATACTCGAGATCGTCTTTCATAAATCTATGGTCTTAATAAAATGTCCTCGCTGTAACAACCAGATTTTCTTTCAGAAATTCGATTTGCAAGTTTTAAGATTATTTCAAAGTATGTTTTTGAGAATAAGAATCCAGCCTGAAGGAATTATGTTCAAGACGATTTCCAAAAATGATTCGTTTGGCTTTTTTTCAATGTAGTATTGTATTTTTATAATTAAATAGAGAATTTTGTCTGTGTCAAATGTAATAAAGCTTCTATCTAAGACAAAATGTATAAGCATGTACTTTAGACTCTAGAAAACAATATTCTCTTTGTATTTCAGGCACTATAAAATTAGCGTAACACTTTTTTGTGAAATAATTTGCCGAAAAGGCATCGTTACATCGAGGACATATTAGTTATTGCAAGGACAATATTCGCTATTTTATGAAATAAACAGAAAGAAATTAATTTCACTATTGTATTCAAGCTTCAAATAATTAGGTTAAAAAACATACCAATTTTACCAACAAAACACATAGTTTTTATTGAACCATGCTGTAGTTTGTAATAAAAAAAAGTCTTTGTTATTGGAATGACATTTACCATTACTGTGAGGACTTATATTTAAATATTTTTTCCATTTCTTACATTGTATTGACCTATATATGGTCTTTAAATATTAAAATCAATGCAATTGTAAAAAAAATATATACATTTAAATGTAAAAGTCACTTTGTTAAACCCTTTCAAAAACGTTAAATTTTATGCTATGTTACAACTGCTGATCAAGTCAAATCGATCGCACTGACAGCTCAAATTCGCCCATTATTCCCGACTTAAAGACTTTTCTCGATCTCTACTCGATCAACCCGACTTCTACCTTCTATTTGATCGAATGAACAGATAAAGCACAGATCGAGTTGATCGAGATGTGGTTGGGAGCCACATGAGTAAAAGGCCATGTGATCGATATAAAGATGTTAATCCGATCACACTCGATCTCCAGTTTTGATTGATTCCTGATCTGGTCGATCGCCTTTCCGATCAATACACGATCGCTTTTCAATCAACTTTCTACCTAATCTTACACAAATATTTTTTTTATATATAAACAAATAGAGAAAGATGACAAAGTGGTGCGGATAAAGCTCGATTACCACGACCATTCCCGATTACAAATGGCGATCGAGTTCGATCTATACTCGATCGCTTGATTCGGCTTGGTCCAGTTGATTTGATCGGCAGTGGATACCTAGCATAAAAATTATACAACTTGAAAGCTGTTGAAGACTACAAAAATGAAGTTTATGAAAACTTGTGTGTACAATATAGATGATTGGATATCAAGGGATATCAAGGGAAACGGAGTCAGAGCTGGTAATCAGCATAAATTTTACTTCTCTTACTTAAGTGTTCGTAAATTAGGAAGTAAAAACCTTCTTCTTTGTAAAAAAAAATGAGAAGACCCGAAGAAAGTTAAGCAATTACAAATATGACGAAAAACAGAGATAAAATATGGAATGTCTTCAACCTTCTCGTCAAACCATAAAATATCACATTGGGAAAATAATAACATAATGAAAATTCAAGTAAAAAATATTCAAGATATAGTAAATCGTTTAGGAGCGAAAAATCTCGACCATAGTCTGACTTACAGTCTTGGCATACTGATTGGGTTCGATCCTTTTAGCAATATACGCAGATGATTTGTTGTTGTTGTTGTTATTTCTTTTTTGGAAGATAGCTCACATAATAATTTAGATACACGGTTGTAAGACGTTGAGTGTCCTAAAACTGATTGTCAAAAAAAAAAAAAAAAAAAAAAGAAATAAAGTAATTTGAAAATGTTTTCTTCTAAACTTCTTGTTTACCAAGATAAGATAATATTTGACAAAAAAAATCCATCTTTTTTCGGAATGAAATGTTGTGATTGCAAGATTACATACACGATTCGAATCAATGCATGTAAATTGCCTTGAAAATTAAAAAAAATCTACATGTCTTTCCACGGCACCCCTATAGCACCAGGAACTACTTTGCCATGACCACTTTCAAAAAATGACTTAGTAATTTCTTCAAAACCCATGGAACAAAGATATACAGATTCATGCCTTAAAAAGAAATAGTGTATAATGTCTCTCCGATATTGAGGAAAGGTCATTTTAGAACGATCATTTAGAATTAATCTTGTCAATTAATCTAGAATTGTACCCTTCATACACCATTCCAAGGTGATTGGCAAAATATCTCCATTAGACTAGTGATAAAATTCATTCATTCGTGGTACCAAGAATCCATAAATGTGTAAGGAGTCCTTGCAATAACGATTCCAAGTCCGCTCCGTAACAACTGATCGGTACACATGTTTGGTAACAGTAATTATATTTTTTTCAGCTGAAATACTTCGCTTTCCTATTATAGTTTGAGACAATTATGCACCAAGACCCTTTTCTCTTCGACAAAAAGTCCATATTACATAAGAAAACTTATTATGTCTTTGCGGTAACGATTTTCGTACTCCCAGTAACAAAACTGTCGTTATTGCGAGGACCGTTATTGCGAGGAATTCCGCGACCATTCGCTCCAAATTACACACAAGAATAACTAGGGAGAAAATATGTTGCATGCTGTAAACGACATGATTCTATATCTGAATAAGTAAAGCTAAACGATTCTAAGATCTGAGCAATATAGTGTGTTTGATCGCGTTGCATAGAAAACGAAAAAATAAGTCTACGCAGCCAACGGCCTACCTAATTTGCCTCGCAACTTCGAAACCAAGTATTACTTTGTTTTCATTTAAACATCGTGGCTTTGATGAGTGTTTCCACCTCCGTTTGGGTTGTATTTAAAGGAAATCTAACCAAAAATACTTTGATTACGCACATGTAAGTTATTGCGAGGACATTTCGTATCCAAAATCCAGGGACAGACATATATGGCCAAAAATCTTCGTCGAACTTCTATTTTCTCAAAAAGGACTGACACTTTCAATAATGTGAGATATAAAGCATTAATGAAATGAAGAAAAATGCGATCTTTACCGATTATTTCATATCTAAAATCATGTTGGAAATTGATAATTTTTTCCAGGGACAAGAGAAAATGGTCATTTTCCGGTACAAAAGTGCAATATTTTCATAAACATTCCATCTGCCAGGCCAAATAAACTGTCTGTATTGTTGGTAGTGATGGTCGTTACACGGTGTACCTGAAATGACATGTTTATGAAAAGCCATTTCTGAGAAAATGAGCCAGGACAGCGATTTCCACGAAATAAAATATTGGCTCATATACTTAAACATTGTGAAAATTGTTCAGAATGTTTATCTTGACGAAATCTGGGTCACTTTAAAAGTGGGTCATGTGAGGTCAGAAACTAGGTCACTAGGTCAAATCTTGTTTTTCCTCTAAGAACCAAAATATTTACGCAATCATTGTGAAAACTCAGAATGTTTATCTTGATGATATCGTGTTGATATGAATAGCAGGTCATTCGAGGTTAAAAACTAGGTCACTAGGTCAAATTTTGATATTGCTCTAAGAACCATAATATTTACTATATCATTGTGAAAATTTCCCGAATGTTTATCCTGATGATTTCTTGGTGATGTGAAAAGTGGGTCATGCGAGGTCTAAAACTAGGTCACTAGGTCAAATTTTGTTTTTGCTCTTAGAACCAAAATATTTACTTTATCATTGTGAAAATTGTTCAGAATGTTTATCTTGACGAAATTTAGGTCATTTTAAAAGTGGGTCATGTGAGGTCAGAAACTAGGTCACTAGGTCAAATTTTGTTAATGCTCTAAGAACCAAAGTATTTACTTTATCATTGTGAAAATTGTTCAGAATGTTTATCTTGACGAAATCTGGGTCATTTTGAAAGTGGGTCATGTGAGGTCAGAAACTAGGTCACTCGGTCAAATTTTGTTTTTCCTCTAAGAACCAAAATATTTACTCAATCATTGTGAAAATTCAGAATGTTTATCTTGGTGATATCAATAGCAGGTCATTCAAGGTTAAAAACTAGGTCACCAGGTCAAATTTTGATTTTGCTCTAAGAACCAAAATATTTACTTTATCATTGTGAAAATTGTCCAGAATGTTTATCCTGATGATATCTTGGTGATGTGAAAAGTGGGTCATGCGAGATCCAAAATTAGGTCACTAGGTCAAATCTTGTTTTTGCTCTAGGAACCAAAATATTTACTTTATCGATGTGAACATTGTTCAGAATATTTATCTTGATGATATCTGGTCAATGTTAAAAGGGGGCCATGTGAGGTCAAAAACTAGGTCACTAGGTCAAATTTTGATTTTGCTCTACGAACCAAAAATATTTACTTTATCATTGTGAAAGTTTCCAGAATGTTTATCCTGATGATATCTTAGTGATGTGAAAAGTGGGTCATGGGAGGTCTTAAACTAGGTCACTAGGTCAAATTTTGTTTTTGCTCTAAGAACCAAAATATTTACTTTATCAGTGTGAAAATTGTTCAGAATGTTTATTTTCACAATATCTGGGGCATGTATAAAGTGGGTCATGGGCGGTCAAAACCTAGGTCAAATTTTGTTTTTGCCCAAAAGAATCAAAATATTTATTCATCATTGTGAAAATAGTTCAGAATTGCTTATCTTGATGATACATGGGTCATGTAGAAAGTGGCTAATGTTAGGTTAAAAACTAGGTCAAAAGGTCAAATCTTGTTTTTTGCTCTAAGAACTAAAATATTTACTCATCATTGTGAAAATTGTTCTGAATGTTTATCTTTATGATGTCTAGGTCATGTAAAAAGTGGGTCATGCGAGTTTGAAGTTTTCAAGCTGTTTGTTTCAAAGTCCTCTCAGGTGAGCGATGCAGGGCCATCTTGGCCCTCTTGTCTATTAGGGTCGTCAAAACCAGGTCTTGTTTGGGAGAGGGTTAAATGTAATATCAACCATTAATGATGGTGTCATTACAGGACATTCACCTTTACACCTTGTGTGAAAATCTATGTCATATGACTATGTGTCACATGTTAAACATGTCAAATTAAACAAAGGAATTAGGTTTATTTGAGAAAAAAAATGAAATTAAATCACTCACTTGTATGTTTTAAAATTACTTATAGATCTATCAATGTGACCATTCTTTGTTCTTTCAGATGAGATATCAAAGGGTATATATTTATCAATATCCAGTAAATTGTGATCTCTTTCCCCTCCCACCCGTAATGCTTATTAGCCTGTCACAAGAGAAGAAAGTTTAGATTTTGAATTTTGTCTGGATCAACAAAATAGATTAATTGGCAAAAATATGAGATGTTACTTCAAGCATATTCATATCCCATTATTTGGAAAAAAAGTTTTTATATCTTAAATTGATCCCTTCAAATTCTGATTCTGTACTTCTGCCACATATGTGAGCCAATGAAAAGCCGTGAGACTTGGAACCATTTGTTTGGTAAACTAGCTGAACTATGCCATTTTACCACTATTACAAAATACTGTCACAGAATTAGAATATATGGACTCGTGTACCCTGGCAAATATTTTATGCTTTTATAGAGACAGCCTTGATATTTCAAACTTGGATGCATCCTGTCAAGATATTTCGTATGGAACCATAATATGTGACCTTGTTTGACTTATTTATAGTGGAGAGGATTGTCGTAATGCTAGGATTATATGTTATCCATGGACCACTCTTGTTCTTCTACATATCGGTGGTCATTATACCCCCCACCTACGAAGAAGAGGGAGGTATGTTGGTTTCACCATGTCTGTCTGTCTGTCTGTCCATCCATCCATCTGTCCGTCCGTAGACTTTTTCGTTTCCGTGCTCTAATTCAAGAACTGTTCGACCTAGGATCATGAAACTTTACACAGTTGTTGCCCATGACCCAAGGAGGTGCCCTATTGTTTTTGGGTCACCAAAGTCAAAGGTCACAATTGGACTTTGTTTAAAACCTGTTTCCATGCTCTAAGTCAAGAATCGGTTGACCTAGGATCATGAAACTTTACACAGTTTTTGCCCATGACCCAAGGAGGTGCCCTATTGTTTTTGGGTCATGTAGGTCAAAGGTCAAGGTCGCAATTGGACTTTGTTTAAAATCTGTTTCCGTGCTCATGTCAAGAACCCTTTGACCTATAGCACTTTTTCAGTGACAAGGCTCTAGTGGGGGGTATTTGTCCGCTTTGCGACAGTTCTAGTTTGATCAGAAAAAAGTCATTAATAGTTTAACTCCTATAGATCTATTTTGAGAAAGAGAACACATTTATTTCTTTTTTATGTGGTATGATATTGTCTGTATTTAAAGTGTTGTGATTGTAAAACAGATGTGGAAAAGGAAAATTGGCTCATGAAACCTCATGGATGTAGACCCTGATATCCTCCACACTTTTCCTACCTTTCCCCCATTGATTCTTACCTCAAACCAGAGATTTTGCAATGCATCAACATACCCAATTTAACTTTTGTCGTAAGATTTGCATGCATTTCAAGTGATATAATTCAGTTGTATGCATTAGAACCAGCATGCTCTCATTTCGTTTAATATTCTTCCTGGTGCAAATAATGTCTACTTTTTATGTAAATTCAACTTGACATCTCTAGGCCTTTTGCATTAAAAACATTTTTTTTTGTTTTGAAAAGAGTTTAAAGAGTCCTTCTTGTGAATTGTTTGTTGTTGTATAATGTGTTGTACGTAGATCTTTATATCATAATATTTTATTCATGCTTGTTTTGTAAAAACTATTGCTCAAATAATTTAGTGTTTTATCTTAAGTTTTCATCAATAATTCAAAAAAGTGACATGATTTGACAAAAGAAACAACTAGTACCATTGTCTCCAATGTGAATGCATTCTAATTCTTTTATATCAAACCACAAGAGATGATTCAAATTAGTACCAACAACAAAGATTTTGATGAAGATTGAAAGATATACAGTCGACACTCGTTGTGTCGAACTCAGAGGGGCAGTCAGAATATCTCGACATATCCGGATTTCGACTCATCCGATTTTGATTATTTTCGATGAAAACGTTTTTTAACCATTTTTGATGGGCTTCATATGTGTCAATTATAGAAATATAGTAGGAAAAGGAAAGAAATTGTTCGAAACGAGCAATTTCTATCCTTTTCCTACTAAATTTCAATGGCTGTATTTGTTACGAAATTCATTTTGATATCCAAATGTTGAGTATGGGCTTGACTTTCACTTCGACTTAAGCGGAATTTCGACTTATCCGATGTTGAGATAACGAGTGTCGACTGTATTGCATTTTGAAAAGTCATTACCCCTCTTATTATCTGTGGCCCTGTGGCATTTTAGGTTTTGTTCACATTTATACCTCTTTTTTACTTAACCAATTAGCACACTTTTTAACGTCCTTCAAGAAAAGCCTTTGGAAAATTCAAATTTTGTGTGAAATGAAGAAATTGCTTATGAAAAGCATTATCTTCATTTCTGACATTGTTTTCTACCCCAGAAGACAAAAAACAGTAAAATTTCATTCACTTGGAATTTTCCTCTGCAACAGCTTTGAATTTTGGTAAGTCTAAAACTTAGCCGTCTGGTTAAAATTTTGAAAAAATGGGTTAAAAATCTGATTTTATTTCAGTTACCAACTGCTGCTACAGATGATTTTCCCATAGAGGACGACGATGTTGAAGAGGTTGTCACGGTAACCGATGCCAGTGAAACGTCGACCAATCGTGAAGAAGAACCATTTGTACATGTGTCCAAAAATTACCATGACGACAGTGACGAAGATTTACTATTATAGTACTGGGTTGTTATTATTGATGTTTTGTATGTGCTCTTTAACCCTTTCCCAAACGAGACCTGGTTCTGACATCCCTAATAGGAAAGGCATGGGAAAATGTCAAATCAAAAGAAGAATATGCTGGTGATCAGAATTTCCTCCTTTTGCCTCAATATTTTCTCAGATTATTTGTATGACCCATTCCTACATAAAGATGCTTTTTTATGTCCCATATGTAAGGTTTTGGTTTAGAAAATATTGCAGTAAATGAGGAAATTGCTTGTGACAAGCAATTTTTTCATTTCCACAAAGTTTTCTACACAGAAAGGCCAAAAAATTTAAAATTTCATTCAATTGAAGTTTCTGTCTTCAATATCTTCAATTAAGACCAGTCTGAAATTTTGTTGTCTGGTAAATGGTTAACCTTTTCCCAAACAGTGTTAGATTTTTAAACCCCTTCATTTTGAAAGGAGTCTCTAACTAAAGTGTACTAGAAAATCAGTTATGGAAAAGGAGAAATTGGTGATCATCTTCTATTTCTCCTTGTTTCCCATTGTGTTCCTAAACTTTGTCATCATTATACATGAAATTGTGAAGGAAAGGGATAACCAGTTGTTTTAATGTGCCTAACCAAGGAAGTTTTGAGAGAAAAAAAGAAAATGCTGTTAACCAACATAACATATATATAGTAATTACTGTTCTTTGTTACAAGTAATTAATTCCATGAGAAGCTTTTGTCTGTGAACTGATTCTGCAACTACTTAGAAATTTAGTTACAATTTCCAAACATGACATATTTTAACTTACTAAAGTGTTAAAGCGTTGGAAAGTATTAAAGAAAAAGAAGAAAATGCTTATTACCAGGAATTTCTTCCTCTTCCTCAATATTTTCCAAGTAGTTACAGTAATTTCTTCCAGTGTGCTTGGACAATATTTTACGATTGTGTAAATTTGCATTCCATGTTTATTTATCCTGTTGTCCATTTTCTGAACCCTGTCCCAAACAAAACTAAATATTGATGATCTACATGAAGAACATATTTGGTAACATTTGAGAAAAGAAGAGAAAGATTTTTACTTATATTGCTTAAGTATGCAATCATTTGAATCGTAGATCATTCATAATAATCTTTGTTTGGGAAAGTATTAAGCTTGATTTTTGTGTTTTTGGAAAATCAGTCTTTGTAATCAGAATATTGATGTTTGTAAAGTTATAAAGTTTATTTTTGTCCCAAGTTCAATCAAGGTACATGTTTTTGATTTGGGGGAATTATTTTACAACATTTATAGCTCACGATAAATGACCTGGCAGTATTGCCCATGCTAATCTAATGAGATAGTCTGCCAGATCATTTGCCGAGCCCGGATAGCTCAGTCGGTTACGTCGGAGTCTGTCAATCCAGGGGTCTCGAGTTCGAACCCCGGCTCGGCCAGTATCCATTCTGACATTTGACAAAAGTCATTTGTCTCTCACCAATGGGTGTGAATCATCTATGTGAGAGAGCAGCTGGAGGCTCGGTTTGGATATTGTGGTTGTACTGGTGCGAGAAATACCAGGAACCCACGGTTAGGTGCTCCAGCCGCCGCGATATGACCCTGGTAGTTGAAAACGGCGTAAAACCCCAATAAACTCAAACTGCCAGATCATTTATTGGGAGCTATATGTGGGTCACAGCAAGGTTGTTTGTTTTACCATTACATGTCCATCTCAGTGTTTTTTCCCTCTTTAACTTTACTTGAGGCGGGTTCTTTAGAGCGAGATTTTTTAAAGAAATCTTGAGTTTCCTTGAGATGTTTTAAGATAAAGTGTTAATTAGAGCAAGGTTTTAAAGACACTCAATTGAAGGCGTCATTTCTCTATATGTTCTTGGGAACTCATTGGCCAATCTTGTAGAAAAAAATGTGGAGAAAATTGTTCTAAATGCTCCATGATTTAAAATAGATTGTGGCATTTTGAATGTTGCATACTTATAACTAATGACGTCATGACGCATGATGACGTCATATGTTTAAAGTGGCATTTTACATTAATTTCATTTTTTAAAAGTATGTCTTGATGCAAAGATTGCTTATTCTAATGCGCAGAAATGCTATCAATTTTTTGAAGTTGTTATTTATAAGCGAAAAATACGCCTTTAAAGCTGAGACAGAAATGACAAATTCTATATAAATCTGAACTGTTGTGCACAACAATTTGTTTAATGTTAGCACAAAAATATATATTTCTCGTAAACGGTTCAATATTTTGACTTGAAACTTTCAGACTTTTCATAAGAATACATGTTCTTTCAGATAGAATAAAAGTAAAATTTATGTAAAAATAATTGCGAAATGTCACTTTAAAGTATGGAGCATTTGGAAAACCTCACTTAGAATCTCAGTCTCAAAAACACTTTATCTAAAACATCCAAAGACGTCTTGAAAAATCTGGCTCTTAGCCCATTACTACACAATGACTCTTTTTAACTTTCCACAAAATTATGGCCATGGAAAACGTCTTGGAAAATGAAGAAATAGCTTGTGACAAACAATTTCTTCACTTTCCACAATGTTTTCCATCCAAAAAGACACAAAAAATAAAATTTCCATTCACTTGAATTGATGTCTGCAGCATCTTTCAAATTGGAAAAGTTCAAATGGTGTTGTCTGGTAATGGGTTAAGAACGCACCTCTTTTTAAAAATAATACAATATCAACATGATCAATAAAAGATACCGCAATAGAACAGGTAACAATATCTATGATGTGTTGTCTTTTGCACCAAATTGTTAGTTGACAATGAGACCTAGGCTAGAACAGGGATAACACTGTCTCAAAATAAGATTTCATTTTCATGTTTCTAATGAGATCAAGTTTGGAAAATTCTGATACAAAAGAAGAAAATTCACAAATTTCATTTTCATCAAGATCTGTTTTGTCATGTGAAGCATGTTTCAAATTGGACCACCCTTATATTTTAGTTTTGGAAAGCTTTATAGTCTAGAAAACTGTTCTTTGTTATTAGAGTCAAGAGAATTATATTCGGCCAAGAAAAAAGGCTGGAGAAAAAAATATATAAAAAAGTTGATCAATTTGTTAAATGTTTTGTAAAGTCTTTTTGCACATATTTTACATGTTTATTTTTTATATTCTCAGTTTTTGTTTTCATTTTCATTTCTTCCATGTTTTGCTTCCTTTTGTTAGATATATTTTGTGAATAAGTATGTTCTTTTTCTAAAATAACCCATTTGTGTAAAAATAATATTTATTCTGGACTAAGCGCAAAATCATTGTGAAGCATATATTTATTTATTTAACCCTTTCCAAATAAGACTTGGTTTTGAAGTTAAAAAAAAAATAAAAGGCTTGGGATAGTGGAAAATGCTGATGATCAGCATTTTCTGCTCTTTCCTAAAAAGTTTCTTGTGCCGTAATATACACAAATTCTACTGTCATTAGCATCAATTTTATTGCCACATGCTAAAATTTTGTTGTTTGGGAAAGGCTTAAACACTAACAATAGTTTATACTTACCCTTAAAATTTTAGGAATACATCTTGCAAAACTTTTGAAATATATGTATAAAACATTATTATTACCATTGTTTTTAATTTTCCTGAACAAGATCTGGTTCTGTCATCCAGAATAGTCAAGCATTTTGGAAAACATTGAGGCAAAAGAAGAATACACAGATAATTGTCGAAACCAGTTCTTGTTTCAAAAGGGATTAAACATTGTTACTGTAATTTTTTCAATGATTTTGCTTTTATCCAAGAATGTTTGCTAATCTATTGCTATGTTCGAAATGTTTAACATATCACATTACTATACTCATTAAGCATTTGGGACAATACTTCTATACATTCTCACACAGTGATAGTGGTATTGTGCTAAATGATTCAACATTTGTATAATCCCTCGGGAAACGCTTTTCAATAAAATTGAACAAATTTATGCCAATTTGTCTTGCCTTTTTTACCCAATATTTTATCAAATCCAGTGAACCGTTGTAGCAAAGTTCGCATTTCGTCGGTGTTAATGCAAAAGCTCGTAACTCCTGCTCGATTAAAGCTGGGGATACACAGTTTTGCAATAACACCAACAATTTGTATCACCCCCTTCTAAACGCCCTTTGACGGATAAGGATTTCGCAAGGGGCGAACGCAACTACACTCACCCAAAAAAGTTTCTTTACACTACATTCATTCGACAATATGTCCCACTTACATAATTGTGAACTTTAAATTAGATGTACATAAAGACACATCATTTTGCAATGAAATGTGTAATTTTACTGTTAGTACTCTTATCCTTTCACTTTTTCTGGTTGATTTAAGTGCAGAGGGGTGAAAACTCAAAATTCTGAGTAAAACGAGTCTGTTCAAAATTTTCTGGGACAGTCCAATTGATTACAATAATGGGATAAATTGCGATTATTTCACGCTCAGTAACCTGTCTTGCCTCCATGTACATGAATACATTTCAGAGGACGTCGACGCGTGGGGTGTACGTAGCGTTGAATGACGTTATTTGGAATGCGCTGCCATTCCACCTGAAGTGCGTTTTCAAGCAGCCATTCCACGAAAATTGACCCATTTACTGAAAATGCATGTCGCCGACCTTCATTGCATTATTTAACACCTTTATCAATTAGGTACAACAAAAAGCAAGCTATCTTTTATCACGGGACATAATTTGCAATAAAGTAGTATGATTTTTAAGTTATTCAAACGATTTTATGAATGTGCTTGGTTGTGTTGAATATTGCAAAAACGTCAAAATGTTGATGTCGCCGCACAAATTTTTGTTCTAAACTACCGCTCAAATCAGCCGTTTTTTTACTTAAGACTTCGTTCTCTTGGACATTATTTTGCCCAAACCCTACTACAACGACTAAATTAAGGATGATTCCATCATCATACATGAAATAGAATTTAAACATGTCTGTTTGTATGTCGCCAGATTTGCCTATGTGACCGTAACGAACTTTCAAAGGCATGAAAGAAAGTCAACTTTTCTCTCAATTTGCCGATTTTCAAACTATTTTGGTCCGAGAATGGCTTAGTTTAACCATCAAAACCCTAAAGTTTATGAATATCTTAGTATTGCTTCACTAAAGCAAAGAACACGGACAAATAGCTTTTGTCGCATTTCGTTTACTATGATTCCGTTACGTCCGTGTAGCCCACAATAATGAACGGACGTTCCTAAATCTGTCAAATTTTGACAGAGTGGTTGCCAAACTGTTGCAATAGAGGCGAGTGTCAAGTATAATCAAGAGTATAACATATTGAGAGACTTGAAAGTCCTTTGGTCGCTATGCTTCCGTTACGCATATTTTTCCGTAACGTACTTCAAAGGACGCCCTTAGTTAAACTAACAGGAATATTTCAATACAGTGAACAATATAATACACTGCAGTTATCAAAGATTCATTATATCTGCTACTGCAAGTAGAAAAATGGAATGTTAAATGTGAAATTCGACGTGGAAGTATGTAAATATAGTATTATGGAAATTTATTTCCAGATTAGCAATACAAAACTTCTTTATTTATGCTCGATTCTTTTTTAATTTGACGTGCAAAAGCTGGAATCTCAAACAAAAAACAAAGTAATGCGGGATTTACGTATCTACCCTTTTTGTTTTACGGTCAAAATAACTGTTACGGAGCATATATTATTCGGTGGTAGCATGTCCTGGATATTAATGAGATTTATTTTGTTGATTAACTGAGTTGGCATGAATCAAATGGAATTTTACATTTCCGTATAGTTAAAATTTATCAAAATAGAGCTTATTATATCGTGTTTTGCCACATTTGCTATAGGAAAATGTTACGGAAGCATATATTTGGGTATACAATTTGTGCGTAAATTACGATACGCAAAACATTCTGATGTCAATTGAATATAATTAACTCAGAAAGTATATGAAGTAGCAATACTAACAAAGCCGCTTAATTGTGTTTATCTGTGAATTCACATAGTAATACTCCGTTACGAAATATAGACTCTTCGTTACGGAAGTATATATTATATTTTATGGAATATTGAGCATACACTGCCATCTGTGGGCGAAAGATTAGCAAACATACCCCTTCAGGTTCTACATGTATCTAAACATTTTACACAACATGTTTGAAGCAGTTTGTGGCTTCTCAAGAAGACAGACATGGTTACAGCAGCCTATTGATTATTGCGAGCGAAACACATTATTGTCTAGGCCATAAAATATGCCCCTTTTGGTCCTTACGCCATTTCCATTTTCTAACTCCACCATTAGACATTTTTCAGCTTTGTACTGGTTGTTCTTAGAAAACCTGCATACATCGCTTTTGTGGCAAATAAAAGAAGACACAAACATTTTCCTTTTCAACTGGGCCAGACGATAATGTTAACAGGAATAATTTTCTGCAAACGTGGCTTGCAACTAACTTGTCACAGTTTAGTCCCCAAGTTTCAGGAGCAGGTATGCGGGGTGCATTTTCCCTTCTTTTTTGTAATGCTGATATTGAAGTAACACACCCCAAGGCTGTGTTGTTGCACATTCTCTTTAGTTTTCATTATTCCTGCCATCTTTTTTCCCGAAACTAGACCTAGATATTTGTATTGTCGGGTCTTGAATAGTTTGTAAAGAAAGGGCTTCTCTATATTTCTTTTCCGAAAGCTGATGTTCCCTTCTACTCGGTAATTGGCTAAGACAAATTACACCGCTCTCTCACCATTGGAATTACAAATACTGATCGTTTGACACAAGTTCACACGCTAAAAGCCTAAACCTTGTGTCAACCATGGCCAATCCAATCAATCACCAGGGTTATGACAGTCTAAGACGCTGTGCTTTTGGATATCAAGCTTTGGATCTAGTCAAAGTGATTGTAACATCCCAACATTCATTCTACTCCCAGTTCGTTTGCTACATTTTCATTATCAGAATCAACATTCATCTTCTTTCAGAATTCGTCTACTTGACTTGGTCTGCAATATATCATACATTTTTCATTACTAGACCTACACGATTCATTTTAATTTTTATTTCAATATTTTAATATATATATATGCATTTTTCTTTTATTTCCTGTCAATAAATGGAATAATTATGCTTGACATCAAATTGTATCAAATGATTCATTTTTATTTTTTCACTTTGTAATTCATATTTTAATTGTATTTTATGGAGTTTTTTTGTTAACGATTTTTGATAGCCATGTTTTTATTTAGGGATATATGATTCGCATGAAAAACCAATTTACTTTAAAATAGTATGTGTCCTTATATAAATGATTTAATTAGAAATAAAAGAAATTCAGAAGAGAAGGGGACGAATAATTGTACACTTACCGAAAATTGTTCAATTTAACACCCCTTCAAATTGAAACATCCTTACAAATTTACACGACAAATACACATGTCTAGCACAACATCTAAATATATATTTCTAGATACCCCCCACCCCCGAAATTCATATCTTATAACATGTTCATAAATAAAGAAAAACAACGTATTATTTTTTAAAAAAAATAAGATATCATACTGAAATATAAAGCAGGCAAATTTAAACGAAATGGAAACGGTAAACAAAACCTGAGTAGACAATGTGACACTGGTTTTCAAGACGAATTGGGAGTAGTTGTTGTTGGTTGGTTAGTTGTTGTAGATCAATCGAAATTGAATCCTAGAAATTGTCCATGGTGGTACCCGGTTGACGACTTTGTGGTGCATATACAGACATAGCTGTGCAGACTGTTTTGCCCGATGTTTACAATGTAATTTTTACTCTGAGTGTGATATTAAAGAATAGCAAAGGTACCAGTTCGGCAATTTTGCCAATGAGATTAATAGTTTAGGGGTACTAAAAGAAACATCTATTGATTCATTCGTATTATTGAATTTAGTATTTGTTTTATACCAATTTGTTGTTTCTTTTTTGTAAGAACCTTTACGTTTAGCGTTTAAAATTCTTTGAAAGAAATGACACTAATGGTAATAAGGTTATGGAAATTATCTATTTTCCGTAACACAAGGGCCATTTTTTCCACGATCATACATACTAAGAAATAAAAGCTCGAGAGCCCGATGCACTGGAAAACATAATCTGAAAAGGCATTACTATCGGAATATTTACTTTTAACTTTACTTTGCAAGATGGCTTGAAAAAGAATACAAACGATCACAAACACTTTTAAAATGCTCGAATATTGCGTTAAACAGTGAAATACTCGTTTTGATATCACCACATAGGGTTACAGCTGAATTGTTATCATTTTGTCCTTGTAAGTTGTGCAAATGGTTGATGATGATCAAACCAACAATCTTTTTGATGCTGGGTTATAACATTGGCCACAGCTCACGCTATATGTATCTCGATTTGCTTTATATGCTCCGTAACAGCTAGGTTATAGTGGTATATTTGAAAATGCGATAACTCAGCAGGACTTAAAATGTTGTGGGTAAAATTTTAACCATACATTGTAGACATGTGACACTTCATTTTAACATAAAAATTGTGCTCATGCAGAAAAGTTCATTTTTCAACATTTTCGTTTTTGTAAATGAGTCAATTTTCGTGGAATGGCTGCAAGATCAGCGAGCCGAGCCCGGATAGCTCAGTCGGTTACGTCGGAGTCTGTCAATCCAGGGGTCTCGAGTTCGAACCCCGGCTCGGCCAGTATCCATTCTGACATTTGACAAAAGTCATTTGTCTCTCACCAATGGGTGTGAATCATCTATGTGAGAGAGCAGCTGGAGGCTCGGTTTGGATATTGTGGTTGTACTGGTGCGGGAAATACCAGGAACCCACGGTTAGGTGCTCCAGCCGCCGCGATATGACCCTGGTAGTTGAAAACGGCGTAAACCCCCAATAAACTCAAACTCAAGATCAGCGATGTCGCTGATGTTACGAATCGACCTGCAGCGTCGATCCAACTTATCCCAAATGCGTTTGATCTGGTTTAATTCAAATGACGTATTGCCCACATCCGACTGGCAACACGATGATGCCATAGCTGTCACAATCTGCCCAGTATATGGTCGACGGGCTCGCATAGGGCCCGGTCTCTTCCCCAGACGAAAAACGCAAAAAAAAAAAAAACGATTACGTACGTGCGTTAATGTAATGATGTGGTCGTCACGTAACGTTGTTACTGGGAGACGACCAGATCTTGGAAGATCTCTAACAGACTTAGTAACACCAAATTTAATTCTGAGACTGTGAACAGTCTCTGGTTCAGCCCATCCGGCGACCGACGTTAGTGACGTTACGTTATGCCCGAAGCACACCACTTGCTTGATTTGGTTGTGTGCCATTTAGAGTGGCATTATTTTCATTTGTTGGAAAAGTTAATTTTTTGTCTATGCTTTCCGCTGTGTAGTGTACTGTCGGTTAGAAACTACATATACCACGTGCACATGTTCACGTGTAACGCAACGAATACGTTGATCACGTTTATAAGCCAATATAAACCGACTGGACCGTGCATATTTACACAATAGCGAACAGTTTTCGCGCGTTCGTGTGCTAAAAATAGATTTCTGATGGGAATACCCCCAACAACGTTTGCCGGGTACCAGTCTAATATTTTGTTTATCGGTCATGAATCGGACATTTTTTTTTCGTAACAGTGTTAGCAAAAACATATTATTTTCAAGCGAGATATTAGTCGATCATAGATAATGCAGGTGGGAACTAATACTACGAAACATTGCGCATACGCAACATGCAACATTGCTTCCAGATACAGAGGTAGACCAGAAATGACAAACGTTTTTTCTTGAGATTCCTCAACAGCTTAACCAGAAAAAAACATCGAAGTCTGAAAGTAAAGTAGCTATGACCATGAAACTTCTCGGGTAGATAGATCTCACCAAGGAGAAGTGCAACGTACAAGGAGCATAACTCTACCTTGCTTATTTCGTGAGTTATTGTCCTTTGTTGTAGTGAAAGCCTGTGGGGGAACTAATTCACATTCAGCGACAAATTCTAGTTTTTAGCTCCACTGGCCTTTCAGGCCAGCGGGCTATTGTCATGGCGGTGTGTCCGTCGTGCGTCCGTCCGTCCGTCCGTGCGTGCGTGCGTCCGTAAACTTTTTCTTTAAAAATCTTCTTCTCAGAAACTACTGGATGGATTTCAACCAAACTTCACAGGAATGATCCTTGGGTGACCCTCTCTCAGATTCCTTCAAAGAATATGGATTGAACCAGTATAGCCTGAGTTATCTGCCCTTGAATGTCAAAAATAGCAGGTTTTGACTAGTTTTCTTCTAAAATCTTCAAATATTGAACAATCAAGACAGAACTTTGACAGAATCATGCTGACTACAAGATCTTGCCTTGGTAAAATTTTCAGCTTGATCTGAATTTTACATCATGAGTTATGTGCCCTTGACATTGACAAAATTGCCATTTTCAGCTGTATTTTGACTTTGTTTTCACTCTAGCAACTACAAATATTGACCAAACAAGACAAAACTTTGACAGAATTATACTGACTATAAGATCTTGCCTTGGTAAAATTTTCAGCTTGATCTAAATTGTATAGCATGAGTTATGTGCCCTTGAAATTGCCAAAAATTGCCATTTTCGGCTCTATTTTGCTGGTTTTGACTTTATTTTTACTATAAAATCTACAAATATTATCCAATCAAAACAAAACTTGGACAGAATATATATAAGCATTATATGCTGCCTGGGTGTAATTTTCAGCTTGATCGGAATCTTACATCATGAGTTATGTGCCCTTGAATTTGACAAAATTGCTATTTTCAACTTTGTTTTCACTCTAACAACCACTAATGTTAACCAATCAAGATGATACTTGGAAAGAATCTTTTTGACAACAAGGTCTTGCTTATGTGTAATTTTCAACATTATCACACTGTTACAATCTGAGTTATGTGCCCTTGAAATTGACAAAATTTCAGTTTTTCGACACTTTTTCCACTCTTGAAGCCACAAATATTGACTAATATAGACAAAATTTGAACAGAATGATAGTGACCATAACATCTTGCATGTGTTTAATTTTCGATTTGATTTTAAATATACATACTGAATTATTTGTCTTTGAATTTGGCAAAATCACAGTTTTCAATTTTATTATCGCTCTAACACCCCTAAAATATTAGTCAATCATTTACTTTCTTTTTACATTGACCACATGATTGCTGCTTTTGACTTTGTTTTTGCTGTAAGAACCATAAGTATTCAAAAATTTAGTCAAAACTTGGATTTGATATTAAAAGAAATTCAGGCCTGTGGAGCGACTCAAGACCTTCAGGTCTTTCTAGTTTCTATATTAACCCTTTCCTAAACAAGACCGATTTTGACGTGAAAAGGCCTGCACAGCAGACAAAATGGACGTGAATAACTTCTTTGGATATTGATGATCATTCTTCTTTTGTCTCAATATTTTCTCTGAGATAAAACACTAAAAGTATTCACATCCGTTTTGTCATCTGCAGACTTTTTCCAATTTGGCCCAACATGACATTTTGTCGTTTTGGAAAGGGTAAGCGAGTACGCACGAGCGGCACGACGAAGCCTACTCTCTTAAGAACAGAGCACATTCTCTCTTCATTCCATTATGATATAATGATGCTCTGATCCCGCGGGGCCATTTCACGTCTAATCTCAGGGCCTTGGCGAGATTTCGGTATCCAATCGTTGGCTTTACACAACAAAACAATTTAAAAAGCTGATACAAACTTTCATTGGCTGACGCTTCAAATTACCGACTTCAGCCAAAAATAGAAGCGATGTAATATACTAGTATACGTAATCAAACAAGATAAAACTGAATGATTTTGATTCGATAATTCAAATGTTACCGGCTTCAGCCAAACATAGAAGCGACGTAATGTATACGTAATGATCATTCAAGATAAAACTGAATGATTTTGATTCGATAATTCAAATGATGTGCTATAATTAGATTATGACGACTAAATAGGCTGTTTCTGTACCAAAAACGGCAGAGGTCATATTTGATGGTTAATCAATAGACCTCGGCTTTGGAGAGTAGACGAAGCCAAGACAGGTCAGTATGTGTAAACATTACTTGTCAACTGCTTATTTCATAGTTACCGATCTTAAAAAAGTACACGACAGTGCAGTAACCTTCTCAACTCGGAATTAGAATGTTTCTCAACAAATGATTACGGCAATCCAGCTCTTAGAATATCATTTTCGGCAAGTTGAACGTGGAAAACTTCGCGAGATTCACAGCCATATTTGTACGATAAGGAATTCCCAATCGTATTTTAGACCAGTGAGGCGTGACGATGACGTATTTGTTTACACGAGAAAACCGAACCCTATTTTAAACTTTGACGATAGCCAAATAATATTGTGGGGCTATTCAAGTATGTATCCCAGCTAGCTATAACCGAATTATTGTTAAAATAAAAGTGTCAAGAAATTTTTTGGTCAGTGTATTGTCTACATTAATTTCATGGCCTGCTTCGTTAAAAGAGACCTTCAAGAAAGTCGATAAAATCAAAATATTGAGAAACGGACCAAACTTAGCAGACAAAAACCTTAAGTACCGCCCCATCTACGAAACAATTCATTTTTATGGGTAGGCCTACCTCTTTTGCATACCCCAACACTACATTTTCCAAAGCACCTGAACACGAAGACCTACAAAATCATGTTCGCATTTAGTCATTCTAGCAAACAAACTTATCTATTGATTAATATACTAGAACAAAAAAGATACGCAACCCCAATTTTTCGCAATATTTTTGACAAAATATGTTTTTAATGAATATTGAGTACATTTTTAATATACCTGCATCCATACGCATAAATATAGTGTCATTTTTTCAGATGTCGTAAATTCATCACGTGATTCAAAGTTAATTGTTAAAAAGTGATTTTCCCCCTGTCGTGGTTTCTAAATGACTACTATCATAACAAATTTTCTTCGAACACAAGCTTAAACATAGACCAAGAAGATGCCAAAGCGTTCGTAGACTTCTCACTACCCTACGCATAGCACGGCTGCGCCAAAACCAGCGCAAATCTGCAGTACGGATTTTGTTTGTTTGAAAAAGTCAAAATGTTGTCGCAAGACATTGATGGGGCAACAAATCGACACATTTTCGAATGTTTACACTGTTGACTCTCAATGGGACCACAACCGAACGAGCAGGGAGCGGACGTGCAAGAGATATGACGTCTGCACGTTGTATAATCACGTGACTTAGAATTTCCGGTTATCTTCGATAACTTTGTCAATACTTGACCAATTTGAATTCGGGTTGAAGCAGAGAAGGCGGGAAAATGTCAGGAATAACCTGAAAGCGTGGATTTTTGAAAAATCAACTGATGAAAAAGTTATTGAAGTAAACACAAAATTTGGTTTATCTTCAATAACTTTTTTTTATTAATTTAGCGGTTTTCACGCTCATGTAATGCGTGACGTCTGTCCACCTTCTCTGCTTCAAACCGAATTCAAATCGGTCAAGTATTAACAAAGTTATTAAAGATTTTCTAAAATTGTTGCATCACGTGATTATCCACCGTGGTCTAGGCAGAACCGTATCATCAGGTTAACCCCACCTACGGGATAGGTTTAAGAATGCAATTGAGACCGCTAATAAATCGCATGGACTTCACAACATTCGAATATCGGTCCAAACTGAACGAAAGAGAATGTGTTTTTCGACCTACATACACTTTTTTTTGTCAAATTGTGTTGACGCCCGGTGTAAACTGGGTGTTTTCTTATTAATGGAATTTACTACACACTCATTCTTGAAAAAAGTGCACAATTAGAAATATAAAAATCTGAAAAACCGACCATTCTGAAATACTTAGTTTTTGACTTATTCTTGGAAAATATTTGTTGAAATTAGAGAATTCAATTTTAGTGTACCCAAACAAAGCCGGATTTTTTTCAATTTTTGGATCCAAACACAGTGACGTCTATGCATGATAAGATACGTTATGGTGTTTGGTTTTCCTGTTTACACATTAGTTTTGTCTATTGGTGTTAAGTGACGATTCAAATTAGGTTTCTGTCAGATCAAGAATTTAATGTATTGCGAGAAAATGATGATTTATTGACTTGTTATAAAAATATTAAGGCCTTAAGGACAGATCCTCCATTTATTTCCCACGGTAAGAATTTTTTTATTTTTTCTGTACTGATATCTAAATATATGAGAAGTAAAAAAATGACTTAAAAACTATAGGTCACCAAGCGAATTAAAAAGTTATTGGATTTCAAGGGAGACTACTCTTGTCTAAAATTGCAAAAACGAGGTGTCACTTAAATACCCACAAAAAAGGTGTTCGAAAGGACTAGGAGTACATAAAAAAGTCTTTATTTTGTTCAATATGTTTTATTCTGTCTAAATGAGTATCAATTTGGGAAAATTTAGTGATGATTTTGAAATTTTTAGTAAAACATTCTTTCGAAAGTAGCTGAAATTGCTCTTTTTTCGCAACGTTTCTGATAATAAAAAATATTCCAGCGGTAAGAATTTTTTCTTTTTTGGTATAGACATAGTGCTTGGTCATACCTACAAAAACAAAAAAAGAAAAATATATCAAACCAAGCGTTTTTCTTAGTTATAAGTAAAATTTGGTTTACTTTTTGCATCTCTCTCCGAAATTTTTTCACTACTTTTATCCATTTTCTTCCTTATTACCAACTTTAGATAATAAAAAGTGTCATCTTTTGTTTCCATCTGAAGCGGACTAGCTCATAAAGACACCCATTTGCTTTTGTTGCTCCGTTTCCTATCGCTAACGCCACATGTTGAACGTGTAACAGAAAGCGAAATGTACCATCCGAGTACTATTACACTTTAATTGACCAAACTGAGAAAATTGAAATAACCGAAAAGGGTCTTGTCATTTATTAACCAAACATTAGCTAAATGTAAGAAATACATTTGCTGAAAAGGGCCAATTACTGAAACAGCTTTATTTCGTTATTTAGGATATGCGCAGTAAGTTGCGCAGTAACAATTGGAGGATCTGTCCTTAAAGTTCGTATTTAAAGGAAATATCGTTTTTCTTATTATTTTTTGTTTGTTTTGAATGAAATGAATAGACCTTGTATGAAATACAATGAACTCCTGCTGAAAATATAAAGATAAGATACCACTCAATTGAATTAAAACACAAAAGTTATCTTATTCTAATTCATTTAGCCTTAGTGATTGTCACAAGGTAAGGAACCATGCCGTAACGTATCTTATTTCAACACAAAATATCTATCTTTTGAACATGCATACATTATCGCATTTTATATATTTTTGGTAAAAAGTGAAACGAATATCTGTAGGCTTAGGCGTTGGTTAGAAATGAACTTGTTTCAAGCTTGAATTATAGAAGACAGTCCGAGAAATAAGGATTAAACACGATACCAATATATTCGAAATGCTTAATTGTGTCAATGGTAAAGGATATTTGCACCGAATACCTTTTCTAATCTCTTTGTAACAATTGCCATTTAAACATATACAGAACGTGATAAAAAACTATAGTAAAACTAGCCAATGCGGCACTTATTTTGAAAACAGTGCAATCAAAATGGTTCGTAACGTATCTTATGATTTCATTTGTTTTATTGTTTCAAATAATTCAAGGACTTCGTGAATAATTACTAAAAGACACATGCGTTTTTGTGTGCCAACTGGATCAACGATTCTACAAAGAATGTTATCAGAAGTTTTCCATAGCTTGTCTTCCTTTGGAGGGCATTGGAATAGATATGGTTGTTTTGTATTGGTTTCTTTCATTTATTGTATAAAAATTGTGATTTCATTAAAATGGATGTCTATTCTTTGTCCAAAGTATACTATGTTCGAAAAGAAGTCCAAGTGGATAGTCTAATTTGATCACATTAGTTTTTTATTGCCATGACTTAGTCGAGCGTCACGTATCTTATCATAACGTATCTTATTCATAAATTAGATTTTAAGGAAATTCATCAGGAATAAAGTTCCCTGGTTAATTCCACTGCATATTATTTTTTCTAAAGAAGGTTTGGAATCATTTAGTATATCACGTGTATGAAAAATGGTGAAAGATTCGAAATAAAAGTAGGTTTAAGCCGTAACGTATCTTATGAAAAAAATGGGGGGATTCCTGTTTTTGAACTTTGATGTTGTTTTATTTGAAAATGTTAATAAGCTTGATCTTTTTGTGTGTGTTTCTGTTTACGTTGATATCTAACCTACCACTAAAAACCGTTTTGACCTTAGGAACACATCATGTTGTGTTTTACTATCAGTTAAAGTAGCGTTATGTATCTTACGCTGGAAATCGGGACATCAGAACAACCTTTATCTCAAAAAAGTTTAGTCCTGCATTCCCACGAAACAGTAATCAGACCACAGGAAAATATATTTGGGAAAGAATAGAGAGATAATCAAGGCAAATATAGATTAAACTGCGTTAAAATCAAGCTGATTTTGAATTGCACCAGTGCAGGGACAACCAAAATTCGTGGAAAATAAGCTAAAGAAATGTAAAATTTAAGGAGAAAAAATAGTTCCTGGTCTTATATCATGCTTGAAATACGTGCAAGGTGTCTATAGTATAATCTTTAGCAAAGAAACGAAAACAAGAACCTTCCAATTAATTCATTACTAGTGGGGGACATAGAATTTCAGTAATTGTGCACTTTTTTCAAGAATGAGTGTACAAGCACTATTTTGTGGAATTTTTAAGGTGAAATGTTAATGCTTTAGATGTATTACATTTGTTCAAATCTGATTTGTTGTCTTTGCGTAAGAAGGAATTGAAAAGGAAGTTGCGTTTCTTTTTTTGCCTAGTATATATGAACTTGTATTTATATTTAGGAAATACAAATATTTCAAAAAGCGATCCATAGCAATTTTGAGTAGGATATTACACAACGAGAATGAAATAATCGGGCCTCGAATGGGGTTTTGTTTGAACCATCTGTATCCGCTACTGGTTGTTTCGTATGTTGCATTCGTAAGACACCTCCAAAATTTGAATGGCAATGAATTTAATGCTAAAAATAGACTTGGTTTAATGTTATGTTTTGATAAACCGTCTGTGTTTTTATAAGATCTCATAACTACGGCTTGATTCAAGCCGTAATTTACGAGATTTTTTAACAACACATGCGAAAAATTCTTGTTTGTCCGAAATTACGTCACAGATAACTGGATAAAATCGTTCCCCATTTACTACATGCACTTTTATAGTTCGGTAATGTGCTGTTCATATACACTTTGTAAACATGTGCCATAATATTGGGACCGGGCTATAGTCCCTTTTGACGGCATGTTCTGACTGATTTTTATTCCACAACGAAATCTGTAGGTGAAAGGGCACTACAAGACAGTTGGAAACGATTGTTTATTGATATATTTTTTTCAAATATATCAAAAATATCTCGAGTGAAAATGATATAGGCCTACCCACATAATTTTAATTCAACAAAAATGAAACTATTTGTAACCTGAATAAGTGGCAGAAACGGTTGAAAAATATGGTTAAAACATGAACTAAAATTAAGAACAGCAATTTATTTTAGCTTGACAAAGGTTTTTTCTTAGCATATTTTCTCGCCTATTATTTAAAAAAGGTCATCAATTTTATAACACGTGTGAGACCCGACTCGCTAAATAGAACCTTGCTGGAAGTTTAAATGGTGTTGATCCATACCAGTCTGCGAAGACATGCTAGGATCCATACTTCTTTATCTAATGTATCGGTGTTCTCCTTAGCCCAAAAAGCTGTATCGGCCCCACTAAAGCTTCATGTAAATTGGTGTAATGCCACTACAGCCTAAAAACTACCCCACGGCTTAATTTCATAAATTTGTCATGAACTAGATGGATTTTGGGGCATTTCATGTCAAAACCTGATATGTAATGCATTTTGATAATTGAAAATGTAATTTATGACAAGAAAAACATGATGGGAAAAGAAGAGATTGCTCAAAATGAGCAATTTCTTCTTTTCCCACCATGTTTTTCTAATAAACTGTTTGCAAAAGAGGTGTACTGATACTAACCACAGCTTTAAATTATTCTGCGGAGAACGCTGTTAATATTATTTGGGATCTAGAACGTTTTCCCTATCTTACATGTACTTTAGATCTCTGTTTGTTTTCCAAATACGACATTTGGTTGACCAATTACTATTTGAAGAGATATTGTTTTAATGACTTTCCACAAAGTCGCTTTTAGCATGACGGGTCACATTTGATGTAGGCCAACTTAACCCTTTCCGAAATAAGAAAATTTTAGGGCTGTCTAATTTGAAAGCTTCTACAGACTACAAAATTGATATTGAAAACGATAGGCTTTTGTACAATATAGCATGGAAAATATTGAGGCAAAAGAAGAAAATGCTGATAATCAGCATTTTCTTCTTTTGCCTCAATGTTTTTACAAGCCTTTTATGTAAGCGATGTGAAAACCAGGTCTTGTTTGGGAAAGGGTTATTTTACATTTTCGCGTCCACGTGATCAAGAAGCTGACCAAGTAAGTCCAGATTGACCACCATGTTGTTGTTGTTGTTTTCTGGTTTGATACACAACCTCCAATAGTCTTGGTCCAACATTTGAGACATGTGCCATATCATCGTATCCGAGGCTGCTCCCATTCTGCCGTCTTCATGTGTCGGCATGAATTCTATAACTGTCGTTTTGGACGGCGCAAAGTTTATATTGTACATTCCCCCGCCATGAGATCCCATTATTATCCTTGCGCGACCGAATAACTCAGTACATTCCTTTAAAGAAATAGGCCCGTTAAAGATTTTGACTAAGTTCGGTCCATAACGATCCGTGAGCATTTTTATCAGAGATTCTTTGTTGATTATGAGTCTACCACAGTTTAAACAACCCCCTCTCGTAACTAGGACTACATATGCCTCTTCCGGTGGTATTTCGAGCTGGGATGGGGCACCAAGTTGTCTTCGAGCCTCTTTCCACAACACTGGGTGAATCGGCGGAGTAATACAGGGGTATATTATCAGATCCGCACCATATATAGTACCTGATTTAAACACAAGTTGACTTTTTGATATATTCAATTGTTCAAATATCTCCAATATAATGTTGTCTCGAATTGAAGGAATTAATATTTTTACAGATTGGTTTTGTAACACTGGTAAAGCTTGGACTATTTTCGGCAAGGTGCCGTCTAGGAAATGCTGGAATGTTTGTCCGTCAGGTACTACCAACGGAACAAGAGTTTGGAACCATTTATCACGTGGAACAGTTCTGTTCTTCCGTAGCCAGTCTATTTTACTCTTATAGCCACAGTCTGAAGTAATGTCGATTGTTCCGTGTTTCACGAGCACAATTTTTCCGTGTAGTGTGTCCTCCGGTCGAGCACCAATGACGTCGGGATTCTTTTTATTCATGAAGAACAATTTACGACTTGTGTTGTCAATGAAATATGGCTCCCTGATAGAAAACTGCTCATATCTTATTTCTTTACGCGAAAATACATTTCCCCAAGTCACATTCTTAAATGCTTCTCTCCACGCAACATTTCTATCTGTCAAATTCTTATGTGCTTCTTTGAGTACATAAAAAGGATCTATTTTTTCAAAAACACGTTTCACCACAGGCGATTTAATAATGATGTTTTGTGTAACTTGTTGCTTGTCAATAGCGACATATGTGATGGATGTAAGCGATGTTTGTGTGCTGTACAATATGACCCCAATCTGACCCACGATATATATCACCAGAATGAATGTCAACGTCCGTGTATAATGCCTCATTGTCTGTTGTGGGCTAGGTCATGCTCATCTGTCACTAGAAGAATCTTGTTGTTTGTCATTCTTTATTGGGATACATCGACTGTTGAAATTCTGAAATTATAGGAGTAAGAATCGGTAAAAGGGGCTTTTAACGAAAGCATTTCGTCGGTGTTATTGCAAAACCTCGTAACTCCAGCTTTAAATAAGCTGGAGTGAGGTTTTGCAATAACACCGACGGTTTGAGACTACTAGCTTTCTAGATCAGGCTGTTATCTAAGGATCCGATAAAGCTTTCGTACAGTCACTACATGGTATGGAGAAGATGTTAGAGAACAACATGGATACTGATCTTACTGTGCGTATACACAGGCTGATCTGGATCCATGTTGGTCTCAAATGTCAGAAGAGATCTTTTTCAAGATCCTGGTTCATTTGCTGGTAATTGTAAAATATAAGTATTATCGCCTTCATAAAGAAGACCTTGTTTTAACATATATTGAATCAAGATCATTTGAAAACATTGGGGCGAAAGATGAAACTGATTTGTGCAATGTTCAGCGTCCTTCAGCGGATTTGCGGTTGTCTTGCTGATATTTGTTCATTCCACAATTTCACGATGGTTTGGGCAAATCTATACAGCGTAACTTAAGTCAATAAAACATTTCACTCTATGTCATTAGGTAGGTAGTCAAGCAGTTTTTCCTCCGGAAGTCTTATAGCATTTGTGCGAGCCTAAATGGGCTATCAATACTGGTATTGCGCACGGTAAATGACCTGGCAGAGCATCTCAGCCTAATTGATAGAGATGCTCTGTCAGGTAATTTATCATGAGCCATAGGGTTCTAATACAGCTGAAAGAAAAGTTATTGGACTACCAAATAAAATCTAACCAAAACAAAGCCTACACTTAACGTAGAGATGGTAATCAGCGACTCTCTCTAATTAAACCACAGACAAATCAATAGCATTGATTGGAGTGTTCACTTAACTTCTAGCCTAGCCATGTGTTTTGTGATTCACTCGGTTATTGTTTTCGATAAATGACCTAGCAGAGCATCTCTAGCTAATAGCTAGAGATGCTCTGCCGGATCATTTATCGAGACCTAAAATATTTTGAAAAACATGTAAGTCCGAAACAGACTAGACCAGAACAGAAGGAGCCGAAAGTCGTTCATTCCATTGAAATAACTACATGTTTACAATCGCCATTTCGAAAAGAAATGTCTTATACAAATAACCAGGCGTCAAGAGATATGGGCAATCCTGATTTGAAACCCAATGGGTGTTGATTAAGACACACTATAACTGACAATAAATATTGAGGCAAAATGAAAAAAAAAAAATGCTGGTGATCAGAGAGTTTCTGTCGATGTCGACATGCTGTGAGTAAAACATAGCTGTTGTGACTTCGCTGTGGGTTTAGTTCGTTTGTTAATGCGTGCGTCCACCCGTCCGATCTCCCCCAAAAACATAACTATAGCTCACGATAAATGACCTGACAGAGCATCCCTATCGATTAGCTAGAGATACTCTGCCAGGTTAATCATCGTGAGCTACAACATAAGATGAATTCTAACAATTGGCGATAATAACTCATCATTAGATACCAAACCCTTCATCCATATTCGGGCGTCATCCGTGACAACGGAAATTAGCTAGAGATACCATCGTCAATTTCCGGGTGTCATCCGTGGCAACGGAAATTGACGAGGAATAATCTCGTCAGTTTGCGTTGGTACGAATGACGACCGAATATGCATGAAGTGTTATGTAGTATAATGATGGGCTGTAATATCAGATTAATTCCCATGGAATAATTGATAAGCATATTATTGATTGTTGAAGTTTCAATGTGACAATTGATCATTGCAAACCTTTTATTTGAAATGCATTCAACATTATATCGCTGATTTTCAACAAAAACCTCGTAACTGCAGCTTAACATAAGCTGCAGTTACGAGTTTTTTGTTGAAAAGCGACAATAATATATTTATTGTATCGTGTGCGTTGTAGCGTTTTAAAACCAAAGACTTGTTGTTCACAAACAGAATATGAAATAATGAAAAACATCGATTCTGTTAAAACTATACGCATTATAGCCTTTGGCTGTACTGTTCTTATTCAAATATTAAAGTAAGAGCACTAGTCGACCTAAAATAAGTCGGGAATAATTTCTCGCACCAAGTCGTATTATTTTCAATGATGTCCTTACGAGACGTTCCATATATATTTTCTCTTGAATTTTATTTTTATCTAAAGTCTTGAGCATATTTTCTTACGTAGATTCTGAAAATTCAAGCCAACGTATTAAACAGCAAAATCTAAGACTAGCCATTTAAAAGCTGTTCGATACCATAAGATAAAAAAAACCCTTTGCAACCAATAGCAAAGACATTTTTGAATGGGGAAAGAATAATGTTGACATTCAGCATAAATTTTACACCTTTATATTCTGATTTTCTTCGGGAGACAGGGCGGAGCCTAGTAAACGGTTCATTACATTTAAGCTTGAGGAGAAACAGCCTTCTCGCTTAGCGGTACATCGTCGGTATTATTGCAAAACATTATAACTACAGCGTGAATCAGGCTGTAGTTACGAGGTTTTTATAACAACTCATTTTACAATAGAACGTTCGTTTAATTTCGAAATGTGTTCATGCTCGTGCGGCACGTTTTTCTCTTATATCAACCAAGATATCGATAAGTAAACTCCTCGAATAACCTCTTCGCTTAGCCACACCCTTTGAGGTGAATAAAAATGGATTATATAATCCATTTTTATTCACCTCACAGGGTGGGGCTAAGCGAAGAGGTTATTCGACGAGTTTACTTCTCGATATCTTGGTTGATATAAGAGAAAAACGTGCGGCACGAGCATGAACACATTTCAAAATTGAAAGAACGTTCTATTGTAAAATATGTTGTCATAAAACCTCGTAACTACAGCCTGATTCACGCTGTAGTTATAATGTTTTGCAATAATACCGACGATGTACCGCTAAGCGAGAAGGCTCTTTCTCCTCAAGCTTAAATGTAATGAACCGTTTACTAGGCTCCGCCCTGTCTCCCGAAAAGAATCAGAATATACCTGAGTGGTGTCTTAACCAACAATATTATAGAAGTAGTTTAAACCAAGTTTTACTTGGGAAAGGATTAACTATTCTTAAGTATTATTTTGCGGATCAGTGATCGCCTACGGATCAGAGACTACAATGGACTATATATGGCTTTTGTCCTTTTCCAAACATGTTGTAACATCAAACGTGTTCGAAAAATATTGGAACAAAAGAAACAAGTTATAATAACCATGACCTTTGCTCCTAATGGTATGTTCTTGTAATGAACAACATTTTACATTATCGAGTTCATATCTTCTTCCGACCACATTCCAGTCACGGTATTCTGTCACATGTTTACAAATTTTACCGATGTAAACAAAGGAAATGCGTTCTTAATGTTCAATACGATTATGCATGCGTTGGTTCAAATCTTGCAGGTGTGAAACACCTGCAAGATTCTAACTAGCGCATGCAAAATTACATTAATTAGTTTTTGGAGTTCAATATTTTGTTGTTTACATATATTAATTTTGTAAACATGTGTCATAATATCGTGACTGGACTATAGGTCACACAAAATCAAGAATGTTCATAGCAGCACGCAATGGTATATTTTTCCCTTCCAAAAAACAAGTCCCTTATAGAAAACGCGTCAGGAAACATTGATACAAAAGAAGAAAATGTTGATAACCAGCATTTAGTATCTTTGCCTCAATAATTTCCCTGTTATTACATATGATTATACATATAGAAGGAACATGTTTAAGATGAGTTCTGCATTGAGAGTACGCCGTTATACATCAAAATAACGATATAAACGCTACGCAGTTTCAAAACCGGTCAAAATGAGTTCCGTAACATTTGCCCATTCTTAAAACTGCATAGTTTCAAGATTGCTTCCGACATATATACGCATTTTGAAAAACGAGTGCTATCAATCATTTCGTAGTCCGCTATTCATATCAATTTGGAATGGTATAAATTTTTACCGTTTGGGAAATGGTTAACTGGCTGAACTATTCATTAGTTATTGAACAATGCCCATAACATACTCATTCTGTTTAAATACGACAATCTTCATTCTATCGCAACACAAATCTAAATTCAAATGTCCTTAACCCTATCTCAAACGGCAAAATTGTAGACCGATATAATTCTTAAGGAGTTGCAGACGACAAAATAATGGATGTCACAAGAAGAAAATGTGTATCTTTGAATTTTGACCAGTATATGATTTGTATGGAAACGGATTAATACATTTACGTGATAATCCTAAAATTTTGTCGCGGAAGAAACCTTACACTTAATATGGTCCATCGTTGTTCCTAGAAGTCATTTGTAGAATCAATAATTTCTGCCTAAACCCTTTCCCAAAAATGCCTGGTTTTCAACTTTATCAGTCATGTAAGAAGCTTGGTAAAACATGGAAAGATAATAAGCAAATGTTGTTGACCAAGTGTTTTCAGTCTTCAACAGCCCTATTCATTGTAATAGAAAATGTTGAGTTATTTAGACCCATACTCTAACCATCGTCAAAACTCCTTTTTTCAAGGCTTTTATACAAAAACCTCGTAACTGCAGCTTATTGTAATCAACAGTTACGAGGTTTTCGTTGAAAAGCAGCGATTTACAGAAAATAAAGTATTAGGAAAACACTATATGTTTTAGCATTATTGTCTGTATATATTATTGTAGTTTCAATTAAATCTATATGTTTAAAATCGACCAAAATAGGGTTTTCATTCGTAATTCGCGTTTTACAACGACGCAAACGTTGTTTTTCCGACGTTATTGTCTTCCTTTTATCGTTTCAACAAAACGAGTGCTTGCTACAAAGGAACATTTTAACTTGATAGACATAATGCACTTTCACTGTCGGTCAATTTGATATAAATCTTTTGTATTTTTTCAGAATATAACCGAAGTAATAACGACAAAATTGAAATAGCTACTACGTCTTATGAAGCGTCCCGTAAAGCCCGACGAACGTCAAACGTCGTGTGACAAAACAGTTAGACATTTTCAATTTGTAATGAAAAGAATAAAATTTATTCAAAGAACGACGAATTATGTATTGTTATCATCCTCAGCATATGTACTTTTGCTTTTAAGATTTTAAGATAACTGTTGCGTTGTTTGTCCGCTTAATCAGACAGTGAAGTATCGCACACGACTAGATTGTAGACATATTTTGCAAGTGTGACATCGTGGTTAGACATTTTTAAGAAAGTAGAAATAGTATTTCTGATCATCCGATATCAATGAAAAAGGAATCCTTTTAATTTGTGTCTTTTGTACTTTTTTCCATGTAAAAACTATTTTATACCCATGCGTCATATAAAAAACATTTTAAAAAATGTTCCGATTGTAAAATTGTAAACATTATGATCACGCCTCTATTACACTGACTTACCTTGACAATATTTAAAAAAAATTGCGTTGATTATTCTTCCCTGTTTAAACAATCGTGGAGAGGAAATGACGACTCGTCGTTTGGTACCTTTTTCCCGCAAATTTTCCCGATACAGACGAAACGAGAGCGATTTTAATATAAATGTTTGTATAATTTTGTTACAAATCACTAGCGAAAATTGCGACGTTGTTGAACGTTTATCGTGGAATAAACAAAAATATAATGAATATTTTAAAACTACGAAAACATATTCTGATAACCGAAATTTCCTTCTTTCTGACAATATAAGTTTTATTTGTGTGCGATGAGGAATATGGTATTTATCAAAAATCTTATTTTAAAGAAAAACAATTTTTACAAAGTTAAGCAATATTTGACGTTACGTCTATTAAAAATAGATCGATCCAATGAAGTCACCTAGGATACACTGTTAGTTAAAGAAGCAAACCTACTATAAATGGGAGCAAAAGATATTCTTGAGTAGATAACATTATTCTAATTTCTTTATTTCAATTCAAAACCCTAGATCGAAGGTACTCATTGGAATCGTCTTAGACAATTCCAATGAGTATCCACAACATAGGGTATGCTGAATAATGAAGCATTTCACAATTTGAAAAAGAAAAAAAAATACCAAAAAAGACACCTGCTAGTATAATCTGTAGCTCTGTTAAAATAAGATCACAATATTCCAAGTCACAGAACTCCAGAATGACCAACTATCTTGTCTCGACTATTGATTTCTTCCAATCACCAACATTATAACCCTTCATTCAATGGTAGACGTGTAAATGTCGCACGTCTCTCTTTTAATTTTTCCAATACTGCACAGAACTTTACTCCTTCACACGAGAAGGCTTGGGAAAGCATTGGGGAAAATGAAGAAATTGCTTGTGACAAGCAATTTCTTCGTTTTCCACAATTTTTTCCAACCCAAAATATTAAGATTTTTAAATGATCACCAACTTAAAATTGTCGTCTGGAACATCTTTCAAATTAGAACAGACTAAAAATTTGCCGTCTGGTAATGGCTTCAGTATGCCACATTTATAGCTCTACCACTGGTCATTAGACAGCAGTTGCAGACAACAAATAATCAGTATTGTCATGACATTGAAAGTAATAAAGGAAACGGATAAAATGTTGATCATCGACATAGAGATCTCACATCTTGTGAATTCTCTAACACGTCCTCTATTTAGGTAAGCCTACGTTAAAGGTATGGACTACCATAGAGGATAAAGCGCATTACGTCGGTTACATTTGGAAAACCTCTGACAATTCTATCGAATCATACCTTGGATGTAAGTCGTCATTCGAATATTCTCGGATCTTATCGTTACTCAAGATCGGCTCGAACGTATTACAGTAGCCGCCATGAGCCGATCCTGCCCATATCACTCCGCAAGCATAACAACGGTAGTCTGGTCTATAACAACGGAAGCAGACCAAACAACTATTTAAATCTACGCCAGAAAAATATTTGAACAAACAGCCTTCGAAAGTCGATTGTATCCTCATCAATGTGACAAAATTTTACCAGATAAAAAAATTGATGTGATTTACCGATTATTGACAGTATATTTCACTTGAATCGTAACGTTAGCTAAAGGATTTATTTGTTTTGATGACGTCATTTACGCGCGTCTACTTTCACGTTCAATATGGCGGTCACTGCATTACGCTCGAGATCATGTTGCAAACTCGTTCCAAACGGCAAAAGCTTGCAAAATCACATCAATGTTTTATCTGATAAAATTTTATCACACTTATTAGGATGCACTCGACTTTTGAACGCTGTTTGTTTATTTTTTTTGTGTAGATTCAAATAGGTGTTCAGTTTGCTTCCGTTGTTATGCTTGCGAAATGATATGGGCAGGATTCGCCCATGCCGGCAACTGTAATACGTTCGAGCCGATCTTGAGTAACGATAAGATCCGAGAATACTCGAATGACTTCCGAGGCAATGATTCGATAGTGTCCGAGGTGTTCCAAATGTGCCATATGTCGCAACTACGGCGTATTCAAGCTGTTGTTATGACATTTCCGAACATGTCCAACGGTACGAATCGCCTATAGACATGGCTTGCGAAAAATTGGTTGTACCATTAGGCCTACATCAAAATAGGCAGTTTCTAGCCTACCAAAATGGTTAATTAAATAGAGAACTATTTTATCCATTTAACCGTGACGTAATTTCGGACTAACAATACTATTTCGTAGATGTTAAAAAGTCTCGTAACTGAGGCTATTTATTGAAACATAACGGTAATCATAGTCTATTTTTAACTCAAAATTATTTGCCATTAAATAGGCTTCGACGCGGCGGCTAACACAATTTTTGGGAAGCAAATTTTGCAAAATTTGCTTCTCTATGCAGCCGCCTTTCTCTGCACTTTACCATTATCTGCATACCACACAATACCTTCCGGTCCTCCTCACTATAACAAGAGTTGTCCGCGGACAACGTAGCTCGCCTATACGAGAGCTTGTCACAAAAACAGCAATTTTTTAAAAGTAGGTCAAACTCCAAGGTCAAGGTCACAAGGTCAAAGGTAATGGTCCCAAATGAAAGGGCTTGTCGAGATGTTTCTATGTATGAAATATCAAGGCTGTATCTCTAATAGTGCCTGAGATATAGGCCAGGTTAAAGTTTTTCAAAAGTAGGTCAAACTCCAAGGTCAATTTCACAAGGTCAAATGTCATGGTCCCAAATGAAAGGTCTTGTCGAGATGTATCTATGTATGAAATATCAAGGCTGTATCTCTAATAGTGCCTGAGATATAGGACAGGTTAAAGTTTTTCAAAAGTAGGGCAAACTCCAAGGTCAAGGTCACAAGGTCAAAGGTCATGGTCCCAAATGAAAGGTCTTGTTGAGATGTATCTATGTATGAAATATCAAGACTGTATCTCTAATAGTGCCTGAGATATAGGCCAGGTTAAAGTTTTTCAAGTGAAGACGGGACGGGACGGGACGGGACGGGACGCGACGCCGACGCCGACACTAGGGCTGTGACATTAGCTCCCCGGACATAAAGTCCCGGCTCGCTAAAAAGTTATATCAAAAGCAAAGGTTAATGAGGTATCAGTCATTTAATATGTAAGTCTGAAGTTATACATGTAGATATTGAATTGTGTGACTGAAAATGAAGCATTCAATTAATCATGTCTCTAAGAGAAGAAAAGACCGACGTAGTAATTTGCTTTATTATGGTTCAAAGATCAGTCCAATTGCCTTCCTTGTAAATGGGTCAGTCAATTTACTGAACTATGAAATATATTCATTTGAAGCTATAAATAGATACATGGAATCAAAGTATTCAAGGTATTCAAATTGATAATTAAAGTACCTAATCAAAGTACTCTACGAATCAAAGTAGGCCTACATTGACTAAGTAGCCAGTCTACAATTTCCAGTCTATTTTTTTATTATTTTCGGACTGACTAATTTGACGCATCACTTTATCCATTTTTGGATAAATCACTACGCGGTGCGCATAACTCCAAAATCCTGTCGCCAAAAAGTAGCAAGCAGAAAATTGAAATAAAAACAACATTTGCAGCAAAATAAAGTTTGATTTTCGTCTCAATCTTATCGAATAAAATAATTAATTCAAATCGGATTATTCATTTTACTTTATACAAGCATGTTAAGCAAATGTGCCGCGTGACAGGAAGTACCACGTGCTTGCACTTTACGGGCGCTGACATCTTGAAAGTAGTTAACCCAGAATGCCCACCACAGATAGATGATAATCGACGGGTGGCGACATCTATTGGTAGATATTGAGTAGGCCTATACACCCAAACACACTTCCAATTTGTTACTAAAAATAGTAACACTTTTTGATGCCAGATCGAGGCTCTGGCCCAATTGAGAGCAAAGCATCCAACGTGCAATGGAAATGTACGGAGGAAAGGAGAAGTTCAAGAGGAATCACACTCCGTTTTGTGATGATTCCTCTGTGAATCTCGACGGGATATCATTGACTGACTTCCAATTATGGTCTTTACTGGCTTTTAAGTCATTTTTGACCCTCCGAAAACGTAGTATCCACGGATCTTTTGAGGACCTAGCCGCCAGGTTCAACTGTCATTTTCATGTATTTAACCCCCTTTCTCCAACAAAAAAAATGTACGAAACATGCCATTTTCAGTGTGAAGATGACAATCTCAGTACCGAAAGGCTTATGCAGATAGATAATTCATTATGGTAGATCAATTTGATAATAAAAGCATTGCTCTTAAAGCCCATTTCCCAAACGTCAAATTATTTAGACTTTTCAAGTTTGACAGCGGCTTTAAAAACCCTTTTCTAAACGGCACCTGATTACATTTGGAAGCCCTTGCAGACAACAGAATGGGCATCTTGAAAGTAGGATTTTTGTATGTGCAAGGGGGATCTAGAGGGGGGGTTCGGGATGTTCGCCCCCGCCCCCTGGAATAAGCCGAAAATTGAATGTTGACTATAATCAAAGCGTCATAATCTAACATATTTAAGTCATCATTTGGGCGTGGACCTCCCCCTCCCTTGCAATTGGGCTTGGACCCCCCCCCCCCGAAAAAATCCTGGATCCACCCTTGCATGTGAACATAGAAGTATAGAAAACGTTGAGGCAAAAGGGGAAACTGCTGATTAAAAGTATTTCATTAATTTGTCTCTTGAAATGATTTTCGAAACAATCTCTGTAGCACAGTTAAGGGCGGATCTAGAAAGGGGTTCGGACCTCGCCTTGAATTGGTCGAAAATCGAATTTTGACTATACAAAGTTAGTACAGTAGGCCTATACATGTATCGTTACACAATTCACAAATTTAAAGCCATCTTCCATCTTATGGGCTAGACCCCCCCCCTCTGAAAAAATCCCGGATCCGCCCTTGACAGTCAAAACATTAACATTTCTTGTTTGGTAAAGGTTTTAAACATTTTTCTTTTCATTTTTTTTTTAGTTTAACACCTCTCAACAATATTTCAGCCATAAGTTTATTTATAATTGTCCACGCTCCGAGGCTGGGAAAATACATCATGTGACCTGTCCATTATTGGCTCTAATCTAGAGCACAAACACATGCAAAATATTACCGCTCACACTTGGACAGTACTAAGGAGCTCACATGCTTCTGCAAAATTGATTTTATTTGGTTTTCAAAAGCAGTAGCTCATCCTGAACTTGCATGGTGGTAACGGGCGATGGAGACAGGGTACGAATGATTACAAGCCAAAAAATCTCTTTTTTTCAATCAAAGTTGCAAAAATATTTCTGTAACTCAAAACTCTAATAATTAACGTAAATGACTGTATAAAATATTCTTAGTACTAGGGCAGAATAATTGAAAAATGCTCGCGTGAAAATAACGACTCTCACAATGAATTATATAGTAAAACGACCACGTGACCTTTTGTTTGCTCTCATGCATACACAGGTCACGGTTAAAAATTCAAAGTGTGTTTGGGTGTATTCAAGGTATTCAAATGGATTATTAAAGTACCTAATCAAAGTACTCTACGAACCAAAGTATTCAAGGTATTCAAATGGGTAATCGTTGAAGAAAGTAGGCCTACCTAATCAAAGTACTCTACTTCTGGACAGGCCTACATTATTTATTTAACAAATTTACTTCCCAACTGTACTTTCAGTACATTAATTGGTTATATATGTGTCTTACCATGTATGCTATAAAACCTTTCCCAAACAAGACCTGGTTTTGACGTCCCTAGTTGAAAAGACTTTGGAAAACAATAAGGCAAAAAAAGAAACTTGTTGATAACCAGCAGTTTCTCCTTTTGTCTCGATATTTTCTGCGCTATTTTGTACACGAATCTCTTACCTTTTTACATCAACATTGTCATCTGCGGCAGTTTCTTAATTGGAACACTCTAATATTTTGTCTTTCGGGAATGGGTTAATTGCATGTTTCGTACAATTATAAGTTAAAAATTAATTCTAGCCACGAACTGATCTTTGTCAATGATACCAGATTATATCAGGTTATTTCTATTATCATCATTTTCATTTTTTAGGGGGGGGGGGGGGTATAATTATTTTGGTACGAATATGACTTTTTAAATAAAAAACAAACAGTTTTCTTTTTCTTCAAACAAAGGTCGTAACTTACGTTTCAGATAAACTGTGTAGGGTTGTGTCAAATCCGGAAAATAAATAACCTATTGTAATTTAACCGAAAAACGCTATCGGGCTATGCAAATATTACCGTTCTAGTGTACATAATCATTATGCACTGATAGATAATAGCCTAATGTAAAACTAATCTGACTTGGACATGAATTTCACCTTAACACAACCCACACCTCAAATTTAATAATCCCTACTTTTGACGTCCTGTATCAAGAATGCATTTCCACCTTTATCCCAACTTTACAAGCTTTCCAAAATCACGGGTGATAATTACGTGACTGTTTCATCAAACTTGCATTTTTCCTAAATTTTGATTAGAATTCTGCATCATGTCTTACAATGAAAGACATACCAAGGGCAGATCCAGGATTTTTTCGGGGGGGGGGGGGGGTCCAAGCCCAAATGATGGCTTAAAATGTGCTAAATATCGTCGCTTTTCAACGAAAACCTCGTAACTGCAGCTTGTTTTAAGCTGCAGTTACAAGGATTTCGTTGAAAAGCAGCGATATGTAACATTATACTAAAGTTTTATGGTCTAAATTTAATTTTCGGCCGTGGTCAGGGGGGTCCAGACCCTTCTGATCCCTCTCTAGATCCGCCCATGCAGACCAAAGTACCCACCATACGGGCCGAGGTTTTTTCTATATGAAAAGACCTATTCCTTGACCTCTCTTCGGGAAAATGGGGACGGGGCTTGTTATCAAAGTAAATTAACGGAGTATGATGGGGACTTTGATGGGTACTTTATCAGGACTTTCAAAGTGGCAAATGGAGTTTTTCATAAATCGCAGGCCTACAATTTGAGAAAAAATGCACGTTTGTTGACAAAAGTAAAATATATCATAACAAAGTCGCGTCATTACCTCTCGTGCAAGATATGGCCTATAGATCTAGGCCTATCTAATTGTTATTTAATAATCGAAGCATCGATTTAATCGTCTTCAGCGTACATCTATCTATACTGACTGACTTTAAAAACGCATCACTTATTTTTCAAAATATTTTTGTAGTTAAAGTCAACAGGATCAAATTTGTACTTCTGATATATATTTCAACCAATAAGACACGATATCCAATAAAATTTATTGCAGTCAGTTACCACGTTATTTCGCACGACGTCAACGTGCAAAATATGGATAACGTTTACGTAACTACACCTTAGGTGATCAACTGGATTTTTGTTTTCATATTCCATATTCAAATGGTTAGGAGTTACTTTTATTTCTCAATCAATTTGATTTAACAAAAAGTAAAGCCAAGAGACCAAAGTTCGTTGGGCTTACACAAATTGTTGAATTATTCTAAGCGGGTGTTTGTCAACGAGAACGGGCGAGACGTTTAAATGTAAACCAATCGACGATTTTTCACTTTCATTAACAAAGCCAATCTACAGGGATTGCTGCTGAGCACCAGCGTCCTGATCAACCGTTTAAAACGAGCTTACGCCAAGAAAATAACATACGTCAACGTCAATTACGTAATTGGTTTACAACAACGTTTTCAACTGCAATTGTAATACAAAACTGTTGCTGCTGACAAACTCTTGCCATAACAGTGAATTAACGAATAAGATAATTGTGGTTTTCTCTACTGGCGATTATACCCGTGACAGATACTTACAGAAAGTCATCATCAGATCAGGGCGCGTTGGGCCTAGACATGATGAAAAACGGACGCCAAAACTTTTGAATACTCTCCAGCAATATATGGTAGATAATTCCAGCCCAAAATAATAAAGATTTTGTTTCAACTCAATGATCAACGCGGTCACTATTGTGGAACGTTTTTCATACTCAGAGCGGAATTACTTGTTATTAAATAGAGAAAACTGTCACATTCCTCATACCACCTCTATTTAGATGGCTGTATCTCAGTCATTTAATCCATTTTTTTCTGAAATTTTCAGAAAAAGTTGGGAAGATGTCAAGCTGTTGTTAAATATATAATACTGCAGAGTTGATTATGTATTTTGCATTTTATTGCTGGATGAACTTTAGTGATGCGTTTTTAAAGTCAGTCAGTATATATAGATAGCCTATATCTGATAATAGTGAAAATGTCGATCGCTAAAGAATGGCAAAGAATTCTGTGCTAAAACTAGAGTCGATTTACAGATAGTTATGTTTTGATAAACCGTCAGTGTTGTATAAAATCTCGTAACTACGGCTTGGCCTGGAGCCGTAGTAACGAGATTTTATAACACCGCCTACAGAAATACTATTGTTTGTCCGAAATTACGTTCCCTATTTCAGAAACTGGGTATATTTGTCTATCATTACATTCGTGCGATGTAGTGTTTGAAACATAAGCGTGACCTAGCTGCCACCATGTATTTCTCTTTCTTCAAACTTATACGGTCTTACCTCATTTCAATCGAATAACATTTTAACACAGACGCGCTCAGGATTTTATTGTAGTAGATCTATTAACCCTTTCTCAAATAGCCAAATAAATTTCCAGTCCAAAAGAAGTTGCAGAATTTATAATTTACGTCCAAAGTGGAATTCGAGTAGCCTATGTTTAATCGTAATACGTACTCACAGTATTGCGACCAAATTATGTAACGTCAAAATATAGAGGAAACCGTTGCGTGCAACGAACGTTTTATTGCTTTCTTTTATCTTTTATTGTAGAAAAAGTATAATCTGAACAGTGTAATAAAGTATTCTGGAAAGCGTGTATTTAAACATTGCAAAATATTTGTTCAAACAAAAACTGAATGCAAGAGTAGGCCTACCTCTTTAATCACTTTAAATTGGATAACATCAGTGTAGACCAAGATCTACAACTTTTTTTTTACAATTTCTAAACCAGCTGAGCTATTTTATATTTTGTGTTGAGGTAGAATCTAGTCCACCCCTTAATTCTTTCAAGTGACATTAGAATTTTTCTTATGTCATCGTTATTATTCGTTACGTATCCGAACCTAATCGGGCGACGTCTTAAACATTCGGCGGTGGAACGTTCCACCGCCGAATGTTTACGACGTCGCCCGAAATATTCCGACGCCACGTCTTAGTGATTCTCATTATGGGTGGACTGCCTTGATTCAGAGCCAAAAAGTATATTTCATGTCACAGCTACAACAAGTGTTGGATACCGGTACCATGTAGGTTCAAAACATTGCTGATGTTTCTTGTGTTCTCGTAAAATATAGGCCTAGACATACTGCGAATAGGCCTTAACGCGGCGCGGAATTACGTGACACAATAGAACAATAATTGCACAAACTCTTCAATTAATCGGTCTACACGTAACTGATCTGAATGCAGTTTCTTTGGAGTAGTTCTTAGAAGTATAAAACTGTCAGAATTTTGTTGGATGTTATGGATCGTTTAAACAATACCTCTTGAAAAAGTTATTGACAAGCAAACAAAATTTTGTTTGTTCGTTAATAGATCTATCTTTTATTAGATGCAACACCATCAATGTAAGCTACGTATTTGTTTATAGGCCTAGTTATCAGACCCGTAGGAACGATTAGGGGGGGGGGGTGTAAATCCCTCCCCACCCAAGTTGGCCAGAAGTGCCAAATTGAAAATTTAGGGAAAATTCATTTAAGCCCCTCCTATATTCATGCACTGGCTCAGACAAGGGATTTAGCCCCCCCCCCCCCCCCCATCTTCGCTAGCCAAGGTTGAATCCACCTACCTTTGTATTCACCCTTGGCGGATTTAGTCCGATTTTCTTGAAATCGCGAAGCGCCGCCTAGCGGTTGTTCTGCTGGTTGTTTACGTCCATTATTGATGACGTCATTAACGCGCGTTGTCTTTCGCGTCGTATGTCGTGCAGATTATGTAAAAGTTAGCTGTTTTGTCGGTCGAATTGTCGAAAGTATGATAATTCGTCGATTAAAGTTAGAAAATTCCTGTCTATTGCAGAGAAATTCGTAGGAAAAATCGCCCATCTTCGCGTTTTTGAGTTGCAAATGGAATGCTTTTTCCCGCCCGTTGTCATGATTTGGTTACTCATAACAAATGTATCAGTCGACAATCTGATTGGTTCCAGCGAGACCTCGCTGGAACCAATGAAAACGCTTTCCAGGAGACCAAGAAAATCGGACTAAATCCGCCAAGGGTGAATACAGAAACGACGTTACGTCGTAGATGTCACCCTTGGCTTGCGAAGATGCCCCCCCAACCTATGTCAGCCGCGGCCATGGCAGTTGGTAGCGCATCTGCCTCTCATTCGAGAGCTCCCGGGTTTGATACCCGGCCGCGGCAAACACCCTTACTGACAAAAATGTCACCCATCAATGGTTTGATATCGTGAACCTATGTGGGGGGGGGGGGGGTCAGCTGGAGGCTCGGTAAGGGTGTTGTGGTAGTACTGGTATGAGAAACGACGGGATTCCATGGTTTGGTGCTCCAGCCGCCCCGACATGACCTTAGTAGTCGAAAACGGCGTGAATCCCCAATAAAGTCAACCTAACCTATGTCATATAAAATTGCTTCCTGTGTGCCTGGATACAATATAGGACCTAGGCCCTATCGCATTATTTAGATGGGCGGCGTTTTCTACCACATCGTTTGAAATCGCTTTTTCTCCGCCGTTATCTAGATATGTGTCAAAGTTAATATATAATCCATGCGTCTGATCTGAGATTATGTAGATCTAGGCCTAGATCTACGCCAGCGATTGCAAAATGGGGAAAAACAGCAACAAGTCATTTTTCTCCATCAATTGATCCTTTTTATCGAATATATTTTATTGTCTTTTACACCTTTCTATTTGAAAAAAAGGTTTTAGAAAACTAGATAGATCTATAAGAAAATTACCTTGAAATTGAATTCGTAGGTCTACGTAGCCTATTTAGACAAATGTCCGTTTTACACAAAAATACACTAAACCATAGATGTCCATGTAATGTCATAAACTCGATTTGTGTACCCCGAGGTAAATACACATAGGAAGTATAAAATAACAATAAAACCACAATTATTTTGTAACGGGTCACTGCAAGACTGGGCTTCCATGACAAAGTCAACAACCCGGGCCTTATAACTAGATCTATGTAGGCCTAATATTATCTAAATATTCAAAAATAAGGAACGATTTTACCCAGTTAGCCTTGGCGTAATTTCGGACATGCAAGATCTCGTAACTTCGACTTGATTCAAGCCTTAGAACTTGTGAGATTTTGTAACAACACTGGCGGTTTATCAATATAGGCCTACATGTAGAGGCCGAAGCCCAGTCTTTTTTAGCACAAAATTCATTGCCGATTTGTTGAAAGTGTGACATGTGATACCACGATACGTAGGGTCTCTAGATAGCGGCATCATATTTAAGCGAAAGCAAAACAGGTTCAAACGACTTTAAATATCAAGTATTAAGCGTGGCTTAATTGCGGACAAACAGAAAGAAAGTGCATGCGTGGGTAGATTTGAAACATCCCCTTTATCACATCGTCGGCAGTCTTGGCATGTGTTGTAACTACAGCTTGGATTAGCTGTTGTTACAGTGCATTCCAATAGACTCCTTTCATTTAGGCCTATGATATAGTCCGTATCTTCCGGAGGCAAAAAATGGGTTTATGGGAAATAAACATTGAAACGTTGTGATTTCGTGTGCACGGTCATGCTTTGTGTTCGAGAGTATCGTTACGAAAACGCTTTGGTTTCGAGAGTATTGTTACTAAATTGCTTTGGGGTTGAGGGCGTTTTAAGACTCCAAGGACGACTTCCGGAGGCTGTTGTGTGCAGGGGGTCTTAGATGAAATAACCTAATTATTGCATTTAAAAATAATTTCCCTATCGCAAAAACGCCAAAGAACATGTCAAAGATGTTTGTTTAGTTTCTTCAGTAAAATCTGATGTCTTTTCAGTTATAATTTTGTCTTTCATATCCGTTAAATTGATTGATAGAAAATTATACCAAACTATTTCTATTTTTATCGTCTATCACAGACCATGTTGGTGACGTCACACTCCCAAACGCCCCTGCTCGGTAGGTAGAGTACTCTGAGTAGATCCTAGAGTAAATTTTCGGCACTTGGTTGGGTTTTGGAGTAAAAAGAGTACTCCGAGTAAAACGGAGTGGCCCAATCAAGTCCACCAAGGCCTATATTAGAATATTTAAACACGTCCCTACGTCACTTTCTTTTTTGTGGCGAATGTGCAATTTAATTTAACTAGAACGTAGCAGAACACACTGAGTTTTAGACTGATTGAAAAGCCAAAAGGATATTTGCCAGGGACGTAGTCAGAGGATATTGAATCGTACACAAATAACATTGGGGCCAGAGGGACGTTAGGGCCACCGATTTAACCCATTACTGCAGCGTAATGCCTTTTGAACTCCCCATAAGAAATTTCCCGAGAAAACATTGTGAAAATGAATAAATTGCTTGTGACAAGCAATTTCTTCATTTCCCACAATGTTTTTTACAAAGAGAGACAAAAAATGTAACATTTGATTGACTCGACATTGTCGTCTGAGGCCTCAGGCGTCTTTGAATTTGGACCAGAAACTATTGTCGTTTGTTAATTCGTTGAAGGTGTAGAATATGGACACAAAATATTTTGTTTATTTTATTCGACCAATTTATTTTCGATTTTTGCTAACGACTTGTTTTCAAATGAGTAGGCTACTTAGGTGGGTAGGTACGCCTGTCTACGGCCATGTTTCCCGTGTCGGAACTCACTGACTAGATGAAAACTTGCGTAACAGACTGGGCTAAGCGGCTATATAGCCTACGTTATTTCATGGTGTTTGAAAACCCCAGAGAGTAAAGAATAGACATACAAAGTCCTAGAATGACAATATAACTATACTCACCGTCATAAAAAAGTAGCCACTTTTCAAATAGCCCCAATTTTCACAATTCTTTATGTCCTTTTGTTTTTATACATTCATACGCATTCCCAATAAATCCTTTTTAGACCCCAATGGTTAAATGCTTTCAACGTGCCCGAAAAGATGTTTAGTTTCCATGTGGGTTCAAAACAGCATTTTAGTATACTGAGTTCAATTTTGTTCGTTTAAAGTTGTCATTTCTGCATAAGGTGACATGGTTGACCCGCAAACAAAAGTCCCATGTCAATTTTAAAGACAATCATTCCGTTGAAATGATAGAGATCTATGAAAATTTAGCGCTACCAGTATAGCATGTCTCAATGTAAAATGTTTGATAATAACCGGAAGTGGTAGGTGAGTAAAGTGAAGCAAAACATTTTCTTAATTTGGAATTTACTAAAGATCAACCATAAACAAAATTTAGACGCAGACCGCATGCAGGAGCACGTACGACCGGTTGTAAGAGAGGCTTAACAATGGTGACCCCATGTTGTTCTGATTCCTGAAATACATAGCATGAAAATAAAAAAAAAATTGTTATTTATAAGCGTTTACAACTATAATAGTCCGGTAGATTTAGGGCATTTTTTACCTGAACCTGAAAGTGTGGTATAAAGTTTGTTTTCTTTATTCATTCTTGTAGTATAGACCTTCCACTTCAAGAATCTGACTGATGCCACCTTGGCACCATTGAACACTTAAAAAAATCAAGATGGCGGCTAAGATGGCTGCCAACTATATTTTATTGCTTGTTTTGCAATTATCATGGCTTTGACACTTATTTTCTTGCCCAGGTTTGCTTTTCAGACTGAAAATGAAGTTTAGTGACTAAAATATTGTTTTTAAGGATATTGAAATTAAGTTTGATAGACAAAATGGCTGTGAAAACGTAATGATTGCACTAATACCATACAATTATTATGTTGTCAGTGCTTAGATTATCTTCCCTTTTTAATTTTAATCGAAACTATTTCTGTTTTGTTTTGCATGTAATATTCAGGCATTATAAATGCTCATTGTGACAAAAAGCCTTAATATACAGATAGGATTGCCAAGATGGATTTAGGTGTCGCACTTGTCATTTCGGGCTAATAAATGAATAGCGAGAATATATTTCTATGTGTATCTATAGACTTAAGATAAATGCGAAAGATCTAGGGTAATGCTAAAATCATATTGAGAAACATGGACTTTGATATTTGGTCGCAAGGTCACAGTTTTACCTTTAATGGAAAAGTCGTATCATTCGCCATCAGATTGATATACAATCAAGAAAATATGGGAACATATTGTATAGTAACAGCTTAAAGGGCGACGGTAACAGATGGTCTAATTGCAAAAAATGAAATTTTTTGAAAAAATATGCAAAACTTTTGTGTTGACAACCTCGGGATGGTTAATAATATGCGATTCAGACAGAGAATGAGCCGAAATTACAAGACAGATAGCTGAGTTTAGGGAGAATCCAAACCTAAATTCAACCCCATCACTGATGGGGTTAGAATTATTTTGAAATTGTTGCACATGCGCATATGTGTAGCGCGGACCTTGATTCAAACGAGATTCATACTTGAATTTCAATATGACGTCATCATGTATGTTGTGACGTCAGTTAAGAAAGTCGCATGTCCTTCTGTTTTGACCTACTTTCGATATCGCTTCATGAATTTGGTATCAAATTGCGAAAAAATGAGTCGTTGCTTCAATAGTTTGTCGTAATCATTTAATCAGGTCATATAAAGCTTATAAAGTGTACATTTCGTTTGTATTTGACAATTTTTGGGTCCAAATCTGGGAAATAGTAGCTTTAACACTTTCCCAATCGATACGGTGCTTTTCAACAAAAAACTCGTAACTGCAGCTTGATTTTTAAGTATATTGTAGTAAAATGTTGGGAGAAGAACGTGCTGATACCCAGCATTTTCTACTCATGTACCTACTATTTTCTGAGCTATGTTGAGCATAAATTCTACGTCCATTAGTATCATTTTGTTGTCTACCACCGCTTTTACGTTGGTAAGGGTTGACCTCAAAGGCAAAAGTCATACCTGTCCTTTTAATCGATAAGCAATAAAAAAATTCGGGAAACAGCTTGTTTAAAAAAGGGAAAGTTTATAAGAATAATATACCACGGTACAATATCTAACACGTTGGAGTTCCATACAAGCAACTTAAATTGATGGTCATAGAGGTGCTTTCTATCTATGCCTTTCTTGTACCATACACTTATACTTGTTTTTATTTTTTTTAATTTTATTTTATTGATAATATAGTTTTAGAAATTATTGACTTAACCTTCTCCCAAGCGACACGCGGATAGAGATATAAGAAAGCTAAATACCATAAATAACATGATAAGAAAAGATTTTCGTACAATATAATTGTTATGAGCATTTTCTTCTTTTGCCTCAATATTTGTCAACTTTTTTCTACTATGACGTCAAAACCAGATTATGAAATTAGGGTTAACCCTTTACTGCATAGTGACGCCCTTTGACTCTTTCACAAGAAAATGCTTGGGAAAGCAATGTGGAAAATGAGGAAACTGCTTGTGACATAAGGGGCCACAAAAGGGGGAAATGGGATACATATTAAGGATCTTCTTCTTATGAACCGACTGCTGGATTTGATTCACATTTGGCAGTTAGAGTCTCTAAGACAAAGTTTGTTCAAAAGAAAAAAAACTATTTAGAAATGGCCATGCCAGGTTTGGGGAGGGGTGTTTTTCTGGAATTGTTAGGCTTGTGTCACGTCATATATTAACTTTTTACATTTTGATAAGGACCTTTGGAGTGAGTTCAACTAAACTTGGCAGAATGCATCCCCGTGGGAATATCCTTCAGATTTTAACAAGACAAAAAGTTGATCTCCATTATTCTTTTTATTCCTTTCTTTCAATATACTTGTGAGTAATATAGTATCTTATCTGTAAATCCATGCTTTTTCTGCTCTTTGGATTCAGGTGAACGAAAATGCCCTCTGGGCCTCTTGTTTAGTATGATATTTGTTCAATCTCTCCTGGTCAACTGTAAAGACTAGTTCTGCAAACTAAAACTTCATTTTGACAGGCTCTACCTTGAACATTTTTTTTCCTAATTCTAGGGTACAATAAAATAGCTACATGTATCTTCACTATAATAATTTGTGACCCGTCGCGCTAAAAGGGACCTTATCGGGTGTGTGAAAAATATCGACCCTAGTCAGTCTGCGCAGTCCGCGCAGCCTGACTAGGGCCGACACTTTTCACTGTTATGCAATTTTCTTAATTCGGAATGTTTCCCCTATCTTACAATATGTTTATTTTTCGCATACAGTATGTGGTTGACCCGTGGCGAGTATGACAAGTTTGTCAAAAATTGGATTTTTGGAGTTCGGATAAGGGCCCTTTTAGCGTGACGGGTCACATTTATAAAGTGAAGACCGTTATATTCATGGAAGGGGCCTTTTCCTTGTTGACTGCCTGATGGCTGGATACAGCTCGCTGCAACAGCATTTTTTGTAATCAAAGAATAATTTATTATGAACATTATTTTCTTTACAAGTTGTGTTGTCTTTGCCTTCTGGGGGAGGGGGGATATTTGTTTCAAATTCATATAATTTCATGTTGCCATCAGGAGTCATGCACGCATTTACACAAAACAACAGCTGTCCGAAGACAGCGCGCTCGACTGTCTAAGTTGCTTAGTATAAAGGGGGCATAACTCCAAATATAGTGGAGCCAGGGTCATGGGCCCTAGTAGTAAGGTAGAGGGTGTGATGGTGAATAAGTATTCCAAGTTTGGATTGAATCCCTTTGATAGTAGGCTATGGAAGTTATTGATGTTTGAAAAAAAAAACTTTAACCTTTGTTGCAACGCCGACGCCAACGCCAACGCCGACGCCCAGGTGACAGTTAAATCTCTCATTTTCTTCGAAAAGTCTAGCTAAAAATGATTGTTTCAATAGAAAACAACGTAAAGTCTGCGAGTGACAATCCCTCTTCCCTTTAAAATGACATGGAATGTTTCATCTGTATTTTCTTGTGTTTGTACGGCAGATTCCGGAACCCCATTAACCATCTTGTCCAAAGTGTGTAAAGTGCATCCTGCATTCGCACAAAGGATTAAAATGTTGACATATGGATCGTTTAAAGCACAGATAACACGATCCATGGTTAAATATTGAGCTTGAGTGCCACACCCTGTAGTATCGGTCACATGAATGACGTCACTGACGAAACTTAACCCTCTAGTGCCCAAGACCTCTTGCAGCTCTTCAAAAGTTATTTCCTTTCAAAATTTGGTTGTTGGCAATGCATTTTAGCAACATTTGTTGAAAGTTTGAAGATTTTTTTACTTTATATTGATTTTGTAGCCTGTAGCAAATATGCTACACTGGGCATTAGGGGTATATGTAGCAAATATGCAACAACAGCATTTTTTTCATAATACAAGAGGCCAAAGATGCCTTATTCACTCTACTGGCTGATTATAGCCACTTTACATTATAACTTTAGTATTTGAATCCATTATACATGATATGTGGTCTTTTTATGCAACTTGCCGTTTTGATTATATATTCGTGCAATTAACAAGGGTTAAAATAAATATTTCCCCTGTCATATAGCTTATTTTACAACAAAAATGTTTATCTATTCTTCCTTTGACATTAGACAAACATGCAATGCAAGTTTTAAACGAGTCAGATGAATGAAAATGCTTATTTTATCGTATCAAATGCAAAAAATGATGAAAATTTCAAACTACTTTGTTCCAAAAGACGTTATTTCTAATTAAATCTAGGAATAATGAATAAGTTTTCAATAGGACTACCAAGATACAAGATACAAGAAACTTTATTAACGTAATAAGGCCACCGGCCCAAAATACATATATAACAAACAATACATTACAATTACAAGTGATGTGCATATATTAGATACTTTCAAGTAATTTTGAGACATAAAATGCTAATTTCATTAAATGTGCTGGATTTTCGCTTTGAAACATGTTATTTAAGTTTTGTCTATTTGGTAGTACTGCTGACCAGGAAGATAGATAGAGTTCTCGAATAGTTTTGAATTTATCACATATATAAAATGCATGGTACTCGTCTTCTAGAATAAGTTCGTTTTTATTAATGAAACAATATATGCATACTCTGTCTTCTCTGGAAACATTAAAATGACGACCATATTCGATGTTTAGTTTATGGCTTGAACAGCGGAAACGTGCTAGAGACCGCTTTTGTTGAAATGGCATGTTTAAGGTTAAATATTTTTCTACATTTAATAAACTTTTGAATCCCTTATAAAAATCACATCTAGTTGAATCTTGTATACTACTATGCCAATCTTGAAAAGAACAGTCCTTTAGCCTTTGTTTTAGTGTTTTAATAAAGAATTGAGAATCACCCAGTTCTTGGGATATCCAGACAATACCAAATCCAAACTTAAATAGAAATTGTCGTACTTTAGAGACCCAATTCAGTTTACCGCGATCATCGTCCCTTTTTAGCATAATGTAACAATTTCTGGGATACCTAGAGTTTTCCATTTCTATAAGTCTTATCCAGTATTTTATAAATTTAGTATTGTACTGAACTGATAACGGGTATCGTCCGCATTCACCTAGAGCCATTTGATTATTTGACGAAGTGTTTAAGCCTAAAAAGTCTTTGCAATATTTTATATGTATTTGTTCGATGGGTTCAGAATACTCAAAGCCCCATATTTCTGAACCATATGTTAGAATAGGAGAAACCATAGAATCAAAAATTTTAAAATACTCATTGTAGTTGAACTTTCCAAATGGTTTCTGGAATTTATAAATGTTGAAAATTGCTTTCCTTGCTTGTGCTGCTAATTTTCTTTTTGCTAAATACCATGATAATTTTGGTGTAAGAATCAAACCCATATACTTATAAAATGACGTAACCTTAATTGCATTACCCCTAAAGTTCCATTTTTCTGAATCACGTAAGGGCCCCCCATTTCGAAAAACTATTACTTCTGTCTTATCTAGGTTAACGTTCATGCCTGTTTCAGTACAAAATTCATCAATAATATTAATTTGGTTTTGCAAGTTAACGACAGTATCAGAACAGTTAGCTACATCATCTGCAAACATTAAACAAATAACATCTTCGATATCATTGGTAATGAATATACCTCTTTGACATCTTGACTTTAGAACGGAATACAGATCATTTATATAGATGTTAAAAATTGTAGGTGAACAAGAGTCTCCTTGTTTCAACCCGATGTTACACAAAACTGGCTCGGTTAAGTGTTCATCTATTTTAATATAGGCTTTCAAATTCGAATACATCGAGGATAATACCTTAAACATTTTACCTTGAATACCTTTTTTATTGAGACATGTGAATACTTTGTGGTGGTCTAAGGAATCAAATGCCTTTTTAAAGTCCACATATAGGACATAGAATCTACCTCCGGTTTTACAAAGATATTTTTGAATCATGCTTTGGAGACAGAATACATTATCTATAGCCGAATATCCACTTCTAAATCCTGATTGCATTTCATCAATAATGTGAAATTGGTTTGTCCACATAACCAAACGATCATTTAATAGAGTTGAGAATACTTTATAAACAACATTCAGCAATGAAATTCCCCTATAATTACCCGGATCAGTTTTAGAGTTTGATTTGTGAATAGGAATCAAAATACTTTGGAGCCATGTATGTGGAACTTCACCAGAATCTAAAATTTTATTAAACAGCTCAACCAGGATGGGTGAGATATAGTCAATGGTAACTTTATAAAATTCTGCTGGTACGCCATCTAAACCGTGTGACTTACCATTTTTTAACTTTAAAATGCATTTTCGAACTTCTTGTAAGGTAATTCTTGAATTCAAAATTAGATCCATATCTTTATTGTAGTATGCAGGATTATCTTGTATTGTTATAGTTGTCGGCTTCAGTACATCTTGAAGTAAATTTTTAAAATATTCGGCCCACTCTGTATCAGGTATTGGGTTCAACGGTCTTATATTAGTTTTTCTTGTAGATGCTTTAAGCATTGACCAAAAGGTCTTTGGATTATTACATGCGGAAGATAAATTGTTCCTTTTAGTTACTTGTAGTGCTATTTTTCTTTTTCGACATAATGCTTTAAAATGATTTTTACTTGTTTTATAATTAATAAAATCAGAGTTTTCGTTGTTTTGGCGATATTGCCTGAGAAGTTTGTATTTATGTTGTTTAGCTTCCTCACAAGTGTTATCCCACCACTCGGGTTGTTCATTGTGTAATGTTGTAACATTTTGTTTATTAATAAGCATTTTTACAGATGAATTTCTATAAAGTTTAAGAATAGACTGCATTGCTATATTGATATCATCATCAATTGCGCTAAAAATGGAATCGCGTAATTGCGCGTAATTAGCAAAGAACCTATCAGTAAAATCGTTTTTGAAATGTTCCTTCCAGCAGTACTGTTTATATCCTGTTTTAGTAGGATTTTGCTGCAAAAATGTGTTTTTAGGAATATCAGACACGATTTTGCTTTTAAATGTAAGGTGTGATAAAACACCAAAATGATCTGAACAATCCTTGTCTTCTACTCGAAAGTAAGAAATAAAGGGAAATAACCCTGATGATACTAAGTGGTAGTCAACAAGACTACAGCCCTTGTTAGCAAAACATGTAAAATGACCGACCGTGTCATCGAAGAGACGCCCGTTTAACATGTGTATATTGTGTGTACAGCAAAAATCAATCAAAGCTTTACCGAATGCATTTAAATTATTTTTATCTCTGGAATTACGCGGCATATCAAACTGGTCAACGTTATAATCAACATTGGTATTAAACACAAAATCAAGTGAGTCACTTGGAATAAAGTCAAGTAAATCACTCGTTCTTGCATTTAAATCACCTGAAATATACAACAAACAATCGGGATAATCATTGTGAATAAGGGATACTTTATTCTCTAATGTTATTATCCCATTTGTTTCTTCGGTATCTCTATAAATAGGCGATCCTTCGGGTGACACGTATACAATTAGCAATATAATATCATTTCTGATTTCATAAATTTTAGAATTAAGTAAAAGAACTACACAGTCGCTTAAGGTTTCATAAATACGAGTAACAAAATTATTTTCTATGTAAAGATTTCTAACGAATACGCTCACTCCACCACTGTTTCTTAAACTATGGGTTCTTTTATTTCTTACACTATCAAAATGATAATAACCATCTAAAAAATCGTTAAACTCGTTTTTAGTATTACTCCATGTTTCAACTAACCCGACTATGTTAAACTGACTTAAATAGTTTTTCAAAATATTATCATCGCTGAATTTAGATAAACCCGCAATGTTCCATGTCAATAGGGAAAGGGTAGTGTTTGTATAAACCGCGTCATTTACCGAGCCTCGGCCATCCCGCTAATCTGTCCCACAAGCTCCGCCTTCCCGCTCGAAATTGTCCAATAGCTGTGACTCCACGTGTCCCGCCTGGTTTGGCGCGGCACGTGTTGACCTGTTTCTCTTTACCGTGCCAATTTTGTAAATGTCGTCTGCTTCCTCGTCGTATTTGTATATGTCATTTTCAATAATAAGTTTATCGAAGTTCAACGATGCGCGTAGATCCTGATCTCTGGCATCTACCAGATATTTGCTAAGTTTACGACGACAAAACTTAACACGATCGGTAAAATCTTCCTGTACATGGAAAGGGGTGTCCTTTAATTTGTCACGGGCTGATCTCAAAATCTGATCTTTATCCTTGTAGCGATTGAATTTGACCACAATCGGGCATTTTGCTGGATCCTTTGTCTTGACCCTATGTGCGCGTTCTATTTCGACGTGTTTTAAGTCCGGCCGATCCAATTCGTCTCTGATGAAATCCCGCACCTTTTGTTCCGACACATCCCATGGCTCGTTTTGGGGTCCAGAAATGCCGTTAAATCTCAAATTGTTTCTACGGGAGTGACCCTCCAGAGAATCCACTTTCATGCTCAAACGATCTAAACTTTTCCTCAATTCATTATTATCTTGTCTTAATAATTCATTTTCACTTTGTAATGTTTGGATCGAACTTGAAATGCCGTCCATTTTGCCATTTAACGCATCTAGGTTTGAATTAAAGTCAGTACGCATGTCCTGAAGAAACGCCATAATATTGGATTCGGATTGGAGGGATGAGACTGGGTTCTGTTTACGACTCTGGGCCCGTGTTTTTTGTAATGCTTCAAGTCGTGGGGTAGAATTCTGGCTAACAGGGGTTTTTGGTGCTGGTGAACCGTTGTTATCGGTGAACGATAGTGTAGTCTGGCGAGTAGAACGTGTTTGTGTTGAAGGTCCTGGGTTCGACTCAATATCGCCACACGTCAGCAAAATGGCGGTCAGACATATTGCCAGTCGAAAAGTCTTTTTAAGCCGTTGTCGTATGCCAACTGGTATATTGAGGGTTTTCAGCTTCTTACTTGATTTATAAGGCATCGAATAAGATCCAATTCGCCTCCTATACGTGTCTATATCGACCCCCATCTTCGATTTTTGGACAAGTTCCGTCTCAATTCAAAAAAACGTCCGCCATTAAGGGGCACATCACTCACCGCTTATGATGAATCAAACATTCTGTGCAAGTTTCAAAAGTATTGGATGAATATGAGCTTTTTCTGCATACACAAGTAGGTCCAATGAACGAATTGATTACTGAAATGCCATGTCATAACATAAGCTCTTCTGGCCACTGCCATTTCATTGCCTGGCGTTAACAGAACCTCTAGCTTTGGTGGTTTCCTTTCTTTTTAAAGTCATTCTTTAATAATACAAAAGTATTAAGTGTAGGTATAGTATTAAAATAAAATCAATTATGATAAAAGTTGATCGAATATTTCAAAATTTAACGACTTAATGCCCAATGTAGCAAATATGCTACACATTGTTTTGTAGTCTAATTATTTAATGAACGATTTATATTAGTTTTTTATGCAGTAAATAAACATCAAAATACTTTTTGCAATAGGAAACTGCTGTTTTGAAGTAATAATAAAGTATATGCAACTATAGTAAGGCTTGTGAAAAACATTTTGAATATGTAGCAAATATGCTACATGACTCAGAGGTGCCCAATGTAGCATTTTTGCTACAACCAAATAGAAGAGGTATGCATTCCAAAATAACAATCTATTTTTAGTGCTTGAATAACCATATATTAAGTTAAGTTTAATAAATCTTCTTTAAGAATGAAACTATATTTAGACAAATATTTGTCTTAGAATGGGTAAGATTTATCGTTCTTGAGGGTCATGAAAATTAAAATGAAAATTTCCAAAATCGGCCATTTTCTTTTGACGTCACTGATGACGTCATCGATAGCTAAAAGTGTTATTTCTGTCTAATGGAAAGATAAATGGTAATAAAACAGCATAGTGAAGTTATTTATAGTTACATTACATCACAAATGTGTTTTACAAGCAGATAAAGTTTATGTAGCAAATATGCTACACGGGGCACTAGAGGGTTAATTTTGGGAATCGGCATTTTTGTTGATACAAAACGATGGAGTTACTTACAAATACTGCTCAACCTCTTCTTCAGTATCTAAGCTCTCATTCTAGATACCGTTCATCAATCAAAGTTTAGTTACCAAAAGCGTGTGGGTATGTCTTTCTCCATAGTCAGATACAGCCAAAGAACCAAAGCTAGTTTATGTCTGATACGGCTATTCTCAGCAAGTTTCTATGCATGCGTTGGTGTAAGAAGTCTTCTCAGAAGCCTTCAAAGAATTTCTGTTTGTCTTTTTGCAATTGAAGTACATGTTGAACATAAGCTGTGGTCAAATTTACTGACTTTGTTCAGTTTCATCACGTGTTTGTTCATTGGATGCTGCCGAATAACCATGTGTCGGGAAAAGGCACAAATTGTGTTTTTATCTTCCAGGGCGTCCATTCAGTATTTTTACAGTATGAATCCACCAAAACCTTACCATTGGTAGAATTTATGATGATAATAATGGTTTTCAAACAGACCGCACACGAGCTTATCACCAATTTTATGACTTTGATTTACCGATAGCCTATATCATTGTTTAAGACTCAAAACGTATAGGAGTCATCCGAAATGAACCAATAGTCAAAATTAAATCTCAACAATATGTACCATGGAGAATTTATGATCTCTAAGACATGCTTAAACGTGAGTTGTTCTCTGTGCCCATGCGAGCAGTTAGATATTGCACAGGAAGTCTTAAAGACCATTAAAAGGCCACAGAGAACTACACAATGCTTAAAAATGTTGTAAAAGAACAAAAAATTGAACATTTCAATTTTTTGTAAAAAGTTGTAAGTATTGGCCTAGCTACGAACATTTTCATCTTTATGGGCACCCCTTTTTTATGCCACGAAACTATCGATGTGAGAATTGAAACAAAAACAATCATCATTGAATCTTATTCAGAGGTCATAGCTCTAACATTCAAACCACTTTTTACGTTAATTGGGAGTTTTTATGTATACAAAAGATATCAACATTTAAAAATGTGATCCTTAGCAAATTTTGAGTAGTATACTAGCCAAAAGTCCTAAACGGCCACTTTAGAAAATTCGATAACAGTCAATTTGCATTTTAATAACGCAATTGGATAGGAAAGTTTTAAAGCATAACTTACATAGATTTCAATTATAATCTATCAGTAATTATTGAATTTGGATGAGTAATAAGTGAAAAGCTCAAAAGCTCTAAATCCAAATAGAGCTCGAGATATATAACACTTGCAATAATTCACATCCCACAGACCGTTAGATGCATCCCACAGCAAGAAAAAAGAAAAATATTGTGAACTTTGTGCGACTTTTAACTAAAGAAGAAAGAGAAAGAATTTTAGAAAAGAAGACACATTTGGTAAAATGGTGTTTAACATTGAACCGTCGGAAACCTTTTCAACGAATGAGCTAAAAACATGATCTCACGTAGTAAATTGGCACAGGAATCAGATTTTTTAAAACATGTCCTGCATTTTTTGGGTCGGCAGGAATAGTAAGCTTATATTCAAAGTATTTTCTAATAAGAACATGTTTCAGGCGTTGCATTTAGGAACAAGTTTTAACATACATAAGCTCTTTCGTTTTCTTCTGGAGCCATATACCACACCTGATTGTCAAATATTGCCATTTTGCTTCTAATCCCATGGTGCAGCTAACGAACATTAAATCACTACAATCTCAAGCTCTACGTGAATTTTGAGCTTTCAAAGAACATGTCAAAGATGTTTGTTTAGTTTCTTCAGTAAAATCTGATGTCTTTTCAGTTATAATTTTGTCTTTCATATCCGTTAAATTGATTGATAGAAAATTATACCAAACTATTTCTATTTTTATCGTCTATCACAAACCATGTTGGTGACGTCACACTCCCAAACGCCCCTGCTCGGTAGGTAGAGTACTCTGAGTAGATCCTAGAGTAAATTTTCGGCACTCGGTTGGGTTTTGGAGTACTCCGAGTAAAACGGAGTGGCCCAATCAAGTCCACCAAGGCCTATATTAGAATATTTAAACACGTCCCTACGTCACTTTCTTTTTTGTGGCGAATGTGCAATTTAATTTAGGCTAATTAGAACGTAGCAGAAGAACACATTGAGTTTTAGACTGATTGAAAAGCCAAAAATATATTTGCCAGGGACGTAGTCAGAGGATATTGAATCGTACACAAATATCATTGGGACCAGAGGGACATTAGGGCCACCGATTCAACCCATTATTGTAGCGTAATGCCTTTTGAACTCCCCACAAGAAATTTCCCGAGAAAACATTGTGAAAAATAAAGAAATTGCTTGCGACAAGCAATTTCTTCATTTCCCACAATGTTTTTTAACAAAGAGAGACAAAAAATGTAACATTTGATTGACTCGACATTGTCGTCTGAGGCGTCTTTGAATTTGGACCAGAAACTGTTGTCGTTTGTTAATTCGTTGAAGGTGTAGAATATGGACACAAAATATTTTGTTTATTTTATTCGACCAATTAATTTTCGATTATTGCCAACGATTTGTACTCAAATGAGTAGGCTACTTGGGTGGGTAGGTACGCCTGTCTACATCTTCGCTAGCCAAGGTTGAACCCACCTACGTTTGTATTCACCCTTGGCGGATGTAGTCCGATTTTCTTGAAATAGCGAAGCGCCGCCTAGCGGCTGTTCTGCTGGTTGTTTACGTCCATTATTGATGACGTCATTAACGCGCGTTGTCTTTCGCTTCATACGTCATGCGGATTATGTAAAAGTTAGCTGCTTTTTTGGTCGAATTGTTGAAAGTATATTAATTCGTCGATTAAAGCTAGGGAATTACTGTCTTGTGCAGTGAAATTCTTAGGAAAAATCGCCCATCTTCGCGTTTTTGAGTTGCAAATGCAATGCTTTTTCCCGCCCGTTGTCATGATTTGGTTACTCATAACAAATGTATCAGTCGACAATCTGATTGGTTCCAGCGAGATCTCGCTGAAACCAATGAAAACGCTTTCCAGGAGACCAAGAAAATCGGACTAAATACGCCAAGTGTGAATACAGAAACGACGTTACGTCGTAGATGTCACCCTTGGCTTGCGAAGATGGCCTGTCTACGGCCATGTTTCCCGTGCCAGAACTCACTGACTAGATGAAAACTTACGTAACAGACTGGGCTAAGCGGCTATATAGCCTACGTTATTTCATGGTGTTTGAAAACCCCAGTGAGTAAAGAATAGACATACAAGGTCCTAGAATGACAATATAACTATACTCACCGTCATAAAAAAGTAGTCACTTTTCAAATAGCCCCAATTTTCACATTTCTTTATGTCCTTTTGTTTTTATACATTCATACGCATTCCCAATAAATCCTTTTTAGACCCCAATGGTTAAATGCTTTCAACGTGCCCGAAAAGATGTTTAGTTTCCATGTGGGTTCAAAACAGTATTTTAGTATACTGAGTTCAATTTTGTTCGTTTAAAGTTGTCATTTTCTGCATAAGTTGACATTGTTGACCCGCAAACAAAAGTCTCATGTCAATTTTAAAGACAATCATTCCGTTGAAATGATAGAGATCTATGAAAATTTAGCGCTACCAGTATAGCATGTCTCAATGTAAAATGTTTGATAATAACCGGAAGTGGTAGGTGAGTAAAGTGAAGCAAAACATTTTCTTAATTTGGAATTTACTAAAGATCAACCATAAACAAAATTTAGACGCAGACCGCATGCAGGAGCACGAACGACCGGTTGTAAGAGAGGCTTAACAATGGTGACCCCATGTTGTTCTGATTCCTGAAATACATAGCATGAAAATAAAAAAAATTGTTATTTATAAGCGTTTACAACTATAATAGTCCGGTAGATTTAGGGCATTTTTTACCTGAACCTGAAAGTGTGGTATAAAGTTTGTTTTCTTTATTCATTCTTGTAGTATAGACCTCCCACTTCAAGAATCTGACTGATGCCACCTTGGCACCATTGAGCACTTTGAAAAAATCAAGATGGCGGCTAAGATGGCTGCCAACTATATTTTATTGCTTGTTTTGCAATTATCATGGCTTTGACACTTATTTTCTTGCCCAGGTTTTCTTTTCAGACTGAAAATGACGTTTAGTGACTAAAATATTGTTTTTAAGGATATTGAAATTAAGTTTGATAGACAAAATGGCTGTGAAAACGTAATGATTGCACTAATACCATACAATTATTATGTTGTCAGTGCTTAGATTATCTTCCCTTTTTAATTTTAATCGAAACTATTTCTGTTTTGTTTTGCATGTAATATTCAGGCATTATAAAAGCTCATTGTGACAAAAAGCCTTAATATACAGATAGGATTGCCTCCAAGATGGATTTAGGTGTCGCACTTGTCATTTCGGGCTAATAAATGAATAGCGAGAATATATTTCTATGTGTATAGACTTAAGATAAATGCGAAAGATCTAATGCTAAAATCATATTGAGAAACATGGACTTTGATATTTGGTCGCAAGGTCACAGTTTTACCTTTAATGGAAAAGTCGTATCATTCGCCATCAGATTGATATACAATCAAGAAAATATGGGAACATATTGTATAGTAACAGCTTAACACTTTCCCAATCAATACGGTGCTTTTCAACAAAAAACTCGTAACTGCAGCTTGATTTTTTAGTATATTGTAGTAAAATGTTGGGAGAAGAACGTGCTGATACCCAGCCTTTTCTACTCCTGTACCTACTATTTTCTGAGCTATGTTGAGCATAAATTCTACGTCCATTAGTATCATTTTGTTGTCTACCACCGCTTTTACGTTGGACCAGTTTTCAGGTAAGGGTTGACATCAAAGGCAAAAGTCATACCATGTCCTTTTAATCGATAAGCAATCAAAAAATTCGGGAAACAGCTTGTTTAAACTAGACGGTCATGTCGGCCTGGAAGCGCTCCACAGGCCTGATTGTTTGTCTTGTTGAATGCAATTTCAAAGGTTCAGGCTGCGCAAATAAGCAAATGCATGACCAAGCTGAAAATTACAAGTAAGTAAGATTGTATGGTCAGTAAGATTTCTGTGAAAGTTATGTATTAATTAGTTAATACTAATGGTTGTAAAAGTGAAAATAAAGCCGAAAAAGGCAATTTTGTCAAAAGCAAGGGCACATAACTCATATAAAATTCATATCGAGCTGAAAATTATACCAAGGCAAGATCTTACGGTAACCAACATTCTCTACAAGTTTTGTCTTGATTGGTCAATATTTGTAGTTGCTAGAGTGAAAACAAAGTCAAAATAGAGTCGAAAATGGCAATTGTGTCAATTTCAAGGGCACATAACTCATGATGTAAAATTCAGATCAGACTAAGAATTTTACCAAGGCAAGATCGTATAGTCCCCAACATTCTGTCTCAGTTTTGTCTTGATTGGTCAATATTTGTAGTTGCTAGAGTGAAAGCAATGTCAAAATAGAGCCGAAAATGTGATTTTGTCAATATCAAGGGCACATAACTCATGATATTAAGTTCAAATCAAGCTGAAACTTATACCAAGGCAAGATCTTATGGTCACCAACATTCTATACAAGTATTGTCTAGATTGGTCAATATTTGTATTAGCTAGAGTGAAAACAAAGTCAAATTAGAGCTGAAAATGGCAATTTTGTCAATTTCAAGGGCACATAACTCATGATGTAAAATTCAGATCAACCTGAAAAGTGTACCTAGGCAAGATCTTATAGTCACCAACATTCTGTTTTAGTTTTGTCTTGATTGGTTAATATTTGTGGATTTTACAGTAAAATTAAAGTCAAAACCAGCTATTTTTGACATGCAAGGGCAGATAACTCAGGTTATTCTGATTCAATCCAAATTCTTTGAAGGAATCTGAGAGAGGGTCACCCAAGGATCATTCTTGTGAAGTTTGATTGAAATCCATCCTGTAGTTTCTGAGAAGAAGATTTTTAAAGAAAAAGTTTACGGACGGACGGACGGACGCACGGACGCACGACGGACACAGCGCCATGACAATAGCCCGCTGGCCTGTCGGCCAGTGGAGCTAAAAAGGGAAAGTTTATAAGAATAATATACCACGGTACAATATCTAACACGTTGAATTTCCATACAAGCAACTTAAATTGATGGTCATAGAGGTGCTTTGTATCTATGCCTTTCTTGTACCATACATTTATACTTGTTTTTATTTATTTATTTTTTTAATTTTATTTTATTGATAATATAGTTTTAGAAATTATTGACTTAACCCTCTCCCAAGCGACACGCGGATAGAGATATAAGAAAGCTAAATACCATGAATAACATATGATAAGAAAAGATTTTCGTACAATATAATGGTTATGAGCATTTTCTTCTTTTGCCTCAATATTTGTCAACTTTTTTCTACTATGACGTCAAAACCAGATTATGGTTAAGAAATTAGGGTTAACCCTTTACTGCATAGTGACGCCCTTTGACTCTTTCACAAGAAAATGCTTGGGAAAGCAATGTGGAAAATGAGGAAACTGCTTGTGACATAAGGGGCCACAAAAGGGGAAAATGGGATACATATTAAGGATCTTCTTCTTATGAACCGACTGCTGGATTTGATTCACATTTGGCACTTAGAGTCTCTAAGGCAAAGTTTGTTAAAAAAAAACTATTTAGAAATGGCCATGCCAGGTTTGGGGAGGGGTGTTTTTCTGGAATTGTTAGGCTTGTGTCACGTCATATATTAACTTTTTACATTTTGATAAGGACCTTTGGAGTGAGTTCAACTAAACTTGGCAGAATGCATCCCCGTGGGAATATCCTTCAGATTTTAACAAGACAAAAAGTTGATCTCCATTATTCTTTTTATTCCTTTCTTTCAATATACTTGTGAGTAATATAGTATCTTATCTGTAAATCCATGCTTTTTCTGCTCTTTGGATTCAGGTGAACGAAAATGCCCTCTGGGCCTCTTGTTTAGTATGATATTTGTTCAATCTCTCCTGGTCAACTGTAAAGACTAGTTCTGCAAACTAAAACTTCATTTTGACAGGCTCTACCTTGAACATTTTTCCTAATTCTAGGGCACAATAAAATAGCTACATGTATCTTCACTATAATAATTTGAGCCAGGATCTGGAAAAACGTCCCTTATAGCATTTGAGAACAACATGGTTCCAGGTCAGCCTGCGTACACACGCAGTCTGACCAGGAACCATGTTGATCTCCAATAGCTTCCTCATGGTCTGTAGCAACCATTTGAGAGTAACATGGATGCTTGTTAGACTGCATCTAGTCACAGACTGATCTTGAAACATGGCTGTCTCAAATGCTATAAGGGACGTTTTTCCAGATCCTGGCTCATTTATAAAGTGAAGACCGTTATATTCATGGAAGGGGCCTTTTTCCTTGTTGACTGCCTGATGGCTGGATACAGCTCGCTGCAACAGCATTTTTTGTTATCAAATAATATGAACATTATTTTCTTTACAAGTTGTCTTTGTCTTCTGTGGGAGGGGGGATATTTGTTTCAAATTCATAATAATTTCATGTTGTCATGCACGCATTTACACAAAACAACAGCTGTCCGAAGACAGCGCGTTCGACTTTCTAAGTTGCTTAGTATAAAGGGGGCATAACTCCAAATATAGTGGAGCCAGGGTCATGGGCCCTGGTAGTAAGGTAGAGGGTGTGATGGTGAATAAGTATTCCCTTTGATAGTATGGAAGTTATTGATGTTTGAAAAAAAAAACTTTAACCCTTGTTGCAACGCCGACGCCAACGCCAACGCCGACGCCCAGATGACAGTTAAAGCTCTCATTTTCTTCGAAAAGTCTAGCTAAAAATGATTGTTTCAATAGAAAACAACGTAAAGTCTACGAGTGACAATCCCTCTACCCTCTAAAATGACATGGAATGTTTCATCTGTATTTTCTTGTGTTTGTACGGTAGATTCCGGAACCCCATTAACCATCTTGTCCAAAGTGTGTAAAGTGCATCCTGCATTCGCACAAAGGATTAAAATGTTTACATATGGATCGTTTAAAGCACAGATAACACGATCCATGGTTAAATATTGAGCTTGAGTGCCACACCCTGTAGTATCGGTCACATGAATGACGTCACTGACGAAACTTAATTTTGGGAATCGGCATTTTTGTTGATACAAAACGATGGAGTTACTTACAAATACTGCTTAACCTCTTCTTCAGTATCTAAGCTCTCATTCTAGATACCGTTCATCAATCAAAGTTTAGTTATCAAAAGCGTGTGGGTATGTCTTTCTCCATAGTCAGATACAGCCAAAGACCCAAAGTTACTTATGTCTGATACGGCTATTCTCAGCAAGTTTCTATGCATGCGTTGGTGTAAGAAGTCTTCTCAGAAGCCTTCAACGAATTTCTGTTCGTCTTTTTGCAATTGAAGTACATGTTGAACATAAGCTGTGGTCAAATTTACTGACTTTGTTCAGTTTCATCACGTGTTTGTTCATTGGATGCTGCCGAATAACCATGTGTCGGGAAAAGGCACAAATTGTGTTTTTATCTGCCAGGGCGTCCATTCAGTATTTTTACAGTATGAATCCACCAAAACCTTACCATTGGTAGAATTTATGATGATAATAATGTGCCAATAATGTGGTCAGTTTATTTTCAAAGATAGTTGTATATATACAATATTCTCTCCACTTAAATATGTGATAGGTGGTTTGTGTATCACAGGCTATTTGTTAGAGGAACAACAAGGGTAACCAAAACAAAAGCACATTCTAGTCATTTTAATCGCGAAGAAGTTAAGTTTTTGAACTACATTATCACTGAAGATTAAATAAGGGTTCATAATTAAATTACGAACTTGAGATAAAACAAGAGGGCCAAGATGGCCCTGTATCGCTCCACTGGCTTTTAGACATTTAGACTACAAACTTCTTCAAGGAATACAATAGAGGTCTATTCAACGAAGATTCATGCTACACCAGAATGAAATCCAATAAGTGATTAAGGAGCAGAAATGTTTTTACAATTTTCTTAAAATTACACTGTTTCATATAGCAAAAAAAAGCCTAGCCCACAACGGCCAAGCTTTTCATCCGATCGTGAAGGAATTTGGAAGAGATTCATGCAAGGAAGATTCCTGTGAAGTTTAATTAAATTTATCAAAAATTTAAGTTCTACACGGAAATTATTTTTTTAAGGAATTTAGAGGAGATAAATGCAAGAAAGATTTGTGTGAAGTTTGGTTAAAATTGGTCCAGTAGTTTTGGAAAAGAAGATTTTTCGAAAATTTAATTTAATTTAATTAATCAAAATTTAAGTTCTACATAGATTTTTTTTTTTTTTTGAAGGAATTAAGAAGAGATTATGCAAGGAGCATTTCTGTAAAGTTTGGTTGAAATTGGTCCAGTAATTTTGGAGGAGAAGAATTTTTAAAGATTTTTCGAAAATTTAATTCAATTAAATTAATTAAAATTAAAGTTCTACATAGAATTTATTTTTTTGAAGGAATTAAGAAGAGATTAATGCAAGGAACATTTCTGTAAAGTTTGGTTGAAACTGGTCTAGTTGTTTTGGAGAAGAAATTTTTTAAAGATTTTTCGAAATTTAAATCAATTAAATTATTCAAGATTCAAGTTCTGCGCGGAATTTATTCTTTTGTAAGAACTTAGTAGAGATTCATGCAAGGAAGATTTCTGTGAAGTTTGCTTGAAATTGGTCCAATAGTTTTGGAGGAGAAGAATTCTTAAAGATTTTTCGAAAATTTAAATCAATTAAATTAATTAAAATTCAAGTTCTGCTCGGATTTTATTCTTTTGAAGGAATTTGGTATAGGTTCATGCAAGGATGATTCGTGTGAAGTTTGGTTGAAATTGGTCCAATAGTTTTGGAGAAGAAGAATTTTTAAAGATTTTTCAAAAATTTAATTCAATTAAATTAATTAAAATTCAAGTTCTGCATAGATTTTATTCTTTTGAAGGAATTTGGTAGAGATTCATGCAAGGATGATTCGTGTGAAGTTTTGTTGAAATTGGTCCAGTAGTTTTGGAGAAGAAGAATTTTTAAAGACTTTTCGAAAATTTAAATCAATTAAATTAATTAAAATTCAAGTTCTGCTCGGATTTCATTCTTTTGAAGGAATTTGGTAGAGATTCATGCAAAGAATATTTCTGTGAAGATTGGTTGAAATTGGTCCAGTAGTTTTGAAGAAGAAGAATTTTTAAAGATTTTTCAAAAATTTAATTCAATTAAATTAATTAAAATTCAAGTTCTGCATAGATTTTATTCTTTTGAAGGAATTTGGTAGAGATTCATGCAAGGATGATTCGTGTGAAGTTTGGTTGAAATTGGTCCAGTAGTTTTGGAGAAGAAGATGTTTGAAAATTGTTTACGCACGGACGGACGCACGCACGGACGCACGGACGCACGACGGACACGGGGCCATGGCATAAGCCCCGCTGGCCTTCGGCCAGTGGAGCTAAAAACCAGTCAAAGCAGTCGTAGAAACGAGCTGGTTCACCACCCTAAAAAGATTAAGCTGGTAAACAGGTAGTCATCTTTGTTGTTGTTGCTTTTAGGGATTCACTAGGATTGATAGTTACTCATTTCATGTCAAATGGTAAAAACTGTCATTGACAAGTACAATTCTTAAGTATTTCAGAAAAATGTAAACGCGTCCCAGATTAGCAAAGAAAATTGTTTTCTTCTACACGATTACGTACGCTCCCATACCACCGCATCTTTAGTGGAGATTATCAACTATTACACATGTCAGTAGTTGTTTTACTCTTCTTATAGCCCAGATCTCGCCCCACGTGACTTTTATTTGTGTCTACAACTGAAGAAAATGCTTGCTGGGAAGAAATTTGAGACCAGGGCGCTTTTGATACCGGCTGTTACACTGTACCTAATACAGTGGGTCTACGTCATGGTGAATAGTGGGAATAATAAAGCTCCTACGAAGGTGACAAAAATGCATAGACATAGATGGACAATTCGTTCAAACAGTGTAAAAAGAATTTTGTTAAAAAGTTGAATGGTTTTAGAGAACTAGTCAAAAGTCCAACTACTTTCCGACCGTCCCTCGTATAAATCTATATTGTGCATTACAAACGCTAAAAGAGCTCAACAAAAGTTAATTGGAGAATGAAAAAATACATTTTCTTTCTAACTATCACGGAAATTGACTATGTGAAGCAAGTCAACTCTGATTTCAAATACGCGAAATTAACAAATTTCAACAAATGAATCAGTGGCGGATTCAGAGGGGGGTTCGGGGGGTTCAAACGAACCCCCCTCTGTAGCCAAAATATTTAATTTTCATGCAGAAAGTCAGCCAAACTTGTGTAATACATATTATAACTAGGAAAACGAACCCCCCTTTTTGAATATTCGAACCCCCCTAACATAAATCCTGGATCCGCCGTTGTGAATATACAACTGATACGGTAAACACTACTAAAATTCACAGCCATATATAGGGCTAGAAAAGGGGCAAAATGAATAAGGATATGTGTTTATGATACTGTTTTTATTCGGAATGCTTAGTGACTTATAAGCGATTTTCATTACACCAAAGACCCTTGCAAAATGGCGGTTTCCGGTTTTAGCCCAACCAACCTCCAATTTCCTCTCAAATGCTCTATTCATGCATGTCGTTTGGGAAAGGGTTTTAAGCACTGTTTTCCCTACATTTTTTTTATTGAGGGGGTCATTATGCCCCCCCCCCCCCTCGTCTTCAAATTAGGTGTCATGCCTAATTTTAACATTGTTTCTTTATGTCCCAGTTGATAATTTTTGAGAGTAGTTTGAGTTATATAAGAAAACCCTGGGAGTAAATGCACAATTTTGTGACCCAGGGAAAACCATGGGCCTATTATTTGCTAATCCGAGTCTTCTCTGATGAAAATTCGCTTTTTGATATTCTGTTGACACTCATTTACATCAGAGCCGAGTCCTATTCAAAAACCGGAGAAAAGTTATGTCAGCATTTCATCGTCCGATTGTTTAATTATCTTAAACGCTATCCCCAAAAAGCCTTATGATACCGATCAATGTACTATTTATTGGCGTGTATGATAAAAAATTCAAGACCAAAAAGTATTTCAAAAAGGTTTATAGGCAATGTTTTGCAACAACCCTCACCTGAGCAGCCTTTGTTTACCATGACCTTCCATTTAAAACCACGTGATCAACGCGAAATCTCGCACATGGAATGCGGGTTTTCCCAGATTATGACGTAACGGTAGAATTTGAAAGAAAAAAGAAATAAGATTATTTTATTTTTCAAATTGACGGCCCTTCTGAAATAATATAACAATAACGAGTTTAAAAAAAACTGATAACATGAATAAATAAATAAATGAAATATATCAGAAACGTCCGGCAAACGTTTTAAAGCTAGTATTCGCACCAATAATGTTTGCTACTATGTTGGGTCAATTCCATAACTTATGAGCATGGAGAACGAAATAAACGGAATTTCTCAGGAAAAGCAATACCATTCAAGTTGCAAGCTGAACAGATCGACATAAATTGATTTCCACAACAAGAACACTCCATAATTTCTGAACAAAGGCTGTCACGTGACTTGAGAAAAATTCGTAATCAAAGGCGATCACGTGATAGTCACGTGGCGGTAAATTCCGCTCTATTTTTGAACGAGACCTGGTCACGTGATCTGCAATAACAATGGCGACGAAATGGAGTGGAAATAGGGGGTTGTTGAGTTTCGAAAGGTTATACTCTTCCAGCAGGCCGATTTGAAATGAAATTTTTGGTCAAGTATGACAAAAAATGATTGATTGATCTATACCCTATAGAATTTTACCGAGTGTTGGATATAATACACATAAACAGACGATGAAATGCCGCCTAACTTTAGGCGCTGTTTTCTTGCCTTTTCAAATAGGACCTAGTTCTGATCAAAATGAGCGTTATCCGAATGTCAAAAAGCGATTTTTGATCAGATATGATTCGGATTAATTATTTGCAAGCAATAAACAATTTCGGATAGCCTAATCAGTGCTTCTGAAATATTTTGAAAATCTACTTGCAGGGGTAAAAGTTGAAAATTTTGAAAAACCTGAAAACCTGGAAAAGTCTGTATTTATATAGTAAAAATCGAGAAAATGGGACATTTTGGAATACGTCAAAAACCTGAACTTCAGGCATATGCCTGAAAACTTTTACCCCTGTACTTGTCCACGGACAAGTCTTGATCCAAAATTGACTTGTCCGTATCAAAAATCAACTTGTCCGTACAAAACCCATATATACTTTTCCATAACTTCATTTGTTTATTGCATTTCTACTATGACAGTCTAACTATTGCCTACAACAAAATTTGTACATTTAACTATCAGTAATTACATTGTATGAAAAAAATGACAGAAAAAGAGAGAAAAAAAAACATTTTTTTTTTATCATAAACAGATTTTTTACTTGTCCACGGACAACCTAATCCGAGTCTTCTCTGATGTAAATATGCTCTTTGATATTTTGATTTTTTGCTATTAACAAAATAAATAGCGAAAAATCAAAATATCAAAGAGCGTATTTACATCAGAGAAGACTCGAATTACGGACAACCTAGCCCTCAAAATCTGCTTGTCCGTACAAGTAAACGCCACTAAACGGACAAGTCGGACAACTCGGGCAACTTATTTCAGAAGCACTGCTAATGCAGTGGTCGAAATTCACACTCTGACCGTAAAAACTGGTAAGTTTCATTACGGACTCGTGAAAAATCAACAATGATTGACTAGTAAGCCCTACGTGCGTGTAAAATTTACGATTTCTTAACTTTAGGATAATGATTAGATAATTTTTGCCTAGGTCTAGGCCTCACTTGCGGATCCAGAGGGGGTTCGATGCGGGTCAAGCGAACAACATGCTTGTAATTTTTAGATACGAATTTCAATGACTGGTAATGTCTGCATGAACACTTTTTTGAATGTCTGCTAATTGCATCAATGGCAACAGATAGTCGCGTTTTGAACTGGAGTGACAGATAGGCCTATTGAAAGGGCAAATGGAGAAAAAGCAGACAAACGTCTGAGTTACGGTATATTGTATGCTCTTTATCTACTTACATTTTGTCGATTTTTAAAGCAACTTTCATTTGTAAATTTATGGGGGAAAACATTTGTAATGATTACGTATCAGCTGTTCGCATGTGACAATCCGGTGCTCTGTTACAAATGTACCATCATAAGTTTAACTAAATGTAAACACGTGAGAAAACAAGGAAAGGTAAATATAGATTCATTGGAATGAAGTAATTGAAAACGGTAAAGTCATTAGAATTCATTGACGTCCTTCTCAATTTTTGTAGACATTTGAATTCACTGTCACAAAATTCCAGCCAGTTTAAGGGTCGCTGCCCTAATTCGATTGCTGAAATCTTTTGACAGCAGAGCTCTGCTTTAGACAGCTAGGGCAGATTCACCAATACGGAGACAATCTCCCGATCGGGGGACGTCACCCGATCGAGTGACATTTGAGCCGAAAATACTCCTTCATTTGTACCCCGATCGGGATACATTCTCCAGATTTGGGGACAACAAAATTGCTTCAATGGGGGTACCCCTGAAGATAAGCTCACGCGCAAAAAGTGCTTTCTTTGCGCATTTTCGCATAAAAACGAGTTTGTCAAGCGGGAAATTTCGAGGGGGGTTATCCGATGGGATAAATACTTTCACCGATGCGATCTCGAGCTATAACTCGCCAAACGTCTCTTTAATGATAAATCTTGTAAAAATCCTTTGAAACGTTAAGAAATCGTACCATATTTTCAAGTTTCTTAGCAAATAATGTCCATCAATTCATGCACGTTGGCCATCTTTGAGGGCCTTAACGGCCCACAGACTCGTACCCAATTATTTTCGCTGATGCTCAAGTCAAATCGAGGTATTGAATTTCAAATGAAGATGTACATGATCTTTACAAAAACTCCAAAAAATCTTGTTATTCATGAATAAAAAAGGCAAATATCTTTATTTTTTATTATATTCTATAGTTCTTTCTGCCTACTTTGATAAAAATAAAAAAAAAAGTAGGGTGGTTCTCTTTTGAGAAAATGTCATCAGCAAGTAGATCCAGAGCTCCAGATAGGATGCGTATTTGCGTAAAATACGCATTGATTTGGTCTGAATACGCATTAACTTTTATACCAATGCGTACAAATACGCATTCAAAATAATGAAAACGCATTTGATAATTGCCAGTTAGCGTATCAAGATCGGAAAATGTCGAGAAACAACATCAACTAGGAAATTCCAACAATTAACACAAACTTTTTGTCTGTAAAAAATAGGTTACGACAGTCAGCTATCCTATATCCATCCGATATCTATTACGACTTTAATCAGCCAATCACAGTCTTGAATAATTGGGGAATATCAATTACGTCACCACTGTGACCAGCCGAGCGACAATCAGCTATTCCACAGATCTACCGAATGATGCCGAGTGTTGTATTTGTTTGAATTTCAATCAATCGGTTATCTCCGTGAAAGCAAATTGTTACCCGATTTAACAGACCATTGCGTCAATCCGTAAATCGTAAATGACAACTCGAAGGTGTTTGTTTTCTTTTCAAACCGGCAAACGAGTAAATCCACTGCTGAGCAGATCGTAACTTTAGGCGATTTTTGCCGATATTCGTTCTGAAGTGGCCCTACAGGCAAAGATAGCACATGATGGTAATCTTGTTCAGAAAAAAAAACCTCGATGGTCAGAAACATACCGCGGTTAGAGGGCCTCAAACCCGAAAATGAAAGTGGGTCGTTCCGGTCGGGTGTTCCTGTTTATTTTAGTCCTTTCCCGAACAAGAACGTAAATACGCCCTGCCTCAAAAAATTATCTGGAAATACGCATTGGAAAAAATTCTGAGGGGTAAATACCCCTTGCCTCAAAATATTATCTGGAGCTCTGTAGATCTACTTTGAAATTTAACCAATCTAAAAGTGTGCCCTTCATACAAAAATAAACTTTCCAAGCTCCGCAATGAAAAAAGAAAGCATTGCAGAAAATCAAGAAATTGCATTTTTCAAGAATTTCTTCATTGTCAACAATGCTTTCTTCAAAAAAAGAAAGAGTTTTTAAAATTATATGTCATCAAAATGAAATGTAGCCTGCATTTTCTTTACATTCTTAACCCTTTCCCAAACGGCAAAATTTTAGGGTGATCCACTTCAAAAACTGTCACAAATGACAAAATTGAAGTTATTAAAGGTAGAATTTGTGTAAAATATGGCATAGAAAATATTGAGACAAAAGGAGAAACTGCTGGTTATCAGCAGTTTCTTCTTTTGTTTCAATGTTTTCCCAAACCTTTTCTATTAGGGACGTCAAAACAAGGTCTTGTTTGGGAAAGGGTTAAAGACTGAAGATTCTATTTCATTTTATGGTTAAAAACTAATAAAAAGTTCATATATTATCCTATTTTTCATATAAACTTATATTTATATTTTGTTGGCCAAAATGGAGAGTATTTTCTGTATAAATTGAGTAAACAAGAGCATCAAATGTAAAAAAAATAAATACGGTATATCAATTTTAGCATCAAAGTGTCTAAAAGTACCTCTACCAAATAAATTTAATTGGTTCAATTCCATTTTCTTAACCCTTTCCCAAACAAGACCTGGTTTTGACGTCCTTAATAAAAAGGTTTTGGAAAACAAAGAGACAAAAGAAGAAACTGCTGATAACCAGCAGTTTCTCCTTTTGTCTCAATATTTTCTGTGCCATATTTTACACAAATTCTATCTTTAATACCTTCCATTTGCCATTTGTGGCAGTTTTTGAATTTGACCACCCTAAAATTCTGCCGTTTGGGAAAGGGTTAAAGAAAATTTGGCCAAAAGGTCCTACCTTTAAAATATTGTGGCCAAAACGTCTGTGGCCAAAATGTCCATCCACCGGTTCTCTTGGTTACTAAAATGATAAGCTGGTTCTACTGTTTACATTTGCTAACAATTGAAAGAGTTATTGTAAAATGATTCATCAAAATAATCCTTTCCTAGGCAAAACCTTGTTCACTTCAGTAATTTATTTGGAACTTTGGCCCATAGACCTGCCAAAGATTCACTTGTAGAAAAATCTGGGCAAAAAGCCAGGATACATCATGTATTCTAGCTTATTAGTAACTGTTAGATTTTTATTTCAAAGGTCATCCAGTGAAAATTTGATGCCAATCATGACAAAAGACTAAAATTGCATGACTTTCAGTGTATATCTATGTGTCATTTCTACATCCAAGAATATATTATGTGGGACACTTTGGCTCATAGGTTGAAATTAAGGGGCCATCTTTGAGAACAAATGGCCAGCGGCTCAATGGCTTGGCCCAAAATTGTCCCTGCAAGTTTATACATCCCTGGAAGAAATAATTCAGGAAAACATTAAGCAACTCCTCCTTCCCTTCCATATATATTTTTTTCGTCCTATAACATAAATGATTCTACTTTTGATGTCTATTATTTTGCTTGTCAAGTATTTTGCTTGTCGTCACTTTCAAATTGTATCTATTAATATTTGATCAATTCTAAAGCCATTCATAAATACATCATTTTAGGTATTCCTAGCCCTAGACACAAATACCTTAGTAGTATATAATTGATATAAGAATTAGATCTAGACAAACATCTTTTTCAAAAAGGTTAGAAACATTCAATGTCAAGATATATGTAAATTAAACAAGCACCAACAACGAAATCACAAAATAGGATTTAACAAGATTGATGATAACATTTTTGACTTTAAGTGCTTTCAAATCATTGCAGATTAGCAAATATAATTATACTGAAGCAAGTAAGAAAACCACTGTGGAAAGTGATCTCTCAGAATTGCAGTTAGGGGTATATTCATCTGCAATATTTGCTAATTCATCTGTTAAAGTGGCCATCCAGTTATCACTTCTATGCTCCTTTTCATCCATTAGATGCAGAAGATACTCTAACTGGTATCATTTCATCGCATTAACCCTTTCCCAAACAAGACATGTTTTGACGTCCATAATAGAAATGGCTTGGGAAAACATTGAGGCAAAAGAAGAAAATGCTGATGATCAGCATTTTCTCCTTTTGTCTCAATATTTTCTGTGCTTTATTTTATGCAAATTCTATCAATACCAACATGAATATTTCCGCCTGCAGCGTATTCAAATCAAAACACTTCAATTTTTTGCCGTTTGGGAAAGGGTTAAAGTCCAACTTCCAATCTTCATCATAATTATGTTGCCATTTGTAAGATATTCATCTGTAGCTGTAATAGATCAAATTGAGATTTGTTACATTTCTTTTTAAGCCTTATTCAATTCAAAAGCTCTTGCTGACAACAAAATGGATAGTGACAGAGGTAGGATCAGTAGGAAAATGTCACAGATGGAAGGTTCCTCGGGGTTAACACTATTCACAAGAAGCTGCTCTGGAATAAGGATGTAGACAATGTGATCAAGAAGGCCAACAACTCTCTCATTTTCCTGAAGAGGAAAGTCACTAGCTGCCCCAGGATGAAAATGCCTTATGGCTCAGTGCAATGATAAGTACTGGTCAGATGATTGCCACTTTAGGCTGGCCTTCTTTTCAACAGCGATGTTTTAACGCCAGACTAATACTGATGTGTACACAAGGTTGTGTCTACCATCTAGTTATTTAAGAGACATACCAACAGACTAGGTCCTGAATCCAGCTACAATCACTCTAGAGCCAGGTAGAAACATGAGCTATCTGTAACCATTAGAACTGCCGTAAAGACCTGTATAGAAACACTTTTAGCCATTCAACTATGGAACAAATTCCCCACACAGACAATCGCAGCTGTCATCCAGGACCCTGGGACATGTTCAAGACTCTCCTGAAAATAACTCACTAGATTCTATATAATTATATTGTATAGATAATGTTTCTATCTTGTTTTGGCCTCTTTTTGTTTAAGCCTCACACTATCCTTGTACAGTCACAGTTCATTTTATCCTCTAGAGGAGCCCTACAGTTATTGGGAAGAAAGAGAAGAATGTTAATTACACATTCACTGACCCCATCCCTGGTCCGAGTGCCTCAGTTGAGCACACACTTTCTAGTGTCAGATCCAAAGAAAAATATTTTCAAATGTAAACAAATACAGTTATCTCCTGATCAGGAGACTTTTCATTAATTGTCTCCTAATGTGGTGACTGTCACCCTGAAAGGACATAGTCTCCCGATCTGGATACACATTTGTAAATATTACATGTAACTACTCATTTTAAAGAATGTGACACCCGATCGGGAGACATTCCCTCGATATGGAGATTGTCTCCCTATTGGTGAATCTGTCCTAGCTGTTAGACTAAAGACTAAAGTTTAGTAGTCCTGTCATATTTTAATCTTAAATTCTTCTAAGTCCCTATTCATGGTAAAGTGAGGCATTTAAACAATGAGAAATAACTACATTATGTTTATAACCACCTTAAAATTACTAAAATACTGATGTGTCAATCAAATTATGACTGTGAAACGTGTTTTTACTATCCCCGTCTGACCTAATTTCGATCACCTAATCAGAATCTCCATTCATTTCGTCAAGAACAGGAAATTTCAGGACTTGCATTGTTACAGTCATATAGATAATTCATTTTCTGGGCTAAATATAGATAATTTCAACAAAACTATCCGATATATCTGAAGTTAGAGATGAAAAGATCGGTAGACCCCCTTTCTCTGTACACGCTCAGGTCACAACCTTAATTCGATCAAAATGAGGCTCCCCTATAATCTTGTATACTGATCGAAAAAAGACAGGTGCAACTTTTTGGAAATGTGCTGGAAGTCATCAGCAAACATTGAAAAGTAATTACATGCATGTTAAAAAACTTTATAACACTTCTTGGCCATCTCGAACATGCTTGAAACTTGTTTCCATTTAATTGGCGTCTAAAAAGTATGCATTTCTGGTGTGGTTATTCAGAAGCTCACTTTAGACAAATATAGCTATCTCCTCACCTCAAAACCTTTGCAAAAATACAAAACTGAAGATGGCCACTACACTTTCAGCGATCAAAATGACAATAAGTTATAGGAATCATAATTTTAAGGGATATATCGAAGCTCCATATGCATAACAAGAAAATAAACATCACTATGAGCAGTGATAAGCACTGCACAGTCGTTGGATGTTACTTTTTTTCATGAGTATACTTGTAATGTCATGAAAATTGGAGGCGGGGCATAGACAACTGTCATCACTTGCAGACGAGAATTGTAAATTTTTTTATGTCTTTTGATTTGCATGAGAAAATGGAATTTTATGTTTGTGAAAAAAGTGACTTAGTAAAATGGCGCCATTTTTTGTGTTTGGGTAAATATTGGAAGATTTATTACATTTCTAATCTCAATTTCGCCTGGTTTGAGATATTCTTTATCAACTATTGTCACTGTCAACAAATCATGGGCATACCGACGATGTTCGGGTCAAATTGTGCCGTGTTTTGGATAAAATCTGAAGTGATCGAATTTAGGTTGTGATCGAAATTAGGTCGAGTGAGGATACAATTGGCAAGCCTGTCGGCCATCTTGCTTTTGTATAGGGTTGTTGGAAATTTGGTTGGATTTTTCATAAAACAAGGTAATTTTTTATTTCAAAATTATACTGAAGTGAAAAACAATTGATTTATCTTTCAATTCATACCATTTTTAGATAGAAAGTTTGATTTCAAATGTAGTAGTTTGAGGGCTAAACCTCCGAAGTTTTCCGCACGGCGGAAGTGCTATAGACAAAATGGCGGAAATGATAAGACCTGGCATCACTTCAAAGATAAAATATGCCAGGGCTTATAGATAGGACTACTGCTTTAGTAACGTAAAGTGCCCTATAGTCGTCATGTTTGGCTATTCAAACTGTAATTGCGCCTAAAGTCGTCAGTCTACCGGTTCCCTGCTTTTACCATATCAAAGCTGGACCATTTTTCTACGATTCCATATGTACATTGTAACTCTATATGCTAAAATATGCAAGATATTTTCAGTTCATTTCATCAAGAAATTTTGAAAAATAACGAAGTTATTGAAGTTTAAAGTTTGCAGATTACCTCCCCCTATTCTGTCACTTGATTTCATGTTTCAAGTTGAAGTAATGTAAAGTGCCCTATAGTCGTCATGTTTGGCTATTCAAACTAATTGTGCATAGATTTGTAAGTTAACCGGTTCCCTGCTTTTAGCATATCAAAGCTGGGCCCATTTATCTACAATTCCGTATATACATTGTTAATATATATGCTAAAATATGCAAGATATTAAAGGAAAAAGGGGGCTGGGGTCCAGCTGACGACATTTGGACATCGTGGACCTAAAGTCGCCAAGTGCTAGGTCCTTAAGTCGTCACCCTGCAGAAAACAATAGAAATAACGTTAATGGATATTTAAAATGATTTTAAAACATAATTTTATGTATCATCATTCAATACTTAAGTCATCCAACCTTAATTACTAGCCCTGGGTAGCATAGATCTACTGAATCCGATCTCTCAAATTAGGCACCCCTTTGATATTTGTACCGTGTTTTTTTCCAAATGACATCTTTTTCTTCTATGGGTGATATTGTAACTCTTTCATGGCCAAGACCTGGTTTTGATATCGTTTTTCAATGGTGTTTCATAAGCATTAAAAGAAAAGAAGAATATACAGACAATCTGCATTTTCTTCTTTTCCATCATTACTCTCCATGATATTATAGAAACATTTCTAAACACTGATTACAACCATTTTCAAATCAGCCTTTGCTTTCAAAGTTTCATTTCCAGATTGAAAAAATGCTGTATGCCCTATACTCGTCATGTGGACTTAGTCGTCATCGACTTTTAATCTGGTTTTTGGGGCAGAAATTGGTATATCAAGCTACAAATGGCGTTTAAATGTGTATTGAAATATATTTTTTGTAAGCTAGAGTTATCCCTTTGCTTATATGTGTAGTAAAATGTGTACAACATGCATTCGCGTGAGAGCCTGTGTTTACGTCCATTGTCTTGGCGCGTTCTGTGTCCTGGTGCAAAATACACAGGTCCGAATCACCGTACATATACATGTTCACTATCAGAAAGGGTTAAGGTAGAATAATTCTAATGGATATTTACTATTGTCGTACATTTTCGACAAATGTCGACAATTTCCGTATCTATTTTTACCAACAGTATTGCTAAATATAGCAACATTATTGCTAAATATTACTTCCCTCTGTAAATGAAATTCCCCGAATACACCCCGAATATATTTTTCTTGTATGATTCTCCGTTTAACAGCAATTTTTCAGAGACATTTTTCGTGTAATTTTATATGATTCTGATTGATATCATCAGTTTGTAAGTGATTAGAAACTTTGATTTTAATGAAACTGCCTATTTAGGAAACTAATTGTGGTATGTATAATCTTCGATTCTTCCCTTGATACTGCCTGGCTCAATATAACGAGAAACCCTTCAGTAGAAGACACATACATGTATTCTAATGAAATCTATGATGTGGTTATCAGACACCTATCGTTAGAGAACGACGCGTGGATCAGATCATCATTGTTAAGACTTTCGCACTCAATTTTCATCACTTCTTCGCCGGCGATCCCTACTTAAATGTGCAAACTCGTTGTCAGTCAATTGTAACGTAGTTTGATCCGTGATTTGATCCTTTCTTTTAGATTCTTTTTCCATTTAAGTCCTTAGATTCAATATGCAATCCAGAAGAAGTGGTATAAGGAAGCTGTTATAAACTATAAAAAGATTAAGTACAATTTTGTCTTTAGAATTTGCATTACTTTTTACAAATAGCGATGTTCAATTGGTTACTAGGTAAAGGGTTAAATGGTGAAAGTCATACGAAATCACAACTGATATGTTATCATTTGTCAACTTCTGAAAGTCTAATACAACGTTTGGGTTTTAGTTATAAGCATATAATTAGATATGGGCTACGGTACCCTTCATTTGGGGCATTGACTTCTTTTGGGAAAGAATTAGTGCGTTCGAAAGCATGAGGGTACTAAGAATTACCTTTATATATTTTAAATTTTTGACGGGTAAAATGTACATATATGGATTTTATCGTGTTCCTACACATATAAGAATAATTTTGATATCGGTTTTAGAGAGTGCGCGAACTTATTTCTGGCACTGTCAAGATTTGTTTCAGAGACATAAATTTCAAACTATGAAATAAAGAGGCTTTATTTTTAAATAAGCACGCAGTAATTTAACAAAATATCTCTCATATGCGCACAAAGGTCATATCATTTCACATCAGACGATGTGTTAACATGTTTTTGATAATAAAAACCAAAATCTAAACACATTTAATGTGTTTATGTCCAAAATTCAGATACTTTTTTGCTTTGAGTGGTGGCCGCCATATTGGAATTTTGCAAGTTGGGGGTGGGATAAGGGAAAATCAAATTTCTAGTAAACCTCTGGACGAATTTCTGTCATAATGCACATATAGATGTCTAATATAGTGTACTATCAGGCAGAAGTGTTTGTCACCCCAATTTCTAAAGTTGCCATTAGGCGTATTCTACCTTAATAAACAAAGTATATGGACGAAACAAGAGATATTTTCCTTTCAAATGGTGTTTCTTTTTAATCTTTAAAATGACAGAAACGTGAGAAAAAGACATTACAAAAACAGTGACGACAATAGGACACTGACGACTATGGGGCACTTTACGTTACACAAATGCGCTAATTGATACTCAAATGCGCACATATCCACACTAAAGCAGGCTATTGAAACTCAGGGTTTTCCATGACGCACAAATCATGCGTCATTGTTGCAGCCGAGCCCGGATAGCTCAGTCGGTTACGTCGGGGTCTGTCAATCCAGGGGTCTCGAGTTCGAACCCCGGCTCGGCCAGTATCCATTCTGACATTTGACAAAAGTCATTTGTCTCTCACCAATGGGTGTGAATCATCTATGTGAGAGAGCAGCTGGAGGCTCGGTTTGGATATTGTGGTTGTACTGGTGCAAGAAATACCAGGAACCCACGGTTAGGTGCTCCAGCCGCCGCGATATGACCCTGGTAGTTGAAAACGGCGTAAAACCCCAATAAACTCAAACTCAAACGCGTCATTGTTGCAATTTCAAAACAAATGACCCCTTATAAATTTACCTTAGGGTCAATAATGACACAAGTTCTAAAATTCAGATTTTTGTTATGAAACTTAAGTCCTAGGGCATTTGACCCATAAAATAGTAGAAATGCCCCCTATCTTTGAATGCAAGGGGGTCACAATGACCCCGAAATTCTCATGCTCAGGGAAAACCCTGGAACTCCTAATTCCACTTGTCAAAACAGGGTGGAAGTTAAAAAATGAAAGGTGGCTTCCACATTTTGTTATAAAGGTGAACAAGGGTGGTTGCCTCCCTTGATTCCATCCTTTGATATCACTAATTATGCCTCAGTTTTGTGCGCTTGTGGCTTGCAGATTTCTTTTTAAAATTTTGATGCACTGGATATATCGAATCCACCCCCTCCCCCTCCATATATGCCCACCCCTCCCACTCCTTTGACTATTCTTCGTCCTGAGTGCTCATTCGAGATTTAAATATATACGAACCCTAGTCCAAAAGGGTTGTCAGTAGGGGATCTAGGCCACAGGAAGTTTGTGGGGTTACCGATTTGTAGCCTTTTTATATTTCATTTTCATGCAGAAATTCAGTAGATGGAATATTTGTATAAGTGGATTTATTTTTCAAATTACTGTGCAAGCATCAAGAAATTTGACTTAGCATTTAGAAACGACGACACTGTAGACTACAGACCTGGATAAGCGTCAAGCAATGTTTTTTCGAATTTTTGATGGCTTTACTAGTTTTAGGTCACAGAATTAACAGATTTGATTTTTAAAAATAGATGTATGTATCCATTTTAATTTCTTAACATTTTAGACTGTTTTGTAATTTAGCGTTAGAGTTTTATCATTGGACGTACATAACTTTTCATTTCTGACTCCTCTTAGTTCTCTGAATCAATCCATGTACAGATTCAGATTAAGCCCACAAACCACGACAAGGTAGAGTACAATCTTGTGGGGATTTTTTTGTAGGATGTATGTATTTTTTTATTAGAACGAAAGAGAAAACAAGATAAAGCAAAATGATATTCGATAAAAGCAAGTAGATTGCAATCCTTTTGAAAATACAATGACAGGGGTTTAGGCATTTTGGGAAACGGAGTCTGGCCAAATAGGGAAATTTTTGAAGTGCAAAATGGCTCATTTTGGGCAAGAAAGTTAGTGAAAAACTCATTTTTCAGTAGTGAAATTAACCATTTCAAATAGATTGGGAAAAATTGAAGAAAATTTGCTTTGGGAACACAGCCGTTTGTTTTGTGGAATGCCTCCGTTTTCAGGAGGCACAGAAAGCATAGGAAAATCCCTGAATGATGTACAGATGGTTATTTAAACCTTTCCCAAACGACAAAATTTTAAGCTGATCCCCTTCAAAAACTGCCACAAATGACAAAACAGATGTTATGAAAGATAGAATTTGTATAAAATATGGCATAGAAAATATTGAGACAAAAGGAGAAACTGCTGGTTATCAGCAGTTTCTTCTTTTGTTTCAATGCTTTCCAAAGCCAATTCTATTATGGATGTCAAAACCAGGTCTTGTTTGGGAAAGGGCTAACAAATCTAAGGGCTTATTTGCTAACAAGTACTTGTAATACTTGTAATAAATTTAAAACATAATAAGAAAAAAACTGGCCCCTTCATTTTCTCTTTTTGCCTCAATTGTTGATATGTGACCCGTCACGCTAACAGGGACCTTATCCGAATACTAAAAATCCAAACTTTTCAGACTCAGCTCAGGTAAACCAGATACTGTATTGGAAAAATGAATGTAAAGTAAGATAGGGAAATCATTCCAGATATAAAAAGTTACATACAAGTGAAAAGTGTCGGCCCTAGTCTGGCTGCGCGGACTGCGCAGACTGACTAGGCTCGATATTTTTCACGCACCCGATAAGGTCACTTTTAGCGCGACAGGTCACATAATATATACTGTACATTTTCTTCTTTTGATATAGCAATAATTTATATTTTATCATCTGCAATTCCTTTCAAACTTTACTGGTCCAGAATCTTCATCCGAATGTGTTAAAAACTTAAAACATCCATCAAACCTTATTGGGTACTCATTAGAATGGTCTTTTCATGACAATTCAAATGAGTACTCATAGGGTTTTGAGTTGAAATAGCAAAGTTACACTTTATCCTGACTTATCTCTTATTTTTAAAGACAAACTTGCCCAATCTTTTCTATGACATTATTTTTTTTATACATTTTAGGCATTTCCTATCATTTAAAAGTGAAATGGGTAGATACGCCAGGAAAAAGCAACACAAAGGTGACAAACCATTGAAGGAAAAGTACAGAACAAAGCGAAAAACAAAGGATCTTGATGAAATTCATGATGATCTTAAACCAGCAAAACAACAGAGACTGTTGAATCAAGATGTAGATTTAGATAAACCCGGTGCTGCACAGTATTACTGTATCCATTGTGCGTAAGTATTAGAAGAAACATTTTAAAAATCTTTCCTGCACAGATTCTTTTTGACACCCCAAAAGATAAATTCTTTGGAAAACATCATGAAAAAAAAAATGCTTGTGACAAGCAATTTCTTTATTTCCCACAAAGTTTTCTTCCTAAAAAGACAAAAATATAATTTTAAGTATCATTCATTTAAATTTGTCATCTGCAATATCTTTGAATTTGGAAAACAAACCTGTGTGCTGTCTGCCAATGGGTTATCCCTTTGAGTTTCCCAAACAGCAAAATCTTTACTTTTCCAAATTGAAAGCTGCTGCTGATGTCAAAATAGATGTTGATAGGATTTGTGTACAAGGTGGCATAAAAAGTATCGAGTCAAAAGAAGAAAATGCTGGTCATCAGCATTTTCTTCTTTTGTCCCAATATTTGCAAAAGCCTATTCTTTTATGGACACCAAAACCAGGTTTTGTTTGGAAAAAGGATTGATTTCCCAATTGACACAATTTATGTAATTTTAGACAAAAACATGAAGTACCTAGTTCAATATTGGTCAATCTGTAAGGGTAGTTTTTTTTTGTCCTGTGAAAATTGTCATCTTTTTTCGTTTTTGCCTTTTAATCAAATGTAGTATATTTGATGGTTTTGTCACCTACCCATCATTTGATGTAGATGTCTTGTACTGAAAGATTGAAAGCATGCTGTTTTTAAGAGTTGTTGGTCTGTCTTTTTGTCTAAAATTTAACTTTTTCTCTCAAAAATTTGACACAAACAATGCTCATATTTGATATATTACTTTCTTTCATTAATGTACATGTATAAAGCTATTTAACAAGTTCTCTTGTTGTGATCATGTTAATTTTTAACCCTTTCCTAAATGGCAATTATTTGGTCAATTCCAATTTGTACATGACAAAATAGAGGTCAACAAGGATTGGATTGGTTTGAATTATTGCTTAGAAAATACTGAGGCAAAAGTAGAAAATGCTGATTATCAGCATTTTCTTCTTTTGTCTCAATCTTTTCCAAAGTATCTTCTAACAGAGACGTCAAAACAAGGTCCTGTTTGGGAAAGGGTTAATGCTTTGCAGAAAGAAACAATTTCTAAAAAGAGCGATATTCTGCATCACCATAATAATCTAAATCAAAACAAGAATCTGTAATAATTCTGTAATTATTTATTAATTTCAGGAAATATTTCATCAATGAACAAGCTTTAAAGGAACATTTCAAGGGAAAACCACATAAAAGAAGGTAAATATTAAAGCCTATGACTTATTATGTGCCCTTGAATTTGACAAAAATGTTGTTTTTGACTGACATCACTAACATCTTCAATATAATATAGACTAATTTAAACAAGATGGGACAAGGTTAATGTATTCTTCATTATCCCGACTGTTTGGCTGTTTTTGCACACTTTATGAAGTCTATAATATCGTCCAATTTATCGCTTCTTTTCAGCAGGATCCTCGTAACTGCAGCTTTAAACAAGCTGCAGTTGTGAGGTTTTTGTTTGGGGTACTAAGACAATATATTGTTGTAAATATATCAGGGGTCCTGGGAGACAAATCTCTAAAAACATCTTACAGTTTTATCATAGTTGTTTCCCTTGACATCAAAACTTTCCAACATACATCAGGGGTCTCGTTTACCAAAATTTTGGGCCTTTATTGGGCCCCATTCCCAATGGCAAAAAGGTTTTTTTCCCAATTCTAGAGTGAAAATTCCCAATGAAGACACAGAATGCCCAATGTTAAGACCTTATCTTCATTTACAAACATTTTGAAGACAGTTTTAGAGTAGATTTTTAAACAAGAGTATGTACAAATGCATTTTACATCACCACCAGTCTAATTTGCGGCTGAAACTGAGTGACACATGAATACAAACTTGTGTTAGTTAATCCTGATTTAGGTAAAAGCGTCCCTATTTTTCCCAATTTCACTGGCCCCTGGCCCCAAACAAAAATTGGTAGCACAGGGGTCTTGCTACCAATTTTTGTTTGGGGCCAGGGGCCATTGAAATTGGGAAAAATAGCGACGTTTTTACCTCAATTGGGAAAAACTAAAACGAGTCTGTATTCATACTGTCACTCAGTTTCAACTGCAAATTAAACTGTAGTGATGTAAAATGCATTTGTACATACTCTTGTTTAAGATCTACTCTAAAACTGTCTTCAAAATGTTTGTAAATGAAGATGTGGTCTTAACATGGGGCATTCTGGGTCCTCATTGGGAATTTTCACCAGAGAATTGGGAAAAAAAGATACTTTTTGCCATTGGGAATGGGGCCCAATAACGGCCCCAAATTTTGGCAATCGAGACCCCTGTAGCAAGACCCCTGTACATGATAATTAGGACAAAATATTGAATTTGTTTGTACTGTAAAGAAAGTTAATCAAAGCTTTCTACCCTACATACATTATGCTATATTTTTATGCTCCCCGAAGGGAGAGCATATAGTCGCCACTTTGTCTGTCCGTCCGTCCGGTCCGTCCTTCCGTCTGTCCGTCCGAAGCGATTTCTCCATAACCCTTGGGCCAAATCAAATGAAACTTACCATGTGAAGTAACTATGACATAATGCTGATGTACTTTTCACGGTTTTTGGATTTGAGGCCTTGTCATGAGAAAAGGGGACTTACGGTCAAATACTCTTTTTCTCTAATTTCTCATAGTCTAATGGTCAGAATTTGACGAAATTTTATATTTCAGTAGCAAATCAGATGCCCTTGACTATAAATAGCTCTCCATGGTATACATTTATTGTGACAATGCCTTATTTTGGGAGCATTGTCCGTCTCTGACTGCTCTTGTTCATATATATGTTTTTACCATTTGACCATTTTGGATATGTTTGTATTATAAAATGTATGTCCTAATGATAGGCACTTGTGCCTTATTAGTCCCCAACCGGTTACCGTTTGGGGGGCTATAGGTTTGCTCGATTCCGTCTGTCCATCCGTGCGTCTGTCCGTCCATCTTGCTTTTGTCCGGACCATATCTATTAAACCATATGTGCTAGTAACTTCAAACTTGATTCACTTATAGATCTCATTGAGGAGAAGCGTCATGTTCAAGAACTGCTACTCTGCCACGCCAAGCCCACTTTTTGAGTTATTGCCCTTTGTTGTTTTTACCCTTACATTCTTGTCTGGAAGATATCTCCTTAACCAAATGTCCTAGCAACTTCAAACTTGATACAGTTAACACTTAAAGATCTCATTGAGGAGAAGTGTCATGTTTTAAAGAACCGCTACTCTGCCACGCATTACATTCTTGTCCGGATCATATCTTCTAAGCCATTAGTGCTAGCAACTTCAAACTTGATTCACTTAAAGATCTCATTGAGGAGAAGCGTCTTGTTCAAGAACTGCTACTCTGCCACGCCCACTTTTTGAGATATTGCCCTTTGTTGTTTTTACCCTTACATTCTTGTCCGGAACATATCTCCTAAACCATATGTGCTAGCAACTTCAAACTTTGTACGCTGATATATCTCATTGAGGAGAAGTTACATGCACAAGAATTGTTACTTGCCACTGTCTTTTTTGAGTTACCGGGTATTGCCCTTTGTAGTGATAGATAGATAGATAGATTTTATTGACTTATACAAATACATGTATCTCGTCATATACAAAACAATTTCCAAATATAAAGTAACTTTCGGTAGCAAAATATAGATATAAAGTATTGATGTTAGTAGTAACTGACTTTGTACGTTTGATTTTCCAATGCATATACAGTTGTACAGATGTATAAATTTTATAAGATTCTATCTTTATCAGAATTATGATTCTTAATTCTTCCCACTAAACACATTTCAGAAAGTTCACGGAGAGTGGGTTAAGATGTAAATTCCAAAACATGTACTTTGTATTCAAACGTTCAATTTCAGAAAATAGTTCGATATATAATTAGTGTGTTAGTACATGATAACAAATAATGATAAGTGTACATGTCATTAGGAAATAATTAATAATTTCAAATATTTTCTACATGACAATTAAACATGTAGTATGTTATTGCGTAGTTTAAGCGCACATCTGATAAACTTACACAGTCCTGTAAGAATTTGTCTTTTTGGATTATCTAATAATAATGTTAATTTATAGGTGCTAGGTTTTTTGAAATAAAAAGGTTTTAGATATTTAACTCGTAATTCCGAAAATGCTCTACATTCTAAAATAAAATGAAATTCATCTTCTACAAGACCTGAGTCACAACATTGACATATTCGTTCGGATCTTGGGATTCTGTTATTTCCGTAACGGCCGGTTTCTATTCTTAAGCTATGTGAAGATGTTCGGATTCTAGATAGTTGAACTCTTAGGGATTTTGGTAAATTTTTGTTTAAATAAGTGCTTGATTCAAATTCTGTTTTCAAAAACTTATAAAGAGTGGACAGAACACTACTTTTTAGCTCACCTGAGCACAAAGTGCTCAAGGTGAGCTATTGTGATCACTTTTTGTCCGTCGTCCGTCTGTCTGTCTGTCTGTCTGTCCGTCTGTCTGTCCGTCCACAATTTCGTGTTTACACTCTAGCATCTACAAATATAAGCCAATCTTGACCAAACTTGGTCAAGACATGTATGGCCATAAGATCTCGGATGAGTTCGATTATGGGTCAGATCGAACCAGAAAGTCAGGAGTTATCTGCCCTTGAATGCGAAAAATACCTAGTTTTGACATTGTTTACACTCTAGCATCTACAATTATTCATCAATCAAGACAAATCTTGGACATAATGTTGCAGACCATAAGATCTCGGATGAGTTCGATTTTCAGTTTGATCTGACCAAAAAGACAAGAGTTATGTGCCCTTGAATTTGACAAAATTGCAATTTTCGGCTGTTTTTGACCTTGTTTACACTCTAGAATCTACAATTTTTGACAAATCAAAACAAATCTTGGACACAATGTTGGAGACCATAAGATCTCAAATGAGTTTGATTTTCAGTCTGATCTGACCAGAAAGATGAGAGTTAAAAGCCCTTGAATTTGATAAAATTGCCATTTTTGGCTGTTTTTGACATTGTGTACACTCTAGAATCTACAATTATTGACCAATCAAGACATATCTTGGACACAATGTTGGGTATCATAAGATCTCGGATGAGTTTGAATTTCAGCCTGATCTTACCAGAAAGTAGAGAGTTATGTGCCCTTGAATTTGATAAGATTGCTGTTTTCGACCTTGTTTATAGTCTAGAATCTACAATAATTGATCAATCAAGACAAAACTTGGACACAATGTTAGGGATCATAAGTTCTAGGATGAGTTTGATTTTCAGTCTGATCTGATAAAATAGTTGAGAGTTATGTGCCCTTGAATTTGACAAAACTGCTGTTTTCGGCTGTTTTCGATCTTGTTTATACTCCAGAATCTACAATTATTTATCAAACAAGACAAATCTTGGACACAATGTTGAGCACCATAAGATCTTGGATGAGTTCGATTTTCACAACGTCATTGACCATAAGTTTGTTTTCAGTCTTAAAGTCATAAATATTTATTGAATTGAACAAAAATGTTGCTCATATCATTTTGGTTCAGGTGAGCGATATAGGACCATCATGGTCCTCTTGTTTACTTTGTTTACACTATAGCATCTACAATTATTGACCAATCAAGACAAATGTTTAATACAATGTTAATGACTATAAGATCTTGGATGAGTTTGAATTTGGGTCAGGTGGGACTAGAAAGTCAGGAGTTATTTGCCCTTGAATTTGACAAAATTGTCGTTTTTTACTTTCGACTTTGTTTACACTATAGCATATAGAATTATTGACCAATCAAAACAAAACTTTAACACAATGTTAATGACTATTAAGATCTTGGATGACTTTGAATTTGGATCAGATCGGACCAGAAAGTCAGGAGTTATCTGCCCTTGAATGTAAAAAATAGCTATTTTTGACATTGTTTACACTCTAGCATCTACAAATATTGACCAATCAATACAAAAGTTGGACACAATGTTGGTGACCATTAGATCTCGAATGAGTTCGATGTTGGGTCAGATTGGACCAGGAAGCCCTGAGTTATCTGCCCTTGAATTTGACAAAATTGTCTTTTTGACTGCTTTCGACGTTGTTTACACTATAGCATCTACAATTATTGACCAATCAAGACAAATGTTTAACACAATATTAGTGACCATAAGATCTTGGATGAGTTCGATTTTTGGTCTGATCTGACCAGAAAGTTGTGAGTTATATGCCCTTGAATTTGAAAAAAATGTTGTTTTTGACTTTTTACTCTCTAGCATCTACAATTATTGACCAATAAAGACAAACCTTTGCCACAATGTTAAGGACCATAACATGTCAGATGATTCAATTTTCAGCCTGATTGGTTAAAAAGATGATCATGAGTTATATGCTATTGAATTTGACAAAATTGACGTTTCGACGTTTTTTTACTTTGTTTATACTGTAGCATCTACAAATATTGACCAATTAAGTCAAACTTGTACATAATGCTGATGACCATTAGATCCTGGATGACTTTGAATTTCAGTGTGATCGAATGAGAAAGTCATGAGTTATATGCCCTTGAATTTGACAAAATTGTTGTTATAGACTGTTTTTCAACTTTGTTTACTCTCTGGCATTTACAATTATTGACCAATCAAGACTTACAATTTAATAATGTTGGTGACCATAAGATCTTAGATGACTTTGAATTTCAGTCTGATTGGATGAGAAAGTCGTGAGTTACATGCCCTTGAATTTGACAAAATTGCTGTTTTCGACTTTGTTTTTACTCTATCAACCACAAAATTAATAGTGACTAATCAAGACAAAACTTTGATCTTGGATATAATGGTTAATCACCATAAGATCATGGATGAGTTTGAACTTCAGCACAAATAGACAAGCATTTGCTGAGTTATCTGCCCTTGAAATGGACAAAATTCTCGTTTTTTACCTTGTTTTCACTCTTTACAACCAGATATATTTACCTATAAAGACAAAACAGGAACATAATGTCGATGACCATCAATTTTTTTTCAGTCTTGATGTCACAAATATTAATTGATTCAAACATAACAATGGCTCATATCATCTTGGTTCAGGTGAGCGATATAGGACCATCATGGTCCTCTTGTATCAATATCACTGAACCACTTTTGTATAAATGTATCTTTCACACGTTGCTTAAACATTGTTATGAATGCATTATTTTTGGTGATTAATGAAGGATTTTCCCAAACATTTGCAAATCCGTATGTACAAAGTAGATTCTTCAATTTAGTGACCCAGTTGTTCTTGCCGTTTTTTGAGTCATCCACCGATACTTTATAGATACTTTTCAATATAATATTATCAGTTGATAGAAGTTTCAACCAGTATTTAACTATGTGTACATATCTATTAACAAAGAGAGGGAATCTACCCAATTCGTCATAAACAGTTACATTTGAACAACAATTTTTCACACCAACTATTGATTTACAAAACTTCAAATGCAATCTTTCAAAATCTTTGGATTTCGTAAAGCCCCAAATGGGGCAACCGTAGTTTAGAATTGAACCTACAAAAGCATCAAATAAATTTAAGGAAGTACAAGGTTTAACTTGGTATTTATTGATGTTACGTAGGAGAACGTACATTGCTTTTGATGCTTTGCCTATCAGATATTGATTGTTCATTTCAAAACTGCCTGTATAATTTACAACAACTCCCAGATACGTAAAATTGTTAACTGTTTCAATTGCTTCTCCATTGTAAAACCACTTTTCATTTTGTTTTAATCCACCCCTTCTCCTGAATACAACAATTTTAGTTTTCTCGGTATTTACTTGTAAGCCCCATTTCGTGCAGTAAGTATGTAGACTATTTAATCTATTTTGAAGATCGTTCACTGAATTGCCAATGATAGCCATGTCGTCTGCAAATAACAGAAGAATTAAAAATATATCATAAAAAACTTAATCCGCAGTTTATGTCATCTTGTAGGAAAAGCTCGATGTCTTCAATAAAGAGGGCATACATTACCGGTGAATTTATTTGTCCCTGCATAAGACCTACGGATATGTCGAAGAAGTTCGAGATACTGTTACCACATTTAACGCATGATTTAACAATGTCATACATAGACCGGAAAATACGTAAAAGTTTACCATCTAGACCCTGGTGTAATAATTTATACCATAAGGCATTTCTATAGACCGAATCGAACGCCTTCTTAAAATCCACGAATGCACAGTAAAGGCGTTTATTATTATTTAAAATATGATCTATTACGTTTGACAATGCAAAGATTGCATCGGTAGTGCTGTTTCCCTTTTTAAAACCAAATTGGGAGTCAGAAAGTTTACAATAAGAGTTACACCATTCATGGACTCGTTCGTTTAATATGCTTACGAATAGTTTGCCAAGACAGCTTACTAGGGTTATCCCTCTATAATTATTAGGTTCACGCTTATCTCCCTTTTTAAGTCGCTGAGCGCTCGCGCTGCGACTTATTGGTGCCGTACGAGTTTTCTGGACAGGTCAAATAAGGTCAAAGACGGACCTCTTAACTTCTTCTGTATTTCTGTTTTGAGACAAAGTAGATCTCTGATTTCTTGTCCACACTTTGATTTAATATTGAAATTCGACTTTCTACAATTTCTAAACTGACATGCCAAATAATCATTGTTGAACGAGGAAATTATACGTTTTATGTAGAACTACTTTTTTGGCGGAGAAAATTTATCGCGCGCAATAATTCCGTTTTCTGAGGTATATTGGTCTAAGGGAAATAACCAGGTTTAAATTAGACAGTTTTCATGAAAGAGTTACTTCCCTTAGATAGTCAATATTCTTCGGCTATAAGTCAAGGAAAAAAACTATTCAGAATGTGGGGGAAATAGACATCGACTTTATGACTCGGCGACAATAAACATACGACAACGACGGAATACTCATTTGCTCGATTCTTTTTATAATAATAAATTCCATTTTAACAAGGTGTCTTGCTTGATATGCATCGTTCTGCCATTTCAAGCGTGTAATCTCGCAATCAATATGCCCTAAATTAACACACGACATAATTGTACACAACAAGCAGTCGTCACTTTTCTTCGAAAACCTCGTAACTGCATATTGTTTTAATCTGCAATTACTTGGTGATGACAATAGTTTAAAAAATCGTGTGATCAAATTTGCCGAAAATTCGAAAAACTGTGCGGCTGAGAGTGATTTCGGCATCAGTGGAAAGCTAGTGAGAGACTGGCGAAAAAACAAGACAAAGATCTGTGATTGTCCAAAATCGCAGAAATGGAGGGTTATTCGGATCAGTCCCTATGAGCCACAGGAAAATGATCTGAATGATTGGATTTTGGAGTTACGGGCAAGTGGCTATGTTGTAAGTAGGATCGGGATTCGCGTCAAGGCCCTTCAACTCGACAAGGACCAAAATACAAAATCCAGGGCGAGTTCAAAGCTTCTTCTGGGTAGTGTTGCAGATTCATGAATATTTTAGTCAATACCGGGAAGACCAGAAAAAAAAAACATTTTATTACACACCTGGACAGCTTATCAATGGGAAAACCTACGGGACCACATCAAAGAAACGAGACTTAACTACTCGGCTGGTTCCGTGATGTTGACGATCCCGAAATATGCAAGATGTGCATATCCGACGATTACTTTAAACAAAGGGTTTTACGTCGCCGGATTTACGGAAATGAAATTGTTGATTTGCAGGGTTGAATCTCGCGACCGGTAGGCGATCATAGACGGCACAAAAGCAGCTTTGCAAGTCACGGGCATTTTGTATGATACGGTTCCCCCGAAAGATCGCAGCTAAAACCTTACCTTCGTTTCAGATCAGAATAAATATTTCAGCCCACACGTTTTGATTTTTGTGTATGTATGGATAATCGATAGCCCCGAAGTGTAATTCATGGATATTTACATTCATGTTCAATTTTCGTCATTTTGTTTACCCCAAAACAGAAATATTTTTTAGACTGCTCCATTTTGAAAGCTGTTGCATGCATACGACACAACTTCTTAAAAAATATTGAATTACATCATGGAAAGTATCTCGGGTGAACGGAGATATGGCTAGTTATCGACAATTTCTTCTTTTCAATGTTTTCCAATCTTTTTGTTCCCATGATTGTCGTCGGAATCAAGTCTTCTGTATGTGAAAGGATTTAAGAGAGAGGTTATATAGACGAACGTCGGCAAGTATTACTCTCCAAAGCCGATGTCTATTGATTAGATCATCAAAATACATTACTAATTACATATCATTTCATAAGAGGTAATGTACTGTACTTTGTTTTAAGAGAGTAGCAAGTATAAGCACGAGTCATGTAGATCTACATCAGCAAGAAATTTTCTTTTCACTAAATACACTGAAATAGTCTACCCTTTGAATTTCGTTCTTCTTTTGAAAACTCTTTATGAAGTTAAACTGTCTCTTAAATCTATCTACTCTAAAATTTAAAAATGTAGAGGTCAACACTCTAATAAATATTCACTAAAATGTGACCGATTAAGGGAGAGACTCGGGGTAAAGCTTCTTTTCTGACGATTGCCCTTTAAGTTCTAGATCTTTTATGAAGCAATGCTTGTAAAATTTATAGACCTACAGATTGGTTGAAAAAGAGAATTGTCCCCGCCCATTCATTGACTTACTAGTTGATTGACATGCTTCTCAGATGAATAAGCACGTGATACAGTCGGATCCATTTTGTTAAAAAAAAAACAATATGACGTCTTGATGACGTAGCGTCTACTCAATCTGGACTGGAATAGTGACTTCAAAAACACCGCCAACACCTGCTCAGTTATTTCGGAAACTGTTTCAAAATATGTTAGTTGGATTATTACCGGTGAATTTTTGGTTTGGATAGTAGACTAACAGGTATCATTTTCTTCGTATCATCATGACATTATCGCTTGCCGACCAAAAACAAAATAACCTTCTAAACCTAGATGTATAATTTTCTACTTTACATCATAAAATCTGCATGAATTACCATTTAAATTAATTTGTCGAGCGTCCGTCGATTCAGTCGACGTTTCTGCGATTAAATTTCTTATCATTAATCACCGAATAATCAACGTGAAATAAAATAGTTTTTGTGAAGAGAGGGGAAGTTAATTCGTGAATAAACCATTATTGGAGGCTCAAATTATCGATTAATCACGACTTTAGGCTTGCCGCAATAAACAGTTCTAGAGATTATTCATTTCTGTGACTGTAAAATATTGCGTACCTAAATGATATCAATCTTGAGAAATATCACGGTCACCATTGCATACTAGAACGTATAAGTTCTTATTTCGAAATTAAAAAAAAAATGATGTAAAAAAGTGCATCATATTGAGTTATGATTTTAAACTGAGTGATAAATGATTTGGAAAACTTGCATCAAAAGATGGTAGAATTTATAGTGTCACGAACGCCTTCCTGAGGGTTGAAAACGCTATTTCTCAAGAGCTCCCGGGTGGCTCTGGCCCCGTGGACCCCTGGCCAGGGCGTTTCCATAGACCCATCGGGGGCCCTGTGGTCCATGGCCCCCCAGCTGTAAAATTCAGTATTTTGAAAGTATCTAATTTTCACCCAGGGTCGATGTTTTAAATGAAATAGTTTGATTTTGAGGGGTTTTAGTTAAGTGAGGAATGCGTTATGAAGTATAGATCTATTTTATTCAATGAATTTCTGTGACATCTTCTGAAATTGGGAAATCTGAATAGAACAAAATGGGTAAATATTTCATTTAAAACATCGTTCTTACCCAGAATTTAGTTTAGTATCAATTCCAGTCAATTTACGGGACATGCAGCCAAAACATCACAACTACAGATTAAAGGGGGACCTGTTAGGCTGTCGAAAATGCAAATGGCACAAAAATTACAAACCAGATATAAACGTATGAAATTAAAAACCTGAAGGGGTCCATTGTTAGCACTCATTGAGCTTTATCAAGTATAAAAATCCAAGTCAATGAATAACGTGCAGATCCGCATTTTATTGTCCTTGGTTTTTGTTTTTAAACGGTTACACATGCCCAACCTTCAAAAGGCAATTACGTCAGAGGTACGTCATCTGTGCTCAGCGAGATTCAACACACCGTACAACCGGCTGCGTCGTCAACGAAGACAGATTCGGCATCTGATGTCAGGTGCATGGTAGGTCAAATTAATTTACTTTTATGAATAAACGAAAGGATCTTTGGTATTCTATAGTTGATAAATACGTGTATAAATGTTCAGTGCTAACTGCTTCTACAAAATAAACCTTTCCACGCATCCCTCGCAAATAAGGTCACAGTCATCGACGCAGCCGGTTGTACAGTGTGTTAATACTGCTGGGGATGTGTCTCGTTGACCTTGACCTTGTCTCGTTTCGAAGTAAAAATAGAATCTGTAAACACGCTTGTAAAGGATTGATCTATAGCAAAGGAAAGATGGATATTCGCCGTGATTGAGGTTTTTATGCATTGCAAATTGTTTTTCCATGTACAAATATGAGTTCCCGAATAGTTCAGAAGCATAAAAACGTAGCATGGGCCCCTTTCAGAAATCTGTAGTTACGATGTTTTTACTCCCAATCACTAAACACCCCAAAATTACCTACAAATTGGACCAATCTAACATTTTGAAAATAGATCTAGCTTCCACTGCTTTTCATATGTAGCATTCATTTTAACGATATAATTATCTATGGATTTGCTGTAGCCTATGGTATTATGAATTTGTATATATAGATATGGATGAAAAATAAAGCTGTGTTTCTCTGTAAATATTCTATAACTTGTTTTGTCTTTCATTTTATTATTGTTTTTTTTTTTTCAATTTGTTTCTAAAGAATGTGATCTAATCACGAGTTCGGTCATCGTTTATAAACTTTATCGTCATTTTGACAAGATATATTTTGCGTACTTAAAATGGAGATCTAGGTCTTGTTTACATTGCATAAAACTTCATAGGTAAGAATTGATACTCTGTCAATCATATTTTTGGGGTTTTGCCCTTTGTTGATTTTCATATTTAATTGTTTGTCAAGAGCATTACTAAAAATTATGCGCGGTAGATTCGTGCAACTTCATAGGTGGATGGTGTCATTATGTAGAAGTGTATTGTACAAAAATATAACTCTGCTGATAATGTTCGTGGAGTTATTGCCAATTTTCCCTTTTCATTCTTGATGTAAATTAATACTACAATTGCACTACTTCAATTGTTAAAGGTTTACCCTTGTGGGGGCATACATACATTTCATTCAATACTTCAAAGCATTCTCTGATAGGATCATGAAAAGCAAATCTTGTTTTACAAATAATTCTGTTGTAGCGACTTTCAGGCCCTTCAGGGCTTTGATTATGAACAGGGATTATAAAGCCTTCGGACCAACTTTTCGGAAAATAGCCTGAGTCAAAAATTATATTGAACATATCTGATAAATGACCAGTTAAAATATCAGCTGATTCGATTAAATATTCATTTAAAATATTGTCATTTGGGCAAGATGACTTGTTTCGTTTTAGTCGCTTTATTGCACTTTCGACCTCGGCATTAGAAATGCTTTTATTTAATTCCGCGAAAGTCGGGTTGTCGATATTAAAGTCACTATTTTCTACAAATTCCTCTACTTGTGGAATCGAATTTAAATTGACATCATTAAAAACTTCTTTGAAATGTTTTTCAAATTCATCCGCCGAACTTTGCAAATTATCATTATTGTTTCGTTTTGGTTTAAAAAAATTCCAAAAATCCCGAGGGTTTTTATTTTTCAATTTTTCTAACTCATTTGCTCGTTTTAGCTTATAACGGCTTTTCTTTTTACGAATTAATTTTTTATATTGTAGTTTTTTCTCACAGAGAACAGATCTATTATAATCATTTTTTGTTATATTAAAATCGTGTAATGCTTGTTTGTATAAGAATTTCGTCTGTTTACAATCGTTGTCAAACCAACTTTTATCTACAGGTCTAGTTTTAACATTAGGTTTAAAGTGCCGTTTAAATAATGGATTTGCAGCATTTGTAATACATGATGAAAAATTGTGTACCATATTATCTATATTAACATTATTGCTGCAACTATTTTTGTCGACAATTTTGTTCAATTCAGTCAATTTTCCAATAATATTGCGTCTAAATAGGTCCCTTTTATCTTGGTCCCATTTAAAGTACTCTTGTTCACAATGTGTTTGATCACACTGCTCGTTTACCACATGATTACATTTTATAGTGAATAATAACGGTGCATGGTCACTAAATAGGTTAAATTCGCCTACTTGAAAACTATTCAACATAGTAAATAAATCATGTCTACATAACAAATAGTCAATAGTGCTACATGCTTTCTTACTGTAAAAAGTGTATTCACCAGCATTTTCATCAATTCCGACCCTACCGTTGACAATTCGTAACCCTGTAGACTTACACAAATCTAGTAACTGTAAACCTCTCGAGTTATGCGTTTTATCCTTTGAGGCCCGTACTAGTGGTTCATCTGGGGTGTAGTAGTCAAAATCCAATTGTGGATTTTGGCTATCACACTCCACATAATCACTCTTCAAACCGACTCTGGCATTAAAATCCCCCGATACTAAAACTGTACCGTAATTCTCATAATAAGCGACATCATTATTTAAAATGTCAAATAAGTTTGTTTTATAGTAGTTATCAGCAGGTGAATCATCATGCCATAGATAAACAAAGCAAATATAAACATCTTTCTCTGAATTAACAATCGATTTGTCTATCTTAATCCATAATATTGTATCAAATGTATTTTTGACAACTGACACTGATTGCTGTAAATGCTCTCTAACATATATAACAAGTCCACCACTGTTCCTTTTTGCTTTTTAGCTCACCTGAGCAACATGCTCAAGGTGAGCTTTTGTGATCACCCTGTGTCCGGCGTGCGTCGTGCGTCGGAAGTCGTCAACAATTTCTTTAAACATCTTCTCCTCCTTAACCACTGGGCCAATCCTAACCAAACTTGGCAGGCATGTTCCCTGGGTGACCCTTTTCAAAACTTGTTTTCAGATTTTTGATTCGTCAAAAAATGTGGGCGTGGCAGGGTGGGGCTTATCAGACTTAGAGAAATTGTAAAATAATTCTTCAAAAATCTTCTTCTCCTTAACCATTGAGTCAATTTCTACCAAAGTTGGCAGAAATGTTCCTTTGGTGACCCTTTTCAAAACTTGTTTTCAAATTTTTGATTCGTCAAAAAATGTGGGCGTGGCAGGGGGGGGGGCTTATCAGACTTAGAGAAATTGTTAAATAATTCTTCAAAAATCTTCTTCTCCTTAACCATTTAGTCAATTTCTACCAAAGTTGGCAGAAATGTTCCTTGGGTGACCCTTTTCAAAACTTGTTTTCAAATTTTTGATTCGTCAAAAAATGTGGGCGTGGCAGGACGGGGCTTATCAGACTTAGAGAAATTGTTAAATAATTCTTCAAAAATCTTCTTTTCCTTAACCATTGAGTCAATTTCTACCAAAGTTGGCAGAAATGTTCCTTGGGTGACCCTTTTCAAAACATGTTTTCAAATTTTTGATTCGTCAAAAAATGTGGGTGTGGCAGGGCGGGGCTTATCAGACTTAGAGAAATTGTTAAATAATTCTTCAAAAATCTTCTTCTCCTTAACCATTGAGTCGAGTTTTACCAAAATTGGCAGATATGTTCCTTTGGTGACCCTTTTCAAAACTTGTTTTCAAATTTTTGATTCGTCAAAAAATGTGGGCGTGGCAGGGCCGGGCTTATCAGACTTAGAGAAATTATTAAATAATTCTTCAAAAATCTTCTTCTCCTTAACCATCATGTCAATTTTTACCAAAGTTGGCAGAAATGTTCCTTGGGTGACCCTTTTCAAAACTTGTTTTCAAATTTTTGATTCGTCAAAAAATGTGGGCGTGGCAGAGAGGGGCTTATCAGAATTTGAGAAATTGTTAAATAATTCTTTAAAAATCAAATGTTTATCCAATTTGTATCAATATTGGCTGGAATGTTTCTTGAGAGACTGTCTTCACTGTGTGTAGAGAATTTTTTGATTCGTCAAAAAATGAGGGCATGGCAGGGCGGGGCTTATCAGACTTAGAGAAATTGTTACATAATTCTTCAAAAATCTTCTTTTCCTTAACCAATGAGTCAATTTTTACCAAACTTGGCAGAAATGTTCCTTTGGTGACCCTTTGCAAAACTTGTTTTCAAATTTTTGATTCGTCAAAAAATGTGGGCAGGCAGGGCGGGGCTTATCAGACTTAGAGAAATCATGAAAAAAAATCTTTAAAAATCAACCATTGGTCAAATTTGAAGTACCGGTAAACTTGGCAGATCTGTTTCTTGAGTGACTGTTTTCAATGTGTGTTCATGAATTTTTTTATTTGTCAAAAAATGTAGGCATGGCAGGGCGGGGCTTATCAGACTTGGAGAAATCATTAAACAATTCTTTGAAAATTTTCTTCTCCTTAACCGTTGGACCAAATTATACCAAATTATTCAGGAATGTTCCTTAAGTACCCCTTTTTATTTTTATTACAAATTTCTGATTCGTAAAAAATGTGGACATGGCAGGGTTGGACTTATTCGACTAAGAGAAATGATAAGAAAAATCAACTGTTGGGCCAATTTGTACCAGGGATGTTGCTTGAGTGACTCTTTGTAACAATAATATTGTTTGTGAATTTTTGATTTGTTAAAAAAAATGAGTGTGGCAGGGTAGGGCTTATCAGACTTAAAAAAGTCGTACAGAAATTCTTCAAAAATCAATTATGGGGCCAATTTAAACCAAGTATAGCAAAATGCTCATTGAGTTACTCTTTTCAAACACTTTGTTGTAAATTTTTGACAGGTTAATAAATGTTGATGAGGCAAGGAGGGGCTTAAAATATTAAGCATATTAATGCTTGTAATGTATCATTCTGATGTTTCAAAATTTAAATGTAAAAGTTAAATCTTGGTTATAAAAATCAAACTGGAACAGCACATGATATTCAATATTTAAGATGTCACTACATGCAATATGATTGAATACTAATGTGACTTCATTGCATTCATTGGAAATTATGAAACTTTGTTAACAATAATTTGATACGACTTATATATTTGTTCACAACAAAATTTATATCATACACAATCAAATACAGGAAGAACTCAGGTGAGCGATATCAGTGCCTTTCAGGCACTCTTGTTTATGCTTAAATTTCCTATAGAAATTGAAAGATTTAAAACCTGGAATGTCAATGTCTGAAAATTCGTCGCACCACGACTCTGAAATGATAATTATGTCATTAGAAGCAAGTTTATCTATAAATTCTGGATTTTCGCGCTTATCATCAGTTAGACCATTGCAGTTCAATACACAAAAACGAAGTTCACTCCCCTCTACTTCCTAGCTAATCTTAACCGGCTTGCCTTCAACATATAAGGTGTCATACGAGATCCAAGCCTTCTTTTCCTGCGCCTTTGCTTTTTTGAACTTGGGCATTAGCTTTTTCCTTCTGGCTATAATTTCAGGTGGGAATTGTTCATGCACGAAAAAATCCGAACCTCTCAGATTGAAGCTTTGTTTCCTCACCTTTTCTCGGTCCTGGAATTGATTGAATTTGCAGACGATTTTTCTATGCTGACCAACGTAGTGAGGCCCCATTCGATGGACCCTTTCTAGTTTCATCTCGCTCACTATCTCATTTGTAATTTTAAGCTTACTTTCCATGAATTCTCTCACTTTTGCTTCTGTCTCAGGAGCATTCTCATTGGGGTCTTCCGGTATATTACAGAAGATTAAATTATTCCTCATTGACTGAGATTGGAGGTATATCATGTTTTCATTCATTTTTTCAACATCTTTTTTAAGTTCATTCAGTTTCTCTTCTTGCATATTTATCATAAACTCAGCGCCGTCAACTCGATCACTCGTCTCTTCAACCTTTTCTGTATTTTTTGCACATTGATCTTCTAAACGATTTTTAGCTCACCTGAGCACGAAGTGCTCAAGGTGAGCTATTGTGGTCACTCAATGTCCGTCGTCCGTCCGTCCGTCCGTCCGTCTGTCCGTCCGTCTGTCCGTCCGTCTGTCCGTCTGTCTGTCAACAATTTGGTGTTAACACTCTAGCATCCACAAAAATTGGCCAATCTTGACCAAACTTGGCCAAAGCAAGTATGGTCATAAGATCTCGGACAAGTTCGATTATGGGCCTGATCGGACCAGAAAGTGCGGAGTTATCTGCCCTTGAATGTCAAAAATAGCTAGTTTTGACCTTGTTTACACTCTAGCATCTACAATTATTGATCAATCAAGACAAAACTTGGACATAATGTTGGAGACCATAAGATCTCGGATGAGTTCAATTTTCAGTCTGATCTGACCAGAAAGACAAGAGTTATGTGCCCTTGAATTTGACAAAATTGCCATTTTTGGCAGTTTTCGACCTTGTTTACACTCTAGAATCTACAATTATCAATCAATCAAGACAAAATTGGGACACAATGTTGGGGATCATAAGATCTTAGATGAGTTTGATTTTCAGTCTGATCTGAACAGAAAGGTGAGAGTTATGTGCCCTTGAACTTGACAAAATTGCCATTTTTGACTGTTTTCGACCTTGTTAACACTCTAGAATCTACAATTATTAATCAATGAAGACAAAACTTGGAAACAATGTTTGGGATTATAAGATCTTGGATGAGTTTGATTTTCAGTCTGATCTAATCAGAAAGTCGAGAGTTATGTGCCCTTGAACTTGACAAAGTTGCCGTTTTTGACTGTTTTTGACCTTGTTTACACTCTAGAATCTACAATTATTGACTAATCAAGACAAATTTTGGACACAATGTTGGAGACCATAATATCTTGAATTAGTTTGATTTTCAGTCTGATCTTACCAGAAAGACGAGAGTTATGTGCCCTTGAATTTGATAAAATTGCCATTTTCTGCTGTTTTTGACCTTGTTTGCACTCTAGAATCTACAATTACTAATCAATCAAGACAAAACTTGGACCCAATGTTGGGGATCATAAGATCTCGATGAGTTTGATTTTCAGTCTGATCTGATCACAAAGTGGAGAGACATGTGCCCTTGAATTTGATAGAATTGCCATTTTCGGCTGTTTTCAACCTGTTTTACACTCTAGTCTCTACAATGAGTAAAGACAAAACACAATGTTTGGGACCATAAGATCTCAGATGAGTTCGATTTTCAGTCTGATCTGATCAGGAAGTCGAGAGTTATGTGCCCTTGAATTTGAAAATAAACTGCTTTTTCGGCTGCTTTCGACATTGTTTATACTCTAGAATCTACAATTATTTATCAATCAAGACAAAACTTGGACACAGTTGGGCACCATAAGATCTTGTATAAGTTGGATTTTCACAACGCTATTGACCATAAGTTCGTTCTCAGTCTTAAAGTTATAAATATTAATTGAATTGAACAAAAGTGTTGCTCATATCATTTTGGTTCAGGTGAGCGATATAGGACCATCATGGTCCTCTTGTTAATGTCTTTTAACTCTTTTTCAAATGTATCTACTTTTGACATTAGCGAGTCCATCACTTTCAATTTATTGTCCATTTCTGCAAATCTGGTATCTATTTTGGATTCAATTTTCTTCTCTAATGAATTTATATGCTTTATTATATCTGCATTGGATGGCGATCCTTGACTAGAAACATCTTTCCTCTTGTTTTTTGCACCTTTAGGATCTTTAGAGTCTTTTTGTTTACATGTTGTATTTTCTGAATTGGACGCCATTTTTACTTTCTCGACCTTTTCAAGCTTTTCAGTTTCAAATACTTCTTCTTCAAATAATATAGAGCGTGTCTCGCATAAAATGTCACTTACTTCAAAATTGTCCTTGTTTTTACTCTCTGTATTAGAAAAACCCGCGGCCGGGCCTCTCCGTCTTCTTTGTTTACTATGCTGTTTACTGCTGTTTAATTCCTCATCACTACTACTACTATTCTTTTTACGTTTATTCCAATTATTCCAATTTTCGTTCCATGTTCCTCTTATTTTTGGCATTTTCCATCATACAAAGTATCCATAAATATCATCACATTTCAGAAATAATCCAATTTTTCGATTAAATAGCCGAGAGCCGAAAAACCGTGACCTATCGATTCGCTACCGGAAGTTACATTAGTAGTTTTTACCCTTACATTTTTGTCCGGACCATATCTCCTAATCCATAAGTGTTAGCAACTTAAAACTTGGTACACGTATAGATCTCATTAAGGAGAATTGTCATTTACAAGAATTTTTACTGCCACGCCCATTTTTTTAGTTATTGCCCTCGGTTCTTTTTACCCATATATCTTTGTTTGGGATATATTGTCCAAAATCTTAAGTGCTAGCAACTTCAAACTATGTATAAATGTATACAGTTATAGATCTAGTAAGTAGGAGATATATTAGAAGACAGGACGTTTTGTTATCTGTTGGGGGACTCCTGTATTGCATTGCAATACGACATGCACTTGTTTCCTTAATAAAAGATATCTGTATTGATTTTAATATCTAGTTTGACTATTTGTAGAATGGGGGGATTCTAGTCACCCTGGCATCCAGGGTGGGGGTTCGATTACAGTCACCTGTAATCGATTATTAATCAATTACATTGGGAAAAACATGTAATTGATTAATAATCGATTACTCTAATTTTCACATGTAATTGAATACATTCGATTACATTTGCTAAAGTAATCATGATTACAGGATGATTACATTCGATTACTTGCTTATCCTTTCCAAAACATGACCTGATTTTGACACCTTTAATAGACAATGCTTTTGAAAACATTGAGTCAAAAGAAGAAAATGCTGAGAATCACTATTTTCTCCTTAAGCCTCAATATTTTCTCTGCCAAATTGTACATGAACTCTATCTTTATAACATCCATTTTGGCATCGGCGTTGGCGTCTGCATATTGCTTTAGTTAAGTTTTCACGTGCAAGTTTCTTAAATCTCTGTTTCCACTAATGCTATTGCTCTGAAACTTTGCACATGCTTCTGTGACCATGATATCAGCCTCTAGGCAAAGATTCATTACTCTAACATTTAATTTTATGGAAATTTTACTTTTTTAGGACTTTTCACTTCCCAGCACTAAATAGTTGCGCTTTGCTGGCCTGAGACAGCTCATGTTATATCTGTTCAAGTATATAAAAAAAATATTCAACCAGTGGTTGGATAATGTTTAACCTATAGATGTTGGTGAGCATTGAGGCTGGGAAAGGATGTTGTGGTAGTATGTGTGAGAGAGACGACAGAAATCCGTGGTTAAGTGCTCCTGTCACCACAATATGACCATTGCAGTTGCACCAGGAATTAAACCTGATTAACTTAAAAACCAATTGGACTATCCAAATCCTGTCATATCCTGTCATTTTAAGTGACTGTCACTTTGCTAGATATTTATCATTCAATGTTCTTTCCAGGTTAAAAGCTCTGGAGTTGGAGCCTTACACACAGGCAGAGGCAGAAAGGGCCGCCGGTATGGGATCGTATATTGCCCCGAAAAAGCTAACCATGAAAACACAGTTAGATAGGGACCAAATGGATGAATCTGGGGACACCTGATGGCTGATTGTTATTGTCTTAGGCAAGCCTGATTGTGATGACATACGGATATTCACTACTATTATAGCAACACTCCCTTCCCCAAATAGCGAAAATTGCTCAAGTCCCATTTAACCCATTCCCAACAAGACCTGGTTTTGACGTCCCGATTAGAATTGGGTTAGGAAAACATTGAGACAAAAGAAGAAAGTGCTGATAATCAGCACTTTCTCCTTTTGCCTCAATATTTTCTGAGTTATTTTGAGCACAAATCCTCTCTCTGTCAACATTCAATTTGGTGTCTGCACCAGCTTTTGGATTGGAACACTCTAAAATTTTGTAATTTGGGAAAGGGTTAAAAGCTGCTGCAGAAGGAAAGAAGAGGAAATGCATAAATTTGAGATTTGTTATCTCAAATCCAAACCCTATGTTGTGGGTACTCATTTGAATCGTCTCCATGTGACGATTTTGATATGAATACCCACAATATAAGGTTTGGTGTTCAATAGATGAGATATTGCATTTTTGAAATGCCTTTACCACATCTTATTTGTAGCTCTAGCTGTTAGTCAGCATTTTTGTCCTTCCTCTCAATTGTTTTTATGCTCCTTGAAAAAATTTCAGGGGAGCATTATAGTCGCCATGCTGTCATCTCGTCTGTCCTTCCGTCTGTCCTTTCACGCCCATATCTCAGCTACCCTCTGACCGAATTGGATGAAACTTCATATATGAACTCCCTGGAACATTTCCAATTTTCCAGCGGACATGTTTTTTTTTGTTTCTCAATTTGAGGCTGTGTCACAGAAAAGGGGCCTTAATGTAAAAATTAATTTTTATCTAATTTCTTTTCATAACTAGTCAGAATTTAATGAAACTTTGTACTTATGCGATAAATAAAATGTTCTAGACCATACGCCATTTTCAATTAATGTACAAAAAGCATGTCATGGCAAAAGGGGTTTAATGTATTTTTTGTGACAAACACTTATCATATTGGGAAAGCATAATCCGTCTATGGCGACTCTTGTTTTTTACTTGGAACTTCAAAAACAAGCTTTCAAAATTGACAAGTCAACCCTAAAATTTTGTCATTTGGGAAAGGTTTAAAGAATAACGATTCAGGTCTGCTGTGCACAGCTGTCCAAGGGAACTAAATCAAGGTTTTGATGTATGTAATTTGGTTCTAAAACACTAGTTGTCTTCCGTAGCTTGTGGTTTAACAGTACCTTAAATTACAAAATCAAAGTACTGATAGTACTGAAGGTCGGGAAACAGAGGATTCGAAATACAGTAAATGGTCAATTTTCTTAAATTTACATTGAATTCGTAAAATATTCTCAATGTTGTTATCTGATTGCACATTAAAATTAATCCTTATACTCTTATTCCCGAGTTAACATAAGCAAAAATTTGATATTTCTAGAAAAGAAATCATAGGAGACGAAAGGGTAATTGTCAACAATATAGATCTACTCCATTACACGGTCCGCCGCGATATGACCCTAGTAGTTGAAAACTGCGTAAAACCCCAATAAACCAAATCCATTACACGATGTCGTATTTTTCGGGTGATGTCGTAAACATTCGGTGATGGAAAGTGTCGATTTCTTTTAACCCGTAACGTGTCCGTGTTGAACGGTAACCGTATGTTAAAAATATTTACGGCGTCGTCAGAAAAGATCCGAAGTCGCATGAATCTCATTACGGATGGACTGCCTTAATGAATTGTCTGGGTTAACAGTTTGTAAAACATTATATCATTTTGATATCCATTATAAAAAGGTTTGAGGATACATTGTGGCAAAACGAAAACATTTTGATATTCAACATTTTTTCTTTGTCTCAATCTGTCTTTCAACAATTCTTCAGCTAAACTTTACATTGATATTTATTTATGCAGGCCCCTATGCACAGGTGGGGCAACGGGATGGGATAAGCCCCAAATGTTGGCCAAAAATATCGAATTTTCCTCATTTTACATAGAAAATTGAAGAAAAGGCCAATTTAGCCCTTAAGATGTTCAGACACTAACCCGGACAGAGTTTTGAGCCCTTCCCCTTATCAAATTGCTTCCTACGGGCCTGAGAGCAGTTTTACATTCTACTGCGTAGGAAAGGTTAAACTTTGCACGATGAAAAATATTAATATTATGACGGGAAAATTTCTGAGCAAAATTCAGAATGAGGAATGAAGTTAAATTTAATATGGTTCACAAAAGTGGCATGAGAACTGACCAGATTTAGATAATTAAATTTACAATATAGCACATTGTAAATAATGGTAAAAGTTAGACCACAAACATTGATCAACAATTCTAATAATATGTGTGTTAAACTCAGAATTTGAAAAAAGTGAGCTCGTATTTTCTGCACACAAATCTAGATCTTGCTTTCTTTTTATTTTTACTGTCCTCTTTGCTTTTCGCATTAGCTTTCACTTTGGATTGTTCTTTCTGTCGTTTGTGAAAGAGATAACTCTATCACCTCTATCATCTGCAGAGACAGAGGCCTACAATTAACTCATAAATAGCCTATATCTTTAGCCCAGGTCGAAGAAAGATGATTGAATTCCTGTTAAACCTGTAAATTCAGTTATTTACACGAATGGGTACCAGTCTAGTCTGCCACACCAGTTAGAATAGTTCGAATCAACCTTTCCGCCAAAAAGAGAAGTTGATAGTTTTCGCACTTATGAGCAAACTGTTGCATTGTTTTGATAAAACAATTAGGAAATGAAAGTCTTTACGATGATTATGTTATTTGAGTAATTTTGAATTGTTCAAAGGTAGGTCTACTTTTTCGGCGGACTCAGACATTTTGAACGACTATGTGGCGACCAAATTATATCGAAAACCTCGTATCTGCAGATTAAAACAAGCGGCAGATACGAGATTTTCGTAGAAAAGCGTTAGAAGCGTAAAAGCGTTGGATCGCTATAGGACGTGAAAATCTCAAAGAGATTTCCCGACCTAAAAATCGATTTCCAATCTGTGCGAAAGCTGCTTACAAAAAAGTACTGGTAGTTGGTTGTAAAGTTACATTTTGTTTACAATATAACAAAGAATATATGGAGACAAAAGGCAAAAAGCTTTTTTTTCAAAAATGAATGTCAAAACCAGTGGCCTTTTTCATCAACGATCATACGATAATTTTTTTGTGTAATTACTTGAAAAACAATCCTGATAGACCAAATCTGATTTCTCGTGCAAACAAATGTTTTGTTGACAGTTTACAGAAAAACGTGGTTGTAAGATCGTTGATAATACGGGCCCCATATCTTTTGGGGGAGAGAGTCAATATTTGTTTTGATACAAAACATGTGAATATCAAATAATTTATGAAATGTTAGTTATGTCTGCTAACTGATTTAGAATGTACATTCATGATAATTGCTTATGTTATGTTTTGGTACTATTTCTGCGTAGTGACACTTTTTCAAAAAAAAAAATTGGCGCCCTTTAAGAAAAATGCATGCGAAAACATTGTTGAAAATGAAAAAAATGCAATTTCTTCATTTCCCACAATGTTTTCTGACCAAAAATGCAAAGACTCTTGAAATACGTTCGCTTGAAATTGTCATCTGCAAATATCAAATTAGAACAGTCCCAAAATATGGCATGTGGTAGATCTAGTTGGTTGAATATGTTCCATCCATTATTAGATAACAGAACAATTTGTGCAATTGCATTTAATTTTGTGCTAAAGATAGTCTTGGTTTACCGTTATGTTTTGATGAACCGTCGGTGTTGTTATAAATCTCGTAGCTACGGCTTAAATCAAGCCGTAGTTACGAGGTTTATAACACCTACGAAATTGTGTATGTTTGTCCGAAATTACGTCGTGGTTAACTTGATAAAATCGTTCCCTATTACGCCTCAATCTTTGGCATTTTCCGTGACTACAGATATTGATGAGGGTATCAGGATTTTAACCCTTTACCAATCGGCAAAATTTGGACTATTCCCATTTGAAAGGTGTTACAGACAACAATTTCAAGGGATTGAAATTTAAAAGTTTTGGGTATTTTGGGATAAAAAACATTGCGGGAAATGAAGAAACTGCTTGTCACAAGCAATTTCTTCATTTTCCACAATGTTTTCCAAAGCATTTTCCTAAAGGGGAGTCAAAAGGAGTCAATGTGTGGTAATGGGTTGAAAATTCAGATAACTGTGTCAATTTCTATAGCCTGACATGACCCCCAAAGTTGCACAAGGCGATTCGCATCTAATTATGTATGGTATACCTTTAACATATTTTATTGACAAATCATGAAACACAATAAAGTTATCTTATTTAGTTTGTTTGTGATTTTATTTTGTAACGTTACTTGTTTCATTGCTCAAACAGTAGAAAGGTATGACCTATTTGGCACTGTTTAACCCTTTTTCATTTGACAAAAATATAGGATGTTCAAGTTTAAAAGCTACTGTAGACCACAAAATGGATGTTGATCAAGAAAGAATTTGGGCTCAGTATAGAACAGAAAATATTGAGAACAAAGGAGAAAATGCTGATATCAACATTTTTACGTGACCTGACCGAAGGTCATTGTGACCTATGTCGACTATGTTTCATCAGTTATCGTGCGTTGTGTGTTGTCCGACGTGCGTTGACTTTTAACATTTTCGACTTCTTGGGAAACATTGGACGGATTTCAACCAAACGGCCCCATAAGTTTCCAAAAAGGGGGTAAATAAGGGTACATCTTAAAATTTCTTCTCATGGACTGGCTGTTGGATTGCAATCACATTTTTGATTAAGAGTCTTTAGGGCAGGGGCTACAAAGTTTGTACAAAAGAGAAAAAATCCGTCGAGAAATGGCCGTGCTAGGGGGCATGGGGGAGGGGGGGATGGAGTCGCGCTATTAGTTATCTTTTAACATTTATGACTTATTCTTAAGAACCATTGGACAGATTTTAACAAAACTTCGTAGAAAGCATCCCCATTGGAACCTGCTTCAGATTTGTATAAATCATTGAGTTATCTCCCCTTTGGGCCCCTTAACGTATACAACCCATCATTAGCACCAAAGAGCCAGAGGCGAAATTTGAAAAGTGCCAGTAAATCCTCATCTGTGTTATATTTCCATTCCAAATAAAAACATAAGCATTTTGAATGGTTTAGAATTTTGCATAATTATGGAAATGTTTGACAAAAATGTTATAAATTACCTCCCTTGCATATGAATACAGAGTGAAAAGATATTTGTAAATTATTTCCTTCCTGAAGCATAATCTTGAAACCTGGCACGGTGAATCAACTTACTTGAAGTGTATTTACATGTATGTGCAATTTGATGCATGTCCCATGGCTAGAAAGTGGTGTTTTTAATGATGGGTCATATACCTTAAGGGGCCAAAAAGGAGGTAAATAGGGCACATCTTAAAAAATGCTTCTCATGAACCAGTCGGTGGATTGGGTTCACATAAATTTGGTATTTAGAGTCTTTAGAAGAAGGACTACAAAGTTTGTAAAAGAGGAAAAATATGTTTAGAAATGGCCGTGCTTAAGGGCGATGGTTGCGTTATAACTTAACCTTTTCTTCTTCTTTTAAGAATCACTGGACGAATTTCAACCAAACTTGGCAGGAAGCATCCTTATGGGAATCCGCTTCAGATTTTATAAATCATAGAATTATCTCCCTTTGGGCCCAAAAAGTTTTTCTGCTCATTTGATTCAGGTGACCGATAAGGCCCTCTGGGCCTCTTGTCTTCTTTTGTCTCAGTGTTTTCCCAATCAATTTCTATTTTGGACGTCAAAGCCAGGTCTGGTTTGCGATAGGGTAATATGACGCTAGTCGGGTGTATTTGTCTGCTCTTTGAGGTTCTAGTTTGAAATCGTCGCCTGTACGACATGTATCTTTGAATTTGGGACAGTCAAAAGTTTTCACGAATAGAACGAACCAGACTTACCTGTCTAGTTTTGGTAATGGTTAACCCTGTTCCACGCCATGCTTTATTTAGATGTCTGAAGTAGGGATATCTTTAGAAACTATTTTGAAATGAAGAAAATGATGATTACAAGCATTATTTTATTATTTTCCATCGTACATGTATACCACCGAAAACGAAGTTTAGGGATGTACTGTGATCAGCCTGTCGCTCCAGCAGTCCGTCGGTCTCTCGGCGAAACATGTTTGAAGACTTGTGAAAGTATATCTAGACAAAAGAAGAAATGCCTAAACCAGCCTTCTCTACCTTTGTCTTGACTATCAGGGTAGCCGCGCGTTAGGGAATTGTCTGGAAATTTTGTTAACTGTCAGGGAAATTTGAAAATACTGGCACACACCAGGGAATTGTCAGGAAATTTCGGGAGAAAAAAATAAGATGCAATGCGATTATAATAAATGATTTCAACATCGCATTTTAAAATTGTCTCAAGAGAACGCTAGTTACTGCGTAATTGACGCGACGAAACATGTCAGGGAATTTCTAATTTTGCCAGGGAATTGTCATTGAATTTATTTCCTCTGACTTGTGGCAGCCCTGACTATAATTTACATTAATACTGTATTTATCAACACCAGTTTTGTCGTCTGAATCATGCCTAGATATGGGATAGTCCAAATTTTTGTTGCTTTGGAGACGATCAACGAATTGAATTTTGTATGATCCGGTTGGTTTATGTGTAGGCGTAGGACGTAGTTTCCGCCACACCTCAGACATGTCGTTCCTTTTCTTCGAAAACATTGTTAGACTCTTTTTACAAACTGCAAGTTATTGACAGACTGTTCCAATAGGGAACGATTTTATCCAGTTAGTCGTGACGTAATTTCGGACAAACAATTCGTATTTCGTGCGTGTTGTTATAAAATCTCGCAACTACGGCTTGAATCAAGCCGTAGTTACGAGATTCTATAACACCACGGACGATTTATCAAAACATAACAGTAAACTCAGTCTATTTTTAGCACAAGATCCATTGCCATTCAAAAGCCCCTATAGATGACAAAATAGATGATGATCGAGCAAGGATTTGTGTACGATGTTGCAAATGAAATACTGATACAAAAACAAAAACAAAAAAAAAACGTGAAAATGCTGTTCATCAACATCACTTTTTTGTCTGTTTTTCCAAGCATTTACTGCGTTTTACTAACATAGATTTTTGCAAAAACCTTGTAACAACACATCTGATTGAATGAGAATTAATAACAGTAATTATTCGGCCAATCAGATGTGATGTTGTTTTAAAAATGTTCGTAAGTTTGTTAGTAAAACGGGCCCCAGAACCTGGGGCCCGTATCACCAACGTTCGGTGAACCCAACGTTCTTACGACAAACTGTATAACAAAACATATGATTGCACGAAAAATCAGATTAGGCCAATCAGGTGTTTTTTTTTTTTTTTTTTTTTTTTTTTTTTGTTACATTTTGAATTTGACTGTATCAAAATTGCCATTTTGGAAAGGGTTAATACGAAAAGGCTCCTCTGCACCCCAGACGTAATCGGAATTTAACGAGGCAGATTAATCCTTTCCCAAGCATCAAAATTTTAGGTTTGTCCTAATTGATTGTCCTTATGCAGACTAGATAATAAATGTGATTAAAGATGCAAGTTTTGAATGATATAACACAGAAAATATTGAGGCAAGAGGAAAAACGGTTGGTTATCAGCAGTTTCTTCCTTTGCCTCAATGTTATCTCATGCCAATTTTATAAGGGACGTCAAAACCAGGTCCTGTTTTGGAAATGTTTAAGAATAGGATACAATGAGATCCGCGCACACACACCCGTGTGATTTGACGTTTTCCAAACAGGACCTTGGTTTGGCCTCCCTATTTGAAAAGGTTTGGGAAACATCGAGACAAAAGAATAAAATGCTCTTTTGTTGATATCAAGAATTTCGTCCTTTTGTCTCAATATTTACTGCGCTATATTGTTCACAAATCGTATCAACGTCAATATTGTTGCCAACAGCAACTGTCTAGTTGGATCGCCACTAAAAAGCGTGGTTTGGGATGGGGTCAATTAACTGCTTCGTACTATTTTGAACAATGTTTGGTACCGTCAGTCCTTTGGTAATTATCGAAAAGCGACCGCACTCCAAGTTGACTTTACTGTGACCTATTTGGGAATGTCTTGAAAATTGTAGAATAGAAAGCATTATGAAAAAACATGGAGCAAAATGGCGAAATCGTATAGTTCTAGAATCGTAGTTGAGAGCTTTTCGATTCGAGCAAGTGAATAAAGGGGTTGCAGCATATTCTCCGACTTTTTGATTTTTGAGCTAAAAACAAAGAAATCTCGATTTATTGATGACACTGACCTTTCACCCGCCTTGTTTTGGTGTCCCCTGGACGCCAACCTGAAGTTCGCCTGAATTTATTTTTCATACACACTCGAATGTTGTGATTTAGGCAATAAGCGGCAGTGACGCTATTCCTACATTTTCAAAGTCTATTTTACTGTCTGCAGCAGATTTCATTTTGGACCACCCTAAACAATCGTCGATTGTGAACGCGTTTTGTATACACCTAATGAATAACAAGGGCGGATCAAGAGGTGGTTCGAGAGGGTTGGCCGAAAAATTAAATTTTGACCATAAATTATATTAACTTTGGTGAAATGTTACATATCGCTGCATTTCAACAAAAAGCTCGTAACTGCAGCTTAAAACAAGCTGTAGTTACGAGGTTTTCGATGAAAGGCAAGTATATTTATCACATTTTACGCCATCATTTTGGCTTGGACCTTCTCTGGGAAAAAACATGGATCCGCCCTTGAATAAAAGCCTAGTTCCACAGGACTCCGCTACCACATCACGCCAAAATACTAGTACCTCTGCTGCACTGGTCACCTTTCGTTGGCGTGCTCCGACAGTCAATCTGATTAAAAGCCATGTTAACTTAGTTATATCTGAGATGCCAATCTCCTTCGCAGTTATCTCCCCTGAATTTGGATTGGGGAGATCTCTGCCGGCACAGCTTGAGTTACCAAGATTTCAGGTAATTGAACTTTTTTATTTAATTTAGATTTTTATTAAAAAAGTAAACTCGTTTTTGGGAAGCAAATTTGCAAAATTTGCTTTTCTTTGCAGTCGTGTTTCTCTGCACTTTACCATTCTCTGCATACCACACAACATCTCCCGGTCCTCCTCACTATAAATAGTTCTATAAAAAGAAAAGATCAATGACAAGAACAACCTTTCGAATATTCAATATTGAATTCTATAGTTGTACATAAGATATTCAATTGTGTGACCGATGATGAAACATCCATTTAAACATGTGTTAAAAGAGGAGAAACGATCACGTAGTAATTTGCTTTCATTACGGTTGAATAGCCAGTCCAATATCTTTCGTTGAAAATGGGTCAGTCAAGTTTACTGAACTATGAAATATGCGACCCACTTCAAGCGCTAAAAATAGGAACTAGGACACGTCTATTTTTAGAATCTTTCTATGCCCAAATTCTTACACGTTTTAACGTCCGAAACTAAACAATGATATTCGATAAGCCATGCATTTAATCGCGTTCACAATAATTGATTGATCAACTAAGTGGGTATTTTAAGGTTTATGACATAGACATCTTGTCTAATAGGCCTTGCTAGTATTCGCGTGTAGCTAGGCATTTCAAAGCGAAAGTAGAAATCTGGGAAACCAGAATATGTGATGATATGCTAAAAATGCATAGAAATCAGACTTGCAATCCTTTCACCATTCGGTTTAAAAAAAGGTGTTAACTTTTTAATCTATAGATATAGATCTAGATGAATAGGCCTACATAGAATCAAATCAATTTACATTGTTGGTATGTTAACCATTTCCCAAATAGAAACATTTCAGATTGGTCAAAATAAAAAAAAAACGTAGCAGACGACAAAATTGGTATATACCTAGATAAAATTATAACTATTTGTAGATAATACCAAAGACAATATCGAGGTTAAAGTAGAAAATTCTGATTATCAGCAGTTTCTTCTTTCATCCCAATATTCCCCCGTACATTTTCTTTACGGGCTGTCAAACCCGGTCTTATTTTGGAAAGGGATAAAATAGTGATAGAACACATGTTTTAGCAAGTAAAACATGTAGTTTTCAGAGATCAAATGGATTCTTATTAGGGTATAGACTCCTTTCATTTATGTTTTAGTCCGTACCCGCAGAACACTTCCGGTAATCCGAGACTTCTCTGATGAAAATTCGCTCGATGATACTTGGATGTCGCTATTTACAACGGAACGCTGTCCCAGTCAAACACAAATGAAAATTCCGACACAGCGACATAACTTGTGTCGGAATTTTCTTTTGTTTTTGAATTGGACAGCGCTCTGATGTAAATAGCGACATCCAAATATCGAAGAGCGAATTTTCATCAGAGAAGACTCTGATTAACTTCCGGAGGCAAACAATGGGTTTATGGGAAATTAACATTGTATACATGTGAATTGTTACTAAAAATAGTAACAAATCGACATTTTCAAAACGAGGCTCCCAAAAAATGCGGAGAAATCAATGACGACTCACGTGCATTCAATATGCAGCGATTAAGCGCACGTGCATTCAATACAGTGATAAAGAGAAGTTTTAAGTGGAACAAAAACTATGAAATTGAATGAATTCGTTGATAGCCGGTAAGATGGTTATTTTATTTGATTTACAGTCAACCGTTCCCAGTTTAAAAATTTCGCCTTTTGCCTGTAAGGACGTCTTCCGGAGGCTGTTGTGTGTGTGTGTGTTGGGGGGGGGGGATCTTAGTGGAAACTTGTACATTGTACCGAATTTTGCAAAAGTTCACGTCATACATAAAATAGATTTATGAACCGTGACCTGTCGCACTATTCTATTATACAAGAAAACCTACTTCAGAACATGACATTGGGTATAGGAGAACATATAGAGTGCTAGAATGCCATATAGTCGTTTTCGGCTGGGAGAATTCGGCCCCCGGATAGGAGGCTCTGCTCTCCCAGTCCCTGTTTGGAGAGGACCCAAGACCACATGCCTTCCAATTTCTTGCTTTCTACATCATTTTCTTAAAACATTTTATTGAAAATTAGTGCCCGAAATGAATTAAAACAGCACTATGTTTTCGGCAATTGGATTTTCCAAAGAAACTTTATAGAACCTACCATAGTATACTGAACAAAAGTGAAAACTTAGTTTACACATACATTGCTTGTCATATTTCTTCTAAATTCAACAAGTAAAGAAATCAAATGAATGTGCTTTGCATCGTTCATTGACTTGGTTGTGCCAAACACTAAACGTCTTGTTGATCTTAATTATGGGGATGAAAAACGGACCCTTTAAGTGTGACAGGGGTCCGTTTTTCAGGTGTGCAATTTATGAATATCAAACATTTTAAATTCCATATTTGTTTATGTCAAAGGGGGGTAATTCGCAAAATTGACAGATTAGACCTTTATTTTAGAGCTTGCTACAAGTGATAAAAGAGATGTTTTGTGGGGTTTTTTTTGGCAACCCGGATATGACCAATTCCGTAAAAATAATGAATCGTTTATCGCGCGTATGTGGCATTAGATGAAATTAGCTGTAAATACATTAAGGACCATAACTCTGACATTAAAGGAGACAAGGCAATGAAACTTCGACAAAACGATTGCCGAATGCCATGGAAATATTGTAAAAATAACATCAGGCTTTTAGTTCGATACTTTTTCAGAAACAAGAAATCTTGCAGCGTAAAGTTTTCTCTTTTGTTCAGTATATTTTGCTGATATGGAACAGACATTATCCTTTCATAATTTGTATTTTGTAACTTTCTAAAGAATCAAATTCAATTAATTACTTTTATCCAACTCCGTGTAATTCATATTGCTAACAACTAGAAAGGCCTTTAGACATAATCAGCAAATTTGCTTCACAACAGTACTTTCAGTACTTTGATTAGTAATGTTTTAAGAATATGGGGTGTCAGATATGAATCCAAATAAAAAATAAAATCGGATTAAAAAATGATTTAAGAAATATAAATAAATTTCCGCCATCTTTACGATATCACGTGACATTCACCATGGTCACGTGATTTATATGCCTGCAGTGATAATGTAAGGCATTGTCGCTGTGTGGAGTTTGCTGAGATGCATCCGTTAATAGGTCTGTCCCACCTAACCGAACATTCGTAGCGAATTCGTACCGAATTTCAAGTGCGAAATTCGCAGTTTCGTTGTCATTTTATTCGATGAACTTTGGTTTTCAACGATTTTGTACCGACCATACACCGAACACGTAACGAACTTGTAGCGAATGTGTCGAACAGCCATCGATGTTTCTCCGAAATATACCCCAATTCGTTCTCAAACATCAACCTACCGTTTGAGTAACGAATATAACGTCATATTCGGAATGGCATCGTCAGGATCGGTGTATTTCGTTAGCGGTTCGTTTACCTTTTCGGCCAGATCGGTAAATAAACACACCTTCATCGAAGTGCAAACGCTAGTCCTTAGGTGAGATCATAACGAACATACCAAACAGGAATTCGTCTGTGAATTATTACCGACACCAAAACTAAAGTAACGAATGCCAGACGCAAGCCTACCGATCCCTCTGCAAACGATTACCGAACTCATTCCGAAATTTTGATTCGCTGCATTCGTTGAAAAATTTTGCGCGTGCTCAAAAACTTTTTAGGCGTCTGCGAACACCGCGTAATGTCGACGAAACGCACCGAATGGCATCGTAAACATACCGAACACAAACCGTTTGTGGAGCGAACCTTTAACGAATACACCGAATTAAGTTCGGTACGCATTCGGTGTAAAAAAAATTCGGTTAGGTGGGACAGGCCTATAGACCTTGGGACAGTCTTAAGCTTTCATTTGATACCATTCTTACATCTGTAGGTCAATATTCAACCAAGATATGATAAAAAACGTTTTGAAATGACTGAACAATTTTATAGGGTTAAGGGTGTAGGAAAGGGTTTGGCCAAATGCCCCAACAGCCAAAGTATAAACATCTCTCAAAATGTTTCATGTATGATTTTCTTTAAGATTAATTGTGTTTACACAATTTCCCTGCACAAAATTGTGTTGTTTTGTAAAGTATTTGGTCGAAAATCGCAATTTTAGGAAAAATAATTAATACTCATGAATATGCAAATGAGTTAATTTGCATAGCATATCTTAAAATGAAAGAGCAAGTCATAAGCTTTCATTTGATACCATTCTGACATCTGTGTGTAAATATTCAACCAAGATATGACCAAATTCATTTTCAAAATTTGAATGAACAATTTTGTAGGGTTAAGGGTTTAGATAAGGGTCACGCCGAAAAGCCCCAACCGCCAGAGTGCAAACACGGCTCAACATGTTTCTAATAAAATGTTCTTACTGATAAACTATGTTTACAAAATTCCCCCTGGACAAAAATGCCTTTTTTAAGAAAGTATTTATCAAATTTTCGCCAAAAAATGGAAATTTTAAGGGAAATCATTAATATTCATGAATATGCAAATGAGCTAATTTGCATAAATAACTGAAAATGAAAGAGCAAGTCATAAGCTTTCATTTGATACCATTTAGACATATGTAGAACAATATTCAATGAAAATATGACCAAATAAGTATTGTAAATTTGAATGAAAAAAATGATAGGGTTAAGGGTTTTAGATAAGGGTTATAGCCAAAAGCCCCAACGGCCAGAGTGCAAACAATGCTCAAAATGTTTCTAAGATATTGTACTTTATGAAAAACTATGTCTACAAAATTCCCCCTGGGGGGGGGGAGCAAACATGTTTCTGGCTCATGGACTAATAAGAATCGCCTTCTGTGACCCATGGGAACCCCAAAATTGGTTACCCCTTTCACAAACGGCAAAATATTCGTGCTACTGATATTGAAAATGGATCTAAAAAGATATACTTACTACATTTAAAAACGCAGAGTTTCCAAATCCTGAGATCAATGTGAAATAAGGGTTAAAAAGAAATGGAAATATTTGTTATGAATCTCCCACAATATTTGAAACATTAAAGTGACATTTCACGATATTTTGTCATAAATTTTACTTTTATCTATCAATCTGAAAGAGCATATTATCTTATGAAAATTTTGAAAATTTCAAGCCAGAATATTGCACCGTTTACGAGAAATATATATTTATGTGGTAAAATTAATCAAATTGTTGTCCACAACAGTTCGGATTTATATGTAATTTTCCATTTCTGTCTCAACTTTAAAGGCACATGTTTCGCTTATAAATAACAACTTCAAAAAACTGTTAGCATTTATACGCATTAGAATAACCAATCTTTGCATCAAGACATACTTTAAAAAAATGAAATGGGAATGTTTTGTCCCTTTAAAATAGCTTGTTTTTTTTTAACTTGGACATTTCACGCCGCGTAGAATGCCATATTGCATACTTCAACAGTTAGCTTATTTCTACTTAGACACCGCCCCCTTCCTCCCCCACACACATACACAACAGCCACCGGAAGTCGTCCTTTGATGACAATTATGACCAATCACCGTCCGTTGCCATTGCACGTGGGATGCTTTGCTCGGAATTGGGTCAGAGCCTCGATCTGACATAAGGAAACTGGCTGATGTGTTGCTATTTTTAGTAACAAATTGGCACCGTGGCTGTATACATGTATATACAATGTTTATTTCCCATAAACCCATTGTTTGCCACCGGAAGCGACGCATAGGTACAGACTAAAACGATAACGGAAAGGGGTCAATATCACAACTCGTGACACGATGGCTAGGCCACATACTGTAGTTACACACTACTTGCCTCCGTTGTCTTTTGATGTGTAGGCCTACCACAAAGAAACTGTATTGTTGTTAATCAAGAGTGCAACAAAATGCCAAAAGAGATTGCATTGCGAGAAAAAATATTTCTGTGCGACGAAGGTGTCAGGCTTAAATTCTAGCTTTAGGTAGACACACTTGCTGTTTATTAAGTTGACCCATCTCAATTTGAAGTAATTAAATTGTATTCCGGTGTGTATTTAAAACAGTTTGTAAGTTTTTAATTTGAAGGAATTAGATTATTAACGAAAATAAGTTCGCATTACGCAACCTTTGCTTTTTATTCCCATTCAGTCAGCGAACGAAGCATCTCTGTGGAATTAAAAGGAACTGAGTATAGTATTTGTGTAAAACTGTACCAATTAAAAAATTGAGGTAAAATGCTGATTAACAGCATGTTCTTCTTTTGTCTCAATACTTTCCCAAGAAGTTTCTAATATGAACTTGTTAAGGAAACGCCGCGTCCATAGCGCAGTTGGTAACACCCCTACCTCTCACCCGAGAGCAAATATCTTTTCCGACAAAAATGTCACCCATTTATGGTTTGGTATCGTTCAACTATATGGGCGAACGGTTGGGGGTTCGGTTATGGTGTTTTGGTAGCACTGGTATGAAAAAGAGCGAGAATCCTTAGTTATGTCCTCCGACCGCCGTGATATGATTGGTGTGAAGAAAAGACACAGAAGGTGACCCAAACGGGCAGGTCTCAGCTGTTTATAATAAGTTAACATCGGATTTTAAAGGGCGACGGTAACAGATGGTCTAAATGCAAAAAATGATTTTTTTTTTTTTTTTGAAAAAATATGCAAAACTTTTGTGTTGACCACCTCGGGATAGTTAATAATATGCGATTCAGACAGAGAATGAGCCGAAATTACAAGACATATAGCTGAATTTAGGGAGAATCCAAACCTAAATTCAACCCCGTCTCAGATGGGGTTAGAATTATTTTTAAATTGTTGCGCATGCGCATACAGCGCGGACCATGATTCAAACGAGATTCATACTTGAATTTCAATATGACGTCATCATGTTAGTATGTTGTGACGTCATTTAAGAAAGTCGCATGTCCTACTGTTTTGACCTACTTTCGACATCGCTTCATGAATTTGGTATCAAATTGCGAAAAAACGAGTCGTTGCTTCAATAGTTTGTCGTAATCATTTAATCAGGTCATATAAAGCTTAAAAAGTGTACATTTCGTTTGTTTTTGGCAATTTTTGGGTCCAAATCTGGGAAATAGTAGCTTTAACCCATTCCTACACGTTGACTCTAAAAATTGACTCACCAAAAGAAAAATGCTTTGGAAATCATTTTGGAAAATGAAGAAATTGCTTGTGACAAGCAATTTCTACATTTCCCACAATGTTTTCTACACAAAAAGACCAAAGAACTTTGAATCTCATGCATATGAAATTTTCGTCTGCAACATCTTTGAATTTGGACCAGCCTTAAATTAAGCCGTTTGGTAATGGGTTAATCATATTGTCCGACAGTGATGTGGACGGTGACCATGTGGACGCGGAGTGTTGTGTTATGGGATCGCTCATTTAGACGTGCAGAAAATAAAATAGATTGCGCGATAGGTCTAGAACGGCATTCTTCAACAACAACAACAACAACAACAACAACAAACAAACAATAAAAAGGGATTTCTATATAAATATGCTGCAATTTGTTAAAATTTTTGGCATGAAATCTAATTTGAAAGAATAAAAAATACGCATCTAAATTTAGGCTAATTAGTGAAGCTAATATTCATAGATGACAATATTTTTTCTGTTCGCGTAGAACGGGCCATTAAAACTTAAAACATCAAACGTCGGATGGTTAATAATTTTACCTTTTGTCTTCGCGCAAATTACCCAAAATTAAAAGAAACACCATGTGTTCTATGGATCGATACTGCTCCGAAGTTTTGGCGCGAAAACAGGCATTTTACAACAGCATCTGCAAGATTTAGCACCAATTTAGCCAATATGGGAACCCTTTTTTGAGGAATTCATTATTCCGTCTATAAATTTGATCCGTAAAAGGATTATTTTGATTTCAGCCTTGTTCTCGGAACTGTAACTAGTAATGTTTGTAATTTGCATACCCAAACATTTCGTTTCATTTCACTAGAGTTTATATTTATCCGTTTGTAGCGGATTGCATGCGCCAAAAGAAGGGAAAGAATTTAACTCACCCCATGTATAATTAATGAGGAACCCTTTAAATGAGCTATTGAAAAGGTTTTTTTCCTTATTTCATTTTTTGTAGAAAAAATATTAGAGAAAGATAGCCGAAAAAATAATCAGTGATACTTTTTATGCGTGATACATTAAGATTTTGGCAGCTTCTTACAACAAGCTGTCCAGGTTTTTATCCTTGACATGAGCGAAGAATTCATGTGGAATTAAAGAACCAATGCATGTTAAGTTTATAGCTGAATTTACGATATTTCTTTTTTTGGAAAATCGACACAATGCTTCTTTCATATAGGTAGAAATCTACTTTCGTTCCAGATGAGTTGAGAAAAAATCACCACGCTTAGTAAATCAAGTAAAGGATTATATTAACGACAAAGGGTTGTGAGTTTAAAAAATATTGATAAACGTGAAATAATAGGCGACATTTCATCTTTGATCTAGGGATCAATAAAGGGCGCGTGCCCTGGTGTAGAAAATTGGACCCTTTTACCTCACGTGTTTATCGTGGGGGTAGGTGGGCTTCAACGTAATACCGCGCCCCGCCAAAGCTCATTTTTTTAATTGCTTCGGTCTTGGTGTATGTTTTAACTAAGGAACAGGAACACTGTACTTAACCAATTCATAAGATTCTTGTAACACATTGGATTGATGTTCTGTTCACCCATAAAGTTGGTTGCAGTTTAGGCTTTTCACTTACACTTTTTCATCATTGTAGATCTAATTGATTCAAAAAATTTTCCATTTTCATTTTATATTCACTTTATTTTACATATTCTTACATTTAATTTTTCACAGCCCATCAGGATCTATATGCATTTTTGTTAATATTTTAAATGGTTGGGAAAACCCGATAAAAAGAGGATAATCATAGAATATTCATTAGACTTTTTTTCTGATTTGAGTAAGGGTATGCGAGTTAACAATAGAGCGATATAACATCTAACGACCTTAAGGTGAATTCGCTAACCATAATTATTATAACAAGTTTGGAACATATTGTTCGCGATGCAGCTGACAGGCTTCACAATCTCGGCCCAGTGCGAAACCATCGTAAGTGCAAATAATTATATTTGCACTTACAATGTTTCTGCACTCAGTCCTACCACAAGACCTCATACCTAGCAGCCTGTACAAAGTGCGCGGGATTTTTTCAATTGTTCGAGATTGCATGACCGCTGCGTTTTATTTAGCGCGTTTTTTTTTTCGGGCCGCATTTCTATACATGTGCTTGAAAAATCAATCTTATCCGATTTATTGGAACGTCTGTTCGATATTCCCCCCTCACGTTGTGTACAGTTGGACAGTTTTGTTCTAATGGAATCCGATTCACGTCGTTTTTCGCGGGTTTTTCCCTCACTAAACATGTATTATGTTCGGTTTATGGGAATGTCTGTTGGATTTTTCGCCTATGTTTCTTCGACATTGTCTCATTGTGTAGATTCGCGCTGCCTTTCTATTTCTTGTTTCGAGCCACAGTTCTTGACATGTATTTAAAATGCCAATTTTATTCTGCTTGTAGGAATGTCTGCTCGATTATTCTTCCATAATATGTTCGATGACATGTCTTTATCATGTGACATGGGCGGATCAAGAGGGCGGTGGGGTGGGGGGTGGTCCGGACCCCCCTGGGATTGGCCGAAAATTAAAAATTGACTTTGTAAATTTAGTATAACGTTACATATTTATTGCATTTTAAGCCATAATTTGAGCTTGGAACCCCCCCCCCCCCCCCCCTGGAACAAAAATTCCTGGATCCGCCCTTGCTAATCATTGCGTAACGTTAAAGTTTTTGCGAAGACGGTTGTGTTGTGCTTTTAATGTTTACACTCTGTACAAACTAAAGTGATTTGTAAATACAATGCCAAATTTGAGGAAATACCCCAGGTATATCCGTGCATTGTCTTTCCTTGGCTTTAAGGCCACTTTGATTCATTCTATTTATTATTTGACTGAAAAAATGTGCCAATTGAATTTCGAGATTACTTTAAAGTGACATTTCAGAATTTTTTGTCATAAATTTTACTTTTATTTTTATCTAAAAGAGCATATTTCTTTATGAAAATTCTGAAAATTTCAAGTCAAAATATCGCGCCGTTTACGAGAAATTTATATTTTTGTGTTAAAATTGAACAAATTGTTGTGGACAACAGTTCGGATTTATATGCAATTTATCGATTATGTCTCAACTTTAAATGCGTGTTTCTCGCTTAATTGCAACAACTTAAAAAAAAACTAATAGTATTTATACTCATTAGAATAACCAATCTTGGCATCAAGACATACTTTAAAAAATTGAAATTGGAATGAAATGTCCCTTTAAATGAAAAGTTTACTTTTATAAAATTCCTGTCAACACGAACAAATTCGAATATCTCTTTAACTTTGAATTATTTTGCGTTGAAATTTTAATATTATAAATAAGAAAAAATAGTATTTCCACATTTAAATTATATTTTGTATGAATAAAGGAACTGGTATTTTTTTTAAAATCTAAACAGTAAAAAAGACGCGTTTTTAGTGACCCGAAACATTTTCTGTCCAAGCGCATTTAATGCAATAATTGCTTCGATTATTATTTCAACCGGCTTTCTTCTATATTTCTTAGAACAAGGGAAAATAGTATTTCTATGTTAAGTTTGGTGGCATTTGAGTCATTAATTACCAACATATTTCGGAAAATTATCATTTTTTCTGTGACGTAATTCTAATTGTTACACTACAAATTTGTGGTAAAGAAATTGGAATAATTTTCATAATCGACATCGAAATTTGATATCTGTTCGGCAAAATATTCTACAGAATCTCCATTATCATGAAATATATTTTTTCTGTGTGTTTGACGTCAACTGCTAGTAACCGCATAATTGTGTATAAATATGCGTCGCACTTGTACATTTATGTTACCGGTATATATGTTACACGCATTTTTTCGCTGAATTTACGAATAGAAAATCTTTCTAGTAAATTCATACAAACTTACGACTTGAAAAAAGTATTACATTGAAAAAGATCACGATTTCACTGTTATTTTGATATATAACAAAGTTATGAGAAGGAAAATGGGTCTTGCGAAATTCAGTTATGAACCCCGGGGGGTAGCGTTTTTTGAAAAGTGACGCAATACCGTACGCGACGTCTTAACAATTCTCACGGTACAGCGGAATAGCGTTTAAGTTTCCAGCTCCCTTGGCCGATTGACCAGGTCATGGTGGCGTGTACGTGCTCGAGTCAGCCTCAAATGTTCAGTCTTAGGAAATTATGTATACATATCTACTGTTTCACAGGAATGGTCCTTCGGTGACCCTCTATCAGATTGTCTGTCAGAATTCGAATTAATCGGAAATTTCAGATTAATCTATCCATGAATTATGTGCTCTTGAATTGGACAAAATTGTCCTTTAGACTTTCTTTTAACCCCAACAATAATACATTTTAACCAATCAAATGAAAAAAATATGTTGATTTTAAAAACTTACATAGGTCCAACGCAAACTTTTCAGCTTGGTCGTAAACACGCATTCTTTTATCACGGTGGGGATTGTGCACCATGGGATGGATAACGACTACGTACAAGATTTCTCAATTCAGGTGAGATATTTTGCAATAACTTCCCTACGTCTGTACCAATTTTTAAAAGGTTTATTGCATGTACCCCGCCTTAATCAACTCTTTCTCCTGATATATGACGTATTAGAAAGTTCTTGGTACTTTTAACAAATTTTGTACCAACCGACCAAAAAGTGAAATGATAACAAGTACGGAAAACATAGCACCGTTTCAGGTAGGCCTAAGAATTTTTGCAATAACTTTCTTAATTCTGCGTCAATTTTCTGGCATGTACCCCGTCTAACTGAGCTGTGAGAAAGATCAAAACAAGGCGGGGTATATGCCAGAAACCACATGAATATTGACGCAGAAATAAAAAAGTTATTGCACAATTTCTTACCTGAAGCGGGGCGTCCCATGATGCACAATCTCCACTGTGCCTATAGCGTGCATAAATCTAAATTTGTGCTCCAAATTATTTCTGAATACAAACAAGGAAAAAATATCGTTTTTATTTGTAAAAGCACGGTCGTTAAGCTATCAGACTAGCATCCCGGTATTGCTTCATAAATTAGTCGGTATGAAGGACCTAATATCGCCTTTCAACGCAATCTTGATCAAATAGTGACAAAGAACCCTGATATTTAATGCTCTCTTCAAAAAAAAAAAAAAAAAAAAAAAAAAAGAAAAAAAAAAAAAAAAAAAAAACGTTTGTTTTTTTTTTTCAATACAAAATCTGTGCTAATGTACTTTAAATGTTATTCTGCGTATCGGTATTTGATAAAAATCAGTTAACTCAAATTAACGTGAGTTTTAAGTGCATCTTACACCCGCATAACTCGCCAACCTTTTCCAAACTAGCATTGGGTTTTACTAGACAAGTTACCGTCTCTGATGGGTACTGTACGCGACGTATACATGTACAATGGGCACCGGTCTAGGATTTTACAAACATTACATAATAAGCTTATGCAACATTTTAAGACAAATGTGACAGAAGAAAATTAATATTTTCATAGTTTAACAGACCAATTTTCCCAATATAAACCCTTTTCATTCAGCATAATACATTAATATGCTTCATTAGGTCGACAAGTCACTCAATATGCATTGGTAAGAGTATAACTAAATTTACCCTTGCAAAATCTACGTATGCAGTTGCAAATGTGTTCAAATCTAACAAATTTTCCTTAAAATTCCATCATGACGAAAAAGTAAAATTGGAGCCACATTGCGATGCGGGACCCTAAACCGCAGCACATGCGATAGTGTCGCCTCGCACCTGTTTGTTTACGCTCGAGTGGTGCGGCGCGTGCAGCTGACAATAAAATCAGCCAATCAGAACGGCGTTACATCGCGATGAGGGCGCGTGCCGTCGTTTTACGAGCGTTAACGCTTGATGTATGATATCTCGATTAATATCAAAATAAATCAGAACTGCGTAATTTTTTGATTCATGATTAAAGACTTTTGCCCTTTGATTACTTTTCAATTTTTCATTTACCCTTTCACTTTCTCTAGTTTTTAAAACCATAGATTAAGAATTTGTCGCAAAAATAATTCACAAGTGAGCCAGCGTCTGGGAAAAGGTACCTTAAACCATTACCACACAATGATTCTTTTTGACTCCCCACAAAATAATGACCATGGAAAACATCGTGGAAAATGAAGAAATTGCTTGTTACAAGCAATTTCTCCATTTCCCAAAATGTTTTCCATAAAAAATCCCAAAAAGTAAAAATTTCATTCACTTGAAATTGTCGTATGCAAGATCCTTCAATTTAGACTATCCTAAAATATTGTCGTTTGGGGAAGGGTTGAGACATTTGAGGCGTGTAGTCTGATGAGGACCTTTGTTGTTCTGTAAAAGCTGCTTCGTAAGCTGCGACAACTGTAAATTAGAAGAATGGATATATGCATGATATACATCTAGGCTGATTAATAGTCGGGTTTCATAAATTAATGCTATAAGGACCATTTTCAGGATCCCGACTCTTGAAAGTGTAAGACGACCGATTTTTACATAATGGGGAGAAACAGTTATAGCACAATGACTTAAGATAATTATTTCTTTGAGACGCCCACTTATGATTTTTCTTAAATCTGTATTTGCCTATATTAGCTTTCATTCCATTAGTCAGACGACATTTTTTAAACCCGCGCATTCGGAGAGGAGTTGCAAACCCCAGAATAAGATGTTATATAATGCCAAATGCAGAAAATCGTTATATTGTATGCATGAAAAACACGAGAGAAAAGTAGAAAATAATGGATTTCATTATTTTTTTTATCTTTTCTCTCACAGCGTTTTTAAAAACCTCCTATAAAGGACGCAAAACCAGGTTTCGTTTTGAAAATGGTGAGTTTTAAGACAAAAACAAGATGTCTTTAAAAGAGAAATCTTAACCTTTTTCTAAAAGTCATTTAAGGGTCCATTTCCAAGCTGCTACATACGTTGATAAAAATTGTATTTTTGTACAAAGTAGCATAGCAAATTCTGAGGCAAAAAGGAGAAATTGCTGCCTATCAGCATTTTCTTCCTTTGCGTTAATGTTTTCTCAAGCCTTTTATATATCAGTGACATCAAAACCAGCTCTGGTTAAGGAAATGGTTTAAGTAATACTCAGGGAGCAAAGGAAAACTAATTGAACATTTCCCAGTGTTGTCAAAGTAGAAATTGGAAATTTCCTGACTAAAGATTTTCTAGCACAGACCGTAATACAAGAAAATGGTCTAAGATCTGGAAAAGGGTCCCTTATCCTTTCCCAAATAATTCCTCAATATTTTCTGCGATTTATTCTACACAATACCAATGTCTATCAGCATATATTTTATCATCTGAAGCAGATTTCAAACTCGATCACCATAAAATTATGCCGTTTTGGAGAAAGGTTAAAGCATTTTAGATTACCGAGGATTCGGATCAGTTTTGTTCTTCACTGCATTCTGATCAAGATTGATATTGCTATCATTCAGTTAATTAGCCCTTTCACAAACAAGACCTGGTTTTGACGTTTCTAATAAAAATGCTTGGGAAAACATTGAGACAAAAGAAGAAACTGCTGACAACCATACGGGTGGGCATCAGGGGAGCTACCTCGAAGATGTGTTAACGTAAATTTGTTCCCACGCCACATCCAGGAATGTCGAGGTAGTGGAAATCCCCGTATTTTGACAAACGGGCAAAGATGAGCTCTCGCTTTTATTTTTTTTCTTTCAAAGAGCGCATTACCTAAAGATAGGGCGATGCAGTGCAATGCTACTATGTTTTAGCAATGCATGAAGACCGAAACCCCCATTAAATAGTGGAAAATACGAGCAGGGCGACATTAATTCCAGGACTGGTGGATTGCATTTTCGCCCTGTGTTGACATGTCGGCAGGCATCTCGAGGCAGATATTGTAGTTTCTTTTCAGTTTCTGACCACTATCACATGTTTTGATGCAACGCGTAGTCAAATTGACTACAAAGACGCAAAAATTTCAGATGTTCTTGTCTCCTGAACAGATTACCTGCCCAAAAACTCATTCGTGTTGTTCCCAGACCATCGAGGTAGCGGTAATCTATCGAGATAGTTCCCACGCGTCCCAAACATCTAGCCTTCTGATTTATTGATGTGTTGATACACTTTAATGATTCTGGACAGCGACCTTATGGCTAGTTGGCGAAAATCAGTTCCGCTAGTCACAGAACTGTGATGCACGTGCAATATCTAATTCTAGTAGATTTTTTAGAACTTATGAAACAATGAGCAGGAACCGCCGCAATCACAACATAAACCCCAACCTGAAACCCATTCATGAAGAACAGAGACAACTAGATTAATCTTAATTCCCAGAATGCCGGAAGTGCCTATCTTGAATTAAGTCCTCCGCAAATAACCTACAAACCCACCTAGGAAAAATACAGCTGATAAATTTCTCTTTTCTGCAGGTACATTTGGGTTTGGCGGAATCAGTAATATAACTTGATTTTAAGGTGTTGGTCTCTGGCTGAGGGTAAGCAGTATAGCGTTTTGTTTTGATGTAGACGTTCCTGAAAAATTGAATAAGTTGAATAGTGGATTTTTATGCTTTTCGGTCATTTTATGTGTCCAAACACTTTCAGTTAAGTTCTGGTGACTGAGTGACAAACTCTTGGGAAAAAAGGTGCTAGCGCGGCTTACAATATGTTTTGATGCAACGCGTAGTCAAATTGACTACAATGACGCAAAAATTTCAGATGTTCTTGTCTCCTGAACAGATTACCTGCCCAAAAACTCATTCGTGTTGTTCCCAGACCATCGAGGTAGCGGTAATCTATCTAGATAGTTCCCACGCGTCCCAAACATCTAGCCTTCTGATATATTGATGTGTTGATACACTTTAATGATTCTGGACAGCGACCTAATGGCTAGTTGGCGAAAATCAGTTCCGCGAGTCACAGAACTGTGATGCACGTGCAATATCTAATTATAGTAGATTTTTTAGAACTTATGAAACAATGAGCAGGAACCGCCGCAATCACAACATAAACCCCACCCTGAAACCCATTCATGAAGAACAGAGACAACTAGATTAATCTTAATTCCCAGAATGCCGGAAGTGCCTATCTTGAATTAAGTCCTCCGCAAATAACCTACAAACCCACCTAGGAAAAATACAGCTGATAAATTTCTCTTTTCTGCAGGTACATTTGGGTTTGGCGGAATCAGTAATATAACTTGATTTTAAGGTGTTGGTCTCTGGCTGAGGGTAAGCAGTATAGCGTTTTGTTTTGATGTAGATGTTCCTGAAAAATTGAATAAGTTGAATAGTGGATTTTTATGCTTTTCGGTCATTTTATGTGTCCAAACACTTTCAGTTAAGTTCTGGTGACTGAGTGACAAACTCTTGGGAAAAAAGGTGCTAGCGCGGCTTACAATATGTTCTCTTTTTATTCGTACTTAAATGTAATTTTTGTTGTTTCCCACTTGGGTTTCAGGTCGGGTTTCAGGTTGCGATTTATGTTGTGATTGCGGTAGTTCCTGCTCATTGTCTCGTGAGTTCTCAAAAATCTACTATAATTAGATATTGCACGTGCATCACAGTTCTGTGACTAGCGGAACTGACTTTCGCCAACTAGCCATTAGGTCGCTGTCCAGAATCATTAAAGTGTATCAACACATCAATATATCAGAAGGCTAGATGTTTGGGACGCGTGGGAACTATCTCGATAGATTACCGCTACCTCGATGGTCTGGGAATTATAAGAATGAGTTTTTGGGCAGGTAATCTGTTCAGGAGACAAGAACATCTTAATTTTTTGCGTCATTGTAGTCAATTTGACTATGTGTTGCATCAAAACATGTGATAGTGGTCAGAAACTGAAAAGAAAGTACAATGTTCTGCTTCGCGATGCTGGTCGATATGTCAACACAGGGCGAAAATGCAATCCACCAGTCCTGGAATTAATGTTGTCCTGCTCGTATTTTCCACTTTTTAATGGGGGTTTCGGTCTTCATGCATTGCTAAAACATAGTAGCATTGCACTGCATCGCCAGATTTTTTAAGTAATGCGCTTTTTGAAAGAAAAAAAAAACAAATAAGAGCGAGAGCTCACCTTTGTCTGTTTGTCAAAATACGGGATTTCCAATACCTCGACATTCCTGGATGTGGCGTGGGAACAAATTTACGTTAACACATTTTCGAGGTAGCTCCCCTGATGCCCACCCGTGAACCAGCAGTTTCTCCTTTTGCCTAAATAATTCTATGCAATATTACATATAGATTCAATCAATAGCAACACCCGTTTTGCTGTCCTCAGCAGCTTTTGAATTAGAACACCCACAATTATTCGTTCGGGGAAGGGTTAAGGTCCCGAAGATACCATTTGAGTAAAATATGGATCATGATCAGACTGTGGCGTATGTACAGGCTAATCTGGATTCATGTCGTTGTTAAATTCTTTAACCATTTCTGAAATGAATGTAGGGTGGTTCTGTTGGAAGGCTACTGTATATGACAAAATGGATGTTCCGACAGAGGGGATGTTTTGTATGATATAGATCAGATAGTATTAAGGCAAAAGGAGAAAATGTGGATCATCAGCATTTCCTTCTTTTGTCTCGACCTTTCCTCAAGTCTTTTATAACAGAGACGTCAAAACCAGAATTTTTGGGAAGGGAATAAAGGTCCCTATTCCAGATCTTGCCTAAAATTTATTGCTCCTAAAAAAGCACAAGTCGGACAAAGTTTAACGGGGAAAGACAGAAAGTAAGAATTTAAACAGCAATTCGACGCATTTGTGAAAGAATATTTCCATTGTTTCTTAATTGTCTGTCAGTATAATATAAAATGGAAGAAACTATGTCAAAATCTGTCAAAATGTATACAATGTTGTTCTTTTAATTAGGGCTGGTTATGCCGTCCATGGTAGAAATAGCCTGGGAAAACAATATGGGGGGGAAGGAGAAAATTCTGATAATCATCAGTTTCTAGTTAAACTCACTATTTGTCCCCGTGGTAACCTTCACTTTTACTACTTTTGAGATACAAAATAACATAGAAAATATTTAGGCAAAAGAAGAAATCGTGTAGGTTAAAATTGATAAATAGACTTTAATAGGACACAGGAAAAGGGGTATGTTATCATTATGGCCTTACAAATGCAATATTTATAGTACAGAATCAGCCAATTTCACACAAAATAGGGTTTCATCAGTCTTTTTGTATTTATTCTAAGCAAACAGGCCACAATCAGACACTTTAAACCATTTTTACACTGTTTTTATCACACAATTCATAGTAAAAAGCATCAGCTAAATGCATTATATACTTTCCTTTGCTTCTAAACTGATTTCAAACTCTCAAAACTCAAAGCCAATGGATGAAGCTATCAAATCTTCCTTACCAAAAGGCAGAACAACCCGGTAGATGATAAAAAACAAAGCTCAGAGTGTGATTCAATGGTCCGGTCGGGTCAAATTATGAACTCACAGATACAATGGGCTGATCTATGTCCTATGAAAATCATGCGGGCTGATGACTACAACCTAATGATACTATACAGTGAATTTCTGAAATAAATAGAAAAATCTGGTTCAAAACCAGCCAATTGCCTGCAAAATTACAAGGAAAATCATAAAAGGGGCCTTTCAAGGCTATTTTACACATTAATGGGTCAAATAAAGTACATTTATGTACATAACACAGTATGTAATTGTTCATGAGGAATTAAAAAATCCCCCCACCCCCCCTCAAAAGGGCAAATTTTATTGAAAACTTGACCTTGAAATTTGACCTTGACCTTCATGAATGACCTTGACCTTGGTAGCAATAATAACTCATTGACAAGATGTAACTATTACAAAAAATATTAGCCTCATAGCTTACAGGAATGTGTCATATGGACATAAATGACAAAAATTATGTCAATATTTCATAAAAACTGACCTTCAGATTTGACCTTGACCTTGGTGAATGACCTTGACCTTGGTAATAAAAGATAAATATTGTAAAGATATACATCCCCACCAACTTTGAGCTTTTTAACTCAAATAATGTAAGAGTTATTTAGAGAAATGTTCAATATTCTTGTTAATCTGGCTCCAGACACACACACAGATAGACAGACAAGTGAACATTGATGCAATATTGCCTAAATATTCTGAAACGGGTTAAAAAAAACATGTAAATTGCTTACCCAGAATTGATCGGCTGCAACACCAACAAAATCAAACTGAAACCGGAAGTAATTGCTGCAGAACTGTCAAATTTCTTAGAACAACAAAACATTGGGAGGGTTCATTTTAGGTTAGAGGGAACTAATTGCTTTCCCATAGACGACCATTATAACGTTTTGGCATGTAGCTCAGCCCATGAGTATGCAACAATGTAGAGTCATACCTCAAATTCAAGAACAATCCTTCACACACCCAAAACAATCAATTTTAATATGGGTTGAACCCTTTTATCACTGACTTTTTGGCCCCTTTTTGACATGACCCTCAGCCAACAGTCATTTGGACTGGCCTTTTCACAATATGCACCTACATCTAAAAATAGCTCTTGGACTGCCAAAATGTACTAAATTCTTGAAAAAAATTACTGCAATTGTTTGACAAAATATCCAATTTTATAAATAAAAAAAATAATTCTAAATTATTACATTATTGACCAATCAGAGCTCACCTTGATCCTTGTTTATAGTGCGGACGTTCAGTGGACAAAATTTTGACAGATGCCGGGTAAATGTATTGGTTCCCTCAAACCTAAATAAAAGATGATTTGGCATCAAAATACAAAATTTAAGTGTTTTTTACAAACCATTATCAATTTTGAACATAATTCTCAAAGATGGGTTAATTTCTTCCCATACAACCTGAAAAAAGTGCATTTCCCTTTACCCTATCATTATAAAGCCAAGCCCAAAATGTGCTACTTTAGAAAATTGTTCTTTCATCAATACATGTACTTTCAATGTTCAAAAGGAAGATTGTAAAATAAAATTTAACAAATTCTTTTCATCATGCATTGTGCAGCAATTACTTCTAAACATATAAGTCACTGTTTCAGGTGAAATTAATTTGATTTTATATTTTTAATTATTTTTTTTTAAGAGGTAACCCTTAACCTTAAAAAATAATTCTACATTTTCTTATTATTTTTAAGTGCCAACAGCACTTTTTTTTCAAGAATGGCCTTTGTATGCTATTAAATGAATAGTACAACATTGTTTTAATATCCATGTAGAATTTCAATACATTTGGTACAGAAATAATTGAGAAATTGGCATTTCCCTTAACACCAGTGACACAAATTACAAGAGGCCATTTAGTAATGAAATAGTCTCCATTTGTTCATAAATATATTAATCAATGAAAAAAATGTTAAATATTCACATAAATCTACTTATTATAACAGATCTTAATAGAATATCCCAAATACTAGTGAAAAATGTTTAGAAAAGTTGCATTTCAATGATTAAAATTACATAATAGTTAAAAATGATGACTCATCAGAAATTTCTCACTTTCAAAATGACTAAAATTCTGTATTATCTTGTTTTTATCTACAAAATTATATCAAAGCATATTTAAAAAAGCATAACTTACAATTTCTTGTATCATTTCCTTAGTTTCACATGTTTCGTGTAGGTTAAAATTGATAAATAGACTTTAATAGGACACAGGAAAAGGGGTATGTTATCATTATGGCCTTACAAATGCAATATTTATAGTACAGAATCAGCCAATTTCACACAAAATAGGGTTTCATCAGTCTTTTTGTATTTATTCTAAGCAAACAGGCCACAATCAGACACTTTAAACCATTTTTACACTGTTTTTATCACACAATTCATAGTAAAAAGCATCAGCTAAATGCATTATATACTTTCCTTTGCTTCTAAACTGATTTCAAACTCTCAAAACTCAAAGCCAATGGATGAAGCTATCAAATCTTCCTTACCAAAAGGCAGAACAACCCGGTAGATGATAAAAAACAAAGCTCAGAGTGTGATTCAATGGTCCGGTCGGGTCAAATTATGAACTCACAGATACAATGGGCTGATCTATGTCCTATGAAAATCATGCGGGCTGATGACTACAACCTAATGATACTATACAGTGAATTTCTGAAATAAATAGAAAAATCTGGTTCAAAACCAGCCAATTGCCTGCAAAATTACAAGGAAAATCATAAAAGGGGCCTTTCAAGGCTATTTTACACATTAATGGGTCAAATAAAGTACATTTATGTACATAACACAGTATGTAATTGTTCATGAGGAATTAAAAAATCCCCCCACCCCCCCTCAAAAGGGCAAATTTTATTGAAAACTTGACCTTGAAATTTGACCTTGACCTTCATGAATGACCTTGACCTTGGTAGCAATAATAACTCATTGACAAGATGTAACTATTACAAAAAATATTAGCCTCATAGCTTACAGGAATGTGTCATATGGACATAAATGACAAAAATTATGTCAATATTTCATAAAAACTGACCTTCAGATTTGACCTTGACCTTGGTGAATGACCTTGACCTTGGTAATAAAAGATAAATATTGTAAAGATATACATCCCCACCAACTTTGAGCTTTTTAACTCAAATAATGTAAGAGTTATTTAGAGAAATGTTCAATATTCTTGTTAATCTGGCTCCAGACACACACACAGATAGACAGACAAGTGAACATTGATGCAATATTGCCTAAATATTCTGAAACGGGTTAAAAAAAAACATGTAAATTGCTTACCCAGAATTGATCGGCTGCAACACCAACAAAATCAAACTGAAACCGGAAGTAATTGCTGCAGAACTGTCAAATTTCTTAGAACAACAAAACATTGGGAGGGTTCATTTTAGGTTAGAGGGAACTAATTGCTTTCCCATAGACGACCATTATAACGTTTTGGCATGTAGCTCAGCCCATGAGTATGCAACAATGTAGAGTCATACCTCAAATTCAAGAACAATCCTTCACACACCCAAAACAATCAATTTTAATATGGGTTGAACCCTTTTATCACTGACTTTTTGGCCCCTTTTTGACATGACCCTCAGCCAACAGTCATTTGGACTGGCCTTTTCACAATATGCACCTACATCTAAAAATAGCTCTTGGACTGCCAAAATGTACTAAATTCTTGAAAAAAATTACTGCAATTGTTTGACAAAATATCCAATTTTATAAATAAAAAAAATAATTCTAAATTATTACATTATTGACCAATCAGAGCTCACCTTGATCCTTGTTTATAGTGCGGACGTTCAGTGGACAAAATTTTGACAGATGCCGGGTAAATGTATTGGTTCCCTCAAACCTAAATAAAAGATGATTTGGCATCAAAATACAAAATTTAAGTGTTTTTTACAAACCATTATCAATTTTGAACATAATTCTCAAAGATGGGTTAATTTCTTCCCATACAACCTGAAAAAAGTGCATTTCCCTTTACCCTATCATTATAAAGCCAAGCCCAAAATGTGCTACTTTAGAAAATTGTTCTTTCATCAATACATGTACTTTCAATGTTCAAAAGGAAGATTGTAAAATAAAATTTAACAAATTCTTTTCATCATGCATTGTGCAGCAATTACTTCTAAACATATAAGTCACTGTTTCAGGTGAAATTAATTTGATTTTATATTTTTAATTATTTTTTTTTAAGAGGTAACCCTTAACCTTAAAAAATAATTCTACATTTTCTTATTATTTTTAAGTGCCAACAGCACTTTTTTTTCAAGAATGGCCTTTGTATGCTATTAAATGAATAGTACAACATTGTTTTAATATCCATGTAGAATTTCAATACATTTGGTACAGAAATAATTGAGAAATTGGCATTTCCCTTAACACCAGTGACACAAATTACAAGAGGCCATTTAGTAATGAAATAGTCTCCATTTGTTCATAAATATATTAATCAATGAAAAAAATGTTAAATATTCACATAAATCTACTTATTATAACAGATCTTAATAGAATATCCCAAATACTAGTGAAAAATGTTTAGAAAAGTTGCATTTCAATGATTAAAATTACATAATAGTTAAAAATGATGACTCATCAGAAATTTCTCACTTTCAAAATGACTAAAATTCTGTATTATCTTGTTTTTATCTACAAAATTATATCAAAGCATATTTAAAAAAGCATAACTTACAATTTCTTGTATCATTTCCTTAGTTTCACATGTTTCGTGTAGGTTAAAATTGATAAATAGACTTTAATAGGACACAGGAAAAGGGGTATGTTATCATTATGGCCTTACAAATGCAATATTTATAGTACAGAATCAGCCAATTTCACACAAAATAGGGTTTCATCAGTCTTTTTGTATTTATTCTAAGCAAACAGGCCACAATCAGACACTTTAAACCATTTTTACACTGTTTTTATCACACAATTCATAGTAAAAAGCATCAGCTAAATGCATTATATACTTTCCTTTGCTTCTAAACTGATTTCAAACTCTCAAAACTCAAAGCCAATGGATGAAGCTATCAAATCTTCCTTACCAAAAGGCAGAACAACCCGGTAGATGATAAAAAACAAAGCTCAGAGTGTGATTCAATGGTCCGGTCGGGTCAAATTATGAACTCACAGATACAATGGGCTGATCTATGTCCTATGAAAATCATGCGGGCTGATGACTACAACCTAATGATACTATACAGTGAATTTCTGAAATAAATAGAAAAATCTGGTTCAAAACCAGCCAATTGCCTGCAAAATTACAAGGAAAATCATAAAAGGGGCCTTTCAAGGCTATTTTACACATTAATGGGTCAAATAAAGTACATTTATGTACATAACACAGTATGTAATTGTTCATGAGGAATTAAAAAATCCCCCCACCCCCCCTCAAAAGGGCAAATTTTATTGAAAACTTGACCTTGAAATTTGACCTTGACCTTCATGAATGACCTTGACCTTGGTAGCAATAATAACTCATTGACAAGATGTAACTATTACAAAAAATATTAGCCTCATAGCTTACAGGAATGTGTCATATGGACATAAATGACAAAAATTATGTCAATATTTCATAAAAACTGACCTTCAGATTTGACCTTGACCTTGGTGAATGACCTTGACCTTGGTAATAAAAGATAAATATTGTAAAGATATACATCCCCACCAACTTTGAGCTTTTTAACTCAAATAATGTAAGAGTTATTTAGAGAAATGTTCAATATTCTTGTTAATCTGGCTCCAGACACACACACAGATAGACAGACAAGTGAACATTGATGCAATATTGCCTAAATATTCTGAAACGGGTTAAAAAAAACATGTAAATTGCTTACCCAGAATTGATCGGCTGCAACACCAACAAAATCAAACTGAAACCGGAAGTAATTGCTGCAGAACTGTCAAATTTCTTAGAACAACAAAACATTGGGAGGGTTCATTTTAGGTTAGAGGGAACTAATTGCTTTCCCATAGACGACCATTATAACGTTTTGGCATGTAGCTCAGCCCATGAGTATGCAACAATGTAGAGTCATACCTCAAATTCAAGAACAATCCTTCACACACCCAAAACAATCAATTTTAATATGGGTTGAACCCTTTTATCACTGACTTTTTGGCCCCTTTTTGACATGACCCTCAGCCAACAGTCATTTGGACTGGCCTTTTCACAATATGCACCTACATCTAAAAATAGCTCTTGGACTGCCAAAATGTACTAAATTCTTGAAAAAAATTACTGCAATTGTTTGACAAAATATCCAATTTTATAAATAAAAAAAATAATTCTAAATTATTACATTATTGACCAATCAGAGCTCACCTTGATCCTTGTTTATAGTGCGGACGTTCAGTGGACAAAATTTTGACAGATGCCGGGTAAATGTATTGGTTCCCTCAAACCTAAATAAAAGATGATTTGGCATCAAAATACAAAATTTAAGTGTTTTTACAAACCATTATCAATTTTGAACATAATTCTCAAAGATGGGTTAATTTCTTCCCATACAACCTGAAAAAAGTGCATTTCCCTTTACCCTATCATTATAAAGCCAAGCCCAAAATGTGCTACTTTAGAAAATTGTTCTTTCATCAATACATGTACTTTCAATGTTCAAAAGGAAGATTGTAAAATAAAATTTAACAAATTCTTTTCATCATGCATTGTGCAGCAATTACTTCTAAACATATAAGTCACTGTTTCAGGTGAAATTAATTTGATTTTATATTTTTAATTATTTTTTTTTAAGAGGTAACCCTTAACCTTAAAAAATAATTCTACATTTTCTTATTATTTTTAAGTGCCAACAGCACTTTTTTTTCAAGAATGGCCTTTGTATGCTATTAAATGAATAGTACAACATTGTTTTAATATCCATGTAGAATTTCAATACATTTGGTACAGAAATAATTGAGAAATTGGCATTTCCCTTAACACCAGTGACACAAATTACAAGAGGCCATTTAGTAATGAAATAGTCTCCATTTGTTCATAAATATATTAATCAATGAAAAAAATGTTAAATATTCACATAAATCTACTTATTATAACAGATCTTAATAGAATATCCCAAATACTAGTGAAAAATGTTTAGAAAAGTTGCATTTCAATGATTAAAATTACATAATAGTTAAAAATGATGACTCATCAGAAATTTCTCACTTTCAAAATGACTAAAATTCTGTATTATCTTGTTTTTATCTACAAAATTATATCAAAGCATATTTAAAAAAGCATAACTTACAATTTCTTGTATCATTTCCTTAGTTTCACATGTTTCATGTAGGTTAAAATTGATAAATAGACTTTAATAGGACACAGGAAAAGGGGTATGTTATCATTATGGCCTTACAAATGCAATATTTATAGTACAGAATCAGCCAATTTCACACAAAATAGGGTTTCATCAGTCTTTTTGTATTTATTCTAAGCAAACAGGCCACAATCAGACACTTTAAACCATTTTTACACTGTTTTTATCACACAATTCATAGTAAAAAGCATCAGCTAAATGCATTATATACTTTCCTTTGCTTCTAAACTGATTTCAAACTCTCAAAACTCAAAGCCAATGGATGAAGCTATCAAATCTTCCTTACCAAAAGGCAGAACAACCCGGTAGATGATAAAAAACAAAGCTCAGAGTGTGATTCAATGGTCCGGTCGGGTCAAATTATGAACTCACAGATACAATGGGCTGATCTATGTCCTATGAAAATCATGCGGGCTGATGACTACAACCTAATGATACTATACAGTGAATTTCTGAAATAAATAGAAAAATCTGGTTCAAAACCAGCCAATTGCCTGCAAAATTACAAGGAAAATCATAAAAGGGGCCTTTCAAGGCTATTTTACACATTAATGGGTCAAATAAAGTACATTTATGTACATAACACAGTATGTAATTGTTCATGAGGAATTAAAAAATCCCCCACCCCCCTCAAAAGGGCAAATTTTATTGAAAACTTGACCTTGAAATTTGACCTTGACCTTCATGAATGACCTTGACCTTGGTAGCAATAATAACTCATTGACAAGATGTAACTATTACAAAAAATATTAGCCTCATAGCTTACAGGAATGTGTCATATGGACATAAATGACAAAAATTATGTCAATATTTCATAAAAACTGACCTTCAGATTTGACCTTGACCTTGGTGAATGACCTTGACCTTGGTAATAAAAGATAAATATTGTAAAGATATACATCCCCACCAACTTTGAGCTTTTTAACTCAAATAATGTAAGAGTTATTTAGAGAAATGTTCAATATTCTTGTTAATCTGGCTCCAGACACACACACAGATAGACAGACAAGTGAACATTGATGCAATATTGCCTAAATATTCTGAAACGGGTTAAAAAAAACATGTAAATTGCTTACCCAGAATTGATCGGCTGCAACACCAACAAAATCAAACTGAAACCGGAAGTAATTGCTGCAGAACTGTCAAATTTCTTAGAACAACAAAACATTGGGAGGGTTCATTTTAGGTTAGAGGGAACTAATTGCTTTCCCATAGACGACCATTATAACGTTTTGGCATGTAGCTCAGCCCATGAGTATGCAACAATGTAGAGTCATACCTCAAATTCAAGAACAATCCTTCACACACCCAAAACAATCAATTTTAATATGGGTTGAACCCTTTTATCACTGACTTTTTGGCCCCTTTTTGACATGACCCTCAGCCAACAGTCATTTGGACTGGCCTTTTCACAATATGCACCTACATCTAAAAATAGCTCTTGGACTGCCAAAATGTACTAAATTCTTGAAAAAAAATACTGCAATTGTTTGACAAAATATCCAATTTTATAAATAAAAAAAATAATTCTAAATTATTACATTATTGACCAATCAGAGCTCACCTTGATCCTTGTTTATAGTGCGGACGTTCAGTGGACAAAATTTTGACAGATGCCGGGTAAATGTATTGGTTCCCTCAAACCTAAATAAAAGATGATTTGGCATCAAAATACAAAATTTAAGTGTTTTTTACAAACCATTATCAATTTTGAACATAATTCTCAAAGATGGGTTAATTTCTTCCCATACAACCTGAAAAAAGTGCATTTCCCTTTACCCTATCATTATAAAGCCAAGCCCAAAATGTGCTACTTTAGAAAATTGTTCTTTCATCAATACATGTACTTTCAATGTTCAAAAGGAAGATTGTAAAATAAAATTTAACAAATTCTTTTCATCATGCATTGTGCAGCAATTACTTCTAAACATATAAGTCACTGTTTCAGGTGAAATTAATTTGATTTTATATTTTTAATTATTTTTTTTAAGAGGTAACCCTTAACCTTAAAAAATAATTCTACATTTTCTTATTATTTTTAAGTGCCAACAGCACTTTTTTTCAAGAATGGCCTTTGTATGCTATTAAATGAATAGTACAACATTGTTTTAATATCCATGTAGAATTTCAATACATTTGGTACAGAAATAATTGAGAAATTGGCATTTCCCTTAACACCAGTGACACAAATTACAAGAGGCCATTTAGTAATGAAATAGTCTCCATTTGTTCATAAATATATTAATCAATGAAAAAAATGTTAAATATTCACATAAATCTACTTATTATAACAGATCTTAATAGAATATCCCAAATACTAGTGAAAAATGTTTAGAAAAGTTGCATTTCAATGATTAAAATTACATAATAGTTAAAAATGATGACTCATCAGAAATTTCTCACTTTCAAAATGACTAAAATTCTGTATTATCTTGTTTTTATCTACAAAATTATATCAAAGCATATTTAAAAAAGCATAACTTACAATTTCTTGTATCATTTCCTTAGTTTCACATGTTTCATGTAGGTTAAAATTGATAAATAGACTTTAATAGGACACAGGAAAAGGGGTATGTTATCATTATGGCCTTACAAATGCAATATTTATAGTACAGAATCAGCCAATTTCACACAAAATAGGGTTTCATCAGTCTTTTTGTATTTATTCTAAGCAAACAGGCCACAATCAGACACTTTAAACCATTTTTACACTGTTTTTATCACACAATTCATAGTAAAAAGCATCAGCTAAATGCATTATATACAGTACTTTCCTTTGCTTCTAAACTGATTTCAAACTCTCAAAACTCAAAGCCAATGGATGAAGCTATCAAATCTTCCTTACCAAAAGGCAGAACAACCCGGTAGATGATAAAAAACAAAGCTCAGAGTGTGATTCAATGGTCCGGTCGGGTCAAATTATGAACTCACAGATACAATGGGCTGATCTATGTCCTATGAAAATCATGCGGGCTGATGACTACAACCTAATGATACTATACAGTGAATTTCTGAAATAAATAGAAAAATCTGGTTCAAAACCAGCCAATTGCCTGCAAAATTACAAGGAAAATCATAAAAGGGGCCTTTCAAGGCTATTTTACACATTAATGGGTCAAATAAAGTACATTTATGTACATAACACAGTATGTAATTGTTCATGAGGAATTAAAAAATCCCCCCACCCCCCCTCAAAAGGGCAAATTTTATTGAAAACTTGACCTTGAAATTTGACCTTGACCTTCATGAATGACCTTGACCTTGGTAGCAATAATAACTCATTGACAAGATGTAACTATTACAAAAAATATTAGCCTCATAGCTTACAGGAATGTGTCATATGGACATAAATGACAAAAATTATGTCAATATTTCATAAAAACTGACCTTCAGATTTGACCTTGACCTTGGTGAATGACCTTGACCTTGGTAATAAAAGATAAATATTGTAAAGATATACATCCCCACCAACTTTGAGCTTTTTAACTCAAATAATGTAAGAGTTATTTAGAGAAATGTTCAATATTCTTGTTAATCTGGCTCCAGACACACACACAGATAGACAGACAAGTGAACATTGATGCAATATTGCCTAAATATTCTGAAACGGGTTAAAAAAAACATGTAAATTGCTTACCCAGAATTGATCGGCTGCAACACCAACAAAATCAAACTGAAACCGGAAGTAATTGCTGCAGAACTGTCAAATTTCTTAGAACAACAAAACATTGGGAGGGTTCATTAAATAAAAGATGATTTGGCATCAAAATACAAAATTTAAGTGTTTTTTACAAACCATTATCAATTTTGAACATAATTCTCAAAGATGGGTTAATTTCTTCCCATACAACCTGAAAAAAGTGCATTTCCCTTTACCCTATCATTATAAAGCCAAGCCCAAAATGTGCTACTTTAGAAAATTGTTCTTTCATCAATACATGTACTTTCAATGTTCAAAAGGAAGATTGTAAAATAAAATTTAACAAATTCTTTTCATCATGCATTGTGCAGCAATTACTTCTAAACATATAAGTCACTGTTTCAGGTGAAATTAATTTGATTTTATATTTTTAATTATTTTTTTTAAGAGGTAACCCTTAACCTTAAAAAATAATTCTACATTTTCTTATTATTTTTAAGTGCCAACAGCACTTTTTTTTCAAGAATGGCCTTTGTATGCTATTAAATGAATAGTACAACATTGTTTTAATATCCATGTAGAATTTCAATACATTTGGTACAGAAATAATTGAGAAATTGGCATTTCCCTTAACACCAGTGACACAAATTACAAGAGGACATTTAGTAATGAAATAGTCTCCATTTGTTCATAAATATATTAATCAATGAAAAAAATGTTAAATATTCACATAAATCTACTTATTATAACAGATCTTAATAGAATATCCCAAATACTAGTGAAAAATGTTTAGAAAAGTTGCATTTCAATGATTAAAATTACATAATAGTTAAAAATGATGACTCATCAGAAATTTCTCACTTTCAAAATGACTAAAATTCTGTATTATCTTGTTTTTATCTACAAAATTATATCAAAGCATATTTAAAAAAGCATAACTTACAATTTCTTGTATCATTTCCTTAGTTTCACATGTTTCATGTAGGTTAAAATTGATAAATAGACTTTAATAGGACACAGGAAAAGGGGTATGTTATCATTATGGCCTTACAAATGCAATATTTATAGTACAGAATCAGCCAATTTCACACAAAATAGGGTTTCATCAGTCTTTTTGTATTTATTCTAAGCAAACAGGCCACAATCAGACACTTTAAACCATTTTTACACTGTTTTTATCACACAATTCATAGTAAAAAGCATCAGCTAAATGCATTATATACTTTCCTTTGCTTCTAAACTGATTTCAAACTCTCAAAACTCAAAGCCAATGGATGAAGCTATCAAATCTTCCTTACCAAAAGGCAGAACAACCCGGTAGATGATAAAAAACAAAGCTCAGAGTGTGATTCAATGGTCCGGTCGGGTCAAATTATGAACTCACAGATACAATGGGCTGATCTATGTCCTATGAAAATCATGCGGGCTGATGACTACAACCTAATGATACTATACAGTGAATTTCTGAAATAAATAGAAAAATCTGGTTCAAAACCAGCCAATTGCCTGCAAAATTACAAGGAAAATCATAAAAGGGGCCTTTCAAGGCTATTTTACACATTAATGGGTCAAATAAAGTACATTTATGTACATAACACAGTATGTAATTGTTCATGAGGAATTAAAAAATCCCCCCACCCCCCCTCAAAAGGGCAAATTTTATTGAAAACTTGACCTTGAAATTTGACCTTGACCTTCATGAATGACCTTGACCTTGGTAGCAATAATAACTCATTGACAAGATGTAACTATTACAAAAAATATTAGCCTCATAGCTTACAGGAATGTGTCATATGGACATAAATGACAAAAATTATGTCAATATTTCATAAAAACTGACCTTCAGATTTGACCTTGACCTTGGTGAATGACCTTGACCTTGGTAATAAAAGATAAATATTGTAAAGATATACATCCCCACCAACTTTGAGCTTTTTAACTCAAATAATGTAAGAGTTATTTAGAGAAATGTTCAATATTCTTGTTAATCTGGCTCCAGACACACACACAGATAGACAGACAAGTGAACATTGATGCAATATTGCCTAAATATTCTGAAACGGGTTAAAAAAAAACATGTAAATTGCTTACCCAGAATTGATCGGCTGCAACACCAACAAAATCAAACTGAAACCGGAAGTAATTGCTGCAGAACTGTCAAATTTCTTAGAACAACAAAACATTGGGAGGGTTCATTTTAGGTTAGAGGGAACTAATTGCTTTCCCATAGACGACCATTATAACGTTTTGGCATGTAGCTCAGCCCATGAGTATGCAACAATGTAGAGTCATACCTCAAATTCAAGAACAATCCTTCACACACCCAAAACAATCAATTTTAATATGGGTTGAACCCTTTTATCACTGACTTTTTGGCCCCTTTTTGACATGACCCTCAGCCAACAGTCATTTGGACTGGCCTTTTCACAATATGCACCTACATCTAAAAATAGCTCTTGGACTGCCAAAATGTACTAAATTCTTGAAAAAAATTACTGCAATTGTTTGACAAAATATCCAATTTTATAAATAAAAAAAATAATTCTAAATTATTACATTATTGACCAATCAGAGCTCACCTTGATCCTTGTTTATAGTGCGGACGTTCAGTGGACAAAATTTTGACAGATGCCGGGTAAATGTATTGGTTCCCTCAAACCTAAATAAAAGATGATTTGGCATCAAAATACAAAATTTAAGTGTTTTTTACAAACCATTATCAATTTTGAACATAATTCTCAAAGATGGGTTAATTTCTTCCCATACAACCTGAAAAAAGTGCATTTCCCTTTACCCTATCATTATAAAGCCAAGCCCAAAATGTGCTACTTTAGAAAATTGTTCTTTCATCAATACATGTACTTTCAATGTTCAAAAGGAAGATTGTAAAATAAAATTTAACAAATTCTTTTCATCATGCATTGTGCAGCAATTACTTCTAAACATATAAGTCACTGTTTCAGGTGAAATTAATTTGATTTTATATTTTTAATTATTTTTTTTTAAGAGGTAACCCTTAACCTTAAAAAATAATTCTACATTTTCTTATTATTTTTAAGTGCCAACAGCACTTTTTTTTCAAGAATGGCCTTTGTATGCTATTAAATGAATAGTACAACATTGTTTTAATATCCATGTAGAATTTCAATACATTTGGTACAGAAATAATTGAGAAATTGGCATTTCCCTTAACACCAGTGACACAAATTACAAGAGGCCATTTAGTAATGAAATAGTCTCCATTTGTTCATAAATATATTAATCAATGAAAAAAATGTTAAATATTCACATAAATCTACTTATTATAACAGATCTTAATAGAATATCCCAAATACTAGTGAAAAATGTTTAGAAAAGTTGCATTTCAATGATTAAAATTACATAATAGTTAAAAATGATGACTCATCAGAAATTTCTCACTTTCAAAATGACTAAAATTCTGTATTATCTTGTTTTTATCTACAAAATTATATCAAAGCATATTTAAAAAAGCATAACTTACAATTTCTTGTATCATTTCCTTAGTTTCACATGTTTCATGTAGGTTAAAATTGATAAATAGACTTTAATAGGACACAGGAAAAGGGGTATGTTATCATTATGGCCTTACAAATGCAATATTTATAGTACAGAATCAGCCAATTTCACACAAAATAGGGTTTCATCAGTCTTTTTGTATTTATTCTAAGCAAACAGGCCACAATCAGACACTTTAAACCATTTTTACACTGTTTTTATCACACAATTCATAGTAAAAAGCATCAGCTAAATGCATTATATACTTTCCTTTGCTTCTAAACTGATTTCAAACTCTCAAAACTCAAAGCCAATGGATGAAGCTATCAAATCTTCCTTACCAAAAGGCAGAACAACCCGGTAGATGATAAAAAACAAAGCTCAGAGTGTGATTCAATGGTCCGGTCGGGTCAAATTATGAACTCACAGATACAATGGGCTGATCTATGTCCTATGAAAATCATGCGGGCTGATGACTACAACCTAATGATACTATACAGTGAATTTCTGAAATAAATAGAAAAATCTGGTTCAAAACCAGCCAATTGCCTGCAAAATTACAAGGAAAATCATAAAAGGGGCCTTTCAAGGCTATTTTACACATTAATGGGTCAAATAAAGTACATTTATGTACATAACACAGTATGTAATTGTTCATGAGGAATTAAAAAATCCCCCCACCCCCCCTCAAAAGGGCAAATTTTATTGAAAACTTGACCTTGAAATTTGACCTTGACCTTCATGAATGACCTTGACCTTGGTAGCAATAATAACTCATTGACAAGATGTAACTATTACAAAAAATATTAGCCTCATAGCTTACAGGAATGTGTCATATGGACATAAATGACAAAAATTATGTCAATATTTCATAAAAACTGACCTTCAGATTTGACCTTGACCTTGGTGAATGACCTTGACCTTGGTAATAAAAGATAAATATTGTAAAGATATACATCCCCACCAACTTTGAGCTTTTTAACTCAAATAATGTAAGAGTTATTTAGAGAAATGTTCAATATTCTTGTTAATCTGGCTCCAGACACACACACAGATAGACAGACAAGTGAACATTGATGCAATATTGCCTAAATATTCTGAAACGGGTTAAAAAAAACATGTAAATTGCTTACCCAGAATTGATCGGCTGCAACACCAACAAAATCAAACTGAAACCGGAAGTAATTGCTGCAGAACTGTCAAATTTCTTAGAACAACAAAACATTGGGAGGGTTCATTTTAGGTTAGAGGGAACTAATTGCTTTCCCATAGACGACCATTATAACGTTTTGGCATGTAGCTCAGCCCATGAGTATGCAACAATGTAGAGTCATACCTCAAATTCAAGAACAATCCTTCACACACCCAAAACAATCAATTTTAATATGGGTTGAACCCTTTTATCACTGACTTTTTGGCCCCTTTTTGACATGACCCTCAGCCAACAGTCATTTGGACTGGCCTTTTCACAATATGCACCTACATCTAAAAATAGCTCTTGGACTGCCAAAATGTACTAAATTCTTGAAAAAAATTACTGCAATTGTTTGACAAAATATCCAATTTTATAAATAAAAAAAATAATTCTAAATTATTACATTATTGACCAATCAGAGCTCACCTTGATCCTTGTTTATAGTGCGGACGTTCAGTGGACAAAATTTTGACAGATGCCGGGTAAATGTATTGGTTCCCTCAAACCTAAATAAAAGATGATTTGGCATCAAAATACAAAATTTAAGTGTTTTTTACAAACCATTATCAATTTTGAACATAATTCTCAAAGATGGGTTAATTTCTTCCCATACAACCTGAAAAAAGTGCATTTCCCTTTACCCTATCATTATAAAGCCAAGCCCAAAATGTGCTACTTTAGAAAATTGTTCTTTCATCAATACATGTACTTTCAATGTTCAAAAGGAAGATTGTAAAATAAAATTTAACAAATTCTTTTCATCATGCATTGTGCAGCAATTACTTCTAAACATATAAGTCACTGTTTCAGGTGAAATTAATTTGATTTTATATTTTTAATTATTTTTTTTTTTAAGAGGTAACCCTTAACCTTAAAAAATAATTCTACATTTTCTTATTATTTTTAAGTGCCAACAGCACTTTTTTTTCAAGAATGGCCTTTGTATGCTATTAAATGAATAGTACAACATTGTTTTAATATCCATGTAGAATTTCAATACATTTGGTACAGAAATAATTGAGAAATTGGCATTTCCCTTAACACCAGTGACACAAATTACAAGAGGCCATTTAGTAATGAAATAGTCTCCATTTGTTCATAAATATATTAATCAATGAAAAAAATGTTAAATATTCACATAAATCTACTTATTATAACAGATCTTAATAGAATATCCCAAATACTAGTGAAAAATGTTTAGAAAAGTTGCATTTCAATGATTAAAATTACATAATAGTTAAAAATGATGACTCATCAGAAATTTCTCACTTTCAAAATGACTAAAATTCTGTATTATCTTGTTTTTATCTACAAAATTATATCAAAGCATATTTAAAAAAGCATAACTTACAATTTCTTGTATCATTTCCTTAGTTTCACATGTTTCATGTAGGTTAAAATTGATAAATAGACTTTAATAGGACACAGGAAAAGGGGTATGTTATCATTATGGCCTTACAAATGCAATATTTATAGTACAGAATCAGCCAATTTCACACAAAATAGGGTTTCATCAGTCTTTTTGTATTTATTCTAAGCAAACAGGCCACAATCAGACACTTTAAACCATTTTTACACTGTTTTTATCACACAATTCATAGTAAAAAGCATCAGCTAAATGCATTATATACTTTCCTTTGCTTCTAAACTGATTTCAAACTCTCAAAACTCAAAGCCAATGGATGAAGCTATCAAATCTTCCTTACCAAAAGGCAGAACAACCCGGTAGATGATAAAAAACAAAGCTCAGAGTGTGATTCAATGGTCCGGTCGGGTCAAATTATGAACTCACAGATACAATGGGCTGATCTATGTCCTATGAAAATCATGCGGGCTGATGACTACAACCTAATGATACTATACAGTGAATTTCTGAAATAAATAGAAAAATCTGGTTCAAAACCAGCCAATTGCCTGCAAAATTACAAGGAAAATCATAAAAGGGGCCTTTCAAGGCTATTTTACACATTAATGGGTCAAATAAAGTACATTTATGTACATAACACAGTATGTAATTGTTCATGAGGAATTAAAAAATCCCCCCACCCCCCCTCAAAAGGGCAAATTTTATTGAAAACTTGACCTTGAAATTTGACCTTGACCTTCATGAATGACCTTGACCTTGGTAGCAATAATAACTCATTGACAAGATGTAACTATTACAAAAAATATTAGCCTCATAGCTTACAGGAATGTGTCATATGGACATAAATGACAAAAATTATGTCAATATTTCATAAAAACTGACCTTCAGATTTGACCTTGACCTTGGTGAATGACCTTGACCTTGGTAATAAAAGATAAATATTGTAAAGATATACATCCCCACCAACTTTGAGCTTTTTAACTCAAATAATGTAAGAGTTATTTAGAGAAATGTTCAATATTCTTGTTAATCTGGCTCCAGACACACACACAGATAGACAGACAAGTGAACATTGATGCAATATTGCCTAAATATTCTGAAACGGGTTAAAAAAAAACATGTAAATTGCTTACCCAGAATTGATCGGCTGCAACACCAACAAAATCAAACTGAAACCGGAAGTAATTGCTGCAGAACTGTCAAATTTCTTAGAACAACAAAACATTGGGAGGGTTCATTTTAGGTTAGAGGGAACTAATTGCTTTCCCATAGACGACCATTATAACGTTTTGGCATGTAGCTCAGCCCATGAGTATGCAACAATGTAGAGTCATACCTCAAATTCAAGAACAATCCTTCACACACCCAAAACAATCAATTTTAATATGGGTTGAACCCTTTTATCACTGACTTTTTGGCCCCTTTTTGACATGACCCTCAGCCAACAGTCATTTGGACTGGCCTTTTCACAATATGCACCTACATCTAAAAATAGCTCTTGGACTGCCAAAATGTACTAAATTCTTGAAAAAAATTACTGCAATTGTTTGACAAAATATCCAATTTTATAAATAAAAAAAATAATTCTAAATTATTACATTATTGACCAATCAGAGCTCACCTTGATCCTTGTTTATAGTGCGGACGTTCAGTGGACAAAATTTTGACAGATGCCGGGTAAATGTATTGGTTCCCTCAAACCTAAATAAAAGATGATTTGGCATCAAAATACAAAATTTAAGTGTTTTTTACAAACCATTATCAATTTTGAACATAATTCTCAAAGATGGGTTAATTTCTTCCCATACAACCTGAAAAAAGTGCATTTCCCTTTACCCTATCATTATAAAGCCAAGCCCAAAATGTGCTACTTTAGAAAATTGTTCTTTCATCAATACATGTACTTTCAATGTTCAAAAGGAAGATTGTAAAATAAAATTTAACAAATTCTTTTCATCATGCATTGTGCAGCAATTACTTCTAAACATATAAGTCACTGTTTCAGGTGAAATTAATTTGATTTTATATTTTTAATTATTTTTTTTTAAGAGGTAACCCTTAACCTTAAAAAACAAGAGGCCCAAGAGGGCCTGTATCGCTCCACTGGCTCAGTATTTCAATCAATGAGACGGTTCAAGTATAGATTTTCATAAGGAAATTTGACAGGAAAGCTGATTCCAGAATAGACTTTACCTTGAGAAACCTTATTTCTCAGTGGTAATAAGTATTGTTTGTAAATAGGAAAAGTTATATATCGCTGCTTTTCTGCCAAAAACATGTATCTGCAGCTTAAAACAAGCTGCAGATACAAGGTTTTTGCAGAAAAGCGACAATATGTATATCCCTGTATTTCAACCAAACCTTGTAACCGCAGCTTAACCCTTTTCCAAACTGAAACAAGACCTGGGCTGCGTTCAGTAGACAAAACGTTTTGTCTTACTGGACGCAGGGCTGGTTTTGATGTCCCCGATAGAATAGGCTTGAGAAAACATTTAGGCAATAGAAGAAAATGCTGATAATCAGCACTTTCTCCTTTTGCCTCAATATTTTCTGTGTATTATTGTACTCAGATCCAACCTGCCATATCTTTTTCAGTGAAACTTAGTTAAAGATGAAATTCCAATATATTTTTTGACCCATTACCAAAATGGCAAAATTTGGGGCTTTTCCAAATTCAAAGATATTGCAGACGACAATTTCAAGTGAATGAAATTTAAAATATTTTGGTGTTTTGGCATAGAAAACATTGTGGGAAATGAAGAAATTGCTTGTCACATGCAATTTCTTCATTTTCCGCACTGTTTTTCAAAGCTGTTATCTTTTAGGGAGTCAATGTGTAGTAATGGGTTAAGTCCCGCAACAGATAGATGCTGGACGATGGACGATCATTAAAGCTCATATAATAGCACCTTGTGCTCAGGAGAGCTGAAAACAGGTGTAAATGATACTAATGATGCCAAGGCTTTAGTTTTATGGAAATAAGGCAGAATTTGGCTGGAAATTCTGTATCGTAGGGTTTTCCATCTTAGATTTCCACACAACACAAAATTATCATGGATATGATCTTTTTCATCTCTCTCTTTAAATTGCCGTAAAATGCACAATTTTGATTTATATGACCTTGCCAGATAGTTTTCACTGGTGGTGAACTCGGCCAAAGCGTTGGACATTTTTTCGCGATCATAGTATTTCGTCTGTGTTGTTTTAAATATTGTAACTACGGCTTGGATTAAGCTGTAGTTACGAGATTTTATAACAACACAGACGGTTTGTCTATACAAATTGCTACATCCGGTCTATTTTTAGAACAAATTCATTGTTATTAGAAAAACTATCCAATCAGATCTTTAAACTCACATTTAACTGAAATATCTGTACCTTGTGGTAGCGAAAAATGTCCCTTGCTTTGGCCGAGTTCACCACCAGTGGTTTTTATGTTTAACTTGATTTGGTAGTATAAATAAAACTCAAACACAAGTGTTTCTGTAAATAATGAAGTTTTATTAAAGAATGTTTAAGTAATTGAAATTGTTGTTTACAATAGCATACAATCAATACATATTTTCATTACATAAAAGTTGTTAAATAAACAACTTGCAGAATTCATATTATGCATGTACATGTATTACTTAAAATTTTCAATTAACCCTTTCCCAAATGGCATTGTTTTAGACTTCCAATTTGAAAGCTGCACCAGAAGACAAAATGGAAGGTGATGAAAACAGGTTTTGCACAATATAGCAAAATAAAAATAAATGAATAAATTTATGAAAAAAATGAAGCAAAAGAAGAAAATGCTGATTATCAGCACTCAATGTTTACAGAAGCCTCTTAAATTAGGGACGTCATGAACAAGCTCTTATTTGGGAAAGCGTTAAGTTTCATTACAGCTTATTCATGTTTTTGACAAAAGTAAAATGTTAATTCATCTCAACATTATCTGTTATTCAAACCTTTGTATAACATCTAAATTCAAAAAGCATATTGCTACTATCTGCTGATATTAACCCAGGACAACTTAATTTTTGTCAACAATGTTCTCTATAACTAGGCTGGGGCTCTGAAATGACTTGCCAAAGGCCATACCCACATGGATGGCAGCTTGAATGTAATCCAATCACATCACCCGCAACTTCTCACAAGAAATGAGTTTGGCATTCAAGCTACCATGTCAAGCAGGACCCCATTGTTTAAAATAGAATATGATCATATTTCATGTGTTTTGATCATCATTCTACCCTTTACAGACCGACAAGCCTTTCTGGATTGTCTTGATCTGTTATGAGTGACATCTTCACTATAAATGTACATATATGAGTTTTAGACCTGTAAGCTTTTATTCCAATGATAAAACAAAGTTTTGCAGATTGTACAGCTATATATTAAAATGCCTTTCCATCTATTATATGAAAGAATTGTTCTATGCCATACAAAAACATACTTAAGTGATTATTTCTAAACTATTATAATTAAATTTAAATACATACACATTTACAATGATGTTGCATTAATCCCTTTATATGAATATTTGACTGTCATAATGATATCAGTCCTCTTGTTATTTGAGTAACATATAATAAATAGTTTGTTTTTCTCTCTTTCCCTTGCTATCATCTGTCATGACTTTCATATGATTTATATATAAATGTGGTTATTGTGATATTCTTTGTGCAAAGCACCATTTCCACTTCTAACAAAGTCTATTTGTTAATCTATGACATTGCTATATATATTCATTAAGTATCTTTGAAATATATTCTCCTTTTGGATCAGTACTAGTCTTTGTTTTGATTTTCTAATCATTTCAGAGATTTATTCTAAAACTCGCATAAAACACTAAACTAATATTTTGAATCAAACAATGAATGGTACATGAACTTTTTCAGTAGATCAGCAGTTTTAACAAAAGTAAGACAGTGCTTTACTGAGCTTAGAACAAGTATAATCAAAATAGGAACAAGAGCTCCGCAGAGTGGCGCATATACACCCGAGAGGGGCTTGTTTGTAAAATTTGCCATTTTTTCAATTCAAGGGCAGATAATTCAAAAACGAAACAGGTTATCTGAATTCCGTAAGCGATGTGCACAAATAGACACAATGGAGAATCATTGTGGCAAGTTTGATTAAATTCCAATCAAAACTGTAGGAGAAGTTGCGCACACAAGAAATTGCTAACGGACAGACTGACGGACAGACAGACGACCGGGGCCATAACAATATGAACCTTCAGGCGTATAAAAATATAAATATTTGCTCTATTTGTCACAATAATCTTACCATTGTGCATAATTTTTCACCCTACAGGTCATTAATTTTTTGATGAGTTTTCTTCTCAATACTGAGGTTGATGTGAAATACAAAATTTGTGTAAGTTAGTGTGAACACATTTCGAAATTTAAAGAACATACTGCAATAAATATATATGAGATGTTAATCTACAAATCTCATTTAACTTGTTTTTATACGTGATGAACCATTTGCTAAGCTCTGCACTGCCTTCAGAAAAATTATGCAGAATGGAATAGTAATGTGAGTAAAAAGGTACAGTTGAATTAATGTAAAGTAGCAAGTTCATGTGTAACAGAAAGTAACAAATAGGAATCAATTCTATTAATTAAACAGTGACATAATTTCCGACAAACAATAGTATTTCCTCAGTGTAAATCTAAAAAATTTAACTTAGTCCAAATTCAAAAATGTTGCAGATGACAATTTAAAATGAATGAATCTTACATGTTTGGTCATCTTATGTAGAAAACATTGTGGGAAATGAAGAATTTGGTTTTCACAAGCAATTTCTTCATTTTCCACATGGTTTTCCATGGACATTATCTTCTGGGGAGTCAAAAGGAATCACTGTATGGTAATGGGTTAAAGGTGTAAAATGATCAGTCAACATGTGACTGCAGGCTGATCGTTATGTTAATCTTCTGCCACACAGTTCAGCATATGACAAGGCTTACAGTAGAAATTTCTCTCTTTCTTATTAGATGCTGAAATATGTGTTGAACATGAAGGAAAAAAAATAAGAAAAGAATGTTATATCGCTTGATCATAATTATGTGACCCGCCAAGCTTAACAGTACCTTATGGAAAGTGTGAAAAATATCAAACCTAGCCAGTCTGTGCAAACTAACTAGGATCAATTTTTTTCATTCTAAGGCAATTTCTTGGATATATATATATTTCGTTTCCTTGTTTGTTTTACATGTTCAATAAAATTCCAAATATGACATCTGGTTGATATCTGCTGAATCTCATGTATCTCAAGATTTGGTTAAATGGAAAAACCAGAAGGTCCCTTTCAGTGTGACAGGTCACATATCTTTGTGTCCACCTTTCTGCACCTATAGTGGCCACCCATACCTATATGAACCACCAGCTTTGTCTGCTGAAATAGCAGACAAAGCAAAAAACAATGACGGGTGAGATTTCAAACTGACCTCTTTCATTCAAAATAATATGTAAACTTGTCATTAGCTTCACACAACTCAATATTAATGATTTTTTTTTTAAACTTTATGAAAGATTGACACTGTGATTTGGCACAGCAGAATACACCATCGAATGATCAGACCAGACACATTCTATGACATCAGTGAGAATCAGTGGTATATTACTGTAAATATGATCAATTAAGGAGCCAGAATAATGGGTTGTTTTTGACACTTGTTGACTGCAGTTGAAGAAATCCTGCATAAACCTCTGGATAGTTGTATTCATATCCAATAAATCAATGTTGATATCACCTTGAATAATGAGGTGCTTCCCTTTGAAATGCTTTAAATTTTCAGTTAGAAATTTCTTCAGGTCAGTCACCGAAGATTTAGGAGAGTTGTACAATGTTGCAATGACTATTTCTTTATCTTGCACCAAGAGTTCTACAACAATCATTTCTATGTTTTTCTTTACCACAGAAAAGCTATGAGAAATATGAATGTTGTCCCGCACATAAACGATAATTCCTCTGTGAGGACGAGCATTGCTTACTTGTTTCCCATCTGCTCTAACAATTTGATATCCAGTTCTCTGCACTAAATCGATGGAATCATCTGCAGTTAACCATGTTTCTAATAAGCATAAACAATCTGCAGCTTTGACATTGGGATCTGAAAACAATTCATCCTTATGGCTTCTGTAAGACTGCATATTGTTGAAAAGGCATGTGAAATGAGTGTCACTAGTCATGTAAACTGGAGTGTAACATAGTTTCAATTTCTGTGATTCTCTTAAACGTATCATTTCTTCTTGAACTTTAGTTGACACAGAAATCTTGCTTTCATTCAAGTTTAGAATGTAAAGGCCTTTCAGGGATCTTGATCTACTTATTGCGACATAATGGGCATGGGAAAATACACGTTTTCCATCCATATCTATTACAACCTGACTCAACGTGTCTCCTTGAGATTTATGTACAGTTTTTGCTGTTGACTGGCGCAGAGGGATTTGTATTCTCACAAAAGTTTTTCTCAAATACACAAAGTTCCTCTTTGAATCAAAGATAGGTGTCCATAATGGATTAATAGCACTATGATACAAATGTCTGTACTTTGAACGCCATGATGTTCCGATTTTATCATCATTGAAAGAAACCCACACAATACTTGGTCTAGTAGTATTTTTCTGTCTGTATTCAATTTTATTTATCATACAAGAAGACCCATTTACTAATCCATCATCTACATCAAGGTTAAGACATAGGTCATAAATCATTCCAATAGCTATTCCTACCATCTGACTAAGCCCTGCAGTGTGTGTGGAATCATGTGGCAACTTTGATATTAGTTGTTGTTTAACTGTCACATTGTCATCTCCTAATACATGATCAAGAGCAGGAATGTTTACTTTTTCATTAGTATTATTAAGAAAGCTCCTGACATTGAAATTGTTCACTTTCTCATTGGTATTGAATAAATGTGTTGTATTTTGTGGATAGTCTGTACTAGCAGTATCAGTCAATCTCTTTTTTAGATTTTCAATGTCAACTTGTGTATGATTTCCTTCTCGTAATCTGTTCAAAAGTTCAGCAAATTGCTTGTCTTCCTTTTGCCTCATGATCTCATCCAATTCATGCATTACAATAAAATCCTGCCATAAGTTTGTAGCTAAAGGTCCAAAATTTGTTTTCAAATTCTCAAATATCCAACCATCCATCACTGGTTTCAACTGGAAAAGGTCTCCAATGAATATCATATGCAAGCCACCAAATGGAACATTACTGCCCTTTATTTGTTTTAATCTTTCATTTATGAGTTTAAGCATGTTATTTCCAACCATGGACACTTCATCAATCATAACAACAGACAAGTCTTTATATTTTGTTCGAAGGGTGTTTAAAGTGTCACTATTAAGTGGAGTACAATCATAACCCTGGCTTGCTGGAATGCGGAAAGCTGAATGTAATGTTACCCCATTTATATGAAAAGCAGCTTTACCTGTTGGTGCACAGAGAAGAACTCTACAGTTCTCAGGATTATCACCAGGATTAGATGTCAAGTAACGCTGCAAAGCTTCAAACAATGCACTTACAAGAACAGATTTTCCAACGCCTGCACCACCAGTTAAAAAAACTTTCAACTTTTGTTCATCACGCTTAACAGATTGGAAAACATGAATAAAAAATTCTCTCTGTTTCGTATTCAATGATTTTATCAATTGCCTGTAATCTATGTCTGACATTGTTTTCCTGCGTACACTAATATCTACAGAAGCAACACTTAAACCAACATCTCCAGCAATATCACCTTGTCTCTGATTTTCAGGTCTATCAGGATCAAAGAATATGAAACTTTCACTTTCTTTTGCACCAATATTTGAGTCATCCTGCTCAGACTGCTCTGTGCCTGGGGCAACATCATCAAAATCTTCCTCATTGTGAGCACGCTCCATTGCATCATCTAGTTCATCAGCATTCTTTTCATACTGCAAGGCTTTGTGCTCTATGAAATTTTTAATGGATCTGTACCTTGATAGGTAAGAGTCATGACCTTGTTTCAAATCAATACTTTCATCTCTCCATGAAGTAAATAGAAGCAATCTTTCTCTACAGAACTGTTCGATGTCAATTTTTTTCGAAAATCTTACATATCTTATGACTTTTCTTTGTTTCCTTTCACTTATAACAATTCCATTTTTGAGAACAATTCGACCCCCAGGAATAGAATATTGTCTATCCTCACTTGAATTATAGTCATTTGTGTCTGAGTCAAGCACCTCATCCTCGTTACAATATGTATCCATGTTTTCATTGTTTTCACCTTCATTGGTTTCTTCATTTAATGTTTCAGAAATGTTTTCACCTGAATTTCTTGCAGTGCCTTTGTCAGTGTTGTATTTGATATCAAGCTGGGACACATAGTCTGCTAAACACCAATTTTCAAGTTGTTTTGGTCTTTTAGAATATCTTTTAATGGTATTATCTGCTTCAATATCTGTAGAATTTGAAGATAATTTTTCAAGAGATTCCTTAGACTTAAGTAGGAATGTTCTCTCTTCAGGCAAAGAAGTGTTAATGAAAACAACATCCCTTGAGGCTTTTGTCAATGGCTGTTGTAAAAGTAAGTAGCAGGCTTCCTGGGCACTAACCTCAACACTATTCAAGAATTTATTTCCAATATGTCTAACCTGTTGTCGGAGATCCATATTTCCTCTTCTAGCTTCTTTACATGCCTCATTCATAAGAATACTCATTCCTCTCTGTGCTTTACTAATATATGAAACTATATATACAGCACATGCATATGGATCCAATACAAATTGTAAGTCATGGTTTGCACCCCAAGCGTTTAGAATAGGTTTCATGTATGCATTAATTCTAACCTCACTTAATTTTCTTTTCAGAAAAACCTTTGGACCACTCAATGAGCTTTGGACTGCTTTGATGTAATCATCCTTGCTTACTTTGATCTCAGTAAGGAAATCATCTACCGTAATATTTGTTTCCTTCAACTCATCCAATTTCTTTTGTATTTTGACAAATAAATCTTTGTAATTTTGCTTTTCTTTACAGTCATTTAACGGTTCCAATATAGTTGTGCTTTTCATTGGAGGAATGGGAAAACCAAATCTACAAATAGATTTCTGTTTCTTTCTACAAGACTTGGAATGTTTATGTATCTGTAGTTCTACAAGTTGTTGATCTGGATTTTTCTCACAAGATACATACTTATCTATGAAGGATGTTACTTCATCTAATGAACTTTCATGATATCTAGGAGCCTTTTCAATCCATATTAACATGTGGATGTGAGGTGAACCTCTTTGTTGGAATTCAACACGATAAAAGTAATCTATTATTTTTCCTAATGGGTCATGGGGACTTTTAAGTACAGTGTTTATGAATTCTTGTACTCGGTTGTCAAAATACCTTACACATGTAACTGGATCTTTTTGCACAAGTTTTGTTTTATCAATCCAAGTCAAGTTATCCAATTCTTCCACAGACATTGTTTTTCCATCATTTATCTGAGAGAGCATATTTAGTAGATCATGCCATCTGGTATCTGCC